>JAUPFT010000001.1:20068533-21528533 GCA_036936625.1 Parnassius smintheus behrii
TGACATTTCCTCCACTAATATAAACTACAAAAACGACGAAAAACACGTAAATCGAGACCATTTTGTTTTTCATTAAATAAAATACAGTAATAAAAAATAAGGCTGTATCTAAAAGTACAGTTAGTTAAATATTATACGGTTAGTCACAGATGATCAGTATTTTATAGAGTGGCATTAGAGGTACTTCATTGTTAACAAGATCAAGGTAATAATAATCAAGGCAAAGTAAACCTTGCGGCTGTATAATCTGTTTGAAAGAAGAATGCAAAATATAAATCTTCATCAATCAGATCAAATGCAAGACGTCAAAAATAAATACATTGGATTAGATTGCAACAACATCAAGAAGAAGGGTCTTACTTATTAAATTAATAGTTCAACATAAGCCTCCCCCATATTTTGCCTTACAGGGGGTACCACTTTCACGTGGTAGAACCACGCTACAGCTATATTATAGTTGTAGCACGAATGGGTCGGCTCGACCGGGGCGGGACAACGCTCTTGTAGAGACCGGAGACCCTTTTTACTGTAATCGAGGCATTCCATCTTAGTCCTCAGGGGTGACAATGCATTTACATTTTGATTATTAATTTGGATATCTATGGGCCACGGCATCCACTTATCATCAATTGGAATGTGTGCTCGTTTGTCAACCAATGATATAAAAACAATTTGCCAAAGCTGCCACGCTTTGGAGGCGGGTTGGCAGCCGTAGTTTTGTATTATTTTGAGTTGTTGTCAGGAAGATGCTGCAGCCTATTGCCTCAGCCTACTGCTGTTTCAAGTTCCGTCTGTCGCCGCTTGCGACACCCACAGGACGATATAGGTATATACAGGATGTGGCGTAAATAGTGGTCCACAGGTAAGGATTTGATAAAGCAGATAATTTACTATAACATATTATAATTTTAACTATTCTTACCGAAGGGTTACCGTCTTTTCTAATGTTTTTACAAAGTTGCCGTCCTTTTTTAACTATTTTTGCTGTAGTTTCATCAAAAGCTTATTATTTTTTTCATTTTGATTTCTGTTAGTTACTGCTTAATACTAGAGCAATTCTCAGACAATATTGTTCTTCATGTAAATTTAGTTTTTGAATAAAAAATAAGTTCTTCATAGTAACAATAACTTTTTATACACCGTGCAAATTCGAGTGCAATTTTTGGAAAAAAAATGTACTTTCAACACTTCCCTATACTACAGTGTCCATTCATTTAAAAATAGTCTTACTCAATATCGACTTCAAAATGGTATCACAATGATGGGTTCTACTGTTTAACAGAAAGATATCCAGTTTCAATTGAAGAAGAGAATATTTTCTACTTCAATTCTTTAAAAATTTAGTTGCATTAATAATGTTATAATTGAACATATGTACGTAAACAATTATAATATCTGTCGAGGCAAAATCACAACTTTTCCTTTTAAAATATCCGGATAAAATGCTAATAACAATTTTCTTTAACCTTGTAACAGATGAGATAGCTCAACCATCATTGAATGTTTAATGTAGATGAAATCTACTTTTAGTGCTATAAAATTATATAGATGTAAGTATATCAAATTTATATAAGGCAAACACGCTAAATTCTACACATTCTTAACTGGGGAGACTCACGTTCACTAGCGTATGAATGGAATTTGTTAATCAAATTTGAAACCAGAAGAAAGCCAAACGAAGAGATTCGCAATATGGCAGGATTGAAAGATGACCTTATCACAAAAATTGATAGGGGCGTACTCCAATGGTTTGGGCACGTTGAACGAATGAGTGAAGACCGAATGGTGAAGAAAATATGTAGAGCGAAAGTAAATATTAAGAGGTGTCGAGGTAGACCGAGACTAACTTTCGAAGACCATGTGAGCAAATTGCTCGAAGAGGGGAGGGTCAAGAGTACTCGGATACCTAGACGTGCATGTATGAAGAAGTTAATGAACCTGAAAGAAGCGAAAGAGGTATGTAAGGATCGTGACACTTGGCGATCTGTTCTCTCAGGCTACCCCGTTAGGGATTGTGCGTGAAGATAAGTAAGTAAGTAAGTAAGTAGCCATATAACACAAGCTACATTTTTGGGGTATCTAGACTTGATATAGTTATGTGACTTGTTATAGTATATATTATGTTTTTTATCTATTTAAAATTTCTTATATTGTAATTAATTTTTATTTGCAGCATATTTACATATTTGCCATATTGCCATCAAACAAATCATATTAGAAATATGCAGATGCATTGTCTATTATCTTATCATGGAGTGATCTTTTATACAATTTTCTATACTATTCTATCATTTTAATTCTATATACCTAGTCAATTATCCTATACTATTAAACGAGCAATTCTTGTATATATGTATATATATATATAATTGGGATCTCGGAAACGGCTCCAACGATTTTCATAAAATTTTGTGTGCAGGGAGTTTCGGGGGCAATAAATCGATCTAGCTAGGATTTATTTTTAGAAAATGTCTTTTTGTCCGTGTTTTTAGGCAATGAAAAACTGCTATAATATCGTTAGAATAAGAAGGTAAATTTTGACGGCTTATTAATGATTACAAATAGCTTAATGGTATATTGGGCGGTCGCAAAATCGTAATACCATGGTTCGAGCCCAGACCGACCGACCGACTTTTTTTAAATTTTTTTTCAAGTTCTTTTTTGAGAAAATCTATTTTTTCGAGCCCTTTTTTTAGTATTTTTTAAACACACGAAAATTTAAATAAAAATAATTGCACTCATGATTTTTTATTCAAATAACCAGTTCAGTTTTTTCTGTTATGTCGCTAAGATCAAAAAATATTATTTATAATTCATTAGTATGTAATTTGTATCTAAATATAATTTCCAAAACACACGAATTAAAAAAATCGAGCGAAAAATACCGAGCAAAGCTCGGTCAACCAGGTACTTTTAATAATTTAACAATAGGCTCATTTTATCTTAGTTTGTTATGAGGTCATCTGACACGGAAACAATATTAATTTTAATTACTACAATATTGTGTTATTTGTGATTAAATTAAATATAATTAAAATATATAAATAATGATTTCTTGTGTTAACGCGAATACTATACATTTAAATTATTAACCCATGGAACTTTATCGTCTGAAATAAATGAATTTGAATTTGAATAAGTTATTTAGATTTAAGTTAACCAAAGAGCATTTCTTTCATAAATTTTTCGTTCTTTCTAAAAAAAATTCAATTTTTCGGATATATATGTAATATAGCCTTGATCACACCTGGCATTGCGCTTTATCGGTTCGTGAAGTTTTATTGCAATACGTAATGAGATTTCTTCCATTACATAGTAAGAAACCTTTCATTACATTTTTGCCTTTAGTTTGTTAATACTGTTCTTACACTCTAACTGTGTCTGTCAAAAATTCCCATACTGTAGCTTCGTTAGCACTATTTTTTTATAAATAACTTGCGTGATACGTGTATTTACCTCGCTCTTATATAATATACGGCTTCTAGATAGACAAAGACAGTTAGCAAGCAAGCTCATATTTGAACTGTAAGCCGTTGAGTATTTTGAATTTATCGTTAGTCGAAAATCGCCCAGTTCCTTTTTTGAAATTTGCCCCGTTGTTGTTTTTTTTTTTTTTGATAACCTGCTTGAGAAAGTTTTCGCCAACAAACTGCCCTGCAGTTTGGCGAAAGTTGTAAAAAGAACAAATTACTGTATTTTTGTGGAATAAATAAATTAAAAAAAATATACTGATCAACAAGAAATGCAAGTAGTAGGTACTTACACATTTGTTAAGAAATAATGGTTGAACCGCCGACCTTGTCACAATCCCAGTAACAATGTATGATGTATTGTGCTACCTACTAAAGTAAACATTTTCATGTATAAGACGATAATATACCTATATATTAATTTAATAAGTGAAGGGAATACTTTGTAGCCCGTTATATGCATACTGAGTGCTTTTTGTGGGAGGAGGTGATAGCAGTGAAAATGGTGGTCCTACTAGTGGAGCGCGCACACAACGTGGTGTTCGCAGTCGTGATGGTGTCCCCATACAGGGTGGCATAAGCACAAGTTTTTTTTTATAGAATAAGTGTGACAAGCGAACCGTGTAGTGCAGCACTAACACCCACTACCCCAAGTTTCCCCGTGGGTGTCGTAAGAGGCGACAATGGGAAACTAAGACAGATTTTATGTGTGGTAGAACCTACAGCTATATTATGGTTGTAGCACGAATGGGTCGACTCGACCGGGGCAGGACCACGCTCTCACAGAATACCAGCGTGAAATAGTAGCTTAATGCTGGCCCTTTTTACTGGAAACGAGGCATTCCATCTTAGTCCTCACGGGTGACAACGCATCTGCATTTTGATTTGTAATCAAGGATAAATGTAGATGTCTATGGGCCACAGCATCCACTTACCATCAGGTGGGCTTTGTGCTCATTTGTCGCCCTTATTCTATAAAAAAAATGCATATGAAATGCCGTGTAAACCCATTCGTGTTACAACCATCATACAACTGCAGCGTGGCTCTACCACGTGACAAAGGCGAAAAGTTGAAAGTTACAGTAGTGATACATGCTATTTCTTTGAGTTGTTGAATGTAGCGGAAGTGGACCGTCAGCATCAACTACATTTACGCCAATTCTAGTTCTCTGCGAGATGTACTAAGAGCACGTTGTTGTGAGCCTTCGTCTTTTACAGCTTAACGGAATCCGAAAGCAATGAAGTTTAACTCCTTCCCAAAGATAGCCTCATATGTCGGATACTTGCCGTAGTTGTCATACTTGGCAAGTGGGTTGGCAACCGCAGATTTTTATTTTCTTGTTGTAGCATTTGGTACGAACATGTGATAAGGAATTTAAGTTAAGCAGCAACCACACAATGGGTGCGTTTGGCAGAAAAAAGCGCTAGCAAGCGCTTATAAGCGCTAAAATAGTTTTCGGCCAGGACACGATTGCTACTTCAGTAGCGCTGACACAATCCGCCATTTTGCTTATTTAATTTATTTGTTTTGAAGTAGAGTTTATAATTTGTTTTGTGCAATATTAGTTTTAAGTAATATAATGTTATGAATAGACATATACATGTTATTAAAAATTCATGATTGGTAACTTTTTAATATGAATACCTTACAAACATATATTTAAATTAGGTTCCGTTCTCCGGTTAAAACTAACATCGTGTCCTGGAGGAAAATAGCTACTTACGATTTGACAGCGCTTACCGCTTACGATCGCCATTTTGCTTACAAGCGCTTGCTAGCGCTTTTTTCTGCCAAACGCACCCAATGTCGTAGTTTGGAGAACACCTCTCTCCCTCCCTCGATGGTGCACTATCAAGGTCACTACTAATCCCACCGTGTACCACACTACCCTTAACATCACTACACTAGGAAGGACACCACAATTTTTTTATAATAGCGTCATGAGACAGACAAGTTTGTTTGTTTTTTTTTCATTAATATTTTAAAATTTGTGATGGTGGATTAGCGAGAAATTACTGTTATAATAACTTCTTCCTGTATGATACATTGACTTTCAGTTCTTCGTCAAATGGCGGCCTTAAGGTTTGTGTAAAAAGGATTCTTATAATATTAAGGAATTTATCGATGATAGTAACCCCTAGGAGTGAGGTGATCGCTACCAAGCTATTTCTTATTTGTTTTTTGTTTTTACTGTGTAACTATGATAGTAGCCTGTTTTTTTCCCAAGGTAATGTCCCACTCCGTTTCTTTCTGGCTCTTCCTGGGACCGAGGTTTTTTTCCGTAATAGTGGTCAGTTAAACAAAAGAGTGACTTTCAATAAGTATTGTTTATAACATATATATATATATATATATATATATATATATATATATATATATATATATATATATTAAAAAAGTTTCTATTTCTGTGTACTTGTACCGGCATAGGCAGAACTGGGCGACCTTCCACTAAATCTAATTACGACCACATCAAAGAGATTTCATCATCATCATCGTCCTTCACAAGTCCACTGCTGAACATAGACTTCCCCGAAGGTATGCCACAAAGCACGGTCATGAGCCACCTGCATCCATCGACTTCCTGCATGTCTTACCAGGTCGTCACTCCATCTAGTGGGGGGTCGCCCTACACTTCGCCTACCGGTACGAGGCTGCCACTCGAGAACCTTTTATCCCCAGCGGTTGTCGGTTCTTCGAGCTATATGGCCGGCCCGTTGCCACTTCAGCTTACTAATCCGTTGGGCTATGACGGTCACTCTGGTTCTACTGCGGATATCCTCATTTCTGAGTCTGAGTCGCAGAGAAACTCCGAGCATAGCCCTCTCCATAGCTCGCTAAGCGACCTTGAGCGTCCTCATACGGCCAACAGTGAAGGACCACGTCTCGATTCCGTAGGTCATCACTGGCAACACGCACTGGTTTTACAGCTTAGTTTTCAGGTTTTGAGATATATATACTATACATACTTAAATGTCTTTGGACCACATGAAACATGCAGGATGTCAATATATGAAGGTGGCTTTGAGGTGGCTTGAGACCGCGCTTTGGGACAATCTATGTAGTGTTGCCCAGTCTTGGTCTTGTTCTTGCATTTTTACAAGACCACGACCAAGAACAAGACTGCCTAATTTTAGCAGGACCAAGACCAAGACTGACCGTGCAAGATTTGAGCAAGAACAAGACTAAGCCTGCGAGACTCTTGCGTCTTGCAGTTAGGAATGAGTGTCGTTTCAGGGAATATAGGAGTTCGGGTATATGCTTAGGGACTCTATGAGACGCAAAAAATATATTAAAAAAAAATTGGATAATTGGACTTATGCGCATTACGAACAATACCATAAACATACATAGCGGATGAAAATATCCATTAAAAGAAAAAACAGTGCATCCCTAGTTACGACCATCGGCATTTTGATAGTGCGCGGCGTCTTGTTGTCGGCATCATCAAAGGTCGAATACTGACCTGTCAAAGAAATTTTGCAGCTATTCGGAAGTACAAGGTCCACGCGCCACACAAGATACACGCGCCGGCGCGGCGGCTTTTATTGATATCGCATTCAATAGTCGCGGCCGCGCCGCACGCACTACATTTGACGCTGATTGAATGCCGCCACAGAGTACATGTTCCAAAGAATAAAATAAGTTTCCGGGTGCTCAGAATGGACACGAATACATTATGCTGATCTCGCAAGGGAAATTGTAATTAGATAATGTAAGAATAGGTAGATACCATAACTACTAAACTATATGAGTTTATAATAATTACTTACTATTATTATTATTACCTAATAGATAAACATGTTCAATAAGTTCACTGCAAATCTCGATTTTTAGAAGTGTGTGTTTTTGAACACAAAGTGTTCGAATATGTCGTCACCCATTTGATAAATATTGTAGACACTTTTAAAACACTTGAAATCGAATAATATAAAAAGTGTGCATATTAAATAAAAAGTGTAAAATAAGATCTATGTACTCTTTAGGAGCCCGAGTATCTCTTACAGAACCGTTTAAAGAAATTGATTGCATCGAATTGATGTAAACAATAGTGATTTGCACAATTTTAATAGTAGAAATAAAAATAAAATCACAATACCTGCTTTCCGGTTACACAAAGTATATAATGCGTTCTTGGGTAGCGATATACGCTTTTATAATAAGATTCCAAAAGAAATGTTAGATCTTTCACCTTTTCAATTTAAATCAGACAAAAATGCTTGGAACTGACCTCTCGTACTACACAGGACTAACTAGAAATTTCTAAACCAATTTAGTATCTACATATACATTTGACATTTTATGTTTGACTTATCGCTTTACATAATTATAGAACTATTGAAAAAATATTTTGAAAAGAGCAACTACTTTTTCTTACTTTCTTCCATGATTCTTCTCAGTAGAATCAGAACCCCTGGACATGGAAAAGAAAAAATTGGGGAAAACAGTGATTATATGACTATTCAAAAGTGTATTTTTAGTGCCTACTTGAATAAAACATATTTGAATTTTGAATTTCAAACGAGTGAAGGCAAATTTAATTTAATTAACGTAGATTACTTCAATCACAAGAAGAACGTAATATACACAATTTTATTTACATATTTACATTTAATTTTTACGTAGGCACACTATACCTATCTAGCATCGCATCTACTTTATTAATCTTCTGAAGAATCATCAATTTTATCAAGGGATGCCGAACTTTCCTTTGTCGGTCTTTCGGCGTGTACTTTCAAATAGTATTTATTTTAATTCCAGTCATTCCAGGGTCTGTCAACTTTGTTCTACGAACAAGATGTAGGTGGGCTAGGAAACAAGAGAGAGACAGCAACATCAGGTAAAAGAGATGAATTATATAATGTTGCCACCTAAAATAAAAATTTCGTATCCTGAACTTATTAATTGATTTTTAAAGTAAGTTGCATTTAAAAATAGCTATTGTTATTATTTTGATGCCAAAAATATGCTTTGCTAAGAAATATTACGTATTCAATTCACAAAAACAAAAAAGATAAAGCAATAATGTGTGGCAACAGTAATGTCCGCACGCCATATTGATTATGATTATGACGTCACATGAAAAATGTCTGCCGGCGCTTGAGCACCATTTTGTCTTGTATTTATGTCTATTTGTAATAAATAAACTAGTTCCATTTAATTCTACATACATTGTTAACGTTGAGTCGAGTTTGCTGCTCCGTAACTGTGTTTTGGTGAAATTAAGTGTTTTTGTGAGATATAGACTCGGTGTTGAGATAGTGACTCTTGTTTGAATTTGTGTTTATTTTAGCGATGAGTTCGCAGAAAGAAAATACTAGAATATATTTAATATTTATGTTTAAGATTAACTGCTTAAATACACGTTACTTGTGACTTGTGAAAACCTTTTGTCCCAAATGTTTAAATAATCCAAAAACATTTATTTATAAAAATTTCATAGTTGCCCAAATGAAAATCTGATAAATTATAATTAATATCATGCGAAATAAAAAAGTCATACACTAATGTTTGTTTTATTAGACTGTTTCTTTAAATTTTGCTTTCAGCATTGTATGCACATGTACACTGTTTCTCGGTAATGATTTTGTTCAGATGTCAATTGCTGAGCAACAATTGACCATCTTGAAGGAAAATATCGAGAAACGCACTGTAGTTGTGCCTAAAATGCAATGCAACGTATACCTATCTGTAAAATGCACTGTGCTGTGAATTTCCCGCCCTAGCTTCTACTGTTTAGTTTTCGTGGGCTGTCCACAGATGGCGCCCATCGGTAAGAAAAAATTTCCTCATAAAATTTGTATGGAGTCGTTATTCTTCCCCTTTAGGGGTATATGTGTTCTGTGAGTCATTCCCAATTGAGCTATGCTTCGAGTCTAATGTGTTAATTGTTTTTACTCTAATCCTTGTTGTTCTCGGAGTGACAAGTTAAAAATTTGACATGAGTGACGAAGAGTCGAATAGTTCTAGTCGGAGTAGTGAGAGTTGGAGGTGTAGATCTAAAAGACCTAAAAGTAATTTCATGAGTTTTTCGACATGATTCATGCATCCCAAATTGCTTTGTGTAAATTATGCCAACATAAAAAGGTTTAAATAAAAATGAAAAACAGAAACACTTCAGGTTAAGGAAGCGTCTAATATCTTTCCACAAAAAGGAATCACAAATATTTCTTCCTGAAAAACCAAAATTAAGTGGATATATCACAAGCTTTTTAATAACCACCGGAAAAAGGCAGGTAAGAAAAAATATACTTATCACACAATTACATAACACATATATTATGTAACTAGCGGCCGCCTGTGACTTCGTCCGCGTACAATATCTGATTTCCTATGAGATTTTGAAATTTTCTCGCTGCAAAAGTCTTACCTAAGTATAAAGAGGCTATATAGGTAAAGCTTAACTGTGCAAGTGTTTATTGTTTAAAACTAATAAATTAAATGTCGATCTTCATATCTATACTTTAAAAATATAGGACTTGCATGTAACCATTTTACTCCAATTTCACCCCCTTAGGGTTAGGATTTCGTAAAACAGCTTATTAAGGATGGTTGCGCGGAAAAAACCATTGGATTATTATATTTGACGGTAGGAGTGTCAAGTCGCTTGTTCCTTTCCGAAATACGATACCATTCGTACCCTCCTATCGACACATCGGGGTGGTGGGGTGGGAGGGGCAAGAAGATGATTCTAGAATGTCACGTAATCATCGGAGCCGAGGACATATAAGGCACGCGCGACCGTTGCGCGTCCTCTTTCCACCGCAGTCGTCGTTGAAACCACACCGCTAGTAGAAACCGCTTTAGCCTGGAAGCAGTCGAGCTCCAGGAGAACCGCCTCACCTCGTGTGAGATATAGTCGCGCACCGCCTCTCTCCGGAGTGTTCCAGAAGAAGTTCCAGAAATTGCAGCTATAGTGCTCAACAGGATAGAAGAAACCCCGGTGAGTCAATACTCCTTTATTTACTGCCTGATATATAGTTTAACCCGCTCCAATTTTATTGTTCTCCTAATCAGGCAGGATTCCTTTTCAGCGATTTGGCACAATAATAGTTTTAGTTTAGGGAAGAGCGAGTGCATTATACCGCATGCTATAGTAGTCGCTTTTACGTAAGCGTAGAAGCAATCGCATATACAGTCCACTTTAGTTAATATCTCGCGTAATAGGTTTAAGGTTCGACCGGGGAACTAGACTTCGGCAGCCTTAAACACGTGGCTCCACCATTTTATGGTCCTTCGAGCCGGATTTTGGTCGAATTGTTGAATTAATTAATTAGATAATGCACTCTAATTTATAGAATAGACTTAAATAGTGTTCGTTTAAATTTAAATTTTGATTAGGTACTCGCAAACAGAATTATTCGTTTTATAGCGCTCGTATTTGATTAAATTTAAAGCCTATTAAATAATTGAAACAGTGTAATAGGAACCGTTTGATACGCTTACCCACAATCTTGATAAAATTATTGAGTGCAAATGACGCGTCACCTCGACTCGCTGCGCAGGTGTTCGATTTAATTACGTAATACGGCATACCGAGTGTCCATCCTTCATTGTTTGTGCGTTGTGAGATTAATTGTGATCGATATAACTTTATTATAATAGTTTAAAATGGCAGTTAGTGGAAGTGAAATCAAAATTAAAACGCTTTATGCTAAGAGGGACATACTCTTTTCGCGTATGCAGAATATAAGTGATTATATAAAGAACATTCATATAGAAGCAGTGCGGGAAACCTTTTCGAATGAAATCGAAACGATAGATTCTTTAAGAATAGATTACGAAAGAATATTAGACCAAATTAATCATTTGGAATTACAAATCGACCCGAAATACATAGTGAACTACCAACCGCTGCTGGCATTCGAAGATATGTTGTGTCGCGTGAAAAGAATTGCGAGATCCCTACTATCTCAAAACGAAGCAAAGCCGGAAAAACAGGTACGTCCAAGCGACTCGATTAGGTTGCCGCCAATAGATATTCCGGTATTTAATGGTGATATTAAGACGTGGCCCTTCTTCTTCAGTAGTTTTCAAAACAATATACACAATAACCCATCGTTATCGGACGCCGAAAAATTATATTACTTAATCAGTAAACTTAGTGGCAGGGCACAGTCGATCTGCTCTGGTTTTACACCTACAGCAAACAATTACTTATTAATATTCGAAACGCTTAAAACTAAATATGAAGATAGGAGAATGTTAGCTTCCGAATATTTGAACCAGATATTCGATCTTAAACCTATATCATCCGCGAACATCAACGGCTTAGAGCAATTTCTAGATACATTTGTGGCATCGGTGGCTGCACTTAAGAATTTGAAATTTAATGATCTTATGGACGTGGTGTTTCTCCATATTGCACTGAAGAAGTTGGACCCCGACACCGTGCGTGCGTTTGAAATGGAGCATCGTAGCTCGGAGATGCCTTCCTTTCATTCATTAGCATCGTTCGTGCGAGATCAAATAAAAGTGATGCAGCGCTCTCCGAACGTTAAACAGGAGAATAAAAGGTGCGTCGACCGTAGACAGACTCAACCATCTAAAATAGCAGGGTCGTTAACTTACGTAACCGCTACGCCAACATCACTCCAGCATACTTGTATAGTATGTAAAGATAGACACGGTAATTTATATAATTGCGCGACTTTTCGTAAATATTCACCAAACGAGCGTTATAAATTAGTAAAGACAAACAACCTATGTTTGAACTGCTTAAGCGATAAGCATTTAGTTGCAAAATGCAATTCGAGTTCCGTATGTAGCAAGTGCGCCAGGAAACATCACACGCTATTACATTTTGAAAATAGCAACATAGCGGCGTCAAGTAAATCGGATAAGGAATTCGCCCCTACTAAGGTCAACGATTCTAGCGGTCGACCTGGTGATGTCGCTCTGTGCTCATTGGCAAATATGGGAGCACAACCTCCTTCAACCGTGTTACTGGGTACGGCACGTATTTTAGTTAGGGATTCGCATGGAAACGAACAAAGCGTCCGTGCACTGCTGGACAGCGGAGCCCAAAATAGCTTTATAACGCGACAATGTTGTCAGCGCTTAGGCTTAGTAATAAATAGGTCGCTTTCATGTCCTGTAATTAAAGGCATCGGAGGCACTAGTAAATCGACACAGGGATATATAAATTTAAAAATTTATTCTCGGATAGATCGTAATGTTAACTTTGATATAAATGCACTAGTAGTAGATAGGGTCACTGAACGGTTGCCAACCGTTTTGGTTGACACCTTGGCAATGATTGAATTTAAGAATTTGACTCTGGCGGACGACACTTACGCCGTTCCTGGAAACATAGACATGCTCATTGGAGCATCGCTTTTCCCTCATCTTTTGTTAAACAATAAGGTCAGGGGCAACTCCTCGCATACCGCGCCTTACGCACTGGAAACCGTATTGGGCTATGTGATCCTTGGCTCCGCCCCCATCATAGATAGTATTTCGGCAACCTCTTATTGTGGTATGGCTGTCGAACCGCTCGAGTCGTTAGTCCGCAAATTTTGGGAGATGGAGGAGGTGAACGTCCCACCCATAGCTAGCTCAGATGACAGGTTATGCGAGGAAATTTACGTCCGCACGACCGTTCGTGATCGCGACGGTAGATATAGTGTAGCGCTACCCTTTAAAGGAGATGTTTTATCTCTCGGCGATTCGCGTCAAATGACGGAAAAACGTTTCTACAGCTTGGAGCGTAGGATGCTCGCTTCACCCCAGTTAAAGGAAGCTTACGACGGCGTCATTAACGAATATATAAGAGAAGGTTACATATCACTTGTGGCTTCGAAATTAGATAACTACGAAGACACACCGTCGTATTTCATACCACACCACGGAGTCATTAGAGAGGACAAACTTACATCTAAGTTACGTGTGGTGCTCGACGCTAGTGCTAAAACTAGCACTCACCTGTCGCTTAACGATATCCTCTATAGTGGGCAAAATTTACAGGGCAGTTTATTTAATATAATAGTCAATTTTCGTTTGTTTAGTATAGCACTATCCGCCGATATTCGTCAAATGTTTCTTTGCATAGAGGTCCGTGAATGCGACCGTAGATTCCAACGCATTTTATATCGTTTCAACCCAAAGGAACCTCTAATGGTGTTTGAATTTAACCGCGTTTGTTTTGGTTTAAAGTCGAGCCCATTTCATGCGTTACGCACGGTGAGACAGCTCGCTCACGATGAAGGTCCCTCTTATCCTAAAGCTAAGAGGGCAATTGAGAGCGGATTATATATGGATGATTTTGTGTACTCGTTCGATAGCGTGGAGGAGGCAACCCTAACCACCGCCGAGGTTATAAGGCTCATGAAATCGGGTCAATTCTATCTTGTGAAGTGGACTAGTAATTCGCGTCCGGTTTTGGATACAATCCCACTATCACACCGTCTTTCGGCGATAAAGGAATTCGACGATTCTGATACACACAAGGTGCTCGGTCTGTGTTGGTCACCAGAGTCCGACGTGTTTAGCCTTAAGGTAAATCCGCCCGTAGAGAAATGCACAAAGCGCACAATACTGTCAAGCGTTGCTAGATTATGGGACGTCATGGGTTTCGTAGCTCCAGTGGTATTATACGCTAAGCTTTTAATTAAACAACTTTGGTTATTGGAATGCGACTGGGATGACTCGCCGCCTGACAGCATTGTTCGGTTGTGGCAGCGCTTTAGAGAGGAACTTCCTTTATTAAGAGAAATTAAAATACCGCGTCATATAAACGTAGATAGAAGTAGCGCCATAACAGTCGTTGGGTTTGCAGACGCCAGCGAGAAGGCTTACGGGGGCGTTGTATATTTCCACGTCCAGAATAATGGTAGAAATTCGATTAGCCTCATTAGTTCTAAGTCGAGAGTCTCCCCCCGTAAGGTCGTCTCTCTGGCGCGCTTAGAGCTTTGCGCAATATTAGTACTCACCAAGCTTATTACCGCAGTTATCAGCGCATGTAGGGATAGAGTTCACATAGAAAGGATATTTGCCTTTTCCGACTCCACCGTCGCCTTATGCTGGGTTCATTCTTCACCCCACCGTTGGGATACGTTTGTTGCGAACCGAGTGGCCAAGATACAAGACGAGTTAGAAACGCAGAACTTTTATCACGTGTCCGGTACGGAAAACCCCGCCGATTGTCTATCACGTGGACTCACCCCGATGCAAATAATGGACCACCCGCTTTGGTTCCACGGACCTGCTTGGGTTCACTTGGATCCCTCGCAATGGCCAATAACCGATTTCGAACCTTCGTCAGTGTCACAACCGCCGGAAGAAAAGAGACACGCTCTAGTGGCGAACGTTTCGAGCGAGGTTTCTCCAATCATTGCTTTGGCGAACCGCTTGTCCTCTTGGTCGAAATTATTGCGTAGCGTAATTTACGTTTGTCGATTCGCGAAGCTGTTACCGCGACGTTCGTATGTCTTAGCATCCGATTACAACTATGCTGAGTCGCTAGTATTACGTGAACTTCAACGTGCGCACTTCTCTGAAGAAATTAGAAGATTACAATCGAATAGAGCTTGTAGTCGCGCCCTTCAACGCCTTAAGCCATTTTTACAGGATGGGATTGTAAGGGTAGGTGGACGCTTGTCCAACTCGCAATTGAGTTTCGACCAACGGCACCCTATTGTTTTACCGCGTAAAGACCATATCATGAACTTATTAGTCGACTACCATCATAAATTGAACTCGCACGCTGGCCCCGACTTGTTGATGTCGATTTTGCGTCAGAATTATTGGATTCTTTCTGCACGTAGTTTAATACGCAATCGGGTGCACAGATGTATAGCTTGCTTTCGGGCACGCCCCAAGCCGTCATTTCCGGAAATGGCGGAACTTAGATCTTGTAGAGTAATACAATCAGTAAAGCCCTTCACGCACACCGGGTCTGATCTCGCTGGTCCGTTTAAGGTCACGCTCACTCGCGGGCGTGGTATAAGATCCACAAAGGCTTACGTCTGCATTTTCGTATGTCTAACTACTCGAGCGGTGCATATAGAACTCGTTGGTGATCTAAGCACAGCAGGCTTTATGGGTGCATTTAAAAGATTTCTATCCCGCAGTGGCCCTGTAAGTAAATTGTATTCGGATAACGGTACGAACTACGTCGGTGCAAAACGTATTCTATCGGAACTACATGAGCTCTTAGCTAGCAAGTATTATAATTCGGAGTTCGCTCACATTCTAGCCGAGAACCGCATTGAGTGGTCTCTGAACGTCCCAGCCGCGAGTCATTTTGGGGGCAATTGGGAGACTAATATCAAGAGTCTAAAGAGTCATTTATACCGAGTAATAGGAGATCAAATTTTGTCCTTCGAAGAGCTAAGTACGGTGCTCGCTCAAATTGAATGCGTAATGAATAGTCGCCCACTTTGTCGTACGTTGTCTAGTGACCCCTCGGAACCGCTGGCTCTAACTCCAGCACATTTTTTGAATTTAACGCCTTTAAAGTATTTGCCAGCCGCAGATATGGATGAGAACAGACTTAGCATTTCCGCACGCCACAAATTATTAGATCGGTTAGTGCAATCGTTTTGGAAACGATGGAGGATGGAATACTTGCATACTTTGCAGTCTCGACAAAAATGGAACACAGCAACTGAGCCTTTAGCTGTAGGAACTGTAGTTGTGCTCACCAAAGAGAATACGCCGCCTCTCCACTGGCCGTTAGGAATTGTCGAAGAGGTCTTTCCCGGTTCCGACGGAGTAGTTAGGATAGCTCGCGTTAAGACCACGGTTGGGTCTTACTTGCGTCCGTTTGTCCGTTTGTGCCCCCTGCCTCTTCCATAATTTAAATTAGCTTTCTAGATTAAATTGTAGTTGAATTTAGGTAATCTTAGCGTTAGTTAGTTATTTTGTTAGTTGATCTTATCTCTAGTTGTATTAGTTAATTTTGAAGGAAATCCTTCAAGGGCGGGGGAGATGGTTGCGCGGAAAAAACCATTGGATTATTATATTTGACGGTAGGAGTGTCAAGTCGCTTGTTCCTTTCCGAAAAACGATACCATTCGTACCCTCCTATCGACAAATCGGGGTGGTGGGGTGGGAGGGGCAAGAAGATGATTCTAGAATGTCACGTAATCATCGGAGCCGAGGACATATAAGGCACGCGCGACCGTTGCGCGTCCTCTTTCCACCGCAGTCGTCGTTGAAACCACACCGCTAGTAGAAACCGCTTTAGCCTGGAAGCAGTCGAGCTCCAGGAGAACCGCCTCACCTCGTGTGAGATATAGTCACGCACCGCCTCTCTCCGGAGTGTTCCAGAAGAAGTTCCAGAAATTGCAGCTATAGTGCTCAACAGGATAGGAGAAACCCCGGTGAGTCAATACTCCTTTATTTACTGCCTGATATATAGTTTAACCCGCTCCAATTTTGTTGTTCTCCTAATCAGGCAGGATTCCTTTTCAGCGATTTGGCACAATAATAGTTTTAGTTTAGGGAAGAGCGAGTGCATTATACCGCATGCTATAGTAGTCGCTTTTACGTAAGCGTAGAAGTAATCGCATATACAGTCCACTTTAGTTAATATCTCGCGTAATAGGTTTAAGGTTCGACCGGGGAACTAGACTTCGGCAGCCTTAAACACGTGGCTCCACCAAAGGATTTTATTATTGAAAACTTATAACTTTAATGCCGATTTTCGTGTCTCTAACTTCAAAAACGTAGGACTTTCATACAAGCTTCCAACTCCCATTTCACTCCCTTAGGGATAGATTTTCTCTAAACCGTTTCTTAACTGATCTCTATGCCATAAAAGGAACCTACCTTTCAAATTTCAAGTTTGTATGTTTTATAGTTCCTGAGATATCGTTATAGTCAGTCAGTGAGTGGTAGTTATATATATATATATATATATATATATATATATATATATACATTATAGTGTTAAATATGTATTTATAATTCACTCATATTTTCATTTGTTTTTATGATCGGCGAGACACATGATTTACCGTTTTATTTCAATCTGAAAATAGCAGTGACAACATCACGACAGCTACAGTTGATTGGATGGTTAAAAAATATCTTCCCTTCTCATTTTTCGATGACGAAGCTACACAAGTATTAAGTACCTCTTTAATTTTTGATCAATTTGCCCAAATATGGTGTTTCCTAGAAGGTCCACACTTAGAAGGAAGGTCAAAGAACGGTTTGAAGAACTTCAATTGAATCTTAAGAAACGACTACAACAATTTTCATCTAAAATGTCATTAACCATTGATGGATGGACGGCAATTGTTGGTAGGAGTTACTACGGGGTCACTATTCATTATATTATAGACAACGAATGGAAGTATCGATCTGTAGTCCTTGATTTTATACCATCACGCAGTCGACATACTGGGGAAGATATTGCAACGATTTTCTACGAATGTTTATTGGAATACGACATAATTGATAAAATACAAGGTATCATGGTCGACAACGCAACTGCAAATACCAAATTTATGTATGAATTCGACAAACAGCTGCCACACTTTGATTCAGACAATCAACATTTCCGGTGCTTTGCTTACATTTTGAACCTTGGTGTACAAGATTTATTAAAGACCTTAGTATTACACAGTGAAACTGACATTAAGGGACAAGAACAGCAGTATGAAGATAATGAAGACGAAACTGAGGAAGATGAAGAATATGCTCCAAATATTGCTGACTCACGTACAGCTATAACAAAATTACGCAGTATTTCCAGTAAAATAAAAAGAAGTGAGATATTGAAGAGGAAGTTTCTGTCTGCTTGGAAATCTGAACCCCATACTCGACTGTCCAACGAGAGGGAATTTCACACATGATATGATTGGATTTGGTTTAAAAGTGGGAACTGGCATTAACATATTGTGCACTTCTGTCACCGAATTGAATGATTTTCAAATCACAGATAGTGAATGGCAAATACTCGAAAAAATACATAAGTTTCTAATAAACTTTAAACTTCTATCAACGAAACTTGGTGGAGAAAAATATGTTACATTACCGCTAGTCATTGTATCATGCAATCTCTTGCTCGATAAAATTGAATCCATGGTAAAACAATTAGATGAGAAACCTAATCGATCTGAAGTGGATGAAAGGCTCATTCTGGGTTTTCAAGCAGCTCGAGACAAAATGCTTAAACGTTATAAAAAGAGCAACTGTATTTATTGTACCTCTTTAATTTTTGACCCAAGGCATAAGACTCAGACTTTTGACATGACATTATGGGGGAAGCAAATTAAAACAGAAAGCCTGCGCAAATTTAATGAACTTTATAAAGAATATAAAAATCTACACTCAGTGAATACATCTCTAGAATCACCAAGAAATGAAAAGAAAGTATGTGAATATGATGAAGATGAAGACGTAATAGACTTTGAGAAATTGTATGCATGTCCCTCGACGTCATCTGGATCTGGATCTTTTCATCAAGGCTTAGTTATAGACGAGTTGGAGGAGTACCTAAGTAAACTCGGAGCCGCCAGTTCGGAAGACATCGGAGTGGTGGAGGGATGAGACAGAATATCCGACTTTATCGAAGATGGCCCGTGATTTTACTTTCAATACCTGCAACTTCAGTACCTGCTGAGAGATTATTTTCTAAAGCATCATTAGTAATTAGAAAACATAGAAATAGGTTAAGTGATGAGTCAGCCAGATGCCCAGATGGTTACTTTATATTAATTCTTGGTCAAAAGAATTAATATAAAGTAACAGTAATGTCGAAGCTGTTGTGTACTGTTATGTAATTTAATTTGTATTGTATTTTATTTTTTTATTTAAATTAATGGTAAATTGTATAACTCTTTTATTCCATTTCATATAAGGGTCTATCAATCTCTTTCTAGACAGATAATGTTCTTTATAATAGTCAAGTGAATGTCATTAATTTGTTTTTTATATGTTTTGACTAAGTTTTAGCACATGTAAGCTTATTAAATGTAAACGTTTATTAAGAAACAGACTAACTCACGTGGCCGTGAGACTTAGTAGACAGCTCAGTTGGTTAGAGCATCGACACGGATCGTTTAGGTCGTGGGTTCAAACCCCACCCGGTATTAGTTGATTTTTCGAATTTCTCATTAAATGTTTAGACATTTATTAATTTGGTTGGTCTTTCTATGTCTATGTTAATTCAAGCTCAAAATGTGCCTACTCTTTTAAGTTGTTCTAAGATCTAAAGTAACGTTTAATAAATAACAATAGGCTAATGGGTAATTGCGTGACTTGCGAGACTCTTGCTGCAAGACCAAGAACAAGACTGATGCAAGACCAAGACCAAGACTGGCTAAGTCTCGTCTTGTTCTTGCATTTGGGCAACACTAAATCTATGGTGTAGATTTATGTTCAACAGTGGACTTGTGATGGGTTCTAATGGTGATAACGATGCTGACTGTTGTAATTAAAACAAATAATGTACTATAACGGACTGTAAACATTTTTATTAATTTTTGCATGTATAAATTATCTAATAGCAAAATAAATAATAATGATTCCTTGCATTTAAATATAACTAGCTTTTACAGATTCTATCGCGTATATTAATATATTTTATATTCCCGAAGTTTCGAGCACTTTACAGCACCCTTGATCCCGGGGGGTGGGTGGGGGGGCTGAGGTATTGGACGTCCCAATGAAGCGTGCTTCCATTAATACATACCCATTTCAGGTCGCTGAAGTAGATTAGTCAGTTTTTACCATCAGTCAAGTGTAATGTCCCTCCGCAAGAAGCAGGAGTGTACAAGCTTGATTGTGAATGTGGTCTCCCTTACATAGGAAAAACTAAAAGACCAATAAAATTCCACGTTAAAGAACACATAGCTGATGTGAAAAACGACGCTCCGGGAAGTCTGCAGGGTGTGAGCACGTACAGGATCGCCCCGTCCTACATCAGATTCGATAGACCACAAATCTTTGCTAAAGAATACCGATTCCTTCGAAGGATGATTCGCGAGGCTACTTAAATCATACATACATAAACACTCACGCCTGTCACCCAGAGTGGTAGGCAGAGACTTCAGACTTCCATTTAGCACTTAAATCAAAAAACATCTTAATTTCAATAGAGATGAGAGCTGGGTGCAATCCTCCCATCCTTCCAATCCCAACCCAAGCATACAACTTCACCTACAACCAAGACTTCAAGATACTGTTGTGTGAATAAGTCAACTAGCGCCATCTAGTGTCAGGAACGAGAGCGAGGGGAGCTTTGCAGAGAATGACATCACAGATCTCTCAACCGACAGCGCCACCCGAAGAACTAAGTTTCTAGAAAATCTATACTCGAATTCTCGGTACCTTGCGCGTGTTTACTTGAACATTCCGGATATTTTGCTAATTTAAATAAATAGGTGGCGCAAGATGCGATCGAGGCAGTTGAACTCGGCGACAAAGCGAAGCTTCGGAGCGGAATTAAGTGAATTAGTGTGTTCAATTATTAGTGTTTTTAACTTTAATTTGTATAAAGTAAATTAAAGTGTTAATTTAGGTAATTCTATCGGCAATTTTTATTGTCACGAACCTCAAGCTCGTAACAATTGGTGTCAGAAGTGGGATAAAATAATGCCGATTTTACCTAAGGAGGAAACGGAGGGTGTCCGTACCCGAAGTCAACGCCAGCAGGAGACGGACCAGAGGAGATTTGGTGGTGCAACGCCGCAGATGTCTGAGGGCCAGCCGCCGGCCACGGAAGCCGGTCCGTCAGCAGCTTCTACGTCTGTGGCACCTGACTTAGGTGCTCTGATGGTGATGCTGCAACAGCTGCGGGGCGGACAGGAGGAGCAGGCCCGCCGACAGGAGGAACAGGCCCGTCGGTCGGAAGAACAGATGTTCCTCATTAAGGACCTTCACGCTACCTTCGGGAAAGAGATAAAGGAGGTGAAGGATAGGGTTGCTCAACATGACAACCGCCTGTCGGAAGCTGAAACCCAAATCAAGGAAGCTAAAACCCAAATCGACCAAGTGAACAATCGGGTTGATTACGTGGTGGCTGACGTGAAGAAAACGCTGGACGACCTCAAACTGGGTGATGGTACTACAGCTCCCGTAGTAGCTACTACACCTTCACTACGTGGGTTCAAAGTGCCACCGTTCGACGGGACTTCTTCCTGGTCAGCCTACAAAATCCAGTTCGAGGCTGTTATGAAGGCGAACGGCTGGAATAAAAATCAAGCCATGACTGCTCTCACACTAGGCCTGCGTGATCAGGCCTTAACAGTTCTGGAAGCTCTCGGTCTCGGCCTTGAGGCATTGGAGGCGAGATATGGCGACGCTCACCTGGAACACGTCTTTCGTGCGCAGCTTAAAGATCGTGTGCAGCGCATCAAAGAAAACCTGCAGCAGTGGGCTCTAGAAGTGGAGAAGCTGGTGCGAAAAGCATACCGGTCTGTACCTGCGCTCATTGAAGGGAACCTGGTGCAGACATTCATCGACGGCATCCGCGACCTGGAAGTCAGAGCTGCTGTGAGGCTCAGGCACCACGAGACGCTTAAGGACGCCTTGGCCCATGCACTGGAAGTGGAAGCCGTGCGGCAGGATCATCGTTCCCATCGCGTCAGGGAGGTTGCAGCAGCTACAGTTCGCGACCGCAACAAAGGATACAGCCCAAGGTGCTATGGCTGTGGGGAAAAGGGCCATCTTCGATCCAGCTGCCCTAAGCGAACCCTAGAAAGGGAAATTGAACGATCTCAGGATGGTAGTGCGGCCAACAGCGCTGCCCAGCAGCAGCAGGGAAACGAGTAAAAGCCAGAACTGCGGGGCGGGTGCTGGCTGATGTTAAAAGAGCCCCAAGGATCTCGATCTCACAAACCCATGATGGGAACAGCCTAATCATAAAGGGCGAGATCAACGGAATGCCGTGTAAGCTGACCATAGACACTGGAGCCTCTCGTACGGTTGTTAGTTCCCAACTTATAAGTCAGTTCCTTGGGGACTCCGCATACAACCGAGAACGCATTAATTTGGTAACAGCCACCGGTCAGCGTATACCCGTCCGTGGAGAGAAGGAGATGGAGTTGAAGCTAGGCAACGTGATCTACCTGCATAATGTCATCGTGGCTGATATAATGGACGACTGCATCCTAGGCTTAGACTTTATGAGGAATAATTGTTGCGAGATCGACGTTAAGCAAGGTGTTTTGAAATGTGGACAGGAGGAACTTTTTATGGAAGGTGCGTTACCAGGGAACGTGTACAGCATCAAGAAGATTGTTCTTCCGCCGAGATCGGAAACGATTGTTCCGGTTAGTCTTCCTCGAAACACTGGGCAAGCTCACCGTTGTGTACTTGTGGAAAGGGTAAACAATGACCTTCCATGGAAAGTAGCTCGAACCTTGGTCAGGACCACTGACATCTCAGGAGTACGTGTGCTGAACCTTTGCGACCGGGAACAGATTATAGAAAAAGGCACACTGGTTGGTACTTGTGAGGAAGTGGATTGGTTACGTCAGTGCCAATATATATCGAGTGGGACCCCCAGCAAGGATTCAGAAACGAGAGTGACCACACTTTTGGAAGACTGTCGCAGTGTTCTGTCCCCGAACGAATTGGTCAAGGCGAAGAAGTTGTTACTCAAGTACGTCGATGTATTCTCGTCAAACGATGCTGACATAGGAAAAACTGGCTTAGTTCAACACAAAATAAACACAGGAGAGGAATTGCCTATCCGTCAGCGGCCAAGAAGATTGCTGGTAGCACGTGAAAAGGAAGTGGAAACCATGATTGAAGGAATGGTGAAGGATGGTGTTATTGAACCTTCCTCTAGTCCATGGTGTTCACCAGTGGTGCTGGTGAAAAAGAAGGATGGCAGCATGCGGTTCTGTGTTGATTACCGCCGTCTGAACGACGTTACAAAGAAGGACAGCTATCCCTTGCCAAGAATTGATGACACGCTGGACATGCTTACAGGAGTAAAATGGTTTAGCACGCTGGATCTAAAAAGTGGCTACTGGCAAGTTGAAATTGACCCTAAGGACAAGGAGAAAACTGCGTTCTCGACGGGAAAGGGTCTGTGGCAATTCAAAGTAATGCCGTTTGGGTTGTGCAATGCTCCAGCAACGTTTGAAAGGCTGATGGAACTGGTACTTACCGGGCTAATTGGCGATGCCTGTCTGGTCTACTTAGATGACATCATCATCGTGGGCCGTACGTTTGAGGAACACCTTCAAAACCTGGAACGCGTGCTCATGAAGATTCAGAGTGCCAACCTCAAGTTGAGCCCGAAGAAATGTTCACTATTCCAACGGCAAGTTAACTTTTTGGGGTTTGTAGTATCGGAAGAAGGTATCCGCACAGATCCAGAGAAAATCGCCGCTGTCAAGGATTGGCCGGTTCCCAAAGACAAGACGCAGGTTAGAGCATTTCTGGGTTTGTGCTCCTATTACCGGCGATTCGTGAAGAACTTTGCAGATATAGCCAAACCTCTGCACAAGCTAACCGAGGAGAAGCGACATTTCTGCTGGGATGAAAGTTGCAATATCGCATTCCAGGAGCTCAAGGACCGTCTGTGCAAAACACCTATTTTGGGATACCCTGATGCAAGCAAAGAATTTATAGTTGACACAGACGCAAGTGATATAGGACTTGGCGGTGTGTTGTCTCAACGTAATGGTGACCAAGAGGTCGTGATAGCGTACTTCAGCAAGTCGTTGTCAAAACCGGAAAGGAACTACTGTGTCACAAGACGCGAATTGCTAGCTGTGGTAAAGTCGTTGCAGCATTTTAGCAAATATCTTCTGGGACGAAAATTTCACTTACGAACTGACCATGCTGCGCTAAAATGGCTATTGCAGTTTAAAAACCCAGAAGGACAAGTTGCGAAGTGGATTGAACTACTGCAGGAATACGACTTTGAGATCGAACATCGCAGCGGGAAATCTCATGGCAACGCAGATGCATTGTCAAGAAGACCTTGTCCTGAAGATTGCAAACATTGTACTAGGCAAGAGAGTAAGGAAGTGGTAAGCCATTGACGTGGCGGGGCCGTTTCCGGAGAGTGAAAGCGGTAACAAGTATTTCATGGTTGTGATGGATTACTTCACTAAGTGGCCAGAAGTCTTCGCCATTCCAAATCAAGAAGCTTCAACAGTTGCTGATAAACTAGTTCATGAAGTCTTCTGTCGTTTTGGTGTACCTTTAGAGATTCACAGCGATCAAGGAAGGAATTTTGAGTCTCAAATATTCCAGGAAACTTGCCGAGTTATGGGTACTCATAAAACAGGAACGACTTCTTATCACCCGCAATCTGATGGAATGGTGGAACGATTTAATCAGACATTGGAGAGGTACCTAGCAAAAGTTGTAGACAATCGGCAACGAGATTGGGACAAGCACATACAACCGTTTTTGTTGTCATATCGAAGTTCTGTTCACGAAAGTACAGCAGTGACACCAGCTTTTGCAAACTTTGGAAGAGAATTACGGCTGCCTGCAGACCTGATCACTGGGATACCACCTGATGCCCCACGCAGTATAACCGATTATGCATATGACTTGCGGAACAAAATGAATGACATTTATGAGCACGTCGGACAATCGGGCCAGCAAATGTCTGAGAAAATGAAAACCCGGTATGACCGCAAAATGAACAATAAAGGGTTCAACGAAGGTTCATTAGTGTGGTTGCACAATCCAGTCCGCAGCAAAGGGAAATCTCCTAACCGGCCCGTACCGGATTGTAACCAGGATCAACGATGTGACCTACCGGATACAGAAAGGCGCAAGAGGGACTCCTAAGATCGTCCATGTGGATCGCTTGGCGCGTTATTATGGGACCGATAATGCTCGGGACGAGCATGTCTTAGGAGGCGCAGTGTTGTGTGAATAAGTCAACTAGCGCCATCTAGTGTCAGGAACGAGAGCGAGGGGAGCTTTGCAGAGAATGACATCACAGATCTCTCAACCGACAGCGCCACCCGAAGAACTAAGTTTCTAGAAAATCTATACTCGAATTCTCGGTACCTTGCGCGTGTTTACCTGAATATTCCGGATATTTTGCTAATTTAAATAAATAGGTGGCGCAATGGTGGTGGGACAAAGCGAAGCTTCGGAGCGGAATTAAGTGAATTAGTGTGTTTAATTATTAGTGTTCTTAACTTTAATTTGTATAAAGTAAATTAAAGTGTTAATTTAGGTAATTCTATCGGAAATTTTTATTGTCACGAACCTCAAGCTCGTAACAATGCTATAAGTTCATATTGCATAGATCAGAACAAAAATTAATAATTTTAATCCGGAGGTAGCCGTGGTTAACTATGACATTAGGACCTCCTACACCTCAGACCCCCGTGACCATGGGTGCTGTAAAATGCTCGAAACGTAGGAGATATAAAATAAGTTGATATAAGCGATACAATCCGTAAAAACGAGTTTCATTTAAACTAAAATAATTTTCCTTTAATCGTGATCTACGAATGATAAACAGATATAACAAAAATCTGATAAAAAGATTTATTAATAATATTAACATTATTTATATGCAATGAACAAGAAAACGAAATAAGTCGTGACCAACATCAACCAGCAATCTAATGACGTAGAGAATATTTATATTTTTTTTTTGTCTGTACTTTTTGGAATTTCCCGAAGTCATCTCTTGTACACTATCACTAACAAATACATAGGATGGTTTATTCTTCTAACCTACACGTACTCAATGTAACGATCGAATGTTGAATCGGATGCGTCATCCGAAATATGGGGACTATAATAATGAAATGACCTCCAAACCGAATTTTGGTCACGGCGACCAGTCTCAACGTAGACTAGCCATCTGCACAGGCCAGGATTAGGGTTCCTGGGTGTATACGCAAGCGCAAGTGCACTCTCTATTCCCTCTCTTATAGTTCGATGGGAGAGTCATCTGACATGACCGCAGAGAGATCAGGCGCATGACCTATTTACGTGCTTTACGATACACCGCACAGAAATACCCAATAACTGATTTTGGCCCAACCCGGGATTGGAACTCGGGACTAACGACACTGCCATAATTTCATAAGGAATATAAAAATATTCACATAAATATCGTAATAAATAAATATTTGC
Organism: Parnassius smintheus behrii; assembly: GCA_036936625.1. Lineage (NCBI taxonomy): Eukaryota > Metazoa > Arthropoda > Insecta > Lepidoptera > Papilionidae > Parnassius > Parnassius smintheus. The sequence continues at coordinate 20,095,033 of JAUPFT010000001.1, forward strand.
TACAGTTGCCACGCTGAGTAGACGGGTGGATAACCGCAGTTTTAGGGCTTAGGTTTTTTATCAGGAAGACGCTGGTGCCTATCCTCAATTTCATTTTCTTCTGTCAACTCCTCTTGTGACAGCCACAGGATATGACGAAGTGCATTCTTTTAAGCCGCCGCTACAAGGCACATATATATTTTTTATAGAGTAAGAGTGACAAACAAGCGCACATTCCACCTGATAGTAAGTGAATGCTGTGCCCCATTGACATCTACATTTATCCTCAAATAGGAATCAAAATGCAGATGCGTTGTCACCTTTGAGGACTGAGATGGAATGCCTCGTTTCCAGTAAAAAGTGTCTCAGAATCTCTACACTCACCATATAAAACACAGTAGCATTTTACGCTGGTATTCTGTAAAAGCGTGGTCCTACCCCAGTCCAGTCGACTCATTCAGGCTACGACCATAATATAGCTGCCTTTTAAGACGCGTTATTTTAACATTGGAATCCTAAAATAATTACATAAATATGTATGTGGAATTCCCATAAAAAAGTAACTTGTACCTATAAAGAAATAAAAGCTGACTTTAAAAACCTAAAAATAATATAAAAACGACATTCTGAACATTTTGGTCGGAGGAAGAAATATATCAATCTCAATGTAGTCTAAATTATTGCATTAAAAACTCATCACCTATTTTTCACCCTTAGTAGAGGTTACCTCACACCAGAATTTCTCCTGGTCATTTTACAAACATCATATTTGGCATTTGGACAACAATTACTATTACTTGTGGCATAGAACCCGCTCTAGCACCTAACACCACACTTAACTACCAAGTTGTCCAATACATAAATAATAACTATAATTGATTCTATCAACTACACTCATAATCAGAGTTAATATGATTTAATTGAAAATCTACTGCATCACAAGAAATATTGCTGGATACCGCACAATATTGCCTCTTGTTATTTATAAGGCGGTGTTTAATGGAAAAGGATCACGGAGTACCTACAATATACTTATAATATTACTTATATACTGCGAAAGAATCAAGTAAATAAAATCGGTGAAAAACAAACATGATTTATTTGAATTTGATTGAGTATTACAAACATCTACATAGAGAAATTTCAAAAACGTTTAACTTGATTAGACATTGACTACAAAATATTTTCTTTGCTCTTAAATAAATGCAATATTTAAAATAAAATTTAATTTAAAATTAAAACTATAAAAGACGAGTAATCCTTATGGCATTGAAAACAGTACCATCTACCGACGTATGGCTATATTATTTTAATACCAATAATAACAAACAACTTAAGACACTTCAACTCGTATTTACGCAATTCCAATCATTTTATTACACGATAACTACAACAGATGTCACTGATTGATTAATACTTAGCCTTTTATTTTGGTCGATGTCAATGTACCCAAATTTTTAAAGTACATTTTTCTTATATAATAAATGGGAAGATTTTATAAGAAAGAACAAACGAACAGTTACAATATATTTCATCGACCGAGAGGAAATCACGAAAACCACAAAAAATCATCCGTCAAATGTTTTTTTTTAATCTGTTAAAGCGTTTCGAAATGCATATATTATCACAGAACACTAATACGTACCTTTAGGCGAGTATATTATGCAGTAACTCCGCAGGTTTTCCCCTTTTTAGTAACATAGTACTTGTATTCAGAATGGACAACATTATCAGACCCATCGGAAACGAGAACTTTCATTTAATAATGAAATGAATTAAATATTTCAAAATGCACACAAAAAGGAACCTTAAAAATTTGGAGTTCATCAGAACATAGCAAGCACAAGCAGAAAGATAGAGTAGGTACAGTTATTAGCCAGAAAAAGTACAGCCTCAAAAGCCTTAGAAGACTTAATGACTGACGTCATATTGTTGACAAGAACAGTGTTTGAAGTTATTTATGAATGGCACTGCATCTATTTGAATAGGGCACAATATCGTTTATCTGGTGGCAGGCGCTTAAACAAGTAATTCTGTAGAAAAATATTAATGCAGAAGTACCCACAATAACTCTTAACAATAACAAAAGTATCGATATTAATAACAAACATTTTTCGAACACAAAACTGAATACCCAACAAAATTAAGAAGATTCATGTATTTAATCCTAATTATTGGCCGTGAAGTGAAGTTAAGTAGTAACGTAAACGAGTGTAGATAAGAGCTGAACTGTGAACCCAGCGATCGGGAATAAGATCCATTGTGGTCCCCTTATTCACATTCAGTAGTCGACATGTTGTGGACAAAGTGTTCTGTGGTTTTGTTTTCTCTGTTCACGCTTGGATTTGGACAAGGTTTGCACTGATTTTCGTATTCTATACATTACAATTAATAACTATGGTGTTGGTGGTTTATTAACAGTTTAAATTTTGAGATATGAGAGCAATTTCGTATCATCGTAATTCATTCGAAAGAGTTTAATAACCAAAAGGCGTTATTTATGGGCCACATTTATTGGATTTAAAAGCTATGCTTTTATGATTTTTGTGGAGATAATATACGTATGTAACATGATATGGTATGTATTGATATTATGAAATACGATCATTATAGTACGCAATAGAAATCATCCAATGCCAGGTATTTTTCGTCTTCTATTATTTAATGAGGTTATTAAAGAAATTCCTGCTCTTGTATAAACAGAAATCAATTAACTATTTACTAAGTACATAACAAGCACATTATAATAATGACATTTTCTAACTGTTCGTGAGAATAATGAATGGAAATGATTGTAAAAGTTTTATAGACGGAACTTAAAACGTTTTTTCGTCTTTAGAAGCCCGTAATTGTCTACTGAGCACGGGCCTCTTAATTAGGAGGAAATTAAACCGCTTCTGATAAGACCTTCCTGGCTTTTAACATAAGCACTTCGTACAAAACCCATGTGATGACATAGGATGACGAAGTCTCTTACCACCATCACACTGATATACTCCCGATATACTTTTCATATGTTTTCTTTCCTGGCAGATGTGTTGCCATTAATCAAAAGCGTCAAGGCGGTGTTATTTTCACTTTTTTGATCGTCGTTACATTTTTTTTACATTAGGTAGGGCTACGCTGCAGCTATATTATGGCCTTAGCACAAAGGATCGACTCCTGGGGAAGGACCACGCTCTCACAAAATACGAGCGTGAAGTACAGCTTAATCCTGCGGTGCTTCCTATGGTGAGCGAACCGGAGACTGTTTCATTAGAACCGGGGCATTATATCTTTGTACACACATCTACTGGGTTCTTATTCGAGGATAGAATGTGGATGTCTATGGACCAAAGCATCCATTTAACAATAGGTCAACCGTATGCTCATTATTCTATATATATATATATATATATATATATATATATATATATATATATGATAAAATCATCCTTTAATGTAAGGTTGGGGAAAAAGTTTCTTTGTAAAATTGTAAAATACGAATTCAAGACATTTTTCCAAAATTAAATTACATTTAACTATAATATATATGTGCCATTTTGTTCGATAACTTGATGCCATCTTGTAGGTAGTCCCGTTGCTGTATAAATATTGGGATTTTTTATCAAAAAAAATGCGACAAGTAGTTAGTCGTGGCAGTCCTCTCTTGACGTTAACCTAACAGTACCCAAAGAATTCTGAAGAGATCGAAACCGGTAAAAATATGAGAATGCAAGGTCAGGAATATATAAATAAATGAAAAATCATTTATTCCTAGAAATAGAGCTACAGACTATTGGAAAAAAAATAGTAACTTACCTATATTAAATTAATTTTAACTTATATTATATTAAATTAAATTCTTATTACATATAAAAAAGTTACTTGTGGGCCCCAAACTAGGCATATTCTGTACCTTGGGGACCAGGAGTACGGTTATCAGTTTTACTTACGTAGTTAAAAGTACCCAAATTATACAAAACAACAAATTACTTCTTAATTTAGAAAGATAGTTTTTAACTATTTGTCGCTTACATTATATTTATTTTTTATTCCTAGAAAAAATATGAATACAATATGAATACATATGGTGAATGCATTAATACTTCCCAAACAAGCTCTCTCAATTTTTGCTGAGTGGCCAAAGATGTGTGTGGTGTGGCGTTATCATCATGAAAGACCACTCATTTTTTGTTATACCTGTAGAGATTCGAATCGATGGTTTTGCCCCTTTGCCCATAATAAACGATGCCCTTCCAATCCCACCATACACACATCATCACCTTATTGCGTGTTAATATGGGTTTGGTGGTGGTGTTTTTACCTTTTCTTTTTCTTTTTCTTAATGTCTTATATCTATTAATATTAAAACCAGCCCTTCCCAACCAGGTGTACAGCGTACTTGTACATATAGAGGTCAGTGAACCCGCCCGATACAAACAGAACAACCAAAGAGGTTTTTCTTCAATTTTAAACAAACAAAATACGGAGAAACTTTTGCCCAGACCTATTATTTATATTATATTAGTATACAACAAATAACAGAACTTGTTCCTCGTCCAATTTTAAAGTAAGTATTCCGCAACGTTTCTTTAATTCCGGTGGAAAATTATTCACCCAGGTTTACTTCACTCACCTGAAACTCCTTGTCCGAAGACATTAAAAAAATACCCAATAAGACTCTTTATATCTATAAGAGATTGGTACTGAAACAGATTTTAAAGACATCAGATGAGAGTTAATATTGATAATATTATCGTTTGGTGCCTTTTAAGTACATATATCTATACGTATGATATAATAATTACCCTAAGATATAATATGAATTAATAATTAAATTAATAAATAATAAATAAAAATGAAGCCTGTCCACCTACCATGACTCTTTTTCTCTTTTCTTTATATAAGGGTGATGTGAAGTGAACGAGCACTCAATCCACCTGATGGTAAGCGAATGCTGTGGCCCATAGACATCCACGTTCATCCTCGATTAAGAACCAAAACGCAGATGCGGTGTCACCCCTAAGAATTAAGATGGTATGCCTCGTTTCCAGTAAAAAAGGGTCTCCGAATCTCTATATTCACCATACGAAAAAACTTAAATAACCGTAAACTTCTCAGGAAGTCCACAGCTATTTAGGTCAAGTATTTTTTAATACTCGTAAACTCACTCATCAAAACCGATTACGTACTTCCCGCCGGCCTAGAATTTTGGTAATGAATAGAACATCTTGGTCAATTTACGGCATTCGTGTATCGGTATAGAAAACAGGCAAAAATCGTCGAAACTTGACTCCCGGGATGAATAAAATAAAACATATTATGTAAGACGTAAGACATCTATATCATATAAATAAAATTGAAGTGTCTGTCTGTCATTTTCAACCGACTTCAATAAAAGAGGATGTTCTCAATCCGACTGATTTTTTAGTGTTTAGTTACCTTAGAACTTTTTTAAAGGTGAACTGATTTTGATGATCCTTTTTATCTGAAAGTTGGTACTTCTCCCGTGATTCTATATAAATTTGGTTAAGATCTGACTGAGTAGTTTTTGAGTTATCCTTAATAATGCGTATTTTATTGACTTCGACTATAATGATGATGCTCTCATTTTATTTACATTGTAGTCAGTGGTACAAATTTTTTTGACCACTTGTGAAATAACCGGCTTGTATTAAGCTCAGGGATTATTTGCATGCTTGCACTGCCTCGTTAGTCTAGTGGTTGTAGTAGTGCGACTGCTGATGATGAGGTCCTGGGTTCGAATCCCGGGTCGGGCCAAAAAAAATTAATTATTGAGTTTTTCCGTCAAGAAATTCTCAGTAGTTGCCCGGAGTCAGGAAATTGACGGTGTCCCACCTCCGTGCCTCGGAAAGCACGTGAAGCCGTTAGGTCCTATGCCTGATCTCTCTTCGGCCGTGTCGGTTTACCGTCCCATCGGATTATAAGAGTAAGGGAATAGAGAGTGCACCTGTGCTTGTGCACACACTTGGGCACTATAATCCTGTCCTGCGCCGATGGCTAGTAGCGTGAAAAATCTGCTTTTGGCGCCCACTTCACCTTAAAAGATCCCGTGCAGGCGAAACCTAAGCAGGTGGCAAGTACACAATAAAGTTTGCTTGGAACCCTCAGGACCCGAGTCCTAATAGCTCTTGTCGGTTTGTTACTTTTATTTTTGGCACCTATAACATTAATTCAATGTAAGGTTACCCTTCATTAAGACTCTGTAACGAGTATCCAGCATTATAAATTTATAATTGCAGCCACGCATAAGGCATCGTTCAAACGCTTGTCGTGGATAATTTTCTTACTCTGCTTGAGGGGTTTGTGGTTCTTTCATTGTAATATAGCCTTCGTATTCCTACATTTTTCTTAACCTGTTGTTATTTATTTATTTTATACGAGTTTTTATTCGATATTGCTATATTTGTGTTTGTAAGCTGACTGTTATAAACCACAATACTTGACCACGATCTCACCTGTTGATAAGTGATATAAGACAAACGTTAGCAAATTATTTCATTCCTTTGATATACGTATTACAAATGACGGAGCAAGCAAGAAGCATTCCACGCGTCGACAATAAATAGATAGAGTCCCGCTGTGCGTCTAGTTGTCCGATGATGAAAAGAGGAGGGAGGAGTTAAGTCATGTTATTTCAGCGCACATTTAACGAAATAGTTATACTATAGAATAATGAGAGACCGAATACTTTGAGGAAATATATTTTCCTGGTTAGAGATTTGAAGGAGGTCGATGGTCACAGTCGACTCGGGACCGTTTTTGTAGCATTTCTTGGTGGAGGCATATGTTGAGTAGTAGACTTATGATGGACTGTAGTGGTGGTGATGATGATGATGATGATGATGATGATGATGATTCTAATGATTTTTGTATGTACTTCGCAGATGTCACACAAACAAGCACCGAATCAAGACTGGCAGAAGGGGAGAAAAGGATGAGTGAGCAAATTCTTGAAATTATTGAACATTTTAAGAAACCTAATCCAGTAGGCATTCCGGGAGCGGAGATTCCTGAGCCATATTCTGTCCCGGATATGAAGCAGTCCCTGTCACTTGGCACCTTGTATTTTAAAAATACCGCTGTGTATGGAATAAGCAAGTTTCGAATCTTGTACGTAAATGCTGAAATAGGAGCCATGGCGGTTAGTTTACACTTTTTTATTATAGTATGATAAAAAATAAGAGATAGGAGGAGAGATAAAGAGGAGAGACAAAGGTAAAGAGAATATTTGGATCAATTTAAGATTTAAAACAACATGTTTACGTCAACATGAAATATCCAGAACGACAACGGGGAGCAGTTTCAAATCAGCAAAACGTTTTGTACTGTAATTGCCTAATCTACTCCCAAATGCCAATAGTGATTCAAGCAAATCCCTTGAACCGTAGAAACCCATTTCCACTAGTAAACTTTTTTGGGTCTATGAAGAATAGGCCGAAAAATAGAAATTCACTTTAAGCAATATCGAATCCGTTTAAAATGTATATGAGATCACTGTGAAAGTATATTAACGAACGTTAGTTAACATTTTAATTTTACTTTTGTAAACAAACAATCTTTTATTATAAAAAGGTTACCGCTACCTAGCATTTTCTTTTGTATCGTGGAGGCATTTTACATAAAATTATAATTATTTGTAGGCCATACAAATACTTGTGACGGATTCAAACTCGCGGCCCTCAGCGCCTCAACTTGTGCTAAGTTACAACGCCACAGAACTGTTAAACTAAATTTTTGTCATTTTTATCAACCCATGACAATTTAACGTAGGAAGTTGTCTTATCAATTGCAGTAATCGGATGACCGTTTATTTTTGGAAATCGTGTTTTTTGGAAATTATATTTAGATACAAATTACATACTGATGAAATATGAAATATATTTTTAGATCTTACCGACATAATGGAAAAAACTGGACTGGTTATTTAAATAAAAAATCATGAGTGCAATTAATTTAATTTAATTTTTCGTGTTTTTAAAAAAATACTAAAAAAAAGGGCTCGAAATAATAGATTTTCTCACAAAAGAAGGGAACTTGAAAAAGTTGGACCGAAGACATCTGGACTCGAACCGGGGTACCTCGCGTTCGTGACCGCCCGATAATCCATTTGAGCTATTATAACCCTTAACGCTTTGCCATAATTTACCGTCGTATTCTAATGATATTGTAGCAGTTTTTCATTGCCTGAAAACACGGACAAAACAACATTTTCTAAAAATGAATCTTAGCTAGATCGATTTATTGCCTCGAATTTAATTTACAGGTCCACGCAGGCTTGATAATAGACAAATTGCAAGCTCGCGGAAATTACACTTTGTGGACATGGCTGAACAAAGCGCAAGGACCGTTTACCGTTGATATCGCCGGTCTGAAAATACTAGCGAGGGCTTCTCTCGGAGTGGAAAGAAATGGAAAATTACAAGCACAAGACATATCAATTGATCTGAGCTTTAGTAATATTGCTGTTAACTTTGAGAATTTAGGCTTCTTCGGCAGTATGTTCCAAGGTGTCGTGAACTCCGTTGGTACATTCCTCTTTGATTCTATCAAACCGTACGTTCTAAAAGAAGCATATGTCAAAGCGAGGAAAGTCATAAATGAGAAGCTAGATGAAGTTGCTGGTGATATGCAATTCCCTAATTCAATTTCTCCGTTAGATATGGTCATAGCTGACGCCAGAAAGAAAGTCAGGGAAATGCAACTTGATCCTTACAAAGTAAAAGATTACAATACAACAGTCAGTATATTTACAATCACTTTAGAACATACTTGGATAATGGGCATTTCATCATTTCAACGAGTAGGTAATATAACACTTAAGTTAGAGAACAACACAGCAGTGGCTGACTTTGAAATCGGTACGCAGAAGCTTGAAGGAATCACGCAATGGGAAATCTCGGCCGTCAGCGGTTTAATGTCAAGAGCGGGCACTGCTACCTTCTCAGTTGAATACATAAGTGGAAGAATAATTCTTGCTCAGCCACTAGACACGAGAAAAAAGCCGCAATTTAGAGATTTAGATCTCGAAGTTGGCAACATTCAAGTTCGTTTCGATGGCGCGGGAACGTTAGACTACGTTGTTGAATTTGCAGTAAACGTCTTACCGAATCTTCTCAGGTATCAAATTATGGATGCACTTGAAGGTCCCGTCAAAGAAAGAATGCAACAAGAACTTAATAAAATCAACGTTGAGGAGACGATAAAACAAGAATTGCCTAAAATAGACGAAATGCAACAACAAGGGTTCAAGCTATCGGCGCTCCGCGTTTCGGAAGCTAAAGATGAACCGTTCGATGAAGACGAATTCTTCAATTTCTAAACATAATGGATATAAAATTCATAAGTTTAGTTGTAGAAGTATAAAGTTATACAAACTAAACATTTTTGTGATTCTTTTTACGATAACAAAGCTTAAAATTAAAATACTTAATTTAAATTATCGAAGTTATGATTCCATTTGTACAACCACCAAATAAGAAAGAATTTAGAGGCTTAGAGAATGGCGTGAATTTCAATTTTCAATTCAATTTTAATTTTATTCTTTATTTTAGTTGAGTAGCATAATATTCTTTTAATGGCCAATTAAAAGGTAGTGTAAATGACTTAAAAGAAACCTTTATACGGTTGTCGACCACATTATAGACTAATTAAAAAATAAAAGAAAAAATTAATCTGACTAGATACTAAACGACTCCACGAATCACCGCACAAAATCTATCTCTAATTTACATAGTCTTCAATTATCTACGTGGAATAACATGATAGCAAATAAAGATTCGTGACCTTTATGTCATACAACATCGATGGAGTTAAGACTAATTAAAAAATAAAAGAAATAATTAATCTGACTAGATACTAAACGATTCCACGAATCACCGCACAAAATCTATCTTCATTTACATATTCTTCAATTATCAACAATTATGTCATACAACATCGAAGAAGTTAGTCACTATACCTGGGGTTTTGTTTCTTCGATACACACTATATCTTCGAACCCTATTTATTTTTATATATAATGCACCTTTTACGTCTCCGCCGTTACAATCTATTTTATATGAGAACTCCTTATTTTTTTTGGATATTTGAAGTAGTTTTTCACTTCATATTTAAAAGTAATTCTCAACGTAGGACTAATATGTCCGTCTACATATTTATATTAAAATCTTCATTCTCCATTTTTCTATCTTTCAGCCGTTTCTGAGAATAAAAAATCATTCACATAAATTAAAACAACTTTTTTAATTAGGTTTAAAATAATATTATAACATTTTATAGGCTATTATATTATATTTATAGGTCATAGTATAAAATACGCGAGACATCTATTATTGTAGCCGCCAATTCACCTACCAAATGGGCAATCTTTTTTGGGAGTTTGCTAGTTGTTTACCTGCCGGGTTATTTTTCAGTTTCCAAATTTTATATTTAATTTCATTTGTATATATATATATATATATATATATATATATATATATATATATATATATATATATATATATATATATATATATATATATATATATATATAAAATACGAGTAAATACGTCTTCTATTTTTATTTGAAATTGTCTCAAATTGAATGTGATTTATGGGAAACTACGCGTACGCACGCTGCTGATACGTATTTTGAATTTAAAAGATAAATAGAACTGATTTTTTGAGATTTTATATTAATTTTTCTTCACCATTCACCTATTCTTTTTTGTCTCTGCACTGCAGGACCATGTCTCTGATCCTTAAGACGGTTCCCCTAGCGAGAGACCTTGAGCGTTCGGTCCCATACAATCCACGCGCTCTCGCTACAATATATCACGGAAAAATACGCCCGAATATTTGGAATTATTTCAATTAAAAGAGATAAGCGAACTTAAGAAATTAAATAAAACGTGTAGAATACAGATTTTTAAATTATCTATCCATTAGTGTAATTCTCAAATGATTAGAGCATTTCCTTTAGCAACAGATGCATGTAATCAATAATTTTAGTCATTTTTAAAAGTAGATTTTAAATGTATTCTTAACACATAAAAACAAATTAGAACGTGGAATGTGATGATAGGATATCGAACATTAATAATGTGCTTTTAGATGTAGCTTATTTCTCATAACTAATGAGATATTAGTCTCTGAAAAACGCACTTTTGCCAGGTTTTGGTCAGGGTAGCGCCTTAAGTCGTCACTGGCAACACGCACTGGTTGTATAATCTCGTTTCTCGGTTTTGACGTATACCTGACAAGAAGATCAGGTATCGATTTTTTTATAGAATAAGGGTGACAAACGAGTAACAAAAGAGAATTTATTAATTTATATTATAATTACTCTTTTAATACATTTTATACAGTTTAAATAGTTCTATACTAATTTGAGTGAATATAATTATTGTCGTGTGGGTGTTCCAAGAGTATCCATTTCCTCCTTTCGATCTGTAAGTAACGTAAGACGTGGCTATGAGAAACGCCGTGGAAACTTTTTTTTATAAAATAAGGGTAACAAATAAGCACACAGTTCACCTGATGGTAAGTGGTTGCTGTAGCCCATAGACATCTTCATTTAACGTCGATTAGAAATCAAAATGCAGCTGAGTTGTCACCTCTGAGGACTAAGATAGAATGCCTCGATTGCAGTAAAACGGGCCGTATATATATATATATATATATATATATATATATATATATATATATATATATATATATATATATATATATATATATATATATATATATATATATATAAAATACGAGTAAATACGTCTTCTATTTTTATTTGAAATTGTCTCAAATTGAATGTGATTTATGGGAAACTACGCGTACGCACGCTGCTGATACGTATTTTGAATTTAAAAGATAAATAGAACTGATTTTTTGAGATTTTATATTAATTTTTCTTCACCATTCACCTATTCTTGTCTATTCTGAAATTTCTCTGTCAATTTGGGCGTATATTGCAAAATAACCCTGCCCTGTATATATGATTTCTAAACATCACGTTTTATGTTAGAACAAACTACTTCATTTACCTTCGAATTTATAAAGCAAGTTTGATTTTTATCATCACTCACGTTTTAGCAATTACATTAAACTTCTGTTCACAAACTTAAAAAGAACGTTATGGAAAAACCGGATAAGTATAAGGCCTCATTCTTGTAGGATTTCGCACATATTCCGATAATAACTTATAATCAATAAATAATTAATATAATTCAATGCAAGCGTTTTTGTGCCCTTCATTTGGGCCTCCCAGCAAACTTTGATACAGAGCCCGTCTAAGGCACGCTACGCCACTGATGCAAAGGGTTTCGTGTAAAATCTTGTGGATGCTTCCCGATGCAATTTTCAATATATATTTTAATTCTAACTTGCTAGCATGTTCCCCTTAGTAACAAAAATAATCAGTATTTTTCTGCTACTTCTTATGTCCTAAATAAGATGCAATTTATGTTACTATTACTTCTGAAACTATTTATACGATTCTGGAAAACGACTACTAGCAAACATAATCTACGTAGTCCGAATAATAAAAAAATAAGTTTTTCTTTTAGTTTTTCTATTTCTATAGCAATATTTGTTAAAAAATTAAAAACGAGATTTTCATATATTACGTCGGCCAATAAGTCCCGAGCCTGACATATAGATGACGCTGTTAGGGAAAATATTTCTATTTTGAAAACGAACAAACTTCCATATAATCTGTGCAAAATGTTCATAACCTCTAAACTATTTAATACATAGAAATTTATTTTTATTTTTATAAACAATCGAGAAAAATAATATAAGGACCGTAGTAATATACCGTAGTAGAACATAACGACCGAAGTATTAAATATTCCATATCTTTTAAAATAACGTTCAATTTAAATTAAGACACGAAGAAACGAGCGATCTATGTAAATTCCGGCCGGCACTTTTGTCGAAGAATGCAAGAATGGGTCGGCCCAACCGAGGGAGGACTACGCTTTCATATAATACTAACCTGTTCGTAAGGTGAGTGTATAAAGAACCGGAGACATTTTTTACTGGAAACAAAGCATTTATTCTTATTCTTTTGAGGTGACAAAGCATGTACACTTTGTTCCTATATCCAGGATAGATGTAGATGACTATAGGTCACAGCATCCACTTACCATAAGGTGACCTGTGTGCTCGTTTGTCACCGTTGTTCTATAAAAGAAATGTAATTGTTAATTGCAATTTTAAGTTTTGACTTAGCACTCGCCTCGGTGGTAAAGGAAAACGTAATGAGAAAAACTGGTTCTGCGTGGTTCTTCCTACCTAAGTATTTATATGGTCAAGATACAGCTACAACGAAGCCTAATTGAGTGTACTAAGGTTGGCACGGTAAAAAATACAGGCAAAACAAACCCTTTGTGTAAGACCAGTGCGTGTTGCCAGTAATGACACAATGAACCGATACGTTAGTCCTTCACTGCTGACTGTATGAGGAAGCTCAAATTCACTCAGCATGCGATGGAAAGGGCTGTGCTCAGATTTTTCTAAGGGGTATTTAACGAGAATATCCAGAAAAGAACAAAAGTAACTGACATAATCCAGCGCATCAGTAAGCTGAATTGGCAATAGGCCGGTCATATATGTCTAAGGTTCTCGAGTGGCAGCCTCGTACAGTCAAGTGCAGTGTTAGTCGACCCGCCACTAGATGGAGTGACGACCTGATAAAACACGAAGGCAGTTGATGGCTTCTTCTATGGGGGAGGCCTATGTTCAAGAGTGGACTTGTGATGTGCCATAGGAGTAATAGTTGAATTAAATGGCTACAAATCATCACACACTGCAAAGGATTGCGTGAATCTTTCAAGAACAACAAAAATACCTAAAATTGAGTCATTGTCAATTGCCCAACGGATTAGTAAGCTGAAGTGGCAATGGGCCGGCCATATAGCTCGAAGAACCGATAACCGATGGGGAAGAAAGGTTCTCGAGTGGCAGCCTCGTACCGGTAGGCGTCGTGTAGGGCGACCCCCCACTAGATGGAGTGACGACCTGGTAAGACATGCAGGAAATCGATGGATGCAGGTGGCTCAGGACCGTGCTTTGTGGCATTACTTGGGGGAGGCCTATGTTCAGCAGTGGACTTGTGAAGGGCTGTAATGATGATGATGATGATGATGAGCCATTGTAGCTCAGCGGGCCCAGAGACGCATTCAAATTTCATATAACTTTATCAATTTACTCATATTCATACGAGTGTAGGTACTATTTTTACGTGTACCAACATAACCACATATAAATATGTGGTTGCGTTAGTAAAGTAAACTGTTCTATGAACCACTCTCTCTGTGATGTACGGATCCTCTACCAGATATTATCATCCCTTGGGTGTCGTAAGAAGCAACCGAGGGAAACGAAATGACAGCTCTCTGATACAAATTCAAAATAACTGAATAACTGATAACAATGAACTCAAAATATCAAAAAAAAAACATGTGAGGAATTCCCACACGGTAGGAATATTTTTAAAAAATATTTATTATTTTTTTATTATTAATTTATTGAGACCGATATAATAGGAAACACTGTATACTGTATTCTATCTCATTCTCTCGCAGGCTAAATCCTATAGATTAATACGTTTGTCTCTTTTTGGTGTCGCTTTTTCGTTTGATCGAATATCAAGCCACAATGGTTTTATAGAGTTTTAGGTACTTTAAACTCGCCCGTCAAGTACGGCAACTAGTTCAGCACCGCACTTTTGATAGCCATTGTAGCTCAGGAGCTAAGCACTAGTCATACATTTTACATACGAAAGTAACCCTGGTTTGATTCCCACCGTTACCAATGAAGAAATTTGCAATTTGAAATGTTGACTACTTCGTAATCTTTGTGACTTCAGCTGAAGCCGCCGGACGGGCATGGTTAGCGTGGGCTTTTAGGCCTTGGGTTGCTGAAACTCGAAACGTTCCGATATCAGTACGATTTTATAGCAACTAGTATGTTACAACATAACAGAAACGATTTTTTTTTTGTTGCAAACGTTGTATTATTACTTTTTGACTAAGCTTATAATAAATTGATAGAATAGTATTATATAATTTGCTCATTGCCATAAATTCAGTAAATGTTGCTATGATAACTAGAATATGTAGAATTAATTAAACTTGGACACAATTGTGCAATTATATTCTTGCAAATAAAGATTATTACCTATTAAGGTACGTGAGTGTAACATAGTCAGTCATCTTAAGCTTTGCCGCCCTATAAAACCAAAACTACGAGGAGGACCAACACAAAAAATACAAAGTCGTATATTATAAGTAATATATTAAGAAAAATATGAGCAAACAAATTTTGCAATATTAAGAACACTTCGAATAATCAACTTGAAAAAACTAACTACCCTACATCCACACCATACTAAAATAGACTAAAATATTTACTATAATGTCAACTGTTAAAATGACGTCGACAAAGCAGAGCCCTTTTGACCCTCTATTATTTAATTGACCTATTAAGAGCTATTGTATCACAAAGCCATTTATGCAAACAAGGATATAGTTTTTGAGTTATAAATGCCCATATTAACCGAATAATCATATTACACTCACGTACTATATTATTAAAATAACTGTTCAAATTATATGTACAAAAATGATGGTGCTTGCAGACGTACCAAAGCAAAAAAAGTAAAATGTGATTAAACCGGTACTTAACGGTGTAATCGAGATTTGAATCCGCACAAGGGAATCGATGTAACTGCATCTTGCAACTCTGTTAGCTTTTGTGAACATTTCGATAAACTTGATCAGAACGTTAAGTTATTTACATTATACAGAGTCGTGAGCCATTTTTGCACCTTGCACACTTATCCTTCTCACGTACCAGGATATTCCAGGATGTATGAAATAGCTGTTCCGTCTTCTTTAAAAGTCACACATTGCCAATATTCGATTCTTAGGGCATTGGCGGGAAAATATATTGTGATAAAACCTCTTTTCTCTACACTGCGTAATATTCTAGAGGTGTAATAATAATTAAGGCATAATTAATTATTTACCATGAGTAGGTTTATTAGTTAGTTCAACTTATTTCATCTTGAGGCTTTTAATTGACACAATACTAACGGTACTAGGTTAACAAGAACAGGGTAGTGTTAAAAAGGGCCTTTATTTTATTTTATTTTTAATATTTAATTGACCAGCAAAATAATATGAAAGCACCCGGAATCAATCCTAGAAATATATGTAAAATGTTAGGATTTTCAAAGAAATTAAGTACATATTATGGTAGTACTAATATAGTACCTACGATCGTAAATGCAAATGCCATTTGTACATATTTATAAGCATGTTCATTAGATATTTAATGTAAAAAAATCAATTTAAATTGTTTTAATTTTGATATTGACATCAGGAACGCTTATACACCAATTGCAAGGTTAGGAGTTAAACGTTAGCGAAAACAGCATCAACATAATAAAATAATCAAAACAGGCTTTGCGGTCGTTGCATCGTGCTTGGTGGAAAGTCTGCAGAGCCTGTAAAACCATCACCATTGCTACCGCCGAGGCAGTAAGCGTCGCACGCGCGCCCGGCAATAAACAGTTGTCGAAGATTTGAAAAAAAAAATTTAGAATAATTGAAAAACTGTGACTCATAATTTTATAATTTAATGCCAGTGTTAAAATAAATAATGGAGAAATTTCAAACTTTATTCCTCGTTCTCGCCGCTGTGATAACATCGGGCACGTCGAACACAGGCAAGTAACTATGTATTATTTATTCTGTGACTATACATACATATTTAGAAGAAAGTAGACGGACAAGTGCGAAGGCTATTTGTGTCAAATTTATCGTATGTTAACAACCTTTTATATTGATCCACTTTTCGGGAGCCGTTATTTTAAAATTAAAATAAGCCTGTTTGTGTTACTTTCGCGTATTGAGCTTTGAACTTCGTACGGAGTGTACAAAAATACAAGTCAAGTCAACGTATATATAGATAAGTAATTTATAACTGTAACAGATATGCAATAATATAATTATAAAAAAAATATTGTCTATATACTCTTTGATTCACTACTAGAAATTACGAATATTCGGCTATGATTCGGTATTGGGCCATTCGACTACTCGACTCGACTCGACGACTAATCGGCCGAATACCGAATATTTGAATATTATTCGATCGAATACCGATCACTTACTAAAATATTTTGTTATAGTTGGATAATTGATAAAATAAAAATATTGATTTATTTTTATAATAATATATTTTTAGTATAATTATTAAAGAAGTCACAGGTACATAATGTACTTGAATTATCGTAGTTAAATTAAAAAAAAATTAAAGGTTAAGATTATGGTGCAGAAAGACTAATTTTTCTGCATTTTTTCGTACTTTACTAATTTTCTAGTTGAAGGCAATCTTAGCTTCCGAGAATAGACGCTCTGAGTAAAAAACAGTAGCTACTTCTTTCTCGGCCGAATACTTTTGCCTAATATTCTGCTTTTCAGCCAAGGAATCCCACAGAATGTTCGGTATTCGCCGTTTGACAGCATATACTATTCGATGCAAGTCTACTAAAAATTATTATTTGTGTGTTGATAATTTTTTAAACTTCTGCTATCCTAAAAAAGAAGTAGATACATTAAAAAAACTTTTAAATACATAGATATTCTATTTTAATTATTTTAACAGTAAATGAGAATATTGTTTTACTAAAAGCTAACTAAAATTTATCAATATATTTTTTAATTACACACCAATTCTCTTGTTTCCATCGATTTTATTCATATTTTATTTTATAAGAACTAGAAGACTATAAGAAGAAGTAGGTAACAAGATATAAGAATATAGTAGCCATTTCTTTGTTTTTTTTTATGTGGATGTCTGTTAACGGTGATATAACTTGGCAGTGTTATGAATTTTAGAAAGTTGCTAGTTTTTAAAATAATTAATTTATATAAATACAAAACATAGGAACATAAAAGCAGTAGTAGATATTGCATATATAGCAAAAAATATTTAATCTAGTTAAAACAAAAAAAGAATTTGTTTAAGCTACACGCCGCCCGGATAACCTTTATGACAGAAAAAAATTCTGTTCCTCTGTATTTTGACTGTACACCTGTACAATGTAAAAACACACTGTAATAACCATTTATACTAAATCTATGGTAATAACTATCTTATGAGTATTTTGACGTTTAGATTATAGAGCGTACTGCAGCTGTATCATAGCAGCAATACGAATTGCCAGACCGGATCAGGAAACGATCACACTCTCTTAGAATACTAGCGTAAAATAATAGTAACACGCTCATTTATTCATGCGATGAAATATGAGAAACGAAGACGCTATTTACTAAGGAGGCCTCGTTAGGAGGCAGGGATTCCTTTACATGTTGATTCTTTAACTAGGATACAACATCTGTCCTAAGTAAATTTTATTTTATTGGTGAAATATCGTTAACATAATTAATAGATGGTTGATTTCGACATCTAATTTAAAGAAATGAGCCGATACTCAATCCGACTTATCTATTTGATTTCTTTTAAGATTAGACAAGCATTCACTTGATGATAAGGTAAATTGTGTGCTCTTTTGTCACCCTTCATCATCATCATCATTATCTAAGCACATATTATTTACAGACTATCAAAGTTTGCAGCTGAACCAAGCTTCCCCCAAAGATTATCTCGGAGAGTTTTTTACCATATTTGCCACACATGGCAGCAGTGATAAGTTGCTGCTGCCCATCTTCTTTTTAGTTTTAGCTTGCCTATGCCACTACATGGTATATGTCACATTCACTCGTATGATAATGTTCTCCCAGTCTATTTCAACCAGATCAACTATTTATTAATATGTTAGGAGTGCCAATGCTCTAAGTATCCGTATCCGAATGTTACTTTTGTCTTATTATACATTATTTTTATCTTTTTACTTTCTTAAAAAAATTAAGGTTTTGTGGAAAGAGTGACAAAGCAAATATATGTTGCAGAAGTGAATGGAAGAGTCGGAAAGGGACGTCCATGGCAAAAATATATCGACCAAATTGGCGATATATTGAAAATGGGCCAAATTAAGAGTACCCTTAACCGACGATCATGTATGCGTAGATATATATGAATGTGGAGGAGGCGAGAGAGGTGTGTTAGGATCGTGCGAAATGGAAGTCTGTAGTGTCTGTCTAACCCTCTGGGTGACAGGCGTAAGTATTTAAGTATTATGTATATATGTATGTAAAGAAATTACACGCTAGATTTTTCTCCTGTCTATGAAGTCGTTTCACATACATTCACATAAACAAATATAAAAATTTCGTGAACGCACTACGCGGCAAACGTCCCGATACCATCCAAATCATCTGGATGCCTGGTGGTCCACCACTGTACGTTTCACAAGGAGTTTTCTTCCGCGTACGACCTCTCTGTGGACTAGTTTACCTCCGGCGATTTTTCCGGACCGATACGACCTGGGGACCTTCAAGAAAAGAGCTTACGCCTTTCTAAAGGGCCGGCACGCACCTGCAATTCCCCTGGTGTTGCGGTTGATCATGGGCGGCGGTAGTCACTTAACATCAGGTGAGCCACATGCTCGTTTGCCCCCTTTTCTATAAAAAATAAAATAAAATAAAGATTAATAAATAAAAATTGCACATAGATAATCATCCGAACACAAAAAAATTATTTGTAAGCCATACAAACATTAGTTTCGTGCGCCTTTTCGCAATTGCCCATCCACTGCTCTACCGAGTTATCAATAAGACGCATTATCACAGTTACACCACATCTTGACACCGTCCCGTCGTTTTGCACCATTTTGCACCGCCACCGCCCGTCACTTTGAAGGATATCATATTTTCAGCCTGAATATAAATAAAGGACACCTTTCAGAAGAACAATTCAAGGCTAATTGAAATATTAATTGTTTGCCCTTCTTTTATAAAAGTCCATAAGTAAGTAAACAGGAAATAAATTTAAGTGTTGGCCTTTTCAAATGTAGAATATTTCTTAATATAATATATAATGTAATACTATACATATACTATAGTAGAGGTCATAGACATCTACATTTATCCTCGATTAAGAATCGAAACGCAGATGCGTAGTCACACCTGAGGGCTAAGATGGAAAGACTCGTTTTCAGTAAAAAAGGGTCTCCGGATTTCTACACTCACCATACGAAATACAGCAGTATTAAACTGCTTTTCTACGCTTATATTCTGCGTGAGTGTGCCTCACCGGTCGAGCCTACCCATTCGTGCTACAACCATGATATAGCTGCAGCGTAGCTCTACCAAGTATAATGTATTTATATTGTTAACACAGGGATTTTAGCATTTGTTTTCTTTTGTACATTATTTTATATAATTTTCATTCTCTTTTGTACCTCAATACCCTTATTCTATAAAAAAAATGCCGGGGCTACACTTACGTTAGTATTTAGCATTATTACCGCAACAGTTAGGTCGTGAAAGTATGACATTAACAATACATACATACATACATAAACATACATATACATAACATAAACTACGCATTAATTTAGTAGTTACACTTACATTTAGCTTAAATTGACATTATTTTTAAAATGAACTTTGAAGAACTCAATTTATTCTTATATCCCATTGATGCTACCTTTTTCTTCTTCAACTCTTCATTGGTGCTGTAAGTGTTAATAATATGCAACACTATACGTAATTTCGAGCGCCAAAACTGTCTATTTAGGCGCGGATCCCTTAAATATGGTTTTGTTCAGAATACTTCCTAAAACTCAATTATTTTTTTCTGTGTCTATTCCATTGAAACACTTTACATAAGACTTAATATTTACGTATGCACTTTAAGCTATCGACGATACACATCTGTTCCAGTCAGATTTACTATACTGATTATATACGCTATTGTGACCACGCATATTACCTCAGATCTTAGCATATTACGCATTAAAATGACGCGATCATTAATGTGCTTATAAGACCGCCTTATATGGTGGGTTTTTTATTACTAATATAATTGTTTGTATAATTATATAGTACTTTTTTAAATATATTTATCGTCTAAGTTCTAATAACCAGTCTGGCCATAAATACTGTTACATAAAAACTCTTCTTTTTTTCAACTTTTTAATTATTTTGAATTTGGAACGCGTTCATTATTTTTAAAAGTTCTCTCGATTTCGCGCCACTTCACATGTTTTTCGTGTTCATTATCAAATTAGAATATGGAATGCGGTGTTTTAGAAAATAGGATTGCGGTGGTCGCCTTGCACCATTGCACAAAGTGGGTATGGAGCCGTCGGTCATATTCCAGACACTTCAAAATCTTGGTATCAACCGTATGTTCGTATATCGTACTATCAACAGATCTACAACACTTCCTCTATCGAAGACCATAAAAGATCGGGTGCTGTTAGAACTACAAAGGCTGTTAATGCTGTTAATGCCAGAATTAATCGAAACTCCATTAGGAAGTAAAAAAATCTTATTGCGAGGAATGAAGATTCTCGCTAGGACTCTGTCGCGTATTATAAAACAAAACCTGAAGCTCGGTGCTTATCGTCGATATACAGGACATGCTTTAAATCAATCTTTACAATTAAAGAGAGTGGATCGACCAAAACGCCTTCTGTCGCGATACGCAGGTGAAGGGGACAGAAATATCCTCTTTACCGATGAAAAAAAAATCATGATTGAAGAGCACTACAATAAGCAAAATGATAAAGTGTACGCTCATAGTTCTAAAGGAGCTGCTCAAGTGGTCGGAAAGGTACAACGTGGTCATCATCCTGCGTCAGTGATGGTTTGGTGGGGCGTGTTAAGGCGTCACAAAGCTACATTTTTGTGAAAAAGTAGTCAACACTTCAGCCAGTGTATCAAGAGACAGTGTTGGATCGTGTTGTGAAACATCTCAGCAATACACTTTTTAAAAATGTACCGTGGACTTTCCAGCAGGACTTTGCACCTGGTCTCAAGGCACGAACTACCCAAGCCTGGTTTGAAACCAATTTTCCAGACTTTATAGGAGCTGAAGACTGGCCGTCATCTAGCACAGACCTCAACCCTTTAGACTACAAATTATGGTCAGTTTTAGAGGACATGGCTTGCTCTAAACGACACGGCGACAATGAGTCTCTTAAAAAAATCTCTGGAGCAAGCAGTGTCGAAATTTCCCATGGAAACAGTGCGTAAATCTATAGATTCGTGACCAGACAGATTAAAGGCCTGTATAAAAGCCAATTTGAATAGAATATTGTTTTCATTTTTTGCTGAGTTTAATAAAAGTTTAATAAATATGTACATATAGGTTTTGGTAATATAACATTACTTAATTAAAAAAATGCATTTTCGTGTAAGTCATGTAGGTCGTGGTTACATCTGTCTAACTTTCATTAACCAAATAATTTACGGCAGTGTTTGAGGATTAATCCTCACGAAGAGTAGAGCATGCGATGTTGCGTCATAAAAGACGCATGTTGTTGTTTTACAATTCTGAGTGAGATTCGCTCTGCCAAACTTTTTCCACTGAGGCCTTAGATTTGACTTTTTGTGGAGTAGAGCATTCAGCGTAGGTTACGTCTTGTCAGCGCTGCTCTCAACAACTCCGACAACTCTAGAAGCTTCTTTTTATTTTTTAATTTTTCATCATTATATCATCAGCCGTAAAAGCACACTACTGGTTATGAACCTCTCCCGTTACAGGGCTTTGCCGGACTTCTGGCAACTGCGACGCTGCTGCTCTTTGTCCCCTTATGTATTTTACGTCTGATAATGTAAACGAGGTAGTTATGCCGCTCCGCCATCTCTCGGAAGCCATATTTTTATTATATATTACATATTTAATATTATATACTTTTAGCTATAATATAGACCGGCGAGGGACTACGCTCACACAGAATACCAGCATAAAATAGCAGCTTAACGCTGCTGTGTGTCGCATGGTAAGTGTAGAGAACGACCCTTCATAATATGTCAAAATACATCAAGCTGTTTAGGCTACAGCGCGTGCCAGAGAAATAGACATACATATAAGTATTTATACGTACTTTAGAAAAACCTTAGGCACCCTCCTTCTAGGACAGTCGAGTAAAAAAGTCCCATCGTTTTATGTTCTGTTATTCCCCAGGTTTATTTCCCAGACATAGATATTTCTTTAACCAGTGGTAAAATTATAAAATTACTTTTAATAAGAATTACAATAAAAAAAAACTTAATGATTTCTTAAATTTACGCGAACACGACACATTGAATAAAACTATTATTTACGGATTTTATCGCGTTTAATTACTTTTAATTTATTTTTATTATTATCCCGACGTTTCGGGTGCTTTACAGCGCCCATGGTCACGGGGGGGACTGAGATGTTTGACGTCCCAATCGCCACAGTCGAGCGCGCGCCTGCTCTACTACCATATGTTAGAGGAGTCACGGACAAGATTGGCTAAATCTTGAAGCGAGCGTCCATTAAGACATACTACAAGCCGCTGAAGAAGATTAGTCAATTTTTACCATCCATCAAATGTAATATTCCTCTACAAGATGCAGGTGTGTATAAGCTAGATTGTGAATGTGGTCTCTCTTACATAGGTCAAACAAAGAGATCTATAAAAACCCGCGTGAAGGAACATATAGCTGATGTGAAGCACCGACGCTCTGGGAAGTCTGCAGTCTGCGAACATGTTCAAGATCGTCCCCACCATTACATTAGATTTGATAAACCACAAATTCTCGCAAAAGAACACCGATTCCTACCAAGGATGATACGCGAGGCTATTGAAATTAAAAAGCATCCAAATTTCAATAGAGAAGATGGTTGGGTGCTACCATCTGCTTGGGATCCTATAATTAACAAAATTAAACCCAAACCCAAGCATACCACTGCAAGACTTCATGATACTATAAGCTCGTTTTGCGTAAATCGGACCAAAAATTAATATTAAAAAACTGAAGGTAGCCGGACTAACTATGACATTGGGACGTCAAACATCTCAGTCCCCCCCGTGACCATGGGCGCTGTAAAGCACCCGAAACGTCGGGATAATAATAAAAATAAATTAAAAGTAATTAAACGCGATAAAATCCGTAAATAATAGTTTTATTCAAAAAAAAACTTTTCTTAAAAAATTGATATTGGAATTCGTCTTAAAACCCATAAAAATAAAAATGTAATAATGGAATACATTTATTCCTTACGAAATTGATTCGCGGAAGCTCACACGACGCGTACTCAGATTTTATACACTTTCATCTGCAGCTCTCATTTACCAAGTTAAACTACACTACTACTGTCTTATTAATAAAAATTGCTTATTCCAAGCTTAATTCGAAGTTACACTTGGACTAGCTAATCTCAGAGTAACTGACTATTTACTTCGTTATTACAATGTTATTAATAAACATGGAGTAACCTCGGACTAACTATATATTCCTTACGCCGGGATTAACGCTTGCGCTATGGCAACCCACTTATTTTAAAAGTAAAAAGAGTGAGTCAGTGAATGATTAGTGAATGAAATTAATGCTTGATGATGACATTAATGACAGTGACTGGCAATATTTTGAGTTTGACAAGAGATGTGTTACGTGTTGTTCCTTGTTCCTCGTGTTGTTTTCGGACTCGGTTCGGTGGAAAAACTAAGTTCTAAATATAATAATTTTTAATATTATTTGTAACGAAATTTTAGAATTAGGAAAAGAGCGTGAAGGGCAAAATTAATTATATAACCATTTTTGTTTTGTGTTTTGGGGAATAATAAAATCTTTTGTACATGTAATTATTGTATATTTATTTAAAAAATCGTTAATAGTGCTGCCCGAACAGAATTTCCTCTAACGGAGTTATTTACTAATTGTGTGACTGATATATTTTCATCATCTCCTTATACTACATCCTCAAGCAGATCCTGCTTTTGCATTGCAATGTATATAATTTTGTACGATCTTATTTAGCATTTAGTCCTCGCAGTAAACACCGAAACCTTTGCTTCCCTCCAAAGCATTGTTCTACAGTGTTACGGGCCCAGATGTGCGACCGGTTATACCTTCCTTCCTTTTGTTTATTAGGACGCAAGATAGGAGTGAATAAATAAGGACAAGCATAACCAGAATCTCCGAGAAGTCTGCCTTTAAATTCTGACTGCTCAAACGTTTGTTTTAATGCGACTTTCATTAAATATTCTTGAGCCATATGTGCTGCCTTACCAACGTGCCACTGTATTCACGAACTCTAAATTTGCATTTGACACAACCTGGAACAAAGCACTAATAACTTCTTTAATATGAAGTAATAGATTGAGGTGATTGTATTGAATCTAAGAAAATAACTAAGTACGTTATGGCAAAGATGGGCTAGCTAGGTGTTAAAACTTACTTGTACATTTATTGAACAGTATCCTTTCCTGTTTATGTAGTATTTGTCCGATGTTTCTAGCGACTTTCGGGGTTAGAATATGTGTTAATCAAAAGCCACAATCACTTGTCTAAATCCACATAATGAATAAAAACCTGCAATCACTTTGTTCTGCTCCACATCACTTCTTGGCATTTTAATCAATTATGCTGTTTTTGTTACTAGTGCTTACAACTTATGAATTTAACAACGTAAAGTTTTACAAAATGTCAAAATACGCGACTAGTCTATGCTTACTCAGTCGTTAAGCTAGGTACCGCCAAGGATTAACTTTTATTCCGAGAGTAGATTCGGATTAGTTTACTCCCTCCTTACTCTATGTTTATTAATACTGAAATTAGATATTTTAAGCTTTAAACTAGGAGTAAAGTTAATCTCGATCAAGTCTGTGTTTATTAATAGGGCTGCTAAAGTTTAATAATTAATATTCACAAATTGTACTGTGCTTGAACGCCTCCCCTAAAAATAATACTAATAAGAATGAATTATTAGATGATTTTTTAAAGAATTTAAAGAATCAGTCCAAATTTTATACAATATTGTAGATACTTACTAGATTTCTCTAGTATATAATATATATGTTATGTACTAAGTGATTTACAACGGCATTATTTATAATACCCGATGAGTAATAAGAAGCGAATTCGGTTTATTTAATTAACAATATTTTTTCATTTATTAATTATTTTTTAAAATTCATAATTTTTTGATAATAGGTCATGGTCATTATGAATACTGAATGAAAGTAGTTTTTGAGCAATTTGAGTAATTAGCAAATTAGATTTTAGTTTCACAGGGCGCTGGGAACAAAGAAATACGATTAAGCCCTACTTATTATCGTGGAGTATCGCTGACCTTGATTAAATACTAATTATCTCTAATACCCGTCAATTTCTGCCGTCATTTAGTGAAAAGGGGGCAACTTTGGGCATTTCATAATTAGAAATCGATTTTAATGAGTACTGTTGAGTTATTTGTCACCTCTGAGGACTAAGATGGAATACCTCGCTTCCAGTAAAAAGGGGTCTACGGATCTCTACACTTACCATACGAAACCCAAAAACATTATGCTGTTAATTTACGCTGGTATTCTGTGAGATCTGAGAGCGTAGTCCTTCCCCGGTCGAGCCGACCCATTTGTGCTTCAACTATAATACAGCCATGCTGCATGGCTCTACCACCTCGAATCTCATCTAGTTTGACATAAAGTCGAAAAATTCTGTATATTTAGATTATTTAGAAAAATATCTTATCAATAAAAAGATACCCATTTCTACACATCATCACTCTAATGTGGACACACATTATAAAACATCGCAAATCGTTTCTAATATATTATTTATTATGTAAATCCACAGCGTTTGCGGAAGAACGAGGAAAGTAGAAATGCATAAATGACGTTGAGTAACTCACAGATATCGCCTTGTGCTACATCTAGTCACAAATAATGATCACGGCTTTTAAATATTAGTTTTTTTTTTAATTTATAATGAAGAACAATTCTTTGAAGTAATATGAAAGAGTTGATTATGCTCGTTTCCTATTGTTTCCTCTGTTTACATAATTTACTATAACATTGGAAATTCCAACGATACTTACGCGGTAAGATAAGTGGTAAAATAATAGACTGGCCTGTATTCAGTATTTTGCAAATATCATTCAATAATTTATTAAGCATTTTACACTAATCTTAATATTTATCACAATTGTTTTGTTTTATTAATTGATGTAAAAGATTACCATTATATTATATGAGATGTTGCATATCTTTGCGCAGCGTATTTACCACTGTGCTCGGAAGAATTGTTCGGACTAACTCCACCCGCTCAATTTCACCATCGCATATCGCGACAGAACTCGGGATACCATCCTTACCACATGGGTGATTGGCCGTCCACTACTGTGCGGTTTACATGAAGTTTTCTTCGTCGCACAACTTCCTTGCGGAATCGACTAACGCCAGCTATTTTTCTGGACCGATACGACTTAAAGACCTTCAAATAATAGAGCCCACTCTTTTTTTAAACGCCCGGCAACACATCTGCAATTCTCCTGGTGTTGCAGTTGTACATGGGCGGCGGTGGTCACTTACCATTAGATGAGCCGCATACTCATTTGTCTCCTCTCATATAAAATAAAATATTAATACTGTACAAATTAAAATGAGTAAAATAAAAAGTGTACAATCGTAGCTTTCAGGATTAGGTAAAAATGTAAGTACGTTTTTTTTTAATAGGATAGGGTGGCAAACGAGCACACAGTGCACCAGTAAGTGGTTACTGTGGTCCATAGACATCAACATCTATCCTCAATTTCGAATCAAAACGCAGATGCAGAAGGACTAAAATGGAATGCCTCATTTCCAGTAAAAAGGATCACCGGTTATGTATACTCACTATACATAACACAGCAGCATTAAGCTACTACTTGACGCTGGTATTCTGTTAGAGCGTGGTCCTTCCCCAGTCGAGCCGACCGGCTCTACCACGTAAAAAACGATTGCCGGAAGATTTGTGTTAACATAAGAATATTACTAAGTACTAAACGAAAAAGTAGAAATTGCTGTAATCAAATTTATTTAACAATAGTTGAGTAATTAAGAAAGTCGAGGTAGGCTTCTAATTATGTTAATGCGACTTATTTTAAGTTATTAGGAAAAACACATAATGTTAAATACGGAAAAGCCACATAATTTGCTAAGCTGTTATTGCGCCGACAAAATAATTTGTAAACGTTTTAAAACAATTTTTTCACCTGCTATGTTTCTACAAACTAATTCATTTAATTTACAAAAAAACGTATAATATATAATATATACGTATAAGTACATAGACTGAATTTTTTCGCACTTCAAACTCGTGCGCTATAATCCAGACCGACGCAGATGTCTAATCTTGAAAAATGTCTCTCTGGCCGAAATTAATCCTGGAGAAAATTATTATTTCTGTTGGCGACGCATTGTTTTGTATGTAATATTTATTATACATTTCCTAATATGTTGTATCTTAGGTTAAGGTAGTAACGGTTATTTTATAAAATATGTGTAGGTAGGCTTGTATGTATTTGTAATATTATCCCTAAGGTAGATAAGAGTGAGCGATTCCCGCTAGCATTTCTTGGCAGTCAGTCGTCGCCGCAGTCTCCGCTGGTGTGCACATACATACGTTTAAGTCGTCCCGCGCTTTGAAGAATCTAACGGTCAATTTGTATTTTCACCGTGTGGCGCAATAAACACTTTATGTAACCAGCACGAGTTCTTGATTGGCTATCGATCCACTTCAGTGGTCACTTCGGCCGGATCATAAATTGTAATGTTATACAGTCCACCGCGAATAATGACAAAAACTCGTGCTACAAGAAGGAAGGAGTTGGAAGGCACACAAGACCAGGGACAGTCAACGGCTCCGCAACACCCATATGAGGTTGAAAACAAACGGGATATAGAAAGTGACTCAAAGCCAAAGAGTTTGCCTGCTAAACCTTCGGCATCGTTGAAGTCCATACATTCAACATCATCGTCAGTACGTGCTCAGAGAAAAAAATTAGAGCTAGAAGCAGCGGAAGCAAAAGCACGTATACAAATGGAACTTATTGATAAAAAGCTTGAGGCTGATCTAGTCGATTTGGAACACAGTTCACGCTCATCGAGGTCGCACACCAACGAGGAAGTTGAGAAGTGGTTGGAGCGCAGTCAACAGCCTGAACATCCTGCCCCCGAGAATGGATTTACAAAGGGTGGGCCAAGTGCGCCGGCAGCAGGTGACGCCGCCGCCGGTAACGATAATGGTACAGTGCAAATGTTGGCCAGCGCACTCAAGAATTTAGCCGCTGCCTCAACATCTCAGCAGAATAATGGTAATTTATTGAGCCGTATATCCACACCGCAAGATTTACCAATGTTTAGTGGTGACCCTATGGACTGGTTACAATTCAAGTTGGCATACGAAGAATCCACACAGGTATGTAACTTCAGCCCTAAAGAAAATTTATGGCGCCTACGAAAATGTCTTCGTGGGCAGGCAAAAGAAGCAGTTACGGCTCTCCTTATCACAGCTTCATCACCTGATATAGTGATGTCAACTTTAGAGTTGCAGTTTGGTAATTCAGACATCATCATAACTAGAATCATGCAGGATATAAGGAAGCTACAGCCCATATCACCTGATTACCATAAAGATATTGTGCCATTTTCTATTAAAGTAAAAAATTACGTCGCGGCTGTACGCGCATTAAACAGACACGAATATCTTCAAGATACAAGCGTCACTACAATAATATTAAGTAAGTTACCTACAGTACTTATTTCTAAATGGGCAGACTATAGTTATGCATTTATTGCCGGCGGCGTTAAGGCGAAACTGGATATTCTGTCAGAGTTTTTAAATGAAGAAGCCGTAAAAATTTCTACATCTTCGGTGCAGTTAATCAGCAATGTTCACAACATTAATAAATTTAAATATTCTGAACGCTCGCATAATACATTGTTAGTGAATAGTGAACAAAATAAAATCGCTATGAAGTGTCAATACTGCAAAAAATCTCCGCATAAATTAACAGAATGTAAACAATTCAAACGGTCACTACGCAAGGACAGATGGCGGTATGTAAAACGTTACGGTATCTGTTACAAGTGTTTATTATCGCGCCATAATAGGGATACGTGCCCAGCGCCGGTGTGTGACACGGACAACTGCGGAGAAGCACATCATCGGTTGTTACACTATTCGGTAAACAAGGAACAAACTGTAAGTAACTGTGAAAATCCTAACTTAGTGCCTGAGTTTGAGAATGTAAGCCAATCCGAAACGATTACAAATATTAATACAAATTGTAAAGCGTTATTAAAAGTAGTCCCTGTGAAAATTCACGGTCCGAACGGAACAATTAGGGCAAGTGCGCTGTTGGACGATGGTTCGACGATATCGTTAATAAGCAGCGCGCTCGCTAAGCGCGTTGGACTCAGCGGCCAGCGCCAAACGATGCGCGTGAGTGGCGCGTTCGATTCTAGTGAATTAGTGTGTGAATCGACTGTAATGAACTTTAAGATATCTAATTGCAATGGCGATGTGTATACTTTAATTGCACGTAGTGTAGATAAACTTAATTTGCCTAAATATAACAATTTTTCTAGAATTAATTGTAATAAATTTAAGCACCTTTGTAATATTAAAGATCAACTTTGTAATGTTTCTACTGCACCTGAATTGTTGATAGGCCAGGATAATTGTAATTTATTATTGCCCTTAAATGTAATTGTAGGTAAGGCTAACGAACCATGTGCGACCCTCACTCCGCTCGGTTGGTGTGTGCATGGACGTGTACCTGCTCATTTGGCTTCGGAGATGACCGGTCACATTAATTTACATCTTGGTGAGGTCTTGGAAGCAGCTCAGGTGGAACAGCGCATGTTGGCGGAACTCCATGATGAGGTACGTCGATCCTTTAACTTAGATTCGTTGGGGGTGTCACTACAGCCACGACAAAATAAAGAGGATGTCCAAGCGTGGTCACATCTGGAACGGACAGCGACCCTGGTTGAAGGCAGATGGCAAGTCGGCTTACCTTGGATCAATGAGAACAGTAAAATGCCTGAATCCTTCTCCAACGCCATGTTGAGGTTAAGTGGTGTCGAAAGGAAAATTAAATTAAATAGCGATTACGGGGAAAGGTATAGGGATAGGGTGGCTCACCTGTTGAATAATGGATATGCTGAGGTAGTGTCCAATCCAGCAGCTGCTCAAAATAGTCCCAAGACCTGGTATCTACCCCATTTCGGAGTCGACAACCCTAATAAGAAAAAGCTTCGTTTGGTCTTCGACGCGGCGGCCAAATCAAACGGATTGTCACTAAACGATTACCTACTTAAAGGTCCAGATCTATTAATGTCATTACTCGGGATCATGTTCCGCTTCCGGGAATATAAGGTGGCATTAACCGGAGACATAAAAGACATGTTCCTAAGAATAAAAATTCGTCCCGAAGACAGAAACGCTCTTCGTTTTCTTTGGAGAGACAACCCAAAAGATCCAATAAAAACATACGAAATGTCATCTTTAATTTTCGGTGCAAACTGTTCACCCTTTATTGCACAGTTTGTAAAGAATAAAAATGCAATGTGTTACGAGTCATCGTTCCCATCAGCTGTGGATGCGATTTGTAAACAACATTACATGGATGACTATATAGATAGTATGGAGGATGAACACACTGCAATGAAATTAGTACAAGATGTTTCTTTCATTCATAAACAAGGCGGTTTTGTTATCCGAAACTGGACAAGCAATAGCTTAGAGGTTTTAAACACCGTACCAAAAGAGTCTCTCGGTACAGCGGCCGTAAGGTTTAAAATCGGTCAGCACGAAGAGGGTGAGAGGACACTTGGATTGTTTTGGTATCCAGATAATGACACGTTAGGGTTTGATGTCTCGTTCAAGCGCATTCCGGAGAACATTAGCAGTGGTAAAACGCGGCCTACTAAGCGGGAGATGCTCAGAATAATTATGTCAATATTTGATGTATATGGAATTTTATCTCCAATCACTATAAAAGGAAAAATAATGTTACAGGAAACTTGGAAGGCTAACATTGGATGGGACGAAATAGTTTCAGACGCTATATACAAAAAATGGTGTGAATGGATGAAACAATTAAAATGGATAAATAATTTGCGCTTACCGAGATACTACCAAGCAGCCGCGAGTGGAAGCGAAACGGCAATAGGATCGATGGCGGATACATGCGAGTCGCGGGCGCAACGGGCTGCCATCGGTTATAGCAACCTACAGTTACATATATTTTGCGATGCATCTACGCAAGCTATGTGCGCGGTAGCGTACTGGCGTTGGGTTCATAATAAGAAAATATATGTATCGTTTATAGCTAGCCGCTGTCGTGTAGCGCCGGTGAAGTTCGTTACGATTCCGCGCCTGGAACTTCAAGCCGCAGTACTTGCTGCTCGTTTATCGCGTACAATAATTACCGAACATAGAATCAAGCCTCAGAGGAAAATATTCTGGAGCGATTCTAGTACTGTCTTACATTGGATAAGGAACAATAATAAAAACTATAAGACATTCGTAGCTAACCGTTTAGGAGAAATTGACGAACTTACGAAAACAAATGAATGGAGATACATTCCTACGAAGTTAAATATAGCCGATGTTGCCACCCGGGAAGCAGTTAATTGCAATTCAATTACTACAGAGTGGCTCAATGGCCCAAAGTTTCTGCAAAGTTCTGAAAATGCGTGGCCCGTAGGATCTTTTATGCCCGAAGTATGCAGTTCGCAGTTGGAGTATGTGAGTACAATACAGGAACATTCTGTAGTAGACTTACCCGTGCCAGATCCAACTAGGTTCTCTTCTTGGCTTCGCCTGCTGAGGACTACCGCTTTAGTATTAATATTTATAAAAAGATGCAGAAGATTTACAAGTAACTGTCAGATCAATTGTACCGACATGGTGGAAGCTGAACGACTTCTGCTCAGATACGCTCAGCTGCAGTCTTTTCCGGAGGAGATAGCTGCAATTAAGAACAGAAAACCGTTAGAACGAGTCAGTAGGCTACACATCTTAGCTCCGTATCTTGACGATTATGGAATTTTGCGCGTTAGTGGCCGTATCGATGCTGCTGCTGATTTATCTCTGGAGATCAAGAGACCTATCATATTAGACGGACGGCATTCCATATCGCGACTAATCGTTAAGCATTACCACAAGAAGGCAGCGCACGGATTAAATGAGATGGTGGTAAACGAGCTAAAACAAAAATATTGGATCTTGAAGCTACGACCCACTGTACGTACCGTCGCATCCAGCTGCATGTTCTGTCGCATGCAAAGGGCTAAGCCAGAACCACCACGAATGGGGGACTTACCTCAGCCCAGATTGGACCACCATCAACGACCATTTACAAATTGTGGCGTTGATCTGTTCGGCCCACTCGATGTGACTATCGGACGAAGAAGAGAAAAGAGGTACGGAGTACTTTTCACTTGCCTCACCGTGCGTGCTGTTCACATAGAGGTGGTCAATTCTTTGACTACGGATTCTCTTATAATGGCATTAAGAAGAATGTCAGCACGTAGAGGTTGGCCCAAACATATCTTCTCTGACAATGGTACTAACCTCAGAGGTGCAAACATGGAGCTCTTAAAATCCATTAAGGAACTGGATGAGGTTGCATTGAAGGATCAAGCACTAAACTTCAGCACAGAATGGACGTTTATTCCACCTTCCAGTCCACACTGGGGTGGGGCTTGGGAGCGCCTTATACGGACTGTAAAAAATGCTCTAAAGGTCGTACTCAAGGAACGTGCACCTCGAGAAGAGGTCCTTATAACCTTGTTAGCTGAAGTCGAAAACTTAGTAAACAGTCGACCGCTCACTCATGTCTCCGTAGAGCCAGGAAGTAATGAGAGCTTAACTCCCAACCATTTCCTGCTGGGAACGTCCTCCAATTTGCCTACAATTGGGGTTTATGACGATTCAGACATCTACCTCAGGAAACAGTGGCGTATCGCACAACGCCTGGCGGACAAGTTTTGGGAGCGATGGGTTAAGGAGTTTCTGCCCGAGCTGTTACCAAGACGTAAATGGAATCGCGAACAAAGGTCTTTACAAATTGGGGATCTAGTCCTAGTCGTTAGTCCAGGTGAGCAGCGTGGCATATGGCAGCGCGGAGTGGTCGAAAGGGTTTTTCCTGGCAAAGACGGCAGGACTAGGGTGGTTCAAATAAAGACTCCATCCGGGACACTTGTACGTCCAGCAACACGCGTCGCCAGAATACCCATGGAAGATGAGTGTCGCTGAGGCGACACTGGGGTGGGGCGTGTTGGCGACGCATTGTTTTGTATGTAATATTTATTATACATTTCCTAATATGTTGTATCTTAGGTTAAGGTAGTAACGGTTATTTTATAAAATATGTGTAGGTAGGCTTGTATGTATTTGTAATATTATCCCTAAGGTAGATAAGAGTGAGCGATTCCCGCTAGCATTTTTTGGCAGTCAGTCGTCGCCGCAGTCTCCGCTGGTGTGCACATACATACGTTTAAGTCGTCCCGCGCTTTGAAGAATCTAACGGTCAATTTGTATTTTCACCGTGTGGCGCAATAAACACTTTATGTAACCAGCACGAGTTCTTGATTGGCTATCGATCCACTTCAATTTCCATAATATTTTAGTATAACAGTGAACGTTAACCTCGAATAAAACCTACCTGCCAATTATCAGTATTACATATTTTGCATATTTGTAATTGTAGAGATAAAACGGTGGAGTAACTACAATCAAACCAACTTCTCACACAGTTTTTACGGATTTTTATTGCATTAGAACAACATACAATGCTCACAATTCCCTTTAATAATGTAGACAAAAGACACAACATGCTTTGTATACTTTGTCATGGAACCTAAACTTACTTTTATGTTAAGTGTTTTGCAAATTACTGTTGTTGCTATTACGTGGTAGAGTTTATTTATTTATTTATTTATTTATTTATTTATATGGATCTCCAACAGTTGTACATATTAAATTACTTCAACACATGCTTTACATCTTTAAATAACTATGTACTACCAATTATAGGAGAACACATCATTCTAAAACAATAGCAGTGTTTATAATTTGCCTATTTTAATGGTAGTTGGAACAAAAACAAGTTTTACGAACAAGAGAAAGTTAATAGTTTTTATAACATAAATAAAAGTTAAGTTTGGCATAAAGTTAGTGAATAATTAATTTTCTAAACTGTCGTTACATTTTTTCACAAAAAGTGTGAGCCCGTCACAACCAATGTCCAGTGTTGCTATATTTTTTACACATACATCGTATACGCGTGATATACGTGTTATTGGAGTTACACGCAATACCAGCTTAAAATAGCAAAATAGAACTGCATTTAGTACGGTAAGCGATGAGAACCGAGCACTCTTTTTATTATCAATGAAGCGTTCCATCCTAGCCCACAAGAGTGTTGAAATCAAAATGCAAATAATGTACAATGCAATTCTTAATCGAGGAAAGATTTACGTGTGGTAAAAACATCAACTTTTAGAACATACGACTCACCTGATGGTAAGTGATCACCGTCGCAACGAGAATAATTTCAGGTGCGTTGCTGGCCTTTTAAAAAGAAATAAGTTTTTTTCTTAAATAAAATACTAATAAGTTCAAAACTTTACATCACATAGTAAAATACCAAAATAGGTTTAAACATTGTAATTGACAAAAAAATGTAATGGTCAGTTTTGCTTTTTTAAACTCCTTACGCGATATCCATATAGCTGCCATATACTCCAGGAGTTGTCTTTTTTAATTTTATTATACGTGGTAGAGCCAGGCTGCAGCTATAACTAGTAGTATAGTTGCAGCACGAACGGGTTGACTCGACCGGGGAAGTACCACGATCTCACAGAATAACAGCATAAAATAGCAAATTTTCGTTGTTGTGTTTTCTATGGTAAGTGTAGAGAATCAGAAGCTTTTTACTGGAAACGAGGCATACCATCTTAGTTCTCACTGGTGACAACACATCTGCATTTTGATTCTTAATCGAGTGTAGACGTACTCGTAGATACCTATGGGCCACAGCAACCACTAACCATCAAATGGACTGTCTGCACGCTTGTCATTATAATCTAATAACAAAAATTGTAGAAATAATTACCCTAAGTATAAAAAATGGCGAATGGAGATTTTAATGTAACTATTTAGACGATATTTTAGTCGATTTTGTTACCTTTGGATTGTTTATTCTGTAACCACTGCGACAAAAATTATAGTGTAAATAAAATGTAAGAGCCAAAAGAGCTTTGTATAACTTGAAAGAATTTCTTACGTGGTAAGGTTTTTTTACGTGACAGCACCACGCTGCCGCTTTAATAGTTGTACCACGAATGGGTCGACTCAACCGGGGCAGGACCACACTCTCATCATCTCTCATCATCATCATCATTACAGCCCTTCACAAGTCCACTGCTGAACATAGGCCTCCCCCAAGCAATGCCACAAAGCACCATCCATCGACTTCCTGCATGTCTTACCAGGACGTCACTCCATCTAGCGGGGGGTCGTCCTACACTACGCCTACCAGTACGAGGCTGCCACTCGAGAACCTTTCTTCTCCATCGGTTATCGGGGGTGCTAAGAATCTCCAGTGGAGGTTCGGTTGCCACCTACGACGACTCTCACAAAATACCAGCGTAAAATAACAACTAAAGGCTGTTGTGTTTCGTATGGTGAGAGTAGAGAACTGGAGACCATTTTTCACTGGAAACGAGGCATTGAATCTTAGTCCTCAAGGGTAACGATACGTCTGCATTTTGACTCTTAATTGAGGATAAATGTAGATGTCTATGGGCCACAGCATCCACTTACCATCGGGTGGACTGTGTGCTCGTTTGTCACCCTTATTCTATAAAAAGTAAATAATTTCACATACTAAAGTCGAGCCTTTAAATCTTCGGAGCTACGCATAGCAAACCATAGCACACTTTTGAGTTCTTTGAAGTGGGCCATTACTTTTTATTGTAAGTTTAATATTTTCTCGCATCTAATAATTGCATGACCAATCGATTTTCTCCTCTTAGGAATAAATCTGATAAAGGTTGAAATATAAGTTCTTTGCTGCATATAATGTTAGAATTGTGGCTTTGTAGCAATCCTTTGGGGAAATATTGATAGAATCAGGCGTTACTTTGCAGAAATCCAATATAATAAAAATATAAGTTACTTCGCAACCTTCCGCTAACCAAATACAATGATGTGTCTTACCTGGATTGAAGAGCACCTCCCGCCCTCCCTCAATTGCATGCACTAACTCCGTCACCACTACTTCCAGCACCACTAGGTACTCCCAACACCAGTAGTGGTGCCGGGAGTGGTGGTGTTGGGAGTAGTGGTGATGGGACTAGTGGTGACGGAGTTAGTGCATGCAATTGAGAGAGGTGCTCTTCAATCCAGGTAAGACACATCATTGTATTTAGTTAGCGTAAGTTGCGAAGTAATTTATATTTTTATTACCTTTGGGGAAACATACTCGTATGATCTGTGTGGGCTGTTATGATGAGGATATTGATGATGATGATGATGATGAAGTTGCACAACGTAGTTTAATTTGTCCCTTAAAATATTTTAAAAATATTTATTCAATTATAGTGGAGGCAGAACATACCG
Organism: Parnassius smintheus behrii; assembly: GCA_036936625.1. Taxonomy (NCBI): domain Eukaryota; kingdom Metazoa; phylum Arthropoda; class Insecta; order Lepidoptera; family Papilionidae; genus Parnassius; species Parnassius smintheus. The sequence continues at coordinate 20,132,565 of JAUPFT010000001.1, forward strand.
ACAAAGCAAAGTGTTTAAAATGTTGAAATTTTATCATCAGTCATCAGAAACAAAATGTAAGCAAAATAAAGCAATTTAAAAGTATTATTACTATAGAGATATTTACAATGTATATAATAATAAATACAATGTATATATATATATATATATATATATATATATATATATATATACATATATATATATATATATATATATATATATATATATATATATATATATATATATATATGTATTCTGAATGATGAAGTTTCTAATTTAAACAGATGGAAGGAATACTTTGAAAGCGTATTTATGAGTGAAGAGTCGTCTGAATTAAATGAACTAGAAATTCCGAAAGAAGTGGAAAGGGGTATGGAGATAAGTGTAGATGAAATAATGAAAGCAATGAAAAGCATGAAAGCAGGTAAGGCAGCTGGATATGATAGAGTATCACTCGAGATGCTAAGGGCTGGAGAGGGAGTGGTGGCAGGCCTGCTGTACACCTTGTTTAATTTATGTTGGGAATTAAAACGGGTACCGGATGACTGGTGTAAAGCAGTTTTAGTACCAATATATAAAGGAAAAGGGTCACAGCAGGACTGCAAAAACTACCGCGGTATCAGCTTGCTTAGTATTGTGGGTGAACTGTATGCTAAGGTGTTAATTGAAAGAGTTATGAAAGAAACTGATGGAAAAATTTGGGATGTGCAAGCAGGTTTTAGAAAGGGAATGGGGTGTACAGATCAAGTCTTTTCCATGCGCATGATTGCGGAGAAGTTTTTGGCCAAAAACCAGAAAGTTTTTTGTGCATTCATGGACTTGGAAAAGGCTTATGACAGAGTGGACAGGAATGTGTTATGGCAAACACTGAACTCATATGGGTTGAGCGCTGGTTTGATACAGGCATTAAGGTCTCTTTATAGGGACTCTAGTGTTTGTGTCAGGATCAATGGGGTCTACTCGGACTGGTTTGGCATCCAAAAAGGTGTCAGACAGGGCTGTGTAGCTTCCCCTTGGCTGTTCAACCTATTTATGGACCGGTGTTTGCAAACTTTGAAAGATGAAGAATGTGGGTTAAGAATGGGCGAATTAACCGTCAAATGCCTTTTGTATGCCGATAATCAAGTCATATTTGCGTCATCAGCGGCTGAGTTGCAAATGATGGTTACATTAATGAACTGGGAATTAAAAGAAAGGGGAATGAAAGTGAACGCATGTAAGACGAAAGTGATGGTTTTTGAAAGAGAAGAAAGCAAAACGGTATGTGAAATAAGAATAGAAGGAGAGTTAATTGAGCAAGTGGATGAGCTTGTGTATTTGGGATGTGTATTTAGCAGGGATGGTAGATACGATAATAATATAGAACGACGAGTAAATGCAGGGAATAGAGTGAATGGGGCACTATAATCTATTATGAAGAACCAGAATGTGTCAAAACAGGCACGTATGGTAATTCATAATGCTGTGTTAGTCCCTACTTTAATGTATGGTAGTGAAAGCTGGGTGTGGCAGAAGAGGCACGAAAGTAGAATAAATGCTGTAGAAATGCGGTCTTTAAGGAATATGCTAGGGTTGAATCTGAATGACAGGGTGAGAAATTGCGTGATAAGAGATAAATGTCCGTCAGAAAAATGGCCGAGTCGGGAAGGGACGTCCTAGGAAAAAGTTTATCGACCAAATCGGCGATATTTTGAAAATGGGCCACGTTAGAAGTACCCTTAACCGACGAGCATGTATGCGTAGATATATGGATGTAAAGGAGGCGAAAGAGGTATGTCAGGATCGTGCCAAATGGAAGTCCGTAGTCTCTGCCTACCCCTCTGGGTGACAGGCGTGAGTGCGTGATATTAACATTAATATTTAGAGGAAAAGAACGTTGTATGGAATGAAACCCATATGAACGAAAGAAACAGTGTAATTATATATATATATATATATATATATATATATATATATATATATATATATATATATATATATATATGTATATCGTAAATTGTTAATTGTTAAGACTATTACAGAATGTTTAGACAGGATTTCTTTAAAAATAAAATCTTTAATTTATCCATAAAATATAATAATAATCTTAAAATTGCTTTAGAAAACATTCTAAATTTGAGATTAAATACAATAGCCTGGAATCAAGCCACTTTACCTATCAAATTTGGTGGAATTGGTATAAGAAATATTTCTAGCGTCGCATTGCCTGCTTTCCTTGCTTCCGTGCGTAGTGTCAATGACCTATGTAACACAATTTTAAATAATAAAGTAGACCTATGCTTTGCTGCGGAGGCAAAGCAAATATGGCTAACGCTCTGTCCCGGCGAAAATGTCCCAATAGAAGTTAACCAACAAAAACAGTGGGATATTCCGTTGGTACGGAGTGTCCACAAAAATTTATTTCAAAATTTCCATATTCAACAAGATCAGGCTCGCCTTCTAGCTGTTTCGACTAAGGAATCTAGCTACTGGTTACATGCTCTACCATCAAGTAATCTCGGCACATTGCTTGATGGGGAAAGCTTGCGCATCGCCGTAGGAATCCGGCTAGGAGTGGCTATTTGTCAACCTCACCAGTGTCCCTGTGGTAGCAGCGTCGATGAGTTTGGGCTCCACGGACTTTCATGCAAAAAAAGTGCAGGTAGGTTTTCCCGTCACGGTTCTTTGAACGAAATTATCCGAAGGGCTCTTGTCTCTATAAATATCCCCTCGGTTTTAGAGCCTTGCGGGATATTTAGAGACGATGGCAAGAGACCCGACGGTATGACTTTGGTCCCTTGGGAGAGAGGTAAAGCCCTAGTGTGGGATGCTATTTGCGTTGACACTTTGGCGGCCTCTCATCTCAAGGGTACCTGTTTTAGAGCCGGGGCGGCATCAGAGGCAGCCGAATCTAGTAAATGGCGCAAATATGAGTCTTTGAGAAATGACTACATATTTGTGCCATATGCTGTAGACTATCGGTCCGTGGGGTCCACGTGCAATGAAGTTTCTAAAGGAACTGTATCCACGACTGGTCGTCGCTGCTGGTGATAAGAGGGCTGGTTCTTTCCTCGCTCAAAGGCTAAGTATATTCAGCGAGGAAACGCAGCCAGCGCTCTTGGCACCACGGGGAGCAGGTCTTTTTGACGATTTAAATTTTATAATTTTAATTATTATTTTAGTTAAGTTCTTTATTATAATGTTAAATTTAGGGCAAAAAAAAACAATAAATTATAAAATATTACCCGACCTACATACGAGTACATATTAGAGCGCTTTTTTCGTCGTCGTTTGAGAGCGGTTGGTAAACGGTATATTTGCAATCAATTCAAGTTTCGCGGACAAGGTTTCAGCGGTCTTCGGTCGACGACCTGTTGCTACAAAGTCTTTTTATTCATATGTAACCTGTCAGACGTTACATTTAAAGTCGAAAATATTTTTTTTTTTTGGTAAAAACATAACAGCTTCTGAAGTCGGCGCTATATCATAGTATATAGACCTATTAAAGACCGAAAATATAATTTTTTGATCGTTTTGTGTGGACGAAGAAATGTCACAAGCCTTCTAGAATACACAGCTAGAATTTCGTCTCAGTGTTTACATGAAATTTCTTCAAATTTATTGGTAACCTCCACTGAAGTTTATCTTCTTTAATAAAAACATAATCATTAAAATTAATTTACAATTAAAAAAGAAATCGCGTAACATACAATACAATACTCTTTATTGTGCACAGAGAAGATATATATAACAAAAATAAACAAATATTGAGGGAAAAGCAAAAGGTGGCTTTATTGCTACATAGCAATCTCTTTCAGACAACCTAGAAAAATGATAAGAGAAAGGTCAACGGGTAGGGTGCACTATATTACCAAAGGATACCAACTTATGCACTAAAGAAACAGCACACTAAGCGGTAGATCAGTGACCTTAAATAAAAGGAGAAAGAAAGAGTTCTAGAGAGACATAATATATACAAATAAAAACAAAAAAACAATCGAAGTGAGTGCACATCCTCCTTTTTTGTAATCGACCAAACTTAATATAAGTTGAAAAAGTTTGATTTACAATACAATACAATGCAATAACTTCAGGCATCAAGGACTTAAAAATTAAAAACATTGGCCCATGGTAACATAGTACTTTAACCTAAAAATATATATAAATATATATATAACACTATTTAGGGAACTTTATTCTTTGATCTCATCCCTGTATCGGCGAAATACTTGCCCAGAAGGCCAGAAATCAGGAGCGAGGAATGTCTCTTTGTATTTTGCAGGAACCTGGAGTACGTAGTATTTGAAGTTCGTTGACCTGTTAGACTCCAGACGCTGTTAATGTAAAGAGACTGGATCCTCTATGCGGCATCGGCTTTGTTTTTCCACGAAACGCAGGACGTCTTCCCTCGACGTACATTTGTCCAAAGGGGAAATGTAGAACTGTATGGTGGGCTTCACAATACGTAAAGTTTTAATGAAACCAATAACCAATATAATTAAACTAATGAATGTTTTTGATAAGTCTTTATGAATTAAAACAACGCCCTGCATGCGTGAAACAGCTGCGGAGAGGCCTCTGTCCACTATATACTTGTAAACTATGTTATTTGGCTTGTTTCCGGATTTTCAGACATACAGGTTGGCGAGTAATATTTCCGCATACATACAATATTTAAATCGATTAAACTGTTTAGTCGAATTGTGTGCTTGTCTCGATTTCATGGCGACTGACTGTTTGGCTGTTTGGAGATGGTAGCGCGCATACAGTCGTTCCAGTCGTTTTCGATTTATTAATTTTCTCTGTCGTCGGTCGCTTTGCGGCACTTGTTATTATCTTTCTTTATTTAAAAAGGCTTTTATCCTACAAAGATATGTTCACCTTATTGTAACATAACTTGTTCCTGTTACACATATGTTACACATATAATGACATTGGTATTTATAAATTGTATAAAGTTAATGACATTGGTATTTATAAAGTGTATAAAATTAATGACATTGCCACCTTAGAGTGTGGCCGCATAAGGCAGCACTTTTTTTAATTTGTATATAGTATCTCATTGGGCCTAGCGCATAGAAATATTAAAAACATCTATGTCCTAGCGGGAATCATATCCTAGAACCATTAATTTCATAGATTCTTTACTATCATATAATACATTATTAATATACAATAAAATACATTATAATATCCGATGAATTTTAAATATCATTGGCAGCATCAATAATAGCATCATAAAATAACATTTTTCTTCGCTAATGAATTGTTAATTGCCAGCATTGATTTAGCAGTCCTAACGCACCGTATTGTTTATAATAGGTAAATTTCCCACACAACCGAACCAAAATTACCAAGATACTTCCCGATACTTCCCATTGTTCAATCATTATCCATAGATCTTTATTGTTTCTTTGCAATAATCATCACCGGCTGACGACTGTAGGTCTACCGTTAGTTATAAGTGTCTTGCATACAAATTATAAATGTATAGGCGATGAAAGCTGTACAATGGGACAACTGACCTATAAAATCACATGAGTTTCTTGCGATTGAATAGCACTGATCATTGACCTTTTTAATGTTATTAATGGCTTAAAGTTAACCGAATTTAAAATAAAACATACAAGTTTTCAATAAATGGAGAGAATCTCTTGGAGAATTTTTTTTTATAAAAATAAGAAATCGTCTAATTTAAACTAAACGTTTAAATTAGAATAAAAAATTATTTATGATACAATAAAATATGACCAAAGAACAATATTCCTCCTTCGAGCATTGCTGTAAAATGTCATAAGAACACATAGGATTCTAGTGAGTTTCTGCCACAAAAAGTAGCATTATAATACAGCATAAGCATTACCTTTTCCAGTACCTTTTTTGACGTGGTAGAGCCATACTATAGCTATATTAGTATTATAGTTGTAGCAGGAATGGGTTGGCTCGACCGGGGAAGGACCACGCTCTCACAGAATACCAGCGTCAAATGTTAGCTTAATGCTGCTGTGTTTCGTATGGGAGCGTAGAGAACCGGTGACCCTTTTTACTGGAAACGAGGCATTCCATCTTAGTGCTCACGGGTGACAACGCATCTGCATTTTGATTCGTAATCAAGGATAGATGTAGACGTCTATAGGCCGCAGCAACCACTTAACATCAGGTGGACTGTGTGCTCGTTTGTCACCCTATCCTATAAAAAAACCTAAGAATAGTCGATCGATATTTTCAACCATCTTTAAAAAAAGGGGGAGCAGGTTCTCAATTTGACTATATTTTTTATGTCTGTTACCTCAGAACATTCTTCTGGGTTTTTGATTGTTATCAACAGATTTTGATTATTTTTTTATTTGAAAGCTGGTGCTTCTCATATGGCCCCGTATAAATTTGATTAAGATCAGTAGTTTTTGAGTTATTTAATTGATTAATTATTTAATTATTTGTTCTCATTTTAATTATATTGAAGTTGGTTGTACAATATTTATAATTTTACCACTTTTTTACTTTTTGAATAGATTTTTTCAACAATAATTATATGTATATACTTATATTTTTTCATCAATTTTGTTACTGTGGCAGCCCCTCAGAAGTCCACTGCTGAACATATGCCTCGCCCGTAGATTGCATCGAAGGGGGATACCCGCAGTATTTTTTATTGTTAAGACGGTTCCCCTAGCGAGAGACCTTGAGCGTTCGGTCCCATACAATCCACGCGCTCTCGCTACAATATATCACGGAAAAATACGCCCGAATATTTGGAATTATTTCAATTAAAAGAGATAAGCGAACTTAAGAAATTAAATAAAACGTGTAGAATACAGATTTTTAAATTATCTATCCATTAGTGTAATTCTCAAATGATTAGAGCATTTCCTTTAGCAACAGATGCATGTAATCAATAATTTTAGTCATTTTTAAAAGTAGATTTTAAATGTATTCTTAACACATAAAAACAAATTAGAACGTGGAATGTGATGATAGGATATCGAACATTAATAATGTGCTTTTAGATGTAGCTTATTTCTCATAACTAATGAGATATTAGTCTCTGAAAAACGCACTTTTGCCAGGTTTTGGTCAGGGTAGCGCCTTAAACGATGACGCTACTGCCCATCTCCTGGTTTGATTTTTTCATTGTTAAATGCCTAACTCTGTCGCCTCTTACGACACCCACGGGACGATTTGGAGTAGTGGGTGATCTTCCAACGTCACTACACGGTGATGTTTTTGTTAACAAAGTCTGTAAATTTACTACGTGGTAGCGGTATAAGAAAATCCACCACCGAATTTCGTCCCGTGGTTATCGTAACAAACGACTATGGAAAACGCCTTATGGCTTCCAAGAGATAGCGTTATAACTATCTCTTTACGGCATACGTAAAGTAAACAAACCGGCGATCGAGAGCAGGAAAAAAGTTACGACACGTCTGGTCATCCGCCTGCCAAGTGTGACGAACAAATCTTCCATCCAACGGGCGAGGCCCAACTCCAGCAGTGGAATTTTGCTGGTTGTTAAATAACAAGTAAGTTACGAGAGGGTAATACGGTCAAGCTCAAGTCAAGCTTTGCCGCCCAGTAAAAATCCAAAACTAAAACTAAGAGGAGGATAGATATTGACTTTCAAGAAGTATTACTTGTATTCTATATTGAATAAAAAATAATTATTCTATTCTAAAAATTATACAAAAACACAAATTCGTATACTATAATTAATATATTAATAAACAAATTGCAAACAAACTTTGGCAATAGTTAGGAACACTTCAAATTATTAACTTTAAAAAAACTAACTACATTACACAATACTAAAATCGATTAAAATATCTACTTTTTTAGTTTTAATATCAACTGTTAAAATGGCGTCGATAAAGCAGCGCCCTATTGACCAATTATTATTTGATACATACATAAACACTCACGCCTGTCACCCAGAGGGGTAGGCAGAGACTACGGACTTCCATTTGGCACGATCCTGACATACCTCTTTCGCCTCCTTTACATCCATATATCTACGCATACATGCTCGTCGGTTAAGGGTACTTCTATTCTATTATTACTCTATTCTATTATTTACTTCTATTCTAGTATTATTTGATTAACTGATAAAAAGCTATCGTATCACCCGGTATCACCACAGTATAATAATGGTATCACAGAGCCATTTATGCGAACAGGGCTGTAGTTTTTGAGTTATAAGAACGTACGACCCTCACGTACGGTAGAATATTTGTAACATTGTTTTACAAACCATACGGCGTATTTAGCCCGTAACTTTACATTTAAAAGGCATAAAATAAAAATAATTAAAACTTAAAACCGCAAATGAACACAACATGCATATTTTTGAAAGTCAATTTTTTTATAAAACTAAGTTGTCAAACTAACTTAAGGGCCGGCAACGCGCCCGCAATTCTCCTGGTGTTGCGGTTGATCATGGGCGGCGGTAGTCACTTAACATCAGGTGAGCCGCATGCTCGTTTGCCCCTTCTTCTATAAAAAAAAATAAAAACTTACAATTCGCCTGATGGGAAGTGGTTACTGCATTCCATGAGTCGACTTAAACAAAGATGGCTACGGATGTGTTGTGTCCTCGGAGGACTAAGGTAGATTGCCTCTCAGCCTGTAATTATACTGAAGTTCTATACTCCTCGGAGCGGAACGCAGCAACGTAAAAACTGCTACTCAGTAGCAGAATTATGTAGATGGTATCTAATCAGTTGTAACAGGCAATGAATTCGAACACCCAGTTTATTATTAACTTAGGTATGCATAGACATTTGAGAGCACATACGTGGTAGAGACACGCTGCAGCTATATTATGGTTGTAGCACGAATGGGTTGGCTCGACCGGGGCACGACCACGCTCTCACAGAATACCGACGTAAAATAATAGCTTAATGTTGCTGTGCTTCGTGTGGTGAGTGTTGAAATCCGGACACCCTTTTTTACTGGAAACGAGGCATTCCATCTTAGTCCTCAGGGGGACAATGCATCTGGGTTTTGATTCCTAATCGAGGATATCGATGTCTATGGCCCACAGCATCCACTTACCATCAGATGGACTGTGTGCTCGTCTGTCACCCGTATTCTATAAAAAAAAATTAAGTCAGCATGTATAACATAAATGTCGTAATCCAAAATGGAGATTCGAATTAGAGATTTGAATATATTTATGATGTATTTTCCGATTCGTCGTGATCTACGTTGCATAATCATCATTACAATGAACGCTTAAATGCGGGTTTATTGTGAAAGTTAAGTCAAATTTGAAATGACAAAAATAAATTTTATAATTGTGTAACAGTGACTAACGGCATTACCTGGAAGTAAATTAGCATCGTCATTATACATTATACAACGATATAAAAAGTACTGTTCCTAGAATTTATATTTTATGTCAAAATATAGCAGTGATAGTTAAAAATTGCTGAATATAAAATATAATTACTCTTCTAGTGTCACAAGGGAGGAATATGTACTAATCGCCATTCGGATATCCTTATAATTCGTTTATACTCGTAGAAATAGTGTGATACGATAATCAATACAGTAGAACCTTACCTTGTGCGCAGAAAAAAATGACAATTTAAAAAAATATTTCACGCTAATGCTCGTTACTGCAACTCAGTAGTAGTGGACTAACAAATGTAATTGGACGACGGACAAATAATTACGAAAACAATTAGATTTTTTTTCTTAAATAAAAGAAACGTTACTTTCACTTTAGTATTTTCACCGGTATCGTGGAAGCAGTTTACAAACATAAATTGCACAAGGATAAACATTCATACCTGGAACAATTATTTGTAGGCCATACAAATACCTGTTCCGTGAGAAATTGAACCCATGGCCCCCAACGCCACAACGTAATGTTAAGCTACTGCGCCATGGTGCCTTTAAGGGGAAATATAACCTCAAATGGCTTAGCAAGATCCTCCGTTATGCCGAAAATATTGCAGCATTAATTTTGAAATAAATATATGGTAAAGTTGAGGATTAATGTTAACTACTATGTTAGGCGAAAACATGAATCCGTAAAATTTTCTCGATAGAAAAAAAATCCAAAATTACCTCCAAACTGAACAATAAACCGCTGTTAATCATAAAATACTTTACATAAGATCATGAAACTTTGCATACTAACTGAACTAACCATAAAGCAGGGCTTATGTTTTTTATTTTTTTTTTAATTATCATTATTTTCACTGTAAAAAGAAATTACCTAAACTATCGGCGTCCTAAAGCTGGGAACCGGGCGGCGGGAAACAAGCGGCATAACGGAGGATCTTGCTAAGCCATTTGAGGTTATATTTCTCCTTAAGTGATGTTAAAGTATTTATTTATCCAGGAAGTCACCTAAAAGTTTTTTATTCAAGTATTTATTAGCTCAATAAGTGTACGATAAAGTTTTAATATAAATTACAAATAGTAAGTACTCATCACTAAGTATCCTTTTACAGGCGTTGCAATAGAAGTATGGTGTCTTTTTTTAGGACAAAACTATCAACACAACAAGGTTGAGAAACGTGCACACAGTCCACCCGATCATAAGTGGATAACATTTCCCCTCTATTAAGAATCAAAATGCGGATGTGTTGTCATCCCTGAGGACTACAAGATGGAATGCCTCGTATCCAGTAAAAAGGTTCTGTATCTCTATACTCGTCATATGAAACATTAAGCTGCTATTTTACGCTGGTATTTTGTAAGAGAGTGGTCCTTCCCCGGTCGAGCCAACTCATTCGTGCTATACATCTATAATATAGCTGTAGCGTGGCTCCACCTTATGCATAGCATGTATTATATGTAGTTGTGGAGAGTTATCAACTAAATGCCCGGGCCAGTCGGGATCAAATCCAGTCCGAAAGAGAGGTTATGGTTGAGCGTGTGCATCTCATACTACAGGCAGTCTCCGAATGGGACGATGCCAATCTCGTGAGATGCAACGCCTTCAAAACACAAGCGTGTCTTTTCACCGCTAAAAGGAGCCCGCTCACCCTGGCTCCTAGTTTCCGGAATGTGTCCTTGGAGTATACTGACCGCCTTTAGTTGTTAGGGGTTGAGTTTTCTTGGAACCACAACTATGGGCGGTTCATTGAGTCCAGATCCAAATCAGCCGCAAGAAAATTTGGTGTTTTGTAAGGGTGCGGCGGTATTTCAGACCAGGGCACTTACCTTATATAAAGTGCAAGTCCAGTCGTACATGGAGTACTGCAGTTACATTTGGGCTGGTGCTGCAAAATGCCACCTGGCAACATTGGACTCAGTGCGGAGACGTGCTAAGAGGCTCATTGGTGACCTTGATTTGGTCTAAACCAACCTTGTCAGCCTTGAGCACAGGCGCAGAGTAGCTAGCCTGACGGTATTCTATAGGATGCATTTCGTAGTGTGCGCAAGAATTGCACGCTTTAATTCCTCCCTCTCCTGTCCACGATCGGACGACCAGCCGATCGGCGGGTCTTCACCTCTTTGTTGTCGATATTCCACGCATTAGAACCAAACGTCTAACCTCGACTTTTTTAATGCGTCCAGCAAAGGATTGGAATAATTTGCCTGCTTTCTGTCCGAATACAATCTGGGCGTCTTCATGGCAAGAGTGAAGAGGCTTTTGTTACGCTAGGACAGTGCGATTTACCATCTAAGGCTGCATCACCACTTTTCACCGGGTGGCAATGTGGTCAAGCACTGGCTTAAAAAGAGTACAAAAAATATATTGTTAATAACATAGTTCAATTATTTAACTAACCTGTGCAATTTTTGTTACTAGCCGTAGACGGATTTTCGCTCCTGTTTTGTCGCTTGAATAATGGTTTGAAGTGGATTTTGATTCGTAAAAGTGATGCAATTTTGTGAATTATGTGTCCGCGCTGTAATGTCGATGTAAACCTCAAGGTATTTTGATCGCTTGAGCGCCTTATGAACTTGAGTGGCTGTCGTCATCAACTGTCCGCTGCGTTGAGCTGTCACCAAGGGCTTCGCAATGTGACGCATCAGCATATTGTGAAGAAAAAGTATAAAAATGAGGATTCTAAAAGAAGTGATAGGCTCAGAAGGGCTAGAACCCAGAGCCGTAAAACATGTTAAAAAAATAGTTAAATTAACCAGTTAACAAAAACAATTTTATTTAATTATTGAAATTATTTATTTAACGAAAAGTTACTTTAACTAATTAACAAAACTGTAACTGTAAATAATATAATTTAACTAAAGATATCATATTACACAAGGTAATTATATTCACCGTTAAATTTAAAATATTTACAGTTCTTGGTAAAATAACTTTAAAGCATTTTTATTGCGGGCGTGTTGCCTCAATTTTTATTTCAGGGTTATTGTATCTATAAACGTCGAGTACATTATATTGCCTTCCCTAAGGAATTAAGTATACTCTCTTTAACTTCCTCAGAAAGTATATAAATACATGATTGATATTTGCATTTGTTCGCCCAGGTTTGTTCCGCGAACGTTGTTCCCGACAAGATCCCGACGTCGACGCATGCCTTCGACGAAGTTTCAACTCACTCCTCGACTACCTGAAAAGTGGAGCACCAGAACTTGGCATTGAAGAGGTATAATACTATAATATAATAAATATAACATAATAATATACTATAATATTATGTTTATTATCTTCAGCATACATTGTTTATAGCCATTTAATTTTATTTGTCTAATTTTTTAGTCTTGCCGTATAAAAAAAGAATTCATTACATCCCATGTGTCTTAAAAGGTGACAAAGGAAAACCATGCATGAATTTGGCTAAATTATGCTAGATAGCTTCTCCCTGAGAACTAATAACTTTTTCTAACTGTTCTAAGTTAGTATTTGACTACTGCACCACCTGATGGTAAGTGATGGTGCAGCCGAGATTGGTTTAAAGAAAGACTTAATATAAGAATATGTTTTCAATCGTTAAATCTTCTCATCCCCTTGTGTCGTAAGTTGAAATTAAACAGAAGATGGGCAGCCGCATCCTCTTGGTAATAACTCGATAGTAATAATAAAAAAACTGCGGTTGCCAATCCGTCTCCCAGGATGGCAACTATGGCAAGTATCTGACCAATGGACTGGCCTGTTGGTCTAGTGGTTAGTGACCCTGACTGCTATGCCGGAGGTCGTGGGTTCGATTCCCACCCAGGACAAATGTTTGTGTGATGAGCACGATCATTGTTCTGTGTCTGGGTGTAATTTATCTATAATATTTATGTATTTAGATATATGTAAGTATGTTTATCAGTTGTCTAGTACCCATAACACAAGCTCTGCTTAGCTTGGGACTAGATGGCGTTGTGTGATAGTTGTGGAATATTATATTATTATATATAATGGTTCTTTGGGATAAACCTATGGTCGATAGTACAGTTGCGATGGGCTGAAATAGTAATAAATTCGTCTATGAACGTACTGATATTTGGTTTACTATCAAGATCACAAAATTCTTCTCCATTTTGTCTACTTATCAACAGCTGGGAATAGAAATCATCTAACCGGTCTATCCAGTTTTAGATGTTACCCATCGCCTAGGCTCGTAACCGAAGTAGCAACGCGTTAGAATGCTAATTCTGAGGACGAAGAATAGAATCTGCACTAAACAAGTATTTGTTTGGCCTGAAAATAATTATACATGTTCTGGCAGTTTATCCATAAACATCTTTGTATGCTATACGCTTCCATAAGACATGGGAAATTCCATTTTATTCCCACTAACGTTTTTTAAAGAAAAAGATATTTCCTTAAACCTTGGACAATTTAGAAAAAAAAATACTTATAAGTAAACCACAGGTTTTTTAATTTCGCCAATGATGTTAGATTTTTTACAACAAAAACATATATTTACATTATTCATCTCCTGCCTTCTTCATCCTGTAAGACCCCTGTTGAACTTAAGATACCAGCAATATCTTCCCAACATCTTCGATATCGGAGATAACAAATTTACATACATACATAAACACTCACGCCTGTCACCCAGAGGGGTAGGCAGAGACTACAGACTTCCATTTAGCACGATCCTGACATACCTCTCTCGCCTCTTTCACATCCATATACCTACGCATACATGCTCGCATTGCACACATGCATACCAAATTTATGTCACGTATTTTTCCTAGTTTTATAACACTCTCGAGATCAGAAGTAACATATGAGATATGAGTGATAAGCACTGTACGGCGCCATTACAAGGCAAATGGTTGATGTAAAGTTTATGTATTTTCGTCCACAGACCGACGATATAGTGATAGACGAACTATCCATTGCACTAGGCAGCGGACCAGATGGCTATCGCGCCACATTCAAAGACATCCACGCAAGCGGCGCCAACAATATGACCATCACAAACGTCAGGTAATATCCGTTTATTTAAATAAGAATAAGGTTTATTTTTCCTCTCACAAATTTAGGAATAAACATAACATATAACTCAATATTTTTATTATATGCTACGATTAATTTGTGAAAGATTGTATACTCACTTACAGACAAGTCTATCATTTATTTATTTAACCTTTATTACACACCTCATAATAATGGTTAAAAACGGCGGACTTAATACCTTATGGCATTCTCTACCAGTCAACACCAAAGATATTTTGTTCTATTCGAAGTATGGAATATAAATATATATTTTTGTGATGATGTGAGAAACTGTGGCAGGTGTAAACAATCACTTCATAAATTAAATAAATAAGTGATAAAGATACAAAACATGCAAACAAAAATATAATTAATAGAATATAGTTGGTATACATAATTAATATATACTAAGAAAACCAACTAGGCGAAGGGCGGAGACTAAAACACAAATTCGTATACTATAACCAACATATTAAGAAAAAAAATTGCAAACAAGCCAACGGATTGGTCGGACAAAACAAAGATCATGCGTAACCTTACACCTATGCACGTTGTTGCTTTCAGTATTAAGCTCTAAGTTGTTGACGACTATGTTTACCTGGGACAAATAGTCCGACTAGGTAAGTCCAACTTCGACCGAGAGGTCAATCGATGAATTCAACTCGGTTCAGCAGCGTTCTCGTCAGGTATACCTCAAAACTTATAACTTTAAATAATATAATAACACAAGAATATATTTTATAGAATTTGACTTGACTGCCTTGCTGGTGTCTAGTAATCATAACGCGCCTGCTGATCTTGAGGTATCGAGTTCGAATTCCGGGTCCGGCCAATTCAATACTCAGTAGCGGCCAGAAATTAGGAAACTGGCAGTGTTTTACCCTCGTACCCCGAAAAGCACGTAAATCCGTTGGTACTGTGCCTGATCTCTCTCCGTTAATTACGGATAGCCGTCCCATTGGGCTTTCAGCACAAAGTAAATAATAGTCGTTATTAAAGTGAGCAAATATTAACTACATTTGTGCTTGCGCATATCCTTGGGCACTATAACCCTATCCTACGGAGGTGGCTAAACTCCATTGAGACTGGCTGCCGTGACTGAAATTCGGTCTGGAGGACGATATTATTATGAAATCAAATGTTATTTGCATAATTGTTCAGTACAGCTTTGGCAATAATTAGGAGCATTTCGAAAAATCTACTTAAAAAAACTAACTACACTACACCATATTAAAATCGACTAAAATATTTACCTACTATAATGTCAACTGTCAAAATGGCGTCTTTAAAGCAGCGCCCTTTTGACCCTTTATTATTTAATTGACCTATGAAGAGCTATCGTATCACAAAGCCATCTATGCAAACTAAGCTGTAGTTTTTGAGTTATAAAAAGTGACCATATTAACCGAATGACCATATTACCCTCACGTACTATGTATAAAATAGAGTAAATAATAATAATAATGTCCTCCAGACCGAATTTTGGCCACGGCGGCCTGCCTCAACGGAGACTAGCCATCGGCACAGGACAGGATTATAGTGCCCAAATGTATGCGCAAGCATAGGTGCACTCTCTATTCCCTCACTCTCATAATCCGATGGGACGGTAAACCGACACGACCGGAGAGAGATCAGGCGCAGGACCAACGGCTTTACGTGCTTTCCGAGGCATGGAGGTGAGACACCGCCAACTTCCTGACTTAGGACAACTACTGCGAATTTCTTGATAGAAAAACTCAATGGTTGATTATTTGGCCCGACCCGGGATTCAAACTCAGGACCTCACGATCAGCAGTCGCACTACTAAAACCACTAGACCAACGAGGCAGTCCTATTTTCTTATTTATTTAGTCATACAGTAAATAATAAATATATAAAATGTATAAATAGATATAAAGAGCCAGAAAAACTAAAGTCGGATAAATCAGGTGGTATTATTCTTATTATAGAATTCTCGAACTAGTCTCTTAAAAGAATTGTTGTTGCTAACTTTCTTGACTTCAACCAACAGGGCCTTCCAGACCGGTATGGACTGCCCAGTAAAAGAGAAATTAAAGAAACCACTCCTATGTGGTGTAATACGTATTTCAAGACTATTTTGGGAACGGGGAACTCTATCGTGAGTTGTGTATTTGAATCTGTGTCTGTATTCTACAGATATTGAGAGTTATCCTTAAGATAAGAAGGAGAATTCGGGTCATTTAGAATTATAATACTTGTAAATTTGGGAGATACGCCTTTGTCGAATAGAAAACCATTCAAACTTAGAACGGTACTGGGAAACACGGTCATACTTATGTAAGCCGAAAATTAATCTTATGCAATTGTTGAAAAGGCGCTCAAACTCATCTAGAAGATATTAAAATAGATCTGGGTAACACACATCCGCATAATCAAAAGACTGGATTACTTATCAGAAGTTTAGTTTTAAAAGGCCGAAAGTTTTTGAAAAGACAAAGAGCACGTAGCAACTTGAACTCACTAGTTTAACGTGTAGTCTATATGTAAGCAAAGATTTTTGACAGAGTACAAAATGACAGCATCATGCCATTGTAAAATACAGGGGGAGAGATTAACGTTATCAATCTTAGTTAACATCCTGCTACTACCAAATTTACATTTGAAAGTATTAACCGAAACACCATGTCTATACGACCAATCAATTTAAAAAGCGACAGTAGCCTAATGGCAGGGCACGGACCGCGAACTCAAAAAGGTCATGGGTTCGAATCCCCCATTCGACTACTGGCGTGAACCACTCGTAACACAAGCAATTTAAGCTTACCACGAGTAGTTAAGGGGAATATTAGTAATGTTTATAGCATTGTTAATATTCTTTATAAAAAAAATATCTATTATGGCATGAAAGCTGTGGTTGAGTTTATTAATATTATTGTTAAGATCGTTAACAGTAGAATAAACGTAGATCATATGCATACGGATAGAAGGAACAGTTGAAAACTGAAGTGATAGAATTTATAAATTAAGAAAACATTTTAGAAGAATGTATCCCGCCTTGCGGCACGCCTGTTTCATCGTCAGTTATGTTGAGAACTCTTGTCCTAATCGTACTATTGCTGGCGGCCGCACAGATAGGATGAAAACCATTTCAAGGCTGAGGTTGAAAATTTAAAACTAATTAGGAGGGCTGGAAGGAAATCCACTGGGTTAAAATATTTGAAAAATCAACAAGCACTACCACTGTAAACTTCTGCTTATCCATTACCCTTCTAATGTCGTCAATAGAAAGTTATAATTTTTAAATAATATTAGGCTTATGCCCCATTACGCTGATCGGAACCCGCAAAAGTCCACTACTGGACATAAACCTCTCGCCTTAGGTGGATAAGCCTCAACCACCACGCTTGGCAAGTGGAAGATATCTCGCACTTGACACTTTTGAAGGTACTCCTTGTCACCGGTCTAGATTTTTGCACCTGGTGCAAACTAATAGCGCCATCTATCGGAAGCTGTGATATCTTTCTGAGATTCTATCATGACACTAGCACATGGCTAATATACATGATTTTTTATAAGTTTTTATACCCAAATAAATAATAATATTTCCTGATCCTCCATTACCTGTTATTTCTTTTTAAGTATAATATGTAATCCTATTAAATTATTTTAAGAGTAGGATCAAAAACGATTGATTCACGCACGAATGGTGAATTTTGAAGGCGAACGTTTATTCTCTATGCTACAACAGCAAGTATATCAATCAAAATATTTAAAAAAATACAAAGTAATGTCTAATTCAATTCATTATCTTTCTTACGTTAATATATTACAAGCACGTAGGCGGTGACACACGGGTCGAATGTCCTTATGAATCGGCATCAATCATTTAAGACAAAGCCGCAGCAAACAAAGGCATAATTCATAATTATTGACATTGAAATAACATTTACACCGGACGTTGGAAAAAAGTGCCAACAGACCATTCGAACTGCTAAGCTGTTTGTTATGTAGCTCGCAAGGACACCGATTAAAAATTCTTTTAGAATTTTATCGTTGCATTTACATACGAGACATTAGATTCTATAATGATTAGGTATCGTTAGATACCTATTCCGTTCTGTGAGTTTCGTAAAAGACAACTAAGAGAAAGGTCAGAAAAACCTTTTGGCCTTCAATAACTGGCAATGGAATCCATCACCAAATTTCCTCCCATGGGTTTCGTATGAGATATAAAGATCTGAAGAAATGTTAATGTTAAACATTCTAATTCTAATGTGCTCTTAAATGGGGAGGAGTTTAGTCTTGTGGATACCACTGGTTTTTTTTGGTATTACTATTGACGCGGAGCTTCAATGGGGCCCCCATATATCTAAGTTAGCAGGCAGACTTAGTTCTGCAGAATATGCTGTGAGAAAGACTAGAAGTCTCACCAATGCTGGTACAGTTGGCTAGTTTATTTTAGTTACTTTCATAGAGTAATATTTTACGGAATTTTGATATTCATAGAGTAATAACTTATGGAATTTTGATATGGGGTAATGCGGCTGACATTGAAGTCATATTTGTTTTGGAAAGGAGAGTACGTACAGGCCATTTATAACTTAAATTATAAAGAGTTCCTTCGAAAAAAAAATTAAGAAATAAATAAATAAAAAGCATTTATTTGTCACAAAAGAATACAATGTTAAAATTTAAATAGACAGCTTAATAATAATTAGCTGTGACAAAACGGTCTGTGACTCAGTTGTGGCAGGAAACCTATTACTCCTGCTTTCTGCCACAGCCTTTGTGCATTAACCGCACTGGGTCTTAGGCAATTGATGAAACACACGTACGTATCAACAATAAAAAAATTAAAACAACTATTAATTATAGTTACTAAAATAATAAACATATTAATTATTAACTAGGAACTCCTTGGACAATACATCGGTTATGAGATTTTGTCACACGCACCTTATAACTTCTTCATATTCCGTACAGTAAAAAGTATCTGCTGAAAGAGATATAGTAGAGCAAAAACGGTTTCGAAAATTGGTTCTGACGCATGAATCTTTGTATATAAGCTGGTGGAGAGTTTTTAAAACGTTCTAACAATAAAAACTTTCATATTCTTTATAACTGTTATATATTAAAAAGTATTGTAGTTGCATAACATTAAATCAACCCATTCGCCTACTAGAATCAATGTCTTACTTTCGCGTGTCTACAAAATAATAAATTCAACTAACCAGAAAATATATCCACTGCAATCCTTACTACTTTAATATTGGTAATTGACATCCGCAAAGCTTCCTCCGGTTCATCATCATCATTACAGCCCTTCACAAGTCCACTGCTGAACATAGGCCTCCCCCAAGGTATGCCACAAAGCACGGTCCTGAGCCACCTGCACCCATCGACTTCCTGCATGTCTTACCAGGTCGTCACTCCATCTAGTGGGGGGTCGCCCTACACTTCGCCTACCGGTACGAGGCTGCCACTCGAGAACCTTTTTTCCCGGTTGTCGGTTCTTCGAGCTATATAGCCAGCCCATTGCCACTTCACTAATCCGTTGGGCTATGTCGGTCACTCTGGTTCTACTGCAGATATCCTCATTTGTAAGTCTATCACGCAGAGAAACTCCGATCATAGCCCTCTCCATAGCTCGCTGAGCGACTTTGAGCGTCCTCAATCCTCATACGGCCGGCAGTGAAGGACCACGTCTCGGTTCCGTAGGTCATCACTGGCAACACGCACTGGTTGTACAACTTAGTTTTCAGGTTTTAAGGTATACCTGACGAGAAGATGCGTCGTAGTTTCCCGAACGCTGCCCAGCCGAGTTGAATCCGTCGATTGACCTCTCGATCGAAGTTGGACTTACCTAGTCGGACTATTTGTCCCAGGTAAACGTACTCGTCAACAACTTCGAGCTTAGTGCTCCCATCAACTACCGGCATATTTTATTCCACCGGCTACTTCACCATATTACATTCATAGTTAAGTGACAATCAACCATGTGTAAAGGAACATCCAGATTAGCCTTTCGTTTCCTGAGAAGATACACACGAATCCCATTTCAAGATTTTCGTATCATTTCGTTTTGTGGTAGCGCCACGCATTGTATTAAAACTTCAGATACGCAGACGTATGGAGGACTAAGATGTTTCCACTGACTCCAAACATTACATATTACAATAGTTATTTAAGTAAAATACATTGAAACGATGGGAATAATGTAAGATAATTAAAAAAGATTAAATTAAAATACATTATCATCTCTTATTAATCTATAAACAGTCCGTAACTGAACATGGGCCAATCTGGCATCCATCCATCTCCCGTGACTAATTATCCTTAATTAGCTGGTTTGGTAGGCGGATTTCATTATTAGATATCTTGCACGTTTAACCCAGGACCGTCTTTTGCCATGTAGAGGTCAGAAGACGGTCCTTCATTCTAGAGCATTCTAGGGCACCAAAGTTGGGCAACTTTAGAAATTAAAATAAAGCCATTCATCGAGTTTTTTTTTGTGGACTAATATGAAACATTTAGGATCAGACAGAAATAAGTAAAAACACTTTCTTTTTAAATATTACATTTCGTATTAAACTATATATTTTTTAAATATTCGTTTAAAAATGCATCAAATCACGCATTTCTTATAGGTATAATAGCAAACTTTAAATACACTCAACAATCATTTCAAGAAATTCTGTGTTTCAGATCGGATCTCGACACCTATCAGTTCCAGTTGACTTTGTTCGGACCACACATCAGCGCACGTGCCCGCTACCGCTCCTCCGGAGTTTTGTTGCTGGTGCGTGCCTCGGGAGGAGGCCAATATTGGGGCGAATACGGTATCTATAACTTACACATAACATGAACATTTTTTTTGAACAAAAAATGGAAATACAAGTTTTTTTTAAATCAACAGTTCCATTTTAATATAAACATAATCTGGCATACATTTTGCAATTAGGTGTCAAATAAAATTGGTGTGAAGTCGATTTCATTAATTTCTCTCGAGTCGTATGCGATACAAAAACACATCCTTTAAAAACAATACAGCAGAGTCTAGGGACTACAAAACGAGGAAAAATTCAAAGCGTGGAGAGCAAACATTTGATAAATTTCTACTACTTCCAAATGTAAATTAAATAAGATTATTTAATGATAAATCAATTTGAAAACGAAACAATAATAAAAATAAACGCAGCTTCATATATTTTAAAACGAAAAGACCTTCAAATAAAGGATTTTTTGTACAAGTATGTAAATGACAAATAGTGATATATCATATCCATGAATACACAAACGTTTCAAAAATAACCGGTTCCAAAACAAATATTTTGCACGAAAACCTTCGCGAGTGACAACACCAATTAACGTTGCATGCACAGGAACAATATCAACTGTTTACTATGTTATATTCAAATATGCTAATAAAAAATACAGACCAAAAACTTCAAACTAGCGTAACTTATACGTAATACTAATTTGAATAAATATCAACCACTGTATTGTTATGTCAAATATTATTACAGGACTTTTGTATTTCCGTAAAAGGTCATTTTTTGTATACATGCCAGAATATTCTCGTTTTACAAAATATGTGTATATATGTATGTATAACGTATGTTGATTTCTAAGTTTTTAAATGTATCAATTATTTTTGAACCAACGTTCCTTAATAAAAGAAAATAAGGGTGAAAAGAAGCGATATATCAATTTAAAAGCCCGTAGCAGACTGTAGCGAGTGATACGTAATAGTTAACATATTCGTAGCAGACTGTAGCGAGTGATACGTAATAGTTAACATATTCGTAGCAGACTGTAGCGAGTGATACGTAATAGTTAACATATTCGTGGAATTTTTGAGGTAACTGGAAACGACGCAACAAGTGTACCGATTTCGATGTAAATAAATCTCAAGTAATTTTGTCTGCTTAGGCGTCTTAGATACTGTTCATCGACCATTAAATATTTATTGGCTTAAATTTTCGTCAAAATCTCCCAAAAACTCCGCAATGTAACACCAACATATAGCAGGAAAGTTTTTGAACACATTTTAAGTTTTAAAGCATAACTTCCTATTACTTGACATTTACATACGCACACAAGCCCATTACGTAAGATTAAAAATATTCATATTAGTAAGTTTATCGAGAAATTTTGTAAGGGGATTTTACTAGCAACATGTGCGAATTTGAAACTAAACAGTAGGTAGTGCCAATTTGACAATGTTACTTATGTAAAGTTAGTAAGAAGCTAACACATGTCATATATAGGGAATTAGGAGCACGAGATTTCAAACATTTTATTTTATTTTATTGAATAAGGTATACAAACAGACAGTAGTTCGTATAAGTTCGTGTAATTAGTGTAAATCGGACCAAAAATTAATATTCAAAAACTGAAGGTAGCCGGACTAACTATGACATTGGGACGTCAAACATCTTAGTCCACCTCTCCCCCCCCCCCCCCCGTGACCATGGGTGCTGTAAAGCACCCGAAACGTCGGGATAATAAAAATAAATTAAAGTTGTAATTAAACGCGAAAAAATCCGTAAATAATAGTTTTATTCAAGACAGTAGTTATATAAAGTTTTTTTTACATGGTAGAGCCACGCTGCATCTACATTATGGTTGTAGCACGAATGGGTCGGCTCGACCGGGGCAGGACCACGCTCTCACAGAATACCAGCGTAAAATAGCGGCTTAATGCTGCTGTGTTTTTTATGGTGAGTGTAGAGAACCGCAGACCCTTTTTACTAGAATAGAGGCATTCCATCTTAGTCCTCAGGGGTGGCTATGCATCTGCGTTTTGATTCTTAATCGAGGATAAATGTAGATGTTTATGGGCCACAGCATCCACTTACAAATGCAATATTTTACTCGTTATATTTTCAGACGGCGTAAAGGCTAAAGTGTATTTCCGTGGCACTCCATACACTCGCAACAAGCGCACGTACCTCAAGCTTCAACAACTAAAGCTGGACTTCTCCGTGAAAGACATCCAAATGGGCGTCGAGAATTTGCAGAACACAAACGCGGTTTTAGGTAAGTATTCATTTTTAAAATCTACTTAGTTATTAGTGTCGTATCTAAAGCCATCTTTGCACGAAGTTAACTGCAGGTGGCAATGGACTGAAAAGCTACTCACCATCAGATGGACTGCTAGTTCGTTGGCACTTCTGTTTAAAAAAGAAATAAAAGGTTTCGATAAATTGTAAAAGGGAAGACTACCCGACGCCATTACGGGTAATATTTTAGGTCACGGAAATTTAATTTTATTTCGCAGCCATGCAGCTCCGATCGTTGAGTACAGAAATATGGATGTTAAAAATTACAGTCGTTAATTATAGAGGTTGCTCGCATACTTTCGAATTTAAATCAAATGTCTCGGCCTAAGGGGTCTATAGTTTTCGTAGGCTGATTAGAATTTCCCAATAACCCTGATTCTAGAGATTTTTTTAGTTTCCGTTTTCTTTAGTGAAACCCATGTAACACAATAGGAAGAAAATGTATTCTCGTATACTGTCGCTTCATATTTGAATTTTGAGTTATTTATTTTATTTGAATAAAAGTACAATAATAAAGTGAAGACTCTGATCTCCAAACTAGACGAGTCTGTATCTTAGGGATTAGCGGCCTCTCCCAGTGTTGTCACAACAGTAATAATTAAGTAACTAATATTTAATTAATAATTAATTAAGTACTAAGCTTAACATTTTTAAGTAACTAAATAGCTATTAAATGGATTTATTTACAACTAAACACAAACTGTAACTAAGGCGACTAAAGCAATTTATATTTTATATAATCGTAGGTATTAAAGCACAAATATACTTTTTTTATAAGTAAGGGTGGATGCTGTTGACATTTCAAAGGTCTTTAAACTTTATCAATGAATATGTTGGTACTCTCTATTAAGCCTAGACTTATTCCTTTAAAACAGATGAATTCAACCATTCATTATCTGAGCCTGTGTGGTAACACATGGGGCTAAGCGATCGCTGTAAATTTCACAGTACGCGAGCCCGGGTTCGATCCCCACTTCATCATCATCATTATCATCATTACAGCCCTTCACAGGTCCACTCCTGAACATAGGCCTCCCCCAAGGTATGCCACAAAGCACGGTCCTGAGCCACCTGCATTCATCGACTTCCTGCATGTCTTACCAGGTCGTCACTCCATCTAGTGGGGGGTCGCCCTACACTTTTCCTTACCTTAAAACCCTTTCAGCATTAAGTGGAGGCCTGTGCCCAGCAGTGAGACGTATATAGGCGTAACTTTAACTCTAACAACCATTCATTATGTATTTTTAACTATTCTTAATCGTGATGTTCACAGAGGCTGCATTAAATCTCTTCATCAACACAAACGCACAAGAACTTCTTAAAGAGATGAAGCCGGAGCTGAAACGTGACTTGGCGGGGAAAATGTCACATTTCTTAGAAAAGATTTTCGACCAGATTCCATTCGATGAATGGGTTTCTGACTAAATAATTAAAAATATTAAATTTTAAAGTTTTTAGTCTCTTATTTAAATCATTAAAAAGATACACCTATGTATTTGTAACTGTTTTCCAATCTGTCGAGTTTAGAATATAAAATAATTTAAAGAGAAAACAGAGGTACTTGTGTGTGTAGCAGTGCTAACTGATAATTTCAAATATAATAATAAATAAGTAAGTAGTCTAAGAAATGTAAAACTTACATTTGAAAAAATTTTTAATAGTTTTAGTAAGTGAAATAAAAATTATTACTTTTAGAAATTAAGTCAATATGATATAGAAACAGACTGAGCAGCCGTAATATGTCAATAATCACATTTATTTAAAGTGCTGTATACATAATAATTGTAAGTGTAATGGATAAAAGTTTCGTAATATTCAAATGAGTATTTAATATTTATTAAAAAAATATTTAAAATTAGAATCGCAGTATTTAATTTTAACCAGTAATCCTGTACAATGATAATTTATTTACACAACCTCGATTAGTCTCATAAGTTATTGAAAGCCATTTTTGGTTTTAGGTAAGAACTTATTTGAAGGTTTATTGTAAAAAAATCTTATAAAAGTTAATAAATCCGTGATAATATTGGGTCTTCTTTTATATTTTTATTTTAATCCATCGCAAGAATATCCTAGATTCGTTATAGTATCGTAGAGTATCAAAGTTGCTGCAAGTTGCTGCTGAACATTGGCCTCCCGCAAAGATTGCACATAAAAGAGTTTATTTTATTTTCTCTCTGTTATTTGTTGGTCTGAATAAATATATAAAAGGGAATGACAAATATACATAAATGCATATTTAATATACTAACAGAAATAAATAAATAATACATAAATAAATAAAATCCTAACCAGATGGAAACCCTCGGCAGGATTGACCAAACGGTCGAGGGCTAGGGGGAAGCGAAAAAGCCAGCGGACGATGAGGGCAGTATGGAAGAGCACCGCCTTCTGCATTTAAGCCCGAAGCAGTCCGTTACGGAGTCCTAGTCGCTTCATGACCGGGGTCAGCTCGCTCGCAGAGGCGACTACAGGAATAATTTCGGTCGGCAGACCACCCCACATGTTGGTCACCTCGTGAGTCCGATCCAAATACTACAAATATCCAAATACTTTGTTTCGGCTTTCACGAGGTTCTCGTCATATGGAATGGTAAAGTCGACCAAAAATAACCATGACTGTGCCCGGTCCATCAGCACATCAAGTACTTATAATAGGGTTGTTTCCGATCCACGAGGTTGTATTTCAGAGCGAGCTTCTGGTGTAAAATCCTGACTACTAAGTTGTGCCTGTTCAACTAGCCAGAGTTAGAAAGCGACGAACAACCAGAGATAACATGCCTAAGTGATTCAACGGGATGGTGACAAGCTCGACAGATGCCTACTGTGCCATCCTTTAGGATGTATCTCCGATAGTTGTTCGTCTTAATGTATTGCCAGTTGAGAGAGACGATTGTATCTACGAAAGGCTCATGTAGAGCTTTGTGGAACCGCCCGTGGAGCTCCTTCTTCCATACGGGCTCCCGGTCAGAAACGCTATGCCTGCCAGGTCCTGCTACTGCTCGTTGGCTAAGGATAGAGAGCCTTTTATTACAAAGAATTAAGTCCTCATAGAATGGAGCATCCGATGTCATCAGGAGGTAGTTACGCAGGCTGCACACTTCGTAATTGTGAATGGTGAGCGCGCTTAAAAAGCCACGCCAACCATGTTTTCGTGGCAGGTACAGCCTCCTTGCTGATGATCTTGGACAATGTATTCTATGGGATCTCATGGACTAGGACAGTCGCCCTGGAAGATACTCTTTTTTATCTCTATGTGGTTCTCCGCAGCCGTTATCCCAGCGGATATGTGCCCAGATGACAAAGGATCGTACTCCACTGCCCTATACACCTATACACCCGACGTAATCTCTAACTGGTGCAGCCTGTTGAGTCCAGGACTTTTCTCTTTCGGGGCTTTACGAGCTATGTCTTCCGGCGTTATGATAACGGGGTCCATGTAACTCTCGCACGCTGACTTGCCACAACTTCCGTCTAAGGTATAATCCCTCGTTGTGGTTTATTCGGTATTGGGCCCGTTCCTCATACCATTGTTCGCTCCAATGATTGATAGAGCCTCTTCTGATCACTCTGGAGGAGAGTATTCTGGTTGAACCACCTTGACCTCTAGGTATATCGCTGAATTCTCTTTACTCAAGGAGCGATTCTCTGCTTTTTTAATATAATAATGGTGACAAACGAGCACACAGTCCACCTGATGGTAAGTGGATGCTGTAACCCATAGAAATCTCCATTTACCCTCGATTATGAATCAAAATGCAGATGCGTTGTCACCCCTGAGGATTAAGATTGTATGCCTCGTTTCCGGTAAAAAAGGGTCATTCACCATACAAAACAGCAGTATCAAGCTGTTGTTTTACTCTGGTATTCTGTGAGAGCGTGGTCCTTGTTCCGGTTCATTTTTTACCTTATTTTTTAAACAGACTTCAAAAACTAAAAGGAATAAAATAATATCCACTTAATAATTTCTGAAATTGTTGCTAAGACATAGTATATCAAATCGATAATAAAGAGCCTTTTAAATGTTTTGTTTGCCGAAGTAAAAGATATAATATAAAATATAATAAAGTATTAAATCTCTTAGTCAAAATCAATTGGAGCATTATTAAGAAAATACTTCTAGCGTGATTTTGCAAATTCAAGTACTTTTTTGATCCTCATTGAACAATAAACAAAAAGTGTATAGGTAAATAAATTTTCTATGGGGTTCACATCATGAGAATTGCGAAGCCAAGGTAAAACTGAAATATTGTGGTCTGACAAGAACTTAGTTATGCTTCTGGCTTTATCACACGGCGTTGAATCATGCATAAACTTGAATTCGTCACCCTGTAGTGTTATGCTTATACATACTTACATATCATTTTACACTATTTTAAATTTATTTTTCCATTCTGTTTTTGATGTTCTACATTCGCCTCAAAACTTGATATTTTGCATCACCTTTATTTCCATAGGATCCTGTAATATTTTAATTCATAAGAACACAATAACAAATCATTTTCAGTTCGTATTTTTCATGCTATCAGCACTTTTTAAATCGGTGTCAATGGAGTCTACCTTTTTCGGTCTTTTATTTAGTTCTCCGTAACTCTGCAATTTCGGGTTTCGTGCGCGCTGTTGCGCTACTTTTTTTTCCTATATAAATAATATCTCATTTTTCACTTAAATCTTGCCGTTTCTGTATTACGAGCCTAAAACCAAAATTTGACATGTTTTGACATCGTTGTTTATCAGGTTGTCATGGCAATTTTTATTCAAATATCGTTACCGGCCTGATGTTTTTACTTCAAAATACTCCTTTCTTCTTGGCCATTTACAAGAATTTGCTTTTAATTTAAATAATTTCAAATTTAATGAGAATAATTTTCCGTTCTTATGCCAGATCCGTCAAAAAGGGAAAATAAGCCGAACAATCGGCGAATGGGGGAGTCTGACTTGAGCTTTGATACTTGAAGCATCTCCTAAAGGCCTTTTCCGCACTGCCTCGGGATCCTGCAAGCCTCTGCCCGCTCCTTAAGTCGTCGCCTAGCCACGCCTACGCCTCCGCCTACTAGTGCGCTGTGTTTGCCTACTTCAAGCGCCGCGTGTACCTACTTCAAACGCTGCGTGCCTTCTCCAGACGTTGCGTGGACCTACCCCAGACGCTGCGTGTCTATTCCGGACGCTGTGTGTGTCTACTCCGGAAGTTGTGTTTGCCTACTTCAAGCGCCGCGTATACCTACTTTAAACGCTGCGTGCCTACTCCAGACGTTTCGTGGACCTACTCCAGACGCTGCGTACCTGCTCAAGACGCTGTGTGTGTCTACTCCAAGCGCTGCGTGTACCTTCTCCAGACGCTGCGTGTGCTTTCTCCAGATTCTGCGTGTACCTAGAGCAGGAGCTGTGCACCTATCATAGGCATAGCCTGTGCATACTTCGTTGCAGTATCTTTACCTTTGTTATTTTTTTTAATAATATTGTAAATCACCATCTTCATTACAACCCATCATCACCTTCATACCTTTTTTTATAAAAGAAACTGTAAAATTTTTCAAATTTTTAAATAATTTATTTTATTTTGGTTGTTTACGCTAGAAGATCCCCAGATGACCGATTTCGGCGAAACCCGTATTGCCAGTCACTAAGGAGCTCATTTTGTTCTAGGTGTGCCATTAAGCTGGCGTTCAATATAGGCTCCATAATCTTGCAGAGTATGGAGTTAATTAAGATTGGCCGATAGTTGGCAGGGTCGGCACGGCTACTTTTTAGGCACAGGCTGCACATTGGCCAACTTCTAAGATTTGGGCACTATTTCAGTCCTGAATGAGAGGCGGAACAAGCGCGTCAACACAGGAGACAACTCAGGGGCACAGACTTTTAGAACTAGAGCCAGTATGCCATCTGGTTCACTAGATTTGTTCACGTCTAGACTTCGCAAGGTTTTAAGAACCTCCTTGTTGGTGATACGGACCCCTGACATAGAGGTACTGCAGTGAGGTAATTGAGGTGGTACGCTGTTGCTACTATCCAGACGCGAATTGCAATCAAAAAGAGAAGCAAATAAATCCGCTTTCTTAGGAGCAACCGCCAGTGAGCTATCTGGTTTTACCAGCGGCGGCAGTGTAGACCGACAGAAGTTTGTCTCGACCGCTTTGGTGAGAGATCAAAAAGCTCTACTACTGCCAGAAGGTTTGACAGAGAGCTTTGTACCAATGCGTTTAATGCGGTCGAAACTGGCTTGCCGTAACGCCTTTTTGTATGACTTGGCGGCTTGGTTAAAGGCTCTCTTCTTAAAGGTTTTCGCACATTATAACAACTCACCGGCGACTCGACTCTATGCTAGACATTGAAATTTAAGCCCTGTATCATATGTTCAAGGTTCAATTTCAAAAAATGATTATAAAGTAGTGTACAACGAGTGGCCTACGCATCGTACACTAGAGGTCAACCCCGACACGTTTGTCACGCAATGACCATACGTCGTCCACGCAACGACCAAACGTTGTCCACGTAACGACTATGCGTTTGCGACTGACGCGTGACGGGCAACCATTTGCCAGCCCACCCGTCCGCCCCGTGCCTTCCCCCCGCCCGCCAACCCGCCATCATTCACTATAGAATCGAAGGACGGAGTGCACGTTGGCGGTACACGGTGATAATTTTTCGAAAATCATGCTGAAAGAAAAGTTGATAGAAGAAGTGCGAAAATATCCGCTACTATACGACCTTCGTGATCCGAAATATAGTGACGTACATAAGAAGGAAAAGGCATGGAATGAAATCGCTATTGTATTGTCGCAACCAGGTAAGAATTTTTTTTTTGAGTTATTGATTTTGCCATAATCTACAGAAATTCAGCTATCGAACAAATAAATATGTGTGATTCTAATAGATATTAATAATAATGTTAAAACTTATAAGTCATTTCATTAAAGTACATTGTTGAGAAAATTTAATTCAACCTGTTACATCCAAAAAGTAGGTATGTTATTGTACAGTTAACAGTACCTACGATTTTCTACTTGGACACTCGAAAAATCTCGGTTTATCGTAAAAATTAGTTTTTTCACATACAGTAATATAAAATCCCAGAATTTACTGATATAAAATATTAAATCTACGTCATATATATTTTTTTTTTAGTTTGGGTTTCTGTATGTTATAATAAAGTGCCTTACGTTTATTTAATATAGGTAATCAGTAATAAAATCCCAGCTTAGTATAGAAACTTGTTTAATATTCTTAATAAGCCAATAATATTATAACCAACTTCTTACGATTATTACATATTAATTATACATGATCTATATTAAATGCTGCCACGGAACTCGTCCTTCGGGAGATTGAAAATAAGTTGCAAACATATCACGAGTTTCAAAAGCAGATGCCGAAGATTCACTTATATCTTCTGGAATTGTACTTAGATTACTTAGTAATCTCTGTTCATCATCATTATTGGCCGAACTCTGCCTTGTGTTGACTTCATCATCGGATGTTATATTATAACACCGCATGACATTGTGTAAAATACACGTCGCAAAGACCACAATATCAACATATTTTGGGTGTAAATGCAAATTCTTATTATAAATTCCAAATTTTTGATATAAGATGCCGAACGCGTTTTCAACTACTCTGCGAGCTCGCGATAAGCGATTATTGTATATTCTTTCCTTTTCTGAAATGCCACTTGAACGTGGATATGGTCGCAATAGATTCCTTTTTAAAGGAAACGCTTCGTCGGCTACAAAAACATGTGGCATTATTATTTCAGTACCAGGTAATGGTGTGTCAGTTGGAATATTAAATGTATTCATTTCAATCGCTCTTCCTAATCTTGACGATGCCAAAATTCCGCCATCACTATTCTTGCCATAGGCCCCTATATCGACAGCTATAAATCTGTATTTATCATCGACGACAGCCATGAGGACGATAGAGAAGTGTTTTTTATAATTAAAAAATAGCGAGCCGCTGCTAGGAGGAGCAATTATGTTTACATGTTTGCCGTCGATGGCACCTATACAGTTTGGAAAATTCCATTTTTTATTGAAACCATCTGCGATTCTTTTCCAGTCTTCGGTAGTAGGTGTGGGCATGAACTTCCCCTTCATTGTATTTATAATCGCATTGCACACATCTTTTAATATCGACCGGATGGTACTTTCGCCTAACCGAAAGCTTGAACTCATAGTCCTAAATGAACAGCCACTAATCAAGTACCTGAAACAACCAATTTTTCTTTATATTTATATTATTTTGTTACAGCGTCAGAATGTAAGAAGATATGGCAAAACTTAAGGGAATATCATAGAAGAGCCATTAAAAAGAAAGCAACTAAAAGTGGTCAGAGTGCTAATACTAATAAAAAATGGCAATATGAAACTGAAATGTCTTTTTTATTACCACATTATAAAGAACGGTCTACAGTGACGTCAGTGGACAACACAGATGATGGTGATGATGAAAATAGCTTATCTGCTGCGGAAATTCTTGCCAATGTGACTAATAATGAAGAATCTCAAGACTCGTCAATTATCTCGGAGCGTCCTGAATCTTCGGTGTCTATGTACGATTCATCTAGATCAGTGTTTCCTGACATTCCAAAAACGACAAAACGAAAGAAATTGCAAGAAACAAGTGCATCGGCGGTTTTAATGGAATATTTATTAAAAAAAAAACGATGAAGATGGAAAGCAGAATGACGAAATGGATAAATTTTTTTTAAGTATTTCTAGCACAGTAAAAAAATTATCTACCTATAATCAAGCACTTTTAAAGTCAAGAATTTTTAATTTAGTTTCGGAAGCTGAAATACAAGAACTGCAAAATAATCGAAACTGTTACTATGATGATTTTTTTGCACCAGGAACTTCTGGCTACACAACACAAAACCTAAATGCAGGTACTACCGGTAGTAGCACCGCTAGCACCCAACAGCAAAATACAACGCCTATGGAAGAATCGAGGGTTGATGGTTCTTCTTAACACAATTAAAGTAAAATTGCTTTGCTTTGATTTATCCTTTAACTTGATATATAAATAAATACATATAAATTATAAAAAAGTTTCTTATTGCTTACCTTAATGTCACTGCCAGCTTTTCTTCCGGTGATACAGCTTCTCTAAATCGCGTGTTTCTTTTGTATATGTCGTCCTCAATAATATTAAGTATATAATAAAACAAGTATCTCGGCATACGGAAATAGATATAGAATTTTTCTTCGTCATCTAGCAGACGTTTCCGGATATTCCAATATTCCCCTTCTGATTTCCTTTGTCGCAACAAATCATGTACCCAATATCTTCTTTTCCTGCTGTTTCGTTCATTTTCATTATCAAATATAATAGCTATAATCGCCAGTTCACTGAATGTAAAGTTCGACATTTCATAAGCAACACGACTTCTTTGGACAAAATTTAACCGAAAACTGAGGTTAGACGAGTTGTCTGTTGAATAACCCACTCGTTGGCACCGCGTTGGCCACTCCTTGACACCGCGTTGTCCACTAGTGACCATTGGGTGGATCAACTAGTTGACTACTCATCGAGAGTGTGAGTAGAGTTGCTGCCGCGTTGGCGTGGAGTTGTTATAATGTGCGAAGACCTTTAGGCTAACATCCGGAGCTTTGCAGTCTCGAGCATCGACCGAAGATAAGTAAGCCATAGGCTTGTGCTTTTCAGCACGAGCGCACTCGGCGTTGAACCATAGGCGAACTTCACCACCAATGGGCACGTCAGCAAAAGGGATAAAATACTCCATCGCTTGACGTATCACTTCGGTTATGGTATCCGCGCAGCTCGACGGATCTTCAGACGAGAAGCAGACCTCTGGTATGGTAACAGCCAGTCCTGATGACAGGCATTAAAGTCCCCCAGAAAAACCAACGGTGCATTAGGGTACCGATTTAGAGCCACATCAGAGGCTTCACTGAGGTGTTGAAATAGCCTAGTTGTCTCCTGGGCACCGCTGTGCGATCGGTAGACACAAGAATAAATAATTTTATCAATTCCTGTGTCTATGAATACCCAGATCGTAGAGAAAGTAGGGTAGTAGTAGTAGCTTCAAGGTGACGGAGACATGACAGTTGGACAAGGTCACACATATAACCTAAGAACGCAAACAGAGTCACAGCATCGATGGTACCTAGCATGGAGATCGCGGGGACACCCGAGCCCCTCTGGAAATCGCCACCAAACCCACTCTTCCGATTGCCAATCGTCATGGTGGAGCCATCCCAGGATTTTTCGTAAGACGGCGGGGCAGCCTTTCATGAGTGGCTCGCTCATTAATTGGGCCCCCAACTATCTACGGTCGGCCAGCGGTGCAACCGTGCTTGGAATCCTGCTAACCTCCATAACCAGCCCTCCGACACCAAGAAACGGCCACGTCGCAACCGGTTCTTATGGGCAACTCAATTGTCCAGACCCATTCTCTATTTAAAATGGGTTACACCTAACATCGTACCGGAACACGACTTGCATCATTTGACGGTATGTCTTTGCCAGGTGGGTGGTAACTAAACCTCGGCCGGGTCTCTCACTAGTAGAGGACCAAACGAGTAGTGCTGCTCGCTTAGCACCACCCAGGAGATACGTGTAGGGAGTCAGGATTCAAGGAATTCCTACGGACGCGAACAGCTTCATTCCCTAAAAGTTATGAGAGCGTGATCCTGCCTTGATCGAGCCGACTTAACTCTTTTTAGTGATTTCAAGGCATTCCATTAGTTCCCTGAAGCGATAACGTTTATGATACTCTTTTAATAATGTACGTGAACTTCACGTAGTAAAGCCAAGCTACCTCAATACATAACTCCGGTTATCTACATTTAATATACAAATTTCATTATTGTGCTCTTATTTTACGCTCTTACGAGTATAAGTGCGTGACCTATTCGTGCTATACATATATTATTCCATATTCGCGGGAACAAGTGCAGCGTAGCTTTACCCCGTAATTTTTTTATATTTACCATTATTTAAGCAACTTGTATTGATCAAAAGTATTTTGTTAAGGTTTTGCAATCTACCAAATTCTGAAACATTCACCTGCAAACCGGCTTTACCTTATGATAAAAGTAAATTATAGACTCGACATTCTTACACCGGAACTAAAGTCAGTTGCTGTTGTATCAAAGATTTTTTCACATACATATTTACAATTTTAATAACATTCCATTTACAGTTTATCCAAATTGTATGTACACATTTCATTATGAAATACGTACACTTAGAACCAACTCGATAAAGTATTGATGTCAAAAGAGTCGGTTGTTAGTCGTAGGTCTCTGTCGCAACTCCTCTCAATTCTATGGTAGTGGGGCTTTCGCATACAGCTGCAATGTTCGACAAAACAGTCTCAGATCATAATGTTCGTTGGTCATCAAGAAACATTTATAATTTATTATAATACTCTGTGTTCTACGTCTCTAGCGACATACATATATGTTTTAAAGGATCTTGCAGTTTTTATTATATAATTAATTGTAATAATAGAATTAAAAGTTTGATATTTGTTATATATTAACAAAGATAATTTATTAAAGCTGCATTAAGAATAGTGTACTAAAATGTATTTAATAAATTACGTGATTTGTGTAAGTGCCATAATGCTAAGTTGTTCACAAATGACAAAGACGGAGGGCGAGGTGGAAGTTATAGGTAAGAACTTACTAATTTTAATAACACAGGCTAGTACGAATTTATTGTTTTAATTTAATAACTTATACCATATTTTGCAAAATTTGTTTTTTGATTAAGCCATTGCTAGCTTGCAATTATTTATTTTAAAATGAAGATACGAACAAAAAATAGGTATTACTTTCTAACAATGTATATTACTCGTATGACAAATAAATTCAGGAATATATATATATATATATATATATATATATATATATATATATATATATATATATATATATATATATATATATATATATATATATATATATATATAATATTCCACAACTATCACACAACGCCATCTAGTCCCGAGCTAAGCAGAGCTTGTGTTATGGGTACTAGATAACTGATAAACATACTTATATATTTCTAAATACATAAATATTATAGATAAATTACACCCAGATACAGAACAAACGATCGTGCTTATCACACAAACATTTGCCCTGGGTGGGAATCGAACCCACGACCTCCGGCATAGCAGTCAGGGTCACTAACCACTAGACCAACAGGCCTGTCATCTGTTTGTAATTGTTAAAATCCTAATGGTGATATTCTTCTTTCCGTTTACAATAAGAAGGGGGACTTCATAATGTTATAGGAACCTATCAGTAATTGCACAGGGTCATAGTTGGTAGGGGACAATGTACGAGCAACAAGAGTCATCAAGCTCTGAGGGAGGCTCTGATACAGTGTTATGGGCACGGCAATAATCACTACATATTAAAAGCGCACATAAACAGTTCGTGAAGAGAAATGATGGGGATGAAATTTATAGTTACGAGTACGTATATCATAATATGGACTACAAATTTATAGTTACGAGTACGTATATCATAATATGGACTACAAATTTATAGTTACGAGTACGTATATCATAATATGAACTACAAATTTAGATGTACAACAGAATATTGATAAACCCTTAAACATATCATTAATATTTTTTTGAAAGAAAACACGTTTTTGAGTTATTTACTCCACTTTTTAAAGTGGTTTTCCGGACTAAATTTCGGTCACGTTGGGTACTCCTCAACGGACACTAGCCATTGGCGCAGGACTGGATTATAGTTTCCAATCCACTCTCTATTCCCTTACTCTCATGGTTTGATGGGACGGTAAACCGACACGACCGGAGAGAGATCGGGCGCAGGACCAACGGCTTTACGTGCTTTCCGAGGCACGGGGGTGAGACACCGCCAACTTCCTGACTTCGAGCAGCTAATGTGAATTTCTCAAAGGAAAAACACAATACATAACTGATATTTTTGGCCCGACCCGGGATTTGAACCTGGGACCTCACGATCAGCAGTCGCACTACTACAACCACTAGACCAACGAGGCAGTCCGTCCTGAGATATCCTAAGAGACTACAGAGTGAAACTGAGATAGGAGATGGGTACCGGCATTTACTTGATCAGAACTGCCAACCTGCCAGCCAAGCATGGCAACTTTTTTTATAGAATAAGAGTTACAAACGAGGACACAGTCCGCACGATGGTATGTGGATGCTGCCCAAAACATCTGCATCTATCCTCGATTATGAATCTAAACGCAGACGCGTTGTGACATCTAAGGACTAAGATCGAATGCCTTTTTTGCAGTAAACTCCGGTTCTCTACCTTCACAATACGAAACACAGCAGTAAAGAGCTGTTATTTTACAGTGGTATTCTAAGAGAGCGTAGTCTTTCCCCGGTCGAGAAGACCTATACATGTTACAATTATAACATATCCGCAGCATGGCTCTACCACGTAAACTATGACGAAGTTCTCCCTAATAAGCAATCTAAGGGGCAATTGTAATTAATAATTTGTTAATAATGATATTCCCGATGCTAAAACAGTTTTTTCTTAAACTTAGATTATATAAAAGTTTCGCAGGTCACAGTCGCAGGATGGTTTAGAACAAGTTTGAAATGCAAGCAATTATTTTCGTTGCATAACATTAAAATATATAGTACAAAATCAAATATTTAGCAAATTACATCCCGTATCTACACCGACCAGTACTTATATGTCGCATCAAAAGGGTAGTCATTTTCTTATCATAGACATATTAGTATTTGATTTTACACTTGTGCGACTATTTGACTAACTATGTGCTTGGCAGAAAAAAAATTGTTAGAAAAGTTGCTTAACTGAGGAATAAAATATTTCGTGGTCATGTGAAGTCTGTAAATACGCACAATGGCCGAATCGTTACTACAAACAAAGATAATTTAAAAAGAACTGCATATGTTGTATTTTAACTAAACACAGAAACAAAGAAAAATATTTTACCTTTGAGTAGTTGGTTGAATACTTAAAGTAAGTAACAGATAAAAATTCGATGATAATTGTACTAGTAGGTCACTTTACCACATCACCTATATTCTAAAAGAAAGTAGGTACAAAGTGTGGTGGGGACAAATCATCGGTGTACCCTGATATGCCCAGACAAATCACGATCTGTCCAATTCTATGTTTGCACTACGACATATACAAGCTTATGTCCTAAATAACTATCGATAATTCTTAGGATACGCTAAAAGAGCCGTTAGAGCCGAGGTAGCTCAGATGGTTAACGCTCGCTGTAAATATAACAGAACGCGAGTAACCCAGGTCCGATCCCCGCCGGCACAAATTGCAATTTTAAGTGCTGATTTACCACGTGCTTAGGAAAACATCGTGAGGAAACCTGCATGACTGAGAAATAAGAAAAAATTATATCGAATATATGTGAAGTTTGCCACACGCATTGGGGCAGCGCGGAGGACACTTCCTTGCCCTAAAATCCTTTCAGAAATTAGGGGAAGCCTGTGCCCAGCAGTGGGACGTTATATAGGCTGTAACTTTACTTTTAACTTTTATACGCTAAAAGGTCAATAAATGCAGCCTACAAACTCGTTAACAACGATGATATTTTTCTAGGCTACGTTAAAATAAAGATTTTACAACAACCTCTGTGTGCGAAAATTTACAACCTCCTACATATTACTGTTAATTATTTAATTTTTATAATCAGTATTATAACGGTTTAATTATTAATTACTTAATCCAACGTACTTCCCACGCGTTAATTAGATAATTACTATGCATATCACTCCATCATTAAAGCTCTATAGGTGCTCAAATTACGATGGTGGCCTCAATCTCGTAACTCATGCCGACGAAACCTTAAGACATGACATTTCACAACGTCTTTTTATATATCACATTACAAAACTGCATCAAAATATATATGACATTTAAAAAGCTACGGGTGTTTTTCCATTGGTCGGCATCAACACCGCACTGGTACGGCACCGACCATCGCGGGATGGGATCTCAATTGCCCAATGCCGAGATCAAACTTCGCTAAGTATTTGGATTAAAATTTGACAACCATTTTTAGGTGGTAGTCCCTCATTTCTGCATAAGAGTCCGTTATCCGTGCTCTCTCTATAGAGAGTCTAGAAAGCCTAAAAAATTACAGGCCGTTATGCATTACATATAAGTCTTCAAAAGTGACAATACATTTGCAGCTTTCAATAAATTGAATTTGGTTTCTGGTGTGAAATAAAATTAAGTGAAACAAATTTAAAATTAAATATATCAGTTTCCTCGTCGTAAGAAAATAAAATATCTTTTCTAAAATGTCAATAAATAAAATTAAATATATCAATTTCCTCGTCGTAAGGAAATAAAATTTCGTTTCTAAAATGTTAATAAGTAAAAATAATTATATCAATTTCCTCGTCGTAAAAAAATAAAATTTCGTTTCTAAAATGTCAATTTAAAAACCGTACCATTTACCACC
Source organism: Parnassius smintheus behrii (assembly GCA_036936625.1). Taxonomy (NCBI): domain Eukaryota; kingdom Metazoa; phylum Arthropoda; class Insecta; order Lepidoptera; family Papilionidae; genus Parnassius; species Parnassius smintheus. The sequence goes on from JAUPFT010000001.1 coordinate 20,171,351, forward strand.
GACACCATCTGGATGACTGGCAGTCTAAAACTGTGCGATTTAAAAAATATTGTGTATTTATGGGCATTTCACCACTAAAACACAATTTGCATTCATACCTTATTATTTATTGACAACAACTGTCAGATCTTAGTTTTTTCATAAGCCTACATATATGGCTTTCATACTCTACAATCGAAGTTTTTTTTCCTCGCACAACTTCCTTGTGGAATCGACAACCACCACAGATTTTTCCGGACCGATACGACTTAGGGATCTTCAAGAAAAGAGTCTACTCCTTTTTAAAAGGCCGGCAACTCATCTACAATTCCCGTGGTGTTGCAGTAGTGCGTGGGCGGCGGTAACCATTACATTAACATATTATTATTATTATTAATTAATTATTTTTATATAAAATATAAAAACAGCTGACGGAAGTCTGGCATCCAGTAAAATATCCTTAATGAGTAATGTAATACTCATATTTATGTACTCATACCTAATTGTTATCAAGCTAGAGCCGTTAAATTTTAGAACATTCTTGACATGAATACCTATAAACCAGATGACTACCAACGATCCTAAAGGACTAAGTAATAATATTACGCCTGCTGTATTAAGTTTAAATGAGACTACAAAAGTGAATTAAGGTTTTTCTAGATCTCAGGCGTGTGAATGTGGTATAAGAAAATACCGCTCACCCCACCCCATGTTACCCTGTGGATGTCGTAAGAGAAGACTGTAGGGTATGCTAAAAAATAAAGGCAACAGTTTATGAAACATTCAAAAGGCAATGAAATTGTTTTTATTAAAACTTCTATATGTTATCAAAACAGACGGCAAACCTTTAAGATGATCTTCTTTTATCTCTGTCAGCTTGTGACAGTCCACTGAACATGGGTCTCTCTATTGTGGTAAGGATTTGTCGTAATCAACATGTTCTTCAGGCGAATTGATAATTGCCGTACCAGACGTATACCATCAGACTGCTCATATGCAAGATAGAAGATTGTGTACTTGTTCTGTGCGGAATTCGAACCACGAAGTGTAGATCAAACATACAATTGTTCCGGATCGACTGTTTACCATGTAATGGCAGTATAAGAATATACACTACCCTATATCATCTTGTGGGAGTCGTAAGAGGCGATGGAAAACCAGGAGATGTGCAGGCAGCAGCTTCCTAATAACAGCTAAAAATAAAGAAACTTTGGTTGCCAACCCGCTTGCCAAGGGTGGCAACTACGGAAAATATGAATCAATCTATAGGGGAGGCTTACTCAGCAGTGACTACATTACTAAGCTGTGACGGTAACGGAAGCCACTGTTTATCCAAATGCTATTTATGTATGCAAACATGCATAACATGAGAAAATACTGATAAGGACGTAACTTCCTTTCTTGTAAAAAAAAGTAATCCATAAGAAGCCTTGAGATCTCTCTGGCCTTTCTAATTTTTGCTCTTTTTAGAACACCTTTGGAGCGAAATGGCACAATGGAGTATCCTTCGCTGCCACCTTTGATTATCAGGCAATCATTATAATACACGTAATACGCATGTTATGTATTAAGTGCTTCTTGCGATTAGGTATAAACTTTAATAATATTGTTCAGATGCATTTGTAATAATATCTCGTAATAACAAGCCGATGGTTAAACACGATTCAATCACAAATGCGCGGAAAACTAATGCACGCGCGACGCACGACTGCAAATTGTACGGAAAATCCAAAGATCATTTCTTGGTATGCAATAAAAATTAAATTATTCCATCGATCATAATGTTTGTTTTACAAATAAATAAAAAATAACATTTTCTTTCGTGAATCTGCTACTTTAATATAATTCTCCTTCTAAGTGATAAAATAACATAAAAAGACAAAAAAAGAAAAAGAACGTCTTGAAAGTAATAGATAATAATATTATGTGGTGTAATATGGATTACGTATGGATCTTGGAAGTCACTCTCCAACTAAAACTTTTTGTTCATTATGTTGTTAGCTCAGGGTCTTAACGCTGGCACCAACGAAATTGTTTATTTCATTATTAAGTGCTAACTTACCTTCTGTTAGGCGGTGAAGGAAAACCTGAGAAAACTGAGCCTGCTTGAATACAATATTACCAGGATAAGTAAAGCCACTGGAGTTATGCGGCGGACAAATAACTCTAAAACCCTCTCGAAAATGAGAAGATTGAAAATGGGACGACGGCCGTATTTATCAATACTTCCTATTGATACACATACATAGACATAGAACCTGTGACCCTATTACTAACAATCTCGATTACGACGACTAGACTAATGAGGCAGTTGAATGCTGGTTTAATGGGTAGGTTAGGTAGCCGGTATAATCACAGGCTGTGAAGACGGCTTTTCATATGGCACGATCCTCACACACCTGTCTCGCTTTCGTCACATTAATTTAAATACGCATACACACTTTTTATCATAATATCGCTAATTTGGTCGATAAACTTTTGTGTAGGTCGTCTCTTTCTGACTTTGACACACACTGAAATAACTGGTTATAATTGGCGGATACTTCAAATTTAAAGTTAACTAAAAATCTTACTATTGCGATGGCGAAGAGATTTAGTATATTTTTGAATATCTTTGTGCGCTGTTAATTTTAAAGTTGTGAAAACGCAGGAGCACTAACTGCGCAAAATAAACGTTTTCTATGAAACAGGCTTATACAATAGCTTCGAATTCGAATATAGGCTCACACTCAGAAATACGGGTTTCTGACACTGATATCTTACAGCAGAGCTATTCGCTAACGTTGCTGACATCAAAATTACTGATACATTGCGTGGTATGTTTAATGAGCCAAAGTAATAATGTCCTCCAGACCGGACTTTAGTCACGGCGGCCGGTGCCATTGGCGCAGGACAGGATTATAGTGCCCAAGTGTATGCGCAAGCACAGGTGCACTCTCTATTCCCTCGCTGTTGTCATCTGCTATGGGACTACTATTGTTCATCCCATGCAAGTATCGGGCCTCGGGGAGTTCCCCATTACCCGTGTAATCCTCACAGCTCATATCTATGAGCCAGTCTTGGGAGCCGTACAAGTACGACATTGTCGGTAATCTACGTCGGCGTATTGCGCGCCACCAGGTCGGTGCTACCGGAGGGTCGGCCGTCTCAAAGCCCTGCGGAGTCCCGAGGAAAGGAGTCGACGCAGGGCCAATCTTGCCGACAGGAGTGCGCTCCAACAGCAGCTGCTCCGGGCCTCCAGTGCTCCTTCCTGGCTCTAGATGAAGGCTTGGTATCCCTAGGCGGAAGTTATCGGCGTATCTCGTGCCTCTAGGAAGGGAATCTGCCGAAGGGTCAGCAACCTCCAGGTTCCGCGGAGATACATCTTAACCCGGAGCCGAAATCACAAACAGGCGCGCGCACGCGGAGTTCGCTTCCCAGCGTGTAGGTGAAACGCAGCGTTAGGTGATCTTCATCCCGGGTGGGGTCAGGGGCGTCCTCAAGGCACCACGCAAGCCGAGTTGGCCTCACAGCACGTGCACCCACTGCGAAGCGACGCGCTGTACTTCTCCCATCCGGGCGGGAGTCGACGACCGACGGACGAGACCGCTCACTAGCGCGGTCTTGACGAGACTCCCCTCTATTCCCTCGTCGTTGTTGTCTTCTGCAGGCATATAGCCATGCAGGTCTCGGGCCTCGGGGTGTACCCCTTTACCCGGATGTTCCTCACGGCACAGTACAGTGTGCCGGTCCTGGGCGCCTTGATGTTAAAGGCGTTGTTATAACGACTATTGTCGCAGTCGGTTAATTTATAAGCAAAAGATGGTTATCTAATAATTGTGTTTAAATAACACAATTATTTGTCAAAGTTGGCCTTTCTGCGGCATTGAGGGGTTTACTCAGACTCCCTAATCTATATAGGGAGGAGTTCTCTTGGATAAGGTCGCCCGTCCGGCGGCCTTGCATGCAACGGCGCGAAGCCGTTGAGGTGTTCGTGTGGCCCGTTGTCGGCACGGTCAAACATACCGCGCGCCAGCCGGACCACGAATTCATGAAGGCTCTCTATCTTGAGGTTGGCCGCTATGACGTCATTACGGACGTAGCGACCCGCACCGACTATAGTTCTTAATGACAAATTCTGCTGGGCCTGAAGTCGCCGCTTCTGACGATCGCTCAGGAGTGCATACCAGGCCGGAGCAGCGTATGTTAGCAAGGGTCTTATGTAGGTTTTATAAATGGTTAGCTTCGACTTTGTCGGTAACTTGGATGTCAGGACAGGACGGAGCATTGCCCGCGCACATCGAGCTTTGCGTATAGCAGAGTCAACGTGCGCAGTCATACGCAGCATCCTGTCAATCCGACATCCAAGGTAGGTCACGGCCTTCTCATATGCGATCTCCTAGCCTCTGAGGGTTAGGGGTGGTGGTAGGTTTCTATAGCGGCGAGTGAGTAGAGCGGTCGTCTTGCTAACATTGACGACCATCCTCCACTCATCCAACCATGGTGGCAGCAGGTCCAGCAGACGTTGCATCCTGGCAGCTGCTATGTGGGCTCTTCTGGACGACGTGAAGTATGCGCTGTCATCCGCAAATAGCGCTAGTTCGACGTCGTCCTCCCATCTATTCCCTCACTCTCATAATCCGATGGGACGGTAAACCGACGCGACCGGAGAGAGATCAGGCGCAGGACCAACGGCTTTGCGTGCTTTCCGCACAGTGATGAGACACCGCCAAAGTAACTCTTATAGAAAAAACCGGTATATGTAGAATATATGTAATGAACTACGAATTTACTATAATTTTAATGTCAACGAAATTAGCGAATAGGCGTGTAGATTGGAGAAACAACAAGTATATTTACAAAGGTATGTTTACGGTTACAACGCTAGCAGAATCTGCGGCGTAGTAGTCAAGTCAAGAACACTGAGCTCTGAAAATGTAAACGGTTATAGAACTTTAATTAGGTGCGTTCTTTGATGAGTATTTTTACAATTACGCAAAGCTTACTCTGTGATGAAATTCTTACGTACTACGGGTACTAACATGAAATTTGCACAATTATATAAAAATAATTTTTGCAGTAATCAAATGAAATTAATTTGAGGAACTTTATCGAGTTGAATTAAAAAAAACTTATAGGATAAGGGTGACAAACGAGCACACAGTCCACCTGATGGTAAGTGGTTGCTGTAGCCCATAGACATTAGACATCTACATCTATCCTCGATTACGAATTAAAATGCAGATACGTTGTCACCCGTGAGAACTAAGAGGAATGCCTCGTTTCCAATAAAATGGGTATCCGGTTCTCTACACTCACCATACGAAACACAGCAGCGTTGATCTGCTATTTTACGCTGGTATTCCGTAGGTTCAGTCAGGTTGAGCCACAATGCAGCGTAATTGTGGTTGTAGTACGAATGAATCGACTCGACCGTGAGAAGGACTACGCTCCCACAAAATACCTGTGTAAATTTGATCAGCATAGAGGACCGGAAACCCTTTTTACTGGAAACGAAATATTCCATCTAAGTCCTCAGGGGAGACAACAATTATTTTAATTAATCAAGGATAGATGTAGTGTAGTGTTACACCATCCATCTTACCATTAAGTGGACTATTTTATTTGAGGTCACCCTATAATCAATTAAAATATAACCTTTGATATAATATGTGCGTTTAACTGCTTCACCACAGACTTGGAGCTCCGGCTCTATGTATATGCACGTATATTATATTTAAGTGCTGCCGATGGGAATTAAAAACTCTATTTATTCGCGTATCAAGAAATGTGGCGAACACTTATCAACCCTGAGCAACCACAGTTCTCACTTTTTGTTAATTCTACTTCATATATTAATACAAACATGTTGTCCTATTTTGCAGCAAAGATATTCTCACCGTGCAAGAAAAGTTCACCCGATTTCGACACATGCATAAAACGGGCTTTCAACAAGCTGAGGCCGTATTTCAAACGAGGTAAACATGTTATACAATGTTGAAAATAACAAATATAACTTATTTATTCTTAATCAATGACATTGCAATTCTTACTAGATATAACTTAGAACTAGTGCAGTCACTCACATAAAATGCGCGTTGACCAAATTGTTGAGTAAATTTATTGTAAAAATAAGTGGCCGGCCTCATGGTCACCTTCAAATATTGAATTATCATGTTTTCGGGTTTGAAAATTAAATTAAAATACTATGGGTTCTTTAGGTCACGGATTAAGGTATTCGACTTTTCAATGTCATAATTAACTTAATAGAATCAGGCGTTACTTTGCGGAAATCCATTATATTAAAGTTGGTAAAAATTACCTCGCACATATCCGCTCAGTAAAATAAAATGATGTGTCTTACCTACTTTGAAGAGATAAAATTAGTAATTTCTATACAAAAATATATTAAAACTCACACAAGAACAACGCTGATTTCAGGCATACCAGCGATGGGTGTGGCGCCATTCGATCCGCATTTTGCTAAAGAGGTGAAGCAAAAGCGTTACATCGGCGGCCTTGGCTACACGCTCACGCTGCGCAACGTCTTCGAGGGGGGGTGGACTCAGTCCACGGTCACGAAATATAAGTAAATACAACTTTAATACACGCAATAAAAGAAAAATTAAACTTTAATAAAAGTTAAAATATAAAATTTTATAAAAATAAAAAATAAAAATAATTTTAACAAATTAACTTCTGAAGTTATATCTTCATGAAAATTACATCTTCCTTTTTAGTTTTACGTGCTAGAGCTACGCTGTTGCTATGTTATATTATATACGTAACTGCAACACGATTGGGTCGGCTCGACCGGCGTATGACCGTAATCCACAGAATACCAACGTGACACAGCAAAATTAGGTATGTATGATGAGTTTAGTACGGTGAGTGTAGAGTACCGGAGATACTCTTTACTGGTAACGAAGCCCTCAGTTGTGACAACGCATCTGTATTTTGATTCCTAATCGATGATAGATGTAGGTAAACGTCTACGGCACAGCATCCACTTACTATCAGGAGCGTTGTGTGCCCGTTTGTAACCCTTATTCTAGAAAAAAAAATCTTTGAAGTCGTCTTTTAGTTTTTTTCATACCATTGGGTGACGAACGAGCACACAGTCCACCTGATTGTAAGTGGATGCTTAGTTAAGAATCAAAATACAAATATTATTTTTTTTAAGTATTTTTTATTAAAAGTGAAATATTATACACTTGAGTGCGTTGAGGAACTAGTCATACTTTGGGTTTAGGATATTAATATCCTAAACCCAATGTATGACTAGAATGTCGTCTAAATATTTACAATAAAAACTTCACCCTATTTTCCACCCTTAGGTGTAGAGTTACAAATTTAAATGGGACCACTTTTGAGATATAACCTATTTAACAATAAAAATAATTTGAATCGGTACATATATACAGGATACAGAACCTCCTTCTTTTTTGAAGTGAATTAAGAAGAAGCTTATGGAGTATTAAAATATGAAAAGAGACATTTGAATAATAATAACAGAAAATGACATTAAAAATTCAAATAGAAATACATATTTAACAATATAGGTATAATTTTTTCCATCCTTGAATGGTTAGTGATCCGCCTTTATGTAAACTTGGAGAGTCAAACGAGCAGTCCACCTGATGAAGAGTGACTTTTATAGTCTAGGATATCTACAAATAATTTCAAGCAACTTCTTAGGATTAAGTTGAAATACATCTCAGCCTATACTATCTGTCTTAACCCTTCAAACCTTACCCTTAGAACACACCATTGGATGCACTGCTACTTTATACATAATAAAACACTAGAAAAAAAAACGTACTAAAAAAACACTAGAAAAGAGCAAGTGTGATTGGCATCGAGGCTCTGACGACCAACCGCGATGGCGGCATATTCTATAATAGCTCTGTACTAAATAAGCCGAACCCCAACTCACAGACTGGCATCACCACTGTGAGTGTATCGGCTCTGTGCTCACCAACGACGATGATGATGATAAAATATAATACTATTTATGCTTGTATTTCAGAACCGACTGGGCTAACAAACGGATTATCTATTCGCAATATTTTCCAGAAAAGTGGTTGAAAGGAGAATATGAATTTAAGGTATGCAAATATTAAAGTAAAGAAAATACAAAATGTGTTAATCGTTGATGTAAGCTCGTACTTATCATGATAGTGGAAACATGAACTTGTTTTTGTTAAATTAGGTTATTGTAAATAAGAAGATACGTAATAGTTATCTTCTCTATACTCACTTTTGTGGGCGTGGGTTCGAATCCCACTTCTGACACCAATTGTTACGAGCTTAGGGTTCGTAACAATAAAAACCGCCGATTGAATTACCAAAATTGACACTTTAATTACCGAACATCAATTAAAACTTAAAACACACTAATAATTATTCACACTTCACAACTTTTCACTCCGAACGTTCACTTTATTTCACTCCGAAAGCTTCGCTCGTATCGCCAATTCAATGCTACCCGATCGCGGATATGAACGGCTTTATATAGGGCTCTTCCACCGAAACATCCAGAATATTCCAGCAAATACGGGCGCCGACCGACCAGGCGCAGCAAGTTCGAGAGTGGACCCTTCTAGAAAGCTTAATTTTTCTGTTCGATACTAGATGGCGCTGTTGTTGGAAAGTTCAAGATTGGCATTTTCTAGGAATCCCTCCTCGCTCTGTTCCCCGACACTAGATGGCGCTAGTGCCAGGTACCATACATCAACTTAGGCGCGCAACAATAAAAATCAATCTGTTCGTAAGTCTCGCAAAAACTGGAAAATGGCTCGGACGATTTTGAATTGTTTTGTGTTCCAGAAGATCCAGAAATCACCGGATCAGATCGGACCGCTACTATAAGATAATACGTAAAAAGAAAAAAAACTTATTTTAAACTTTCTAAGGCGAATTGCGACAGTAAAATCAGTAAAAACTGTTGTTATAATAATTATTTATTTACTGTGTGATTTCTTTACACTGTAACAAATATTTAAAAAAAATCGCATTGCTCAAAAAAAACCACACATATAATACTGTTAATTACAAGAAAAATATAAAAGTGTTAAAAACTTAAAACGAGCTACATGTTTTGCCATTTATAACGTACAAAAATTATACTACATACATATATGTATGAATTATTATACAGGATAAATTAACTAACCCTACAGATATAACATTAGACTAGCTTGCCAGGCAGACGTTGTTCTGCCCTTTTCGACAACCCTTTGTCAAGTCCTATTAAAAATCCTTATATTCGCAAAAAAATTGTGGGTCACTCATGGGCAAAAAAACTATCCTATCTCTCAAGTTGGACCAAACTGCACACGGTGTGAAAATTTTATTAAAATCGATTGAGTACATAGTTTAGGAGTCCATTACGGACAAACAATGTGACACGTAATTTATATATATTAAGATGTGCAACAATTTCATTGGCATCTCCTAAGATTGCGTTAGAGAAATGTCGCAATTAAATATCTAGCTTAAAAAATCAATCATTTAAGAAATCAGGCAAGCTGTAATAACATTTGGCTATCATATATTTTTTATAGATGTAGCTCAAAACGTCTAGTAAGCAATTGTTTGATGTGTTTAGGGATTTTATTATATACTAGCTTGCCAGGCAGACGTTGTTCTGCCCTTTTCGACGACCCTTTGCATGTCCTAAAATCCTTAAATTTGCAAAAAAAATTGTGGGTCGCTCATGGGCAAAAGACTATCCTATCTCTCAAGTTGGACCAAACCGCACACGGTGTGCGAATTTGATTAAAATCGGTTAAGTAGTTTAGGAGTCCATCGCGGACAAACAACGTGACCCGTAATTTATATATATTAAGATGTAACAAAAACCCTGTGTTTTCCGTTAATTGTGTTATCAGAATCAGTATCCAAGTGCAAAGAAATTTTTTTTTTCAAAAAACACATTTCAAAACAATAATTTTAATGAAAAAAAAAATTAATTTGCAAATTGTATGCGGTTTTATTCCACTAGCTCACACGAGTATTGGTAATGCGGGGTCTTTGACAATCCTCTTACTCCTCGGCCAATGCAGAGATAATAAAACCACAAACAATTTTCAAATTAATTTTTTTTAATAAAATTTTTTAATGTGTTTTTTTTAAAAACACATTATTTCTATATGCTTGGATACCGATTCTGATAATGCAGTTAACGGGTACCACAGGGTTTTTGTCACACGTTGTATAATAAGATTATTGGCGCCAAACAGAAAATACTTTTATGCAAATACAAATATTGTTTTTCTCAGACATACAGGAGGAAACCTGTATGTCTGAGAAATACCGTAATATTTTGAGGACGCGGATTGGATCAGCACGGCTGTGTTTACTCCATAACCCTTTTAAAAATGAGAAGAGACCTGTGTTCAGCAGTGAAAGGTTGTAATTATACAATACTTTGCATATTTTAAAATTGATTTTTTATGTTTCCACATTTTTCATAAATATACAACGAGAGAATTAATGCATGTGATGAAACAGCTGATATTTGAAAGTCGATTCCATGCACTCACTTTTATGATTACCAAAAACAGTGTCAAGGTGAACGTCGACATACATTGTAAAGGTTACACAGATTTCTCAGTTTTATTTTCTAACTTCTTATCAATTTGCTCTCTAATTATAAAATTATTATAATGAACTCCAGGCATTAATCAGAAGCCTGCTTTTGTTATTTAAATTTTGCTTTGAACTAAAAACGACACGGCTTCGATTATATTGAAACAGGTCAGGCGCTTAATATTGCGTGTAGTATTTAATGGGAAATAGTAAAAATTCTACCTCAAATCCAAGATTCTCCGTTATGCCATAAATATTGCAGCATTCATTATGAAATAAATATATGGTTGTTAAGGATTAATGTTAAATATTATGTTAGACGAAAACACGATAAATTACTTATTTAAATATAAACGAAGTAAAATTTTTCTTGATAGAAAAAAAAAACCAAAGTTACCTCCAAACTGAAAAATAAACCGCTGGTATTCACAAAATACTTTAAAATAGATGATGAAACTTTACATACTAACTGAACTTACAGCTTAAAGCAGGACTTACGTTTTTTATTTTTTTTAATTATCATTATTTTCACTTTAAAAAGAAATTACCTAAACTATCGACGTCCTGAAGCCCGATTCCCTGCCGCCCGATACTCCCACTCAGTCTCGCTTCGGCTTTCGAACGAGAAAGCTGTGTCACTAACGATCAGAATACACATTACGCAACAGAACGACGTAAAATTAAAATGGGAAATAACCGTAATAAAAATAAGAAGCGACTGAGTTGGCGTAAAGAAACAGCCATAAATATGATAAATCTACTGAAATAAGTATCTAACGACCAATCTACTTACAGTATTATTGATTACAAACATGTCGGTACATAGCATACGACGCGCGGGGAAGTGGGGGCGAAATTAGAATTTGAGCTGAGGTTCTGTCGCCCCTTAAAAGTAGCGTCTCACGTTCATCGTGAGCCATTCCATTCCAATTACCATTAAAACCAAAAAACAATCTACAACTAAACATAGGGCCTACCCTGTTACCTAGAGCGAATTTTGTCATAGTTGCCACATTTAGAAGGCCAGTGGGCAGCCGCAGTTTTTTTATATATTATAGTACGTGAGGGTAATGTTGTCACCCGGTTAATATGGTCACTCTCTTATAACTCAAAAACTACAGCCTTGTTTCTATAAATGGATCTGTGATACGATAGCTCTTTATCAGTCAATCGAATAATAAATGGGCAAAAGCCGCAAAACGGCGCTGCTTTATCGACGCCATTTTAACAGCTGCCATTATAGTAAATATTTTAGTCGATTTTTGTATTGTGTGGTGTAGTTAATTCTTTTTAAGTTGATTTTTCGAAGGGTTCCTAATTATTGCCAAAGCGTGTTCGCTAATTTTTCTTAATATATTAGTTAAGTATACATATTCCCAGGACAGAGGTTTTTTTCCGAACTAGTGGTAAATAAAAAAATGACTATCAGTAAGTATTACGCAATAATCAATACTGAATAAAAATCATTCATTTCATATGACTTTCTGTTTTTGTCTCTGTCCTCCTGCTTGTTTTATACGGCGGCAAAGCTTAAAGTGACCATATTACCCTCACGTAACTTACTATAGTATAAAATATATTTTTAGTACTATTTTGGTAGTTATTAGAAAAGCTGTGTCTTTATACGTGGTAGAGCCATGCTGCAGTTATATTAGAAGTATAGTTGTAGCACGAATGGGTCGGCTCGACCGGGGAGGGACCACGCTCTCACAGAATACCAGCGTGAAATAGTAGCTTAATGCTGCTGTATTTCGTATGGTGAGTAGAGAACCGGAGACCCTTTTTACTGGAAACGAGGCATTCCATTTTAGTCCTCACGGGTGACAACGCATCTGCATTTTGATTCATTCATTGAGTAAAGTGTACCTACTCACCGTTTGTAATTCTTATACAAAATTGTGGTTTTTGTATCAGTTGCTAAATCCCAATATTTTTTAGGTAGACGGATTCGGTTTAGAGATGATGCGAACCGGTCAGTGGAACCTGACATTGCGCGACTACTCGCAGACCACGCGCATCAAACGAAACGGCAGTGGCCTTGACGTCCACGTTGAAATTGATCACATCGGCGACATGGATATCCACGTGGGAAACCTGCTCCTTGGCAGACGTATTCTAGGTATGCCAGAGATCTAAATTCTAAATTTGTTGTGCATTCTAACATTTGCAAATTATTTTAAAATATAAAAAAAGACAATTCAGGAGTTATTATGATTCTCATGTATGAGTATAACTGGTGATAGACTCCTTAAGTCTGGATAGATACTACCATCATACCAACTCCAATTTCGGCAATAAGGTGTTTTTTGTAAAAAGAAGAGGTAATAAGGCATCTGTCGCATTATTTGTGTAAAGTTGTTTTTTATAAACAGGAAGTTTAGTTGAGATGTTTATTGACTAGTCCTCCAGTAAGTCCATCCCTTTGGCAGACTTTTACCTGGTTCATTATTAATATTTTCAGTGAAATGAATATCCAACTTGCTAATTTGGATATTCATTTCACAATTACACATAATTTTTTAACAGTGGTAGAGCCACGCGGCAGCTTTGCTGTTGCACGTATGGGCCGGCTCAAACCGGGGTGGTACCACGACCTCACAGAATACCGGCGTGAAGTGGAAGTTTTGCTTCCGCGTTTCGTCTGGTGAGTGCAGGTGGCCGGAGGCCCAAATCCCCCCCCCCCCATCAACATGGTAGCGGAATTAAATAAAGATAGACTACCCCAGGAGGGTACCAGCACCCCTGGAGAATCCCTCGCTGAGCATCCACGACCATGTTTCTCCACTTCTGAGCGTGGGTGCTCAGGCTGCCCCGCGTATTCTGGGGGGGGCGAAATTCCGCTCAAGACTACAACTGCTCGGGGCAAACGGAGCAACAAGACCAAGGCGACCCCTGGCACGCTGTCCGTGAATTTCTGCAATATCAGGGGACTTCACTCTAACCTAAACGCCATCCACTACCATCTCGAGACGGCGAGGCCGGCTTTGCTCTTTCTGACCGAGACGCAGGTGTCCTCTCCGGCTGATGTTTCGTATCTCTCCTACCCGGGGTACAAACTGGAACACTCCTTTGTGCCTCGGGCTGGAGTTTGCGTTTACGTCAGAGAGGACATCTGTTCTCGACGCCTCGGCAGACTTGAAGGTTCGGACCTATCCATCCTTTGGCTACGCGTAGACAGCGACGACCATCCGCGCGTCTACGGGTGCCTCTATAGGTCCCACAGCGGTAATGCCGAAACAGACCGACTCTTCGACCACGTCCAAATGGCTGCGGATTCGTTGCTACAGCAGATCCCCTCCGCAGAGATCGTGATCCTCGGCGACTTTAACGCCCATCATGCCGAATGGCTCGGTTCACGTTTAACCGATCATGCGGGGAGATCTGTTCATGATTTTGCCTTGGCATATGGTCTGACACAACTGGTTACTTCGCCTACGCGGATTCCAGATGTGGAGGATCATGCACCTTCCCTGTTGGACCTTCTGCTGACCTCTCACCCGGACGGATATCAGATTTCCGTCGACGCCCCTTTAGGCTCCTCGGACCATTGTCTGATCCGGAGTGTTGTGCCACTCACGCTGAAATCGCGGTTGCATTCTGCAGGCTGCCGCCGTGTTTGGCACTATAGGTCAGCCGATTGGGATGGGATGCGGTCTTTCTTTGCATCCTACCCTTGGGGGCGGGTTTGCTTCTCGCCGGATGATCCCAACGTTGTTGCGGATTCTGTTACTGATGTGGTACTTCAGGGTATGGAACTTTTTATTCCTTCCTCTGTGGTGCCCATTGGAGGCAAATCTCAGCCATGGTTTGGTCGCTCCTGTAAAATAGCATCATGCTATAAGCAGGAGTGCTACCAAGCCTGGGTTGATGCATCAGCGTCCCGGGATGTAAACACCAGCACTCTAAAAAAGAAGTATAATTCCGCCTCTAGGTCCTTCAAAAGAGTCATTGCCAAGGCAAAGTCAGAGCACATAGGCAGAATTGGCGAGAGACTAGTTCGCCTTCCTTCTGGAACCCGTGCATTCTGGTCTCTCGCCAAGGCTGTCCAGGGGAATTTCTGTCAGCCATCTCTTCCATCTCTGCACAGGGAGGACGACTCACTGGCCCATACTGCAAAGGAGAAAGCCGATCTTCTAGGCTCCTTCTTTGCGTCTAACTCGACTCTCGATGACGGGGGGAGTACGCCGCCGACCATCCCGCGGTGTGAGTGCTCCATGCCGGAAGTGCAGTTCACACAGCGCTCGGTTCGCAAAGCACTCCTCTCCCTGGACATCCACAAGTCGAGTGGGCCTGACGGAATCCCCCCAATTGTGCTGAGGACGTGTGCTCTAGAGTTGGCACCGGTTTTAACGCGTCTTTTCCGGTACTCCTACTCCCTAGGCGTAGTCCCAAAATCATGGAAGACGGCTTTCGTCCACCCGATCCCTAAAAAAGGCGACCGCTCAGACCCGTCCAACTACCGGCCAATCGCCATCACCTCCTTGTTCTCCAAAACAATGGAGTCCATTGTAAACTGCCAGCTCATGAGGTACCTTGAGGATCACCAGCTGATTAGTGACCGCCAATACGGTTTTCGCCGTGGTCGGTCAGCTGGTGATCTTCTGGTCTACCTCACTCACAGATGGGCGGAGGCAGTAGAGTTCAAGGGGGAGGCATTGGCCGTTAGTTTGGACATTGCGAAGGCCTTCGATCGGGTTTGGCACAAAGCGCTTCTTTCGAAGCTCCCTTCCTATGGGCTTCCCGAGAAATTGTGCGATTGGATCACCAGCTTTCTTGCAGATCGGAGCATCAAGGTCGTTGTAGACGGTGCAAGCTCCGATTGCAAGCCTATTAATGCTGGTGTTCCACAGGGCTGCGTGCTATCGCCAACGCTGTTTCTTCTGCATATCAATGATATGTTGCATACCCGTAACATTCATTGCTATGCAGATGACAGCACTGGTGATGCTCTTTACACCGGCCGAGCCAATATTTCTCGGGAAAACGTCTCCGAGTGCCGGGACAAACTTGTGTCTGAAGTCGAGTCTTTGCTGAACAGAGTCTCGGATTGGGGACGACTAAATCTAGTCCAGTTTAACCCCCAGAAGACACAAGTTTGCGCGTTAACCGCTAAAAAGAACCCCTTTGTCGTATCCCCTCAGTTTCAAGGCACTCCCCTTGTTGCCTCAGCCAGTATCGGAATCCTCGGCGTCGACATATCGAGTGACGTGCAGTTTCGTGGTCACTTGGAAGGGAAGGCCAAATTGGCCTCTAAAAAGCTTGGCGTGCTCAGCAGAGCGGGACAGTATTTCATGCCGGCACACCGCCTGCAACTTTACAAGGCGCAGGTTCGGCCGCACATGGAATACTGTTCCCATCTCTGGGCTGGGGCTCCCCAGTACCAGCTCCTTCCACTTGACCGCATCCAGCGCAGAGCGGCTCGAATCGTCGACGACCGAGTGCTTTCCGATCGGCTCGATTCACTGGCGTTGCGAAGAGATGTTGCATCGCTTTGCGTATTTTATCGCATCTATCACGGGGAGTGCTCTGAGGAATTGTTCGGATTAATCCCAGCCGCCAAATTTCGTGAACGCACGACACGACAAACGTCCCGATACCATCCACACCATCTGGATGCTTGGCGGTCCACCACTGTACGTTTCACAAGGAGTTTTCTTCCACGTACAACCTCTCTGTGGAATAGTTTATCACCGGCGATTTTTCCGGACCGATACGACCTGGGGACCTTCAAGAAAAGAGCTTACTCCTTTCTAAAGGGCCGGCAACGCACCCGCAATTCTCCTGGTGTTGCGGTTGATCATGGGCGGCGGTAGTCACTTAACATCAGGTGAGCCGCATGCTCGTTTGCCCCCTCTTCTATAAAAAAAAAAAAAAAAATAATATTTTTCTACTTACTATCAGATGGCTTGTCTACAGGTTCCTACTATAAATATAAAAATTATTATGGAAATGTATGTACTATCTTCATTATTTATTTCAGAACAAATGCTCGATCGCGTCATAAACTTAACATGGAAGCCAGGATTCGCAGTGATTCGACCGTTGATCAACGACCTCGTCAGCACTGCCTTCACAGACATTTGGAGCAATTCCTTCAGAAATTTTCCCATTGAGGTCTTCATAAAAAATTGAGGTTCTGTTGGTAGTTGAATTTGTGTTTGTTTATATCTTATTTATAAGGTTGTTATAAGTTTAACTTGTCAGTTTTGTACATAGATAATTAAAATAGGGAGTATTGTTAACACAGAAATCGTATTACGATTTCTGTGATTGTTAACCAATTTATGAAAGTATCCTGGCGGCGTTTAGTTAATACAAATCTATCCCTCGGTTTTCTCCCTGGATAATGATACTGAGTAATTTTTTTTGTTTATGCGCCTTGGTTCTTTTCTTAAATTATGTTTAAAACTAGGAACCTTCTAAAATTAGTAAAACTGCCCACGTATATCGCTGATACTAAACATACTAGCGATAGTAGGATATAGTACCGTACCACATAGGTGGTAGGACATCTTTCTGGCTAGTAGCCCGCCTGGGTAAAAACCACTCTTATATCTGTTCCTGCCGTCATATATCAGTTCTAGCACTGGTATGTTCTAGTCTAAGGGTACAGACGGTCAGTGTATTCACAGATTATAGTTGTAGCACAAATGGGTCGGCTCGATCGGGACTGGACCCATCGACCGACACGAGCTGAGCAGAGACGGGGGTTTGCACGCCCCCCCCCCTCGGACTGCGGTTAGATAGCTCAAAGAAAAACGCCTAAAAGGCGACATGATGATTGGTAACAATATCAAATCATAAACCATCTCATCATCATCCTCACCTCATTGCCTTTCCGTATTCTAATTAGCTCGCGGCCTTGCAGGCCGCGAGCCCTGAGACAAGATAAAGCTGTAAAAGTCGCATAGACTAACAGCACTAACATCTAGATAATAGAGAGGACTGGACCACACTCTCACAGAATACCAGCGTAATGCTGCTGTATTTCGTATGGTTAGTGTAGAGAACCGATGACCCTTTTTACTGGAATTGAGGCATCTTAGTCCTCAGGGGTGACAACGAATTTGCATATTGATCCTTAGTTGAAGATAAATGTGAATGTCTATGTGCTACAGCATACACTTACCGTCAGGTAGACTGTGTCGTTTGTCACCAAATGCTATAAAAAATTCTTTATTTGAAGTTATCTGCTGGTGTCCACGGGCACTGCACAAGCCACTTACTATCATACAGACTGTAAGATCGTTTGTCATTCCAGTTTAAAAAAGGAACCAGCAAATTTAAGCGAACATAAAAATAAGTAAAAGAAAAACACACAGGCAACAACAATCCTTTGGCAATAGTTTTTGAAAAAAATATCGGTCCACTTTTGATGGAGGAAACTGGGGTGTAAGGGTGACGATTTCACCAATTTTACAAAGGTATAATCTGTCAAAAATTCATTTGTCTAGCTCGGTCAAGCGATAGATCGTAATAGCATGTTCTTCAAATTTTCTGCAACCCGGATGTCCTTGTAAGGATCTGCTAAATGTCTTGGAAGACTTGTCCACCAAATCGCAAAGCATCAGTAGTTATGGCTACTAGAACTTCAGTCGCATGCAAAGTGTAGTAGTTTTAATTTACAAGGAAGACACGACACATAGCCACGGTTCATCACGACATAAGATTATTAAACGATGATGCATAAACATCAACCAAGTCCAAACAAATGCGATATGCTCATAGCTCAAGCTCGCCAGCGAGAGATGTTATTTACTTAGTAATAAGTTTGGAGTAAATCAGCGCTTAAATTTGAATTTTTAAGTGATCACGAGTGACAGAGATCGGAGCCAGGCTAACTACGAAACATAACAATGGTCTCAGGATATGAAAAACAATACACAAGCCATAATTAGTTATAAGAATAGTTAGTAGAGTATTAGTCAAAAAACAAAATACAACATAATATTATGTAAGTTGAGTTGGTATATTTATAAGTGATGTAATAAACTAGTCCTATGGTTGTAAAACTTTTTTATTTGCCGTAATATAGAAAGACCTAGACGACGCGTGTACCATAAATTTTGAAAGGCTTGCACTCACGAAAAGTTGCATATGCAAATCTGCCAGTTACGCGGTGTTCACTCAGTTCTTGCATTTGGATGCCACAGTTGCATTACGGCGGAGTGGTGCTGCACCGCAATAATTTCTACAATACAAAAGTTTGTGTTGCATATTTTGTGCAGTACAATACAAAAGAGGGTGTATAGTATAGTAGTAGTAGTTTTATACGTGGTAGAGCCATGCTGCAATTATATTAGTAGTATAGTTGTAGCACGAATGGGTCGGCTCGACCGGGGAAGGACCACGCTCTCACAGAATACCAGTAGCTTAACGCTGCTGTGTTTCGTATGGTGAGTGTAGAGACCGGAGACCCTTTTTACTGGAAACGAGGCATTCCATCTTAGTCCTCATGTCTATGGGCCGCAGCAACCACTTACCACCGCTCGTTTGTCACCCTATCCAATAAAAAAGTACATAAATCGTCAACGTATACAGGCTGTTAGTGTAAACACCGTTATCCTTGAAACCAGTGGTTTGGTTTCACTTATAGAACGTAAATTCAATGAAAAATAACATTTTTTTAATAAAATATCAATTTCTCCTTAAAATTAAAGGGTAGGAATTTTTGCCTGTCCTAAGCCAGGATGAAAGTATGAAGGAAAAGTTACATCACAGGTTATGTGTACCTATTGTGTTTCTATTGGAATGTTATGTAGGTAGCTAGGGCGGGCGGTGATATTTACAGTGATTACGTCACTCGGGCGCATAGTATATCCATGAATTTACGGACGGTGTCGGACAGAAACTTTTTAAATTTTATGAAAGAAAATAGCGTTTAGCTACGGTTTTAGTGACAACGGTGTTTACACTTACACCTTGTATATAATTTCCCACCTCAATTCCGAGAGGTATGAACCAATTAGTCCGCCATACTGCTACAGAGTAAGTTAGCAAACTACAAATATCCCTGAAATATTATGTATGTGAGCACGTTATGTAAGGGACCATGCCGAAATTTCGCGAAATGAATTGCTAAGGATTTAGTAGTAGGCCGAAAACAATTGTAGAACGAATACCTACTGAAATTTTTACATTCATATATTATTAAAAGTAACAGCCATGAAAGTGTGTTCTCTCTAGAGATTGCAATCCCGGAAGGTTTTTTGAATACCGGGATTTCGGGATCGTGTCGGAGCGATTCCGGGATCCCGGTATTAATCCCGGGATCATAAAAAAATTGGAAATTGTTTAAAATAACAAATAATAAGTAAAATTAATTAAACAAAATAACAATAAATAAAAAATAAATGAATAGATAAAAAAGGAGAAAATAAAAACAAAAAATTGTAAATTGTAACAAAACGAACAAAACCATTGTAGTAATAATGAGAAAAATTAAAATAAAAAACACGATTAAACATATTGTTACGCGCTCCAATCGACGATATACTAGCGCCATCTAGTGTCATGAACGAGAGCGAGTAGAGCGTGTAAAGAATGACATCACAGATCTTTCGACCCACAGCGCCACCCGAAGAACCAAGTTTCTAGAAAATCTATACTCGCAAACTCGTCCCTTTGCGCGCATTTACCTGAAGATTCGGGATGTTTCTTTGCTAAATTAAATAAATAGGCGCTGCAATATGCGATCGGGGCACAGAGTTTAACTCGGCGACACAAGCGAAGCTTCGGAGTGAAATTAAGTGAATTAGTGTGTTTAATTATTAGTGTTTTTTTACTTTAATTTGTATAAAGTAAATTAAAGTGTTAATTTAGGTAATTTTATCGGCAATTTTTATTGTCACGAACCTCAAGCTCGTAACAATTGGTGTCAGAAGTGGGACAAAATAATGCCGATTTTATCTAAGGAGGAAACGGAGGGTGTCCGTACCCGAAGTCAACGCCAGCAGGAGACGGACCAGAGGAGATTTGGTGGTGCAACGCCGCAGATGTATGAGGGCCAGCCGCCGGCCATGGAAGCCGGTCCGTCAGCAGCTTCTACGTCTGTGGCACCTGACTTAGGTGCTCTGATGGTGATACTGCAGGAGCAGGCTCGCCGACAGGAGGAGCAGGCTCGCCGACAGGAGGAGCAGGCTCGCCGACAGGAGGAGCAGGTCCGTCAGTTGAAAGAGCAGCTGCAGAGCGGACAGGAGGAACAGGCCCGCCGATTGGAAGAGCAGCTGCGGGGCGGACAGGAGGAACAGGCCCGCCGACAGGAAGAACAGGCCCGTCGTTTAAAAGAGCAACTCCAACACGATAAGGAAGAGCAGATGCTCCTCATGAAGGACCTTCACGCTATCTTCGGAAAAGAGATACGGGAGGTGAAGGATAAGGTTGCTCAACATGACAACCGCCTGTCGGAGGCCGAAACCCGAATCGACCAAGTAAACAATCGGGTTGACAACGTAATGGCTGACATGAAGAAAACGCTGGACGACCTCAAACTTGGGGATGGAACAACAGCTCCCGTAGTAGCTACAACACCTTCGCTACGTGGATTCAAAGTGCCGCCGTTCGACGGGACCTCTTCCTGGTCGGCCTACAAAATCCAGTTCGAGGCCGTCATGGAGGCGAACGGCTGGAATAAAAGCCAAGCCATGACTGCACTCACCCTAGGCCTGCGCGACCAAGCCTTAACTGTG
This sequence comes from Parnassius smintheus behrii, assembly GCA_036936625.1. Taxonomy (NCBI): domain Eukaryota; kingdom Metazoa; phylum Arthropoda; class Insecta; order Lepidoptera; family Papilionidae; genus Parnassius; species Parnassius smintheus. The sequence continues at coordinate 20,192,590 of JAUPFT010000001.1, forward strand.
TTAGAAGCTCTCGGTAAGAAAGTGACCTATGAGCAGCTTCTTGAGGCCTTGGAGGCGAGATATGGTGACGCTCACCTGGAACACGTCTTTCGCGCGCAGCTTAAAGATCGCGTGCAACGCAGCAACGAAAACCTGCAGCAGTGGGCCCTTGAGGTGGAGAAGATGGTTCGTAAAGCATACCAGTCTGTACCTGCGCTCATTGGAGGGAACCTGGTGCAAACATTCATCGACGGCATCCGCGACCTGGAAGTCAGAGCTGCTGTGAGGCTCGGGCACCACGAGACGCTTAAGGACGCCTTGGCCCATGCACTGGAGGTAGAAGCCGTGCGGCAGGATCATCGTTCCCATCGCGTAAGGGAGGTTGCAGCAGCTACAGTTCGCGACCGCAACAAAGGATACAGCCCTAGGTGCTATGGCTGTGGGGAAAAGGGCCACCTTCGATCCAGCTGCCCTAAGCGAACCGCAGAAAGGGAAAGTGAACGATATCAGGAGGGTAGTGCAGCTAACGGCACTGCCTGGCGGCGACAGGATCATCGTTCACCTCACGCTAGGGAGGTTGCAGCAGTTACGGTTCGCGACCACAATAAAGGATACAGCCCTAGGTGCTATGGCTGTGGGGAAAGGGGCCATCTTCGGTCCAGCTGCCCTAAGCACACCCTAGGAAGGGAAGGTGAACGGTCTCAGAGAGGAAGTGCGGCTAACAGCACCGCCCAGCAGCAGCAGGAATACGACTTTGAGATCGAACATCGCAGCGAGAAATCTCATGGCAACGCAGATGCATTGTCAAGAAGACCTTGTCCTGAAGATGGCAACCATTGTAGTAGGCAAGGTAAGGAAATGGTATCCGTGAGGATGCTCAGGACAGACCACCTCAGTAACGGGTGGAAGGACAGCCTACGACGTGCACAGCAGGAAGATCCAGACATCAAGCCGATTCTGGGATGGATGAAGGCCCGTGCTACCAAGCCTAAGTGGAGGGACGTCTCAGCGATGAGTTCAACCACGAAAAGCTATTGGGCCCAATGGGACAGCTTGCTGCTTCAGGATGGAGTCCTGTGCCGTAAATGGGACAATGGTCGAGGAGACAGCTGTCGTTTGCAAATGGTTGTTCCTAAAGCTAAAGTGCCGAATGTTCTACAGCTGTGCCATAATGGTCGTTCAAGAGTCCACCTGGGAGTTAAACGAACTCTGCTGAAGGTCCGAGAACAGTTTTACTGGGTCCATTATCGTGACGATGTCGAGGATTGGTGTCGTACATGTACAAGTTGTGCGGCTGTGCGGGGACCTCAGACACGTAGTAGAGGAGCACCGAAATTGTACAATATTGGTGCACCACGGGATAGGACAGCCCTTGACATTGCGGAGCCGTTACAGAAAGGCGTAAGAGGGACTCCTAAGATCGTCCATGTGGATCGCTTGGCGCGTTATCATGGGACCGATAATGCTCGGGACGAGCATGTCTTAGGAGGGGGCAGTGTTACGCGCTCCAATCGACGATATACTAGCGCCATCTAGTGTCATGAACGAGAACGAGTAGAGCGTGTAAAGAATGACATCACAGATCTTTCGACCCACAGCGCCACCCGAAGAACCAAGTTTCTAGAAAATCTATACTCGCAAACTCGTCCCTTTGCGCGCATTTACCTGAAGATTCGGGATGTTTCTTTGCTAATTTAAATAAATAGGCGCTGCAATATGCGATCGGGGCACAGAGTTTAACTCGGCGACACAAGCGAAGCTTCGGAGTGAAATTAAGTGAATTAGTGTGTTTAATTATTAGTGTTTTTTTACTTTAATTTGTATAAAGTAAATTAAAGTGTTAATTTAGGTAATTTTATCGGCAATTTTTATTGTCACGAACCTCAAGCTCGTAACAATATTCATTACACAAGTACTAGTCGTTCACTTCAAGAATGCCGTTACCTCCCGCCGCGCCCCCTCATTCCGCGCCTCAAGCGTCGCCCTTTTAGCACCGATAGCAACGTCGAAGTGTACTTACGTCCGTTTTTTATGCTCCCGTACGTTCTCTAGTTTGTTACTGTATTTTGCTGTTGTTTTTTTCTTTTTGTTTCTGTTGATATTCGTTAATTTGTTCAGTTACAATGAGTAATTTTATTTTTTTCGAATATTTAAAAACGTATATGTGTAAAAATGAAAATTTTATTTTATCGAACACGTTATAATTTCATCATCATCATTCAAAAAATATTTTATTTCATCGAACACGTTATTATTTAACTTTATTGAAAATATGAATACTAAAAAACATAAACATGATGACTTTTTTCGTCTACGGTACCGTCAGCTGTGACGTCGTTACGGTCTACGACGGCAAACTCGAAATGAACGCGTAGTACTTTTATTTCAAAACACAACAGTTATATTACAAATATGTACACCAACTTATTTTTATTTGTCTGTACGCAAAAAGTGAGCACGCAAAAAACACAATTTGTCGATGCTGTCGTCACCAAGACGACTTCGCAGTTTAGTGCAAAAATTGTTTGCTGTCGAAAAAGCTCTCTCAGACACTGGTTGGCGGTTAAAGGGTATTGTTTTCAGTAAACAATACACTTTTTCAAGGTTTGGTCCTCGAACCTTGTGGTCCTTGAAGAAAGACACTTCTTGCAGGATAGTTTGTTCCAGGCTGGTAACTTTTGTCGTCATGTTAGGTCGGTTGAGTTTGTTCTGGATCGCACGATTCAGCTTCCCTCATTGAGCGTTAAGTTATTTATAGAACAATAAAATAAAGAGTTCAGAAAACAATGCATGAAAAGAAAATCTTTTCTCGAGACTTTATTGAAACAAAAAGATGTCATTCGAAACCTTTTTTCCCGAAACTTCGGGATTGTCTCACGATCCCGGGATTGTAATCCCGGAGAAAAGTCAGTGCGGGATCCCGGTATCCCGGGATGCAATCTCTAGTTCTCTCGGTTTACACAGTCTATCAGCAAGATCAGACACACATGTTTTTTTAAATAAATTGTGAATTTTTTAAAATTAAGTTATTCAAATCATATTTTTTTCCGGTTTAGGTTTTAGTAGTCTTAAAGGATTTCGTACAAAAACAAATAGGGATAAATATTGCCGCGATGTAGTCGTGTATCCTCAGCAACGCAAGTCAGAAATCTGCATTTAGAAAAAGTCTAAATTAGGGGTTTTTAAGTGCCAGGTTTAAAAATTAGGTGCTCTAAAATTTTCACCGCGACGAACTGTTGAAATTTGCGTTGCTGGCACTGACCTCTATATATACAAGTACGCATATAGAGGTCAGTAGTTGCTGGCAAAACGTAACCCTAGGAACGCAGTGACGATAATAGATATACGATAAATATTATCTAATATCAAGGAATTAAGCGATAATTAAGTGCTGCAATTAAAGGTAATGACAAAGCGCCCCTAACAAAGTCGTTGTTCAAAACAAAGCAGATGCAAAAACCGGGTCTGAAAATCAGAATAGAATCAAAATACGGTATAGAATCAATTTCATAATTAAGTGCTTTCGAAAAAAACACGACTCACTATTTTACACATGAATATTGGACACAGTTACTTCTGCAACAGCTTCGGCGCTGCGGGAAGTGCAGACCCGCCCGATTTAGCAAATGCTTACCTCAACCGCTCCGGCTTATCGGTCGCATTCGGCGACCAGCTTCAGCTGCTACGGCTCGCACAGGTGCCTGCTATTTTCTACAGCGGGCGGGGGCTGCTCTAACCTCCTCGCCTAGGACTTTACAAAAACACTCTAGCGGTAGCGCAGACAGGACTACTTGGAGTCGGGGCGTTCCTGATTCAATTTTAGTACAGATTCGACCTATCTTAGTTTTCTATTATTTAATAGAATTTTTTTACTGAAAGGTAAGAACACTACACCTTATATTCCTTACGTCAAACAGTTAACAAAGGAGACGTGTGGAATGAGCGACCAGTTACCTCTAAGCAGCAGCAGCTATCTTTAAGTCGCGTCAGTATTTAGCCCTATTTCTTTTTGTACAAAATCCTTTAAGACTTCTACTATAAACCTATGTGCCTAAAAAGTAAGATTTAAGAAATTTTTACAATTTATAAAAAAAACTTCTTTACTAGTAAAGAACTCACAGTAGGTAACCATTTTTTAGATACTTTCCGAGATCTTGCTTCAAGACTCTGTGAACTGAGGGACCACACTTTAATGGCTCTAACTTTTAATAATTCTTTTAGAAGTTCCAAGACCCGTTCTACAATTGTTTTAGACCCACTACGAATACCTTAGCAGTTCATTTCGCGATTTCACGGCGTGGTCAGGACAGTGCTCATATGCTTGAAATAAATAGACATGCAGGTGTCCTCCTAAAGATTATTTTCACCGCGCACGTTAGACATCAGCATTGACAATTCCGGTTGTTATCCCGATTAAAAAGCGTGGTATCTATGGGCGAGGCTTACGTTCAACTGTGAACTTTTGTACTAGTGTGGACTAGTGGACTGTAATGATGATGATTTCCAATTCACAACCTTATTGGTATATAACTCAGAATGCTAATATTTCATCTTAGTAAGTGTCTCTCGGCAATATTATATTCCTCATGCATGCAGGTTTCTTCACGATGTTTTTCTTTACCGCCGAGCACGTAAGACAGCAAATTGTAATTAAAAATTTAATTGGTGCAAACGGGGCTCTAACCCACTGAATGGGCTTGCTCTTGCCATGATACATGGTAGGAAGGAAATTAAACACACTAGAGTATATTACATATCTCAATATTATATTTATTAAAAAATATAACCTAACTATATATATGACTTTATATTTAAATTCAATCAACAAATAACTCGCACGTTCTTCGAAACTGGAATAATCAACCTCAGTCTTCCAACACAAATGAGTACAAACCAAACAGGCCTCGCGCCAACAACAAATGGCGCAAACAAACGAATCCTATCCCTCCGATCAATCACACCATAAATACATTATATTATAACATTGCACCTTCATTTTTCACATTTTAAAACCAAAAAGTTATTACACAAAAAAACGTAGTCAAAAATTTCCCATTCGCTTATCAATTATTCTAACGAACCAAATTCAAAAACGTTTAAAAGCCATTTTTGACGACATTCGCATCAATCAGAAGCAAACGTTTATATACAAAACTATATAAGTACATGGGTTGCGTTATGAGAAGGTGAAAAAATAACAAATGAAGATATCCCGCGTCAGACGGCAAGGCTACAAACACAACGATTAATACTTTTGTGCTAAAGCGATCTGCTTTAATATAATCCCCCCACGCAACACAACCGCCGTAATTACAAAATGAGCGTAACAAACAGGGTTGCCAACCGTTAGATAAATAAAAAATAAATCCCAAGATTCCCTCTTATTGTTGACTCTAGAAACAACTAAAATATGCCAGATTTCGTCTAGACTCAAAACTCCCAAAAGTAATACAGTTTTATTTTTTATGTTCTCTTAATTTCTTCTACTTTCACTTTTTCATAAATATCTAAACATTGTTTTACTTAGGGTCGAATTTTTCATTAACTAAGTTGGCAACTCTTGTAACAAATATTGTCTGACTTTAAACATGCACTACATTAGGACCCTGTGGACCGTCGGATAGACGAGTGTTTCTTGTACGGACTAAAATCGTTGTAACGGTTTTCTTTATTCCATGACATAGTTATGGTAGCTCACTTCAAGCACGCACAGTGCTGTTGCGGTCACGCGTCAATTTGTTTATAAAATATAAGTTATTGGGAGTTAGTTATTCATTGTCAACATTAGATCATTTACCAAGATGGTAAATAATCACCGAGCGTTGGCGTTATCGCTGTGTAAATATAATGATTAATATCTTAGTAGGACTTGGTTAAGGTTGTAAATACAATAGCTCTTGTTAGGTTGAAGTGAACGAAATTACATGCTAGCGTAACAATATGAGGTTTTGTTTAGTCATATCTTATAAAATTATTGATTTAGGACTCGATACTGCACGTAGATATTAAATTACTAACTTCAATACAAAATGCATTATTTGAATCAAAGTTGTAACTTGTCTTATGTCATTGGTACAAAAACTATTAATGAAGAAATTCCAAAACTGTAATTCGAATCCGATCGTCTAAGACTCTGTCAATATATTATACTATTATTCCTCACATGCACAATAGAAATAAAATGTACAATAATTACTGCCGTTGATGGTTTATCATACAATTGTCTGTCTTTACAGCATTTATCTACAATGATTTAAGTATGATTTTACAATAAATATCATATTACAACATAAAACACATTGAATCAAATGTAAACCAAAATACCAAAGACGTCTGATGTAAGTGAAGTAATTATCTTAAACTAAATTACGAGAAAATTTTTGATTAATTTGTACTTCCTTTTCTCGTATGTTTGGCCCCAGAATTTGTGTTACTAAATAATAATAATTTTTCTATCATAACCAATAATAATGCCTATGAACACGCACCAGTTACGTGAGTAATAAAACGAACAGTTCAATTTTACATGAACATTTCTAAAAAGTGTGTCCATAAGTCATTATCTATAATTACAGAAGAAAGTTTGGCTCGCAATAAAAAGCAAATTTTGTCAATTTATAAAAGAAAAATAGGTTCTGATGGAACAAATTTTGCTCTATACCGCTTGCATAATAATAATTAAATCGAAAATAATAATATACACTTATGAAACAAAAAAAATAAAACTTAATCATTTTTTGATATTAAAGTAAATTTTTAAGAAAATTCATGTGATTAAAATTTCATTTCATTAATGTATTAAACAACACAGTTGTGAAAAAAAACTCGCAGATCCATACATTCATAAATAATCAAAACTAATACTCGTAAGCGTCTGGCGGGACTTAGTACATTTTAAAATTATCATAACAGAACAAAAAGTATTAGTCAATGAATTAAACAATATGATAAAATTGCGTAACCCAAGTAAATAAATATTAGAGAAAAGTACTGACAGATTTCTATAACATTGGGTAATGCAACCAGCATCCGCCTAGTCATACCGCGCCTGACCCGTATATCAAACTTCTCCCACGTGCTTTAAATTAAGTCTAAACATTAAATTTATTTTGATATGCACTTATTATAAGTTTTTTTTTACAATGACATTTGTGCTGTACAATTTTCGACGCGAGACGAAAGCGGGCGAACTCCACATGGATCATGTATGTACTTTATGCTACATAAAAAAAAACAGGACGACTTGATGTGACTCTTTTGCACTTTGTACTTGCATAAATGCAGGGAAATTATAACGGCAGTGAGTTCGCCGCGTCCCCGCCTCGTAACGATGCTATTTACAATGAAAAAAACGAACTAACAAAGGCATTAAAAAAATATCAAATTCGACAGGACCTATGATATATTTGGCAAACAATTTTTTTTTAAAAGACACACAAAGTGGCTTCGCAAGTTATTTATAAAATAAATAAAAGTTTAGTACTAAATAATTTTCATTTCTTTTTGTTAATATAGAAGTCAAAGAAAAATGATATACTTAACTAAAACGAATTTTATGAAAACAATATTTCTACAGTTTTTTTGTCCGCTATAAGTGCGAAAATATTATTCAGAATCTAAAATTGCTATTATAATTAACTAAAGCCACCTTGTGCGGTCGTAACAAAATACTGCGATTCAAATTATAACATCACCACGACAAAAGCTAGGATTCTAAAACATTTTTTCTCTTCGTACATCAATATAAACCGTTGTTACTCTTTATGTTCTCTTGTAAAACCACGAGTGCGACAGCTGTTATTGATAATTACAAAAAGGTTCAAAATCCTCGATCTGGCCGTGGCGTCCGTGTTGGGCATGCCGGGTATACTAAGAGCTAGCTTTACAAGAAAATTCGAAGGCCGCTATGATATCACTGTTCATTACATCGTAATATGTACAGGCAGGCGGCACCCGACGTTCGAGCGCGCTATGTACACGGGCGCGGCCCGCACTCCTTTTTTAGCCATGTTCACACGCACGGTCACAGCACGGTACGCGTGCTATGTGAAAACTTCCATACTAACTCATACTTTACTAATTCTCGGCACTAAATATGCATGTGAAAGGGCTTTACTACTAACGCTTCGGTTGTGATGGAACGTTTAACGACTGTTACTTTTTCCGCAATCGTCAAACAAACCGAGCCTGATCATTCATACATAAATGTAGTTTTGTCCTCTTAGCACTAAGAAAAGACCAGGGCTCCAAAGGATCAATAGTTCAATGTCATAATATTGATACTGGCTCACAAATAATTCTGTGTAAAGTTATGATGAATTTCTTGGAACATATTACATGCATATGACACCGGGTAAAGATTTAGGACAGTAGAAAGGAAGAACTACTTTTAAGGCACACTGCCATTTAGTGTCCACCATAACAGTTTCATAATTTTAGAAATCTTTATAAAAATTTGCCTGTTTGTTTATTACCAAAATAGTGATGAATGGGTAGAGTGACAATGTCATTACACAATCATGTAAATAAAAACATATTGTTGAATATAATGTGCAATGTATATGATAATATTTGAACCAGGTTTACTTACAGTAATGTGAAATTAAATAGAATACCAAACAATCACAGTTCTTATTTATCCAATACAGCTACCTAATTAGTAAATGAACATTGGATATTAACTGATAGTAAATTTGAGAATAAGCGAATTTAGTTTTTCGCAAGGCATTTTATATTATGTTTGGTAGTTTGAACTTCACAGTAAGGTCACAGTAAAAGGACGTTAATTATTCTTGTATATTGCCGATCCGAAACGTAAAAGTCGTAGAAAACATTTTTCTCATTCCTTAAATTCATAGAAAATTATATATCACTGTTGATTATATTTTTCCCGTTACACAAGTAAATTTTAAATGGGATGCTTAAACATCATATGTCCATTTTGTTTGTTTCTTACAGAGTACAATTATAACTGCATATTGTGGGATAAGTATGTTTTATATTAAGTTTCACGTGTAAAATGTATACATTACACAAGGTAACTTGTTCTTAGTGGGTACTGTTTTAATACATAAGTGCAAAATTGTTTTTTATAACGAAACTGCTGACAGCAATCCTCTTAAAAACTTAATGTTTGTACTGCCAAAGTATAAACATTAAAGTGTCAAAAACAAAAAGCATATTAGTGGGAATAGTACTTGATGAATTCGTTAAAATAAAATAATAATAAAAACGATATTTTATGGCCATCTTAAAATAAATAATTCGGCACTAGTTTGTTTGGTTTAGCCCCATTGAAATACAACCAAGATATAAAAATATTTAGCACATCAGAAGAAGTTGCACTTAAAATTAAAATAACAACACAACAGAAAAAGAAAACCAGCACATTCCTGACATTGCAACTCCTTGCACCTCGAGCCTTTACAGCAGCACAATTGTTGGCTTACTTCAGCTTCTGACCTTCCACAAATTACACAGCACCACATATCCACCAGCACACAGCAGTTCCACAACACGCTAAAACTCGAAGTCGAAAAGTTCTGATAAGCCTTCGTCGTGGTCGAGACAGAAGCCGTAGTCGGTGCCCGACATTGGTGGCTCCAAAGCTAGGAACGGCTCCAAAGGTTCTGCAAACCAAATACGGTTTTACGTGAACAATTCTAGTATTGAAGTATTAGTATAAAACGCTAAGTAAAATCATAAGAATTTTATGTCAACACGCCAGCCTATGTTGTAATTTCTAGTTTAATGCTTGTTACTATTTATTCAGCTTTTGATTACTCAAATGGAATAAATATATCACAGATGATATAACATGATGTTTTAATATTGATTCCATTCCTTACTAACGTTATTTACATCCTAATGAGAAATTATAACATAATATCAGTTAACAAAATACATTTAAACACCCTAAGTTATAATTATTTAAATATACAGATTGTTTATAATACATACTAATTTCCCTATATATATATATATCACAGATAGAATTTTATAACAATATTCCTAGTATAAAGGCATGGGTACAGGTCATTAAAACAATAAAAAAATGCACTATATTACACTACACTTTTAACTCACTAAATGTGGCATAAAATTAATAAACGATGTAAGTCTTCGTGACACTTGCCACATAATAATCACACTTTTTTAAATTACATGTTATGTGTTTATACACAGACATACACAAGGATAAGCGAACAGGCGAAGCGAATTTATTTCTCGACAATAACAAAGAGCGAAAATTCGACAGCAAGTAAGACATCCCGATCCACGATGGGGTGAAATTTTCATAATAACTAGTAACTTATGAGCAAATCCTATACAGCTGAATCGAAATATTGCCTCAATATTAATTTAAGCATGACAGTTTAACGATAATTTACTACGGAAGAATAGATTGTGTACAATATTACGAAGTAAAAGCTTCATTTTCCATGTCTTTATAAAACCTAATAACTCAATTACACGTTGATAGAACATAGCAATTTTGAAAACAATATTGAGACAATACTTTGGTTAAGAACATCTTCTCTTCCAATCCAATTTTTTGTGAATGTAAACATATGCCAAATTACTTTTAATTAAAAGTAATTTTTATGTAAAATATTTAAATACTACATTTCCTAACATAAGACACAAGTTTATTTACACAAACATATTTGAGATTGGTTTGGAATTTGTAAATCATAAATGGATGTCTGACCAAATAAGTGTTCCTGAACATTGTTTACATTGATAGCAATTTGGATTGGAACAGATTTTAGAAAACAATATGCAGTCAGTAGTGAAGAACGCTGTTAGAAAATGAGGGCGTTGTTACGGTCGATGGTGGCAATACGTGGTATTAGTAGATGAGTTGGCTGTTAGTGGGGGCGGCCATGAGCTGAATCCCATGGTGCTACACGCAAGCACTGGAGCCGCACGGGAGACAGCTCGCGACGCGTCCCCGACCTCCCCACAACCCTTCCCCCTCCCCCTGCCCCAGCACACACATATACTCCCCGCACCACACTCACACCTAATCCCAGAAAAGGTATATTTACATTCAGTTTGTGATTGGTAACGTGAAGACATTGATAAGCAAGTGAACGAAATGTGTAGGTAAAAAAATTATAAATTTTAATCAACAATTACTAATACATATTAATAAATAAACAAGGATTGTAGTTAAAGTGTTCACCATAGCCGAAATTACAGAGAGAAATTATGAAAGGATTAGAAAATAAGTAACGTGATAGGCACTATTGGACAAAATATATATCACAAAATAAGTTAAAAATTAGAGACGAAAAGATTTAAAGTTAAGAACACAATTTCTTCGTATTTAATTTTGTTAAACATTCTAACAATTTAATCAAACTTTCAGAATGAGTAAATTAGGCTTCTGAGAAATGTATGGAATGATGTTAGCATATGTTGCAATATATGCAACTAAGCTAATTTTCTTTATAAAAATTTACTACACTAGTTTTGTTAAAAAATTAAATATTAATAGTATTTATACAACTATTTCCCATTCAAAATTTTTTATGTGACTGTGACAAAATTTTAAGCTTGAGTCTGTTATGTACGAACATATGGTGGTATATTTACCTATGTGTAATATGGTTAATTGTAACTAAACTAGTAAAAGGAACATAACCAAGTTATTTATAATATTATTAATGAAACAACTATATTTGGACAACACTCAAAACAGACATACACATAAAAATTAAGATAATTGGTCAGGACAAATGCTTGACACACATTTCTTTTGTTATAATTTCTCTTGTCATTTATACATAAGAGATGTATGTAATGAAATATTATTACTTAGTTTAAAAATAGTATTAAAAGGTATAAATAAAATCGCATTACAAGAACATAAAGAGAATTAAAGGTCAAGCACTTCAACTATCTCGAGTATCTCCCTGCTACATAAACATTACTGAGTTAGTATGAGAAAGCTTGAATGAATGATGAATGGAGTATGAGCATGACATATGACAACAATTATTATGGTAAATCAAAAGCATGCATACGCCAGCCGTGAGTGGTGCATACAAGAATGCGAACGTTCCTCTACCGTGAGGTCGGCGGTGTCAGTAAGTCTTCGCTTAGGTCGAACGTCGCGCCGTATAGCTAGAACTCTGACTGTGATGTGACGGTAATACACAAGTCACAGCCCGAGTGCTAGCCACAAAGCGCGAATCAACCCTTCTCCTCTTCAATCCCATTTTGTTGAGCCTACATTGAACACCTGTAGGAGAACAACTGTGCCTTTGCTTGCAGTTTATTTATTAGAGATAAATTGATTTTAAAAAGATTCATACTATTGAAATGGTCAGTAAATCCTTACTTTAAGTAAATATTCTTACTACAGACGTATGAAATGGATATTTATAAATCCTATTCAAGAAAATGGAAAAAGCTTAGTGTTAGCTGAAATTAAGTTACCTTCACCATAATGAACAGAGTTAATTATAAGTTCTTAGGTCTGATCTGGAATATTCGTAGCAAATAACTTTTTAGAAGTAGGTTTTCTGTCTAGCGTTAAAAAATGCTAAATATTTTTCACTGGGTAATTAGAAAACTTTGTATCTGTATATAAATCGTAAATCTTTATTTAATCCACACCTGTTATCACATGGTATGTTTTGATACTACTTACATGAACCATGCATGAACAATCTACTTGGTCTATAGCTCCAAATCAAGTTATAGCACTTAAAATTTTCATAAATAAAATTACTAAATACCAATAATTCCATATTAATTAACTGGAGGAAACTAAAGTACCTTACATGCTTTACTATGAATATTACAGATCCTATAACTTAAGTGTAAAGATGAGGTCTTAATAAAGTATTTTTTTATAATCTTACATTAACAAACAAGTCATACCTGACTCCTGATCTTCAGTCTGCATTTGGAAGCGACCACCGCCCATTATGGGCGCGAAGTCATCACTATCCGCTATTAAAGCGTTACGGAGACGACCTCGAGCGCTACCAACTGAAATGAAAATATTATACGCTAAGCATGCAATACGTATGACAGTAATGTAAATGGTCATGGGCATGGACTGCAAAACAAAAAAGAACTACATTAGAATTCTGGTAAACTTACTCTGGCGCATTGATCCAGTACTTTGTAGGGGGGCGGGGGGGGGGGGGGGGGTGATTAGTGTGAATACAAATAATTTTAATGCTCGCCAGTATAAGGTAAAGAAATTATGCTAATCAGTTAACCTCCTTAGTGATTATTGGGTAAAAATTTTGGAATCAGGATATATTATGACTAACTTCTGTTTCATACTCCGCAGTTACTTTATTGGGGGGTGATTAGTGCGAATACTAACCCTTTCACAACGGCTTGTACTAATCGTGCGTTGATGTTTAAAAAATTGTACTGATTACTAAATTTTATTTTACCGTGTGAAAACGACTTCGATCGTTTGTGCGTTGATTTCGCCGTATAGTGCGAAGGGTTGTGTGGGAGTAGAGCATATTAGTGGCGCGTCGTGACGTGTTCAAGATGGACGTTCACTTTGTGGATCGCGACGGTCGACGTAAGTAAATTATTTTTCGTTATAACTTCATATTTATTATTTTTCATATTAAAATAGTTATTTTTAATGTTCACGTACAATAATGTTAAATAATCCTAGCAACTTTATAAGTTTTAACTATGTTAATCGGGCCGCGAAACGCACGATCGTGCGTTGTCGTTTTTAATTGTTTTCCTTAACTTAAATGTTCATACCAATAACCTCGCATTTTTTCTCAGGACAACCTTTAAACTACGAGTTGTTACAAGATGCGCTTGGAGATGGGTGTCAGTCAGACCCGGACATATCGGATGAGAAGACAGAATCGGCTGTCAATGTAGCTCGATGAAAACTCACACTTACAATTATTGGACCCGGTAAATGGCATTGTTGTCGAGATCTAGAAATCAAAGCAAAGCCTGGACGGATCGGCATATCTGGCGCGCGTTAGCCAGCATATAAAATAAAGAGTTTACAAATGGCATTTAACTTGCTCATGTACCACGTGTCTTTTTTATAGGATAAGGGTAACAAATGAGCACACAGTCCACCTGATGGTAAGTGGATGCTGTGGCTCATAGGCATCTACATTTAACCTTGATTAATAATCAAAATGCAGATACATTGTCACCCTTGAGAACTATGATGGAATGCCTTGATTTCAGTAAAACAGATCTCCGCTTCTCTACACTTACTATACGAAACACAGCAGCATTAAGTTACTATTTTACGCTGGTATTCTGTGAGAGTGTGGTCCTTCCCCGGTCGAGCCGACCCATTCATGCTACAACTATAATATAGCTACAGCGTTGCTCTACCATGTACAAAAATAATATATTGTGAGTAACATCTGTTTCATACTCAGCAGTTATTTAACTATAACAGATTTTCTCAAAAACTTATTTCAAATGCTGCTAAATCTTAACTATGTGGAACCTCGCAAAAAATTGGAAACTATCATTTGCACGGTAGATAGTTATTTTGTTGTAAGTATTCACACTAGCATACCCCGTTACCGTGACCATTAACCATTAAATCCTATCCAAAATCCACTTCTGAATATAGGTCTACTTCATAAATTACCTCATATAGGGGATCGGTATTTATCATAGCTTCCACGCTTGGCAGGCGAGTTGGCAACTGCTGTTTTATGGCACAATATGGGTAATGGTATTGGATATTCTTACACTGTCACTACATGGTCAAAGCAAATACCAGTCTCTTAAACTATCCGTGACTTATTTGACAAGATTTGTAAAAATGTAGTGTCGGAGACTTTAAGCAAACACAACCATACTAGAAAATCAACAATTTTTGCTCTCACGAAAGTCTTGACTCCAAATAGAAACCAAATGCAAACTGCCTCAATTATTTACATAAATATAGTATTTTATCTCACAATGGCGGGTTGGTCTTATGCGTAAGCTCCAAAGTCAAAAATATTTGTATTTTGTTCAATTACAATGGACTGCTTAACGCTACCTGCAGTTACGCACTCATGCACTTGTGTCACTACTTGTCACAAATTCAAGTAAGGCTCGTCCGTTTCGTGAAATAAAATATCCAGGTATATACAGTCAGTACATCAGTCATATTTTAGGTAAATAAAATGACGCTTACTATCTGGAGTGGAGAGCAACGGCGACGGGTGCGGCGTCGATGTAGGCGTGGGCCGTCGGGGCGTGCTGAGCGGCGTGGCGAGCGACACCCCGAGCGTCGATCCGAGCGTTGAGCTCGAGCCGAGCGCCGTACCGAGAGTCGAACTAAGCGTCGCGCCGAGCGACACGGCCAGCGGGAACGTCGGATCCGTCACGCACGGCGTACGCACCACGAGGCTCCGTGATAAGTGCTCCTCGTCGTCTAACTCACGTTTGATGGGTGTTCTGTAAGTCCAATAAAATTATGAAACTAAGAGCTATAAGATAGAACTACTGCAATTTGAAATTGTATTGTTGGGTATTTGTAACGACTTGTAGTGACGACTAAGAGAATCCACTACCTCACATAATTGTATTGTTGGGTATTTGTAACGACTTGTAGTGACGACTTAAGAGAATCCACTACCTCACATAATTGTATTGTTGGGTATTTGTAACGACTTGTAGTGACGACTTAAGAGAATCCACTACCTCACATAATTGTATTGTTGGGTATTTGTAACGACTTGTAGTGACGACTTAAGAGAATCCACTACCTCACATAATTGTATTGTTGGGTATTTGTAACGACTTGTAGTGACGACTTAAGAGAATCCACTACCTCACATAATTGTATTGTTGGGTATTTGTAACGACTTGTAGTGACGACTTAAGAGAATCCACTACCTCACATAATTGTATTGTTGGGTATTTGTAACGACTTGTAGTGACGACTTAAGAGAATCCACTACCTCACATAATTGTATTGTTGGGTATTTGTAACGACTTGTAGTGACGACTTAAGAGAATCCACTACCTCACATAATTGTATTGTTGGGTATTTGTAACGACTTGTAGTGACGACTTAAGAGAATCCACTACCTCACATAATTGTATTGCTGGGTATTTATAACGACTTGTAGTGACGACTTAAGAGAATCCACTACCTCACATAATTGTATTGTTGGGTATTTGTAACGACTTGTAGTGACGACTTAAGAGAATCCACTACCTCACATAATTGTATTGTTGGGTATTTGTAACGACTTGTAGTGACGACTTAAGAGAATCCACTACCTCACATAATTGTATTGCTGGGTATTTATAACGACTTGTAGTGACGACTTAAGAGAATCCACTACCTCACATAATTGTATTGTTGGGTATTTGTAACGACTTGTAGTGACGACTTAAGAGAATCCACTACCTCACATAATTGTATTGTTGGGTATTTGTAACGACTTGTAGTGACGACTTAAGAGAATCCACTACCTCACATAATTGTATTGCTGGGTATTTATAACGACTTGTAGTGACGACTTAAGAGAATCCACTACCTCACATAATTGTATTGTTGGGTATTTGTAACGACTTGTAGTGACGACTTAAGAGAATCCACTACCTCACATAATTGTATTGCTGGGTATTTATAACGACTTGTAGTGACGACTTAAGAGAATCCACTACCTCACATAATTGTATTGTTGGGTATTTGTAACGACTTGTAGTGACGACTTAAGAGAATCCACTACCTCACATAATTGTATTGCTGGGTATTTATAACGACTTGTAGTGACGACTTAAGAGAATCCACTACCTCACATAATTGTATTGTTGGGTATTTGTAACGACTTGTAGTGACGACTTAAGAGAATCCACTACCTCACATAATCCCGTGTGTGTCGTAAGATGCGACAAAGGAAAACGAAACAGATGACAATAAATAAAAACTCAAAATTAAAAAAAAAAACTGCATTTGTCACGCCTCCGGCTAAGCGTGGCAAATGTAGATGTCTATGGATCACAGCATACACTTTAGATATGAGCGCCGATGGCCAATTCCACGGCGTCGCGGCGGCTCGTCGTGGCCGGCCGTGGGCCTTGAAAATTTTTTTATCAGGAAGAGATTTCTCAAAAAAAACCATATTGTAATTACTAAAAAAAGCTTTATATTTTTTAATAAATGAACTTATTTGTTAATTACAATTTTACTTCTTCTATAATCTTCTTAATAATTGGAGATCACGTTTACTGAAAAATATTTGTTTCAGTATTTTCAGTTGAAGAAAAACTGAGCGTTTTCAATCACAGCACTGTCCTCTATCTTAATTATAAAAAACTAAAAGAAATATTTATCGTATATATCCATAACACTGTCTAAATATGTATTTAAGTAAATTCTATAATAATGTAAAAAGCCTAAGAACATAATAATAAACAATCATATAGTAATTGTAAGTAATTATGTATTTAAAGTAGTATAATATATATATATATATATATATATATATATATATATATATATATATATATATAATCATTGATCGAAGAGTATAATTTATTTATAATTAGTTAGATAATTTCACATGTTCATTTACAGATAAAATAATCATTTAAGTAAGTTTTGTTGGCGCTTGATACTTTTAAGGCTCAATCAAATACAGAAAAAATAAAATATCGAAATATCAATAACAATAGCACAACATCAAAATGCATGTCAATGTCCAAAAACACCGCCAATTCCTTTTAAAATTCCTTGCAAAATACATAAGTGTCATGGATAAATAAATACTATTTAGCCTCAAAGGATTTAGTCGTGAACGTTTTGCGGTTATCACGAGTCCAGCTGTGTAAAATACGCTCTCGCTCGGCGTGCTGGTGGCTGGTATATTCAAAATTGAGCGTGCAAAAGCATACAATGATGGCACAGAAGTTTTCCTGTCTTTGCAGTACTGTAAAACGTCTCCACCGTAAGGCTCTAAATCTTCAGGACATGCTGTACTGAAATATTTCCAGCATTCATTTTCTACAGCACTCATGGAATCACGTTGAGTGATGCTGTTTTCGCCTTAAATCCACTAAAAAGTTTGAAGAACTAGCAGAAGAAGTCGGTCCAGCTTTAGCGGAATCAATGACTTCATTTTGACGAATATCTTCCGTTGTCAAGCGACTTCTGACCATTGTTGAAAGGAATGAAACCTTAGTGACTTCTCTTTTTGCATAAATTCATCAATTTCATGAATGGCATCAAATCTACAATCAAGCAAAGATGCCGCAACGACCACATCGGGTAAAGGAAATCAGGACTCCAAACCCTCAAGCATGTTATTTTTGAGCCTAGCTATTACGAGAGGCTTATCATCATTCGCTTCTTCAAGCAATCTTTTCACTTCTGACCGAAACACTAGAACCAGATTCATAGTAGGTTCGGTTTCTGAACTTAGAACATCAACGATTTTCTTAAAATTCTCTAGAAACTTTATCAAAGCCAGAATGGTTTCGTATTCGGTATCTTGTAATACGAATTCACCTCGTCCTATTTCGTCGAAATGTGTTTATAGTGTTACGAGCTTGAGGTTCGTGACAATAAAAATTGCCGATAAAATTACCTAAATTAACACTTTAATTTACTTTACACAAATTAAAGATTTAAAACAATAAAAATTAAACACACTAATTCACTTAATTCCGCTCCGAAGCTTCGCTTGTGTCGCCGAGTTCAACTCTCTGCCGATCGCATCTTGCAGCGCCTATTTATATAAATTAGCAAAATATCCAGAATGTTCAAGTAAACACGCGCAAGGTACCGAGAGTTCGAGTTTTAAACTTCAAGAAGTTTAGTTCTTCGGTTCGAGACTAGATGGCGCTAGTGCCGCCGATTTGAGCGCGTAACACTGCCCCCTCCTAAGACATGCTCGTCCCGAGCATTATCGGCCCCATAATAACGCGCTAGGCGATCCACATGGACGATCTTAGGAGTCCCTCTTGCGCCTTTCTGTAACGGCTCCGCAATGTCAAGGGATGTCCTATCTCGTGGTGCACCAACATTGTACAATTTCGATGCTCCTCTACTCCGTGTCTGAGGTCCCCTCACAGCCGCACAACTTGTACATGTACGACACCAATCCTCGACATCGTCACGATAATGGACCCAGTAAAACTGTTCTCGGACCTTCAGTAGAGTTCGTTTAACTCCCAGATGGACTTTTGAAGGACCATTATGGTACAGCTGTAGAACATTCGGCACTTTAGCTTTAGGGACAACCATTTGCAAACGACAGCTGTCTCCTCGACCATTGTCCCATTTACGGCACAGGACTCCATCCTGAAGCAGCAAGCTGTCCCATTGGGCCCAATAGCTTTTCGTGGTTGAACTCATCGCTGAGACGTCCCTCCACTTAGGCTTGGTAGCACGGGCCTTCATCCATCCCAGAATCGGCTTGATGTCCGGATCTTCCTGCTGTGCATATCGTAGGCTGTCCTTCCACCCGTTGCTGAGGTGGTCTGTCCTGAGCGTCCTCACGGATACCACTTCCTTACTCTCTTGCCTACTACAACGGTTGCAATCTTCAGGACAAGGTCTTCTTGACAATGCATCTGCGTTGCCGTGAGATTTCCCGCTGCAGTGTCCGATAGTAAAGTCGTATTCCTGCTGCTGCTGGGCGGTGCTGTTAGCCGCACTTCCTTTCTGAGACCGTTCACCTTCCCTTCCTAGGGTGTGCTTAGGGCAGCTGGACCGAAGATGGCCCCTTTCCCCACAGCCATAGCACCTAGGGCTGTATCTTTTATTGTGGTCGCGAACCGTAACTGCTGTAACCTCCCTAGCGTGAGGTGAACGATGATGCTGTCGCCACCAGGCAGTGCCATTAGCTGCACTACCCTCTCGAGATCGATCAACTCTCCTTTCCACGGTTCGCTTAGGGCAGCTGGATCGAAGATGGCCTTTTTCTCC
Organism: Parnassius smintheus behrii; assembly: GCA_036936625.1. Taxonomy (NCBI): domain Eukaryota; kingdom Metazoa; phylum Arthropoda; class Insecta; order Lepidoptera; family Papilionidae; genus Parnassius; species Parnassius smintheus. Next base: position 20,212,478 of record JAUPFT010000001.1, read on the forward strand.
ACAGCCATAGCACCTAGGGCTGTTTCCTTTGTTGCGGTCGCGAACTGTAGTAGCTGCAACCTCCCTGACGCGATGGGAGCGATGATCCTGCCGCACGGCTTCTACCTCCAGTGCATGGGCCAAGGCGTCCTTAAGCGTCTCGTGGTGCCCGAGCCTCACAGCAGCTCTGACTTCCAGGTCGCGGATGCCGTCGATGAATGTCTGCACCAGGTTCCCTTCAATGAGCGCAGGTACAGACCGGTATGCTTTTCGCACCAGCTTCTCCACTTCTAGAGCCCACTGCTGCAGGTTTTCGTTGATGCGCTGCACACGATCTTTAAGCTGCGCACGAAAGACGTGTTCCAGGTGAGCGTCGCCATATCTCGCCTCCAATGCCTCAAGGAGTTGCTCATAAGTCACTTCCTCACCGAGAGCTTCCAGAACTGTTAAGGCCTGGTCACGCAGGCCTAGTGTGAGAGCAGTCATGGCCCGATTTTTATTCCAGCCGTTCGCCTTCATAACAGCTTCGAACTGAATTTTGTAGGCTGGTACCAGGAAGAGGTACCGTCGAACGGTGGCACCTTGAACCCACGTAGCGAAGGTGTTGTAGCTACTGCGGGAGCTGTAGCTCCATCTCCAAGTTTGAGTTCGTCCAGTGATTTCTTCATGTCAGCCATTACGTTGTCAACCCGATTGTTTACTTGGTCGATTCGGGTTTCAGCTTTCTCGATTCGGTTTTCAGCTTTCGCTATTTGGGTTTCAGCTTCCGACAGGCGGTTGTCATGCTGAGCAACCCTATCCTTCACCTCCTTTATCTCCTTCCCGAAGGTAGCGTGAAGGTCCTTCATGAGGAGCATCTGCTCTTCCAACCGACGGGCCTGTTCTTCCTGTCCGACCCGCAGCTGCTCTTCCAATCGGCGTGCCTGTTCCGCCTGCTGGCGAGCCTGTTCCTCCTGTCGGCGAGCCTGTTCCTCCTGCTGGCGAGCCTGTTCCTCCTGTCGCTCTTTCGACCAACGGGCCTGTTCCTCCTGCCCGCCCCGCATCTGCTCTTCCAATCGGCGTGCCTGTTCCGCCTGCTGGCGAGCCTGTTCCTCCTGCTGCTCTTTCAACCAACAGGCCTGCTCCTCCTGTCGGCGAGCCTGATCCTGCAGCATCACCATCAGACCACCTAAGTCAGGTGCTGCAGATGTAGGGGCTACTGACGGGCCTGCAGCCGGTGGCTGGCTCTCCGACGTCTGCGGCGTTGCACCACCTAATCTTCTTTGGTCCGCCTCCTGCTGGCGTTGACTGCGGGTACGGACACCCTCCGTTTCCTCCTTAGGTAAAATCGGCATGATTTTATCCCACTTCTAACACCAATTGTTACGAGCTTGAGGTTCGTGACAATAAAAATTGCCGATAAAATTACCTAAATTAACACTTTAATTTACTTTACACAAATTAAAGCTTTAAAACACTAAAAATTAAACACACTAATTCACTTAATTCCGCTCCGAAGCTTCGCTTGTGTCGCCGAGTTCAACTCTCTGCCGATCGCATCTTGCAGCAAATAAACACGCGCAAGGTACCGAGAGTTCGAGTTTTAAACTTCAAGAAGTTTAGTTCTTCGGTTCGAGACTAGATGGCGCTAGTGCCGCCGATTTGAGCGCGTAACAATAGGCTGTCGATTTGCGTCATTAGAAGTGCTTTTTAGCATCAACAAAATGCTATGCCATCTTGTGCTTGTCCTCATTTTAATAGTCGGAGGGGGCTGTAAACACTGTTTAGAACTTGAATCTCTTTCAGGTGTCTCAGTTGTTTCGGATTCAGAGTCGATTGAGTCGGCATTTTCCAGATGTTCGGTGAATTCTTCAAATTCTTCAATGGCGAACTAATGCGGTCGGGCCACGCGTGTGTGCGAGAAAGCAAGTTGCGACTCTTCACGACGGCGCGCCGCGTGCTTGACTCGGCGACGACGCGTCGACATGAACTTACGGCGACGGCGGCGCGCCGGCGCGGCGCTCATATCTAATACACTTACCATTAAGTGGATTGCGTGCTCGTTTGTCACCCATATTCTATTTAAAAAAAAGATCTTGTGACCTCTAACAGATAGCACTATAAATGTCTTGCGTTTGCCAGACTTATGACAGAAAATACCTCCGACTGTCAGTCAAGACTAGCATTATTGCAAGAGATATAGGGTACTATAATCGTAACAACTATAATAATAATTTCAAAGGGGATAAGATTCATACAGTAAACTGAGAGATAATGATGAAGGTGCAAATTAACTAAAACTTACGTGAAGTCCGCAGTTACAGAAATTGAAGGTACGGTCTGCAACTGTGCTATAAGTGGTGCTAACAAAGCTTTGTTGTCTTCTAGGAGTGGATCAGGTGGCAACAAGCCTGCTGCTGGAGAAAAAAAATTTGCTTAAATATCATTTAATATATTAATATATTTAGTAGAACAGTTTATTCCCACCCATGTTTGATTTTTTTCAAGAACTGAGATCACTATAAAGAAAAATCCTTTATAAAATTTATAAAGGATTTATATCATAACAAAATTAATTTAACATAAATTCATGATTTTTTATAAGACTGCAAGTATTCTTTATGGTGTGATAGATACGGTACTTGACATTTTAAGTTTTAATAATTCAATTTTAAAATAATTTCATAGGAATCTACTGCAACTTCTAATTATTTTAACAAAAATGTGGAAACATACATGGAGGTGGTGAAGAGGGTCGCTCTTTAGGACAGAGGTAGACTTCAATTTCTCCAGACATTGACTTCAAATGGATCATGTAGCCTTTTTCGTCAGGATGAGGTACCTGCAAAACATAGATGTTTTACACCATAGTTAAATTTCATCTAGAGGGATAAACAACATTCCTATAATATGGCATTAGAAGACAATTTTTCTTTCATTTTTTTATTATGCTCCATTTAGAATTATTTTCTTCTTGTTAAGAGCATTTGATTTGCACGAGCATGTTCCGACTAATAAAAACGTGACTGTAAACAAACCTGGACTAGTTTTGTTACAAAATTATGTAACTTGCTTTAGTTTTAAAAATATAATATTCACTAGATGATTTTAATATTAACATTAACATAAGGGAATTTATCTCACATCTAATTCCATGAGGACTTGGTCAGCAAAAAGATAAAAATCAATAAAAAAACAATCGGCAAATAATATCTGCTGATCTACGAAAAATGATGAAATAACATGTTAAGTCACACCCAAATATTCAGGCCGACGACGGAGGTTCACCTTCAAAAGTACGAAAGAGATCTCTACCAGGAGGCACAGCTAAAGTTCAGCTACATCATTGTTATCAGGACTGTTGGTAGAAATGATGAAATCTTATAGATGGATGGACATATTGTTAGTAAATTAACAATAAAAAAATTGAGAATAAATAATCTTACAAGTTCATTGTTAGTTTTTAATATATTGTAATGTATGTTTAGAATCCATATAATTTCACTCTGTTTATCAGTCCTCAAGTGCCACAGCTACACTCTAAGCCATAACTTTTAAGTTTTAATCTTATCAAAAAGATAATGCTGTTCATCTACCATTTTATTTTCCTCTGTCGCCTTTTACGTCATCAATGGGATGTTGGATATGGGGTAGCGGATTCTCTAACGCCGTGTGTTTTCGACCAAATTAAAGAACAACTTTGGAATGTATTTTGTCAGTATATATCTCAACTTTAGATAAAAAAAAACTATCAAAATTAAATTAGATATTCTATCAAGTTTCGATTAGATAAGACTTTTAAAATAATAAGCAAACTAGTTACTAACTTACTATGCTTTAACAGAAACTTTTACATGTCAAAACACGCATTAGACCATTTTATTTTTTAAATTTTAAATCTCAATCCTCAGGGATGACAACGCATCTGCATTTGGATATTTTGATTGACATCTTAATTGAAGATAAATGTAGATGTCTATGCGCCACAGCATCCACTTACCATCAGGTGGACTGTGCGCTTGTTTGTCAACCTTATTCTATGTACAAAAAAAGATAACTATGTAACTTTATTTCATACTCGGCTAAAAACAGTAACTGTGGCGAATGAATACAATTGTGTGGCATATTTATCGTGTAAACTACTCGCCTGCGCGATCCTTAGCCATGAACCATGATACAGACTTTGTTTTAAATTATATATAGACAGAAGTGTGTCCGCTACGTGTAAATACTCACGCTGAGCCTGGTGTCGGGCGGCGCCTTGATCGGTATGACGGTCTGGTTGCGGAAGTCGTCGATGGAGCGCAAGTCCGCGTAGGTGATGTAGGCGAGCGCGCCGTGGTCCGCCGAGAGCGTGGCGAGCGCGTGCTCGGCGACGGCGACGGCCCGCGCGGCTCGCGCCTCGCGCACGCTCAGCGCGCGCACCTCGCGCCGCAGCCGCCGCGCGCGCGCCTCCTCGCCCGCGCCCCCACACCCGGCCGCGCCCGCGCCTGCCCACACCCGCACCCATCTTTTAACCATCGTTCACACCGCACATTTTTGAAGGGAAAACTTCTTGCATATACACATATGCACGAGCCTTAATTGAATATTATTCTTACAATTTATACCAGTGTTTAGTGTATACACAATACTATAAAGTGTATACGAGCCTTAACCTCTCAAAAGGCAAACGTCCAAATTTGACCGCTTCGATATTCCGTAAAAATTCAAGAGGACAAATGTGACCGCACCCACCCACAGCACTTTAACCCATCAACACTTATGTTTAGAGACTACTTTTCTACGAAGAAGTTTGACATTATAGAATCAATATGAAATTTTCTATCCTCTAGTGGAGTAAAAAGTCAGTTAGTTTTCGGATATTTATTTATAAGCCACGTTCGTAAGAATGTTATCGTGCTGATTTTTAAATTTTTCTGGTGTTTTATTTGTGATTTTGTATAGTGTTTTATTATAAAATTGTAATGAAAGTTTTTGTGTGAATATAATTTATCTTTTTACGTAAATAAATTCGAGTAGTAGATATATAGAAATAATTGTGATTTTTCACGCTGCCGACATCCGCTTGGTATGTTTTTTTTTTGTTATCAAAATACGATAAAATCTTTTTGTAATGAAGTAAAACCTGACTGAAGTTTTAATGGTTTAAAGTGGGCTGGGTGCGGTCGCATGCGACCGCTCGGGATATGCCAAACGCATGCGACTGCATGGGATTTTAATGGAGATTGAAGGGTTAATCGAATATTGTCCATATCATCTGATAGCGACAAGCCCCGGCGTAGCCTTAGTGGTAAAGTATCTCTATCGTTTAGATTTTAGATAATCATCAACGACCATATATTTCTTAATTTTTAGTGAAGTTTTATCACAACCGGTCCAGCCAGTACGAATACTAGCCTGTACAGACAGACAGGTAATAATTTAAAAATGGTAATTCATCTTCATCGCTAGATGTAGTGACGACTTCATAAGATAAGCATCATGCTGGAAGTCGATGAATGCACGTGGGTCAGGACCGTGCTGTGTGATATTTCTTGTAAGAGGCCTGTGGTCAGCAGCGGACTTGTGAAGGGCCGTGATGATGAATGGTGATAAAAAATGCTGAATTTGACAATGGTTTTAAAGTTAAGCTCAAACTATTAAGTCTTTTTCATTAATAAACAAATAATCTACATGGTTGTTTTTATTATAAGAGTAAACGAATCTAAATGTAATGTCATTTGTAAATATGCATGGCCATATGTTCATGCAAATAGTTTTAAATTGTCTTTAAAGTTTTGTAATTATTCGAACTTAGAAATTTTCGGCCGGCCTAATATTATAGCAATGTAAGTTTTTATTTTTAAATACAAGGTGGCCCATAAGTCGTTAGAAATGTAAATTTCGAATAAAATACAAAAGGCGCGCATGAGTGGCGCGCGCGGTGCGGGGGGATTACCGACGGTTTCTGGGAATTCAGTCGCCATGGAGCGTTTCACCGGTGCGGACCGTGCATTTTGTGTGGGCGAGTTTTATCGAAACAATGATTCGGCTACCATTGCGCGGCGTAAATTTCGAGAATATTAGAATTTACGCAACTTTAAAGACATTGTTCAAACGATTAAGAACTGGGTTATTAAGTTCGAAGAGAGTGGTTCGACGTTGGATAAACAACGGTCAGGTCGACCAAGGACATCACGGACGGAAGAAAACATCGATGTAGTGAAACACTCAATTCGTGAAAATCCTACCCAGTCTACTCGTAAGCGTTCCAGTGCATTAAACTTACCCAGAACATCTTCACCCGTACAAGATTCAGATAGTACAGGAATTAAAAGATACTGACACTATCCACAGACTAAATTTCGCAAATGAAATGTTGAACCGCTTTACTTCGTTTAATAACGTGTTATTCTCTGATGAGGCTCACTTTCACATCAACGGACATGTCAATAAGTAAAATTGTCGCTACTGGAGTTGCGAAAATCCAAATCGCAAACATCAAAAGCCCTTACATAGCCCTAAAGCGACAGTTTGGGCGGCTATGTCAGCGCATGGCATTATAGGCCCTTACTTTTTTGAGGACAACGGTATGTAGCTATGATCCAGGACTTTTTTACACCAGAGTTGCAGAATTTTCCAGGCTTCAATACGCGGACCTGGTTTCAACAAGATGGAGCAACTGCCCATACCTCTAACGTCGCTATGCCGGTCGTCCGTCAACTTTTCCCTATTAAAGTGATCTCTCGAAGAGGAGATATTCCTTGGCCACCACGTAGTCTAGATCTGACCCCAATGGACTTTTTCTTATGGGGTTATCTTAAGACTAAAGTGTACGAAACCAACCCGCGGACAATTGACGTCCTGAAAGAAAATATCCAAAGAGAAATGGCAAACATTACAGAGCTTACTTGCCGCGCAGTGATGGATAATTTTAAACGTCGGTTACAGGAGTGCCGCGATCGTAACGGATTACATTTAGATGATGTAATTTTCAAAAAATAATTCCCTATATATAATAAGGATTATGACAAAATAAAAACCTTTTTGACTTATGGGCCACCCGATAATTTTTATAAAGCGTAAGTGTTTTCACTTGGACTGATCCATAAATCATCGACATAAGGGCTCATTACCATCGGTCGATAATTCAGTCAATCAATACACACCATGCGGTTCATTCAAACAAGCACAAAACTTATCAAAATAACAGATCAATAACACAATCGATGCACAGCATGCGGTAACGATCACTGAAATTCACTAGTCGATATTACTGAACTCCCGCACGCCATGCCTTCCTCTTTCTTCAACTTATCACGCGTTTTAACAGACTACATACTTTAAAAGCAAATGTTAAACGGGATTTGTATATTATAGATATCCACCCAAATTTCGAATCCGTTCCCTATCGACTAATGAAAATGTCAAAAAATCTTAAACGCTGGTATAATATTCTAGCCAGTTGTCTCGTAAACGAAGATTGAAGAACACTTATAAAAATTCTTTAATATTACAAGTACGTTTAAGACACAGTTTAATAATAACTGAGAACTGATGCCGCCAAAATGTGGGAGAGAGACAACAATGTCCGCACGCTCTATTGTGCGTCGAAAAACTAAAACAGCACGGCATATTCGCGAATGTTGTCAAAACAGTGCACAGTTATATGCAAACGTTTTACTGCACTTCTGAATGTGCATCACGTCAACTATTCGCCAGAGCCACACGGCAGATGTACAAGGAGCAATTCAAAAGAAGATTACGAAATTTTAAATGGCATTATAAAATACCTACATTCATATCTTCATTTACTTCCATTGTGTAGCGTACATATTAAATTTAATACGAAAACTGTTTAAATCTTTACACTCGGGTACTGCCACTGCTAATGAGTTAGTTTAAAATGCAAATTTTAAACTAACTCATTAGCACCAAATTTAGTTTAAGTGCACCTTTAGAGCTTATCGGTTTTTAAATGAAGACGAGCTTGACATAGCCCCATCTTGAACCACGAGTGTCGTAAGAGTAGACTACGAGAAATATCAAGAGAACTTATAATCATCATTATCATCATTGCAGCCCTTCACAAGTCCACTGCTGAACATAGGCCTCCCTCAAGGAATGCCACAAAGCACGGTCCTTAACCACCTGCATCCATTGACTTGCTGCGTGTCTTACCAGGTCCTCACTCCATCTAGTTGGGGGACGTCCTTTACTTCGCCTGCTGGTTACGAGGCTGCCACTCGGGAACCTTTTTTCCCCACCCCTAAGTTTCATTTCTAAGTTTATCACGCAGAGAAACTCCGAGCATAGCCCTTTCCATAGCTCGTTGAGCGACTTTGAACTCATGCGGCCAGCAGTGAAGAGCCACGTCTCAGATCCATAGGTCATCACTGGCAACACGCACTGGTTGTATAATCTAGTTTTCAGGTTTTGAGGTATGCCTGACGAAAAGATGTGTCGTAATCTCCCGAACGCTGCCGAGCCGAGTTGAATCCGTCGATTGACCTCTCGGTGGAAGTTGGGACTTAACTAATCGGACTACTTGTCCCAAGTAAACATACTCGTCAACAACTTCGAGATTAGTGCTCCCAACAACCACCGGCATAGGTGTGACATGGACATTACACATGACTTATGATCGCACAACACGAAAATACAATACAAAATCGAGCCATACAGATATCAAAATGAAAGTAATTAAAAGATTAAAATATCGCGATGAAATCCGTAAAAGTAGTTTTATTAAATGTATAGTGTTCGCGTAAATATAAGAAATAATTATGTACGCGATAAAATCCGTAAAAGTAGTTTTATTAAATGGTAGTGCCCGGTTGACCGAGCTTTGCGCGGTATTTTTCGCTGGGTTTTTTTTTTAATTCGTGTGTTTTGGAAATTATATTTAGATACAAATTACGTACTGATGAAATATAAATAATATTTTTTGATGTTAGCGACATAACAGAAAAAACGGAACTGGTTATTTGAATAAAAAATCATGGGTGCAATTATTTTAATTTAAATTTTCGTGTTTTTAAAAAATACTAAAAAAAGGGCTCGAAAAATAGATTTTCTCAAAAAAGAAAGGAACTTGAAAAAAAAATTTAAAAAAGTCGGTCGGTCGGTCTGGGCTCGAACCGGGGTTTTACGATTTTGTGACCGCCCATTATACCAATTAAGCTATTTATAATCATTAACAATCTGTAAAAATTTACCTATATATATATATATATATATATATATATATATATATATATATATATATATATATATATATATATATATATATATATATATATGTATATACATATATATATATATATATATGTATATACATATATATATATATATGTATATACATATATATATATATATATATATGTATATACATATATATATATATGTATATACATATATATATATATATATATATATATATATATATATATATATATATATATATATATATATATATATATATATATATGTATATACATATATATATATATATATATGTATATACATATATATATATATATGTATATACATATATATATATATATATATATGTATATACATATATATATATATGTATATACATATATATATATATATATATATATATATATATATATATATATATATATATATATATATATATATATATATATATATATATATAATATGGTATAGTGTTCACGTAAATATAAGATTGTGTACGCGATAAAATCTGTAAAAAGTAGTTTTATTGAATGTGTAGTGTTGCGTAAATATAAGAAATCATTAATTAAAAGATTTTTGAATAACACCAATTAAAGTAAAGGGTGTAGCTTGTTTCTTTAAACCCAAAACACTGTTATTTGATAGCTGTTGTAAATAAGGGTCCATTAGTCACAGCCAAACAGTTTACACCAGAACAAAACAAACATACAACGTGGGAACGAAGACAATAATATAAGCAAAGCGTTGCAATGACTGAATACGTCTATTTTTAAAACTAGCCCATGATACTAACCCAGTGTTCCAAAATTGATGAATTCTCGCATCTCATCTACATCATAGATTAGATTTCAGAAGATATGAAAAATCTAAGTTTTAAGTTCTTTTTTTACGTGGTAGTCATGCTTCTACTGTTATGATGGATGTAGGTGTCTATAGGATACTGAATTTACTTACCATCTGGTGTACTGTGTACTAGTTAATCACCTTTACATCTACAATTTACGATTGTTATGATTACGTTTAAAAAAACAGTAATTAAAAAACCCTTAACTGCGTAAAATGTTTACTGATGATAAGAGATCATTTTTATACGCTGTCACATCCATAACTAAGACGAAGACGAATTTAACGACATCCCATACATTAAAATTTAACAAGACGTTTATGATACAGAGCGTGCCAAAGAAATAGACATACATACATATATACACTCAAAAAAACTTACCCACCCTCTAGGGCAGTTGGGTCAAAATGATCGCATATATGATGATGATAAAAGAAATTTACATGGTGACGATTTACTAAGTACAGAAGAATTAACTGAAAACACACACAAACATAAACACACACACGCGCGCGCGCGCGCGCGCGCACACGCACACATGCACGCACAAACGCACGCACGAACGCACGCACGTACGCACACACGCACGAACGCACGCACTCACGCATCACGCACGCACGCATCACGCACGCAGGCATCACACATGCATCTCGCACGTACGCATGCCCGCAAGATCGCGCGCCTGCACGCACGCACGCACGCACAGTCAATAAACGCAAGTTACCTGCAAACCTTACTTAAATTAATTTTAGTGTCTGTTTAATGATATAAAATCACTATTTTAGTTATCGATATATGGCTGGACGCATTTCTAATCTCATTTCTGACGAAGCTCCCCCATTTTAAACTTTGATTGGTGCACATCACACATCCTCGAAATATTTTTCATTTTACCGACGTGCTAGTACCGTTACAATGCTTGCATTACCTAGGAGTTTCCTCTTTTAACGTAGGAGTTGGTCTGAATTGGTACTCTCTCAACATATTTCTAACGCGAGGCAGCGGTGCTCTCGCATTTAGTAAGTCAATATTATAAGCAAGCTATGAGACACGCGCGTCGTCTTCTTTGTTTAGAGTTGACTGAAGAAGGTCATAAGCACTACAGGTATAACTAACTTTCGGGTGTGCTTCAAGCTCATTTGTAACTTTAATGGTTTGTAGAATTACCATTACAAGAAATGGTACCTACCGACGAGGAAAGCATGCGGTGTAACAATACGCTTATCCAGCCTAGCAGTAACGACAAGTCCCCCTAAATCTTAGGAGACTGTGACGTAACATAAATTTTACCAGTATAAATATCTAAAGATACTTTATATAAAAGTTATCTCAGTATTTCGATACAATTTAGCTTATTTCATACTTTAGAATCGATATCAAATAAAAAATTATTCAAATTAAGTTGATAATGAGAAATCGCCATATATTTTTGTCCTACATTCTCATATTTCCTATCAATAGATGTGATGTGAATGTGTCACATAAGAGAATCCAACACTCCATAACGCCTCGTGTGCGTCGTAAGAGACGACTATGCCAGAAAGATCCTATGGTTTCGATAAATGGCGGTATCACTGTATCGTATACATATTTTTTATATAAGAAGGGTGACCAAACGTGCACACAGTCCACCTGACGGTGGGTGTATGATGTGGCCCATAGACATCACCTATATTTATACTCGATTAACAATTAGAACGCAAAATCGTTGTCACCCCTGAGGACTAAGATGTAATGCTTCTATGAGAGCGTGGTCCTACCCGATCGAGCGGACTCATTCATGCTACAACCATAAATAGATGCAGCGTGGCTCTATCACGTAACGTGTTTATTATGACCCTAAATCATTTACCAACATTTACCGGTTACAAAACATTTCTGTTGGAACCTGGGAGCACAAGTGGAGTAAAAAAAAATGAGATTTATAAATACACAAGTTTGAGTTCATGCATATAACCACCACAAATTAAGCAGTCAGCTATTCCATTTTAAACATCTAATTAACTTTAACTTTTATAAGCTAAAATGTTTAATGAAACAGTCTCATTATTGGCGGTATAGGAATATCCAATACATCTCGTAGATGTCATAAGAAGCGAAAGAATATTTATAATAATAATTACCCGTCTGCCGAACGTGCCAATTATTAGTCATTTCTTGGGGGAGGCCTATATTTTACGTGAACTTTAATAGACTGTAACAGTAACGGTCACCTTAAATGTTCCAAGAGCTGAACGAATTCCTCTTATATTATTCAAGAAACATTTCACCGTAAAGTGTCTACGTAACGATCAGTTTTATTACACAAGAGGTGCATGTAGAAACAGTCTTTATTACAAACTCTTTCTTCGGCAACAAAATTAAATAATTAGTAAATTTTTGTGTGCTGCAAAAAACTTCCTATATAGAAATGAAGCGTTTTACAAATATAGAAAACGCAGTATTAGTCATAACTTTAGAGATTATCAAATACTTAGTTAAAAGAAATTATGCTCTCATATCCGAAATAACAAAACTACCCATTTTATACACAAATAGGTGTATGTTTATAGTAAAAATGATGAGCCATAGAAGATGAGGGAATAAACGTTGTGCTTTGTATTGATACGTACGTCGCTTTCCATTTCGCTCGATCGCGTAACCATAACACCTCTCTCGCCTTCTTTACATCTATATATCTACGCATATTCGTCGGTTAAGTGTACTCCTAATCTGGCCGATAAACTTTCGTCTAGGGCGTCCCTTCCCGACTCATATGGATACTCAAACGCTACTAAAATATAAGATATCGTTAAGTTGCGCGGTGTCTAAGTCAGAGAGACCTAACGGCAATAGTGCGCTACCTATTATATACGTGGTAGAGCCATGCTGCAGTTATATTAGTTGTAACACGAATGGGTCGACCGGGGAAGGACCACGCTCTCACAGAATAGCAGCGTAAAATAGTAGTTAATGCTGCTTTGTTTCGTATGGTGAGTGTAGAGACCGAAGACCCTTTTTACTGGAAACGAGGCATTTCATATTAGTCCTCACGGGTGACAAAGCATCTGCATTTTGATTCGTAATTGAGGATAGATGTAGATATCTATGGGTCACAGCAACCACTTACCATCAGATGGGATGTGTGCTCGTTTGTCACCCTAACTTATTAAAAAAAACCTATAAAATCGAGATTGATCTCCACTAAATTGAAATTGTTAACTGCACTAAGTATTGATTTTCGATGCACTGTGCTGTGAATAAAAAATATCGTGAAGAATCTTATATCCAGAAATATTTAAACAAAATCGAGGAGAATATGAAGTTCGCAATTGGGGCAGCTCAGCGAACTCTAGAATGCTCAAAAACCCTTTCAGTAGGGAGAGGAGGACCGTGCACTACAATTGGATAGGGAAATTACGCCTAATTCTTTAAGAGACATATGACAATAATTCGTACTAATGATGTTACTGCTTATGCAATAAGGTCAACCTGTCTTCATTGATAAAAACAAACGGAGATAGGGTACGCCCGAACATTATACGATCGAAAATAGGACTACGTGCATTACACACAAACTTATTTACTCAGAATAACAAAACAACAGATACAAGAGTACGATGATCGTAATACTCTATCCCTCTTTCACAATATGGCCGATTATATTCTTTTAAAAATGCTTAACTAACGTTCGTTACATGAAAAGTGACACCAAATGCCTTTTTACTATGCTTTTAAATTCATTAAATAGTCACTGAAATATTTTGGGGACGTATGATATGAAGGCATTTCGATGACTATTTAATGAATTTTAAGTTTTTTTTTTTTTCTAGAACAGCGTACTTTTGTGAGCGACAATAGTGGCAACCGCAACTAAGTGAAACTGAGTCAGATGGATTTGGTGGTCCAATTTTGTGACCAAGTCCACCTTCTTTTTCAGTGTCATAAACACGATGACAATTCACCCAGACAAAAAAAAACTAAAAACATTTCGACGACGACTCAGAACCACTCGCAGTCATTCAAAAAAATCATAGACAAAACGTTAACCGCACGTGTAAACCGGTGTCAAATAAAGAGATTAGAAAAATTATGAAAAAAAAAATTGCAACCTGTAAACAGTCCAATTTCGACCTTCTTCTTCAGCATCAACCTGTATAGTCCTATGCTAGACATGAGTTTTTTTTATATATAAGGGTGACAATCGAACGCACTGTCCACCTCACGGTAAGTGAATACCGTAGCCCATAGACATTCATCCTCGTTTAAGAACCAAAATGCAGAATGCGTTGTCACCTTTGAGGACTAAGATTGCATACCTCGTTTCCAGTATAAAGTATAAAGGGTCTCCGGTTCTCTATACTTACCACACGTAACACAGCATTAAGCTGCTATATTAAGCTAGTATTTATGTGAGCGTGGTCCTTCCCAATCGAGCCGAACTACCTGCAGCATGGCTCTACCACATATAAAAGCTTCTCAGTATGGACTATTACAATATTTAACACTGAGTATTTAAGACCTGGCGTAAAGTAATGGTAACATAGCTATCTATTTAAAGCCTTAAAATCTTTATGGCCTTTCTTAGTCGCCTCTTACGACAGCCACGTTATGAAATAGGGTAATGGTTTCCCTTACACCACCACCACTCCGTGATCTGAACATTAGTCTTCCCCAAAGTAGGGAGAATAAATCTATTCTATTCTATATATATGGGGTAGTGGATATTCGTCCACTACCCCATATCGTCCCATGGATGTCGTAAGAGGCGGCAGAAGGAAAAAAAAACAATGAAATGGGCAGCATTGTCCTCCTAATAAAACTACAATATAAAAAACTACAGTTGCCAAACGTGCCAAACGTGGCAACTATGGCAAATATCCTCCTCTGAAAGCAATCCATAGTGAGCCCTTTGTTCAGCAGTGGACTCTAATAGACTCTAAATGTATTATTGTGATTTATCGCAATACCAAACTGTCTCATTTTTAAGGCTGGCGGCTGCTTCCCTTAGCTAGCTTAGATCTTTTACAACTCAATTCACTCAATGGGAAGCTATGAAAATCTTACTGACATCTACCCCACTCTTTTCTTCTTTTCTCTTTCTTACTATGGCACACGACGAATTTCGGTGACGGCGGCCAGTCTCAACGAAGACTAGCCATCTGTGCTGGACAGGATTATGTGCATTGCAGTGCAAGAGTGTATGCGCGCAAGTACAAGTGCACTCCATTCCCTCATTCTCGATGCACGATGAGATGCTAGTCCGACATATCCAGAGATAAATCAAGGGCAGAAACAACGACTTTTCGTGATTGGTGAAATACCGTCAAACTCTAGACCCCGAGCCGCTACTTAAAATTTCTTGACAAAATAACCCAATAACTGATTTTGGCTTCGGAATTCAACCCCGGAAGAAGTTACATTAAAATATCACTAATAAAATAAATGAAATATTGGAAAATTTTACGCGGACACCACACAATTTTTTATAATATTTCCAAAAAATTGCAATACTCACCACACTTCCATTGTATATTATTTTTCGATCTTTTCTCTAATATTCCTATGCCCTCTAGCACGTTCGTGATATCGTATATGCGACGCTTTTGAACTGAAAGCTGTTCCGCTGCAATGTTCAAATCGAGCACTCCATTTGGTGATGACTTCAGTAATGCAACAAACTTTTTTGTAAGTAGACCTAATGATGTATCAAACCTGGAACAAAAAGCCATATACGGGTTACATCACCTCTAAACAATATGCATTAAGACGACACCGTAAAAAAATGCATCTCCTTTCATCGAATAGTATAGGACTATAACACCACTAACGAAAGTGGAATTTTGATATAGGTAAATTCATGTCTTTATCTTGAATTTGATTGTTCAAAAACACGATTGTATAATTTTGACTCGATCATAATTATTTGCGAAAACACCTCTAAAAAATCACTATAGTTGAAATTATAACGAAATTACTTAATCTATATGCTTGGGAATCACTCAAATATATTCATAACATCAATATTCATAATTTACTTGCTCATTATTTTGATTACTTAAATCAATAATTTTTAAAAAATATATTTTAAGATTCTGACAATTTCTAAGCGCTTTTAATCGTCGCGGGCGCTACGCAATTTTAGCCCTTATGACGGCGGCCGCAGAAGAAGAACACAAAAACTCTCCGATCACACTCTTAATCTCATGGCTGTTAGACGGGAGGTGAGGCTGCAATCGTCAACAGATTTGACAGCATACAGGCAACTTGAACAGACAGATCTCCAAATGCATGCGGCGAGATTTACGCAACTTTAATACTGCTCGTATTAAAGAAGCATTCGAGCGGAACCAGGGCTCCAAAGTCTTTGTCAGAGATCTGTCTGCCAGAAAGAGCCAACTATCAAAGCTGAAGACTGAGTGTGGCAGCATCGTTTCCGAGACACCTGAGATTTTGAGTGAGATTGAGAGGTTCTATGGGCAGCTGTACACATCATCGTTGGAGCCACACGCAAGTGTGAGTAACGATCCAAGAGCAAGTCTTACCCGACACTATTCCGATGATATCCCGGACGTCAGTCTGAGCGAGATTAGAATGGCTCTCCAGCACCTTAAAAACGGCAGGGCCCCAGGCGAGGATGGAATTACAGCGGAGCTTCTGAAAGCGGGTGGAACACCGGTACTTGAAGTCCTTCAGAAGCTCTTCAATTCCGTCCTCCATGGCGGCACTACTCCGGAGGCGTGGAGTAGAAGCGCGGTGGTCTTGTTCTTTAAGAAAGGCGACAACGCTCTCTTGAATAACTACAGACCGATTTCCCTTGTGAGCCGCGTCTACGTGCTGTTTTCGAGAGTCATTACGAATCGTTTCGCACGCAGACTCGACGACTTCCAGTCTCCCGAACAAGCCGGTTTCCGAAAAGGCTTCAGTACCATAGACCACATACATACCCTGCGGCAGATTGTACAGAAGACCGAAGAGTACAATCTGCCACTTTGCCTGGCGTATGTGGACTATGAGAAAGCCTTTGATTCCGTCGAAATTTGGGCGGTGCTACAGTCCCTTCAGCGGTGCCAAGTTGACTGTCGGTATATCGAAGTGCTGAAGTGTTTGTACAGTAGAGCTACGATGGCTATCCGAGTACAGAACCAGAGTTCGAAACCTATCCAACTGCAGAGAGGTGTAAGACAGGGTAAAGTTATATCCACGAAACTCTTCACCGCTGCGTTGGAAGACGTTTTCAAGCTACTGGACTGGAAAGGATACGGTATTAACATCAATGGCGAGTACATCACTCACCTTCGATTTGCCGACGATATAGTCCTTATGGCTGAATCGCTGGAGGACCTTAGCACTATGCTCAATGACCTCAATGGTGTCTCCCAACGGATAGGTCTTAAGATGAACATGGCCAAAACAAAGATCATGTTTAATGTCCATGTCACACCTATGCCGGTAGTTGTTGGGAGCACTATGCTCGAAGTTGTTGACGAGTACGTTTACCTGGGACAAATAATCCGCCTAGGTAAGTCCAACTTCGACCGAGAGGTCAATCGACGGATTCAACTCGGCTGGGCAGCGTTCGGGAAATTACGACACATCTTCTCGTCAGGTATACCTCAATCTCTGAAAACTAAAGTGTACAACCAGTGCGTGTTGCCAGTGATGACTTACGGATCAGAGACGTGGTCCTTCACTGCTGGCCGTATGAGGACGCTCAAGGTCGCTCAGCGAGCTATGGAGAGGGCTATGCTCGGAGTTTCTCTGCGTGATAGACTCAGAAATGAGAATATCCGCAGTAAAACCAGAGTGACTGACATAGCCCAACGGATTAGTAAGCTGAAGTGGCAATGGGCCGGCCATATAGCTCGAAGAACCGATAACCGATGGGGAAGAAAGGTTCTCGAGTGGCAGCCTCGTACCGGTAGGCGTAGTGTAGGGCAACCCCCCACTAGATGGAGTGACGACCTGGTAAGACATGCAGGAAGTCGATGGATGCAGGTGGCTCAGGACCGAGCTTTGTGAAGTTACTTGGGGGAGGCCTATGTTCAGCAGTGGACTTGTGAAGGTCTGTAATGATGATGATGATGATGACGGCGTTTTTCCAAATTTTAAAGAAATTATGTATTCACTCGGATCAGTACGGCGATAGACTTTTCGATGTGTCGTCTTAAGTGTATAACCTTATCAAACTATTTATTTTTACATCTATAAAAAGTCCTCTTTGCGTAAGTTTAGAAATACGAACGTATTCGTCACAGAAATATCATACCCAGAAGCGTACTCTTGTAATTGGATTTGACCTGTGCGTAATAAAGGGATGAATCTTAGATGAACTCTATATTTTAGCCATAATAACAAAGCAGCTAAATAAAGTCGTTCTATTTCAGCCGAGTACGACGAAAATTGATTTATTTTGATGTATCGAAATAATACCAACTTGAAGCATTTTATATGATAAAACCTAAAGTGGAATAAGCTAAAAGTCCTTGCCGGGTTTTACATACTTTTATCGACTTTTAAAATCAGATTTTTTTACAGATGTACAACCTTAATAAATTAACAAATTGTATTTAATATAGGGAAGGAGTTAGTTTTAAAGCACTTCGGTCGCTACTTAAAACAACAAAAGAGAGTCAATACACAGAATGTAATAAAATAATCATACAATAAAAGTATTTAGCACCTAAAACACCCACGATTTCAAACCAGCTTAACACATTATGTTTGTTAGTTAACCAGAATTCACATCATATCATCCCGTGTCTCCAAGTTCAGAAGGCCAGATGAAAGCTGAATGCAGCGACCGTCCAAGTCTTATTAGAGCAGATAATTTCACCGAAATTGAGCCCCTGGTCGATATATGATACGTCCCCCCTACAGCTACAAAAGCGTTATGTTTTTGGAATGAAATTACCTACCTTGCACAAAAATATTGTACCTGGAGCGTTCTGTGTATTTTTTCATAGAACTGGACGGTCGGCTGTAGGGCGTGAGCACTTTGACGCGTTTCTGCTTTGGAGTTTTAAAGTCGGCCTTCATCGGCACCACGTGCCCCTGACTGCCTGAACTGCTCTCACTCAGATTCAGTCTTCTTTTCACCGCCTGTGCACAATGTTCTCATTATTGGTCTACGCCAACTTCCGGGCCCGTTTCACTTTCTGCTTAGGATATAATAAGAATTTCGTATGTGTTATCTATTGTGACAGGATAAAAAGAATCCATTACCCTATTACGAATTAAGGTGTCGTACATGATCCACAAGGCCTAGACGGGTGACGGGGTACAGCATTCTAAGAAGCATTTGTTTAATCATTCAAAAATAATCCCCCGCGTCACAATTACAACTCCTGCTAACTGATTGAGAATAAGCCTGTATCAGATTTCATCATTAACTTATTACGTAGTAGAACCTTTAAACTTACCAGACTCGAACATCTGGACCGACGACAGAGAGCAGCATTTAAAATATGTCTAGTAAAGTAATTACATCAAATGTAGATGTGGGTGAAATACCCGTGAGCAGCATTAAACTGATACGAGGTATATGCCAAATATATTTATCATGAAAACCATCACAGTGATAGCATTATTTAAATTATTTCATCGTATAACTGTCCTGTCTTGTACCAATAAGATCTCCGAAGCTGCCTAGGATCCCATCTAGCTAGGTACCTTAGGTTTTCTTGCCTATATCTGCCTCCAAATAACAGTGCCCGCAGTGCTGTAATCCGGTTTGAGCAGTAGAAAGCCTATATAATTACAGTATGTGAGGCGTTTTAGTCCTCAGGGGTGACGACGCATCTGTAGTTCTTTGTTTGGATTTGGCTGCATGTGTGCATGGGCTGCAGAAGCCACTTACTATCAGGTGGACTTAAGTTCGTATATCACTACAGTTTTTTTTTGAACAGAATAAATTTGAAGAAATACATTAACCATATCTTGATCAACTTGCATCACAATCTCAATAGCACCGCTTGTATCGTGGAGGTGGTATACCAACAATTTGCACGTGAAAAGTATCCACATCCGAAACAATTATTTGTAGAACACTTGCTCCGTACGACAATCAAACTTGCAGTCCGCAGCACCGCACCTAAACTCTTAGCCAATGCGTTAAAGAGCCGAGAGATGGTGTTTACATAGCCAATGCACAAATCCAACGTCGTTTTTCATTCAATTTAGACTTTTTTAAACTTATGTTCGTCAAAAACTCTAGTACACAAAATATGAATGTAGGTTGTGGTCTCCGACACTGAATCCGAGACTACCAGCGTTACATTGGTACGTATAGGTTTGGACATGACGCGGTAGGGCTCACAACTGCCCGCCTATAATTTCGTAGTACGCGAGCAACCGGGATTCAATCCTCGCCGGTATTAGTGAAATAATAGTAAATAAACCACGTATTCTGCTAAGAAATCTGCATTGATGGATTCAATCCATCAAGTTATTTCGTATAATGGAATAAAAACAGTCAATTGCATACTTTTGTCTTAAATGACAGATTGCAGAGTTGTGTAACTTAGGGTAGCACAAGTAACTCGTTAACGCTATCGGTTATTCGCCGTGCCCAGCAGTGAACAAGTTTTTTTTTTTATAGGATAAGGGTGACAAACGAGCTCACAGTCCACCAAATGGTAAGTGGATGCTGCGGCCCATAGACATCTACATTTAACCTCGATTAAGAATCAAAATGCAGATGCATTGGCACCCTTGAGGACTAAGATGGAATGCCTCGATTCCAGTAAAACGGGTCTTGGGTTCTTCGTATGGTGAGTGTAGCACCATACGAAACACAGCAGCATTAAGCTGCTATTTTACGCTGGTATTCTGTGAGAGCTTAGTCCTTTGTCGGTCGAGCCGACCCATTCATGCCACAACCATAATATAGCTGCAGCGTCGCTCTACTACGTCTAAAATTGTAATTTGTTGTTGGGTTTGATGTTTTATAATTAATATAATGCATTATGGCTATCTCTGTAGCAGTATTCAGTAGTAAACTTGTTACACTCTGATGATAAAGGAAGATCAACATTGACTCTGCCTTTGATCCGAATTTCAAAACCAGAATCCGCGGGTTTTTTTATAGGATGAAGGTGACAAAAGAGCACACAGTCCACCTGATGGTAAGTGGATATGCTGTGGCCCATAGACACCTATATTTATCCACAATTAAGAATCAGAATGCGGATGCGTTGTCACCCCTGAGGACTAAGATGGAATGCGATGGAGCGTTTCCAGTTAAAAGGAATCTTCGGTTCTCTACACTCAACATACGAAATACAGCAGCTTTTTTACGTTGGGTATTACGTGAGAGCGTGGTCCTACCCCGGTCGACCCATTCGTACTACAACACTACCACGTAAAAACCAAATATTAATCAAATATTTGAACATGAGCTTCTATACAAAATAACGTAAATGTAGAAATACCAGTATAACTAGATCAACACATCTTTCATTTTTAGAGCGTTTGTTAACGGGAATGCAACGGCCAAGTAAAGATAACGGTCCGAGGTTCGAGGTGGTAAGTTTTTAATGCATCCTTCCCCTTTCTGTTTACTTCGGATAGCTAACCAAATAACAAAATTACAAACTAAAACACGTTAACTTGGTCACAAACCTAAACAGAAATTTATTTAGTAAACATTGAAGCTTACATCATTTTTAAATGAAAGTTAATACAGGCATGAGTAACTTTCTTTAGGAATTATTTATTTTTATCAAAAATTACAGTTATATTGTTTTCAATTACTTTCTCAATGGTTTAAAATAAATAAACATCTCCCATTGTTGATTTATCAAACAGTACGTACAAGGTAGACACTCCCTTAAAACAATTAACGCATTTTTTAAATTTGTTAATGAAGTACCCCTATCATAAGGCAATTCAAACAAAAAAGCTATGCTTCAATTGCATGAGTTCAAAGTTAAATAAATGTCACGTAAGTCAGCTGTATATATATACGGTTAATAATAATGCCGGTAAGAACAATGAAAGGAAGACTTTGAATCCGTGAACTAGCTAGAAAGATATTATACGACATTGAAATAAACACTGCACTTAATGAAAAAATAATTTAAGGCTATATTTATGTATAATAAATACCCAATGTGAAATTAGACCCTCCACAAAGATATAACATTCGAGACTCGGCAATTATAGAATCTTAGTTATACGTCTATAATAATAAATTGACCATCTATAAAAAAAACGCGGGAATATTTGGAAAATATTCATAGCTCTCGACTTACTCATAAAACTTACTTTAACAATTAGATACGTCATCGCTACGATTATACTCAAATATCACTTGTATCACCATTTCACACCACTCACGCATCAAATAATTTTTGATATCAACCACAAAAATTTGGTTTGTTACATTTCAGAAGTCAACATTTATAAATACGTATGGATAGAATCGACATAATCGTTACTTATTTAAAAATACTGACAACAAATTAAGAAGGACCATGGAGAGCGCGGAGATAGATGCACGAGACATTTTCAATGAGCCGATGCAACAAATTCAATTTCCAACAGCGGGGCCAGAGCCCCATTTGAGGAAGTGTGTGGGGAGGGTACCTACCGGCACAATGCACGACATAAATTAGAATCTACACAAAAGCCGCGAGCTCTTGGAAGGGACCTCCGGCAAAAGAACGCCAATTTCTTATCTCAAATTTTTTTGTTATTATTAATAGTGAACAGGCCGCTCTATTGTTAATTCGCTGAATTGTGGGTCTCACAAGTCTTTGTGCCCGTATATGTGCCCGAGTCTGAGTAAATCAGAGCAGATGTGCCAGCGAGCCCGACGCAAGAACGTCGACCCCCGTTTCAAACAAAATTCGCCATTAACATAATCAATTTAGCCCTTCCTGTGATTTTTATGCTAATATTTCATAGGTAACATACCTTGTGTCGAATAGATATCTATCTATACAATAGATGATTACGCAGGAAACTTTTAACACGGATCGATTTAACGAATGGTTTATATTCGTCGTTATATCGTAATTCAAGGGGTGAACACCCCTTGAGTCGCAGGGATTACGGTTGTAAGGAAAGGGCATTGACTGAATCGCGCAATGCGAGAACGCAGGGAACGTGTACCTGGCCACGTGACCCCCATGGATTGGCCACATGGCGCCGCGCGGGTGATCAGCCTATGAGCGACAAACTGCCGACATGTGTCTCACTACACTTGTTGGTAGCTATTTTTAAGTACACAATATATACGAAAACAACAAGTTTAAGGTTAGACCTCCAGCTGTTAATAAAGTTTTTTCAGCTTGAAACATATTTAAACTTTCGGCAAAATGCCACAATTCGATGCCGAAAATTTTACAGTATCAATAGTCATTAGCCCCAAGATTGGCTGCAGAGCCCACGCAAGAAACGATAATTTGGCTACCATTAAATAAATTATGCCAAAAGAAATTCTGACGTCACCCCGTCTTAATTCACGCTACTAGAATGAGGAAATAAGAATGAATTTAAAGTACAGGAAAACATTAATTGAAACATTTCTTAACACCACAATTATCAAACAGGAAACATTGTTTGGACCTAGCTAAAAAAATCAAATCATGTGTAGGTAATAAAGCTAAAGGAAATAAAATATAAGTAGAGATAACAAACACTAGAATTTATATTCAATACAGCAATAATAAGAGACTAATATGTTAGCGATATAACGAAGTGTGTAGTGGTGATGTAAGAATACCAACTAAAAGTAAAAACTGCGGTTGCGAACCGCGTGGCAAATATGGCAACTCTTATGAGACAATATACGAGGCAGCCTATGCTAAACAGTAGACTGATAGGCTGCAATATGTACACACATGTGTATGTATGTAAGGTGTCAATATGCAATGTAATATGCAAAATGGATAACAGCTTGTATCAAATAAGAAAAATACAATGAATGTTGTGTGTTATATTTTTTACGTGGCAGAACCACTCTGCAGCTATATTATGGTTGTAGAACGAATGAGTCGGCTCGACCAGAGAAGTACCCCTCTCACAGACTACCAGCGTAAAATAGCATCTTAATACAGTGAGTGTAGAACTCTGAAGACCCTTTTTTACTGGAGACGAGGCATTCCATCTTTGTCCTCAGGGGTAACAACGCATCTGCATCTGCCTATGGGCCACAGCATCTACTTACCATCAGGTGGACTGTGTGCTCGTTGGTCACCCTTATACAATTTTTTTTTAAATCTTAATTTTCGTGAGCTGCAATAAATGAAAAGGTAAGGTGGTACAAAATACTATTAAAAATATAAGCTTGAACAAAAACTATCAAAGTATAAAAAATTAAAGCAAATTGAAGTCCCATGCAGTCGCGGCGTAAGCAAAGTCACCCCATAACATACGGTGGGGGTCGTAAGTGACAGAGGGAAAGCAAAAAAGGAGAAGGGCAGCAATGTCTTCCTGATAACAACTAAAACAATAAGAAATTGCGCTTGCCAGCCTGCCTGCCAAGCTTGGCTATTATGGCAAATATCTCTCTTTCAGCCAATTCATGGGGGGCAATCAATCTCAAAAACCTATGTTCAACAGTGGGCTATTGACAGGCTATAATGAATGAAAAAGTAACAAATGAAGACACTAAACAACCTGCAGGAACATCTAGAATATTATAACTAATGATAACCAATATGGCATATGAGTCTGACAAATTATTTATTATAGGCTGCAAAGAATCATTCCAACTTAGTCCTGAAAAATGCGTATTCACCTGTATTACAAATTAATTGCAGGTGCTGTAAACAGCAGCATGGCCATTTTTTCACTTGGTGGATGAGCCAATTTTTTTCTGGTTCAGAGGCAGTCTAAATAGTAAGCAGAAACAACCCCATTACTGTATCTATCATTAAACAGCAGCACATATTTGTTGTGATCTTTTAGCTATAGAAACTCAGTATAATTACAAAAAGTAACATTCTATACTATACTACAGCTCTAAAATTAGTGCTTGGAGGTGACTATTAGAGACATAATATGCTGTGGTGATAATACACATCCTATCCATCCAGCTATCACACCAGCCTCAGATGAACTACTAACTTGTTTTGTTTTTAAAATTCTATATATATTAAAAAAATATTCATGATAAAATTTTCTTTAAGAGCCTTTGTCCATTTGAGGTCCAAAATAATGAGGGCTAATGTTCATCCGGCCACCAGCAGTTGCTAGTTGACACTGAGGTTGTTACACAATGTCATTTAATTCAGAAGTTATTTTTAAATAAAAGTTTATCAGTTTCCATAGTACTATATTAAAAACACAAAACTGCTTCAGTTGCTTTTTAATTTTTTGCACATTTTTAACTCCTTCTTAATTTTTTTACTTTTTAATTAATATCTGTGGTTTGTTTTATTCATTTATTTTTAATCTAATGAATATAAAATATAAGTAACCGTACACAAAGAAACATTCCCTGTTGTGAAACCTATCCAATATTACACCTCATAGTTAAGTTGCGATGCCCTGGTGGCCGATAGTCATGGAGGTCCTCATTGAAACAACTATAATCATAAGAAAGAAATAGAATGCTTGTTCTTTCTATAATAATAAAAATTAATGTCACTTTTTATTTCGCAAGCAGCTATTCAGGTCTTTTACAATGAATATTCTTAAGTTCCCTACATATAAAATTATTTACATAGCCCAGAGAAAGTAAAAGCTTTTTGTGCAATTTGTTTCATAAAAGGATGATTAGTAGTTATCATTCAGATGGGGATACTTGGGTTGTATCTATATTTCTAAGAAACTACAAATGGAAAAAAAGAAAGATGCCACCACTGGAGCTTGAATAAAGTTGACGGATGCAGGTGTCCTAGAACCATGCTTTGAGGCATTCCTTGGAGGAGTCCCATATTCAACAGTTAACTTGTGGTGAGCTGTAAAGATGATGATGGTATAGATGCATCTATCCCTAACATCCAAGTAATCATGTGTACATAACCTAATAACTGTGGGATACTGCTCACAGGATTGATTTTGAGTAGTACTCAAAACTCAACCCTCAACTATTTACTAAAACAGAGTTCATTGGAAGTTTGTTCCACAAAATTAGTATGGTTTATTTTGTAAGCAAATACATGATGAGACAGTATTCTAAGACAACCTTGAATTTACATATTATTTTTGTTACACTTGTCACTTAATACCAGCCTTAGAAAAATTTCAGTTAAGTAACAATTGCTGGGTAATAATTCAGATAATATTATGATAATATTTATCTAAAATATTATTATATTTATTTAGTCTTTTTTATTTACAAAAATTATTGTCTAATAACTTTTCACATCTGGTAACCATAAAATGAGTAGAAACCTAATTCCTTTTTAAGGTTATTGACCTCATGTTAAGGTCTTCAACCTTATGTGTGGTCAAAGTATAAGTTAAAATGAATGTATTTCAGGCCAAAGAAGAATATTGCATAATAATTATGATTGGTTGGAAGTTGAAAATGTAACCTAAAAGTCCTTGTTGCACAAAATTTAAAATAAACAATACTTCTCTATTATTGCATTGTAACAATTTGCAACATACAATATAAACCTATTATTAGCTTGAGTTATTAATTTACATAATAAGTAGTTGTATCCAAAACAACTTATTTATTAATATTAGTAACTATTAATCACTCTAAGTAAGCTTAAAATGCTTATGTGTAGTTCACTACAGTAGTCGAATAGTGGATAAAAGCCCACAAATTTAATATTGCAGAAATATCCTTGACAATTAGTTTACTGCCACTTCAAGACTTTACTTATTTAAACTATATTATAAACTCTAACAAGAAATTAGGAGTTCTACTCTACAGTCACTACTCTAGAAAATAATATGACTGTGCAAAATTATTACACAATGTTATGCACAGATGTGAGAAGTTAAATCGATAGCAATGCTATTTTTTTTTAAATACTTCCTTTAAATCCTTGTCAAATGTATATTATACAATACATTGTAAAAATTTATACTGTAATATAAACTTTAAACTTTTGGAGTATCAGTTTCTTTTGATTTTTGTTAAAAACTGCTACCAAAACGCATAAGTGATCTTCAACATTAGCCTTACACAGCAAGAGAGTCATCAGCTAGCTAAGGACTCTGATTTGTCGAATATGTTCAGCAATAGATAGGTATGTAATTTACTGATATGGTGATGAAAATCCATACAACTATACAACCCCTGCTCATTCTAAATATACAACATTTTCAGTGTCATTAAACTCAGATGTCATGACTCTGTAGTAGTGAAGAATAAATTAGATGAGATTTATTTATCCACTTTAATCCTAAATCCAAATTAAGGCAACAAAGGGAATCAAACTAGAAGATGTGAAACAATACATCTTCCTAATGACAACTAGAAAATAGAAAATTGCAGTTGACAACCTGCCTGCCAAGTATAGCAACTATCGCAAATATTTCCCTTACGAGGCAATCTATAGGAAGGCCTATGTTCAGCAGTAGACTGACAGGCTGTTGTAACATGTATGTATGTATGTAATTACGATGTCATATTATATGTAATATGCAAACAGTATAAGACAGCTTGTTTTAAATAAGAAAAACACAAAGTGTGTTATGTTATATTCTTAAGTAAATCTCTTATTTATCGAAGCCATCCTTTACAATTTAGTTTTCATTACCATACGCCAAGTAATAACTAAATGAAATGTACCTAATTTAACAACTATTATTGATCAAATTTAACAACAAAACATTGAAATCAGCATTGGCAACAATATGGACCAATGTTTCATTTTTGGCTTTAAGAAAATGTACATCATAAATTATTCTTAAGAGATGTAAAGAGGTGTGTTATATTCTTAAGTAAATCTCTTATATATCAAAGCCATCCTTTACAATTTAGTTTTCATTACCATACGCCAAGTAATAACTAAATGAAATGTACCTAATTTAACAACTATTATTGATCAAATTTAACAACAAAACATTGAAATCAGCATTGGCAACAATATGGACCAATGTTTCATTTTTGGCTTAAAGAAAATGTATATCATAAATTATTCTTAAGAGATGTAAAGAGGTGTGTCAACTTACTTCTGACGTCTTCGGCGGTGCCGAGGGGGCCTCGCGCCGTATTTGATGCTGTGGCGTGGCACCATAGCCATGGTCGAGTAGGTGGTAGCTGATGGGCTGACTAGGGCTATCATCCAGTAGAGTGGTGTGCGACGGAGACGCTCCGACGCGCACCACCACCTCTGCTTCACCCTCCGCCTGCCCTCGCTTCACCCCCCTCGGCATCGCTGTTAAAATAGAAAAGAAAACATATAAGCATGCTTACAAACTTACAATGATAAGTTTCTACAAAGATGAAACGTAACAAACACAATTAAATTAGCGGAGAGGTTAGAGGCGCCGCGCGCGCGGAAATCACAGGTGAGAAGCCTCCAAAGCGGAGTGGGTCGATATAAATTATAATAACTTTTATGTAATATGCATAGTCCAGAGCAGTACCTGCATGTGTCCAGTTTTGCTTACGTCACTTTTTCAACGACATTTTCCCCAAAATATCGACGACCTAGCGGTAATTCCTAAGCAAAACCGTTTCAGAAATGATACGTATACACACTTAAAAAAATATAGAATACCTATTTTTTAATTGTAATACTTACGAAAGGTGTAAGCGAACGATATCCGAATTCAGAACCATAAAACGACATTTAATGTTTTCGACGCAAACGCTACATTATCGAGTACTCAAAATAAAATGTCCGCCGCTTTGTTGGTCTCGATTGAACTCGTGGACATCGAGCCTGATAAGTTTCAGTAAATGTCACAATTTACAGTACACATATTAATTTATTCACTAAAAACTTCACTTTTAATAATATACAAAATATAGAGTCTATTCCACATTTTATATTATAAATAAAAATGCAGAGCAATGAAACGACGACAGGAAGCTTTTCAGAACATCTGGCTTGCAAGCGACGTATAGCAGTGGCGCGAACTACGTGCGCAGGCGCGAAGCGACCGGCCAACCAACCCCTAGCGGACGCCGATCTCCAAATTCCTCCCCTTGTTTGAGAAGCCATAAAAAATATAGTAACGAATTTTTGAAATTTCGTTAGGCAACCGGTTTCATGTAGAGCGTAGAGCGCATCGAATATAATATATCCAAGAGATGCATCGCAATGCGGAATATTGTCAAATCTCACTACATTGTTTTAATATTTGTCGCATTGTAGCATAATTTTAAGATATTTTATTATACACTTTTAACTATATATCTGTTTACTTAGAAAAACATTTTATAACTCATTTTTTATTAAAGTAGCCTAACAATAAAGGCTACGTCGGTTAAAATTTTCCGTTACGCTTAGTTTCAGCAATACTTTGATTAGGTAACTTGTAAAATTTTGTGGACAAACAACTTCATTTGTTATACTAGAAATCTGTATCGAGTTAGGTACGATAACAACTATTTTAATAAAAGTAAACACGACACATAACACAATAATTTGCTTAACTTAAAATATAAGTAGGTACCTTCTTATATATTTATATGATTGTTATTAAGTCATAGTATTCCTAGTATTTATACCAGTAATTAATAGAAATGCTTGATAACTTATTATTTACGTTAAAGAAATTTAATTTTTTTACTATTGTGTTTGACGGTTGCTTACAAGTTATTTGTAATAAAAAGAATCTCGATAGTAGGTAGGTACGGAAATAAGTACCTCAGAATAACCAATACAAGTAGATAATATCCTAGATATGTTTAGTATTGATTTGAAATGTAATTTTTAATATAAAAACAAAGATTTCATTAATCACTACGTAACAAAACAAAATAACATTCATCACAAAATGACTATGTATTATTTGTTGATTTTTTGTTAACAATATGTAATAAATTAAAATACAATTTAAATATGCGGATGTACCTTAGGATAAGTTTTTTAATATGCCCGTTCTACTCAAATGAAATTTTGCAGATTCTCCAATGATGATCATTATTATAATGATAGATCGCTTGTAATAATCATAAATTACAAGCCCTTCATAATAATTTTCTTTATAAAATTTTATATCCAAGAATAAACGAATGTTAATATTATCAAAAACTTCATAATTCACTACTAGGCTCGTTTAAAAATTTAAATATGATACGCGCAATGTACTTGTCTACAGGAAGTTATGACGAAAGCGCGAACTTGACGGAAATGATTATAGAAAAATAGATATATAGTCATAGACAACTATAAATTAAAAAAGAAAAACGTGTTAGTTTATGCTTCATCCATAGACGATTCAAGTCTTAACGCTGAGAACCAATAACCGTACGTTCAAAAGATGTTACTAATTGGGACTAAGGTGGTTAAGGTGTACTTAATTGTTACGTTTATTTTGAACTTAGTTTTACTATTATTACTTTGAGTATACACATAAAACAAGTCCTCAATGCTGTATTTTATACGTTTTTAGCTTTTTTAAATATTCTTCAACTTTTAGAAACATCCCTAGTTTGGTTTATCCATTTCTCTACTCTAGTTCATATAAAATATAACATATATATTCAAAAAACTCAAAAATAAATATTAATGTCGCCACTATGAAATCGGTCAAATATTTCATCTCACTCCTAAGTGGCGCCGTCCTGGTGGCAAAAAA
Organism: Parnassius smintheus behrii; assembly: GCA_036936625.1. Taxonomy (NCBI): domain Eukaryota; kingdom Metazoa; phylum Arthropoda; class Insecta; order Lepidoptera; family Papilionidae; genus Parnassius; species Parnassius smintheus. Next base: position 20,243,133 of record JAUPFT010000001.1, read on the forward strand.
ATGGCGTGGATGCCCACAGGTCGATCATCATTTACATTTTTTACTTTTTGATAGGCATGACACAAAATTAATCTAATTTAATAGGCAGAACTAGAATCAAAGTAAAACAACTTGGCGACTTGGTTATTGATATGTATTTTTAGTGTAGTGGTGGTCGAGAATATCCACTACCCCATATCTTCCCGTGGGTGTCGTAAGAGGCGACAGAGGGAGACAGGCAGGAGATGGGCAGCAGCATCTTCCTGATAAGAACTGTGAGATAATAAAAAACTGTGGTTGCCAACCCGCTCGCCAAGCGTGGCAACTATGGCAAATATCCCCCCATGAGTAACGACGCAAACAAACGGCCCCCAGTCCCCGGCGGCCCCGCTATTCCTGCCTACGGTGGCGACCATGGTAACGGCGGGGCAGGGGGTGCTAAGAATCTCCGGTGGAGGTTCGGTTGCCACCTACGACGACTCGACCTGGCAACGTATAACGCACGCACCCTGAGGACTGACGAGAAGATACTGGAGCTGGAAGAGAAGGTAGACAAGTTGCGCTGGCATATTATTGGATTATCTGAGGTCCGAAGAGAGGGGGAGGACACGGTAATTATCGAGTACGGCAACTTGTTCTATCACCGGGAGGGCGACAATCTGTCCTAAGGAGGTGTCGGATTTATCGTCCACAAGTCTCTCGTCAACAACGTTGTAAAGATTGGGAGTGTGTCGACGAGGGTCGCGTACCTGGTACTCAGAATCACCAAACGGTATTCACTGAAGGTCATACAGGTCTACGCACTAACCTCGGCACATCCCGATGAGGAGGTGGAGGAAATGTATGAGGATATTTCTAGAGCCATACATTCCTCCAAAACCCACTACACGGTGTTGATGGGAGACTTCAACGCAAAACTAGGCACAAGAGTAGGCGGTGAGCTGAAGTTAGGGAAATTTGGAGTAGGACAACGGAACCGTAGGGGCCAGCAGCTGGCTGACTTTATGGAGAAAGAGGGACTCTTTATGATGAACTCTTTCTTCCAGAAGCGGCCCCACAGGAAGTGGACCTGGTCGAGCCCCGTCGGTTCGACAAAAAATGAGATTGACTTCATTATGACGACCAGACGCCAACTGTTCAGAGATGTCTCAGTGATCGCAAGGGTGAAAACCGGCAGCGATCACCGAATGGTTAGAGGCACACTGAACCTAAACGTTAAGTTGGAGAGGTCTCGTCTAATGAAGTCAACACTCCGTCCCCCTCGTGCTCTAATCCAGAATCCCGAGACTTTTCAGCTCGAGTTACGTAACCGCTTTCAGTGCCTAGAAGATTGCAATGCAGTGGACGATATGAATGACAAGCTCGTGGAAACTGTCCATGCGGTCGGAGCTAAGTTTTGCAAGACCCGCCGCAGAAGAACACAAAAACTCTCCGATCACACTCTTAATCTCATGGCTGTTAGACGGGAGATGAGGCTGCAATCGTCAACAGATTTGACAGCATACAGGCAACTGAACAGACAGATCTCCAAATGCATGCGGCGAGACTTACGCAACTTTAATACTGCTCGTATTAAAGAAGCGATCGAGCGGAACCAGGGCTCCAAAGTCTTTGCCAGAGATCTGTCTGCCAGAAAGAGCCAACTGTCAAAGCTGAAGACTGAGTGTCGCAGCATCGTTTCCGAGACACCTGAGATTTTGAGTGAGATTTAGAGGTTCTATGGGCAGCTGTACACATCATCGTTGGAGCCACACGCAAGTGTGAGTAACGATCCAAGAGCAAGTCTTACCCGACACTATACCGATGATATCCCGGACGTCAGTCTGAGCGAGATTAGAATGGCTCTCCAGCACCTTAAAAACGGCAGGGCCCCAGGCGAGGATGGAATTACAGCGGAGCTTCTGAAAGCGGGTGGAACACCGGTACTTGAAGTCCTTCAGAAGCTCTTCAATTCCGTCCTCCATGGTGGCACTACTCCGGAGGCGTGGAGCAGAAGTGCGGTGGTCTTGTTCTTTAAGAAAGGCGATAACGCTCTCTTGAAGAACTACGGACCGATTTCCCTTCTGAGCCGCGTCTACGTGCTGTTTTCGAGTGTCATTACGAATCGTCTCGCACGCAGACTCGACGACTTCCAGCCTCCCGAACAAGCCGGTTTCCGAAAAAGCTTCAGTACCATAGACCACATACATACCCTGCGGCAGATTGTAAAGAAAACCGAAGAGTACAATCTGCCACTTTGCCTGGCGTATGTGAACTATGAGAAAGCCTTTGATTCCGTCGAAATTTGGGCGGTGCTACAATCCCTTCAGCGGTGCCAAGTTGACTGTCGGTATATTGAAGTGCTGAAGTGTTTGTGCAGTAGGGCTACGTTGGCTATCTGAGTACAGAACCAGAGTTCGAAACCTATCCAACTGCAGAGAGGTGTAAGACAGGGTGACGTTATATCCCCGAAACTCTTCACCGCTGCGTTGGAAGACGTTTTGAAGCTACTGGACTGGAAAAGATACGGTATTAACATCAATGGCGAGTAAATCACTCACCTTCTATTTGCCGACGATATAGTCCTTATGGCAGAATCGCTGGAGGACCTTAGCACTATGCACAACGACCTCAATGGTGTCTCCCAACGGATAGGTCTTAAGATGAACATGGACAAAACAAAGATCATGTTCAATGTCCATGTCACACCTATGCCGGTAGTTGTTGGGAGCACTATGCTCGAAGTTGTTGACGAGTACGTTTACCTGGGACAAATAGTCCGACTAGGTAAGTCCAACTTCGACCGAGAGGTCAATCGACGGATTCAACTCGGCTGGGCAGCGTTCGGGAAATTACGACACATCTTCTCGTCAGGTATACCTCAATCTCTGAAAACTAAAGTGTACAACCAGTGCGTGTTGCCAGTGATGACTTACGAATCAGAGACGTGGTCCTTCACTGCTGGCCGTATAAGGACGCTCAAGGTTGCTCAGCGAGCTATGGAGAGGGCTATGCTCGGAGTTTCTTTGCGTGATAGACTCAGAAATGAGGATATCTGCAGTAAAACCAGAGTGACCGACATAGCTCAACGGATTAGTAAGCTGAAGTGGCAATGGGCCGGCCATATAGCTCGAAGAACCGATAACCGATGGGGAAGAAAGGTTCTTGAATGGCAGCCTCGTACCGGTGTGCGTAGTGTGGGGCGACCCCCCACTAGATGGAGTGACGACCTGGTAAGACATGCAGGAAGTAGATGGATGCAGGTGGCTCAGGACCGTGCTTTGTGGCGTCACTTGGGGGAGGCCTATGTTCAGCAGTGGACTTGTGAAGGGCTTTAATGATGATGATGATGATGATTTTTAGTGTCGAGCTTGAGATTATGGTAGTAACGTTGTATACCAATACCAAATAATGTAGGTACTTAGGTAGTAATTACATACGGAGAACAAACCGCGGCGCAATATACCTACCAACAAAAATCAAATGATACCAATTAATAAGTGCCAGTGATGACTTACGGATCTGAGACGTAGTCCTTCACTGCTGGCCGTATGAGGACGCTCAAGGTCGCTCAGCGAGCTATGGAGAGGGCTATGCTCGGAGTTTCTCTGCGTGATAGACTCAGAAATGAGCATATCCTTAGTAAAACCAAAGTGACAGACATAGCCCAACGGATTAGTAAGCTGAAGTGGCAATGGGCCGGCCATATAGCTCGAAGAACCGATAACCGATGGGTAAGAAAGGTTCTCGAGTGGCAGCCTCGTACCGGTAGACGTAGTGTAGGGCGACCCCCCACTAGATGGAGTGACGACCTGGTAAGACATCCAGGAAGTCGATGGATGCAGGTGGCTCAGGACCGTGCTTTGTGGCATTACTTGGGGGAGGCCTATATTCAGCAGTGGAGTTGTGAAGGGCTGTAATGATGATGATGACCAATTACTGATTAAAAACATAATATACTATAGTATATACTATAGTAAATACATAATAGAATAGGGGAGTGGGCGGAGCCCGTGTAGCCTTTATCATGTCACTAACATGTCGATTCACACCTATAATTGTCAACACAATCAATATTTTCCAAACAACGAATTCAACGGGAAATGGAATTTAAATAAAGAAGATATACAGTTAGTCGAAACTGTTTATATTTTGTGTCAAAACATTAATTCAAAAATCTAAAATGTGTCAATTCGCTCGGACAGCACAGCGAATCGGATTTGTAGTAGTGATAATACGACGTAATTATGTGTGCTCCCGGCGACACCGATCCTCGTACAAAATAAGGTTGACAGCCATTCTATTGTGCATTATAGTATTCTATTATTAAAAACTTTGTTTCCTTTTTAGGTAAATGAAACAACAAGACCGATGCGATGCGATTTGCAAGCGTTTTTTAAAAATACTTTATTGCCGTCACGGATGAGTAAAGAAGGTAAGGACTGCATAAAAATTGAAGCACCCCAAAACAAGCCAACTACGTGTAAATACGAACCTACACGCACACACTCACACAAAGATAAGCCGATCGGCCACCATTACGTTCACGTATCAAAAATTTAAATAATGCCGTCGTTTATCGTTAAATGGTGCAATAATAATACCACATTACAAAAAAAGTGCCAAGGGATTACCTTTCACAGATAAGCCAGTTCTAATTACATTATTTACTACGCACATATATACAGCATAAAAGTTGCTTCACTTGCTAGTATCGCGATGCGAAGTCCTTACTTTTTTAACTCGTCCATGATTGCCATCTTATTTTTATTTAGTAAAATCAATAAATTTTCATATTTTTGTCATTAAGCCACATGATTGTAAGTGACGCATAGACATCTACATCTATTCAAGATTGAGGATCAAATGCAGATGCATTGTTATTTGTTACTTGTCACACCGGATGACTAAGAATGTTTTCAGTTAAACGGATCTCCAGATCTCTATACTCAGAAACACATCAGAATAAAGCTGCTATTTTACACTGGTATTCTGTGAGAGCAGTAGTCCTTCTCTGGTCGACAGTCAACCGTAATATAGTTAGTTGTAGCATGTATGTGTGCCACAAACAACTTTATTATTACAACAGTATAAAAGATTCACAGCGCATCTAACGTTATGGACTTACAAGTCCTCCAGAGCTGTTCTCAGTAAAAGGCCGACTGATGCTGGTGATGGGTGACAATGGATAGCTATAGGATTTTAGTCGGCGCGTGTTCTCAATAATCCACTCTTGCTCATAGAAGATGTGTTGGAAGACGTGATCTTTTAATGGATCGTGTATCACGAGTCCCTCACATTTTAACGACAATTTCGCTCTTAGTTTTTTTTATAGTTTACACCGCTGTTTTTATCTCCAACTCTTTTCAAGATTGTCCATCCGTCTAACTCTGAAATGGTTTACCAATTTATATGAGAAATCCTTTGTCACTAATTTGGATCACTTACTTCTTTCTCGACACTCCTTACTTTTTATGACACTAAATATTTAGTTTTAAATGTTTTATAGTATATCCTGCAATTTCGTTGTCGTAAAAGCTGATGAAAAGAAATGCCCAAAAAGATCTGTCTGCCATCCGATAGATTGCGATTAATAGTTTAAACTTAACCTTGTATACTGGAAGGGTTAACTTTTTCACATTAGCAGCAGGTAATGTGAAAAAGTTAACCCTTTAGTTAGTTAGGCTCATGATAAGTACTGGAATGTTAATAGACTGATGACGACTAAGCAATCTAAAATAGACAGCAGTGTCTTCCACAAAAACTGCGTTAGCTAACCAGCCTGCCAAGAGCGACATTAAATTGAATTATGGCAAAGTTCTCAGGCATTCTATGGGGAATGCCTATGATAAGCTGTGAACTTGTATACTTTCGCTGTAGTGAATAAAAGAATACATAGACCGGAGTGCGAGTTAAATCCCTTTTGTGTAACTACGTACACAATTAAAATATCGCCGCTATCTTCTGTACTGAGTTAAATGAAAAATTTAATGCAGTTATTTTAAATATTCGCATACAGTTATTTATTTGGAAAAATATACGGATTACCATAGTTTTAAAATGAAAATATATACAAAATTATTAAAAAACGGTTTGGGAACTGTATTATCAATTCTCCAATACAGAATAAATAATATTTGGTTCCAAAAAGTTCGTCTGATGCATTAGGTCAACGGTGCAGTATGCGGTACGACAGCAACTTATTGTAAATATGAGAATTAGTTTTATTATATTTAAAAGAGTAGGTAATTCCTCTTGTATACTGTAGGCGTTTTACACACATAATTTGGTTTTGAATAAACAGTCAAACCAATAACAATTATTTGCAGGTCATACATGCACTTTATTCCGAGCAGGTACCGAACTGGCGGTTCTACTGCTAAACGCTTTATGCGTTAGCTGTCAAGATTTACAGAAAAAAATTATCATGCAATACATTCATACGGAGATTCTTAGCAGGTATATAGGGTATACCAGGTATACCTCAATCTCTAAAAACTAGATTGTACAACCAGTGCGTGTTGCCAGTGATGACTTACGGATCTGAGACGTGGTCCTTCACTGCTGGCCGTATGAGGACGCTCAAGGTCGCTCAGCGAGCTATGGAGAGGGCTATGCTCGGAATTTCTCTGCGTGATAGACTCAGAAATGAGGATATTCGCAGTAAAACCAGAGTGACCGACATAGCCCAACGGATTAGTAAGCTGAAGTGGCAATGGGCCGGCCATATAGCTCGAAGAACCGATAACCGATGGGGAAGAAAGGTTCTCGAGTGGCAGCCTCATACCGGTAGGCGTAGTGTAGGGCGACCCCCCACTAGATGGAGTGACGACCTGGTAAGATATGCAGGAGGTCGATGGATGCAGGTGGCTCAGGACCGTGCTTTGTGGCTTACTTGGGGGAGGCCTATGTTCAGCAGTGGACTTGTGAAGGGCTGTAATGATGAAAAAAAAAACATTCATACGGACTACAAACTGATTCAATAAGGAATTGGTTTTTGCATTATTGGCTACGTAAATGAGACGTTTTACATTGACAGCCTATGAATTTTATGTTAGAATAACAAAGAGCACATAATGATGTGGCCCATAGACACTACATAATTGCATCTATTCTCGATTAAAAATCAAAACCCAAATGCGTTGGCGCCTCTCATATAATGCCCCGTCACGAGCTATTGAAATTCTTGTTCTCGTCTATCACCATACGAAACAGCATAATTTTTTTATTTATCTAATTATTGTAATTGTATAAAATATTATATTGTAAATGAATGTTAAAAAAGTCCCGTTGGGTTTGTTGCTGGTTCTTCACAGGACAGAGGTTTTTTCCCGAACCAGTAGTTGAAAATAAATGACTTTCCAAAAGCATTCTTGTCCAAATTTAATAAAACTATTCCATTTTATTCTATTAATTTAAGTGAAACGTACAGTTGAGTACAATTAATGTAAAAATATTATAATATGCTGATGTTCTTAGCGAGTGTGGTCCCTCCTCGGTCGCAGATGTGGTAAGCAGTGACAGAGGGAATCTAAAACAGAAGATGGAGGACAGCGGTATCCCCCAAAAAAACTCCGAATAATAAAAAAACGGAGGCGGGGATGCGGCCTCAGGTTGCCTGGCAGAGGCATTTGAAAACTTAACTATTTAAGGGATGCCAGTAATAAAATAAATAGTCATAATCTGAAAAATAGCTATTATTGAATTGAATACTTTTGATAAAAGAGTAGAAATAAATAATAAAATATAATATTGTTGTATTTATTCTTAAATATTTTAACTTTTACGTTTTTTATATTTATTCAGATACTTGCGAAAAAATAAGGATTTTTTTGTACAGGAAGTGTAGAAACTATATACAGATATAAGCTCACTATCTTAGCTGATGGACTAAACTCTAAGCGTCTTATTATTACAAAACGTAGGTTATTGATAGTCTCGTGTTTGAACTATGTTTTAAGAATTATCCTGCTAACTAAAAAGTCCCTTAGCCGCGGCGCCACAGCCCTTGCTAAATTTCACATTTGCTGTCAAATTCAAACATTACGTTTTAGTTTTTTACTTCGCATATACCCTCGGGACTTTCGTGAAACAGATTTTAGTTTGAACCAGTTACTAAATATAAACGACTTTTGATATAAGGTCGTAAGAGTTAAGCCACACTGCGTTGCGGCGGCAGTGCTCCTTAGAAGCGATGTGCGGAATCCTGGGGTACAATCGTGACACATGGTGAGCATGCGCATTTGCTATTTGCGTTACCGCTCTAACGTTGTATCGCATTACCAACTCTCCATTATCTCTTCGCAAAACACCCTTTTCCTTTCTGGTCCTAAGAAATGTGCGCGTGTGTGCGGTATGTCTCATGCCACGGATTTTATGTGAATGATATCGCAATGCTTCGGCGACTCATGCTACGCAACGCCGCGTTCTACAACTCTAATATCTTCCCATAACAGACATTTGCTTCATAATTTGATGGAAGGTGGCTGTCGCATATATAATAAACATAAAAACCAATCAAATTGTTAGAAAAATATATTAAGCATATCTCAAATATCAATAATAACAAAAACTTCAAATCTGTTATCCTTAGGTTCGTCAATAATTTGCATAGCTGAGTACGTGATGGCCTTCACTTCAGACCCTTGCGGATGTTTGCCAATTTGAAACTCCTCGCCGTAACACTTGCACACTATACGGAACTCCTCCGTATTGAACTCTGTTATAACTAGCTTCTTACATATTAAGAACGGCTCTACCGAGAAAAGATACAGCAGTTCGTCGAGGAAGTGATAGAGCAGACCCATCATGTCATCAGCATTTGCCTCAATCGTATGAACTTCTTTAATCTGAACGTAGGCCAAATCTGTCATATAGCCAAACATTGCCATACCGCATTGCTCAAACGCTTCCTTTAGACTATCACCCCATGCGTGTAGCCTGAAAGTTAAGAAATAAATATGTATATTATTCATCATTAGCCAAACTTTTTTTGATCCCCGACGGTACCAATACAGTAGTTAATTGCAAATTTAAGTGGTGGTTTACCACATGCTCAGCGGTGAGGGAAAACAGCTTGAGGAAAACTGAATATCTGTAGAATTAAATAATTTGAGGGCATGTGAAGTTCGCCAACACTCGAGCAGCGCAGCGTACTGATTCCTTCATAACACTCGAGTTGATTACTTTAAGTTGATCACTACCTGTATTATGGCTATGGAAGAGCGGGATCTTCTGGCACAGGTGTTTTACACTTAAAAGAAGATTTCCAACACGTCTCAAGAGCATTGTAAAAACAATTTTGCTGATTAATAAAAATTTATTATTATTATTTTATTATTATTAAATAAATAAACACACACACACGCGCGCACGCACGCACGCACGCACGCACGCACGCACGAGCGCGCACATATATTAATTGTTGAGTGTGAAGTATTCATGTTAAAAATTTTAAAAAACACGAAAAGCCTGAAAGTTGCACACCACACAACACTTGAACACGAGCCTCTTCCAATGTTGTGCAAAACACGGTCCAAAGACATGAACTTTATACATCCCTCATCAGATGGTCAACCTGTCTAATTTGGGTCGCTTTACACTGCGATTGCTATTGCGAGGATATCACTCGCCCATGCAGTTGTCGATTCTCCGAGGTTTGGGCGGGCTTTGATACATGTTGAGTTACGTCGCTTACTTTGTTTTAAAATTGCGGGTATCGATATTACGGATTCTATTGAAGAGCGGAAAAACGTTTTGAAATCTATGTAATTTTATACTATAGAGCTAGTTCACTACAAGGGTATGTTGAGCAAGCCGATTATTTCCCATGGTCCTTTCAACAATCTGGACATACAGAGCGAATCTTTGGACGAGCACGCGGGCTGCTTGGTGCTCTTTTCAAAGCGCGTACACGGTCGTAAACGTCTTCCCACCGCTCTTGTCATCTTGGTGATTTGTTTTATAACAACACACTTTTTGTCCCAAGAAAAGGAATGTAATCTCAATAAATTACATGGGACACTGTTATCAGTATTACAAATATACAAGTATGAATTATAAAACCTTTTATAAATATATAAATAATTTGTATAACTATATAACCTATATAATACCACTAAGGATAACCTTTTTTCATCTATCTTCATATATATAGCGCCCAATTTTAAGAAGAACGCGAGTTATGTTGGCCATCAATGTTTTTTTTTTATAGGTTAGGGTGACAAACGAGCACACAGTCCACCTGATGGTAAGTGGTTGCTGCGGCCCATAGACATCTACATCTATCCTCCATTAAAGATCAAAATGCAGATGCGTTGTCACCCGTGAGGACTGAGATGGAATGCCTCGTTTCCAGTAAAAAGGGTCTCCGGTTATAATGTGGCTAAAGATACTTTTTTCGAATGTTTCCTTTTGATGAATGAACACTGTTGCCTGTTTCTTGATAAACTGATGTATTGTCAATTTAACCAGTGGAGTAGCATCGGTTTCTACAATCCCATACGCGCCCTCGATTCGATTTCGACTATCCTTAAAAGTATTAAATCAGCAAAAGTCTCCTATAATCCTTGAATATAATTTAAACATTTATAAAACAATATACTTAATCTATTTTTTTAAAGTTATACCTTTCTGTAGCCTTGGCATGCGTGTTAATGTGTATTTTGCTGTTAATGTAATAGTGTTAATGTTAATGTATACTTTGTTTTCATTTGTAACCTATTGTGTGGCAATTATTATTATTATTATTAGTAAAGTATAAGTTAGTAAATAAATAAAGAAGTCCACATGCGTCCCATTGTTCGGCACATGCCTCCGCTTATTTCTGAGAGGGTTTTAGGGCAAGGAAGTGTCCGCTGCGCTGCCCCAATGCGAGTTGGCGAACTTCACATGGCTTCGGATATGTTTTTTTCTTATTTCTCAGACATAGAGGTTTTTTCATTCACCGCCGAGCACGTGGTAAATCAGCACTTAAAATCGCAATTAACAATTTCATTGGTGCCGGCGGGGATCGAACCCGGTCCCGGTTTCCCAGTTGCCCGCGAGCCGTGGTAGCTCAGATGTCATGTGTATGTATGAAGATAAATTCTACTGTAACTTTCAATGCTAGTGTCATTGATATATTAAAAGGGGAAGATAGGTCACTAAATCAAAGCGCCCGGTCCTACAAAACTACGGGATTGCCCGTACTTGGCTCGTAGTGACACTCAGTCGCGCGCGAAACGTCGTTGATCATACAGCTCTTTAATTTCAGTTCTTTTGGTATTAAATACGCATTAAAATGACTTCTTGTGCAGCTAAACAGTGTGCTAATAATTCAAGAAAGAAAAATAAGATACACGGGATTACTTACCACTCGTAAGTATAGCTAAAAATTCTATTTTGTTGAAAATTATGGTAATATTTACTGTCGACTTCGCCATGTTTGTAAGAGCGAGATAGATAATAAAAACATGCGTGAGAGACACGATACGCACGCGATGCCCGAATTCGCGATGACGCGATTTCGCTCGCACAACTACGACGTTTCCTATTTCTGTCCTTGTCTATCGTTAAATGTAATTTTGCGGTTAAGATAACAGATGTGTAAGTTTTGGTGCTTGTAGTCGTGCGCCGAGCCCAGGTTTAGTGATTGCGATATTAGCGTGTAACATATCTTCCCTTTTAATATATCAATGGCTAGTGTACGTAATATTTAAATCGAGAGCCTACTCAGTAGCTAAATTTCAGTTTTTGAGATTTTACTGTCATCTCGCTGCCTTATTGGGTATTAATGGACTTCATCATACGTCCGAAAATGTTTACTTCTACACGATATTTTTCTTCAAAGCCAAGCACGTGGTAAACAGCACTTATAATAATTGCAATTAACGATTTCATTGATGCCAGCAGGGTCGAATTCGGGTTGCTCGAGTACTGAGAAATTCATGACGTGCTATCATATTATTTCCCAATTATTTAATAGGAGTCAACTTTTAAAATAATGCTATCCATTATTGTTTTTTTTTTAATTTATGATGTTATTAGGTAACTTACTATTGATGATTATGTTGTGTCTAGAAATTACTTTTTACAGGAAACTGTTCATTTTAACTTAGCACTATGGATTACGAGTATTTAATAAGGGCTCTTTTTAACTTCCCGCTAAGAAAATTGAAAATTTTCAAAAATAGGGAAGTTATTGGTTTCACCCCGATTTTCGAAAATCGAGTTTTCATCAGATCTCGACCATTTGGGATCCCAGGAAGCTATTCTGACTAATTTCACGTGAACGTCCGTTGTATGTATGTATATTGTGTGTATGGATGTATGTATGTTGTGTGTAAGTATGTAAACCTTTCATAACTTTTGAACGTCTTGATCGATTGAGATGCGATTTGCGGCGTTCCAAAGATCTATATCGATACTTTTGGTGATAATATGAACTGATTCGGACGAGTAGATTTTAAGATATGTCAAAAATTTTTTTTGAAAAACTGTTTTTTTTTAAATAAATTTTAAACGGCTTTACCGATCGATTTCAAAACTAATCAGCTCTTAACCTTAAAAATGACGTCAAATGCCGTTTGGAAAATAAAAATTATTTGAGCACAGTGCTGTGATCTTCCAGCAATACTGGTATAATAACTATATCGTCGATATTTCGCTATTGATGTTGATATCGTATACTTTTCAGCACAGTAGCTTGAAATCGCCTTTTAATGCGTCAGAGATTCTCGGGGATATAACGACCCCCGTTTTGCACCTCTCTGCAGTTGGATAGATATCGTAATCAGGTTTTTCACTCAGATAGACTTAGTAACTTTACTGTACAAACACTATCTATCACTCTAGGATACCGACAATCAACTTGGCACTGCCGAAATTTCGACGGAATCAACGGTTTCCTTATAGCCCACATACGCAAGACAAAGTGGGAGATTGTACTCTTCGATCTTCTGTATAATTTGCCGAAGGATATGTATGTTCACTGTGGGTGCTCAGGTGCCAAGCTTATTCTGGGGAAGTAACGAAATCTCGCTCTCACTACTCGAGGGAAACAGAGTGACAAGATCACGGCTTCCCATGCTACATTAGCAGTGAATTTATCCAATATCAGGGACTTTACGCAAAAGTTAGCACAGTCCCCTACTATCTGTAGACGGCGGAACCACCTTACTGTTCCTTATCAAGAAACAGGTGTCCTCACCAGCTGATACATATTTTCTATACATGCTACCCGGGTAATAAATTGGAACTTTCCTTTTTACCTTGGGCCGGAGCTTGCATACAGAGTGAGTACAGTTTGCGTATGAAAGAATATCTGTTTTTGGTGACTTGAAGGTACGTACTAGCTCAACTTTTAGGCACGTGTGGACTGTGGCAGCTAACCCTGCGTCTACGAGTGCCTTTATGGTGGGACCTCTACAACGGCAATGACGGACCGATTCATCGACTAAGTCGAAATGGTTACAGATTCCGTACTGAAACAGATTGAAGCGCAGAGATCGTGACTCTTGGTCGTGGCATTTCAACGCCCTCCACGCTGAATGTCTCGGTTCCCTTTCGACCGAGCACATAATGAAATCTGTATACAACTTTGTGGTGGTATATGTTCTGATAAATCAGGTTTCCTCGCCTACGCGGATTCAGCTGTGGAGGATATGCACCTTTTCCGTTGGACGTCACTTTTCCAACTTAACGTTAAGTTTTAATGCGCTTCTCACCATTCGGTGATCGCTACCAATTTTTTTTCATTGTTTTGTTTCATTTCGTGTAATTATTCTATCGAAATCACTTGTTGTGACTATAGCCAGCGGTGTACACGTGTGGATGTTGAGGTCTTCCGAGACGTCAACACGCGCCTGCTTTTGAAGCGCAGTGAGCATACAGGGCACCCATCTTGGTTTTCAATCATTTTCACATTTTCTTCTGTAGCCGCTGTGATTGGACCACCCGGGTGGAGTCATCTTCGATGCTTTCCCTGCCTCTTTTTAATTCACTTGACCACTTCTGTATGGTTGATATTGAAGGAGCAGAGTCTTGGTAAACGGCCACCATTTCTTCATGGATGTTTTTTTCAGTTTTTCCTTGTTTTGTGAGGAATTTAATCACCGCACGGTGTTCGATTTTTTTTCAACATTGCCGAGTCAGTCATTCTCGTCGACTATGACTGAAGGTTATATAAGAAGTAATGAAGTTATTAAGATGAAATTTCATATTTATACCCTCAGGTAGTGCCGTTAGCTATTTTTCATTACCCACATTATTAGTTTATCACCCTAATACCGAGAATACATTGGACGAATCCTGCTTAGCTAGATGGATGGCGGTAGAAGTGCTTGAAGATGGCAGAATGGCCGTTAAAATAAAGAGCTAAGTTTAAAAAACTTAAGTCGAGTCAGCTATGTTTACGGGTGCTGGACAGCCAAAAGAGTAATGAACTATGACTGTCTGTGATTTGAAAATGCTAAGATGGGTGATGGTTAGCGTCGCAACCCGTTTCGTACTATGACTGTCTGTGATTTGAAAATGCTAAGATGGGTGATGGTTAGCGTCGCAACCCGTTTCGTACTATGACTGTCTGTGATTTGAAAATGCTAAGATGGGTGATGGTTAGCGTCGCAACCCGTTTCGTACTTCACGGGACGTCCCGCATTTTCTAGAATAAATTTTAATATACTGTCGGGACAGGCAATGTCCCGTATTTTTGTAAATACGAGGGTCGTCCAAAAAAGTGAGAATGCGGTAAAACTTTACGAAAATTGCATATTTTTAAGATATTAAAAAAGATATATCTAATTTTACAAAAACTCAAAAAAATAAGTTTTTTTTGCGGTTTGTTGTAGTGTATTTGCAAAACTGGAAAAAATTGAACTAATAAGTATATCATGTACTTGAAACATTTCACTACAGAACAAGTCATTCAAGATTTACAGAAAATTAGGAGTAAATACTCCACGACACTGTAGAATATAGTTTGTCGGCGCCGAATTTAAATGTGGAAAAATATCCATTAAAGTAGCAAAATGGCAAAAATGGCAGATCAAACGTGTCATGGTCAAAAGTTCAATCTATTCCATCTCTATTTGAAATCATATCCATTCAATGATTTCCTATATTTACGTAACACACCGAATACAACTACATAGTTTTATATTTCCGACATTTTAAGCACTTTGCAGCATTCAGGTCATGATGGAACTAAAGTGATCACCATCTCAAAGCAATTAGTTTTATATTTCGAACATTTAAGCTCTTTGCAGCAAGCTCAAGTCATGTTGAAACTAAGATATACCTGATGGCAGATAACACCCAGTCTGTCTATTTTCTATAATAAACCTTCAGAAACAAACATTGTCGCACAATAATCGACCTTACACTTGCAACACAGAAGGAGCAGCTAATGGAGGCATCAGGCATGTGTCGAGAGAGGCCTCATGCTCAGACCATAGATGAATCCGCTTCATACTACAGGTTGATATCCCCACTACACCACCATGGATAAATCCCACGGACAAACACTATAGGAGATCAGTCGCTCCTAGAAGAACAGGTAGTCGCTGTTACTAAAACCATGGCGGACAGCTACAAGGAAGCATGTCCAGATATCACTCTACCAAGGCTTACTGAGGGCTAACAACCTTGGTGGAGTAAAGAACTATACTGCTTCCACAATGTTATTGTATTCTAGACAGCTCACACAGAGTAGTCGACTTAATTTTGTCCTAGCGTTTGCGAATATAACTCCAAACAAAAAAGTAGGCGACAGCCCGTCACGTTCATTTACAAGGTCTCATCAGCCAGAAAGCATTTTTAGGGATGTGATAAAGCGATAAATGGAAATCGATGATTTTTTGTGCAATTTTTAATTATTACATACTCGTACATAAAATTACGCTCACGATTGTAATTCTTTCGGAGTAACCGAAAAACCATGCAATATTGTTTATCATTTAAAACTATTTACGGTACATATTACAATTAAATGTAGACAGTTTATAATAAATTTGGTGGGCATTATTTTGGAAATCGAAAATTATATAACCAAATACATATTTAAAAGTTTATTTTTACAAAATTATTCATCATCTACTGATATACTCTCTTCGTCTGACGACGAATCTTCATTAAGGATTGTTCTTTTACATTATCGTCGTATCGTAACTCGTTCTGAAACATTTCACTTCTTAACACTTCATAACTTCGATGATATGTTGAGTCCTTTCTACTACACTGGCCCAATTTTCACGCATCATTCAGTAATCCCAGCATCTTACTTGCTGTAAATTATGGACTTGTATTAGTTCTTTCTGGGTACCCTTACACATTTGCCCATATTCATTTAATGGCGTTGTACTGACAGTGATATAGCAGTAGTCTTAGAATGTGTGCCCATATTCTGCTGTAAGTTCGTCCACAATTTATCTTGGTGGTTGTCGATTTTCTCTTAATTTACGGACCAACTCACATTTTAACATAGACTCATCAACATTGTGGCCATGATCACGAAGCCAGTTTATAATGTCGGATTTTTTGTTCGCTTGAGTAGGCATTTTATTTATTATCAGAGAGTGATAAGGTGCGTCATCCATTATAATCACTGATTGATAGACATCGGATTATATGCACTAACAAAGGGCCAAAATATGCATTAAAAAGACTGAAATATGCACTTAAAACTGTTGATAAGCCCAAAATATGCAAATTCAAAAAACCATTTTTATTTTTATATATTTTAATTAAAGACTATACAAAAACAGCGAAATGTTCTTAAAATTATGCATAGTTTTTATGACAATATACAATTAAGTACTTTTCCAAATCTTCGATCACAAAGTGACGTTTGTCACTCAGTATCAATTTAAACACCGAAAACGACCTTTCTACATCAACTGACGACATTGGACAAAATTTAAAATTTGGCGCCATTTTCGGAGATACCTGTGCAGACAGGTACGACTTGTGTAGTTGATGTAGGCATTAATTTTCTTTATGTCTTGAAGATTCAGGTTTTTACACAAAATAACGTCAAACTTTATGCGAATCTTTTCTGATATTGAATTAAAACGGGCGGTGGCGAGTTCGATCATTGTTTCCAGTATTTCAATTGAATTAAATAGAGGAAGGTATTTTGTTTCCAATTTTTCTATGGCATCTGGTAACTTGTTGAGATGAGGGCGATATTCTGTTTAATGGATGCGTCTTCAAATGCCAGGTTGCTTCACTTAACTGCAATGGCCTTTGTACTGTCGAATTGAAAAACTACTTGTTTTACGGCCTCAAAATTTTCAGCATAGAATAACACCGTCGTTAACCAAGTGCTGTATCAAACTACATATTATAAGTTCTGTCCGCAATATTAGATTTGGCAATTGTTTTTTGTAAGAGAGCACACGCAATGGTGCTTTAAAAATTTTATCTCTTCTTGCAAGGCGATGAAACCCGTGAGCTAAGCAGGTAATATGCAGTAAATTTGGGCAGTTCAGTTAGCCAGTGCACTCTTGTCCTACTAAACGAAATATGCACGATTAGGAAAAAAGGCTGACAAACGCATTAAGGCCGTTATTTATGCAAATGCATAAAATCCGATGTCTACTGATGGTTCATTCAGCTCGCTTAAGGGGGAATATAGCCTCAAATGGCTTAGCAAGATCCTCCGTTATACCGAAAATATTACAGCATTAATTTTGAAATAAATATATGGTAAAGTTGAGGGTTAATGTTAAGTACTATGTTAGACGAAAACACGATTCCGTAATATTTTCTCGATAGAAAAAAATCCAAAGTTACCTCCAAAGTGAACAATAAACCGTTGTTATTTATAAAATACTTTAAATAAGATCATGAAACTTTGCATACTAATTGAACTAACTATAAAACAGGGCTTATGTTATTTACTCTTTTTAAATTACCATTATTTTCACTGTAAAAAGAAATTACCTAAACTATCGGCGTCCTGAAGCTTGTTTCCTGCTGCCCGGTTCCAAGCTTCAGGACGGACTTGGAGGTAATTTGGATCTTGCTAAGCCATTTGAGGTTATATTACCCCTTAATAAATCTTCAAACCATCTTTCAAACATTTTGAAACATTTCTGAATCTTTGGTTTGTTTCGATTTAAAAGACAACAACGCTCCTTCGACAAATCTTTTCATAGTTGCCGCGTGAAAAATAATCAGTTTTTGTCCTTTTCCTATATGCACTTTCGAGGTTGACGATTTAGTGTCATACGTCCAGCCCACAGAAATCTAAATAATACTATTTAGGTTTCTGTGGTCCAGCCCCTTGCTACAGTGTGGTTGGCGTAAGCAACGTTTCATTCAACCTTAATTTGCTTAGATTTCCTCAAAAAGTTACACCGCGCTTGAACAATGTCTGTGCGTTCCATCAATATTTTTCTTTGGTCCACTTTTTTAAATGCAAACCCTATTTTCTTCAATAATTTCGCCAGCGAAGACTTCTGCCCACGGAACAAGCCACTGTCGTGGAGGGAAATTGTTAACTTCCTTACGCCTTTTGTACACCTACGCGTTCGTTTGCGGCTGCGAAATAACGAAAAAACTGTCAGTAGTATGGCAAAGTTTCGCATATGCTATGTCTCTCTCTAGCTCTGCTATAGATTAAATGGTTGCGTCCTTGTCGGTATTGTTTCGCAAGGAACTGCGAAATCGTCGTTACACAGACTCAGACGGACGTTTCGCTAGTGGTGTTTCGCATCGCAAGGCGTCCGCATGCGTTCTGTCGATGAGGACAAACTTTCACCATGGAAGCCGAAAATATTCAAATATTTTTGAATTTAATTGGAAATAATCCAGAATTATATGCAATTGGTACCGCAAATTAAAGAAAGTGTAGAAGTGTTTTTATTATAATATGTCAATTACTAATTAAATGTTAATAAAAAGCTTGTAACGTAATAAATATCATATTAAATACTTTATAATGTACTTTTGTTAATTATTTAGTTACAATAAACAAAAAAATCGATAATATTTAATCTTTTAATCGATGTTTTAATATTTTCTTGCAAACACTAGTTCCATCTGTCTAGAATACAATAACATAACATAATGGAGAAAGAGTATAGATAGGAAACAACGTAAGAAAAGCCTTATTAAATAAGGCCACGAATATTTCAATGGATGAAGACTGGCTACTATACAAGAAAGAAGAAAGTCTGAGTACAAAAAATGTATCAGGTATCGACGTTCGGAAGGATGGCGTAAATTCTGTGGTAACATAGAAACCTGCGAACAAGCAATTCGGATAAGGAAAATTCTAGTTAAACAGACAATGCCGAGATCTATCTTTTTAAAGAAACCCGACAGCAGCTACTCAACATCGCCGGACAGAGAACTAAGAAAACAGAAACCCAACGCTTCCTAAAGCCTCGTTGCTATAATGATAGCACGTCTGATGTTTACATATGTTCCTAGGGGATGAAGGGAAGTGAAAATTACATTCATACCCAAACCAGGTAAGAACGACTATACGGACCCAAAATCCTATAGGCCCATTAGCCTCACAGCCTTTCTTCTAAAGACGATTGAGAGGGTGTGTGAAAAGGATTAAAGGGGGTCGGTGCTAATGAGCATACCGCTACACGATAAGCAATACGCCTACAGGTTAGGCAAATAGACATAATCGGCACTTCACCAGGTTTGACTACAAGGATTGAAGGGGCCATCCAAAACAAAGAAATATGTCTTTGTTTTGGAATATGTTCATAGATATAGGTGCTTTTGACAGAACAAACTTCTTTAGCACAAAATTTGCACTAAGAAGACATAGAGTTGAACCCGCACTCATTCACTGGATATTAACAGACTTAGTTTACGAACAATAAAAATCGCTGGCGATTCTCAAACAGACCAAATAAAGAAGGGCTGCCCACAGGGTGGGGTTCTTCCTCTTTAGTCGTAGGGCTACGAACGCACCCTATTACGTCCGTAACGCCGACTGACACAGAGACTTAGAGCTCCCGACAATCCAGCAATTCCTAAAATCACTCTCTGAGAAATTTTTCGAAGCCTCAGAGTCATCAGACATCAGATGTAAACGTTATTTTAACCTTAATATAAATTATACATCAAATAACTGTGTATTTAAATGTTTATTGATTGTATTTATAAAAATCAACTATTTACAAACACTATTATATACATTTTTGTATCTATATTTTATTTACATTTAACAACATTAGTTAGGCTTCTTTTATAGCAGACACCTGTGTCCTTCGATCACTTATGGATATAGAGTATACACTAACTAAACAAAGTCTAACACAAAATTAGGTCGCGTGCAATGAATATAGCGTGCTACTAGATCAAATTTGCGTCACACGTCCTCTCTCAACAGCGCTGCTGCTAGAACTAGTTGCCGCTACATATTAATACTTAATAGCGCCAAAGCGCCATAGCGCAATAGCGTCATGTCGACTACTTACATAGCACGCGCTATGTGTTATGGAGAGATAGCGCGCTATAATATGGCGCTATGCGTTACATTAACCACCATTACAATTGGTTATGCAGATGACCTGAAAATACTGGTCTCTGGATAAATAGCAAGCATGGCATGCAACCTGACCCAAGCGGCTTTCTGTAAACTCAACTGGAATAAACATATGATAAATTTCTGGCAATGCAAAAACATGATTGGCAAACAATAGAGTCTGACACCAAAAATTACACTGTGGCTGTACAAAATTGTTGTTACAAAATTTGATCATATCATATGAGGAGTTCCAATGTGTATGGTGTGGTCCAAATGAATGAAGCCACCATCATAAAAAAGCTTCAGCAATACCAAGAGACTGGCATGTATGGCTGCCACAGGCTGCTAAGGACGACATAAACAGCAGCCTTACAGGCTAGGCTAGTGCTAACCCTGCTTCACCTACACAAACAACAAGAAGCGACTTTAGCTGGCATTAGACTCAAGACCCTAAATCTTTGGAGTATGAGTAGAGTCCCCAATACAGGCATAATTGATAAAATTTACACAAAAATTCCTATCTTACAAGTATGATAAGAACCCTTAAACAAATTGTGTTTGATAAGAAATATAAGATACCATTACATTTGGCAAGAGAAGTGTAGGTCGGCAAAGGAAAAGATGGGTGGATGATATTATTAACATAGCAGGAGAAGAATGGATGCAAATTGCCAAAAACCGTGAAGAATAGTTCAAATGGAGAGAATCAGAATGTATGGGTATCATCCAAGCGGCTATAACAATAGACGCCAGGAAGGTACGACTTTTCCATCAGAATACTGACCGACAGTATGGCAGTTTCAGAGCTGAGCTTGTATCATAGTTGCAATCATATCATGTTGCACAAAAGCTTAGCAGAGCTTAGCTTAAAAGAGATTAGCTTGTATGGCTGCCATGGCTGCATAAGGACTACACCAACAGCTACTTTGGAGGCTATGCTGGAACTAACACCACTTCATCTACATATACAACAAGAAGCAACTTTAGCTGCCATTAGACTCAAGACCCTAAATCTTTTAAGTAAGAGTAGAGTCCCCCATACAGATATAATCGATGGAATTTACTCAAAAATTCCTATCTTACAAGCCAAGTATGATAGGAACCCAAAACAATTTGTATTCGAAAAGAAGTACAGGATACAATTGAAGGAAACTGACCATCTGGAAGGATTGGGTCCAAGAGAGCTCAAAGTTTTCACAGATGGCTCTAAGACAAATGAAAGTGTGGGGTCTGGGGCTTTCTCTGAAGACCTTAATATCCACATATGCACACCGCTGGGTACCCACAACACAGTCTTCCAGGTTGAATGCATGGGTATCATCCAAGCGGCCATAGCAATACATGCTAGGAAGGTGAAAGACTTCTCCATCAGAATACTGACCGACAGTATTGCGGTACTACAAGCTCTGAGTTGCAATGTGACATACTCGGGACTGATATACGAGTGCCATCAACAATTGAATGAGGTTTGTAAGCACAACAATGTGACTCTGCAATGGATCAAGGGACACAGTGGATCTAGAAGCAACGATGCAGCAGATGAACTGGCCAGAAGGGGATCGGCCCTAGCAACTATAGGGCCGGAACCAATAATACCAATCCCCTTTGGCTATGTTCGTTCACTGGTACGTAGATACTTCAATAATTTACATGCTCAGCTTTGGAAAAATTTAGTAGACTGTAGACAAGCTAGGGAGGCCCTACCTGAAATAAACCGTCGTCTAACCAAGGTTCTAATGAGACTGAACAAACCACAGATCAGGATAGTAACAAGTACTATCACAGGACATGGCTCTCTTAACAAACATTTGTTCACCATAGGTGTTACTGATAGCCCCCTATGCAGGGCATGCATGGGAGAGGAAGAAACGGCGGCTCACGTGTTGCTGACATGTCCAGAAGTTGCTTCATACAGGGTTAAACATCTCAGCACACCGGGATCGCTCCCTGAAGTTGCTTGCAACATCAAGGGACTGCTGAGCTTCTTCGGGGAGATATCATGGCTCGAATAAGCATATTATACCTGCCCACACGCAAAATACGCGCTTAGACGTGGAGTGGCGGAAAACAGCCCATCGTAAACTAAACTATCATAGTTGCAATATGGCCATCAACAACTAAATGAGGTTAGTTACACACAACAATATGATTCTGCAATGGATCAAAGCACACAGTGGATCCATGGGCAATGATGCAGCAAACGAACTGGGCAGGAGAGGATTGGCTCTGGCCATTATAGAGTTGGAATTGATCATACGAATCCCTTTTGGTAACATTTGTTCACTAGTATGTGAAAACCTTACCAATCAACTTGCTCAGGTTTGAAAAATATAATGGACTGTAGGCAAACTAGGGAGAGCCTGCCAGAAATAAGCAGTTGTTTAACGAAAGTCTTAATGAGATTGAACAAGCCACAGATAGCAACAAGTACAAGGACATGGCTCCTTTGACAAACATTTATTTACTATAGATGTTACAGATAGTCCCGTGTGCAGGGCATGTATGGGAAAGGAAGAAACGGCAGCCCAGGTGCTGCTGGCATGTCTGAAGGTCGCTACATACAAGGCTAAGCATCTCGGTATGCCGGGATCACTCCCTGAAGTTGATCGCAACATCAAAGGACTGGTTAATTTCTTAGGGGAAATTTCATAGCTCGAACAACCATAATATTCCTGCCCACACGATAAATATGTACTCACGGCATTGCTTTTCATTATTTTTTTTTATAGAAGAAGGGTGACAAGCAGGCACACAGTCCATCTGATGGTAAGTGGATAATGTAGCCCATAGACATCTACATTTATCCTCGATTAAGAATCAAAATGCAGATGCATTGTCACCCCTGAGGACTCAGATGCGAGCGCTGAAAGGTCGACAGGATAATCTCGAAGGCCTGTAATTCCTTACATTATTGATATTTTTTGTTTAACTTTACTTCATGGGGAATTTTTCTTATGTAAAGATATTCCACTCGGCGAAGCCGTAAAAATAGTATTTAAAAAGAAGCATATCCTTAAATAAAATAACACTAAGTTTAAATGTGTTGGATTACCCAAACCAACCAACTTCCTCAAGAGCACCTTTTGCAAAATATTGTTGCTGACTTGAGTTCACTTCACCTGTAGTCTAATTGTTTCTGAGCCCTAGAAGTATGTCACCTTTCAATCACAAAGCCTGTAACTAGATTCTAAGAACACATCATGTGTGTGCAGGTTTAAAAGACAAAGCTTAACTACTTTCCATCTATTTAAAAGAACAGTTTTATCAAACTTATAAAAACACTAGATTGATTAAAGTAGAACGATTTATTACTCACTGTACATCGGCAGTATGATCCAAATCTGAAAAACACATCATTATTACTAAAATAATTTAGTGTTTAGACTGTACAATAATTTATCTTCATTAAATTCTTCAAAGATATATCAATATATCGCTTAATTATAAATATTAGTCATCGAACAGTAAGATACTTACACTCGTATTTCACAGGAGGTAAGATAAAATCATCATGAGTAAATCCTCCCATTTCTTCGTCCATTTTATTTATATAACTTTTGATTTGTAACTATTTTCAATTCATAATCATCATTTATCATGTACTATTTAATTGATAACAGGTTTATTATTAGGTTTATTAAATGAAATTATTAAATATAAATAACCTTGGACAAATACTCAACATTTTAACAACAAACCTTATCATCCAAGTGTCAAAATGACATTTTGGTGAGAACTAGGAGTGTGGAAGTAAGGAGTACGGACTGTGTATTAAAAAGTGTACATAGAAAACCGTTAAATGAGGGTGGCGCCACTATAGCTGCGGGTAAAATTTTAAAGAACGTGCCGAAAAATATTAGTAGGGTAGACGACTTTTTTGACGTTATATTTACTAAATAAAATTGTTTTAGGTTTTAGAGCTACTAAACAGTTAAGCAGCACACTTCAAACCGTCGACAACTGCTAAGTTAATTTCATCCCTGTAGCTACTCCAGCGCTGTTGTAGAGAGTTTTTGAACTGTTATTTACTACTTACCGATCATGAAGGTTAGAGAACAGGAGAACGATCACTACGTACTAAAGCATAGCCCGCCTGTCCTTGAAAATTGTGGAATGTATAGAGGCGCTGACGTCGGTGAGTAGTAACTGCGAAGTTAGCTGTTTATGAGTACAAGTGGATGAAGTTAGTTGAATAATGTACAAATTTTTATTTCATTTTTAATGAGAAAATTTTCGTGCTCCGTAATTTTGTATTTTTTGACAAAAAGAAACATTAAAAAATAGAGAAATATTTTATTGTGCGTGGATATGCAAGTGGTTTAGCATCTGATCGGAAAAATAGACTCAATATGACTTTTATTGACCGAACCTCGACCGATCGCAGCGCCTCACTTATGGTGTCCATATTTCTGGACACTATTTTCTACGGTGATTGTTCTCCTGTTCTCTAACCTTCATGTTACCGATGAACACTTTTTCAACTATTCTACTATGGGAATTGGTACTCCTTACTTCTACACTCCATAGTGAGAACAAAAAATGGGAAGTGTGAGGTATACAATATCTCTCTGACTAGTATATAGTTATCTGTGGTATACAAGCGTCTTCCATTTTTGACTATTTCATGTTTTTATGATCTGTTGATTTCCTTTTTTGTTTATTCTTTATGTTGGTGTTGGTTTTAGTAATTATAAATCCTTAAGTATTTAGTATTTGTGTTGTTTTATATGTATTTATAAGTCAGTTACATAGATATATACTTTAGTTTTTAGTATTTAGTTAGTTATATAGATATATAGTTTATAGTTATAGTAAAATGGAGGAAGATCCTCCCAACCATAGATATATCAAATCAAATCATTTATTTCGCTAAAACATGGGTACAAACCTTGACGGAATGATACAGAAAACGGATGGATACAGAGTCAATATTTGTTTCCACATGTTTTGCCTTTTGTGGCATGCGTAAAATTGTTTAAAATAAATATGTTAAAAAACAAAATAAAATTAAAAAATAAAATTAAAAAATAAAATTAGAAATAAACACTTTTATAAATTTTCTTTTTCTTTCATAAACACTTTATATTTATGTTTTTAGGAAAACATAACAAAAATAGAAAAATTATTTTTGTTCATTTGAGAAGTCACGCAAAATCTTGGATCTATAGTAATTTACTTAGTTAAGCAAAATCAATAAAAATAAAATCAAAATTTATGGTTATAGAATTCGTTGATATTATAAAACGCAGTATTTATTAGCCACTGCTTTAAACTTTTTTTCATTCGCCTTAATGGCTGTTCACGGATATTTTTAGGAACTTTATTACAAACCTTGATACACATTATGAGGCAATTCCTCTGAAATAATGTAGTTTTACAAGATAGCATGAGTAGACGTGTCAGATCCCTTTTTACCTCTACCAATCTTTCGTCCTTATATCTTAAGTCCAATTATTGTGGTTTTCTTTTATAATTTCCAAATTGAATATATTTAGTTTTGTTACTGTTTACTAGTAAATTATTATCTTCTAGCCATGATATAACTGACTCTATAGTAGAATTTATTTCTTGTTCATATATCTGTGACTTATTAGTGTGGGGTATAACAACTAATATGTCGTCAGCCAATAGTATTGACTGATGAATTGTTGTACTCGGTAAGTCATTTATGTATAGAAGGAACAATAAAGGGCCTAAGACACTCCCTTGAGGTACCCCATAGTCATTTTGTAGATAAGGAGATCTGTAATATGTTAACTCTAGATTATTATTAATATGTGATACTTCTACACATTGTTTCCGATTTGGCAAATAACTTTTGATCCATTCTAAAGCCGGCTATTCCTAGTTTTTCACATTTATACAACAACTTGCTGTGTTCTACACAGTCAAAGGCTTTAGACATATCAAAAAAGATGCCTTCTGTTGGTACTCTATTATTAATACATTCAGTTATTCGACGTAACAGTGAAAAGGTAGCAAGTGTAGTAGATTTATGGTTTTGAAAGCCATTTTGTTCGTTTCTGAGTATATTATATTTTGCTTCAAAACTAATAATTTGACTATGTATGGCTTTTTCAAATATTTTGGATAGAATGGGTATCAACGTAATTGGCCTAAAGTTATGAATCTCACGACGTTCATCGTTTTTAATAATACTAAATCTATTGGTTATGATTCTATTACTACACACATACTGAAATCATGTGTGAAGGAATTTGCACCAATTCTAACGTACTTAATAAATCTTTCTTCTTGGAAGATTTCCAGATAAATTAAAAACGTTTATAGTCAAACCTTATTTAAGAGAATTTATTATGATTATGATTATATTTAATGAGCAAGGTTTTAAAAAGATCGATGATTGAACATTTTTATACATATTCCTTTTAGTTTTATTACTTAAAGAAGAACGGTCGTTAAGAGCTGTACTAATAAAAGACTCATTAAATTTACTGGCAATGACGAAAAGATGATCTATTTTAGTTCCATTACAATTAATACAGTCAATATTATTATTTCGTGTATCATTATATTCATATTTTAATGATTTCCCAGGTAGCTTTACTTTTACGTTTTGAATGTAACAGGTGTTTCATGACTAAATTTTTTTTCGACCATGTTACGCAACTTTTTAATAATTTTGAATATTTGTTATAGATTACTTTGTTTTCTAAACTTCTTGTTTTGTAGTATTTATGTTTTAGTTTTACTTGCAACCCTTATACCTTTTGTGATTCACTTTGGAGCGAGATTGTCTGTTTTGATTTTATATTTTTATAATGGAAAACAAAGGTCATATAATAAACAAATTAAGTCATGAAATTTATTAAAAATGTCATCCGTAGTTTCTTTTTCCCACGATATATTTCGAAGGCATTTACGAAACTTATCAATATTTTCCTTAGAGTAATTTCTTTTCGTAGTATACCAGTATTTAATTTTAGGTAGCAGTTTAATTGGAAACCTTAGAGATTGACAGGTGTTATGATCTGATAAATAAAAATTGTTCAGGGAACTAGAAATATCAGACTCTTTGAAAGTGCTAGCTATATGATCAATACATTTGTGATATCTCATAGGTTTATCATTATGTAGTTTAAGGTTGTAGCTGCATAACAAATTTTTTAAGTCATGAGTGACGTTATTATTCTTAAGTGTGTCAATATTAAAGTTACCAAACAATATGACTTTCTTTTTGTTAAGCTTAAATGCTAATTTATGTAAAACAAGATCTAGTTAATATTGATACTGGCGAATAGGGAGTTCCATATACACAAAAAATTACACATTTGTAACTTGGTACCTCTATTCCGCAACACTCAAAAACTTTGTCTGCAGATAATTCATAGCATAATTGTATAACTTTAAATTCTATTGACATTCTAATAAGGATACATACACCTCCACGTTTTTTTTTTTTGTTCTACAATATAGTGAAGCTAATTTAAAATTTTTAAACTGAATGTTACTCTCATCTCCCTTTTTAACAAATGTTTCACTAAAACATAAAAAGTTTATTTCTTGCCCCTCATTTGTTAGTTCATCAATACATAGTTCTATCGAATCAATTTCGTTAAGCAAACCCGCTATGTTTTGATGTAGTGTGGAAGTAATTTCATATTTTTGGTTGTTATTGCGTATGAAAAAATGGAGTCGTGGACACATTTACGTTTGTGCTTTTTTCAACACTTAATGTCTTATTTAATTTATTCACCTTTTTGAAATAATATGGTATGGTGCCAATTTTAGGTTCAGCTGTTTTGCTTTCATTAGCTAACATAATTATTTCTTGAGATTTGTAGTGTTATGCTTATACATACTTACATATCATTTTACACTATTTTAAATTTATTTTTCCATTCTGTTTTTGATGTTCTGCATTCGCCTCAAAACTTGATATTTTGCATCACCTTTATTTCTATAGGATCCTGTAATATTTTTAATTCATAAGAATACAATAACAAATCATTTTCACTTCGTATTTTTCATGCTATCAGCACTTTTTAAATCGGTGTCAATGGAGTCTACCTTTTTCGGTCTTTTATTTAGTTCTCCGTAACTCAGCAATTTCGGGTTTCGTGCGCGCTGTTGCGCTACTTTTTTTTCCTATATAAATAATATCTCATTTTTCACTTAAATCTTGCCGTTTCTGTATTACGAGCCTAAAACCAAAATTTGACATGTTTTGATATCGTTGTTTATCAGGTTGTCATGGCAATTTTTATTCAATTATCGTTACCGGCCTGATGTTTTTACTTCAAAATACTCCTTTCTTCTTGGCCATTTACAAGAATTTGCTTTTAATTTAAATAATTTCAAATTTAATGAGAATAATATTACGTTCTTATGTGAGATCCGTCAAAAAAGCAAAAATAAGCCGAACTCAATCGGCGAATGGGGAGTCTGACTTGAGCTTTGATACTTGAAGCATCTCCTAAAGGCCTTTTCTGCACTGCCTCGGGATCCTGCAAGCCTCTGCCCGCTCTTTAAGTCGTCGCCTAGCCACGCCTACGCCTCCGCCTACTAGTGCGCTGTGTTTACTTACTTCAAACGCTGCGTGCCTTCTCCTGACGTTGCGTGGACCTACTTCAGACGCTGCGTGTTTATTCCGGACGCTGTGTGGGTCTACTCCGGAAGTTGTGTTTGCCTACTCCAAGCGCCGCGTGTACCTACTTTAAACGCTGCGTGCCTACTCCAGACGTTTCGTGGACCTACTCCCGACGCTGCGTACCGGCTCAAGACGCTGTGTGGGTCTACTCCAAGCGCTGCGTGTACCTTCTCCAGACGCTGCGTGTGTTTTCTCCAGATTCTACGTGTTCCTAGAGCAGGAGCTGTGCACCTATCATAGGCATAGCCTGTGCATACTTCGTTGCAGTATCTTTTGTTATTTTTTTTTTTTTTTAATAATATTGTAAATCACCATCTTCATTACAACCCATCATCACCTACATACTTTTTTTTTATAAAAGATACTGTAAAACTGACGCTGCGTGTGTTTTCTCCAGATTCTACGTGTTCCTAGAGCAGGAGCTGTGCACCTATCATAGGCATAGCCTGTGCATACTTCGTTGCAGTATCTTTTGTTATTTTTTTTTTTTTTAATAATATTGTAAATCACCATCTTCATTACAACCCATCATCACCTTCATACTTTTTTTTTATAAAAGATACTGTAAAACTTCAAATTTTTAAATAATTTATTTTATTTTGGTTGTTTTCGTTCTAGTTAAGTTAGGTTCTTAGTTTTTTTATTGTCGCTTCATGACATTTGGCGCCCGACGTAAAAGTTCTTCTTTTCTTCACCTTAGCTACGCCTTATCCATTTCCTTTTGATTGAATTGCTTTCTCTTTCGTTCTTAACTCTTTATTTACTCATCCTTATCATATCTTCCAAATTCTAAAACAAAACTTCATCTAGTTTTTCAACTTATTTGGATTATATTTAGACCTACTTATAACACTTCACTTACATTCATCACTTTAATATTTTTATTCTAGATAAAGAGGTACAATCTTCCAAATTCTAAAACAAAACTTCATCTAGTTTTTCAACTTATTTGGATTTTATTTAGACCTACATATAACACTTCACCTACATTCATCACTTTAATATTTTTATTCCAGATAACTTAAAGAGGTACAATCTTCCAAATTCTAAAACAAAACTTCATCTAGTTTTTCAACTTATCTGGATTATATTTAGACCTACATATAACACTCCACTTACATTCATCACTTTAATATTCTTATTCTAGATTACTTAAAGAGGTACAATTTTTAATTAACTTTTTATTTCTTTAACCTAACTTTGCACTTAATACTAACAATGAAAAGGGTTAATAAGTACAAATTTCTTAACAAGGCCGAACTCGAATACGATGTGAAGATTAGATGTGAGGAACCAGCTAATACTGTTTTGCATGACACTACATTTGTATATATGTATATATATATATATGTTTGTATATATAAGTTTGTATATATGTATAAATATCAATTTCAGACACATCTCGTTAGCGATGTTGCTGTTCTCTGGCTTTGAGCCCTACCGCTCTGGCCGTTCTTAATCTTTACTTAAGTCATAGCGACTAAAGCTTGCTTAAGATTAATTTCTTTAACTTTATCTTCACTCAGGAGCGGATGACAACTCCTTAAATAAGCCTGAACGTCCTTTCAAAATGTTTTTTTTCCACGCAGGAGCGGATGACAACTCCTTAAATAAGCCTGAATGTCCTTTCGAAAACACACTTTTAGAGTGGTAGTCATTGAATGTGAACTCCACCCTTACCTGAATGCAGATGATGAATGTAAGAGATAGTATATCTGATTTTGCCTGATGATGTCTGTTTCTGCAAAGCTGTGTTTTATGGTTTATTTTAGAATGTACATGTCAAAATTTTTGCCGAGTCAAAAATTTTCCAGGGTCGGGGGGAAAATGTAGTGTTATGCTTATACATACTTACATATCATTTTACACTATTTTAAATTTATTTTTCCATTCTGTTTTTGATGTTCTGCATTCGCCTCAAAACTTGATATTTTGCATCACCTTTATTTCTATAGGATCCTGTAATATTTTTAATTCATAAGAATACAATAACAAATCATTTTCACTTCGTATTTTTCATGCTATCAGCACTTTTTAAATCGGTGTCAATGGAGTCTACCTTTTTCGGTCTTTTATTTAGTTCTCCGTAACTCAGCAATTTCGGGTTTCGTGCGCGCTGTTGCGCTACTTTTTTTTCCTATATAAATAATATCTCATTTTTCACTTAAATCTTGCCGTTTCTGTATTACGAGCCTAAAACCAAAATTTGACATGTTTTGATATCGTTGTTTATCAGGTTGTCATGGCAATTTTTATTCAATTATCGTTACCGGCCTGATGTTTTTACTTCAAAATACTCCTTTCTTCTTGGCCATTTACAAGAATTTGCTTTTAATTTAAATAATTTCAAATTTAATGAGAATAATATTACGTTCTTATGTGAGATCCGTCAAAAAAGCAAAAATAAGCCGAACTCAATCGGCGAATGGGGAGTCTGACTTGAGCTTTGATACTTGAAGCATCTCCTAAAGGCCTTTTCTGCACTGCCTCGGGATCCTGCAAGCCTCTGCCCGCTCTTTAAGTCGTCGCCTAGCCACGCCTACGCCTCCGCCTACTAGTGCGCTGTGTTTACTTACTTCAAACGCTGCGTGCCTTCTCCTGACGTTGCGTGGACCTACTTCAGACGCTGCGTGTTTATTCCGGACGCTGTGTGGGTCTACTCCGGAAGTTGTGTTTGCCTACTCCAAGCGCCGCGTGTACCTACTTTAAACGCTGCGTGCCTACTCCAGACGTTTCGTGGACCTACTCCCGACGCTGCGTACCGGCTCAAGACGCTGTGTGGGTCTACTCCAAGCGCTGCGTGTACCTTCTCCAGACGCTGCGTGTGTTTTCTCCAGATTCTACGTGTTCCTAGAGCAGGAGCTGTGCACCTATCATAGGCATAGCCTGTGCATACTTCGTTGCAGTATCTTTTGTTATTTTTTTTTTTTTTTTAATAATATTGTAAATCACCATCTTCATTACAACCCATCATCACCTTCATACTTTTTTTTTATAAAAGATACTGTAAAACTTCAAATTTTTAAATAATTTATTTTATTTTGGTTGTTTTCGTTCTAGTTAAGTTAGGTTCTTAGTTTTTTTATTGTCGCTTCACGACAGATTTTCCCATAATGTGCATCGTATCAGACGTATTACTGCGATTTTTAATAATAGTTTTAATATTTTTAATAAAATGATTTTCGTAATATTTAGAGTCTAATATTAAATTAATCTTTGCACAAATATTTGCGTGATATTCCGTCCTAGACCCGTTTGTGCATTCAATAAAATTACATTTGGAATGTTATAGCACAAGTTTTTTAACATATTATTTAATTTATATTCATTAAAATATATTTATTGTAATTAGTATTAAGTATAATAAAGTTTTAGTTTTTTGGTATTTTTATTACAGCAACTGTTTCAAAGAATATCTTTGTGACGTTCGTGTCATTTTCCCCAACATAAAGAATATAGTAGTTAGTGTTAGAATATTCAATGTTACAACAGCCTTTAAGGATTTCTTCTACTTTTGCATGAGGTTTTGTCCATGAGAATATGTCAAAATCTTGGAAATTGTTGGTTCTAGAGTAAATCAGTTTTGACGCCAGACTCACGCGTTGTTGTCCTCCTACTATGAAAATTTTGCTCTTCTTTAGAGCTTTTTTTAACATTATCTGATGGCAGCTTTGTGATATACAAATTCGTCATTATAGTGGTAGTATCCAAAACAGTTCCTTCTTTAGTGTTATTTGAACGTAATAAGTCCATTTGCGGCATGAAAAGAGAGTGTTTTTATTTTTCGAGTAAGTTTCTTTATTGTACTTGGGTTTCTGGGAGAGTCTGAAAGACTACAACAAATTTTATTCAGGTTTTTTATTTTGTATTCTAATGATATTATTTTAGATTTTAGACTATTATTTTCTAAGATCATATCGTCTATTTCTTTATTAGTGGTTTCCTTATTCATCTTTTAATTCTGCCACAGTTTCATCACACCACGTTGATAAGTCCGATAGACTTCTGGCTCTGTTCATTTTTTCTGATCTAAACGATATTAATGATTCATCATCCGAATTACTCGTATTTAGTTGGGTAATATGTTTTCTAAATGTTATGTATTGCGTTATTTCTTCCTGTGTATTTTCCACATTGTTTTGAATGTTATTTTTATTTTCTTAGATAACAATGTTTAATCTCATTCATAATACCGAACATAAAGCCGCTACGCCACCAATTACATAAAAAACTTAATGAAATTAATATTCTGTATGTACGCTATCTATTTTATAAAATCTTTAGACGGTATTTGAAGTTTTGAATTAAGAAACGATGAATTTAGTCACTTTTTCTATTACGTAAATACACTAAATTATGTTTTTTTTGTTTATATTGCTCCACTGTTAATAATCGTTATTGGAACTGCATTGTTTGTTTTTAAGTTATTAGAAGAAAGAATAACACTGTACTATTTATTATAAACAAAGTTTTGTCCACACCTTTTAAAGATGATTTTAAGCACTTTTCCCTAATAATTTCGTCTAGATAACATTTTCTCTTGTTTTTTTGCACTGTTTTATATATGATTTAGTATTTATTTAAGGTTAAACTATGATTTTAGTAGTTTTAGGCAAAAATAAATGCGGAGTTGATGTTTCTCGTGGCCTACCTATTACCTACTACTACCTACCGCTACATCGCCAATTTAATATAGTATGTAACTACATTAGATTGGCGATGGCGTGGTTAGGGCGTAGACAGAGAAACCTGTAGACAAATTGACGCCTTCTATCGCATTCGCACACGAAAAAGATAGATTTATGCATACTTTTTGCATAGAAATGAGACAGAGCGGTGTGATTGTTTGTCCCTTTCTCCGTACCGGTTTTTTTGTTTAGCAAACTACACTTTGCTAAATAACTTTGACAGTTCGTAGCGATCTAAGTAGTTTACAAGTTTGTTTAAGTGAGAAAAAAGTGTTTTGTGAGCTTAAGATTAGTGAATCTTGTTCAGTTCAGTTCTTAGAACAATTAAAATTTTTATCTAAATATGTTTAAGGTCATAAAGATAATTAGTATAACCTAAAATTACGTTATCGTCCTTTCTCACTCGAGGCCACGCTAATCATTAGTCTATAGGTTTCTCTGTCTACGGGTTAGGGTGAGATCAAAAATGAAATGTACCGGTGTGAGTGCAATACGCATGCGTGCGAGGCGAATAGTGCTGCGCCATGCATCAACTTCAATTATCAATACGGAACGCTCCGTCCGTATCGTAAAATGAATATCTATATGTTTGAGGGCATAAAAATAAAACAATAAACAAAAAGTTTGTGATTTTTATTTTTCACCAAAAATAACTAATTTATTGTAAAAATGTCGTAAGCTCTCCTTAGAGGTATTTTGCAATTATGCTTCATACTTCAATCTAATAATCAAATAAGTTTCCATTATTAATTAATCAAGTATCTTTAAGGTTTGATACTGCTGGCGAATCATACATATGTCAAGTATGTCAAAATATTTTTTAGGACACAAGGCATTCGTTTACTAATTTTCGAAACATATTTTCGTTAACATTTTTTCCTTTCATATTTTTTTTAAAAACGCGTACAGAATGAATATATATCTCGTAAACGTCTTGAAAGGGATAAACGAGGCCATCTACATCCTTCATGTTTATTAGTGAACCTTTCCTAACTTCACCATAAAGTACATTTACACAGGATTCGCATAAAATTTTATTTGAGATTTTTTTCACCACGCAACCAAATATGTTCTGAAAAATGGACTTAACTACTGATTCCACGGACTTAACTACAGATTCAGGAATCCATGATATAGATGATATGAAATCAGAATCTTCATTATCGATTTGGCCTGGGCCAACAGCAACATCATCGTTTGGGTTCGTCATTGCACTAAGGCCAGTTGTAGTATTTAATATATCTATAGTACACGATCTTTGTAGGTTGAGCATACCAATATTCTCCAAAGGCAAACAATTAGCCTTATTGCTGATTTGCACTTCCACGTGGAAGATGAATCGTTTGTACGCTGCTGTGAATTGTCTGGTTGTAGGATTGTTGTTAAATCCTCCTCTAGAACGTACTGCACTAAAAAAAAGTTTCTATATGATCTTGCAAGAGTTTATAGCTCGGAAGAAACTTAAATTTTTCTGACTATAAAATCGACGTAAGGTCACTTTAAAGCTTTTTTCACCAAAAAACCGATAAAACCAAGTTTTCTTCGAATCTCTATCAAAACACAACTGTTTTAAATTTTTAATATATTCACAAACTTTGTCACATTCAGCTACAACATTTTCAACATTCTTTGTATTTAAGGCCTTCTTAAATCCGTAGGTGAGAAATTTTCTGGAGTTGAAAATTTAAATATGCTTGTGAATATATACATTTTTTGAAGAGTGAAGACGCTTTTATTTGCCTAGCAACTAAGCCCACATGCTGTTTATATAGTGCTTAAGCACTATAACTATAACTTAAGCACCATGCTCAATGACCTCAATAGTGCCTCCCAACGGCCTATCCGTTATCTTAAGATGAACATGGACAAAACAAAGATCATGTTTAATGTCCATGTCACACCTATACCGGTAGTTATTGGGAGCACTATGCTCGAAGTTGTTGACGAGTACGTTTACCTGGGACAAATAGTCCGACTAGGTAAGTCCAACTTCGACCGAGAGGTCAATCGACGGATTCAACTCGGCTGGGCAGCGTTCGGGAAATTACGACATATCTTCTCGTCAGGTATACCTCAATCTCTAAAAACTAGATTGTACAAGCAGTGCGTGTTGCCAGTGATGACTTACGGATCTGAGACGTGGTCCTTTACTGCTGGCCGTATGAGGCTATGCTCGGAGTTCTCTGCGTGATAGTGATAAACTCAGAAATGAGGATATCCGCAGTAAAACCCGAGTGACCGACATAGCCCAACGGATTAGTAAGCTGAAGTGGCAATGGGCCGGCCATATAGCTCGAAGAACCGATAACCGATGGGGAAGAAAGGATCTTGAGTGGCAGCCTCGTACCGGTAGGCGTAGTGTAGGGCGACCCCCTAATTTCTAGTATGGGTGACGATCTGGTAAGATATGCAGGAAGTTGATGGATGCAGGTGTCTCAGGACCGTGCTTTGAGGCATTACTTGGGGGAGGCCTATGTTCAGCAGTGGACTTGTGAAGGGCTGTAATGATGATGATGATGATGTTTATATGCTTTATAAAACCTGCTGTCGCTTAAAAATTTTCAAACAATGGTTATTTTAATACGTCTTTGAGAAACTCTAAGCTGGTTGCAACAGAATTACTTAACATTTGCGCTGTTAACCGTACATTCATTTTGTGATTTACAAAATTGACATGTTTTTTAGTTACCTTATTTGCCAAATCAAAACCGACATCATGTTAAAGTTGGCAGAGATTTTAAAGAAATTCAAATTTGATAATATCATATCAGCAAAAGTATTTCTAACCAACTTTAGTAAATGATATGCATCTAATATTATATAATATTTTGTCCTATATAGTTAAAGTACGATATAAATTGAGCGGTGCTCAACTTAACTCCTAGTATTTGTACCATATTTATATTAGATGCTATGCCATCAAAAGCGACAGAAGAAACTTTTACAAAATCTGATAATGAAGCAATACTCTGTTTTAGAAATGTTGCTTTTTGTGAAGCAGTAAATCCTCTTCCAAAAAAAATAAGCAATTAGGATTTTCCAAAAAGAAATAATTGCCACTGCCATGATTACAAATACATCTTTAGCTTTGTCTACTTAATCTCCGTAAATACCATTACCCACATCAACATAGCCATGATGATTACGACAGTCAAATTCAATGTGCTCACAGACAGACATTTCGTCGAACGTAAGTGCGATGACCAAATCTTTTTTTTTCTTTTCTTATATATAGCATTTACGGTTTCTACGGCTTCCTTAGTGATGCCGAGTTTACAGCCTACACCAGATTCGTAGTGTTCGTGGATGTGGCATGCACAGGTCAAATTTTGTTCTCATGTAATTGTAAGCCCTAGGGCTACAAAAGTAATGTAATAAATGTCTTTAGTTGCGTATCACACTCTTGTTTAAAAATTTTATTTTGTTTTCTCTAAATCACCCTTTCGAGGAGATACTGCAACAATTCGTTTGAACTAGAAACCATTACATCAATAATGTTATTTTGAAGTGAGGGAAGCCTTTCAAGATTTTTGATCACTTGAGACACCATTTCCGCTTTTTCATTAGCCCTTTTTTTGTGCTTTTTTTTCATCGGTATCGGTTTTCTTTTTGTCAAAGGTATCGTAAAGGTATCCTTAATACTATCGTCTGTCTTCGATTTTGGGAGCATGTCAAAAATACCCGGTATAGCCCTTTTTTAACACGTTCATACAGTAGTATATGACCTACGTGTGTTCTGAAATAATAAATCTGTGAGTAATTTATACCAAATGAAGGTTATACTCTTTGTACTAAATCATGTGTCTGTAATACATGTCTTAGTGGTGTTGATTTATTTATTTATTGATTTAATAAGGCTTACCAACTAAATACATATAGAAACAATTATTATGAGGTGCACTTAAAAAAATTGTATATATGCATTTAAATTAAAGGTAAACACAACATATAATAAAAGACTTCCTTTAAGGAGAACACTAACCTATAAAACTATCACTGCAATAAAATAATAAAATTAGAACAATAAAAAAAAACTATCTTATATAATGTATAAATGGAAAAAAAGAGAGGAAGTAAAAAAACTTTTAAAATGAAAAAATTATTTGGCTGTGTAATGTGTTAGTACTTTCCTCTTTAAAACATTTAAGCTATCTAAACGGAAATCCACATCACAATTTTGAAATGTTGAATTGAATGCATTCAACAAGGATGCTAAAGGTGTGTTTCTGCCATATTCACTACGACTCTTTTTAATATGAAACGGTTTGTAGTTATGTAGACGTGCACTAATTCTTGGAACAGTGATATCGATATCAAGTAAGAGAGACCGACAGTCAATTTTAAAACTTAAGAGCTTGTGCAAGAAAGTTATACTTAATACATCTTTACGCCTTTCTAAAGCTATCATATGATAATGCTCAAAAGTCTTTTCTTATAGCTATTAAAAGTGTGATAAGTCCCTTCGATGTAACTGATTCTAGCTAACATTATTTTTTGTACCTTTTCTATACGTTGTATATTGTTTTGATAACTAGGATACCAAACAAAGGAACAGTAGTCTATATTGCTACAGATCAACGCGAAATAGAGGGCCTTTAAAGCTGGTATGGACTTAAATTCTGTAGTGTTACGAGAGATGAATGCTATTAATCTATTACACTTATTTATTGTGATATCAATATGACGTGTGAATCTCATTTCGGAATCAATGTTTAGGCCTAAATCTTTAACATATTTTACTTGATTAAGACGAGTATCTGCAATATAGTAATTAGTCTCGAATTTTTTATATTTCCTTGAAAATTTTATGTGGTGACATTTTTTTACATTGAGTTCCATCTTATTACATTCACACCATTTACAAAGATCGTTAATATCCCTCTGTAATAGTAACTGGTCCTCCATGCACTTAACGGTTCTAAAAAATTTCAGATCATAGGCATATAATACAATTTGACTGTTATTTAATACATGTTTTATGTCATCTATAAACAAACAAAATAAAATTGGACCCAGGAATGAACCCTGAGGAACTCCAGAAGTAGCTTGAAATATGTGAGATACAAATCCGTTTACAACAACCCTCATTACTCTATTTTCTAAATAGGATTCAAACCATCTCAAAAGACATCCATCAATAAAAAAAAGTTTTTAAGTTTAGCCAGTAATATTTTATGGTCCACTTTGTCAAAAGCCTTGCTAAAGTCTGTGTAAACGGCATCAACCTCATCGCCATTACTTAGTTCGGTTAAAACCTTTTCGACAAAGAACATTAAGTTGGTTGTTGTGGAACGCTTCGCAAAGAAACCATGTTGATAGTCACTCAGAAGTTGTTTTACGTGCCACTTTAAATGGTTACTAACAAGAGATTCAAATATTTTTGACAAAGTGGAAAGTATGCTGATAGGTCGATAATTACAGATATCATTGATACTTCCGGTTTTATGCATTGGTAAAACGATAGCCTCTTTCCATACGTTTGAAAAAATGCCTTCCGAGATAGATCGGTTGTAAATTAAATGTAGTGGTGTCGACAATATTTTAGCACATTTTTTATGAATATTGGAGGTAATCCATCAAAACCGGCTCCTTTATTGGTATTAAGCCTAGCAAGTTTAACTTCAATATCCTTTTTAGGTATTTGTATATAATTCAGATTAGTAGAATTTGTCACACTGTCGTTAACTCTCGAGTAAGACTTATCTTGGACTTTGGAGGGTTTGTTATAAACAGATTCAAAGTGCTTAGCATATAAGTTAGCAAACCACTACCGTCATTAGCACCTTTGTTCCCCAGTTCCATTTCCTTAGGGATCGAGTCATTATTATTACGTTTATTCTTTATGTAAGACCAAAAATGTTTCGGATTATTTAAAATATTTCTTTGCACATTATTTTTGTAGTTGCTGTAACTCTTATTAATTAGCGTGTTTGCTCTTTTTTTTAACAACTCATATTCGTATACGTCACGATTGTTTTGATATTTTTTCATTTTTTTGCGGCTAATTTCCTTTTCCTTTAAAAGTTTTATAAGTCTCTGTGAATACCATACAGGATATTTATTTTTAACAGATGGTTTTAGGGGTACATATTTTTCGATATTTTTTCGAATTATGGTATAGAATTTTTCTAAGCGTTCATTTTTTTTTATAAAAAATATTAGTAATCCTATTAATTAACATTACTAATATTCCCTTTAACCCCTCCTGGTAAGCTGAAAATGCTTGTGTTAGGAGTGGTTCATGACAGTAGTCGAATGGTGGATTCGAAACCACGACCTTTCGAGTTTGCGGTCCTCGCCCTGCCATTAGGTTACCGTCGCTATTTATTAATTGAGCGGCAGCTATTTAACTCACTATCCCATTTTACTCCATTTAGACCTATTTATACTTCATAATCTGCTTTATAAAACTTATACACATTGAAATTATTGTATCGAAGTTTATCTATTTTTTATAATATATGTCAATTTCTAACGGCGGGTGAAAGTTATCAATCTTCGATAAAGTATCTACATATACTTTACGGACCAAGATATGATATTGAACGTTAGATAAAACCAAATCAAGTATTTTAGAGTCATTATTTTGTACCTAATTATACTGTTTGAAACCGTTACAGGAAGTAAAATCTATAAATATCTGATTTATTTTTGTGTTAGACTTAATTATTGGATTGCTATGATCTGAGGTCCAATCTATATGACACAAATTAAAATCACCCACTAAAAGGATAGGATCAAGATTTTGTACAAATAAACTTTTGGTGCTGATGAAGTGGTTTAGATCATCACTTGAGACTGGTGGGGGTAAATAAACAGCACAGATATGAAGAGAGTAATTTGGCATTATGTCTAAAGTAATCCATAAATCTTCACAAGAACTTTCTAAGGATGTATTCCTTGTAGCCTTTATATTTCTCTTTACTGCTACTAAAACGCCACCACTTTCCTTTCTAGTATAGAAGGTATTGGCCTGTCGATCTCTCCTGAATACCTGATACCTACTGTCAAATAGCTCCGTGCTAGCCACAGAATCGTTGAGCCATGTTTCAGTGAAAATTATTGTATGAAAATGTCTTGACAGTACATTTTTATATATACTTTGCAGCTTAGTCCTAACACCTCTAACATTCTGATAGTAAATGTTTAAATCAGAGTGTGTGAAGGATTTAAATTTAATACAGCATTAGATAATAAATTAAAAAAAAATTAACTGAGATTTTCCAGTGCTTCCAATCTTGTTATTACCCGTGCTGGTGATGTCTCACTTTTGCGCACAAAAATTTTCCCATTACGCAACCAAACAAATTTGTATTGTTTCGATTTTGCTCTCAATCTGGTAGCTGCGTGTAACGCCTTGTTGGATGAAGTGAGGTGTTCGTTAATGAATATTGGTGATTCAATGTCTCCATAACCCAGGATTTTCATGTTTAATTTATTTTTTGGGTTCATTTTATTGTATGTAAATACAGCGCCTAAGAAATTGTCTCGCTTTATTTTACTTGTTAGTTTACATACAACAGTCCTTGGCAGCTTGGATGAGGCATTAAGCCTTTGCACTCGGTTGCAGGATAAAATATCAGTTTCCAAAATGGGAAATGAAATAACTTTTCCGATATTAACGATTGTGTTAACCAGGTTTTCTTGTCTGTGCTCAGGTAAGCAGTGGATTTCGACGTTTGACTTACGGGCAGACTGTTCCATTTGTGATAGCCTTTCCTCTAAATCCCTGACCTTGCCAGTTACATTACATTAGTTATAGAAACGATCTTGGTATCATCAGATAGGACTTTAACTTTGGTACTTATAGCATCATATTGTGAATTAATAAATTTAATCGTTTCTTCAAATGCATGAATTTCTTTTTTGATACTAGCGAACTCCTGATTTAATGTATCTCGTATCACAGAACGCAATTCCCTACGAATAATTTCTGCTAGTTCAGCACGAGATACACAGTCTTGGTGTTCAGTAGTGGGTTCGCTCACTTTTTGACGCCTTACAGTAATATTTTGAGAGTCGTCTAAAAATTCGCTGCTGGTCGCCAATTTAATAGGAGTATCATCACTATTTCCTTCCTTACGTATTATTGACAAGTGTTTAATGGAGCAGTCAGGACATATCCAATTTTTTTGCTTTTTGAAGTTATCATCATTCAAATTAACACACAGGTAATGATATCTTTTGCCGCACGAAGATTGAGTGCAAGTAATTCTTTCTGAAGGTTTGATTGGTTTTTTACAACCGCTGCAGGGTGAGTTCATATTTGAAATAATAAATTTGTCAGAAATTATTCACAAAAAGTGTTGGTGTTTGTCTGGATTCGAACCGATTCTTGAATGCGCTACACGTTTAAAACAAAAGTGGCCGCTTATATCACTGCGCTACTAAGCCGCTAGCAGCAAGCATGAGTTTTTGGAAGCGTTTCGAGTATTCTTAGTTATAACTATCGTACTTTGACCTTTCCTTTGTTTGTTAGGAATAGCTCTAACACCGCAAACTACGTAAACACAATGTTTATAACAATACTAATTAACTCAATAATTAATTATAATTAACTTAATATATCGATACCAGCTGCGCATATTGCTGAATTACAACTCTATAAAAGGCGGCCATTTTATGCGCTAGATTTTTGTAGGTAGTAACGCTAATTATGTAGGTATGCCCAGTGCGTAGACAGAGAAACCTATAGACTAATGATTAGCGTGGCCTCGAATGAGAAAGGACGATAACGTAGTTTTAGGTTATACAATAATCTTTATGACTTTTAAACATATTTAGATAACATTTTTAATTGTTCTAGGAACTGAACTGAACAAGATTCACCAATCGTAAGCTCACAAAACACTTTTTTCTCACTTAAACCAACTTGTAAACTCCTTAGATTGCTACGAACTGTCAAAGTAGTTTAGCAAAGTGTAGTTTGCTAAATAAAAAAACCGGCACGGAGAAAGGGACAAACCATCACACCGCTCTATCTCACTTCTATGCAAGACGTATGCATAAATCTATCTTTTTCGTGTGCGAATGCGAAAGAAGGCGTCAATTTGTCTATAGGTTTCTCTGTCTATGGCCCAGTCCATATTATACTTCTATCATAGAGGATATAATACCTATATACTTCTAAGTCAGTGGCTTCTATAATATTTTAAGTCAGTGCACTCGTGCACTCAACTGATGTCAGACCATAGACTCTTGTCATGATATGTCAGGCGTTTGACATTTGTGCATTGCATTGCACTATGACACTCTATTTTGAAAAAGAAAAATTTGATCGATAATTCGATTTTCGAATTGGTGTTTTTTTACTACATTCTTTTAGGCAAATAATTTTTGAGTCTTTTTATCAAGTTGTGTTTATTCTTCACACCTATATTAACTTTTAATTATGGATCCAATTGCAATTCTACAAAACAGAATAGAACAATTAGAAGCTAAATTGGGTTTGGCTTTGAATAACCCAGCCGATGGTCAGCAAGAAGATTCTGCCACAGCTAATTTACTAAATGCGGCTCATTCAATCAACAATGCTACGGCTGGTCATGAGAAGCTTTCCGAAAGTATGCAGAGAGCTACTGAATTAAACAACTACACTGATCCCAATTTTGTTGAAAATGTAGGCTTTGCTTTGAAAATGTTTGATTTTCGTTTACACTACAGGCATTTTTAACTTTGTACTATTTTTGTAGATGCAACAAAATAA
The DNA here is from genome assembly GCA_036936625.1 of Parnassius smintheus behrii. NCBI lineage: Eukaryota > Metazoa > Arthropoda > Insecta > Lepidoptera > Papilionidae > Parnassius > Parnassius smintheus. Next base: position 20,286,572 of record JAUPFT010000001.1, read on the forward strand.
TATGAATATACAAGAAGTTCTGGCTGCAGAACCTATAATTAAACACCACTGTCAATGTATGCATCGTTGCAAGCAGGTAAAATTTTTGCAGAACTTATAGCTTGTTATATTATTCATGTATTAGCATAATAATGTATAGGAATAAGAAGAAGTATCTGAAAATAGCCTGAGATTTTTGTAGAATCTGTTTTAAGGCTAACATACAAAAACTGAATAGAAGTAGTCATTACTTCAAAAGATAATCTCAGCATAAATGTGGCTAAGCTTTAGAAAAGATATTTGAAAAACATATTTTTAATGTAGATGTAGAAGTAAATAAAGATGTTGGAAGCACTTCTGAAATGGTAACCCTATGGAGGAGGCAAGGCATGTGAGGGTTGTAGAGAGGTTTCCCCTGCAGTGGAATCATAGTGCAGAATAAACATAAATTTTGAGAAGAATTATTAATACTTGTGATGTTGTCTGCAAAAATCTCTTGAATCAAAGCAGAAATTGTAGAGGAGGAAATGGGAGAGGGGGCGGAAAGTTCCCTCCAAGAGAAAGTATATATTTATGGTACATATTTCTACAGAATAGAATAAATTTTGTTTTATTTAAAGGTAGTATATTAGTAGTATTTTCAGTCAGTAATTGTTATGTATGTTAAGAGCTCCCGCAGACATACAATTGTAAGTTGGCCAACTATCGAACGACTAAATTGCGTACTTTTATAATTTAATCAACCAACTTTTTTTAATTGGTTGCTAGCCGCAGACTTAATCAATTTAGTCCGTGACAGTGTTGCCAGCGCGGTGCGTATGTGTGATAATGCGGGAAAAAAACGCTCTAATTTTTATATAGGATAGGGTTACAAACGAGCACACAGTCCACCTGATGGTGATTGCTGTGGCCCATAGACATCCACATCTATCCTCCTTTGTGAATCAAAATGCAGATGCGTTGTCACCCATGAGTACTAAGATGAAATGCCTCGTTTCCGGTAAAAAGGGTCTCCGGTTCTCTACACTCACCATACGAAACACAGCAGCATTAAGCTACTATTTTCGAGCCTACCCATTCGTGCTACAACCATAATATAGCTGCAACAAATAAAAAATTGCTTTAATAATAAAAAGAAGACGAAAACAAAAGAGAACATTTTGGGTTCATTCTATATTAAGTGACAGATTAGAATAAAGGAAAAAGGTATGATCCTTGCACTCTAAACTCGGATGTTACCCAGATATATTTTTTTCATTCTACAGAATGAGAATTTCGTCTTTTGATGAGCTCGTATATCTAATCGGGCTAGCGATAGTCAAACGGGATACAACTTTCCGATTCCTTATCACCGTTGAAGAGAGGCTTGAATTAACTCTCCGTTAAGTATCTGCTATAACAGCTTTAACGGGTTGACTGGCAGAGAATGCCAAGAATCATTACGTACGTCCATTGTTACTTTAGTTGTAAGGTGTTACAATTAAAAATAAAAAAAATAAAAAACTCGGGGGGGGGCTGATGTGGATCCCGTCGGCGATGGTCTAAGTCCGAGCGTAGGGAAATCACACGCGCGCAACAGTTCGTCTTGCATCTTGGCGTGCGACTAACCAACAAAGTTGGATAGTCTGCGAGCTTGCATAAGGTAACCGTGCTAACGAGCAGTTGGCCGATAGTTGGACAACTTTTTAATTGTGCATAATCGGAAGGGAATCTTGATTCTGATACGATCGGTGTCCAATTAATTAGTTGGACGATTTAGTTGGACAAGATGTGTGGGCTAGCATATGTCACTATACCTATTGATATGCTCTCCGATTTAGTTGGCCAACTTATAATTGTAAGTGTGCGGCCTCTCTAAAGTAACTAGTTGTACAAATAACCAAGTTGGATTATAAAAACAGTGCAGTAATAATTAAATAAGCAGTAATTAATATTTAAATAAATACATCATAGATAGTGAAAAAAGTTGATGAGGTGTTATATGTGGGCAATTGTCTAATTAGAATTAATAGGTATGAAACCTCATTGTAGATTAAGTAATTTATAACTAATATAACTTCCACCTCGACTTATTACATTTGCTTGATACATAATCTTGTATTTTTTACAAATTTAACTAAACAACATCCCGAGTTCTGCTGAACAATTACTAACTACATACATAGATAGATAATGACAGGCTGTCTTCCGTAACTCCACGTCTAAGCTCGTATTTTGCATGCGGGTAGGAAAAATGTAATTATTCAAGCCATGAAATATCCCTGAAGAAGTTCTACAGTCCTTTGATGTTGCAAGCAACTTCAGAGAGTGATCCCCTGTGCCGAAATGTTTAGCCCTGTATGCAGGGACCTCCAGACATGGCAGCAATACATGGGCTGCTGTTTCTTCCTCCCCCATACATGCTCTGCACAGGAGACTATCTGTAACACCTGTGGTAAATAAAAGTTTGTTACATGAGCCATGTTCTGTGATACTAACTACATCTATTATACCTAACTACACATATTTTATGGCTTCAAACAACTTTTCAAATGCATCTACATCATTGTTTTTAACCTTTCAATGGGCACATGGTCGGATCCGACCAAGTCTATGCTCCATCAAAATTCAAGCGGTTAGATCTGACCGCACCCACCCACAGCATTTGAACCCATAAACACTTATATTTAAAGACTACTTTTCTATGAAAATGTTAGGCATTATAGAATCTATACGAAATTTTCTAAATAAAATAAATAAAATTAGTCTAAACAAAAGTCAGTTACTCTATGTATTTTTATTTTCATTCTACTGTCAATTTACGACATTTGCCGACCATAAGAAAATGGCGCATTTTTACGGTAGATTCAAAATTAAAAACCATAGAGTAATTGATTTGTTTAGACCACAAGATAGAGAATTTTGTCTAGATTCTATAATTCCAAACTTGAATAGATGTCGTAAATTGACAGTAGAATAAAAATAAAAATACATAGAGTAACTGACTTTTGTTTAGACCACAGGATAGAGAATTTTGTATTAATTCTATAATGCTAAACTTCTTCATAGAAAAGTCTCTAAATATAAGTTTAATGGTTTAAAGTGCTGTGCAAGGGTGCGGTCGCATGCGACCACTCGGGATTTGACGGACGCATGCGACTGCATGGGAATTTTATGGGGATTGAAGGGTTAATACTCTTATAAAACATGGAGAATACATAATACACTTGCAGTGTCTGTCTGTAATCTTAAAATAACTAGTTTCTATTAAGCTGAGGAGATTTTTTGCACGCTGTTAAGACATGAACAACCATTAAAAAATTTAGATTCCCCCTCACTTTTCCTCCCGCCGGAGGTGCGTAGTTTTTTTTATATTAAATGTTAAAGATTAAAATTTTTATTAAACGATTTCTGAGGAAATCATCTGAATAGGCTCGGGGGGGGGGGGGGTATACCCTCCCGCCTAAGCAATATTAAAGTAGTCGTCGGAGCTCTGCTATGCGGGGCTCCTACTTCTGGGTGGCTTGTAAAACATCACGAAGGGGATGGCGGGGTCTGTTTGCTAGCTTCGCTCGCTCACTCGACCCTGCCATCACCTTCTAACCTAACCAAACCTGTCCGGATCAGGGTGCTCCAAGTCCCAAGCTTGCAACGCTCTCCTTTGCACCAAATAAAACACTAAAATATTAACTTTTATAGTTACTTTAATAAGTATATTTTATCATTTCTGCCAATTCCAAAAGTAGGGGAGACAAATACCAAATTCGGGGGCATACCCACACCTGCAATAGGCAACAGTGTCAAAGTAGTGAGATGTCTTATATTGTACTGCAGTTGTTGATCTCCCTGCCAAGTACGATGATTGAGGCAAATCCTCTCTATGACAGGAGAAGCCCAGGCCCAGAGCATACTTAAAGACACTAAGGAGCGAACCATCATAATATCCTCTTCTTCCTCTGTGGTCCTATCACCACAGTAACAGTGGCATGTTCTCACTAGTTATGGAAAATAGCTAGAGTGAAAAGAAGTGGTGGACTCCTTTCTCCCCTTCACTTTAAAAGAAGGTAGGAGAAAACCACATCGAGTCAGGCATTATAAAGCAAATATATTGCAAATCATTTTTTTTTATTTCAGGCTGCCCCTGTATTGGAGTCTGAAGCTATTCAGCAAGTGCCTCAGTTACAGAAAACTGTAGACAAAATGCATGCTGCAGCTACAGAAGTAAAGGCCGAAGCCGATTCGGTAACTTCCTCATAAATATACTAACTGCGTGGTGCGATGAGTTTTTCTCTGAGTAATTTTTATTATTAAGATTTTACACACTTGTAAATGTATTAATAACTCGATCACAGCGCCACCTATCGGGTCCAGACTTTGATTTTTATGGCACTAATTAACATTTTATTTTTAAAAAAAAAAACAAAGTATTCTTAGGCTTCAGCATCTCCCAAAATGTTAGGAGACCTTGGTATCTCTCGACGTTTTTGTAAGAATTCCAGCTACAAGAAGAAGACAGGGCTAATTTTCCTCGGAGTCTCTTATAATATTTTCATAAACGTTCCAAAGCATACTATTCAAAGACATTTTTTATTCTTAGACATTTTTATGTATATTTTAAAAACAGTGCACATGTTGGCTTACAGTATGCCCGAAACGTCAGCATGCTAATTTACAAATTAGTTAGGAGTTTTACATTTACATATATTACATTTCAGAACTTGTACAAGGTACAACATAAGGTTTTACTAGCTGTGACCGTGTCTGAGATAGTTTCGGAATGCAAAGAACTATTATATTAAGGTTATGTAACTTAAGACGCATTTTGTCGTAAAAGGTAGTAAACTGTAATTGGAATAGTCGTGCTTTGTAACGGGGATCAATTGTTTTGGCTAAGCGTGTCTTCAGTTCTAAGTTCTGCTTTGCAAATGTATACGAGGCGGAAAAGTTTGAACTGCAATTCTTTGATCTAGCAAACGCCCTTAATGTCTCTAATGCTATCAGCAGCATACATGCTCTATGTCCTGTATAAGGACATGACTGGGAATATTATTTACGTATTGCATTCCTTTTAATCGTTTTCAGCGTTGTCAGTAACTATGGCTTGAACTCTCGAACTCTGTTTTGTATACTCCAATCTTATAAACGCAATAAACCAAGAAATCTTAATAATTGGTTTGTTCCGGATTTCCGGATTAAACTAAGTATAATAAGTATTAGTAATAAGATTACTTGATTTATTCCGTTTATCCACTCCAGACGGATAATCCAGGTGGATAATCGGAATTCACTTTTTTGTTTCTTTGTTCTTCCGACTTTTTACCCCCAAGTACAGTCCAACTGATACACTTTAATTTTTAATTATTTTTTTTATAAACACAAACCTAGACAAAAATTACATTACTTATTGCCATAACCGTTACCGTTATAGCCTATTGACGTTCACGCATTACGTACTGCATTTTAATCAAATTAAACTTACTTGTTTTAAATGATATAGTTACGTAATTTATAAATTCTTCAACATGTCCAGAAAATTATCAACACTAATTTCATTATTGAATAGACGTAATTGGATATATGCTGGATAAATTTTTCAGTTTTAACCGTACATTTCTTTTTAACCGTTATTATTATCGTTATATACATTATTTTTAACCTCTCATTTTTGCCGTGTTGTCCGCCACTTCAAGAATATCCACTACCCCATATCTTCCCGTGGGTGTCGTAAAAGGCGACAGAGGGAAACAGGCAGGAGATGGGCAGCAGCATCTTCCTGATAGCAACAACAGTACAAAAAAAACTGCGGTTGCCAATCCGTTTCCATGATGAGTTACGAAGAAACGGCCCCCAGTCCCCGGCGGTCTCGCTATTCCTGGCTACGGTGCCGACCATGGTAACGGCGGGGCAGAGGGTGCTAAGAATCTCCAGTGACGATGAGACCTGGCAACATATAACGTACGCACCCTCAGGACTGACAAGAAGATTATGGAGCTGGAAGAAGAGATAGACAAGTTGCGCTGGAATATTATAAGATTATCCGAGGTGCGAAGAGAGGGGGAGGACACGGTGATTCTCGAATCCGACAACTTGTTCTATCAACGGGAGGGTGACCATCTATCCCAAGGAGGTATTGAATTTATTGTCCACAAGTCTCTCGTTAACAACGTTGTAAAGATTGGGAGTGTGTCGCCAAGGGTTACGGGTTACGTACCTTATACTCAGAATCACCAAACGCTATTCGCTGATAGTCATGAAGGTTTACGCACCAACGTCGGAATATCTCGATGAGAAGGTAGAGGAAATGAATGAGGATATTTCTAGACCCATGCATTCCTCAAAAACGCACTATACGGTGTAAATGAGAGACTTCAACGCAATACTGGGCACAAGAAAGAACGGTGAGGTGAAGGTAGGAATATTTGGGATAAGGCAACGGAACCCAAGGGGCCAGCAGCTGGTCGACACCATGAAGAAAGAGGGACTCTTTATGACGAACTCTTTCTTCCAGAAGCGGCCCCACAGAAAGTGGAAGTAGTCGAGCCCCGACGGTTCGACAAAAAATGAGATGACGACTAGACGGCAATTGTACAGTGATGTCTCAGTGATCGCAAGGGTGAAAACTGGCAGCGATTACCCAGTGGTTAGAGGCACACTGAAACTAAACGTTAAGTTGAAGAGGTCTCGTCTAATGAAGTCAAAGCTCCGCCCCCCCCCCCCCCTCGTGCTCTAATCCAAAATCCCGAAACCTTTTAGCTCGAGTTACAAAACCGCTATCAGTGCCGAGAAGATTGCAATGCAGTGGACGATATGAATGACAAGCTCGCGGAAACTGTCCGTGCGGTCGGAGCTAAGTTCTGCAAAACCCGCCGCAGAAGAACTCAAAAACTTTCCGATTACACTCTTAATCTCATGGCTGTTAGACGGGAGATGAAGGTGAAGTCGTCAGCAGATTTGACAGCATACAGGCAACTGAACAGACAGATCTCCAAATGCATGCGGCGGGACTTACGCAACTTTAATACTGCTCGTATTGAACAAGCGATTGAGTGGAACCGGGGCTCCAAAGTCTTTGCCAGAGATCTGTCTGCCAGAAAGAGCCAACTGTCAAAGCTGAAGACTGAGTGTGGCATCATCGTTTCCGGGACACCTGAGATTTTAAGCGAGATTGAGAGGTTCTATAGGCAGCTGTACACGTCATCGTTGGAGCCACACGCAAGTGTGAGTAACGATCCAAGAGCAAGTCTTATCCGATACTATTCCGATGATATCCCGGAAGTCAGAGCAGGGGGCATGATACGTTGCGGCGCCGTACCGCAAAGATTTCACCGTATCGGCGGGCACACGAGCGGTGCAGCGCTGCAACGTTGTTATGTCGCAACGGTGCCGCCGGCGCCCCAGCAGCGTTGGAAAGTCAGGCCAGTCAGCGGTAAAGTTACGCCACCGCCGAAATCGACGTAGAAACGTACGACAATACTGGATCAGTCCCTTTATTGCACTAAGGAACAGTGATGGAGAGTTTTTCCTCCAAGAATATAAATAGTTGCTGTTAAAATTTCTATCGAATGAGTATATCAAGTTTCGAATGTTTATTGAAATCTTTAAAACCACATATACGAAAACATGAGGAATCCAGTGGTGAAACGAGCGAGCGTATACCCTTTCTTGTGACGCATATACAACTGAGCGGTGCCACTCCAACGTCGCAACGCATTCACACCTCCCCGCCTCGTCTCTGTGGTTGCAAGTCCGGTGCGACGCCGCAGCACATCGTGTGACTTGCCATAGATATTTCTATGTAAGGACGCAGCGGTGTCGCTCCGGCGCTGTACCGCCGCCGCAACGCATCGTGTGCTTCGCTCTTATGTCTGAGCGAGATTAGAATGACTTTCCAGCACCTTAAAAACGGCAGGGCCCCAGGCAAGGATGGAATTACAGCGGAGCTTCTAAAAGCGAGTTGTACAATTTAGTTTCAGATTTTGAGGTATACCTGACGAGAAGAGGTGTCGTAATTTCCTGAATGCTACCCAGCTGAGTTGAATCCGTCGAGTGACCTCTCTTCAAACAAAATCGCGCCATATAATTTAGCTTCCTCCCTTTTCAGTGCGTGTGGAATGGAATGTGTTGATAGGAAGGAAAGAGACACTGGCAAACAATAACCAACCGAACAATATGTGAGAGTACCCGTTTCTTTTTCCGAGCAACCAGAATCATTAGGTTGATTTGACTTCCATATGCGAGTACCTATTAATAACTATGGAAATATAAAATTTTGTAATAATTGAAATGTATCAAAGCTGTTGGTGTACCGAATAAATTAAATAAATTTGTAAAATTAGGTAAATTAATTGCGACGAAAAGTCACTTGTACATATTCCGGTGGTTATCACCATAATTGTGGCCTTTTCCTTATATGGTACTTTGGTAGTCGGGAAGTCATGGTAGCTAAGACGCGAAAAGTTCGCTCTAAATTTTATAGTATGCGATCAACCGTATTTATTCCCCGACGCGCCGGCACAAGTAAATAGTTAAAGTTTTAGTTGTGGAGATAGTCGGCGGTGAAGGCGAACATGTAACATGTATATCGGGTGTCCCAGAAGTCGACGTCAAGCCGAAACTTTCTGATAGGCGAGGCCATACTAGTTACCAGAAAAATATAAAAAAATCTAAGTCATGTATTTCAGAAATTATAGTTTTTTTTTTCGATAAAATGTACAACATGAGACAGTTTTTTCTTTTGTGTTGCTACAAATATTTACTTTTTGCTAAAATTTTTTCTCTTACGTCACCTGAATAGTGCTTCTGTAACCTGTAATCCTAAACCCTGTGCCGATCACTCCAGCTTGAGAGATAATGTAATTTTATACCGGACCAAGTTTTCAGAATTAGTTTTATGCACTACTTCCACTGACCGTCCTGGAAAAAAAATTGTACTACGCCAGTTTGGCAAGTAGCTTTAAAAGTTAGCGCATTTAATAAGGATTCTAACGTGGTATAACACTTACTCCATTATTTCTTAGATCAGCCATAAAAAATTTTTGTTAAACAAAGTCAGTTTTTAACTATTTTTTGGAACTTACATTAAAACGATTCTAGTGCAACCAAAGCCTTCCTAATGACCACAGCGTGGTTTAATTGAGATAGAGAGAGACATTCCATAAAGTGTGAGCGAGACAGATAGTGACGCTAATGAGACAGACGCAAATGAGTGAACAAGACAGAGAGCCATGCTAAGTGTGAGCAAAACAGGTAGTGGCGCCTCTTATTGGTATTGGTACACGCACTACAAATCAGTCAAGTACTCTGTGAAATCAGTACGCAACGCTACTTCGTTTACTACGCATCTTTTCGTATTTGCTGGTGATATCTTGTGTTCTTACTACTTTGGCTTCGTTTACTGGACTTATTTGCGTGTGATTTGGATTTGGACATTTGTGATCTCTTTACGACGACCTTTGCTTTTCCCTAGACTAACGTGTTATTGTGTATTTGTACCATACCATGGCTGTGTACACCACACAGGAATATGCCAACATGCACCTCATTTATGGGGAATGCCAATGTAATGCCAGTGAAGCCGCTAGACGGTATCGCGAGAGATACCCTAATTCTGATCGCTATCCAGATCACAGAGTTTTTACCAATGTGCACCGTCTACTCTTCTCTGATGGCCGACTGCCAAACCAAATGCATGGTGAAGGTAGAATTTCATTACCTTACGAGGAAGTAGTCCTTCAAGCAATTGATGACTTGATGAGGACCCAAGTTGTTCGGTACGTGGAATTGAGGCCAGCACAGGTGTGCCCAAAAGTATATCTCACCGAATATTACAAAAAAATGAGCTCCACCCTTATCATGTACAGCGAGTACAAACGTTATTACCTCGGGATTATGAACCTCGGGTTTCGTTTTGCCAAACCATGATACAAAAACACCGAGAAGACCCACAATTCTTAGAAATTTTTTTTGTGGTCGGTTGAATCAACCTTTAGAAAAGACGGCTACATGAACCTTCACAATCTACACGAATGGCACGTCGAAAATCCACGATTGATGAGACAAGATAGATCACAGTAGAGTTTCAAAATAAACATGTGGACTGGAATTTAAACGGAAAAGTCATAGGGCCTTTCGAGTTGCCAGAAGTTTTAAATGCTGAAATTTATTTAGATTTTTTACAAAATCATTTACCCGATTTGCTGGAGGACGTGCCGCTTATTATTTTCAGAGATATGTGGTTCCAACAAGATGGTTGTCCAGCGCATTATAGCCGCTTAGTTCGAGAACACCTTAACGAGGAATATCCGGACAGATGTATAGGGCGGGCTGGTCCGATCTCGTGGCCCGCCCGCTCACCCTATTTAAATACTCTAGTTTTTTTTTTACTGGGGAGCAGTGAAGGAAAAAGTATATTCCAAGCCGATTGAAAATGTAGAAGAGCTTAGACAGAGAATAGCGGAAGCAGTTGAATTTTGTAATGATGGAAGATTCGCCCACCTGATTTCACGATCTTTTTTAAGATGTCGGGCTTGTATTGCAGCTCAAGGACGGCAATTTGAACATCTTTTGTAAAATAAGTAATAAATTTTATCATAAATACGAAACTGACTGTCTTAATTTTATAACCATTATTTTATTACTTTAGTTTGTATTTGCGTCTGTGTCTCATAAGCGTCACTATCTGTGTCGCTCACACTTTATGGAATGTCTCTCTCTCTCTATCTCATTTAAACCACGCTGTGGTCATTAGGAACGCTTTGGTTGCACTAGAATCGTTTTAATGTAAGTTCCGAAAAATTGTTAAAAACTGACTTTGTTTAACAAAAAATTTTTTATGGCTGATCTAAGAAATAATGGAGTAAGTGTTATACCACGTTAGAATCCTTATTAAATACGCTAACTTTTAAAGCTACTTGCCAAACTGGCGTAGTACAATTTTTTTCCAGGACGGTCAGTTGAAGTAGTGCAAAAAACTAATTCTGAAAACTTGGTCCGGTATAAAATTACATTATCTTTCAAGCTGGAGTAATCGGCACAGGGTTTAGGATTACAGGTTACAGAAGCACTATTCAGGTGACGTAAGAGAAAAAAAATTGGCAAAAAGTAAATATTTGTAGCAACAGGAATGAAAAAACTGTCTCATGTTGTACATTTTATCGAAAAAAAAACTATAATTTCTGAAATACATGACTTAGATTTTTTATATTTTTCTGGTAACTAGTATGGCCTCGCCTATCAGAAAGTTTCGGCTTGACGTCGACTTCTGGGACATCCTGTATACATATGTGGAGTACACTAAAAGTTTTTCGTAACTCGTAAATAAAACATTTAATAAAATTATAAAACTAATATATTTACTGCTTTTAATGTATTCTCCATTACATTTTTTAAACACTCTTCGTTCAAACCTTTTTTGAAAACATAAAGACCGCGTAAATGTCAAACCTTTAGTTAAATCTTTGGTTTTGGGAAAAATAAAAAAATCTCAATGAGCGAGATCTAGACTGTGTGCTGGATGGGTCACGCTTCTTACCTGCATCACTTTTGTGGGTTTGCTGTTACCTTCGAACACCCACCCATACAGAAGACTTTTGTTTTCTTTCCGGAACGTTATTTATTATGTATCCATGTCTCACCTCCTATCAGAATGTCATGTACATCATTTAATGTCTGCGATTATACTTTAAAACAGCCACTATCAAATTCTGTGTATCAACGCCTTACGGTGCTCAAATGAGGTGCTTCCCTCCCAGGAGCTTTTGGAAGACGAGCAGTGCAATCTTTCGAAGAGAGTGAACTTTTACTATCATTATAAATTCATTGCTCTAAAATCTTTTCGAGTTAATTCTATTTTTGCTACCAATCTTTTTTTTTCTTCTATCCAACTAACGAGCTCCATATGATTCAAACATGAGCGGCCAGAAGCGCAAAAATTTCAGTATGCCCTATGTATTCCCACCGTATCTAAATGGAACTAACCGTTTCATATATTTTTTTAAGTAAAAGACTAAAAAAGGAGACGGGCGAAAGTTCATAGAAAGCTGGGCCTAATGTTACAGCAACGATTACTGTATTATTTTATTTATATATCAATACCGTTAAAAAAAAAACTAAAATGTTTACGAGTGCTTCATGGTAGAAAAAATATAGGTTGTTATTTTGCTTATGCTATGCATACAATGTTATTCTCACACCAAGCTCTCACATTACACTTCAAGAAAATAATTATTAGATTTTATTGTAAACTAGACTTCACCATAATTTTATGTATTGTAGGACATTCACAAATAGAAGATTCAGACGCCGCTGTCCAACTAAATTCTAGAAGTTTGAAATAATAATAATAATATAATAATATTCCACAACTATCACACAACGCCATCTAGTCCCAAGCTAAGCAGAGCTTGTGTTATGGGTACTAGACAACTGATAAACATACTTATATATTTCTAAATACATAAATATTATAGATAAATTGCACCCAGACACAGAACAAATGATCGTGCTCATCACACAAACATTTGTCCTGGGTGGGAATCGAACCCACGACCTCCGGCATAGCAGTCAGGGTCACTAACCACTAGACCATCAGGCCAGTCAAAGAAATAATTACAAAAAAGCAGAAGGAGGATGAATTAAAAACATTTTCTCTTTTAATGATTTTTTAATCGTCCACTTCATCATAAACAAATAAAATATCGTCTAAAAACGGTGCAGGCAGTATTAAATTCTCTTGACGCCTTGCCCAGCTTAGGTACCATATTATGGACATTACATGACAACAGCAACCTACAGTTCTTTTTCCTACCAAAGAATTGAAATAATACTGTTTGATGATCTCTCAACCATTAAGAGGACTGTCAACTAAAAAATAATATGTAAAATATGTTTTTGAGCTTAAGTATATGTCTCGATTTTATTCGACCTCTCAATAGCCAGCTAGAATGGTTGGATAGTACCATTCTAGGTAGCTATTAAGAGGTCGAATAAAGACAATTCTCTTAGTAGGTTGCTGTCCGTTTCTAGACACACTTCTATTTCATATCTCCCATCTTGTATGTGTTCACCATAATGGGACCTAGCCCACTTAATTTGATAAATACCTAAAGATATTTTTATTAAATTACTGTGTGTGAGCTGGGGAAAATCATTTATCATTTTGCACATGTATTCTTGTAAAATCAGAAAAGAAACCGTCAGAATCCTTTATACGTAGCCAGAGTCGTTAAAGATGGGAATATTATTACAGCACAGAAAAACAACAGAAAATATTCACTACCACCGCAAGCTCAGAGCCAAACAAAAGTTCTCTATATAAAAAAGTACTCTGTGAACAAAAGTAACAAATGATTTGAGTGTCGTTTTTAGTTTTTAAACTAACGTTGACATTTCCGCTTTGTGGCCCGTATAAAACATTGATAATCGATTGTGAAATCGATTTATTAATTTATTCAGTCAATTTATTTTTACGACTATTTTGAAATGTTAAGGTGTCACGAGGGAACCATTATTTAAATAAGAAGTTTCTTAAACTTACCTAAAGAAGAAAAGACTGAATCACTTTTTATTGTCTATTATCTATTTTTGTATTAAAATCGATTAACTAACCTATTTCATCTGGCAGCATTGTTTAAAAATAACGGAAGTCAGTATTATTCTTATTAAATATTTAATTTCTTTTGCCATGATAAAACTGCTTAATATTTCATTATTAACTACAAAAAAACTATAAAAAAATATTGATAAATATTTCACTTGTTTAACGTTAGTCCCAAATTCACCCGTCTCCTTTGTCACTGATATGTCATTGATAGCCAATATACACGATAGCATTTTCTTAATCACTTATGTACTTATTCTTTTTATAGGTGTCTCACGGCATACAAGAATTGGCAGAGACTTGTGGCACTGCAGCATCTAAAGCTTCCGAACAATTAGCAGAAGTTGCCCAAAAGGTCGAGCAAGTAGAGAATAAGATGTATCCCAAGAGAAGAAATGGCTTAGATTAATATCATTTTCCGATGACGCTATTTATTTATTGTGATACATATTTTTATTGTATACTTATTTGAAAGAGAAATTATATAGTATTATTAATGCTTTTGTACAACTTCAATTAAAAGAACTTAATTGCAATTTTTCTTCGTTAGTAATTAGTTTTCTCAAGCTCATGCGTCAGTAATCGTTTTAAAAGATTCTGTAATAATATAAAACTGCAACCCTGGTGTTACAGTTGTTCAATCAGGAATCGCAGGTGCGGTACCGGCCCTTTAGAAAGATGTAAGCTTTTTTCTTGAAGGTTTATTTTACTATTATTTGGTTTAATCAATGTATTTAGATTTATGGCATAATAATAATTTTCTATATATTAAACATAGTCAAACGCCTGTCATTTAGAGGGCAGACTACAGATTTCAATTTGGCATTATCCTGACATCTCTCGTGCTTCCTTAAAATCTGGTCTTAACTTGGCCCATCTTTAATACATCGCCTATTTGGTAGATTAAATTCCGCCTAGGGCGTCCATTGCCGATAGTTTTTCGACAATGCTAAGCAGGCTCATTGCAGTGACTTTTACTGTGCTGATGTGGTGATCCTTTACCCATATAAACAGTGGGAATATAACGGCTTTACGCCAGTCCCCCGGTATTTGCTGAATTTAGAAAAAGTGTAGGTAAAACAAACTTGGCACCTCTCTCTCTCTAGCCCCCAGAATTTCTAATTATACTTTATCATTCACAGCTGTCTTACCTGCTTTCGTGGTTTTTATTAACAAAACAAAAAAAAAACAACATCTACGAACGATTAAAAAGGCAATAACAAAAATATACCGGGAGGAAAACCGGCGACGAGGCTCGCCACCCGTCACATTGTCTCCCGGAGCGGCGAAAAGTGCATTGCAGAAACCCGTCTGACTACAGTAGTTAGTTAGTACCAGTTCTGGCTCACTGAGTCAGAAGTGGTACAAGTACGACGTTCATCGACTCACGAACCTAAAAAACAATAAAAAAAAGGTTTTGGCATGCTCTGATCACGAATCTGCGGTTCATTTTTGCGTAGGATATCCGGTGGGGGCCTCCACCGTCATTAGCGCTCCATTGTTCTTATCTATTTATCTATTGTTCATTGAATACCGTCATTATCTATTCTTCCTCAGCGTGGTGCTATTGTATTATACTCCTTTGTTCCTATCTACACTAATCTGAATCATCAAAACACATTACCTAATTTTGTAAAAATTTTTATTTACAAAATACAAAATCTTATTATCTATAAAATAGGAGCGAAACATCTCATCTACTAAAATATCGTTGTACAATGTGTTCCCTGTAAATATACTCGTAAAACTATGCATAGAACATCCCTGAAACTTATATAGCAAATACATTAAGCAATATTCGCCACAAACTGAAGTCCACTCATTCTGAACCCTATCAATATTCCAGTTCCATCTTTTACAATTCCTTTCTAAAAACTCTAGATGATATCGTTTCACGCGCCGCCAGCCAGTCTTGTGTGCTCTTCGCTCTATGAGCTGACGCCGAATCTTGTTGGAATACCCAGTGCCTGTTATTGAACATGGTATGAGAAACAGGTTACACAAGGTTCGTCAGGACTGTATTTTGATAAACAACTGCATTCGTTTTTACACCTTTCTCACAAAAATGTAGCTCTGTTAAGCCCCAATAAGAAACTCCCAACCATACCATGAGCGAGGATGGAAAATGACCTCGTTGGACACGCGGAATACGGTTGCTCGCTTCTTCACTACTGTGTGCGTACACCTTATCATTTTGTTTGTTGTAGCTCTCTTCTACGGTAACAAAATTTTCATCCGAAAAAAGAATTCCCCGATATTTTTTCCCGCGTACCGCTTCAACAAAGCGCGGCATCTCTTCAGTCTCAGGTCCATTAGACGAGCATTCAAACGATGTCCTGTTTTTCTTCGATATGCCCGTAGCCCTAAGTCTTCATTTAACACCCTTTTCACCGTGGTTCTGCTTAACCCCATCTGAAGGGCCAACAGTTTCTGCTTACGTTTGGGATTTCTTTAAATTCGCGCCTTCACAGCTTTTATCACTACTGGAGTCCTAACAGACCGAGGATGACCACTTCTTGACCTGTCATCTACACTCTTCTTCTTTGTATCGTTTGATGGTACGATAAACGAACCTTTTGGTTATATTCAAATTTTTCAGTATGTCAAAAATTTGAATTGGCGCGTAACCGCAACGATGCAACGCAATAACTGCAACACGGTCTTCTTTAAGCGTCCACTCCATATTTAAAAATGACTAAAATTCTAAAAAGTATACAGTTTTATTTTCATGAACAATTCGAATTCAATAAACTTTTTTGTGGCCAGCATTGTAAAAGAAAAGTTTTTACTGTGTGACAATACTTATGACCTGTCTAGGTATATACGTTGGTACTTGGGTGTACATGGGCAGTCTATTAGCAGCATAAACATTATTTTCTAGACTGGGGTGTATCTTTTTCAGATGTTGTTGTACATCTAGTGTATCCATGATATTACTGCTATTAGTAGATTATTACAGTACAATCTACTCAGTGACTAACATAGGAATGATCAATTATAGCGATTTCTAAATATTAAATTGCATTATTTTGTGTTATACAAAACGTATTTGAGTCATCAATACACTGAATAAGACGCAACACGAAGTAATGCTGAGATAAGCAACAGAATGTGAGATAAGCTTGTTGACGCATAAAGTTACTATCAATTCCACTGTAGAAATTCTTTAAATTAGAATTATTACATACTGGTACTATATAAGACCAAGCAACTGCAGTCATGGAGTTAGTGTATGGTCGTTTGACCGCAGTGGATCTATCAATACTACATTTGTGTTACTTCAACGCATCAAAGGCCACAGATGTAAGTGATGATCTATTGACATACTTTTCTTTCTGTTATTTTCTTACGTGTGTATGATTTAGTGTTAACAAATTATGTTTAAATATTTATAATAAAGCCGTGGTAGCTCAGATGGTTAGCGCTCGCTGTAAATTTCACAGTACGCTAGCAAACCGGGTTCGATCCCCGCCGGCACCAATGAAATTGTTAATTGCAATTTTAAGTGCTGATTTACCACGTGCTCGGCGGTGAAGGAAAACATCGTGAGGAAACCTGCATGTCTGAGAAAAAAAATATTTCGAAGACATGTGAAGTTCGCCAACACGCATTGGGGCAGCGCGGCGGACACTTCGTTGCCCTAAAACCCTCTCAAAAATGAGGGGAGGCCTGTGCCCAGCAGTGGGACGTATATAGGCTGTAACTTTAACTTTATATGATTAAGCCGTGGTAGCTCAGATGGTTAGCGCAAGCTGTAAATTTCACGGTACGCGACACGGGTTCGATCCCCGCCGGCACCAATTAAATTGTTAATTGCAATTTTAAGTGCTGATTTACCACGTGCTCGGCGGTGAAGGAAAACATCGTGAGGAAACCTGCATGTCTGAGAAAAAAAAATATTTCAAAGACATGTGAAGTTCGCCAACACGCATTGAGGCAGCGCGGCGGACACTTCCTTGCCCTAAAACCCTCTCAGAAATGAGGGGAGGCCTGTGCCCAGCAGTGGGACGTATATAGGCTGTAACTTTAACTTTATATGATTAAGCCGTGGTAGCTCAGATGGTTAGCGCAAGCTGTAAATTTCACGTCACGCGACACGGGTTCGATCCCCGCCGGCACCAATTAAATTGTTAATTGCAATTTTAAGTGCTGATTTACCACGTGCTCGGCGGTGAAGGAAAACATCGTGAGGAAACCTGCATGTCTGAGAAAAAAAATATTTCGAAGACATGCGAAGTTCGCCAACACGCATTGGGGCAGCGCGGCGGACACTTCCTTGCCCTAAAACCCTCTCAGAAATGAGGGGAGACCTGTGCCCAGCTGTGGGACGTATATAGGATGTAACTTTAACTTTATATGATTAAGCCGTGGTAGCTCATTTGGTTAGCGCAAGCTGTAAATTTCACAGTACGCGACACGGTTTCTATCCCCGCCGGCACCAATTAAATTGTTAATTGCAATTCTAAGTGCTGATTTACCACGTGCTCGGCGGTGAATGAAAACATCGTGAGGAAACCTGCATGTCTGAGAAAATTTCGAAGGCATGTGAGGTTCGCCAACACGCATTGAGGCCGCGCCGCGTACATTTCCTAGCCCTAAATACAAAGACAATAGCAGAAAGTGAAAAAGTTAAAAAATACTTTTTTAACAATGACAGTCATTAGTTGATCATTAGTGAATGTGATTCTGTTTACTTAAATTACAGGAAGACAAGAGCAGAAGGAAGAAATGGGATGATGGGAAGTATTGCAGCATTGTTATGCGAAGTTTGTTGGAACAAACATATTTTTAGTCAAGCGTAAATACTTTTAACATTTTGGTTCAAAATGGCACAAAATCTAAAAAATATTAGATACATCATCGACATGGACGGATTTTACATTACATATCCTCATAAACATTTTCAATGTAGAGAAATGGCTATTCTAGATGTAAAATTATCTAATAAAAAATGAAATCAGACGCATCATTTTTATTAGATAGAACCGGAGACCCTTTTTACTGGAAACGAGGCATTCCGTCTTAGTCCTCACGGGTGACAACGCATCTGCATTTTGATTCGTAATCGATGATGGATGTAGATGTCTATGGGCCACAGCAACCACTTACCATCGGGTGGACTGTGTGCTCGTTTGTCACCCTATCCTATAAAAAAAAAGATAGTTTTACATCTAGATGAGCCATTTCTCTACATTGAAAATGTTTATGAGGATATGTAATGTAAAATCTTCAACTTCACATGTCTTTGAAATATTTTTTTTTCTCAGACATGCAGGTTTCCTCACGATGTTTTCCTTCACCGCCGAGCACGTGGTAAATCAGCACTTAAAATTGCAATTAACAATTTATTTGGTGCCGGCGGGGATCGAACCCGTGTCGCGTACTGTGAAATTTACAGCTTGCGCTTACCATCTGAGCTACCACGGCTTAACCATATAAAGTTAAAGTTACAGCCTATATACGTCCCACTGCTGGGCACAGGCCTCCCCTCATTTCTGAGAGGGTTTTAGGGCAAGGAAGTTTCCGCCGCGCCGCCCCAATGCGTGTTTGCGAACTTCACATGTCTTCGAAATATTTTTTTTTCTCAGACATGCAGGTTTCCTCACGATGTTTTCCTTCACCGCCGAGCACGTGGTAAATCAGCACTTAAAATTGCAATTAACAATTTCATTGGTGCCGGCGGGGATCGAACCCGGTTTGCTAGCGTACTGTGAATCTGAGCTACCACGGCTTAATCATATACACACGTAAGAAAATAACAGAAAGAAAAGTAAGTTTGTTTTGTAAGACCCATTGACAATGGGTCATCACTTACATCACTTACATCTATGGCCTTTGATGCGTTGAAGTAACACAATTGTATTATTGATAGATCCACTGCGGTCAAACGACCATACACCAACTCCATGACTGCAGTTGCTTGGTCTTATATAGTACCAGTAAGTAATAATTCTAATCTAAAGAATTTCTACAGTGGAATTGATAATAACTTTATGCGTCAACAAGCTTATCTCACATTCTGTTGCTTATCTCAGCATTACTTCGTGTTGCGTCTTATTCAGTGTATTGATGACTCAAATACGTTTTGTATAACACAAAATAATGCAATTTAATATTTAGAAATCGCTATAATTGATCATTCCTATGTTAGTCATTGAGTAGATTGTACTGTAATAATCTACTAATAGCAGTAATATCATGGATACACTAGATGTACAACAACATCTGAAAAAGATACACCCCAGTCTAGAAAATAATGTTTATGCTGCTAATAGACTGCCCATGTACACCCAAGTACCAACGTATATACCTAGACAGGTCATAAGTATTGTCACACAGTAAAAACTTTTCTTTTACAATGCTGGCCACAAAAATTTTATTGAATTCGAATTGTTCATGAAAATAAAACTATACTTTTTAGAATTTTACTCATTTTTAAATACGGAGTGGACGCTTAAAGAAGACCGTGTTGCAGTTATTGCGTTGCATCGTTGCGGTTCCGCGCCAATTCAAATTTTTGACATACTGAAATATTTGAATATAACCAAAAGATTCGTTTATCGTACCATCAAACGATACAATGAAGACTCTAGTGTAGATGACAGGTCAAGAAGTGGTCATCCTCGGTCTGTTAGGACTCCAGCAGTGATAAAAGCTGTGAAGGCGCGAATTTAAAGAAATCCCAAACGTAAGCAGAAACTGTAAAAGGGTGTTAAATGAAGACTTAGGGCTACGGGCATATCGAAGAAAAACAGGACATCGTTTGAATGCTCGTCTAATGGACCTGAGACTGAAAAGATGCCGCGCTTTGTTGAAGCGGTACGCGGGAAAAAATATCGGGAAATTCTTTTTTCGGATGAAAATTTTTTTACCGTAGAAGAGAGCTACAACAAACAAAATGATAAGGTGTACGCACACAGTAGTGAAGAAGCGAGCAACCGTATTCCACGTGTCCAACGAGGTCATTTTCCATCCTCGCTCATGGTATGGTTGGGAGTTTCTTATTGGGGCTTAACAGAGGTACATTTTTGTGAGAAAGGTGTAAAAACGAATGCAGTTGTTTATCAAAATACAGTCCTGACGAACCTTGTGTAACCTGTTTCTCATACCATGTTCAATAACAGGCACTGGGTATTCCAACAAGATTCGGCGTCAGCTCATAGAGCGAAGAGCACACAAGACTGGCTGGCAGCGCGTGAAACGATATCATCTAGATTTTTTAAAAGGGAATTGTAAAAGATGGAACTGGAATGTTGATAGGATTCAGAATGAGTGGACTTCAGTTTGTGGCGAATATTGATTAATGTATTTGCTATATAAGTTTCAGGGATGTTCTATGCATAGTTTTACGAGTATATTTACAGGGAACACATTGTACAACGATATTTTAGTAGATGAGATGTTTCGCTCCTATTATATAGATAATAAGATTTTGTATTTTGTAAATAAAAATTTTAACAAAATTAGGTAATGTGTTTTATTGATGATTCAGATTAGTGTAGATAGGAACATAGGAGTATAATACAATAGCACCACGCTGAGGAAGAATAGATTATGACGGTATTCAATGAACAATAGATAAATAGATAAGAACAATGGAGCGCTAATGACGGTGGAGGCCCCCACCGGATATCAATTAGATAAGAGTTAATTGATCTGCACATCTCCGGAACCGTGCATCCTACGCAAAAATGGACCGCAGATTCGTGATCAGAGCATGCCAAAACCTTTTTTTTTATTGTTTTTTAGGATCGTGAGTCGACGAACGTCGTACTTGTTCCACTTCTGACTCAGTGAGCCAGAACTGGTACTAACTAACTACTGACTACGCTGAATGTATGTGGAGCAGAGGCGTAGCTACCGCCGTATCCATGATACGGGGCCCCGAACTTGTGTAAGCAAAAATTCCTAAAATGTTATACACAATTTCACTTAAACTTTTAGGCCGTACTTCACGAGAAAAAAAATCATATCAAATAGTGCCCAACGTGCCATATAAAGACCTGTCAAAAATTTACCAATTTTTTGTAGTTTTTCGATACCTCTCGATAACAGAAAATTATGATGTACTATATGCACAAAATTTACAGTGGTTATTAGCTCCTAATTCCTAAACTAGGATGTTATTCCTTAACTTGGCAGAGTGCATCAATGAATACACTGCTCTTTAAAAAATGTTATAGGAAAACTATACTATATATATACACTGACCTCTATATATACAGCGTACTTGTATATATAGAGGTCAGTGATATATATAACTATACACTGAACTGTCAGTAGCCCGCAAGATGTCGGACCGTAAGCAGGCGTCTACACACAAGCCGGTAAGTATTATGTATTTTGCTACTTTTTAGATTATTATTTGAAGTGAAAGTAAATGCAGTAATGTTACATTATCCCTAGATGTAGTTTTTTGATACCAAAACTTTATATATTCGATTTTACAACTCAGTTTGTCCATATGTATCTCTGAGTATACACTGCCAGCTACGCAAAAAAACTAGTGCAATTTTGACGTGTATCCATTGACTTATATGTTACTAGCGTAAGGACCGGGCCGACCGAACAGCTAAAACGGACCAGTGCGCTGGCCCTAAAACTACAGTTTAGGGCCAACGCGAATCGCTCGACAGTGGTGCGCGCACAAGATAGATTTCCCTGTCATAAGTATGTGTAATTGCGTGGTAAAAGGATGCAAAAATTACAATACAAAGATTAAAAAGGAACGTGGGATATCGTATCATCGGTTAATAACCTTATATTAATTTTGTTACAATCCCTCAATAATATTGTACATGGAAAATAAAATTTTACTATTTTTTAAAAATTATATCGCGTTTGACGTTTCATGTTTCTTTTTTCCCATGTGCCGGGATTTTGGCGTCACACGTCTAGTTTATTTATACGTTTCGTTTTTTGATGGTTTTATTCTTATTTCTGTTTTATTTTTGCCTAAAAACTTATTGTAAGTTGAATTTTGAATATGGTACCTAATATATTTTATATTCTATAAGGGTAAAACGAAAAGAGTACAAAAAAACCATATCTGCTTAATTGAATCTGAAAATCTGATTCATAAAATATTTTGAAATTCTGTTTTCAAACCGATTGCTTCTGGAGCATAGAGTTTTTATTATGGTAGCCCCTCATTATAGTTGTATCAAGGACGCAACATAAATGCATCGATTGGGCACCGATTGACCAGAAAGGGAGGTAATTCTAATTTTATTTAAAAAACGCGGTGCTCATGTACAATACAGAATTTCTCGATATCGTAAGGTTAATATTAAAAAGTAAAAGGACCCAATAATACAAGTTGACCTTTAGGTAAAATTATGATATTTTCGCTTAGTATTATTACGATACTATATACTACAAACTATGAAATAATGGTACAATTAGGATATTACGAAATCCGACCCTGGTTGCGTCGTGTTATGATATGGCGTTTCTATTATGACAGATACACTATTTTTTCTTGTATGAAAAAGTTATGAGTAAAATATTTAGATGGCCCTATCCTTCCTTTTGAAATCATTGCGTGTATCTATGAAGATACACTGCCAGTTTATCAGTGAGTGTGTACATATTTAAAAATAAATTGATATGCAGTGTCTATGCAAAAAAAAGATAATTGTTGATTTTTTCCTAATTAATACGTTTAAATAAACTTTAAAAAATGAATTTGTGTAACACTTGTACAGTAACTGTAGTAGATATTCATATATTTTTTTATAATTATGTATGATTTGGTACAAATGCTCATACTTATTTAAGATAGCTTTACGATAATAAATGTTTGTTTCCAGATTTCACAACAAAAGCTTCAACAACAAAACACAGTCCGCAGAATTCTCGCCCTAGTTCCAAAATCTGGAGCTAGATCAGACGTAGGTAGCAGTGATGATTCATTTGATGAGTTAGATAGGTATATCCCTCCAACTCTTTTAGACAGTACCTCTCCACCTCCATCTTTGCCGTCGTCTTTGTTGGATTTAAACTATTATCGGATAGCAAAGAAGAGATAGATGAAATAACGCACAATGCTCCAGCTTTGCAACTATACTCATCGCCTGCAAGTGATACTTTCACTTCGCCATCAATTTTGTCACCAAGGCAATCATCATCAATTTTCCTGTAACAAGCTGCTAAAATAGGTTCACCAAAACCAGGGACATGCCTTTCCACATCATTATACTGTGCACCTTCACCCGCGCAGTGGCTACTCGATCTCGAAAACCTACTGTTGTCACAAAAAAAAGTATTAAAACCAAAAAGGTTAGAGGTCAATTGGCGTTGTCAGAAATTAACTGGTTCGGCTGAAGTTGAAGATTCTTTGAAATTTCGTCAAGAAGACAAGATCTTTTGACGATTTTAAAAGCTTCTTTACTGACGAAATAGTGGAAATAATTGTAGCACAAAGTAATCTTTACAGTACACAGACCAAGGGCGTTAGTATTAATATGACGGAACGGGATGTACGAGACTTTACAGCCATTAATATATTACTAGGTATTGTTACAAAGCCAGCATACACAGATTTCTGGTCTCAAAAGTTTCGCTACGAAAATTAGCAAATGTCATGACGCTAAAAAAGTTTCAACTACTCAGAAGATATTTACATTTTAACGATAACCTGCGTGATGATGGAGATAGGTACTACAAGATTAGACCACTTGCAAGAGGTTCGGGAGAATTGCCTAAAATAGAAGAAGAACGCACGTTCAGCACAGACAAGGTGATGGTACCCTACTAAGGTACTTGAGAGGAAAGCAGAAAGCAATATGTACAAAATAAACCTAAGAATGGCGATTTAAAAATTTTTTCGAACTGGTGTTTCGGGCATTGTATATGACTTTTTGGTATATGGAGGGGAAGATACATTCCGGTTCACTTCGTTTACCGAAGAAGAAGAAAGCATGAGATTAGGTGTAAACGTCGTCATAGCTCTAGCCAAATCCATTTGCCAGCCTGCTTGTAAAATCTTGTGCTTTGACAACTTCTTTACCTCAATTGAATTGATGCACCGACTGAGAAATGAATACGGTACTTTTTCTTTGGGATATTGTTAGATTCAACCGACTTCGTCGAGCACAGGAGAAACTTCCTACTGATAAAAACTTAAAAAAGAAAGAGAGAGGTTCAATTATTGTGCGTTAAACTTAGGTTGTGTGTAACAAAAATAAGATTGTTGTTACCAAGTAGTACGACAACAAATGCGTCACTGTTGCAAGCACATACGTAGACTCACATCCTCTCCAAACTGTACAACGGTACAACAAATTTCTTTCAATGAAATATACAAGCTCTCCATTTTCTAAGTGCACAGCAAGGTGAGTAACTTTTGGGTGCCTTTCGTGTAAAGGGAAGCCAAGGAGACGCCACGCTGCCTCGTTACTGCTGACATAACGCCCTGCTTGAAAGGTCTGTACTTCATTAACGGGATTTGCCTCACCTTCATTCCTGAGATTAAATATTGCTTGGTCGCTTCCTTTATTTATGTACTTACAGATATACTTGATTGCGTGGACAGAGCTACATGCTTCTACATTAATGTGGGCATTAAACATTTTACATAGAATGGGCGAATACGAAACAATCCATCGGTTATCTAAGGTTTCGAACGCTCCAGAGCGAGATTTGTTTGTAACTTTCCTGCCACCATCTTCAGGAGCTCTGCGTCTGTATAAAGGGTAGCCATTGTCATTATGCACTGTTTCTTTTAATAGCTGTTGAGGGAATTTCTTTGTACATTATTCTTCTTTCATACATGGCGATATTGAATTTCGTGCTCCACATGGACCGTGAATCATATTTCGGACGATGGTATCATACAATTCTTTATCTTGCTGAGGATCCGGAATCTCGGCGCTTATTATGTCATCTATTTGGCTGGGCCGCAACTTCTCTTTAAGCCATATTAGAATGTGGGCATGCGGTAATCCTCTTTTTTGCCATTCAATGGAATACATGAAGCACTGCACTTCTCCGAAAATTTTCCCTTTGTTAATTACATACATTAATTTTTGTACTTTTAATCTAAATACTCTAGCAACTAAATCGTGTCTGACAGTACTTTTTTGGCCCGGCATTAGCTCCTCGATTATTTCTTTCCATGTGGGATTGCAAGTAAAAGTAACGAAAAGATCAGGTCTTCCGTAAGTTCGTACATAGGCGAATGCGTCTTGTGTGTACTCATGTAGGTAGCGGGGACTGTTAACAAATGATGAGGGCAGAATTACCATTTTCCCTAAATCTCTGGGGCTTACATTGGCGTCGTTAGAAACTGCATCTTGTAAATGTATATAATTCTCCACCCGCAGCGTTTTTTGATTTAAAGATATATAACGGAGAGGTTCACTTTCTACCTTCACATACATGTCTACCAAAAATTGATGAAATAATTGTCTACACCGGGCTAAGAGGTTAAAATCATTTTCTCGCAACATAATATGATACGCATAAAAATCCATACATGATACTTTTTTGTTCGGAGTAGGCTCCTTTGTGACCGGGTTAATGAGTGGAATTTGAAAATGATAACCCTCTTGTCCTTTACAATAAATCAATGGGTATTGCAGAGCGTCATAAAACTTGTGTGTATCGGCTACCCGTTGCAAAGAATCATCTCGTGCTCGCAAGACAATGTCTCGTGAAGAAAATTGATCACCACTAATTACGGCTGCTATTTCGTTTATCAAAGGTGCATTGTAGCGCCTTTCATGCTCTCCTTGAGGGGTCCTATCTGCGTGAATGACGACTTTATAATCCTCTTCAGGTAGGTTTTCTAAAGCAGTTTTAAATGTTTTGACTAAAATGTTACGTTCATGCAAAAATCTTTGAATTTTGAACACTGTGTCTCTCTTAACTCCCTGGATAAATTTGCAGCGACGGTCTACCTCAATTTCTTCGTCGCCCATAAAATATACTTGTAAAAATTTATACTTTTCGTTTTCAGCTGGAAATAGTGAACCTATTCTATGATAAATTTGCCCTTGCGCCATAAATGTAGGCGAAAATCCCGGCATTATTATTTCTCGGTCAACTCCGAAGGACGTCATTTGAAAGCATGAGTTATATTTCCGGATCCTGTTTGAAAAACGCCGTGACTCATTAGCATCATATAAAAAGAGAGTTTTCAAAGGTTCTTCTGGTTCCCCAAGTAACGGAAGAGACACTTTGCCATTGGAACAGCACATGTCTGCGGTCTCATCTTTCCATTCCGATAACAACTAACCTGTGATTTTTATAATCAATCAACGGATCATAATTTAATGCTGCGTTATTAAAAATCGACCAACTGTTTCTTTGAAAATTTTGTCGACGTTCAGCTTGGAGCTGTGCATTTGCATCTCTTCGCGCCTGTGTTTGTTCTGGTGTTTCAGATGCCCTTATAGTAGATTGACGTTCAGCTTGCTTAATGAGTCTGTGTTGAGTTTCATCAGGTGTTTACGCGGCTCTTAAGGCGGCCTGACGTTCTGCTTGTTCGAATAGCCTTTGCTGACTTTGAGCAGATGTTTCAGTAGCTCTAAAAGTAGATTGACGCTCTGCCTGTTCAAGACGCCTTTGCTGACTTTGAGCAGGTGTTTCAGTAGCTCTTATAGTAGCTTGACGCTCTGCCTGTTCAAGACGCCTTCGCTGACTTTGAGAAGGTGTTTCGGAAGCTCTTAAAGCAGCCTGACGCTCTGTCTGTTTAAGACGCCTTCGCTGACGTTGAGAAGGTGTCTCAGATGCTCTAAAAGCAGCCTGACGCTCTGCTTGTTCTTGCCTTCTCAGTTCAGCATCTTCTAAAGATTCTAGCGATCGAGCTAATCTTTTCGCTTATCTTTGAGAAGATACTCTTGAAAGGCTGGACTTACGTTTGCGAGGCATTATGAATTAACAAAAAACCTATTTATAAAAAAAAACGTTAAAATACCTAAAAGGAATTAAATTTCCTTTTAAATATTTATTAAAGCAAATCCAAAATATCTAAAAGGAATAAATGTTCATTTTAAATATTTTTTTAAATCAAAACAACACAACCAATTCAAGACACAACACGAATCCGAAAACGATAGCCAAAAAAAATCGAATCAACTTAAACCAAATCACAAAACAATTCGCAGAAAACCGAAATTGAAAGCAGTAGTCAAATATAACCAACGAAAAAAGAAGTAACTGTATAGATACCGTATACACTATCTATACTATTAATATTCCTTTGAAATATTGTTAAACAACCTAAAACAACGAAAACTAATTCACGATTCTAAATAAACAAAATCCAAAATCAAAGCCAGAGTCTAAATATATATAAAGGAATACCAACCAAATCAACAAAACCGATCCAAGAAAATACACAAATCCGAAAATGAAAGCCAATATAAATCCATTCAAACTTAACCAAATCACAAAGCAAATAACAAACAACAGAAATCGAAAGCGGGTAGTCGAATAAGCTACGAAATAGAAACAATTTAAGCGTATAGGTACCGTATGCACTATAAGTTGACGCGCGGCTCAACGGCGGGAGTTAAGTACATGTCAGGAAACATTTCGTTACCGCTTTTTAAAAACCTAGTAACGACATCTAGCGGAATCAATTTAAGCTATGTATACGTTAGTTAATAAGAACTCTCAAAAAATTTTTATCTTATAATTTTGCACAATTTTTCCTATTGTAATACCGATTCATTCATAACCACATATAAGAACTGTATTCATTTCCGTTCAATAAATATTACTAAGGCTTACTAAGAACTGTTTCTACCACAGCTAAGTAATAGTTAAGGGTGAAAGCGTGACAGGTTGTGATAGTATTTCAGATCCATACTTATAATCACGTCTGTATCGCTTGCGGGGTAGGCAGAGCATCAACGGATTAATTAATATCGTCTGCGAGCTTATCGCCTATTCTGTGAATTACAATGCACCAAAACGTTTGAAAAAAATCAGCTGGTGAATTTTATGTTTTTTATCGCTCTCTTCCCGGTTCTGCGTGGAAAAATACAGATCCATTCATTTTTTATCTTAATTTTGGTAAAAAGACATAATAATCCAGATATTCTGACCTTCTGTGTTCGTCCATCGTACCGTCGTCCGTCTTGTAGAATCACGCCACCTAGCTGAATTTAATTTTGCAACATATTCGATTTTCCCGCGGGAATGATATGTTTTCCGCTGAAAAATAGTAATAGTAATAGTAGCCTATATCACTACAGCCACCGATCTATCCCCATACAAAAAATCATGCCATGCCGACGCTCTGTTGCGACGTGAATGAAGGACAAACTTGTGCAACATATTCAATTTTCCCACGGGAATGAGATATTTTTCCGCGGAAAAAAGTAGCCTATGTCACTCTACAGCCACCGAACTATCCCCATACCAAAATTCATGCCATGCCGACGCTGTGTTGCGACGTGAAAGAAGGACAAACAAACAAACACACTTTCGCATTTATAATATTAGTATGGATTCCCTATTCACGGTTTCTGTATTCGCGGTACATATAAGGAACACATACCCCGCGAACAAAGAGCTATTACTGTATACTGTTTAAAATATAGAATATTTTCAATTATTTTACTAATTTTGATATTTCGCTAAGAAAAAAGTCACGTTGATGATAATTTGCATGAATTTGGTAAATATAATTTTATATAAAATATTTTACATATGCCCTAGGGATTGACACAACCATGTCAAAGTTAATGTCGATATTTATCTTGAATTTTTACAATTAATCGATAGTCTGTAGGCAAAACAGCAAGAAGAGGAATGAAAATGTATACTAGGTTTGCGTTCTAAAAATGTAATTTTATTTTGCCGTTTGTCAAATGGATCTTTTTGATTCTATAATTAGAATATATAATTAAAATAAGTGGATGGTTTGGTTGGAATCCCAAGAAGAACAACAAGTAACAAACAAGAACAAGTAGAATAAAACCAATTTTATTAAAAGGAGCCGTTTCTACATTATTTGTACCAGTAAGTTTAATAAGACTTCAAAAATTTAACTTGAAAAACTTTTGATGAAGATAAAGATAGATTTTTACATTAGTACATTGAAGATGTATCTATTTATCGACGGAAAAAATGTATAACCTTACTTAACCACCCGCACTTCATGGTCACACTAGTGCAATATTCATAGCAACACGCTATTTTCCACAAGGAGTTGAGTGGAGCTTCGGATTATATTCCCAAGTCACAATGATAAAACTTAGCGTAGTTAGGCGTGGATATTAACTAATGCTCTTGAAGCGCCGCTAGACGCTCGCGCTTGAGACGTGCGGTTCTGTGTGCCTGGATATTATAAATTCCATAGTATTATATATATATATATATATATATATATATATATATATATATATATATATATATTGAATAGAATAGAATATTTCCATAGCAATATCAAAATATTGAAGGCTTAATAACGTGGTTCATCGCCTACAGTGTGTACTTTAATATCTCCTCCATCGACACTTGGTGTACTTTAATATCTCCTGCGTATTTGGCTTGTGTCTGTTAATATCATTATGTCATGCAATTCATGGAGCTAAAATGATAATTAGTTTATTATCACTTTATATTTTTCAGGGACAGATGAGAGAGAGAGTAACCTCATAAGCATATTTACCTTTGAACAAAGCAATCATATTTAACTGAATTCTACAAGTTTTTTTAAAACATGTTATATGAATATTTTTTAATTGTGTTAGAATATCATGTAAAAAATTTAGTTAATTTTTGAAGTTATTCTGTTTCGAGCACTAAACTAGTTTATTTTTTATTTTTGTACCACTTTCTGAACAATCATTTTTCTATAGTCCTTGTAAATAAAATGTACATCCCCAGCTAACGCACACAATGACAAATCAAAATTTATCATTTGTTTTTGCGGCGTCAAATCGTCTATACGCCACAGTATATTCTAAATCTATTTTGTAAACTGATAACGACAACTATTAAGTCAAAATAGCGGAATTATCAAATTTAGTTCCAGTAACAGAGTATTTTTATTTACCTGAAAGTTCCAATTTCAACCGTAGGTCATCAATGGTGGTGTGGACCATTAACCATACCCACAAACTAATAAGAGTATTAGCGTAACCATACCTAGCGTCATGGGGGTTAGAGAGAAGGAGAACGATCGCTGTAGAAAATAGTGTCCCAGAAATATGGACAAAATAAGTGAAGCGCTGCGATCGCTAAGTTGTCTCAATAAGAGTCATTTTCAGTCTATTTTTTCGATCATATGCTAAACCACCTGCACATCGACGCACAATACAATATTTCACCATTTTGTAATGTTTCTTTTTGTCAAAAATGAAAAAATTACGAAGCACGATTGTTTTCTCACCAATGCCGCGAAGAAAATTTGTACATTATTCAACTAACTTCATCTATTTGTACTTATAAACAGTTAACTTCGCAGATACTGCTTACGGACAGCAGTTCAGGGACAGGCATGCAATGCATTAGCACGTAGTGATCGTTCTCCTTCTCTCTAACCTCCATGTCTCTGGTCATACCTTAGAGCATACATTACATGGAGGGAGCACTGTGTGAGCAGAAAGCGTGATCGGCGTAGAGAGAGAGAGAGACTGAGTTTAGGTAGAGTCTGTCTCTCTCGCACATGCTTCTGATTCGTCTCGTCACCTTGCTTAGCGCATGCCCAATGAAACAGCCAATGACAGTGACTGTGCGAGAGAGACAGACTCTTCCTAAACTCAGTCTCTCTCTCTGTACGCCGATCACGCTTTCTGCTCACACAGTGCTCCCTCCATGTAATGTATGCTCTAAGGGTCATACTATACTGTATTCTCTTTGGCATTGCGTATTTTGACAGGCTCAGAAGGGCTAGGACCCAGAGTCGTAAAGCAAGTAATAATAGTAGCCAGTTATTTTAGTAAAATAATGCGTATTTTGCGTAGACAGAGAAACCTATAGAGAAATTGACGCCTTCTTTCGCAATCGCACACGAAAAAGATAGATTTATGTATAGGCTTTCCGTAGAAATGAGACATAACGGTGTCATTGTTTGTCCCTTTCTCCATGCCGGTTTTTTCGTTTAGCAAACTACACTATGCTAAACAAATTTGACAGTTCGTAGCGATCTAAGGAGTTTACAAGTTAGTTTGATTGAGAAAAAAAGTGTTTTGTGAGTTTAAGATTGGTGAATCTTGTTCAGTTTAGTTTTTAGAACAATTAAAATTTTTATCTAAATATGTATAAAAGTCATAAAGATTATTGTATAACCTATAACGTTATCGTCCTTTCTCACTCGAGGCCACGCTAATCTTTAGTCTATAGGTTTCTCTGTCTACGGTATTTTGACCATGGAGCATGGAGGTTAGAGAACAGGAGAATGATCGCTGTAGAAAATAGTGTCCCAGAAATATGGACACCATAAGTGACGCACTGCGATTACTAAGTTAGCACAATAAAAGTCATTTTCAGTTTATTTTACCGATCAGATGCTACACATCTCGAAAAAAATTTTGTTCATTATTCAACTAACTTCATCTACTTGTACTCATAAACAGCTAACTTCGCAGTAACTACTCACCGACGGCAGCGCCGTTATAAATTCTACAAATTTTCAGGGACAGGCGGGCTATGCTTTAGTATGTAGCGATCGTTCTCCTGTTCTATAACCTCCATGCCATGGAGTATGGAGTATAGAGGTAAGGAGTGCAGACTCTGTATAAAAAAGTGTCCGTAGGAAAGCGCTAAATAAGGGTGGTGCCACTATTGCTGCAGTCTTAGTTTTAAAGAACTATTTATATTTTTTATTACTCAGACTTCCACCATTATTCTATTTATAATAATTATTTTATTGCTTTCAAAATTTTTATTTTCAAAATCACTCTCAAAGTATTTCACGGCGATTTATCCTTATGTTTTATCCCTGTAAACTCAGACGCTGTTGTGGAGAGTTTTTTATCTGCTATTTACTGCTTACAGATGGCCAATTTTCAATTATTCTCCTATGGGAGTTGGTACTCCTTACTTCTACACTCCATACCATGGAGGTCAGAGAACAGGAGAACGATTGCTTCGTAGTAAAGCATAGGCTGCCTGTCCCTGAAAATTTGTAGAATTTATAGCCGCCCTGCCATCGGTAACTAGTATCTGCGAAGTAATTTTTTAATTATTGACAAAAATATACATTAAAATATAGTGAAATAATATAAAAATAATAATAAATCAATAATAATTAATAATTTACATTTGTAATAATTTATAATATTTGTAATAATTAAAATTATAAAAATCAATTTATTTTATTTATTAATGAATAATAATAATTTCATTATTTTCTTTTTTATTTGAAAAATATTATAATCATTTCAAACTAACGCACAACAGCCCGCTTCATTTAGACAACCTAGCGATCGCAGCGCCTCACTAAATTTGTCCATATTTCTGGGACACTGTTTTGTACAGCGATCGTTCTCCTGTTCTTTAACCTCCTTGATTTTGACGTTCGAGAACATTTGAGATGAGTGCAAAATTATACCCATTGAATAAATATTTCGGGATCTGGATTAGAGCACGAGCGTTGACTTCATCAGACGAGACCTCTCCAACTTAACCTTTAGGTTCAGTGTGCCTCTAACTATTTGGTGATCGCTGCCAGTTTTCACCCTTGTGATCACTGAGACATCACTGAACAGTTGGCGTCTGGTCGTCATAATGAAGTCAATCTCATTTTTTGTCGAACCGTCGGGGCTCGACCAGGTCCACTTCCTGTGGGGCCGCTTCATGAAGAAAGATTTCATCATAAATAGTCCCTCTTTCTCCATAATGTCGGCCAGCTGCTGGCCCCTTCGGTTTCGTTGCCCTACTCCAAATTTCCCTAACTTCAGCTCACCGTTTTCTCTTGTGCCTAGTTTTGCGTTGAAATCTCCTATCAACACTGTGTAGTGGGTTTCGGAGGAATGCATGGCTCTGGAAATATCCTCATATATTTCCTTCACCTCCTCATCGGGATGTGCCGAGGTTGGTGCGTAAACCTGTATGACCTTCAGCGAATACCGTTTGGTGATTCTGAGTATCAGATACGCGATCCTCGTGGACACACTCCCGATCTTTACAACGTTGTTGACGAGAGACTTGTGCACGATAAATCCGACACCTCCTTGGGATAGATGGGCGCCCTCCCGGTGATAGATTAAGTTGCCGTACTCGAGGATTACCGTGTCCTCCCCCTCTCTTCGGACTTCGGTTAATCCAATAATATGCCAGCGCAACTTGTCTACCTCTTCTTCCAGCTCCAGTATATTCTCGTCAGTCCTCAGGGTGTGTGCGTTATACGTTGCCAGGTCGAGTCGTCGTAGGTGGCAACCGAACCTCCACTGGAGATTCTTAGCACCCCCTGCCCCGCCGTTATCATGGTCGCTACCGTAGCCAGGAATAGCGGAGCCGTAAGACACTATTTGAAACACGAGGGCTTCGGAAGCTAATTTTTCTGGATCACTTACAGGAATTGGTCCTAAATCTACATACCCAACCACTTTGTCTAATTTTGATCATATGCCAAATTTTGTTTTAATGCCATTCCATCAAATATTAAAGCAACGTTTTTTAAATATATTTTTTCAGGTGTTTTAACTTGTTCTTTTAAATATTCCAGTACTTCAGAGAGGAAACCACCATTACAGTTAAATAAAGATAAAGATCTTCGTATAGTTTCTACATGAGGTAAAGCTATATATTTTCTTAAGAACTCGTAGCCTTAGGTGAATAGAAATTCAAAGTTAAAGCAAAAGCTTTCAATTCTTTACTATATCAAACACCATGTGGATTACTCTGTGGCTTTTTGAAATCCTTACAGATATCAGCAAAGTGCCCTTGAATATTATTTTCAATTTCTGACTGACCCGTATACCTTATAATAGTTGCAATTAAAGAAGACATATCCTGAATTTTTTTAGTTTGGCGCGCCACTTTTTGCTTAAGAATCTTAATTTTCTTCTCAAGTATTTCTTCTTTACTAAACTTTATTTTCACTTGCACGCCCCTATCTATCTTCGCGGGTCGTCGTCTTCACTGCTGACCTAAGAAAACAAGAAAACTTTGTGAAATCGGTAATTTTAATCTTCCTGAAGAATTGGTTTTAAAAATGCAAAAAACTATTTTCAAATCTGACTGGTATAGTTCCGGAGGTTAGAGAACTCAAACAAACAAAAACAGAATCAAATAACTCTTCTACATCATAATGTCAGTACAAATTTACATCACGTAATAGGTTATTAGACCATTAGTAGACAGAAAGGACACTCCGGAGCGCACCTTCATGAGCACGCATAAATAAAGCATCATTCACATTAGTGTCGTAGTGACGGTTACCACACTGCGATTGGCACTAAAGAGTTTAAATATGTATGTTTTAAGCTATATAATATATTATGTAATGTAATATTAAAGTCATAATAAATACAAATAAAAGGTATGTATTTAGTAATAAAGGAAAAGGAAACTTACAGGTAACTTGTTAATATTGCATAAATTTTCAAGCATTTTTCGACATTGTTTTTTGCTTCAATATTACAGGCAGTACGTTTCACTCCTGTTTCCTTAAGTGCAGAACTACTCTCATAAATGTCAGAATTAGTGCTTGGTACAGCCAGAGCAGCTATTTGCACAATAGACTCTTCATGTAATGCACTTGTTGTCTGCAAATGATAAGATATTTTACAAAATTTTGCTTTATATCATACATTTAAACTACTACATTTCTAAATATATAATATATTACGAAAAATTAGATAATTAAATTATAATATTAAATTTTTACCTTGCCTGGTGATACTGTTTCGTGATTTATTATAACAGTAGGAACTGCTGTTGGTTTTAAGCGCCTTGTTGTTGAATCATAATCTGATTCCTGATAATGCAAATTGCAAATCCTTGCACTTTCATAATACTTCATTTTCAATGGTACAGTGGATAACCACAAATTTCTCCGAGTACTGTTTTTAGGAAATCTAAAAAAAATATTCGTAATTATTGTAAACGTTATTAAAGTATCAGAATAATGAGAAACAAAAACTAAATAAAAAGTAAATTGTCTGCCTAAAAAACCTAAATAAAAAGAATATATTATTATGTTACTAATTAATAATTTAATATTATGAAATCTATGAAATCCGTCATTATATAGAATACATAGGAATTGTATATAATTCCTAAATTTCATGCATTTCCGGTAACATAATAAGAAACATGTACATATAATTAGTTAAGGACACGGAAAGTCTCAGATACATCCTTAATATGATCACACTACTTCAGTGCGATTTCTTTTAAACAAAAACAATAAAATTGTTCAAAGTCAATTAAATTCAATGTAAAACTATTTGATTTTGATAAAGTTATGATTTACTAATATGTTTAAAACACTGGTAAAACGTTTCAGCAAAAAATTAAGTGAAAATCCAAAGAAGTATGTTTACAAGTATATAATGCCAGAAGCAATGACGTATTATATATAGACATGTCATGAACGAATATCGCGGCCGTTAAAAACGGCGAAAATACTAGAACGACTTATACGCGTGAAGAAAGAGAAAAAAAATATGACACCGTACGGCGGCATGCCTGTTGCTTGACAGCTGCAAGCGCCGGCCGCCATTAGACGGCGTCGTCGAATAAAATGAAATGAAATTAGGTAGTTTTGTGAACTTACGCATGAAATGACACATTTTTGTCTTTAACTTTTGGGGTATAATTTGTACATCGTCTGAAAATAAACAACGGCATGTTTTCTTTATGTTTTGCACAGGTTTACACACACGAATCAATATATAATAAATTAAAAACAAACGTAGCGTCGCGCGGCAGGTTGGTGCGTGGCTAAGCGCGATGTGGCCAATTGGCTTCATTTCATCTTGCCATTTTAGAGTGCGGACAACATATCTATAAGTTTATACATCATTGGCCTGAGTCACTATTTAAACACTTACGCATGAAATCTTATATCACGTCCTAGATACCAACTACTGCCGCAACCACGCACTACACAAGTTTGCACCATTTCTTGAATTATATTAATAATTAACTTTAAATATCTCAAACAACGCTGTGAACTGCTAAGTAAACAACCGCCATATTTGTCTAATTTATGTTGACATATAGGGCTAATGTTGCCACATTACCGGACCCTTAGGAAATATGATTGTAATTCACTGATTCGTTAACCCAAAAATGCATACGAGACCTTCAATTTTGGAATTTTTAGTGTAACTAATTGTAGTTCAACTATTTATTTATTAGTACATTATTTTATAGAGCTTAACTTCTGATTTGGTTAGTGTGGAAACTATTTCTGAGAATTTACCGGGAGATTTAAATAAAAACATAGCAATACTGTATTCAACACTAAAAAGAGAAGTCAGACTACAGAGAGTGAGATAAAGATACATAGGTACGTAGACAGAGAAACCTATAGACAAATTGACGCCTTCCTTCGCATTCGCACACGAAATAGATAGATTTATGCATACGTCTTGCATAGAAATGAGATAGAGCGGTGTGATTGTTTGTCCCTTTCTCCGTGCCGGTTTTTTTGTTTAGCAAACTGTAGAGTTTGCTAAACAACTTTGACAGCGTAGCGATTTAAGGAGTTTACAAGTTGGTTTAAGTGAGAAAAAGGTACGGTTTTTGTTGGGAAGTGAGAGATACAAATGTCGTGCCTTTTTTGCTTAAAATTTATTATTTTATTAAGTGTTGTTGAGTTACTATAGTAAATTTTTCTGTCTTGGTGGAGGTTTTAATATCTGTAAATTAGTAAGTGTTTGTAGTTGTGCCGTTTTTATGTAATTTTTTGTTGTAGTAGTATAATGGAGGACGAACCTCCCGATCCCGGAAGGGGTCGCAATGATTCCTTTTCCTTACCCATTAACATTGATAATGTAGAACTAATTAACCGTAAACGTGCCCAAGTAAGTAACGAGTCTGCCCATCCACAAAAAATAGTTATTACTGATCCAAAACAACAGTTTCCTTCAATACAATCCTCATATACCCATCCTGATTTTATTAATAAAAAAGTTAAGTACTCTCAAGATGATGCCGCTCCTTTTCTAGTTCACGTAAGTAAAATCTCAAATGATCAGCTGTCTGGAGTAACTCTTAAACCAATTAAATTCGGTCACTTTCTGTATCATAACAATATTAAAAATATAGTCCATGATGGAGTCAAAAAAGTTGGACGAAATAGAATATCAGTGGAGTTTAAAACAGCTGCAGATGCAAACACTTTTATCGATCACCCAGCTCTCCAAATTTCTAAATATGAAGCAACCATCCCCTCATATAGTATCACTCGTATGGGGCTAGTTAGACAAGTTCCCATAGAGTGGACACTAGAAGAATTAATAGCAGCTATAGAAATTCCCTCTGGCTACGGTTCTATAATTAAAGCACGGCGACTTAATAGACGATCAGTGAGTGACAGCAATAGCGTTTCATGGGTTCCAACTCAGACGGTTGTTCTAACTTTTTCTGGACAAAAACTTCCTCCCCATATTTACTGTTTTTACACTTCAATGCCAGTAGAAAAATATATTTTGCCACTAATTCAGTGTCATAAATGTTGCAGATTTGGCCATGTTACTTCCCAGTGCCGATCATCCCCTCGCTGCTTTGTGTGTGCACAGAATCATGAAGGTTTAGCTTGTTCTCGACAAACTCCTACTTGTCTATTCTGCTCAGGTCCCCACACCGCAAAAGACCCTACTTGTCCTGAACATCTAAGGCAAAAATCTATTAAACTTGTTATGTCACAAGAAAATATCTCATATTTAGAAGCTTCAGCTAGATTCCCTCAGACAAAAAGATCCTTTGCTGATACAACAAGAATCCAGCCTCGTAATTGTTCTCAACAGACCCCTTATACCATAACTGACAGTCTTTCAACCCCTTCGGCTCAGCTCTCACAAACTGCATCATACAAAAAAACAATTTTTATCCCTCAACGTACCTATAGCCAATCATTAAATTCTGGATATGATATGGCAGCCCATCAGGCAATTGTTGAGAATCCTAATTCTTCCCTTCCTAATGGGTGTGCTCTACTGGGAAATGACAACAACTCTTCTAGTAATGATAATTTCTGCGAACTTATGATATCAATTCTAATTAACATGATCTCCCGTTTTAATGACACGGAACTTCCTCTCAGCTTACATCAAAAACTTACTCAGCTTTCCTCCTTAGCCCGTAACATTCGCAGTCCCGCCAATTCTTCAATGGAATTGTCGGAGCATTAGAAATAAAAAAAATGAACTCATTTACCTCATTAATAAATTTCATCCCTTCATTCTTGCCATCCAGGAGACATGGCTTAGACCTGAGTCTCATTTTAGGGTTTCAGGCTATGCATGCCTCCGGGATGATAGGAGTGATGGTCGTGCTGGCACCTCTATTTTAATTTCAAGAACAGTTACATTTTCACAAATTCCTCTCCCTTCTCATAGTCCAGCAGTAAATGCTGTTGCTATTAAGACCCTTGATGTCTCTATTCTCTCTGTTTACATTCCTAATCCTGATGCAAATGTTTTAACAGAACTTGCAACACTTATTTCTTCTCTGTCACCTCCTATGGTTATTTTGGGAGATTTTAATATGCATCATACTGTTTGGGGCTCCCATCTGTGTGATTCACTGGCTCCCTTATTTTTAGATCTTATTGATAATTTTAATCTCCGTATTCTAAATGACGGGTCTCCTACCCGTCGAGTATCCCCATTACAAAATGTTAGAAGTGCCGTTGACCTAACTCTCTGCTCCCCAGATATTGCTTCCCTTCTTTTGTGGCAAATATTACCTTCTAGCTATGGCAGTGACCATTTTCCTATATTCATCACTCCTCCCACTTCACCTAGAATAAATTTTACATTTTGCCCAAGACTAAAGTATAATCTATCCAAAGCTAATTGGCAATTATATTCTACAGTTTTGGAACAAGAGGTTTCAACTCTTCCCCCAATTAACAATGATAATATTGCTCCTGTATATATAGAGTTCAGAAATGCAATTATTTCTGCTGCTAATAAGTCAATCCCCTTAAAAATACCTTTCAAAAATAAGTATCCTTCCCCTCCTTGGTGGGACCAAGATTGTTCAGCAGCTTGTAGGAGAAGAAAGGAGGCTGAATTAATATACTCCCGTTCTATGACTGCAGAGAATTATATCTCCTATAAAAAAATTGCTGCAGAAACCTTAAAATTACTGTCAGACAAAAAGCGAACTGGTTGGTTTAAATTCTGTGAGTCACTGTCACCTAGGACTCCCCCATCTTTGGTCTGGAGAAATGTTAAAAAATATCGCTGTGCAGTTTCTAGTGAAAATATAATTTCTAATGATCCTTCCCCGTGGATAGATGAATTCTCTAATAAACTTGCACCACAAACAGTCCCATCTTATGATGAATGCCTAGTTTTTAATTCTGCTTTTTTAAAAACAAATGATAAATTTGATTCCCCCTTTTCTTCTCAAGAATTGTTTACTGTACTCAATGGCCTTAAAGACTCCTCACCAGGTATTGATGGGATTCCTTATTCATTTATAATTAATAGTAGTGAGAACACTAAAACTGTCTTACTATCCATTTTAAATTTTATTTATATTACTGGTGATCCTCCTGCTGAATGGAAAACCCAAATTATATTGCCCATTCTCAAACCAGGTAAGTCTAGCAATGACCCTTCCAGTTACCGACCTATTGCCCTTTCTTGTACTTTGGCAAAAATCTTGGAACATTTAATAAAAAATCGCTTGGAGTGGTTTTTGGAAAGGAATAATCTCTTACCTAAAAGCCAATTCGGTTTCCGAAAAGGTTTAAGTACCATGGATAGCCTAAGTACTTTGGTCACAGATATTCATATTGCTTTTTCAAAACATGAATTTCTCATAGGAGTTTTCTTGGATATTTCTTCTGCATATGATAATGTGCTACTTCCTGTGCTCAGGCAGAAAATGCTTAATCTGAGCATTCCAGTGAGGATAGTCAATTACGTCTCTAACTTTCTCTCTTCTAGATCAATATCTATAAATGTTAAAAATCTCCTGCTTCCCCCAAAAACTATATGGAAAGGACTTCCACAAGGCTCAGTTCTTAGTCCTCTCCTTTATTCTATATATACTCACGATTTAGAACTTTCAGTAAATTCTTTTTGTAATGTTCTTCAATATGCAGACGATCTAGCTCTATACATCTCCTCAAACAACTTCACAGTGGCATGTTCCCGTCTAAACTCATCCATGGATTATTTACAAGAATGGTTAACTAATCATGGCCTCTCTTTATCTGTGGCCAAGAGTAGTGTGGTGATCTTTTCCCGCCAAAGGCGAGTTCCCGATATATCCGTTGTATATGATAAGCAACCTTTTCCAGTTAGAGGCAATGTTAAATTTTTGGGAGTTATCCTTGATTCGAAATTGGCCTTTGGTCCATACATTGAATATATAACACAAAAATGCGAAAAAAACATAAATATTCTTCGGTCTTTGTCGGGTGTTTGGTGGGGGTCCCATCCTTTTTCTCAGAAATTACTGTACAATGCTTTAATACGAAGCCACCTTGACTATGGGTGTTTTCTGTTGGAGTCTTGCAATAAATCATCCCTAAAAATAATGGACAAAATTCAATCGAAATGCCTTCGCATTATTACAGGGGCAATGAAATCCTCACCAATAAATGTTCTTCAGGTTGAGTGCGTAGATCCTCCTTTAAGATTAAGAAGGCAATACCTTTCAGACAGATTCTTATTTAAGATCTGCCAGCTTTCAGATCATCCCCTAATTCCTAAATTGCACCTTCTTTCAGAGTATATCTCATCTGACCGATACTGGACCCATAAGGACTCTCCCTGCTTGTTTAAAAGTTTTGTGATTTTTCTTCAGCTTCCTTACCCAATCTTTCAATGTAAAATAAATCCACTCTTTGATGTTCCTTACGAGGCTATTGTTTTCCAACCCGACATTCATCTAGATCTAGGTATAGAAAAGGATTCTCCAATGGCAAATTTGAAATTAAAAGAAATTATAGAAAACACCTTTAAAGATTGGCTTGTCATGTACACAGACGCTTCAAAACAGTCTGATGAAGACTATACTGGAGCTGCTGTTTGGATTCCTAAGTTCAAAATCATTCTTAACTTTAAATGCCCCTCACTATCCTCCACTTTTACCGGTGAAGCAACTGCAATCAGTGAAGCTTTGTTATATGTAGAGTCACATAATCTTAATAAAACAGTTATTTTCACAGATTCAAAAAGTTGTTTGTTAGCTATTTTGTCCAATCAATTCCATAACAAACATAAATTTCCACTAATTCTTAAAATAAAAAATACCCTATTCAGATGCCATCTTAAAGGAATCCATGTTTCAGTGGCCTGGATTCCAGGCCACAGTGGTATCCATGGTAACGAAACAGCTGATGTACTCGCTAAAAATGCAATTGCTAATGGCATTCTACAAAATTTAATTTACTCACATGACCTAATTTTGCTAGCTAAAAGGAAACTGAATGAAAATTGGAATAAATTATGGGAAGTTTCCAAAAATGTTAAAGGTAAGCACTATGCTGCCATCCAAGAGGTTATTCCTCCCAAGCCTTGGTTCTTTAAATTTAACAAAGCAAATAAACATGCAACTTCAATCATTTGTAGATTAAGAATTGGACACGCCTGTACACATGCACATCTGGCAAAAATCAGAGTAAGGGATAGCTCATTGTGTGAATGTGGCTTAGATGAAGGTTCCACAAACCATATTTTTTTCAACTGTCCCAAATTATCCTCCTCCCTTTATGATTACCTTCCTCCTTATATTCCTCGACCTATAGATTTTAATTCTCTTTTAACATATACCAGTACTCCTTTTGTGTATATTTTATGTGATTTTATTAATACTAATAATATGAAACTTTAAATCCTTGTCACTTTTAACATACGGGTAACAGTCTAACACCTGTGTTTGTCATATCTGTTCTAGGTAACTCAACAAATAGATTTGTCAAAATTCTCGGAGGAAAACTGAATCCTTGTATTATCACAGACTCTTATTTTAATTAAACTCATAAGCTTTCATTTTCTACTCAATACGTCATTGGCGAATTTTATCAAACCGCCACAAAAGAAAGAAGAAGAAGAAGAAGAAGAAGTGAGAAAAAAGTGTTTTGTGAGCTTAAGATTGGTGAATCTTGTTAAGTTGAGTTCTTAGAACAATTAAAATTTTTATCTAAATGTGTTTAAAAGTCATAAAGATTATTCTATAACTTAAAAATTCGTTATCGTTCTTTCTCACTCGAGGCCGCGCCGATCATTAGTCTATAGGTTTCTCTGTCTACACGTAGGTATTTGACTCAAGCTGTTGTTTCAAGTGTGGCCTCCATCTTTATCTATAACTTCATGATATTACTATACTCTACGGTTGAGTGCTTGAATAAAAAGTCAAACTCAAAACTCTCTAGTATATATACAGTAATCTATGGTCAAAACTCAAATCAACAAAAATGGCAGATACAGCTATTGAAACGGCGCCCACTGATGAAAACGACGATAATTGGTTATATGGAGATTCAACTACGGACCAAGGTGAAAACGAGAATTCGGAAGTCAATGATAAAGAGCAGCGGCCGTCAGAAACAGCAGGAGAAGCTGGGGTATGTATGATTTTTAATTGAAATATAACCTCTAATGTTTGGTGTTTTAACCCTAGATTCATAAACATATGTAGGAATAACACTAATAAACATTCGTCTCACAGACGAACATGTTCATGTATGGTTGTTTATGAAATTTTTAATGAAAGAAAACAAATAGATATTGTATTATTTAACTTCTTTAATGAGCTATTTAAAACTTATGTGATAAAACAGAAACATATTTATTCTGAACATTCCAGACACATCAGGCCACGGTGGTCCATACACATGAACTTTTTACAGTGGTTACATTGGAACCTCGTCATTGGACGCTTTTTGTAATCACAAAAGCTACAAATTTATTTTTGGGTTCCACGGACCAGGCGTTTCATTCAAAACTTCTGCTATCTTCCTTTTTGGGCATCGCCTCAAAGTTGGCATTTCACGACGCTTACGTAACCATGGTTCGGTCATTTTCAATGAAACATCTTTCATGAAACATTGTCTGCTTGCTGGTTTTTACCTTGTTTTACATTACTATGTATGTAAATAACATAAGAATTTATGATTGCCATATTGAGCATGCCATAAAGTAGCACAGTGTCCATCTTTGCGTCTTTCTGATACAAGACATATCACTACAAATATGCCTTTAGTCGAATTGTAGAACTCAATAATGTCTGGTTTACCAGAAGGTGCAATAGTATCATTGCCATGAGTGGTAGAAAGCAAGAGAATGTTCTTGTTATGTTTAGGCTTATAAGATACTATCGTGCTTTGTTTATCATAACACAACATAGACGAACCTATTGGTCTTTCTTTTTGGATATCAAGTATTGCAGGTGGTATTTCACGTTTGTTTGCTCGAAGGGTTCCTACTATTAAGTAAGTAAGTTTATATGGTCCCTTTTGTAACTGATGAGCTAAAGGGACAGAAGTGAACCAATTGTCCATGGTTACATTACGATTACTGCCCCACAAAGTTTCAGACAAAGTTTTTACATAATAAGATCCAAGTGAATCACCATTTGTTTCAACTTTTCCAACATACGGCATTGCATTTATCATATATTTAGTTTTAGCATCGCATAGCATCAGGATTTTTAGGCCATATTTATTAGGTTTTGACGGAATGTACATTCTAAAAGAGCAACATCCTCTAAAACCTAGTAGTTGCTCATCTATTGTAACATAAGTTCCAGCTTTATAGCTGTCCCTGCATGTCTGAATGAAAACTTCCCACAGGTCTCTGATGGGCGCGAATTTATCTTGTGCTTTACATTCATTTCTTGTTGACTTATTAATATTATTATTACAGTTCAACAAAAAATCAAATCTGTCCCATGACATTACCGTTATGTATCGGGTTCCATTAAATGTAG
Source organism: Parnassius smintheus behrii (assembly GCA_036936625.1). Lineage (NCBI taxonomy): Eukaryota > Metazoa > Arthropoda > Insecta > Lepidoptera > Papilionidae > Parnassius > Parnassius smintheus. The sequence continues at coordinate 20,331,156 of JAUPFT010000001.1, forward strand.
GATCAAATAGTTCCAAGCTGGTGAGATGATTGTCTTTTTTCGCAGCTGACAGCAGAAGCAATCCTAACAAAGCAGTCAATTCTTCTTCGCATGTTGATGAAATTGTTGGGGTTTGCTCTTTATACTTTGAACTTCTCAATACAAATTCTTCGTTTGTATGTCCAACTATATTACATATCATGTCAGTCGTCATAAAAATAGAAAAGCAATCAATTGGATCCATCATATTCTTCACGTTATTTGTCGGTCCTTGAATCACATGTACGATATTTCTAGCCTGGGTTCTTGTATTCGTAGATTGAAAAGGAATTGAAGACCATTTATGACAATTTTATCCTCTAAGATTGCGAGCAGATGGAATAACTATACGTTGTGATGAAGCGGAGTTACCTGACGTACCTGGGCTTTCTTCAGCTTCCGAATCAGAAGATAAGATGACACCAGTTCGCTGCTGCTGTCGTAAACCGATCAGTTGTTCATCATCTTGAATTTCATTGCTGTCTTAATCTGTCGGGATCTCTTCTTCAATATCGACGTGATCCTCGATGTCGCTCAAGCCCGAGTCTTCTCGCTGAGTCGAAGTATCATTGTCATCATCAGAATCGGATAAACAAATCAAATAATGCTCTATTTGCCGATCTTGAGCATCCATTTCTAAAATAAAATAAAATGATTTGAAGAAAAAATGTGGATGTTTACATGTAAATATCCACAAAAAAAACACGATGTTACTAAATAAAATGTCCTTGAATAATTGTGACTAATAAAAAATATTATAACAAACTTACCGTCTACTTCATCAGACTAGAAATCTTCAAAAATCGTATTTCAAAATTTGGTACACCAAGGTACACATATTTATTTTAGAAAGAGTGAGTGCATTTCAGTATTAGCGCCATCTACTACATTCTGGTATTGGTAAAGTAATTTTATCGAACAAAAATTGATTGACTCTCAAGGTGGTACTTAGAGTAGATGTTAGATGCATACACCCAAAAAAAATTTTCATTTTAATAAAATTTTGTTAACATAATATTATAAAACCATGGATTAATTAAAATAAAATTACATAAATAATATTCAATTACCTAATTAACAAACTAAACCGATAATATCTCTTAAGATCAAAGAAGATGATGCACCGTGACACATATGTATATCATTTTAAGTAAATAAATGAATGATATACACAATCTATGCTATTCAATAGTAACTGATGAATAATTAAAATGTTTACCTGTAATACAAAAGCTTCATTTCTGTTGTGTGTGTTCATGGCACACACTGTTTTTAGTCTCTATTAGGAAGATGTTGCTGTCTATCTCCTGATTTGTTTCATTCTGTCACCTTTTACGACAACCACGGGATGATATAGTGTAGTGGATATTCGTACACCGTCACTACAAGGTACAATATTATATTATACCTTCTGTGTACTAAATATCAGGAATTTGTCAATAAAACAAAAAATACAAATTATTCATCTAAATTTATTTTATCGCCTTCAAAGTAGGCCCCATCGCTTGCAATACAACATCTCCAACGCTTCACCCAGTCTTCCATACATTTTTCATAGGCTATTTGCGGTATGGCCTTTAGCTCATTCAGCGAATTTTTTGTTATGGCTTCTATCGACTCAAAACGTTTTCCTCGGAGTGGTAATTTTAACTTGGGAAATAAAAAAAAGTCAGACGGAGCCATATCAGGTGAATATGGTGCTTGGTCGAGAACTTTTGTTGAATTTTTCGCTAAAAACTCTTTCACTATAATGGCTGTGTGTGATGTTGCATTATCATGGTGCAGCATCCATGAGTTGTGTTGCCACAAATCTGGACGTTTTCGGCGGATACTCTCACGCAAACGCTTCATGACGCCTAAATAATATTCTTTATTCACTGTTTCTCCCTTTGGAAGGAATTCGGAGTGAACCATGTCTTCAGCGACATGCCTTCGCTGCGCTCTTTGAACAAAATTGAGCTCTTTTGGAACTAGTCGAGCGGCGACGCGTTTCATGCCTAAAATGTCAATGAGAATGTTGTGGACGGACTTAAAAGATATGTTCACCTCACTAGCCAACTCTCTCAGACTCATACGTTGATTTTCGAGCACTAGCTTCTTGATTTTGTCGATGTTTTCTTTAGTCGTAGCGGTTGAAGGTCTACCAGAACGAGGCAAGTCTACTACTACTGCTCGGCCTTCTTTAAAAGCCTTATACCATTCATAAGCCCTTGTTTTCGATATACACGATTCACCGTAGGTATTTCGCAACATTTTTAGTGATTCACCACATGAAATATCATTCGAAACACAAAATTTAAGGCACACTCTTGGTTCAACAATATTTTCCATTGTAAAAATCGCCGAGAACTCAAAGCTATGACCAACAAAAAGTGTAGTTTAAAACAAATTAAATGACAGATCCCGCTCAAACTTTGCGCGCTAAATTAGTACAGTGCTACCAACATGCAGTAAAAAAATTAGAACGACCTCTTTTACGCGGGTCTTTTTATTGACATATTCCCGATACTTTTTACACAGAGTAGTATATATACACATATATATTATAAAATCTAAGTTAAACTATACAATACTATATTTTCACTTTACACATACATAATTAAAACTAATGTACAAAATGCACACTATAATATTGCAAATAAATGCACAAACATAACATCAAAAGTTCATAATTCTAAAGATATGCGTCAAATTCTAACTTTCTATCCCAAACATAAAAAACATTAACATAAAGTTGCCAAAAACAAATATAATATGATCATACAAATCCAAGTCTTGTGACTATTGTCCTAAAGATCATTTAAATGTCAACTCAAACAACTAAACAAACTTAAAAGTTAGGCAATGTTAACCATTTAAAATTTTACCTTATTGCATTAGGTAATTATATCTACTATGTCCATTTTGCATCCTGTGTGAAAACTACCAAAACATCGCAACAAAATCCATATTTGCTTCATCTCTTTCTATATGTGTTTAGGATACCGTCGCAAGAACAAGAAACAACGAATATCAACGAAAGTAATCGGTTAGTTCATGGGCTGTTTTAGATTATCATTATCGTTTCAGTTAATTTATATAAACTTAATATATACTTACTTAATATATATAAATTACGTGTCACACTGTTTGTCCGCGATGGTCTCCTAAACTACTTAACTGATTTTAATCAAATTTGCACACCATGTGCAGTAGTTTAGTCAAACTTATAGAGATAGGATAGTTTTTTGCCCATGAGTGACCCACAATTTTTTCTTTGCGAATTTAAGGATTCTTAATAGGTCATGACAAAGGGTCGTCGAAAAGGGCAGAACAACGTCTGCCTGGAAGCTAGTGTATATATATAAATATATATATATATACATACACTAGCTGATGTATCGGTTTAATGCCTAATCTATATACATATAATTTTATAGGATGGAGAGGAGAAGGAACAAGATGACAATGATGGAAATGATGAAGACCCTCAATTCAATGATGAGCACTTTGCCGAAGTTGACCGGGATCAGGCCAATGGTGATGCAGACAGTCAAGAAAATGCAGACTCAGATTCTGATGACAGCGATGATGTAAAAGTGACTATTGGTGAAATAAAATCAGGCCCACAGTATGCTAGTTTAAATATAAAAGTAAGTATGCTATGATTTTAGATTAAGTGTAAATAATTTTTTATTAATATATTTGAATCTCAAAAGTACCTACTTTGCTGAATAACACAACTGGGCACAGGTCTATTCTCATTTTGGGGACGGTTTTGAATTATTTTTTTTGCTGGTGGAATTTACGTTTTTTTTTTTTGAAATATTTCGTCAAACATACATGTTTTAAACTAAGTTTTCCTTCACCAATAATACTACTGCTAAGTTAAGTGAGTGATCACTTAAAATTGGTAATTAACAACTTTTTCTTCAACTTTGATCCACACCAGTACAAACAACCAGTTTGTACTGGTGTGGTTCAAACCCAAGTTGACATATACTGTGAAACTTATGAAGTTCCCGAGCTTCCATGGTTCAAGATAAACAATATAATTGTATATTATTTTAAAGCGTGGAGTTGGTCTAGTGGCTTCAGGAGCTACTGAAAAGCCACGTGGAGGCACAACAACGGGCAGTAAAGTAACCTTAGAGGACTTAGAAGGACCAGGCAGTATAAATGGGGTGCCAGCTTTAGAATTTAACATTGATACTATTGAAGACAAGCCTTGGAATAAGCCTGGAGCAGATATATCTGGTAAGTTAAAACAAATGACAATTAAAAATACCTTTTATTTGTTACAGTTGTATATGTTGTACATTGACATATACAATATATACAACTGGTAAATACTTTTCTAACATATTTAGTTAGATTTGGGGTTTGCTACTCCCTGTTAAAGTTTACTTTTTATACCCTTTTCCTTCTATCTATGTTACTTCCTTATGTAGGGTTTAGATTAATTCTCAGTCTATCCATATATTTATAAATTTATTTACTAGCTGTCATATCATTTTTAAAAATCCTTTTATTAAAAACTGTATCAATTGCTTTAATGTGATGATAGGAACATTATGCTTACTGTAGAAAAAATTTTTCTTTAAAAAAAACATTACATCTAGGATTTTCTCCTGTGTTGTGGATGCTTGTACTAATACTTGTTCTTATGAGATTGGAACTGGTGGAATCGTCACCAAATTCTGATTTTTGCCAATGTGCTAACAGGCTGTCAACATTTTTTGTGATAAATCCGTACCAATCTTTTCTTTGTTTATGATTTTATACAACCTTCATCAATGTTTTATCTGCTTCAACTTGTAGGAGAAACACAGACAAAAACATCATAGAAGAATACATTAAATTCAAATAACAGACATCAGAAATAATAAAAAGACTAAAATATTAAGAATATTAAGAAAAAGCAACATGTGTGTGCTACAATTCTATAAGTAATTTTTTAAACAATAACTAAAAAACGGTACATAATTATTAACATACTAGCTGGCCCGGTAGATGTTGCTCTGCCCTTTCTGGTTGGAGTTGGGAATATCAATGCCATAGGCTTCTATTCTGTTCACCTGTTTCATCCTATTTATTCCAAACGGTAAAAAAAATTATCCAGTATATATGGGTGGTATTGAGTAAATATATATATATATATATATATATATATATATATATATATATATATATATATATATTACATATCTATTCACTACTACTGCTTCACAGTTCTGATAGTTGCAATCTCCGTTGCACTTCGCACCTACAATATTCTCTCCGCTTAGCCTGGAGGGTAGACTGGTAGAGAATGCCCTGTTGCATTAAGTCCCCCTTTTCGTACTTGGTGTGCAAATAAAGCATAAATAAATAAATAAAAGAAGGATGTGCCTGTGCCATGCAGACTACTTCAACTACGGGTTCAACGAGGTGACGTGGAGCGCGTACTGCGAGCGGCAGCGGCGCCTGCGCGTGAGCGAGGCGGGCGTGGGGCTGCACGTGCCGCCGCCGCAGCGCGCACCGCCGCACGACATGCGCCGCGCCCCCGGTACACTGACACACGCGTTATACAACACAACATTGTTATATATTAGCCCTTACTTTACTTTAGTTATTTCCATAGCATTATGTCGTATGGTATTTTGCTATGGGGACACGCGACTGACCCTGAAATTATATTTATTTTACAGAAGAGTGCCATTACATGCTGCAGTTATCTTAGTAGTATAGTTGTAGCACGAATGGGTCGGCTCGACCGGGGAAGGACCACGCTCTCATAGAATACCAGCGTGAAATAGTAGCTTAATGCTGCTGTATTTCGTATGGCGAGCGTAAAGTTTCGGAGACCCCTTTTTACTGGAAATGAGGCATTCCATCTTAGTCCTCACGGGTGACAACGCATCTGCATTTTGTTTTGTAATTGAGGATACATGTAGATGTATATGGGCCGCAGCAACCACTTACCATCAGATGGACTGTGTGCTCGTTTGTCACCCTATCCTATAAAAAAAATTAGAGCAATATAATAATTTAAAACCAAAAGAGTCATTGAGACAAAAATTTAAGGAAATTATTGTATTAACTCTAGGCTCTCAATACATTTATGAAAATGTAATGTACGTACACAAGAATAAACATAGTTTTGCAAAAATAAGTGATATTCATTCTGTAAATACTAGAAACAGACACAACTCCACCGAGTCAGTAATTCATTCTTGGGGCGATATGTATGCTTTTACAACAAAATCCCTGAAAATATACAAAATTTGTCATATGCAAAGTTCAAAAATTTTGTTAAACTAAGTTTGTATAAAAAGGGTTATTATAATATTAAGCAATTTATGGATGATAATAACCCCTGGGAAGGGTGGTCGCTACCAAGCTATTTCTAATTTGTCTTGTGTTGTTAATTGTAAACATGATTGTAAGCTATTATTTGAAAGAAAAAAATAGTCCTGCTGGGTTTCTTGCTGGTTCTTCCCTCAAAAAAAACCTCTGTCCCGAGGTTTTTTTTGCGAACTAGTGGTAGATTCAAAAATTGACTTTCAATAAGTATTGTTTATAATCTACATTGTATAAAAAAGTTTCTGTTTCTGTTAAGGCGAGAATTTCCGACGTTAAAAGGCTTTTAGCGTTCCTTTCTCCGCTTCGTATATATTTGTCCGACAATAAGTGAGCATACGACATTGGATGTAATAAAAGTTACTTTGTTTGAAACAGTTTTTACTTATTGTTAGAAATTAAAGATCTAAATAAAATGTAGGCAATGAATCTAATTCAGTAACACGCCTTTCATACTATCGAAAAAATCAATTGATTATCGCTTAAAGAATAGAGAAAGCGATAGGTCAAAGCTTTTCCCAGCGATTAGATTATAATTTATCTCGATTAATATATTTAGAGATTAGTATTTCAAAAATCCATTCGATGAAGAATTTAATATATGCACATTTTTTCCCGAGAATAGACTATTTCAAGAAGTATCAATTCTCGCGCGTTAAAATGTATTTAAAATACGATCTTTTGTCCAACCTAACCTTAAAAATCCCATACTGGACATGGGCTTACGCCGTAGGCAGGATTTGTCTTGTCAAGCGACAGACAAATACACGATCTCAATACGAGATGATTCGCACGTTTGGTATTTGTTTGGTTATTCTTCTATATAACGCCAACGGGTTATAACGCCATATACATATTGGCTACAAGATGTTTTTGGTGCCTCTTCTGACACTCACCTATAATCTAATAATTGTTGGTATAATATATAAAGCCTATATACGTCCAACTATTAGACTCACCTCCTCACATTTATGAGAGAGCTTTTGCAACAATTTGTCTATCATGCTGTTCCACTGCATGTAAGAGGCAGACTACGGTACGGTATCTCACGGCGTTTTCATGCACCGTCGAGCATGTGGTGAATCAGCACGTAAAGTACCTGTTAACAGTTTCATAGGTGCTAGCAGGGATCACACCCAGGTTGTTCGCATACTGTAAAAATTTGCTGAGATTTATAAGAAAAATTATTTAAAGATAGCATGTTCTGCTATTTTCGCCATTAAGACATTATCTGTAAGTCAACAACATAGCTCGGCTTTATTACAAAACTGTAAAAATTTTTAGAAGACTAAAAAAAATATATTTCAAAGAAAGCGTTAGCTTTTTCGTGATCAGCAGCGGCCAATTGGATTAAAACTTTAAAAAAATTGTGATAAATCCGTTATATAACTAATTTAATTGTTTTAATAAGGGATAATTATTGTTTTTGATTCATTTTCTGCATCAATGTATTACAAGTTGTAAAAGTTAGACGTCAACTTTTACAACTTGCAGTAGACTGACATTTATAATAGTCTACTCAAGTTTTGTGAACATTAAAGTTTAAGAATATTAAGTTATAGACAAAAGAGTTATCATAATATGTATATTTTTATTAATTTTCAGGTCCAATGAGGAACGACGAAAATATGCAACAAGTAATGACAAATAATTATCAAGCAAGAGAAAACACTATACAGGTATGTTTGATGCTTTATTTAATTTGACTATTGTTTTATTACTTCATAGTGAGGTTGAAAAATAAACGTTTACTGAGGACAGTCTACGTAAACGTCCGTACTCTGTGTAGTGACGGTATAAAATAATCAACTTTCCCTATTCTGTGGGTGTCGTAAGAGATGACAGAGGGAAATGTAACAGAATATGGGTAGCAACATCTTCCCGATAGCAAAACAAAATTATAAAAAACTGCCCTTGCTGCACCTTCCAAGCGTGGAAACTATTGCAAATATCGCTTCTATATTCAGCAGTGTATTTTGATGTGTTGTTATGATGAATGATGAGGATAGTCTCAGGGAATGTGTAACACGCACTGAGCTCTAATATACAAGTATGCTGGACTGACTGTACACCGTGACGTAATGAGGCGATTTGATTTTCGCCATTTTGACGCTGACAGCAGAAGTGAGCATCCACGGAAGTAATAATAGATATAGGACAGTGTGACAAAATATATCGATAAAAATTCTATATGCAGGCCTACCATTCTATTTATGTATTATTTTAATATAATACCATACCATAAATAAATGTATCAATCAATTGATTATATCATAAATAGAATGGTAAGCCTGCATATAGAATTTTTATCGATATATTTTGTCACACTGTCCTATGTCTATTATTACTTCCGTGGACGCTCACTTATGCTGTCAGCGTCAAAATGGCGAAAATCAAATCAAGTCGGACACTGAAAGTTCTTAGAAAATCAAAAACTGAACAAACTAGCAAGTTATAAGTTTTATTATATCTTTTCAAAATAGGGTCCATTTACATCAATACATCACTGCATCCGATGGAACCACTGTGAAAAGCATTTTGCTCACTCGTCCTTAGGGGTCTCTTCGACGGCATTTTGAAACGCAGCCACTGCTTCTTCGGCGTCCATAAAACGTTTTCCTCCAAGGTTTTCTTTTATTTTCGGAAATAAATAAAAATCGCAGTAATTCCACGTCTGACGTCGCCAAGTAGTCGATTGTTTGCTTGGTAGTGTGCGAAGAGGCGTTTTGGTGGTGAAGGAGGATCCTACTGCAAGGTTAAATAAATAAATAATAAATAGGTCTTTTCTCCCGCACTTTTTCAAAGACAAGTGGCAAACAATTGTTAGTGTACCACTCTGCAGTAACTTTTTCCGATCCTCTAAAACAATTGTTGCGTAATGACCTGTCTTTACGAAGAACGAGGCCACCATCTTTTTTCCCACGCTTTCGACCTCTCTTCACTTTAGTTGGCAACTCCTTGGAAGGAAACACCGAGACAGCAGACCGTCTCTTAGTTTCAGGATCATAACAATAAATCCAGCTTTCGTCACTCGTAAGTATGTTGAACACAGCATTTGAGTCACCTCCGTTAAATCTTTGAACCATTTCACCTTTCACGACACCAATCAACACGACGGAGTTTTTAGGCCTCTGTCAAATTATGACGTATCCACCGGGCGCAAGGCTTCCTGACCACTAAATGTTCATGGAGGATTTTGTGCACTCATATTGATGCCTAAGCTTGACTGAATCTCCTGATAAGTCACTCTTTTGTCAGTCTCTATCATACGCCGCACAGCACTGATGTTATCTTCAATCGTCGCTGTTGAAAGCCGTCCCTCACGCAGATCATCGTTGAGATTAGTGCGACCACGTTTAAACTCATTAAACCAGTTGTGTACAGTGGCACGAGATGGGGCTTTATCGTGAAAGGCCAATCGAAGTCTGTCGTAACTTTCTTGTTGACTTAAATGACATCGAAAGTCATAAAAAATTATTGTGCAATAATTTTCTCGCATTAAATTCATGCTGACGTGACACAGACAATTTTCAATATGCTAGCAAATTGTAAACAAATGACAAATTAAAAATTAATAAATTACATACACAAAATTATTGGCAGAGTTCCATTTTCAAAATTTTAACTTATTTTTTTATTATATCGTTTACAAGTGGCCAATTCTAAAAACGCCGACATTAAAGGAGCTGGAATTAATTTTGAAAAGGAGACGGGCGAATTTGGGCCTAACATCACACAAGTGAAATATTTATTAATATTTTTTTACAGTTTTTTTGTAGTTAATAATGAAATATTAAACAGTTTTATCATGGCAAAAGGAGTTAAATATTTAATAAAAATAATACTGACTTCAGTTATGTTCATTTTTAAACAATGATGCCAGATAAAATAGGTTAGTTAATCGATTTTAATACAAAAATAGAAAAAAAGACAATAAAAAGTGATTCAGTCTTTTCTTCTTTAGGTATGTTTAAGAAACTTATTATTTGAATAATGGTTTCCTCGTGACACTTCAACGTTTCAAAAAAGTCGTAAGAATAAATTGACTGAATAGATTAATAAATCGATTTCATAATCGATTATCAATGTTTTATACAGGCCACAAAGCGGAAATGTCAACGTTAGTTCAAAAACTCAAACGTCAATCAAATCGTTTGTTATGTTTGTTTGGCTCTGAGCTCACGGTGGTAGTAAATATTTTCTGATGTTTTTGTGTGCTGTAATAATATTCTGATCTTTAACAACTCTGGCTACGTATAAAGAACTCTGACGGTTTCTTTTCTGATTTTACAACAATAAATGATAACTTAAATGATTTTCTCCAGTTCACACATAGTGATTTAATAAAAATATCTTTAGGTATTTATCAAATTAAGTAGGCTAGGTACCAATATGGAGAACATATACGACAAGATGGGAGATATGAAATAGAAGTGTGTCGAGAAACGGACAGCGACCTACTAAGAGACCTGTCAATATGCAACCATTCTAGCTGGCTATTAAGAGGTCGAATAAAATCGAGAGATACTTAAGCTCAAAAACATTTTTTACATATATTTTAGTTGATAGTTCTCTTAAATGGTAGACAGGCCATCTAACAGTATCATTTTAATTGCTAAGTAGGAAAAAACTATAGGTTGCTGTTGTCATGTTATGTCCATAATATGGTACCGACGCCAGGCAAGGCATTAAAAGAATTTAATACCGCATGCATCGTTTTTAGACGATATTTTATTTGTTTATGATGAAGTGGATAATTAATAAATCATTAAAAGAGAAAGTGTTTTTAATTCATACACCCTCTGCTTTTTTATAATTATTTCAAACCTCTAGAATTTAGTTGGACGGCGGCGTCCGAATCTTCTACGTGTGAATGTACTACAATAAATAAAAATATGGTAAACTCTAGTTTGCAATAAAGTCTAATAATTATTTTCTTAAAATGTAATGTGAGAGCTTGGTGTAAGAATAACATTGTAGGCATGACATAAGCAATAACATTGTTTTATACAAACCATTAACATCCTATATTTTTTCTCTCCCATGAAGCAGTCGTAAACATTTTAGTTTTTTTAAAATGGTATTGGTATATAAATAAAATAATGCAGTTATCGTTACAGCTTTCTATGAACTTTCGCCCGTCTCCTTTATCACATTTTTTGTTGGATAGAAATTAAAATTTTATGTGCATTTTCACATACATTATTGTATGATATGATACAGTATTGAAGGTGGTCTTGAAGTAAATAAAAATACCAAAAACAACATTTTGTTACCAATGTCAATTTTGGTATTTATAACAAGCTTTATGGTAGTGGAGAGTAAAAATGAATATTATTTAGAAAGTTTTTAACCTATTTACAGGAATCTTTCAAAAACTTTCGATATCTTTCGAAGTATACAGTAACCGTGCTGTATGTGTCCGCAAACTACTCGTTGCGTCGCTGACGACTACTAGATCAACGAGGGTCTAGTGGTAAGCGGGAGTACTCCCGCACGACTTAATCCGTAGGGATTAAGTAGTCTGGGTTGGGTTAAAAATAGTCATTAGGTAGGAACACTCATTAGCAGCTCGGTTTAGAAAGTTGGCGGTATTTTAGCATCTTGCCTTGGAAAGGCATGCGTAAAACGTGACTTTCGGCCTTGCGCCTGATCTCTCCGGTCGTGGCGGATATCCATCCCATCCGACTAATGAGAGTGATGGAAAAGAAATGGAACCTGTGAATGTGCACACATTCGTGCACTATAATCCTGATTCCAGACTTGCCTCCATTGACTGGTCACCGTGACCAGGCCTCTGTCACTCTTGCTACCTGCGTGAAATAATTATCTAAAATCGCGAAGCGGCCTGGACGTTATACGCTGTCGGGGCTAGCGCGTAGTAGGCGATTCAATGTTAAAGTTTTTAAACGCTGTTTACGTAAATAGTGTTATGTAAATACTTGTTGAAATAGTTTTTCTTTAGTGTTTAGTATATTTAATTGTAGGTAAAAATAGTTGTAAAAGTTTCAATGTATTTTATAAATTATATGTATATTACCTATTTGATAAATTATAATGGCAAAACGTCGTTCCTACTATAACTGTTGCATGGATGACTAAATGAAATGACCAACAAAAGGTTTCATATCATTCTTTAAGTTACCGAAGAATTTTAGAAGGAAATTATGAAAGGTGAATTTATTTAATTTTTTTTTGTTAGATAGGTACTTACAGCAAAAAATAATTAAGTAATAATTTGGTCTACAGAAGAAATACCTGAGTACTTTATTACAAAAATTTGTTAAAATTTACTTCACTATCCAAGTATTTTTACTTACATACATAAATATTTTAAGTTATAATAACACAAAATACTGAAATTAAAACTTTGTATACTAAGAAGATTTTTCAAGTAAGTAGAATAGATCACATTTCTGTTAGGAATCGTATTTCAGGTTTATTTGTTGTTTACACTATCTACCTATTTCTTCCGAACCAAGATCCGCGATTCCCGACGAATGACCTTGCAATTTGCATGCGTTAGGCATCGCAGAACTCACATATGGGCGAAAGTACGGTCAATCGATCATAGTTAGAATAGGTACTTCACCTAAGTAACATAATTAACATTTCGCAATAAATTTTTTTACTTTCTATTGACATCCCTTAATAACCACGGAAAGTCCGCCGTGGCTTAGGAAGCGGAAAACATGCAAAGTAATATGGACACCAACGCGCAGCGATAAAGTTTTATTTAGCTTGCTTGCACGATTTATCTGATTAAAAATAATTATGTGGGCTATTAAACGTCGGCAAGCAGTTGACATCAAAGGAGTGCAACTTCTGTACGTAGTACTATTATTTATTCTGTGTCGTAACCGAAATTGGGTGTTCCGTCTGGAGTTCATTTTACATTGGTGCGTGGTTGTAGGTGATGACGGCGGAGCGGCGTGAATACGGGCGTGGTGGGCACGTGCGCGAGCCGCCGCCGCCGGACTACTTCGCCGCGCCGCCGCCAGAACACTACTACCCGCCGCCGCACGCCCCATACGAGGAGCCCTGGGGTGAGTGTGTGTGTGTATACATTGTCGCCAGAACACTACTACCCGCCGCCGCACGCCTCATACGAGGAGCTCTGGGGTGAGTGTGTGTGTATACATTGTCGTCAGAACACTACTACCCGCCGCGGCACGCCTCATACGAGGAGCTCTGGGGTGAGTGTGTGTGTATACATTGTCGTCAGAACAATAGTACCCGCCGCTGCACGCCGCATACGGAGAACCCTAGGGCGAGTGAGCGTGTATACATTGTCGCCAGAACGCTACTAACCGCCGCCGCATACGAGAAGACCTGGGGTGAGTGTTCGTATATACATTGTCGCCAGAAAACTACTACTCGCCTCCGCACGCCGCATTCGAGGAGTCCTGGGGTGAGTGTGCGTGTATACATTGTCGCCAGAACACTACTATTCACCGACGCACGGGGCATACAAGGAACCCTGGGGTGAGTGTACGTGTATACATTGTCGCCAGAACACTACTAACCGCCGCCGCACGCCTCATACGAGGAGCCCTGGGGTGAGTGTACGTGTGTACATTGTTGCCCGAACACTACTACCCGCCGCCGCATACGAGGAGCCCTGGAGTGAGTGCGTGTATACATTGTCGCCAGAACACTACTACCCGCCGCCGCATACGAGGAGCCCTGGGGTGAGTGTGCGTGTATACATTGTCGCCAGAACACTACTACCTGCCGCCGCATACGAGGAGCCCTAGGGTTGGTGTACGTGTGTACATTGTCGCCCGAACACTACTACCCGCCGCCGCATACGAGGAGCCCTGGGGTGAGTGTGCGTGTATACATTGTCGCCAGAACACTACTATTCGCCGCCGCACGGAGCATACAAGGAACCCTGGGGTGAGTGTACGTGTATACATTGTCGCCAGAACACTACTAACCGCCGCCGCACGCCTCATACGAGGAGCCCTGGGGTGAGTGTACGTGTGTACATTGTTGTCCGAACACTACCCGCCGCCGCCCGCCTCATACGGGGAGCCCTGGGGTGAGTGTACGTATGTACATGTACATTGTCGCCAGAACACTAATATCCGCCGCCGCACGGGGCATACAAGGAACCCTGGGGGTGAGTCTACGTGTATACATTGTCGCCAGAACACTACTACCCGCCGCCGCACGCCTCATACGAGGAACCCTTGGGTGAGTGTGCGCGCATGTGGGCGTGCGTGCGTGCGTGCATTGTCGTGTCATATAATTAGTTTTATATTTGGGAAAATGAAGGAATATATAATCGGTTAAATATAAATTGTCTATATAATATCACGTGTCAAATGTGGTTTTATTAAAATGGTTTTCGTATATTTTTAATAACTTTTTTAAATTGTAATAAACAATATCATTGGTGTCTCCATGGATTGTATTTTCATTTAGTGTAAGTTGGCGTGATTCACAGTGAGCGACTCGAACTTAGAGGGCCTCTGGGCTATCGTTATCGTCGTTGTGGACCGTGGGTTCGTTTGTAATAATTACTTTAATAAAAAGACAAAGAGTAAGTTGTACATCGAAACATAACTTCTGATTCTTAATCAAAACTGGTAGCTCAGTGGAAAATCGATGTGGTTTACATAATATATTTTATAAGATTATCTTTGCAAGATAAATCTTGGTAACGTCTTTAGCGTTCAGCTTGAAAACAGCTAGCTTAAAAAGTGTTTGATTACATAATATTAAGTTTAGTGTCTCCTAGGTCTAGTGGTCGTAGACGCGATGCTGATTATGACGTCCCGCGTTTGAATCCCGGGTCGAACCAAAATCGGTTGTTGGGTTTTTCAGTAAATAAATTATCACTAGCAACCCGGAGTCTGGAAGTTGGTGTTTTAACCCGTGCTTCGGAAAGCACGTATAGTCTAGACCCTGAGCCTGATATCTGTCCGGTCGTGTCGGTTCACCGTTCCATTGGACTATGAGAGTGAGGAAATAGAGAGTGCGCCTATGCTAGCGTATAAAGAATCATGCCCACTTTCCATACATTGAATGACCTGTCACTTGATTCCTTTAACAGTTCGCCTCTACCTACAACTACTGTTGTATAAAAGTAATTATTATTTATAATAACATAATAGCTTATCATCTTTTCATTTAGAGGCAAGGGAAAAATGCTATTAAGTAGGTAAGTAAAATTTTCTGGTTATAACAGCTGTCAGATAAGGTCTGAAACTGAACGTGTATATCACGTTTTCATAATATATTTTGGCATGGCTTCTGGCCCTTTGAGCCATTGTAAAACGTTCCGTCTCCAAAAGTCAATTGAGAATGATAAACATAGTACTTTTTTCCTAGCTTTATTTAAAAATTCAATTATGCGATACGTAATACGAAAAAAATATACAATTTCATAAGACATTTTACATCACTAGACGCGTTAGAAAATTTTCAGGTCAAGTCTGGACATAATCATTTCTATCTTTAGGCACCATAATCCTGTTCTACGCAGATGACCAATCTCTGTTGAGACTGATCGCCTAACCGAAATTCGTTGTTGAAGATATGATTATCAAATGGTTTATTGAAGCTGGTGTCGCAGGGCACCCGGAGGCGGGCGGGTGGGCGCCGAGCGAGATCAAGGAGCTGACGCCGGGCCCGCTGGCCATGGGTCCGCCGCCGCCCAGCATGGCGCCGCCGCACGCGCCCGCGCCCTTCCCGCCGCCCTACCGCGCGCACCCGCACGCCCACCCCCACCCGCATCCGCACCCGTACGAGCGCGAGCGTGAGCGGGACAGAGAGCGCGAGCGTGAGCGGGACCGCGAGCGCGGCCGCGACGACCGAGACCGACGCGAGCGCGACAGGCGCGAGGAGGTGAGCTTCTTTAAATACTCCTCGTTATATCATGCTGAGGCCAGGTTCCACAAAATATCGTATTTTATACGTAATATTAATGCGCGAGAATTGATTCTTCTTCAAATAGTATATTATACTAAAAAAAAAGCGCATACGAGTACATGTAATACTCAATTAAATTATTACCCATACCGTTTCAACCTATTAAAGTCCATTGCTGAACGTAGGCCTCCCCTATAGATTGAAACATGGCGACATGAATAAATGGTTTGTAAGGCCATACACTTTCAAGAAGTGGAACTGTAGTTAGTTGCTGAGCACGTCAAAAGGAAAAGATCACCAAAGTTTAAAGGTTTAGTAAAAGTGAAATAATTATAAAGTTAGAGTGGCAAATCTTTCCTTGAGTAGTTGTTGTTTAGGACGGTTGTTGACGTACTGCCGATTGTAAGATTGCAATTAAATAACTAAAATTAAATACACGCGTCGCTAAAAGTAGGTTGCAGCGTTTACTAAATAAAAATGTGTGGTACATACATATGCCAACCGAAAAGCAAAGAAACGAAAGTTAACTCTCACGGAAAAGATATGCCAGCACAAAGCAAGGAATTTAAAGTTTCAATCGTCGAAGTTGAAGTGGGCGTTGTCCGCCGCCGCTGCCGTCGCGCTGCACGTGTCGATCACCGCATGAGAGACGCCATCCCTTGATGTTGTAGTTCGATGTCCGCGTCTTGTACCGCCCCCGGCTTGCAGCATAGTAAGTTACGCTTCCTGATAATCCACGCCAGACATCCTTGTACAGCAGCTCCAAACAAGGTGTAGATCCGAAACCCTGTCAACTTGAAGAAACACCTAAAGCCTTACCTATATTAGTGAACTTACCCTAAAATAGTGCAAAATATCTAAAAGTGGAAACACTGCACGGGCGCACGGCACGCATTGATGGTCGCGTTGGTGCTCCATAAACATTTTCGCACCTAGTAGTCGGTGGCATTTACTTTTTTCAATGACCCAGTCCATACGCAGTAGAGTAAGTCTATGGCTGAAAGCCTTCTAACGTTGAAAATCCTCGTCTTAAGTGTGACTGCACTGTTATGTCGTCTAAAAGAAAATATTTTAATGTTCAACCGAGCTGTTACATAACAAGCTAGGTGCTTGTTTATAAACTCCCAAACTGCTACACCAAAGTTGCATCAATTTTAATTTCTCTACTTTGTTTTACAGGAAGAAAGAGAAATGGAGCGTGAACGAGAGCGTGAACGTGAACGTTCGCGATCCATGAAACCAGATAGAGTACGAGAAAAGTAAGTATAAATACGTACTTTTGTAGACTTAGTATACTGTACTGTACTATAGGGGTATTCATACCATAAATTTATAAAAGTAAAAGTAAAGTTACAGCCTATATACGTCCCACTGCTGGGCACAGGCTTCCCCTCATTACTGAGAGGGTTTTAGGGCA
Source organism: Parnassius smintheus behrii (assembly GCA_036936625.1). Taxonomy (NCBI): domain Eukaryota; kingdom Metazoa; phylum Arthropoda; class Insecta; order Lepidoptera; family Papilionidae; genus Parnassius; species Parnassius smintheus. Next base: position 20,348,791 of record JAUPFT010000001.1, read on the forward strand.
GCCCCAATGCGTGTTGGCGAACTTCACATGTCTTCGAAATATTTTTTTTCTTATTCTTCAGACATGCAGGTTCCCTCACGGTGTTTTCCTTCACCGCCGAGCATGTGGTAAATCAGCACTTAAAATTGCAATTAACAATTTCATTGGTGCCGGTGGGGATCGAACCCGGGTTACTCGCATTCTGTTATATTTACAGCGAGCGTTAACCATCTGAGCTACCACGGCTCTTTATATTTAAATTTATACTATAATATAATTCATAATCTATAATTATCTTATTTCATAATACATCTGTACTTTCTATAAAAACATGTTTTATTACAATACATACCTTTTTCTTGTGTTGAATTTATTATAAGAAATCCAGTTGCCATGTTTCATCGTATATTTCTTTCAACTCAGATCATACCGACGAGAAAGATCACGATCAAGATCGCGTCGTCACAAGTCGCGGTCTCGGTCCCCACGACTACGTGAAAGGTCGCGCGAGCGAGACCGCTCTAGAGAACGCGAGCGAGGCCAGGAACGCCCCCGCGACAGGGAGCGCGAACGCAGCACGAAGCCCAAGTCGAAGGAGCCAAAAGACAAAGACGAAGATAAATAGACGTCTTTATATAAAAACAGTCAAGTATTGTTTTTGAATATCCTTCGGTATTGTTTCAATAAAACACCAATCTTTTGATCCATTATTTAGAATTAAAGATAATAAGTTATATATTTTTGAAGTTTTATTCCCCTTTATACATAGTTCTTTTTCCTACCGTGTAATTATCTGGTGGCGGCGTAAGATTATCCACTACGCCATATCGTCCCGTCCCGTGGGTGTCTTTAGAGACTACAGTACAATCCAGCAGTTGAACAGCAGCATCTTTCAGATAACAGCAAAATTACAATAAAATAACTGCGGTTGCAAAGCGTAACAGCTATCACATTATGGGGGTATATTGATCCCTTTGGCAAAAGGTTAAAAAAACAGCCCCCTGTCTCATGCAGCTCCGTTAAAACTGGCTAGAGGACCATAGTAACGGCTGGGCAGGAGGTGCTAAGAGTTTCGGTTGCCACCTTAAACAAGTCAAACTGGCAACATTCAACGCACGCACCTTTTGGACTTATGAGAAAATCGAAAAGCTGGAAGAAGAACGAGTTACGGTGGGATATAGGATAATCTGAGGTCCGAAAGAGGAGGACACTGTTGTCCTCGAATTCGGCAACTTGTTCTCTCTCCAAGAGGGCGACCATCTGTCCCAAAGGCGTATCGGATTCATATTCCACAAGTTAGGAGTATAGTATCATAATTAGCTTCGTCCACGATTCTACGAAATTCATTTTATTATGGTACCACTCGTTTTAAGATTACTCTTTATCATAACAAATATTTGGCATCAAACTTGGCTCACTCCCGAGTATTTTGATTTAAAAAGTTAGCTTTGAAACAAATGTTCAAAAATTCAGCATCAAAACTAAATAGTAGCTACATTATGTAGAAGTGACCCATTCGAGTCAAAACAGTTATTAAACAGTGTATGACCGCCAATACAATGGGTGCGTTTGGCAGAAAAAAGCGCTAGCAAGCGCTTGTAAACAAAATGGCGATCGTAAGCGGTAAGCGCTGTCAAATCGTAAGTAGCTATTTTCCTCCAGGACACGATGTTAGTTTTAAGCGGGGAACCTAACCTAATTTAAATATATGTTTGTAAAGTATTCATATTAAAAACTTACCATGATTACCATGATTTTTAATAACATGCGTATGTTTATTCATCTCATTATATTACTTAATATTGCACAAAACAACTTATAAACTCTACTTCAAAACAAACAAATTAAATAAGCAAAATGGCGGATTGTGTCAGCGCTACTGAAATAGCAATCGTGTCCTGGCCGAAAACTATTTTAGCGCTTGTAAGTGCTTGCTAGCGCTTTTTTCTGCCAAACGCACCCAATATTTTAGTGTTTAGATTTTAGCAATTTTTAATGAGAAATCTTGTGGTATCGTGTGCTATCTACAGTTCTTTAGCAAGATGGTTGTATTTTCTTGTAGAAGCGGACTGCACAGCCGCATAATTGGAAGGCAAATAAGGCGAAATAAATTAGGTAAGTTTGTATTATGCCAAGGCCATACTGCAGGTTGAAGTTAAGGAGAGAAGAACCTGTCAGTAGTACCTAAATGGTAGCAAAATTATATTATTATATCTTCTATTTACTTAGTGGCGACGTTTGAATAATGACAGTTATATCCTACTAAAATAAATATACGAGTAGTTAAATGAAATACAAATTTAGATTGAAGTTTGAGTATATGACATTTTTTGTCCGATACCGCAAGGAAGTTCAAGTTCAAGTGTTCGATTCCTGCACTGGAACAAATGTATTTTCGATCGTCTTTTTATTTTTGTTTTGGGTATTCTGCAAAAACTTTGCCAAGAATTCCACATTGTGAACACAAAAGCAAAGTATTTAAATCACAGAATACTTTTATTCCTAGCGGAGAATTTGAACGCGACAGCTGGGTAGGTACTATATTACGAAAATTCCATACAACTTTTTATAAGAATTCTGTAAGGATGCAATGATATTAAAATGCTGTCAAGCTGTATCGATTCACAGAAAAAGGTCAAGAACCCTGAGACTGGAACCCAGAGCGCTTCTAGAGCCACCAAGCAGTTTACCATAAAATAACATGGTAAAAGTTAATAAACAATCTATAAGTGTTTGCCAAAAGTTGATTCTAGTAGCGATTTGCTTGAAAAAAATGCGTGTCACAAACCTAGTTCAAGTCTTTTATAAGCAGTGAGTTTCTAATGGAAAAAAAGAGGAAGGGACCGCAAAACTGAACTGTTCAAAGATATACAGGCATCAATGCAAGCATTTATTCATAGACTTAAGTGTTCAGAACCGCACTATTGCCGAGGCCAAACTTCAATCTGCAAATATTTGGCAAGTGATCTGAATATCAGAAAACTTATATAATTTTACAAGTCTGAATGTACAGTCTAAGCAAAAGAGTCCTACTTTAGGCACATTTTTAATACTGAAAACAAGGATTTGGGAGTCCTTATACAGACAGATATGTGCATACAGTTGTTGTTGCTGCTGCCACAAAATAATTTAGTACTACGTACAGAAGTTGCACTCCTGTGATGTTGACTGCTTGCCGACGTTTAATAGCCTACACTATTATTATTAATTAGATAAATCGCGCAAGCAAGCTGAATAAAACATTATCGCTGCGCGCGAGTGTCCATATTTCTTTGCATCTTTTCCCCTTCCTAAGGCACGGCGGACTTTCCGTGGTTACTAAGGGTCTAAAGGTTTTCATCATTATCATCATCATTACAGCCCTTCACAAGTCCACTGCTGAACATAGGCCTCCCCCAAGTAATGCCGCAAAGCACGGTCCTGAGCCACCTGCATCCATCGACTTCCTGCATATCTTACCAGGTCGTCACTCCATCTAGTGGGGGGTCGCCCTACACTACGCCTACCGGTACGAGGCTGCCACTCGAGAACCTTTCTTCCCCATCGGTTATCGGTTCTTCGAGCTATATGGCCGGCCCATTGCCACTTCAGCTTACTAATCCGTTGGGCTATGTCGGTCACTCTGGTTTTACTGCGGATATCCTCATTTCTGAGTCTATCACGCAGAGAAACTCCGAGCATAGCCCTCTCCATAGCTCGCTGAGCGACCTTGAGCGTCCTCATACGGCCAGCAGTGAAGGACCACGTCTCAGATCCGTAAGTCATCACTGGCAACACGCACTGGTTGTACAATCTAGTTTTTAGAGATTGAGGCATACCTGACGAGAAGATATGTCGTAATTTCCTGAACGCTGCCCAGCCGAGTTGAATCCGTCGATTGACCTCTCGGTCGAAATTGGACTTACCTAGTCGGACTATTTGTCCCAGGTAAACGTACTCGTCAACAACTTCGAGCATAGTGCTCCCAACAACTACCGGCATAGGTGTGACATGGACATTAAACATGATCTTTGTTTTGTCCATGTTCATCTTAAGACCTATCCGTTGGGAGGCACTATTGAGGTCATTGAGCATAGTGCTTAAGTCCTCCCGCGATTCTGCCATAAGGACTATATCGTCGGCAAATCGAAGGTGAGTGATGTACTCGCCATTGATGTTAATACCGTATCCTTTCCAGTCCAGTAGCTTGAAAACGTACTCCAAAGCAGCGGTGAAGAGTTTCGGGGTAGCCCTACTGTACAAACACTTCAGCACTTCGATATACCGACAGTCAACTTGGCACCGCTGAAGGGACTGCAGCACGCCCAAATTTCGACGGAATCAAAGGCTTTCTCATAGTCCACATACGCCAAGCAAAGTGGCAAATTGTACTCTTCAGTCTTCTGTACAATCTGCCGCAGGGTATGTATGTGGTCTATGGTACTGAAGCCTTTTCGGAAACCGGCTTGTTCGGGAGGCTGGAAGTCGTCGAGTCTGCGTGCGAGACGATTCGTAATGACTCTTGAAAACAGCACGTAGACGCGGCTCAGAAGGGAAATCGGTCTGTAGTTCTTCAAGAGAGCGTTGTCGCCTTTCTTAAAGAACAAGACCACCGCACTTCTGCTCCACGCCTCTGGAGTAGTGCCACCATGGAGGACGGAATTGAAGAGCTTCTGAAGGACTTCAAGTACCGGTGTTCCACCCGCTTTCAGAAGCTCCGCTGTAATTCCATCCTCGCCTGGGGCCCTGCCGTTTTTAAGGTGCTAGAGAGCCATTCTAATCTCGCTTAGACTGACGTCCGCGGGATATCATCGAAATAGAGTCGGATAAGACTTGCTCTTGGATCGTTACTCACACTTGCGTGTGGCTCCAACGATGATGTGTACAGCTGCCCATAGAACCTCTCAATCTCACTCAAAGTCTCAGGTGTCCCGGAAACAATGCTGCCACACTCAGTCTTCAGCCTTGACAGTTGGCTCTTACTGGCAGACAGATCTCTGGCAAAGACTTTGGAGCCCTGGTTCCGCTCGATCGCTTCTTTAATACGAGCAGTATTAAAGTTGTGAGTAAGTCTCGCCGCACGCATTTGGAGATCTGTCTGTTCAGTTGCCTGTATGCTGTCAAATCTGTTGACGATTGCAGCCTCATCTCCCGTCTAACAGCCATGAGATTAAGAGTGTGATCGGAGAGTTTTTGTGTTCTTCTGCGGCGGGTTTTGCAGAACTTAACTCCGACCGCATGGACAGTTTCCACGAGCTTGTCATTCATATCGTCCACTGCATTGCAATCTTGTAGGCACTGAAAGCGGTTGTGTAACTCGAGCTGAAAGTTTTCGGGATTCTGGATTAGAGCACGAGGGGGACGGAGCGTAGACTTCATCAGACGAGACCTCTCCAACTTAACTCGCACCACCTAAAAATTTTCCTGGGACCGCCACTGTTCAGAAGCATTTTAGGTTACCTACTGTGTAGGCAACAATGAGTCGTCACACAAACTTATTATAACTTTTATTAATACTAAAAAATAAAAATATAAATTTATATTTTTATTTTTTTTATTATAATCGATTTCCGGAAAGTAACGCCTGATTCATTCAATTATTTTATCAATACGTTATTAATTATACATAATTGGATTTTTTTGCTTTGATTATCAATATGAATACTTAGTGACAAAATAATTTAAATACCGTTGCGCGCCATTATTAATGCCATTAGCGCCATCTAGTATTTAATTTTGTAATACCAGTGACGACCGAAATTATTCCTGTAGTCGTCTCTGCGAATGGGCTAATCCCAGTTAACCTCTCGGGCCATCTGAGGCGACTGGGACCCCGTGACGGACCACTCTGGGCTCAAATGCAGAAGGCGGTGTACCTCGATACCGCCCGCTGGTTTCTTACCTTTTCCCCCTAACCTTCAGCCGTTTAGTCTCCCCTACCGAGGGCTTCCATCTGGTAGGGTTTTATTTATCTATGTATTTTTGTATTTATTTTATTGATATTTATGTATATTTATCTTTTCATTTTCATTTGTAATTATATATTTATAGAACCCAACCAGATGAGAAAACTACCCCCAAAGATACCCCCATAATAATAATATTCCTTATTATTTTATATATTTGTTCAGCCCAACCAAATGAGAATACTCTAATAATAATTCTTTATTTCACATACATTTTAACAAATGAAAAACAATGATCTATTAATTTTATTCTTTTAAATATTTTCATTTATAGATAGAAGTATCATCAGCAAGTAGATAAGTCGCGTGTCGGGTCAAATTATTATTATTACAATATTTTTTTATTTTAATTTGATTTCTGGTTTTTTCTTTACCTTTTATCTTTATCTTCCGTACGAGTATGTCACTGAACTTCTAAACAACTAGAGCGATTTGGAAATGCATTTTGGGGGTTTTTTGAACCCGATAGAAAATCTAAGTATTTGTGTTTGTGTGTTTTAGCAGATTTTGACATAGGGTTGCCAGATTGAGAAATCAAAATTTCTGAACAATATTGTTATGTGAATAAGTCAACTAGCGCCATCTAGTGTCAGGAGCGAGAGCGGTGGGGGGCTTTGCAGAGAATGACATCGCGGATCTCTCGACCGACAGCGCCGCCCGAAGAACTAAGTTTCTAGAAAATCTATACTCGATTTCTCGGTACCTTGCGCGTGTTTACTTGAACATTCCGGATGTTTTGCTGATTTGAATAAATAGGTGGCGCAAGATGCGATCGGCACAGAGTTTAACTCGGCGACACAAGCGAAGCTTCGGAGCGAAATTAAGTGAATTAGTGTGTTTAATTATTAGTGTTTTTTAACTTTAATTTGTATAAAGTAAATTAAAGTGTTAATTTAGGTAATTTTATCGGCAATTTTTATTGTCACGAACCTCAAGCTCGTAACAATTGGTGTCAGAAGTGGGATAAAATAATGCCGATTTTACCTAAGGAGGAAACGGAGGGTGTCCGTACCCGAAGTCAACGCCAGCAGGAGACGGACCAGAGGAGATTTGGTGGTGCAACGCCGCAGATGTCTGAGGGCCAGCCGCCGGCCACGGAAGCCGGTCCGTCAGCAGCTTCTACGTCTGTGGCACCTGACTTAGGTGCTCTGATGGTGATGCTGCAGGAGCAGGCTCGCCGACAGGAGGAGCAGGCTCGCCGACAGGAGGAACAGGCCCGCCGACAGGAAGACCAGGTTCGTCGTTTGGAGGAGCAGCTGCGGGGCGGACAAGAGGAACAGGCCCGTCGGTTGGAAGAGCAGATGCTCCTCATGAAGGACCTTCACGCTACCTTCGGGAAGGAGATAAAGGAGGTGAAGGATAGGGTTGCTCAGCATGACAACCGCCTGTCGGAAGCTGAAACCCAAATCGCGAAAGCTGAAAACCGAATCGAGAAAGCTGAAACCCGAATCGACCAAGTAAACAATCGGGTTGACAACGTTATGGCTGACATGAAGAAATCACTGGACGAACTCAAACTCGGAGATGGAGCTACAGCTCCCGTAGTAGCTACAACACCTTTGCTACGCGGGTTCAAGGTGCCACCGTTCGACGGTACCTCTTCCTGGTCAGCCTACAAAATCCAGTTCGAGGCTGTTATGAAGGCGAACGGCTGGAACAAAAGTCAGGCCATGACTGCTCTCACACTAGGCCTGCGCGACCAGGCCTTAACCGTGTTGGAAGCTCTCTGTGAGGAAGTGACTTATGAGCAACTCCTTGAGGCATTGGAGGCGATTATATGGTGACGCTCACCTGGAACACGTCTTTCGTGCGCAGCTTAAAGATCGTGTGCAGCGCATCAACGAAAACCTGCAGCAGTGGGCTCTAGAAGTGGAGAAGCTGGTGCGAAAAGCATACCGGTCTGTACCTGCGCTCATTGAAGGGAACCTGGTGCAGACATTCATCGACGGCATCCGTGACCTGGAAGTCAGAGCTGCTGTGAGGCTCGGGCACCACGAGACGCTTAAGGACGCCTTGGCCCATGCACTGGAAGTGGAAGCCGTGCGGCAGGATCATCGTTCCCATCGCGTCAGGGAGGTTGCAGCAGCTACAGTTCGCGACCGCAACAAAGGATACAGCCCAAGGTGCTATGGCTGTGGGGAAAAGGGCCATCTTCGATCCAGCTGCCCTAAGCGAACCCTAGAAAGGGAAGGTGAACGATCTCAGAAAGGAAGTGCGGCTAACAGCACTGCCCAGCAGCAGCAGGAATACGACTTTGAGATCGAACATCGCAGCGAGAAATCTCATGGCAACGCAGATGCATTGTCAAGAAGACCTTGTCCTGAAGATGGCAACCATTGTAGTAGGCAAGGTAAGGAAATGGTATCCGTGAGGATGGTCAGGACAGACCACCTCAGTAACGGGATAGGCTACAGCCTACGACGTGCACAGCAGGAAGATCCGGACATCAAGCCGATCCTGGAATGGATGAAGGCCAGTGCTCCCAAGCCCAAGTGGAGCGACGTCTCAGCGATGAGTTCGATCACTAAAAGCTATTGGGCCCAGTGGGATAGCTTGCTGCTTCAGGATGGAGTTCTGTGCCGTAAATGGGAAAATGTTCGGGGAGACAGCTGTCATTTACAAATGGTTGTCCCTAAAGCTAAAGTACCGGATGTTCTACAGCTGTACCATAATGATTATTCAGGAGGCCATCTGGGAGTTAAACGAACTCTACTGAAGATCCGAGAACGGTTTTACTGGGTCCACTGTCGAAACGATGTCGAGGACTGGTGTCGCAAATGTACAAGTTGTGCGGCTGTAAAGGGACCTCAGACTCGTAGTAGAGGTGCATTGAAGTTGTACAATGTTGGTGCACCATGGGAGAGAATAGCCATTGACGTGGCGGGGCCGTTTCCGGAGAGTGAAAGCGGTAACAAGTATTTCATGGTTGTAATGGATTACTTCACTAAGTGGTCAGAAGTTTTCGCCATTCCAAATCAAGAAGCTTCAACAGTTGCAGATAAACTAGTTCATGAAGTCTTCTGTCGTTTTGGAGTACCTTTAGAGATTCACAGCGATCAAGGAAGGAATTTTGAGTCTCAAATATTCCAGGAAACTTGCCGAGTTATGGGTACTCATAAAACAAGAACGACTTCTTATCACCCGCAATCTGATGGAATGGTGGAACGATTTAATCAGACATTGGAGAGGTACCTAGCAAAAGTTGTAGACAATCGGCAACGAGATTGGGACAAGCACATACAACCGTTTTTGTTGTCATATCGAAGTTCTGTTCACGAAAGTACAGCAGTGACACCAGCTTTCGCAAACTTTGGAAGAGAATTACGGCTGCCTGCAGACCTGATCACTGGGATACCACCTGATGCCCCACGCAGTATAACCGATTATGCATATGACTTGCGGAACAAAATGAATGACATTTATGAGCACGTCAGACAATCGGGCCAGCAAATGTCTGAGAAAATGAAAACCCGGTATGACCGCAAAATGAACAATAAAGGGTTCAACGAAGGTTCATTAGTGTGGTTGCACAATCCAGTCCGCAGCAAAGGGAAATCTCCTAAGCTTCAAGCTAAATGGGACGGCCCGTTCCGGAATGTAACCAGGATCAACGATGTGACCTACCGGATACAGAAAGGCGCAAGAGGGACTCCTAAGATCGTCCATGTGGATCGCTTGGCGCGTTATTATGGGACCGATAATGCTCGGGACGAGCATGTCTTAGGAGGGGGCAGTGTTATGTGAATAAGTCAACTAGCGCCATCTAGTGTCAGGAGCGAGAGCGGTGGGGGGCTTTGCAGAGAATGACATCGCGGATCTCTCGACCGACAGCGCCGCCCGAAGAACTAAGTTTCTAGAAAATCTATACTCGATTTCTCGGTACCTTGCGCGTGTTTACTTGAACATTCCGGATGTTTTGCTGATTTGAATAAATAGGTGGCGCAAGATGCGATCGGCACAGAGTTTAACTCGGCGACACAAGCGAAGCTTCGGAGCGAAATTAAGTGAATTAGTGTGTTTAATTATTAGTGTTTTTTAACTTTAATTTGTATAAAGTAAATTAAAGTGTTAATTTAGGTAATTTTATCGGCAATTTTTATTGTCACGAACCTCAAGCTCGTAACAATATTATAAAATATCTGGACATTAGGATTTTTGGCTGGACAAAAAAAAATTAGCATAACTATAAAAATTTCTTATTATTACAAAACAGAGGAACCCTTATCAAACAAAATTAATATGAAATAACTTAATGATTTCTTATATTTACGCGAACACTACACATTGAAATAATACTAGTTTTTACGGAATTTATCGCGTATATTTAACTTTTTAATACCCGACGTTTCGTTATTAGAAGTTTCGTCATTAAATCTGGACGTAAAATGGATAATACCTACGTGCGCCCAATCACCAAAGTTGTATGGGTTACCAAAAATACACAAGCCCAATGCTCCATTACGTCCCATAGTGAGCCAAATCGATTCACCAACCTACAGATTGGCTCAACACTTAGTGAAAATACTCTCACCGCTCAGGGGACACACAAGAGCACACATAAAGGATTCCTACCATTTTGTCAGCGAGATTAAAGACCTGCGTCTGGCAGACAATGAAACTATGATCAGTTTTGATGTGCTGTCATTGTTTACATGCTTACCTGTTGAAGACTGCATCTCAATTGTAACTAGAAGGCTGGAATAAAACAACATGCCCGTAGAATATGCAGTATTACTCAGACACTGCCTTACATCTGGCTACTTATTGTGGAAGGAGGAGTTCTACAAGCAAGTAGATGGTGTGGCGATAGGCTCATCTGTATCTTCCATTGTCGCCGACATATTCATGGAAGACTTTGAGGAGAAAGCCCTGCTTACTTCTCCCATAATACCAAGATTCTACAAGCGGTACGTAGACGACACTTTCACAATTCTACCTTTAGATAAAGTAACTGCGTTTTTAGACCATCTTAACTCTATAAATTCTAAAATTCAGTTCACAATGGAGTTAGAGGCAAACAATTCCTTAGCTTTTCTAGATGTGTTAGTAATTCGGAATCCTGATAACACCCTGAGCCATACGGTGTATAGAAAAAAAAACCCATACAGATAGATATTTAAACGGTGATTCTCACCACCATCCTTCACAGTTAGCTACCGTGGGTAAATCTTTGTTTCAGAGAGCACGAGGGATCTGTGACAGTAAACACCTGGCTGCCGAGCTCTAACACGTCAAGTAAGTTTTGCATGACAACAAGCTTCGGGTCCCGCGCCTACGTCACAGAGAACGAGTGAAGCCGGCCACAGTCGAGCGTGTACCTGCTGTACTGCCATATGTTAGAGGAGTCACTGACAAGATTGGCTACATCTTGAAGCGCGCTTCCATCAAAACATACTTCAAGCCGCCGAAGAAGATTGGTCAGTTTTTACCATCAGTCAAGTGTAACGTCCCTCCGCAAGATGCAGGAGTGTACAAGCTTGATTGTGAATGTGGTCTCTCCTACATAGGACAAACTAAAAGATCAATTAAAACCCGCATCAAAGAACATATAGCTGATGTGAAGAATCGACGCTCCGGGAAGTCTGCAGTCTGTGAACATGTACAGGATCGCCCAGGTCACTACATCAGATTTGATGGACCACAAATCCTCGCTAAAGAACACCGATTCCTTCCAAGGATGATTCGCGAGGCTATTGAAATCAAAAAACATCCTAATTTCAATAGAGAAGATGGCTGGGTGCTACCATCTGCTTGGGATCCTATAATAAATAAAATTAAATCCCAACCCAAGCATACAACTGCAAGACTTCATGATACCATAAATTCATACTGTGTAGATCGGAACAAAAGTTAAATTTTAATCTATGTTAACCGCGGTTAACTATGACATCTGGACGTTGAACATCTCAGTCCTTCCCGTGACCATGGGTGCTGTAAAGCTCTCGAAACGTCGGGTATTAAAAAGTTAAATATACGCGATAAATTCCGTAAAAACTAGTATTATTTCAATGAAATAACTTTTTTTGTCTCATACATAAATCAGCATTATCATACAATTTTCTTACTATTACTAAACAGAGGAACCTTAATCAAACAAAATTAATATAAAATCACTTTTTCTGCCACATATATTTAGCATTTCCTTTAGCCGCATTTATCATTTTAGAACCTTTATCTGTATTTAGAAAAGATTTAAATTTAATACAATTTTCGTCAAAGTTCAATCGAATTATTAACTCTGATTTGATTAAAAAGTTTATCGACCAAATTGGCAATATTTTGAAAATGGGCCACGTTAGAAGTACCCTTAACCGACGAGCGTATATGCGTAGATATATGGATGTAAAGGAGGCGAAAGAGGTATGTCAGGATCGTGCCAAATGGAAGTCCGTAGTCTCTGCCTACCCCTCTGGGTGACAGGCGTGAGTGTTTATAATAATAATATTCGACAACTATCACACAACGCCATCTAGTCCCAAGCTAAGCAGAACTTGTGTTATGGGTTCTAGACAATTGATAAACATACTTATATATTTCTAAATATATAAATATTATAGATAAATTACACCCAGACACAGAACAACTGATCGTGCTCATCACACCAACATTTGTCCTGAGTGGGAATCGAACCCACGACCTCCGGCATAGCAATCAGGGTCACTAACCACTAGACCAACAGGCCTGTCAAATTTTATTCAGCTATGGAAAATTTATGTTATGTTATGATTTGATTAAATCAAATGACATGCGATTTCTATCTTTATTGTACAAATTGTTCAAAAGGCTAAAGACTCTTTTGCAATAAGCATTGCTTATCGGTATGGACAGCACAAAACAAATCAGTTTTTTTCAAATTTGTCAAATCTTCGTTACAATTTCTGTAAATATGAGCCCATAATTAAGTGATCAAAGTAACTTACCTGTAAGTGAACTTCGATCATAATTATATGAAGTTAACGCCTCGTCTGTGTTTACTATGTAGTCGCGTCTTGACGTGGCCATTTCACGAGTGTTCAAAGCTCATAAAACAAAAAAGTTTCTTGAGCATACCATAGTTGGCAGCACTATCTCTAGTCATTGAGTTCAAAGAATAAAAACAAAATAATTAAACATAGCAATTAATGGGTGGGGTTATATATTCACATTATATAGGGGAGGGTTGTACACAGACGAGGCGTTAACTTCATATAATTATGATCGAAGTTCACTTACAGGTAAGTTACTTTGATCACTTAATTATATTCGTTAACGCCTCGTCTGTGTTTACTATGTAGATGTTTAAAGAATGAGATTGCGGTAATTTGTTTAATTATTTAATGAAATATAACAGACAAAACAAAAAATTATTTAATGAAATATAACAGACAAAACAAAAAATCAGTGTTGATAAAACTAAGGTTTAAAGTAACATTTTACTTACTTATACTAGCTAGTATACAATTACTAAAATTATTTTGATCAATTATAGGCTTATTATAAAATTTTGCAAACGTGCTAGATCTATTAGTCCAACCGGCAGTTTTTCTGATATGGTCAATATTAATACCACTGCGATTTGCTAAAGATGTTGAGGCATGTCTAGTACTATGAGCGGTAAATAATGAGGTATCTATGCCAGATTTTGACAAAATATCCTTGATCCATCTAGCTAAAGTATGTGTTGATGCTGAATTGTGAGGTTTTTTAAAATTTATAAACAAGTTTTGAACAGACTGACGAAGTTCAATCGTTCTTTGTAAATAGTCTATTAAAGTTTGTGCTGGACATATACATACATTATCTGTGAAAAAAGGTATATGGAGTAATGGTTCTTCTTCTTCTTCTTCTTTCTTTTGTGGCGGTTTGATTAAATTCGCCAATGACGTATAGAGTAGAAAATGAAAGCTTATGAGTTTAATTAAAATAAGAGTCTGTGATAATACAAGGATTCAGTTTTCCTCCGAGAATTTTGACAAATCTATTTGTTGAGTTACCTAGAACAAATATGACAAACACAGGTGTTAGACTCTTACCCATATGTTAAAAGTGACAAGGATTTAAAGTTTCATATTATTAGTATTAATAAAATCACATAAAATATACACAAAAGGAGTACTGGTATATGTTAAAAGAGAATTAAAATCTATAGGTCGAGGAATATAAGGAGGAAGGTAATCATAAAGGGAGGAGGATAATTTGGGACAGTTGAAAAAAATATGGTTTGTGGAACCTTCATCTAAGCCACATTCACACAATGAGCTATCCCTTACTCTGATTTTTGCCAGATGTGCATGTGTACAGGCGTGTCCAATTCTTAATCTACAAATGATTGAAGTTGCATGTTTATTTGCTTTGTTAAATTTAAAGAACCAAGGCTTGGGAGGAATAACCTCTTGGATGGCAGCATAGTGCTTACCTTTAACATTTTTGGAAACTTCCCATAATTTATTCCAATTTTCATTCAGTTTCCTTTTAGCTAGCAAAATTAGGTCATGTGAGTAAATTAAATTTTGTAGAATGCCATTAGCAATTGCATTTTTAGCGAGTACATCAGCTGTTTCGTTACCATGGATACCACTGTGGCCTGGAATCCAGGCCACTGAAACATGGATTCCTTTAAGATGGCATCTGAATAGGGTATTTTTTATTTTAAGAATTAGTGGAAATTTATGTTTGTTATGGAATTGATTGGACAAAATAGCTAACAAACAACTTTTTGAATCTGTGAAAATAACTGTTTTATTAAGATTATGTGACTCTACATATAACAAAGCTTCACTGATTGCAGTTGCTTCACCGGTAAAAGTGGAGGATAGTGAGGGGCATTTAAAGTTAAGAATGATTTTGAACTTAGGAATCCAAACAGCAGCTCCAGTATAGTCTTCATCAGACTGTTTTGAAGCGTCTGTGTACATGACAAGCCAATCTTTAAAGGTGTTTTCTATAATTTCTTTTAATTTCAAATTTGCCATTGGAGAATCCTTTTCTATACCTAGATCTAGATGAATGTCGGGTTGGAAAACAATAGCCTCGTAAGGAACATCAAAGAGTGGATTTATTTTACATTGAAAGATTGGGTAAGGAAGCTGAAGAAAAATTACAAAACTTTTAAACAAGCAGGGAGAGTCCTTATGGGTCCAGTATCGGTCAGATGAGATATACTCTGAAAGAAGGTGCAATTTAGGAATTAGGGGATGATCTGAAAGCTGGCATATCTTAAATAAGAATCTGTCTGAAAGGTATTGCCTTCTTAATCTTAAAGGAGGATCTACGCACTCAACCTGAAGAACATTTATTGGTGAGGATTTCATTGCCCCTGTAATAATGCGAAGGCATTTCGATTGAATTTTGTCCATTACTTTTAGGGATGATTTATTGCAAGGCTCCAACAGAAAACATCCATAGTCAAGGTGGCTTCGTATTAAAGCATTGTACAGTAATTTCTGAGAAAAAGGATGGGACCCCCACCAAACACCTGACAAAGACCGAAGAATATTTATGTTTTTTTCGCATTTTTGTGTTATATATTCAATGTATGGACCAAAGGCCAATTTCGAATCAAGGATAACTCCCAAAAATTTAACATTGCCTCTAACTGGAAAAGGTTGCTTATCATATACAATGGATATATCGGGAATTCGCCTTTGGCGGGAAAAGATCACCACACTACTCTTGGCCACAGATAAAGAGAGGCCATGATTAGTTAACCATTCTTGTAAATAATCCATGGATGAGTTTAGACGGGAACATGCCACTGTGAAGTTGTTTGAGGAGATGTATAGAGCTAAATCGTCTGCATATTGAAGAACATTACAAAAAGAGTTTACTGAAAGTTCTAAATCGTGAGTATATATAGAATAAAGGAGAGGACTAAGAACTGAGCCTTGTGGAAGTCCTTTCCATATAGTTTTTGGGGGAAGCAGGAGATTTTTAACATTTATAGATATTGATCTAGAAGAGAGAAAGTTAGAGACGTAATTGACTATCCTCACTGGAATGCTCAGATTAAGCATTTTCTGCCTGAGCACAGGAAGTAGCACATTATCATATGCAGAAGAAATATCCAAGAAAACTCCTATGAGAAATTCATGTTTTGAGAAAGCAATATGAATATCTGTGACCAAAGTACTTAGGCTATCCATGGTACTTAAACCTTTTCGGAAACCGAATTGGCTTTTAGGTAAGAGATTATTCCTTTCCAAAAACCACTCCAAGCGATTTTTTATTAAATGTTCCAAGATTTTTGCCAAAGTACAAGAAAGGGCAATAGGTCGGTAACTGGAAGGGTCATTGCTAGACTTACCTGGTTTGAGAATGGGCAAAATAATTTGGGTTTTCCATTCAGCAGGAGGATTACCAGTAATATAAATAAAATTTAAAATGGATAGTAAGACAGTTTTAGTGTTCTCACTACTATTAATTATAAATGAATAAGGAATCCCATCAATACCTGGTGAGGAGTCTTTAAGGCCATTGAGTACAGTAAACAATTCTTGAGAAGAAAAGGGGGAATCAAATTTATCATTTGTTTTTAAAAAAGCAGAATTAAAAACTAGGCATTCATCATAAGATGGGACTGTTTGTGGTGCAAGTTTATTAGAGAATTCATCTATCCACAGGGAAGGATCATTAGAAATTATATTTTCACTAGAAACTGCACAGCGATATTTTTTAACATTTCTCCAGACCAAAGATGGGGGAGTCCTAGGTGACAGTGACTCACAGAATTTAAACCAACCAGTTCGCTTTTTGTCTGACAGTAATTTTAAGGTTTCTGCAGCAATTTTTTTATAGGAGATATAATTCTCTGCAGTCATAGAACGGGAGTATATTAATTCAGCCTCTTTTCTTCTCCTACAAGCTGCTGAACAATCTTGGTCCCACCAAGGAGGGGAAGGATACTTATTTTTGAAAGGTTTTTTTAAGGGGATTGACTTATTAGCAGCAGAAATAATTGCATTTCTGAACTCTATATATACAGGAGCAATATTATCATTGTTAATTGGGGGAAGATTTGCAACCTCTTGTTCCAAAACTGTAGAATATAATTGCCAATTAGCTTTGGATAGATTATACTTTAGTCTTGGGCAAAATGTAAAATTTATTCCAGGTGAAGTAGGAGGAGTGATGAATATAGGAAAATGGTCACTGCCATAGCTAGAAGGTAATATTTGCCACAAAAGAAGGGAAGCAATATCTGGGGAGCAGAGAGTTAGGTCAACGGCACTTCTAACATTTTGTAATGGGGATACTCGACGGGTAGGAGACCCGTCATTTAGAATACAGAGATTAAAATTATCAATAAGATCTAAAAATGAGGGAGCCAGTGAATCACACAGATGGGAGCCCCAAACAGTATGATGCATATTAAAATCTCCCAAAATAACCATAGGAGGTGACAGAGAAGAAATAAGTGTTGCAAGTTCTGTTAAAACATTTGCATCAGGATTAGGAATGTAAACAGAGAGAATAGAGACATCAAGGGCCTTAATAGCAACAGCATTAACTGCTGGACTATGAGAAGGGAGAGGAATTTGTGAAAATGTAACTGTTCTTGAAATTAAAATAGAGGTGCCAGCACGACCATCACTCCTATCATCCCGGAGGCATGCATAGCCTGAAACCCTAAAATGAGACTCAGGTCTAAGCCATGTCTCCTGGATGGCAAGAATGAAGGGATGAAATTTATTAATGAGGTAAATGAGTTCATTTTTTTTATTTCTAATGCTCCGACAATTCCATTGAAGAATTGGCGGGACTGCGAATGTTACGGGCTAAGGAGGAAAGCTGAGTAAGTTTTTGGTGTAAGCTGAGAGGAAGTTCCGTATCATTAAAACGGGAGATCATGTTAATTAGAATTGATATCATAAGTTCGCAGAAATTATCATTACTAGAGGAGTTGTTGTCATTTCCCAGTAGAGCACACCCATTAGGAAGGGAAGAATTAGGATTCTCAACAATTGCCTGATGGGCTGCCATATCATATCCAGTATTTAATGATTGGCTATAGGTACGTTGAGGGATAAAAATTGTTTTTTTGTATGATGCAGTTTGTGAGAGCTGAGCCGAAGGGGTTGAAAGACTGTCAGTTATGGTATAAGGGGTCTGTTGAGAACAATTACGAGGCTGGATTCTTGTTGTATCAGCAAAGGATCTTTTTGTCTGAGGGAATCTAGCTGAAGCTTCTAAATATGAGATATTTTCTTGTGACATAACAAGTTTAATAGATTTTTGCCTTAGATGTTCAGGACAAGTAGGGTCTTTTGCGGTGTGGGGACCTGAGCAGAATAGACAAGTAGGAGTTTGTCGAGAACAAGCTAAACCTTCATGATTCTGTGCACACACAAAGCAGCGAGGAGATGATCGACACTGGGAAGTAACATGGCCAAATCTACAACATTTATGACACTGAATTAGTGGTAAAATATATTTTTCTACTGGCATTGAAGTGTAAAAACAGTAAATATGGGGAGGAAGTTTTTGTCCAGAAAAAGTTAGAACAACCGTCTGAGTTGGAACCCATGAAACGCTATTGCTGTCACTAACTGATCGTCTATTAAGTCGCCGTGCTTTAATTATAGAACCGTAGCCAGAGGGAATTTCTATAGCTGCTATTAATTCTTCTAGTGTCCACTCTATGGGAACTTGTCTAACTAGCCCCATACGAGTGATACTATATGAGGGGATGGTTGCTTCATATTTGGAAATTTGGAGAGCTGGGTGATCGATAAAGGTGTTTGCATCTGCAGCTGTTTTAAACTCCACTGATATTCTATTTCGTCCAACTTTTTTGACTCCATCATGAACTATATTTTTAATATTGTTATGATACAGAAAGTGACCAAATTTAATTGGTTTAAGAGTTACTCCAGACAGCTGATCATTTGAGATTTTACTTACATGAACTAGAAAAGGAGCGGCATCATCTTGAGAGTACTTAACTTTTTTATTAATAAAATCAGGATGGGTATATGAGGATTGTATTGAAGGAAACTGTTGTTTTGGATCAGAAATAACTATTTTTTGTGGATGGGCAGACTCGTTACTTACTTGGGCACGTTTACGGTTAATTAGATCTACATTATCAATGTTAATGGGTAAGGAAAAGGAATCATTGCGACCCCTTCCGGGATCGGGAGGTTCGTCCTCCATTATATTACTACAACAAAAAATTACATAAAAACGGCACAACTACAAACACTTACTAATTTACAAATATTAAAACCTCCACCAAGACAGAAAAATTTACTATAGTAACTCAACAACACTTAATAAAATAATAAATTTTAAGCAAAAAAGGCACGACACTTGTATCTCTCACTTCCTCCGAAAAAACACCCGAGTAATGGTTGAAATTTATTTTTTCTTGACGTTTTAATCAAATCTGGGATTCTAATTTTTACACCGGATGATTCAATTTTGATATTTCCTATTTTAATTAAAACCATAGTTTGCAGTCTCTGAGCAGTAACTAACATTAATAACATGACCAACTTCTTTGTTAATACTTCTAAAGATAAATTAATATTGGGATAAAAATTGGCTAAATATTCTAAGACTTGGGCTGGATCCCACGTTTCTTCATATTTTGGTTTGTTTGGTCTTATTTTGTATAAACCATCAAAAAACCTCTTTATGTCTTTATGATTACCCAAATCACAATTAAATAACAGTGATAATGCGGATCTAACAGAATTAATGGTACCATAAGCACTTCCACTTTCAAATTTTTCAGTAAGAAACGATAAAATACTTGGTATATCCTTTTGATAAGGATCTTTAATGTTATTTTGGCAAAAATTCCACCACTGTCTTAGAGAGGAATCATATTGTTTTAAAGTGTTTTTAGATAAGGAACTTATTATAATAGAAATACTCTTTTCAGAATAGCCCTTCTTTAAATACATGTTTTTGATACAATGGCTGCAACTAATGTAAGGCTCTGGTGAAGTGGATGACAGCTCCTGAAAGGAGATAATAATAAATATTTGTGAGGATGAAAAAAGATCATTTCTGATTTAACCATGGATTTAAATAATGGAAACCAAGGTTGCGATGGCCAGTTTGGAACCACTATAATTCCTATTGCACTGTCATCTTCTATTTTTCTTAAGCATTTTAATATGAGAGAAAAAGGTGGAAATGCATAAAAATATAGATTTTTCCATGAAATGGTAAATGCATCAACAGCCCAACAGTTTGGTTCCATATGCCATGACACAAACAATTTACATTTTGCATTTATTCTTGATGCAAAAAGATCTATACATGGAGAACCTAGTCTAGCAATAATTTCTTTATATGCATGGGCATGAAGTTCCCATTCGGTGCTTTCATTTATTTTCCTAGATTCTCTATCTGCAAGATAATTTTCTGTGGAAGTGATATATGACGCAAAAATGAATATATTTTTATCTTCACAAAACTGCCAAATTTTTCTAGCTAAGTTATTTAAATGTGGGTATTGTATCCCACCCATTCGATTTATATAAGAAATTGCTGTGGTGTTATCACAGCGTATCAAAATTTGACAATTTCTTAGATCTTTACACAAACACTGTAAGGCAAAATATATAGCTTTAAGCTCTAAATAGTTTATATGATGCTTTTTATCCTTGTTATTCCAATAACCATGAAGCTTTTCATTATTGCAGACCACCCCCCATCCTGTTAAGGAGGCATCGGTAAATATTTCCTTTTTATACTTAGCCTCTCTAATGGGATTTGTGGATATGTGTATATGATTTTTCCACCAAGTAAAATCTTCTATGATGTCACTTCCTAAAACCAATTTGCTATCATAATTTCCCTTATTTGCCTGAAGGGCCAAAAATTTAAAACGTTCTAGTCTTTTTGTGTACAACATGCCATAAGGAATGGCAGGACACACTGCAATTAAGCTACCTATCAAAGAAGCAAAACAACGTATAGTACATGTCTTAACTTTACAAAATGTATTCAGTTTTCTATAAAGATCATTTCTTTTGTTTTCTGGTATACCCAACACATAGTTTTCTGAATCTAGTATAAAGCCAAGGAATTTGCAATTTTTCTCTGGTATGAGTTTACTTTTATTATAGTTAATAATAAAACCTAAAGATTCCAGTAATTTACAGGTGACTTTGACATTTTGTTCACACTTCTCAAATGAATTTTCAATACATAAAAAATCATCTAAATAATTAACCGATGAAAAAACCTTGTTTTCTTAGGTATGTAACAATGGGTTTTATTAATTTTGTAAAAACATAAGGAGCTGATGACAGTCCAAAAGGAAGCACTTGAAATTCATATAATTTGTTGTTAAAATAAAACCTCAAGAACTTACGAGAAGTGCTGTGTATTGGTAAACAAAAATATGCATCTTTCAGATCAATATTTGCCATATAAGAATTGTGTGAAATTAATTTTAAGGCAGTTCTTATGTCCTCTAATTTAAAATGGTGAGTTTCAACATGTTTATTAAAAGATTTCAGATTTAAAATAAAACGATAAGATCCATCTGGTTTAGAAACTACAAAGATTTTTGAAAGATATTGTTCTTTAATAGGAGTGCATATTTTTACAGCACCTATATTCATCAAATGTTTTATACATTTTCTAATAATAGTAATTTCTGACCTATTAAAGGAGTTATTTAAGGGGGGGTTAGATTGATTTACATGGTGTAATAGAGGTATTTTATAACCGTCTTTAACCCACCGTAAAATGGTATTGCTTTTGCAAATATGTAGCCAATTATTAAAAAACAATGGTAACTTTGCTGCACTGCATACCTCTAATCTTTTTTCCTGTTCCACTGCCTTGGTTTGCCTCGCATTGGCCGGTTTTGAGCTTGTGTCATTGCAGAGCGATGAGCTCTCTGAGAAGAATGGCGAGGATGGTAATGCTGGTATTGCCCGCCCTGATGTGGTTTCCTCTTCGATGCTGTGGACGGGCCCCAGGAGTTTAAAGGATTGTTAATAGGGGCATTAGGCTTTTCTGAAGCTTTCTTCAAATCTCTTGAAGAGCGTTCAATACTTTTACTTTCTTTTATAGTTTCAGAAAGATTTTTACCAAAGAGCAAACCATCTGATGCTTTACATTTTTCCAAGCTGTTTTTAATACTTTTATTGAGCCCTGGTAATATCACAGCCCTTCGGGTTTCTGACTCCATGAATTGAAGGTCACAAAGGAGACGGAGGCTATCACTAATTTTTTCTATTTCTTCTTTGTTAGAATCATTTTTGACAAGCAATGATTTTAAGACACAGTTCAAATTTGCTATAATGTAACCAATTTGGTTCTGTTTTTCCCTAAGTCTCTCGTCTCTAGTTTTTGCACTTGCTGATAATGTTGCCAAGATTTCAGAGTTTAGATTTGGTGCAGTTACATCACAATTTTTAAGGGTAGGTATCTTTTTATTAATTTTGTCTTTACTTTCTTTATCTAATCCATTAGTGACAATGTTATTCCAAATGTTTGCGACATCTATGTGGATTTCCAAGATATTTTCATGTTTTGGTTTGTCAACTGAAAAGTTGTGATGTTGTGAGAAAAGGACTTATGACAGGCTATAATAAAAACATCTTTTCCTTAACCAAAATTAAGTACAAATTTTAATGTTTTTCTGCAAAAAAGGCCCCTTATATTTTAGGAATATTCTCGTGTACCCGCTCGTGGCACCGCAAGAAAATTAGTTTTTACTGTGTTTATGTATAGACGCTCGTTCTATCGCAAAACACAAAACAGGGGTTATATTATGTGATCTCATAAATTGTCGACATTGTTGGTACCATGTTTATGTATAGACGCTCGTTCTATCGCCAAACACTGGTAAATATGACAACAATTAAATAACTCGTGTACCCGCTCGTGGTACCGCAAGTTTCATCGAGATTTATTTATTTTCCGATAATCATAAAACTTTTGAAGACGCTTTTAGTGAAAACGGTAAAAAAAAAAAAACAATCTGGAAAAATAAGAAATGTAAAGTATATTACCTTCGTCCGAATCTCCCAAAAGATTAATGAGCTTTTCCAACAATATTCTTTTATTTGCCATTGTGTATAACAAAATTTTTAACTATTTTTAGTTAACACAAAATGGCGGAACACTACTAGTCGTTGTGGCACGAAAAAACACAATGGTATGCTCAAGAAACTTTTTTGTTTTATGAGCTTTGAACACTCGTGAATTGGCCACGTCAAGACGCGACTACATAGTAAACACAGACGAGGCGTTAACGAATATAATTTATCATTTGTCAAGTTCTTTGGAACATGTTCATATATTTGGCGAAGACAACAATAATCCATGTAAGCCGTCGCTGTTAATATTCGTCATTTTTTGGTTTGTTTAGCGTCAAAATAGAAAGTTTTTGAAAAATCGAATTCTCTACAAAATCATATCTCTCTTCTAAATATTTTGATTTTTTCAGAAACTGTTCGGTTTCGCTTGTAAATTGGGCTCTCTCACGGTCGTTCATTTTTTTAAGGATTTCTTTGTTTTTGCTGCCATAAATTTTATCTTTCAGTCTATTGTTTAGGTAGCTCATTAGCTTTCGCATTATATCGTCAACTTCCATAATAGTGCACGAATTATTTTCCAAGGCTGTAATTGTTAAATTAAATTCAGGCATGATATTCTGAATGAAATATAAATAGGCCTCTGAAATTCCTTCACGAAATTCAATGCTATTGATATCAGTCAAATCAGCTAAAGTCAATCCTCTGGAAACGAATTCCCATATTTCTTTTCTGCAATAATCTTCTCCTTTTCTCAAAAAATACATTTTTACTGCAGGCCAACAGTAAACCAATCTGTCCATAGCAGGCAAGAGGGATAACCATCTAGTTGGCACGTGACGGAGAAGGTTTTTATATTCGACACTTGCAAATTGAAAACATTCTTTAAGTTTTTCAGTTTTTGTGCTAGAGGAACTGAATTCATTAAAAGTCTTAATTACTATGCTTTCAATGTCCACGGATAAAGCCTTTAGAGCGTATTTAACGCAATTGTTTATGACATGACAATTGTATGATTATATGATTATTGATATCATAAAGTTTTTGGTAAACCGAATTATGTTTTCCATAATTCACTGATGCGTTATCTGCACTGTATGCTGATATTTGCTGCATTTTCAGCTCGTTTTCTTCAGTTATCGACTTGATTTTATTAAATATATCTTTCGAAGACTCGTAGGGATCTTCATAAAAGTCAAGTAATTTTTTTGAAATGCTTAAGTATCTCAGGATTGAAAAATTGTACAGCATTAGGATAAAGTTTTAATGCTTCCTATATTTGAAGTGTCACTGCTTACTGAAAAATAGTCGCATGCCTTTAAATCAGAAACCAACTGGTCCTGAGCGTACGGAGCTAATACATTTTGCGCTATTGCGGCTGCTTTTGTGACACTGATGGGGCCAATTTTGTCAAACAGTCTAAACTATTGTAACTAAGTCCGTGTTGCACATTATGAAACACAACGACCAATTCTGCTTTTGCGATTTCAGTTTCTTCGTTGCTATCTTTCGTCACTAAAAAATTTAGTAACGAAAGATAGCAACTGCCTTTCGTTTTACCTGCAATTTTTAAAGATGACTGAAGTTTTACATGTTTTTTCGTGGCTTTATGTTTTTCTGAAGAACGACTTTCCTCAAATTTTATTATAATATCGCTTTGGCATAATTTGCAATAAGCAGTGAAATTGCCTTTTTTTTTGTAACCATTTTGAAAACTCCGGGTTTTTCTTCCAAAGGTGTGAGTAGGTAATCAATCTCCTTTTCTTAGCAGGGCCAGGCTCAGATTTCTCGTCGGCCTTATCGTCGGACATACCGTTTCCTAAAAAAGTAAAATGTTTACATTAGACAAATATTTAACATATTTATGTCAAAAAATATCGGTATTAAACTATTATAGACCTGTAAGTAATTAAAAATGCACAATAAGTCGTCAATAACATTAATAATAACTAAAATTTAAATTACTTACTTTGCAAGTGCAACGGATTTTTCGTAAAACAAATTTTTAGTTGCTAAAACAAAAACGAACGCACTCAATCAACCTCAGAACAATAACTATTTTAAGTTATACTCTAGCACATCAACGCACGACACGACCAACTGCACAGAGTACATTATATATACCTGGAAACCAACTGTCAGGATTCTCGATGAAATGAGTGAGATGAATTGATTATAGCGGACGGGAAGGACGGGACGCGGGAGGTGGGTAATGGGCGGGTCGGATGGACGGGAAAATCCCGGGCATAGATAGCGAGAGGCCGCAGCGGAGCCAGTGTTGCCAACTCGGTGAAAAAACCACTAATACTGGTGGTTTTTAATTTTCAGCTTCATTTTAGCTGGACATTTTGCCTAAAACCGGGACACTGGACAACGTGTGAAATAGCTGGACAATCCAGCCAAGTTCAGCCAATCTTGCCAGATTGACAGACCCTATTTTAACAGATGGTTCAGAAACGCCCCCTCGACGGGCGGCACCTGCGCTAATTTCCGTAATGCTTGTTGAACATTCACCAAGTAACAGCTTAAGCGTGGTACCAAATTAGCAAATTATAAACAAGAGATCACACAAATTATAATCAAAAGATCATATCAGGAACCTTGCAGATATATAATATGTACATAATATTTGCTCGTTCATATGTATATTTGGAAATTATTATTTGAGCTTTTATATTAAGCCATAGCGGCCGTCAAAGTCAAAAATCTGAAATATGTCTAATTTTATAGAACAAGACACTGGGTGCGTTTGGCAGAAAAAAGCGCTAGCAAGCGCTTGTAAGCAAAATGGCGATCGTAAGCGCTAAGTGCTGTCAAATCGTAAGTAGCTATTTTCCTCTAGGACACGATGTTAGTTTTAACCAGGTAACCTAACCTAATTTAAATATATGTTTGTAAAGTATTCATATTAAAAACTTACCAACCATGAATTTTTAATAACATGTATATGTTTATTCATGTCATTATATTATTTAATACTAATATTGCACAAAACAACTTATAAACTCTACTTCAAAACAAACAAATTAAATAAGCAAAATGGCGGATTGTGTCAGCGCTTCTGAAGTAGCAATCGTGTCCTGGCCGAAAACTATTTTAGCGCTTATAAGCGCTTGCTAGCGCTTTTTTCTGCCAAACGCACCCACTGATTTTAGTTGTTCACTTACAAAAGTGCGTTTTGTCATCGATTCAGTTGTAGCCGAGACTTCTGTCAACATACCATTTGCCACTCCTTCTACTAACGCAGCCAGTGCTCAAAAAAGGCAAAGATTATTTGAAGAGCTACCATCAGATGATGTAAGAAAACTTTTTTCTTCAATAAAGTAATCGAATCTTTGACTTTATAATATTGACTATCAATATTGACGTTTTTTTCAGGATATTGAAAATGCAGAAAAAATCCCGTGTACAATCAGTGTTTCCTCAGTTTCTGATGGATTCACTGGTGGTAGACTCCGAAAGTGAAGATGAAGAAAGTGAAACTGAAGAAAGGTCAGAAGAAACGCTCCGTTCTATGACGACAATGAGAGTGCCGATGAGCAAGAGGAAGACGAAACAGAGACAAACCCAGAAGATTTTCGGTCGAATGACTTTGGAACTTTTACAGATCGGGAAGAAACCTACACGGAACGAGCTGGGCCAAACATACAGCAAACAAATCCCTTTAAAATATTTAGCCAAATATGGGATAAACCTGTTATGGAAAAGATAGTTGCGGAAATTAACGAATAAGCCTGGCAAAAAATTGTTAAGGCATCGGAAGGTACTATTCCCCGAAATTCTAGACTGCACAAGTGCTTCGAGACATCTCAAAACGGTTATTTTCTATTTTTTATACATGGACTTATGTTTCAGAGAGCGTGCTGACGAATACTGGTCAACCGGTGTTTTAGGAATGTTGATTTTAGGAAATTAATGTGTGGCGCTGCGATCTCTAAGTTCGCTTAATAAAAGTCATTTTCAGTCTTATTATTCCGATCAGATGCTAAACCACTTGCACATCTACGCACAATAAAATATTTCTCCATTTTTTAATATTTCTTTTTGTCAAAAATTACAAAATTACGGAGCATGAAACATGTAACTCATAAACAGCTAACTTCTCAGATACTACTTACCGACGGCAGTGCCGTTATAAATTCTACAAATTTTCTAGGACAGGCGGGCTCTGGTTTAGTACGTAGCGATCGTTCTCCTGTTCTCTATCCATGGTACGCCTTTAAACGGATTTCGACAAGCATTAGCTAAAATTGTGCTGAAATTGATGGCAACTTTTGCACAACAGTGCAAAATTAACTCGATTATTAAAATCCAGAAAAACTGATGTAGTAGGTACTCTTAACCACCGTAGAGTAGATAATCCACCAGCTATTAAAAATCTTAATGATAGACGGATGGAGCGTGGCGAACTCGTAGGATTTCATTATGGTGATGTGATTGTTCTGGCGTGGATAGATTTATTTATTTATTTATTTCTTTTAGGAAGGCTTACAGGTTAACATCTTCGTAAAGTTATAAAATGGTGATAAAAATTGCTAATTACAAGCCTCCACATATTACTTTCATCCAACATTATACAAATTTAAAAATACTTTAGGGAATACTTAAACTATTACAAAATATGAAAAAACGTTAACAAAAAAAAATGAGTCAATGAGCAACTTGAGTCATGCTAGTCGCGGCTGCGAATGAAAAATTCTCGTTCATCACTTTTTTTACAGATTTAGAACTAGTAGAGAATAGGTCAATATTTACTACAGATTAAAGCTTATTAAATTCCATTGCGCTACGCAGAAAGAAGGAATTTCTTCTATAATTCGTTGAAACAAGAGGTATATATAGCAAGGGTCGCTGTCTAAATCTCATTAAATCGGTCCGAATGATTATGTGACTAAGTAGCTCAGAAGAATCAATAGATCCATTTACTATATTAACTAGGAAACAAATATCATTGAATTTACGTCTATACTCCAACGGCAAAAAATGATATCTCCTACATCTTTCAAGATAATTGGCTAAGAGAGCAGAAGCAGTCTGAAGTTTTTAAAATGAAACCAAGAGCCTTGGATGCTTTGTTGACAATATATTCAATGTGTTTGTCGAATACCACTTTACTATCATATATTACGCCGAGATCATGAATATGATTTACCATGCTAATAGTCTGATTATTAAGAGTATAACCGAATCCAATTCTAGATCTTTGTCGTGTGAATGTTATACGAGAACATTTGGAGATATTCAATTGAAGCTTATTGAGTTTACAGTAATCAGAAAACCTGTTTAGGTCTTCTTGAAGTTTAACTTCTGTTAAATTATGAATAGTTTTAAGAATTTTCATGTCATCGGCGTAAAGTAGTATGAGAGAATTTTTAAAACATGACTTAATATCAGCAATAAATATTGCGAATAAGAGAGGGCCAAGTAATGAACCCTGAGGAACACCAGATGGAATTGTGCACCAACCAGAGATGTAACCACGCAAAACCACAGCCTGTGACCGATTCTCTATATACGAACAAAACCATCTATACAAGTCACCGTGTATTCCCGCAGCTAATAGCTTTTGTAAAAGGACACGATGGTTAATACGATCAAAACACTTGCTATAATCTGTGTAAATTACGTCTACCTGTGCACGCTGCTCCATGCCTTTAGTGATGAATTCATTGGCCGAGATAAGATTAGAAGTGGTTGAACGCTTTCGAAGAAACCCATGTTGTCCTTCACCCAAACAATTTTGTACTACATAATAGACTTCATTATAAACGATTCGTTCAAGAACTTTGGAGAACAGGCATAACTTTGAGATGGGACGATAATCTCCGACATTTGACTTATCGCCTTTTTTAAATACCGGTGTTATGAAGGCAGACTTGTGGAACTATTCCTTCTGTTAAAGACCGCTTAAAGATTATACTAATGGGTTTGACTAAGCTTTCCGCACAATTTATGATAAATATTGGTGGTTGGTCGGGGCCACCAGATTAAGAGATGTCGAGGCCTTGTAACAGCTTTAAGATACCTTTTACTGAGATGTGTATTGAGCTAATACCGTACCTTCAAGCGGGCGCGCGTAGTCGAATCGACCGCGCTTAGTACATTTTCGTTCATATTACTATTATTACCCATCACATTTATTTCTCATTTCTAGTAGCTTGTCGCTATGTCATTGGGAGTAAAATAAAGAATAAACCGTCGCTCGGGGCGCTCCCCCCACTCCACAGATCGCAATTGTTTTAGTCCCGGTGCAGTCGTCGAAAAGACTACACGCGCCTGTCGTCGAAAAGGTTACGCGCGACGCTCAACGCGACATACCCTCGTTCACGCTCGTGGTAGTTCTTCGGCCATCATTCAATATTATTGAATTAAGCTTGGATTTTTTTATAAAAAATGAGTCTTAGACGGTTACCACAAAGTGCAATACTCGAGGAATTACTAAGAGAAGACGAAGAAGAGAGTGAATCAGAGCTCAGCGACCAAGGCTCTGAAACTTCCGACCACATCGTTGCGGAGGAACCTCGATCTGCTGAGGAATCAAACTGCTCGGACTCAGAAGAGTATGATTTGCCACTTTCAGAAAAAAGTAGCTGTTTTACAGGGCGCGATAAAGTAACGAAGTGGCAAAAATCTAACAATAACAGAGTGAGGAGGCGTCAAGTTCAAAATATTCTCACGGAAGATGCGGGCACTCGTAGGAATGGTGTGGGAGTGACAACATTTACGCAAGCCTGGAGTTTATTTATTTCAGAGAATATTATTGAAAAAATTGTTAGATATACCAACGAATTTATTCAAAAAAAAGCGCCTTCGTATAACAGAATACGTGACTGCAAACCGACAGATGCGGTGGAAATTCGAGCACTTTTCGGATTGTTGTACGTAGCGGGATCCTTGAAGATATCACACGCCAATTTAGAAGATTTTTATGCAAGTGATGGGACAGGTATTCCTATTTTTCCTACTACTATGTCAGTAAAAAGAGTAAAATTTCTACTGAATTCATTGCGGTTTGATAATGCTACTACGCGACAAGCTCGTCGTACTCTAGACAAAGCTGCGCCAATAAGAGAAGTTTTAGATATGTTTACACAAAACTGTCTTTTGCCATATTCAGTGGGAGAGAACGTCGTAATCGATGAAATGATGGTTGGCTTTCGAGGAAAATGTCCTTTCCGACAGTACATGAAATCAAAACCCGACAAATACGGAATCAAACTTTATCCACTAGTAGATGCTGCTACGTTTTACGTCCTAAATATTGAACTTTATGCTGGCAAGCAGCCTGAAGGCCCATATCAGTTGAGTAATGCTGCGGCAGACGTCGTGAAGAGGCTAATTACACCAATTTCTGGCACTGGAAGAAACCTTACCATCGACAATTGGTATACCAGTGTGCCGCTGATGAACGATTTGGCCAAGGATTATAAGATTTCCGTTGTGGGTACCATGCGTATAAACAAGAAAGAAATACCTCCTTGCTTTATAGATAAAAACCAACCTGAATATTCAAGTCAATTTGGATTTTCAGATACAGCTACACTCGTATCTTACGTGCCTAAAAAGAAAAGATCTGTAGTTCTTATATCATCACTTCATTGTGCTGCAGAAATTGATGAAAGTACAAATGAAAAGCGCAAACCCAGCATCGTTACTTTTTACAATAAAACAAAGGGGGGTGTAGTCGTCGATAAAAAAGCAAAAATGTATTCGGTTTCAAGGAAGAATAATAGATGGCCATTGACACTCTTCTTTCGTCTTCTGGATATTGCAGGAATAAATAGTATGGTGATATTGAGGGCAAATAATGTGACTCTACGGAAAAGGCGAATGTATTTACGGGCATTAGGCACTGAATTGACAAAAGAGTATGTCCAAAGAAGATCAACGATGTTAGGCCTTCCAAGAAAACTAAAAAGAAACATAATGGAGCATTTGAATATGGAGGATAGTGCTGCTGATACAGAAGCAGGTAGTTCTGGCACATGCAGAGGAACCTGTAAAATATGTCCAGCCAAAAAAAGGAGGCAATCAAAAACGCAATGTAAATTATGTATGAAAAATATTTGCAGAAGTCATACAACATTTATTTGCAATCAATGTTATATGGACGAAGGAACTGATTGTGATGAAAACTAAGCCAAAGTTAATTAATTTTTATTTTTATTTTGTAATTTTTATTATTAGACTAGTATATAAACTAGTCTGAGATATGTAAAAGGGTTTTGTGTTCCTAATTTTTGTTTTCATTCAAAGCATATTTGAGTTATGTTAATTAATTTAATAATTGTTTCTTTTTCATAATTTTAATTACATTACTTTTTTTGACAAATCAGACTTTAAAGGTAATGATAATATATCTGAGTACAAATAAATAAATAAATATTGAATAATTAGTGCTTTATTTCTCTTATTCATCCCATAGGTCTTTTCGGTTACGCGCGCCCGCTCCCGTTACAAATGACCGCGCGCCCGCTTGAAGGTTAATATTACAATTAATGATAGGAAATAATTTAGGATCCGAAATTTCCAATTCTGGTTTAACGAACGTAGTACTAAAATATTTAGCGAACAAGTTACTAATTCCTTCACCAGTGTTCGCAGAAGATTCTTCGTAATACATTACATTAGGAGTTGCAGATGCATTATTCCTACTTTTTATAAAAGACCAGAAAATTTTTGGGTTACTAGTTATGGAAGATTCGACTTTATCAATATAGGATCCAAAGCAGTCCCGCTCTAACTGGTTAGCCCTTATGCGTAATAATGCAAAAGATTGGTAGTCGGATAAATTACCATATAGTTTAAACTTGCGATGATATTTGCGTTTTTCTTTTAAGACCTTTAGTAACGCAGAGCTATACCATGGAGCGTGTGACGAACGTCTAGTGGATTTTATGGGAATAAACTGGTCCCTAAGTTCATATAATTTATTATAAAAGAGATTAACAACATTGTCTAGACTCTAGAGAGTCATTTCCCAAAAGCTCATACCAGTTTACCTGGTCAAGAGCTGAGCTGATAGCCGTGTAATCACCTTTGTGAAAAAGATAAGTGCTTTTCTTCTTATCAAGACTTCATCAAGACTCTTATCAATTAATTTGTGTATTTCAACAAAGTCAGCCTTTATAATCTAAGGTTTATGGTGCATATCTGCGGGCATCGCTAATGGTTCATAACATTCTTTAGAGAAAACCAAGTCAAGTAGTCTCCCATTTAAGTTACGTATACAATTAGATAGATAGATAAGCTGCAGGTCTGAACAGAGTTGAGAAAATCAGAAATATATTGACAGGAATAATTGGTAGGTAATAACTTACAACTATCGCTGCAAACATTCCAATCTACTTGACTACCAAAATTGAAATCACCTACGATTATGAATTTATCACACGAATTTGACATAATTATGGTATTAATATTTTGTCTGAAATTTTGCAATTGGGTATTATATGAGTTACCGATATTTTCTTTACACAGGTAAAGCGCACAAATGTTTATATTATATGTCACTTGCGGCCTGGATTTTTTTTAGTAAAATAGAGACCCAAAATATCTTCCGCTGAACTACGCCAGTCACCCCTCTCCACTACCGAAAGATCATTCCTCACAGCAATTAGCACACCACCCCCACGCGTTTGCGAAGTGCTACAGTAATTGCGACCCCGTCTCCATACTAAATATCGGCCATCAAATAATTCACTGTTATGTATACTATCGACCAACCACGTTTCCGTAAATATAATATCATACGAATTGAAACATACGTTCCCAAACAAGTTAAGTGTTTTTGTTAGTAAACCGCGTACATTTTGGTAATATATTTTAATCGATTCCATGATTGAACTGAACTATAACTAAATTCATTGTCATAATGCAGCATTCCAATAAAAGTAAATTAACTAGTATTAGAAAAGTAACATTTAAAACATAGAACGAAAATACCATATAAAAGCGGGTAGCCGTCGTATGCAACAGGGGAGTCTCTAGCGCTCACGACTAATGACCAATGAGTAAAATCAATGATATACGTACAAGATATCAACAAGCAAATATTGTTCATATTCGTTAGCAAATGAATAGACAAAAAAAGAACCAAATTTTGTGCAGTATAAAATTACGAATAATGGTAACAGAATAGAAAGATAATAAGTTTAACATCACACAAATAGTAAGTTTAACATTATAAATAATAATAATAGAGTAAAAAGATTTAAAGAAGTCACACTATTTTTGAAAGGTCTCTGACTTCACCATAATTATATGCGATATATCGGTTTTTCTGACGTGTATCTTGGCGTGCTTGACCCAGACATAGCGAAAATTCATTTCAACCGCTGCCTTTTTTGATTTAGAGAGTAAGCACTTATTGTGCATGGTTAGGTGGTCGTTGATGTAAATCCTACTGTAGCCCACAAATCCCAAGTTGCTTGATGTGAGATGCGAAAAAAAAATTACACACAAGTTTCGTTACGTTTTAGCCACAGAGCTGGCCCAACAGCTAAACCCGTCTAACTATACCACAACTGCTTATGAGAATCCAATTGCTTCTTCACGGTTGCATCGGATTGACCATTGGCCAGGGCAAGTAGAATCAACGGAACGTACTAAAAAATCTAAAGTACGGTTCAAGAGAGGACTCTGCGTCCAATGTCTGTTTTTTTTGTCTCAATTGTTTTAACCCCTCAGTCGCCAGCTAAAATGTTTGACAACGCTCGCTCGCTTCGCGTAACGCGGCGTCGCTAGAAATAACCTAACCTTGAATTTGTCGTACATTTATTTTCACTAATCATCATCATCATCATTACAGCCTTTCACAAGTCCACTGCTGAACATAGGCCTCCCCCAAGTAATGCCACAAAGCACGGTCCTGAGCCACCTGCATCCATCGACTTCCTGCATGTCTTACCAGGTCGTCACTCCATCTAGTGGGGGGTCGCCCCACACTACGCCTACCGGTACGAGGCTGCCACTCGAGAACCTTTCTTCCCCATCGGTTATCGGTTCTTCGAGCTATATGGCCGGCCCATTGCCACTTCAGCTTACTAATCCGTTGGGCTATGTCGGTCACTCTGGTTTTACTGCGGATATCCTCATTTCTGAGTCTATCACGCAGAGAAACTCCGAGCATAGCCCTCTCCATAGCTCGCTGAGCGACCTTAAGCGTCCTCATACGGCCAGCAGTGAAGGACCACGTCTCAGATCCATAAGTCATCACTGGCAACACGCACTGGTTGTACAATCTAGTTTTTAGAGATTGAGGTATACCTGACGAAAAGATATGTCGTAATTTCCCGAACGCTGCCCAGCCGAGTTGAATCCGTCGATTGACCTCTCGGTCGAAGTTGGACTTACCTAGTCGGACTATTTGTCCCAGGTAAACGTACTCGTCAACAACTTCGAGCATAGTGCTCCCAACAACTACCGGCATAGGTGTGACATGGACATTGAACATGATCTTTGTTTTGTCCATGTTCATCTTAAGACCTATCCGTTGGGAGGCACTATTGAGGTCATTGAGCATAGTGCTTAAGTCCTCCAGCGATTCTGCCATAAGGACTATATCGTCGGCAAATCGAAGGTGAGTGATGTACTCGCCATTGATTTTTTTCACTAATATTCATTATAAATTTCAATATAATACTTGTTTCTGTTTATTTATTATGTTATATTACTTGTTTTAGTGCTTTTACTTCATTACAAATAGAATTTAATTGCATTTTCTAGTTTTCATGGGTTAAAGTGCTGGGGGTGGGTGCGGTTTCATGAGACCGCTAGGGATTTGACCGAATATGACCGCGGCTCACGAGGCCGCTAGGGGATTAAGAGGTTAAAGATTACCATACAATTCAACACGTCTAACTTATGT
Source organism: Parnassius smintheus behrii (assembly GCA_036936625.1). Classification (NCBI taxonomy): domain Eukaryota; kingdom Metazoa; phylum Arthropoda; class Insecta; order Lepidoptera; family Papilionidae; genus Parnassius; species Parnassius smintheus. Next base: position 20,383,569 of record JAUPFT010000001.1, read on the forward strand.
TTAACTTATTTAAAAAAAATGACCAAAGCGCAGATATACGCTCTCACTTTGCGTAGCGTTGACTTATTACACATACCTACTTTAATCAATTTTAGTTTAGAATATATGGTATATTTTTGGCAGTATTTAGTAAATTTTATTCAATTTCTTCAAGATGATAATGAAATTTCTAATAATACTGGAAGTTTGTGATTCTGGGAATTAAATAGGACCCTAAGGTTGTGTAAAAAAGGATTAAATTGTTGAAATTTACAAAACGATCTACCAAAAACTGCAAATTATCCGCGACAATTGTTGATTTTTACATTAAAATAGCGATCACAATAGTGTTGAGAAATAGCACTTGTACGCGAAATCGCCGGCAGACGACGAATATTCCACGTTAGGCGAACCCACCATATGAGCGGTTATTATAGTTAATATAAGTTTCATAGTTTTCATTATAAATTTCGAGGCAAGTGGTTTAAAGGATTGAATAAAAGACGGGTATTTTGTAATATTATTACAGAAATGCTTTATTAATTAATGCCTAAATAGATGGATCATCATATAAATGTTATCTAGTACAACCTACAAGACAGGACGGCCGGAGCAGCGGTCAGTCACACCTCGCTGCTCTTGACGCCCAGCCTTATTCCATCACATACAGGTTTTACACATCATTTGTTAACATTTTTGTACAGCCATATACAATAATTTTATTTTCAATTATATCTAGACGTAAAAAATTTGAGGTGTCGTAGGAAACTACGCTTCCTATAAAAATAATTACACAGGGGGAATGAGGAGCAGCTACGCTTGTGACGTGCAACCGGCAAGGTAGACCTCGGACTACGACTATCAGTACAGGACTTTACAATCATCACTATAACCTAACACCATAACATAAGCATCGCCCACTCGATCAGCGCTCGCTCCGATCCTCTCGGAGCTTCGACCAACTAAATAACTTAAATTAGTTACATAAAAATATACAAAAATATCATTTTCACAAATTATAAACGACAAACTATACATACCGGCGCTAAACGATATTCGATAAACTATGTACGATTTTAAAGCCGGTTTAAAACTTAAACGAGAGCTCGACTTGAACAGTACAAAATAATAGCATTACTATAATCACGACTATAGTGCCGATTGTCCAGAACTGCCTGCGGCATTTCTTCATCACTTCGGAAGATTCAAGGTCCCCTAGCCCAGCTAATAGTAAATCTAAAACGAGCTAAATTACGGAAACCCCCGGTCACACCGGACCGCGGCTTCCCTTCGATTTATAAATTACACGAGAATGAGAGACGTTCAAATATTTATACATAGATTCATACTAACAATACTAGAACACTTACGAGCTAGAATGCAACGAACGCTACGCCGCGGTGACGCGACGGCCGAGCAGCCGAGCAGCCGAGCACCGGTCGGCGTCGACGCTGTACAACTATGGTTACAGTTACAGTTACAGTTATCGTATCGTTCTGTACATCAGTCAGCGGGCTGCCGCTACGTATGTACAGGCGCCGCGGCCGCGACCCGGCCGTGCCCGCGCCGCAGCCCGGCCCTCGACTAACACTAATTAATTAACTCAAAAACAAACTCAAGCTTACGATACTCAAAGTTCGCATCGCACTAAAATAATAACCTAGTCAGATTGTGAAGGCGGCTGCGCGGCGCGCCGACGGCGAGGCCGCGGGCTCTATAGTTACAAATGTACAATCGTTAATATTCACAAAATTTATAATAGGCGGGATACCCGCGCCGTCGCATCAGCTAACTCCGCGGACGTTAATACTTTACACATACTACAGGACAGGATTGGGCGGCGGCGGCCCGATCGGGCCCAGCTCCGGCGCCTTCATAAAGAACTTCTCCAACTTGGCTATTATGTGTTTTCCGTACGTGTACTTGCGCAGCGAACCGATATGTGGCCGGATCTTGTGCATCAACACTTTGCGCTGCGTCGGCTCCGCCACGTCGATCATCTTCTGCACTACATAATTAGCGTATTGATCCTTCATCATTACGTGAAGGGCACTGCAAAGAGAAATTTTAATATTAGATGTGCTAACTATGAATAATATTAAATGACAAATAGCATTTAATGAGAACTATTAACATTTAGTTTTCTAATAGCACTATAACAATGTCGAGTTAGTTTTTTCACAAATGCAACTGTTTTTGTGAGTTTCTCATATTGTACACGATTTCAAAGTGTATCATATATATCAATGAAGAATTAAAATATGTTTGAATTACTATAATTTTAGTTTCTTGAATATAGGATAGGAATTTAACATAATAGACAGTTACTTCCTTTTTTTATCATTTGTTTATCTACAGCGAAATTAAGTTTTTTTTTTAATTTTATTTAAATATAATTCCATAGGTATAATTTGAAAGTTTTGGTCTATACTAATCATACCCACCTAGGGTTGATGAATGCAAAGTCGATTTACGGGCACTGGTAAGCAAATTTTTACCACTAGTTTGTGGGCGAAATTTAGAACTAAATAAAGTGAAAACCACGTTGCAAGGCTACTTATTTTCCCATTCATCTCAAAAAAGCTATATATGTGCAGCATTAGTATATATGTGTACGTTCATTAACTTAATAAATATAAGTCGGCTGGTAGCCTATATTTAGCAGTCGACTGACGAGTTAGAACGATATTCAGAGAAAATCTCTAGTTTAATCACACACTCTACAATGGCAAAATCTGTGCCAAGGTGAATTTGTTACACAAATTGTGACATAATTAAGTTCGAATTTCAATCTTGAGATTATCTCAGAGTATTGCTCTTAGACTAGATACGTCGTCAGAAATTGTTTGTTTAGTACGATGCGATCGCTGCATTGGTTTAGCGATAGTAAGCGCAACTACTGATCACGTGGTTTCGGGATCGAATTGCAGATCGAATCAAAATCAGTACCAGTCTAAAGCCAGAAAGTTAGCAGTGTTTCTCTCTTGCGCATTGAAAGCACCTTATATCATGAGGTAGTGTCATGCTGCAGCTATTGTATGGTTGTTCAACGAATGAGTCAGCTCGACCTATCGTAAAATAATTAATCTTGCTCTGTATCGTACGGTGAGTGTGCAGAGTGGAGTGTTTTTACTGGAAACGAGGCATTCCATCTAAGTCCTCGGGGGTGATAACGCATCAGTATTTTGACTTTTAATCGAGGATACTACGGAGGATAGGCACTGGGTACGCACTTGTCGTTGAAGCCGCAGAGCTCGTCGATGAGCAGCGCACGTTCGTTGCGCGTGGCGTGCGTGACGCACTTCTCGACCACGTTGGAGGCGAACTTGTGCTGCGACAGCTGCAGCACCTTGCCGCGCACCGCCGCCACGAGACGCGCGCGGTCCTCGGCCGCGCCGTGTTCCAGCACGTGCTGCACCACGTAGTTGCCGTACTGGTCCTGCACACACACACACGCCCACATCAATACATCATCGTATCACCATCGCAAACTTAAAACGGAATAAACATTCTATAAAAAGGGTTATTATAATATTAAGCTACTATTAGATGATAATAACCCCTGGGAATTAGTTGACTTAATATCAAGCCATTTCTAACATGATTTGTGTAGTTGGTGTGTAACGCAATACATTGCTGCTGTAAACCGTTCTTTCATTGGATTTCTCGTTGGTTCTTTCCACCCAGAAAAAGAGATTTTTTCTGAACCAGTGATACTAAACATAGGATGACTTTAATTACATATAATTCATAATCCATCACACCGTGCCGGTACAGTGTAACGTGACCGCGGCAGTGTAGATACACCACAATCCCATATTTCCCATGCAAGTCGTAAAAAGCGAGGGAAACAAACCAGGAGATAGGTAGCAACATTAATGATAACAAAAAAAAATAAAAAAACCACATTTGGTAAGCATGGCAACTATGACAAATATTCTTCCTTATAAGGTAAAGATAATCTATGGGGAGACTTATGCCCAGCAGTGAACTTATCACGAACACTTGCATTTAAAATCATTCACAACCAAAGACGTGTCAGATTGTTAAAATTGTCTATCCGCACATATGGATACGGATCTCAGCTTGCGTACAAGCTTTGTATGTACAAAATCAGCGATTCATGTAACCGTAAAGAGATAGTTTAGCTAATGTCACAGTTTAGACCTTAGAGTTGTAAGGCGGCATCGCCTGATATCAAAGACCTCTCTCATTTGTGTTCTAGGATTGATAAGAAAATGGAAATAAAATAATTTTCGATATTATAATACTCGTTATCACATATTGCTTTTATGTGCATACTTATAAATGAAAAACATTAATCGAACTAGATCATTTTTTATAACCACAAGAAAAAGCACATTTATAAGTCGCGCATTCTAACTTGTCCGGGTTGAAGTTAGTCGCACGAGGCTACGCAGTTATAGTTTTTAGGAAAAAAATCGTAACAAGAGGAGTGGGAGGGTGGGCGGTAGCAGAAACTAGAGATGCGAACTCGCATTATTGCGCGGTTAGAATTACCAGAGATTAAAAAAAATATTACGTAGAATCGATTAAGATTATTATCGATTACTATTCGCTTTCATTTTATATTTTATTGAAGTGAAAACTTTTTTAAATCGTTGTGATTTGAAACTCGATAAAACGAGAAAGCGGCACAGCCAAATATTTTCTTGACACTTTGTTTTTATAGATGCTTTCAGTTTACGATTGTTAAATTTAACTATATAGTAGATTCGCAATTGCATAAAGAATTTTATCAAAAAAGATGAGGTAAACATAAGCACGGCCGTCATTTATATTCAGTTTTACTTATTAACTCATGTAACTATAACAGTAATTCACCATTATAGATATTATATTTTTCGAAAACTACTTTTAAAATCGCGTCAACCGCATTTATTGTCTTATCAGACTCAGTGAAGTGTGCCACCACCGTTGTTCTGCACAAGTACATTTATTGCCCAACTGTAAGGTTTTTAAACTGTGCTAATGTGCTAATGTCTAAATTCACGTATGTAAACGAATTTTGACTTCAATACATGCGTATCTTTTTTAAGTAATGTTTTAAAAACATTACAATTTTTTTAAAAGTGCACTCAGTATGTTCCATTGTATGTGTAGTCGTGTTGTTACAACAATATCGTCGCCGTATGTTTTCAATTTTGATCATGTACAATGTATTACATCGATAAATTATAGCCGGAGATAGTAGAACACGTATTTCATTCTAATCTTAGGGATTAGGATATAATATAACTTTTTTCATAATCATGTTTCTGTCTACAGTATGTATTTTACAGATAGACTATTGTTGTTTTACATTTAGTTTAGTCATCCGGCATAACATCATAACCAGATGGTAATATAATTGTGTTTCCACCTTGACGTGAATTTCATTACAGAGGTACCTAAAAACTCATCGGACGTAAAATACAATTTAACCTTTTTTTTTAAATTCTATGACCAAAGACTGAAGTATGATAATATGGGAAGCAAAAAATTGCAATTATTTTGAAACGATTAGCAAAAACCGAAGGCAACGAAATGATAATTGGGTTCTTGATTTATTTATCTTCATAATGTAAATAACTAATAAAACAGTTTTTGACAAGGCACTGTAGTTAAAAAAAAGAATGTGCAATAGAAGTAAATTTAATGTACGTATTATGTATTATTTACTTAATAGTCGCGAGATTTCGAAGGTCGGTGTTAGATTTACAGAATGTGCATTACTAAAAAGGAGAGTATATATGACTGTATGAGGTGTATGAGCTGCGTGGGGCGGTGTAGGACCTGTATGAGCTGGTCGGTGTGCGCGTGCAGCTCGGCGAGCACGGGCGCCGTCTGGTCGGGCGTGCAGTGCTCCAGGATGCGCTGGATGACGCGGCAGCCGTACGGGTGCGTGGACAGCGCGTACACCTGCCCCGCGAACGCGTTGATGATGAACTGCAGCGCCCCCGGCTCCACGCACTCGATGCACTTCTGCACCTGCGCACGACCACACACCAACTCAATCACTATCCATTTTCCAACATCACATTGTATTTTAGCCCACTTCAAAAAAGTAAAAGGTTTACTATTCGATTGTATGATTTTTTGTATGTTACAGGTCATTCTTCAGGCCTTATAAACCTGGAAAAATAAATCTCCGCCCCTAAAGGTGGCAAACTGGTGAATAAAGATTTTTATAAACTATTTAGATAACATTGAGATTATGATGTTCCTTAGTCCACTCAAAATAGTAAAAAAATTCTGTAACAAAATGTGAAAGTCGATATCAAAGAACTAAAAAAAATTTGAAGAATGCTTTTACTTTTTGGTATAAGTTAATTTTAAACATTGCATCAATGTGAGTTATCTCGAATTATTAGGCATGAGACAGATATATCAAAACATAATTAATGTTATGTTATCAAAATATTATACCATATTGATAAATGGTGCATAACCGTTATCACATATCTAACCAAAACTAACTATCTACCCAACATACAAAACCGAAACGCATAACGCAAACTGTGGAACGATCTACCAAAATGGCCCACGAACTATCCAATGTCCCTACTGTATCTCATTTTGATTCAAAACTATTATTATCATACTCACTTTTACCATATCCTGCCCCTATGTTTCTTTCCGTTTCTATTACATTATTGATTACAATAAGAGTATAATTTTTGTTGAAGGCGAATAAAAAGACTGTCATCGCCAAAGGCGAATTGGTGGGAGCCTGTCGGGACAGGCTGACAGACAGGAGTGGGTATGTTCAGCAGTGGACCTGTGATGAGCTGTACTAATACCTCATATTTCCCATTTGCCGCGCTTCGCAAGTTTGTGGCAAGGGTACTATTCTACATTATAAATTATTATATTCGGAAAATGTAATAAAATAAACTTACCACATGATTCCCATTTTGATCTTTCACACATTTTAATACATGTCCATCTAGTTCTCGAACTACCTCTTGTTGTTGTTCGGCTGGGATAGATTCTAGTGCTTTTTGTATTACCCGACAGCCATACATTTGTAACGCCAGTGCCAAAACATGCCCACGGACCTACAAAGTTTCGTACGTTTTATTGATATTAAATTAACCATATATAAAAAATAAAACTACTAAAGTTAAACACAATGATGCCCATATAAATAAGCTCTTTTAATGAATTTTAAAATTTACCTTCTGTGCCAATGTCGTTTTTTGTTCAGCTGTCCCAAACTCAAAGAACTTCTGTATAACGTAATTCCCAAAAACATCCGTCATGAGATTGTACGCTGCGCCAATTATTTCATTAAATACCATTTGCTTTTCTTGAACTGTCGCTCTTTCTAATTTTTGTTGTATAAACCTGCAACAAATTTACATATGTAAATTATTTGTGGTTAGATATACGTCATATTGAAAATGTTATAACATTATATTGACGCCCTTGTGGCTATATGTAAACGTGTACATGTATGCTACGCCTCGGGTACCGGTTTCGCTCTTCCCGAGGGTTACGTAAAAGTGGTTTACGGGCGTCATCATTGTAAACTCCTGTCGCAAGATAATTTACACAACAGTCATTTTGTTTATCTGTTCCATACCCGAAATAGAGAGTAACACACATATTGGGATTGCAAAATGTTGCAAAAAGTTCACACTATTGTAAATATATATAAAATCATCTCCAATATTATGCAATGGCTATTTGTAATGTTGTTTTAGTAATGTATATAGGCACATATTTTTCCCGAATATTTAATGTAATGAGTAAAAATTCTTATGACATATAATCTTATACCAAAGCTTTTTGGCTGCAGTCGAAATATTTATATCGTAATTTTTCTCTTAAACAAACCAAAATGTTTGTGAAAGTTTTATATCAAGTGTTTTTTTTTATTGTAAGTTAACAAAAGGTTTGTTTCGTTTTATGCGGTAGAAACATTTTGATTTATAGGTGCCTATAATTTAAGCACCCTAATATCCCTTTTTATAATGTGGATTGTTTGTGTTTCCTAGATTTCTGGTGTTTGAATTTTATTTAAATAGCCTTTTAAATCTTAAGAATTTATTTCATATTCATACCGTTATAATTATTAATATGTTATACAATATAGTAACTTAACCTAAATTTTATCAAATAAAATTTGTGAAGGATAAAGCGTCAACGATTTTTTTAATGAGTGCATAAGTACGTAAATCAATATGGTGTAACAATTATGTTTAGGTCATAACGCTGACACCAACAGATGTATGTTAATGAATTAACGTTAAAGTATTAGCAGTTATGACATTCAAAATACGAATTATCGAAAAAAATAAATTGAGTTTATAGAAAAAATTAATTAAGTTTATTAATTTGGCATTTAGTTTTATTTGAGAATTTCTGAAAATGCTTTAAAAATTTAGTCGTCTATCATAACCTAAAAAATATTTCTTTGTTTAGTTAAAGCAATAAATTAACTTTAAAGACAAAAACATATTAATTATGAAGATTTTTCAAGCATGTGTTTTGTTAGATATAAAACTTACATTTTGAGCTTCTATGTTCGACGTAAAGTGTAACCTTCAACCATTTTAATAAACGATTTTAATCTTCATAAAAAAGTAAAATTCTTGATTAAACATTATAGGAAAACAAATATTTAATTATTAGCATTAATTTGGAATATATTTTGGTACTGCTCTTAAAAACAGAAATTTGATTTTATACCAATTTAAGCCGACTCAACGTCAAATAATATGAATCATAGGGAGCATTGTTGCGTCACCATAATGTGACGCAACTGCGTCAGCTCAGATTGGCTTATACCAGCTGGAGCCACTTCGTCTAGCAACGCCGCGCCATCCACACGTTACAGAAACGAGCAATGTTACGTCACAGTATTTACAGCGAGCCGTTAGACGCTGCATTGTGAGTTGCGGTGACGAAATCATGTATATCCGACGACTTCCGAATAGTATCGGAAGCATGTAGGAAATGTTATTGTCAAACGCTTATGTTTACTCATTCTATTATTTCCGTAAGTACCTAATGCAGTGCTTATGTGACAGGATCGGAGGTAAGATCAAAATGCAGTGTAATACTACAAATTAATATCTGTATTTTAGCATACAGTGCAGTCCCTTCAGCCGTGCCAAAATGACTGTCGGTATATCGGAGTGCAGATATGTTTATACAGTACGGCTACGATGGCTATCCCAGTACAGAACCAAAGAACGAAACTCATCCAACTGAAGAAGAGGTGTAACACAGTGTTACGTCATACCCCCGAAACTCTTCACCGCTGCATTGGAAGACGTTTTTAAGTTACGAGACTGGAAAGATTTTTTTACGTGGTAGAGCCATGTTGCAGTTATATTAGATGTATAGTTGTAGCACGAATGGATCGGCTTAACCGGGGCAGGATCACGCTCTCACAGAATACCAGCGTGAAATAGTAGCTTAATGCTGCTGTGTTTCTTATGGTGAGTGTAGAGAACCGGCGACCCTTTTTAATGGAAACGAGGCATTCTATCTTAGTTGCCTCGTTTCCATTAAAAAGGGTCGCCTCAGGTAGACTGTGTGCTCATTTGTCACACTATCCTCTAAAAAAAAAATAATATCACAACATTAATGGCGAGTACCATTCATTTACCTTCGATTTAGCGACGACATAGGCCTTATAGCAGAATCGCTTGAGAGGCTAAGCACTATGCTTAATGACCTCAATAATGCCTCCCAACAGGTAGATCTCAAGATGAATGTGGACAAAACAAACTTCATGTGTAATGTCCATGTCACACTTATGTCGGTAGTTGTTGAGAGAGCTAAGCTCGAGTTGTTGACGGGTATGTTTACCTGGGAGAAATAGTCCGACTAGGACTAGGTGAGTTACACTTCAACCAAGAGATCAATCAACGGATTAAAATTACGACACATCCTGTTCTAAACTTGAAAACGAAATTATACAACTAGTGCATGTTGCCAGTGATAACATATAAATCTGAGACGTGGTCCTTCACTGTTGGCCGTATGAGTAGGGGTCGCAAACCGGGATCCCGAATCTCGAAAATACCGGGATACCGGACTGAAACGAAAGCTTTATAATACTGGAATTGAGTGAACGGAAACCGGTATTTACGACTTTTCGGTATTTCATTATAAATCTTTGTTAAATAATATTATGTCAAAAAAATTTAAATAGCCCACGCTTTTCGCGTGGTGGATGCTAAGGCAACGCGGCTCGACTATGCAACGCAAGTCGCGCGACTACACTCTGGAGTGAGTGAGAGAGAGAGAGTACTTACTCCCGAGTCCTGAGCCGACGACGAATCCGCCCGCTCGCCTATACAACTAATGACGGTGCCAGTGTAATGATCGCATTTGGAAGAGAAGCAGCACTTTTCCACCAGCGATGCCTTGCTCATGGTATACAGTTAGCGATATTAGACGCGCTCTATAAAAAAGAAAACAGTTCCCAAACTCAACTAAGAAAACTGGAAGATCACGATTCTTATGACTTTGCTTTGGAATGATATGGAGAAGATTACTATGACGAGAGAATGACTGGGTGTTACCATCTTCTTGGGATCCTATAAATAATAATATTAAATCCCAAAACAAGCATACAATTGCTAGACTTCAAGATACGCCCATTCTGCGTACATCGGACCAAAAACTAGTAATTGTTAACTGAAGGTAGCCGTGTTAAACTATGATACTGCGACGGGAATATAAAATAAGTTAAAATACGCAATAAAATTCGTAAAATTTAGTTTCATTTAAACTTCTTTAATTCATTTAAAAGTAAATTTATAACATTCTTTGCTATCGAATTTAACCTATGAACCAGATTTTCTTCTCCTCTAGAGATATCGCTTTTGGAACCGGTGGTAGATTTTAAAGTTCATAGAAGTTTTAGATGATCGTAAACTGAAGAATATACAGGGTGGCCCAAAAGTCGTGGATCAAACGCAACTAGGGGTTAGATGGGGTCATCAGCTGCAAAAAGTTGTTCTACGGGAGGTCCTTAAAGTCAACCCCTGCAGAGTTATAATTTATTTTGTGTTTTTATGAGAAAATTGACTTTTTTTAACTAATTCTTATTAGAATGCCAAAAAATAAACATCCTCTATCTTTTTTATAATTTTCACTAGATTGGTACCGATGAGTCCTTGCGTTAGACATGCTATTTATGGTTGTTTATTGGGTGTGTTGAAGATAATGTTAAGTTTTACGATTATTATTTTTCTCAAATCATAACTTTTTATTTACTTCGGACCCCACTGTGAAAAAAAAATACTCTACCGAAAAGTGACCCTGTATTACAAGTTTTGGCGCATTTAATAGGGATTCTGAAAAGGTATTACACATGGTTATGCGTGGCTTTGATATCTTTTTAGGACGATTATTCATGGCAAGGCCAAAGTTAACCTAACCATAAAACTCGGTTAGGCTTATTTAAAAATAAACTAGAATTAATACAATTAATGACAAAGACTCTCTGCCTCTCTTTTACACTAACTATTTAATCCTTTGTCAGTAAAAGGCCGGTTGGCCCGTCAGTTCAGGTAGCGATATCTTTTCTAGGAAACAAAAGGCTGGGCCGGCAGGGGCGGGGGCTGGGGGATGCGCGTGAGCATGTTTCTTTAGAATGTTTAGTGTTCTTTAGTAACTCGCTTCCTGCCTGTGGGTACGCACGTGTTCTTTTTCTCGGTTTTACGACGACTTGTGACCAGTTTCTTTCCTTTGACCTACGCTTTGTTTTTCGGACTTGTGATAGATTGCCTACCTGTGACCAGTGCTGTGTGAATCGGACGGATTGGCTACAAAAGTGGACAGATGGCTGCTGCGAGGAGAGAATACACCCAACGGGAGTATGCAGAAATGCATTACCTGTATGGCTTTTGCGACGGTAATGCCCGGGCTGCTGCCAGGGAATATCGTCAACGCTACCCTAACCGTGATCGTTTTCCGGATTACAGGGTCTTTATGCGCGTACATAATTCGTACATGGAGGGAGTCTTACCCGGTCAGCATGCTATGAGAGCAGGCAGACCAGTGATGCAATTTGAAAATGAAGATGAAGTGCTGAGAGAATTAAGATTGGATCCTAGTATAAGTCAACGCCAAATATCCAGTAATATCGGGATTCCAAGATCGACGGTGCAACGTGTCATTAACAGAAAAAAATATCACGCCTACCACGTGCAAAGGGTGCAAGCTTTGCTGCCCGGTGACTATGAACCTAGAGTGCGGTTTTGTAGAGAGATGCTAAGATATCACAGAGAAGATCCGCAGTTCTTTAACAAGGTTTTATGGACGGATGAGTCAACTTTTAGAAGAATGGGAGTATTCAATATCCACAATCTACATTTTTACTCCAGAGTAAACCCCCATATCATAAGAAATGATCGATTCCAGAATCTGTTTGGTATTAACATGTGGGCTGGTATAATTGGCCAGCAGTTGGTGCTGCATGAAATGCCAGCAAGGCTGAATGGTGCTCAGTATTTAAATTTTTTGCAAAATAATTTAAACCATATTCTTAACGAAGGTGAAGTTCCAGAAGAAAGAATAGCAGAAATGTGGCTGCAACATGATGGCGCCCCGCCTCACTACGCTCGAGCAGTCAGAGATCATTTGAACGAGCGCTTCCCCAACCGGTGGATTGGTCGAGGCGGACATGTTGCGTGGCCACCCCGGTCGCCCGATTTAAATCCATTAGATTTTTTTCTTTGGGGCTATTTTAAAGAAATAGTTTACCAAGGAGAGAACAATAGCGAACAAGAACTACGACAAAAGCTCGAGTTTGCTAGAGTACAAGTAACTAACAACAGAAGTGCATTCCGTAGGTTACGTAGGAATTTTATTAGACGGTGCAGATTATGTATTATGGTCAGAGGCAGGAATTTTGAGCATTTATTGTAAAATGTTTTGCTTAATAAAACAATTATTTCACAATCGTTGCTTTGTTTTTTCGTCCTAGAAAGATATTAGAGCCACTCATGGCCATGTGTAATACCTTTTCAGAATCCCTATTAAATGCGCCAAAACTTGTAATACAGGGTCACTTTTCGGTAGAGTATTTTTTTTTCACAGTGGGGTCCGAAGTAAATAAAAAGTTATGATTTGAGAAAAATAATAATCGTAAAACTTAACATTATCTTCAACACACCCAATAAACAACCATAAATAGCATGTCTAACGCAAGGACTCATCAGTACCAATCTAGTGAAAATTACAAAAAAGATAGAGGATGTTTATTTTTTGGCATTCTAATAAGAATTAGTTAAAAAAAGTCAATTTTCTCATAAAAACACAAAATAAATTATAACTCTGCAGGGGTTGACTTTAAGGACCTCTCGTAGAACAACTTTTTGCAGCTGATGACCCCATCTAACCCCTAGTTGCGTTTGATCCACGACTTTTGGGCCATCCTGTATATGTGACTTTTTCTAACTACACCATAGAGCAAAGAAAGCTCTTACTCGATTTCCATGAAAAAAGTGAAGAAAAAAAAGATAAATCGCCCAAGAGCATTTTATGTTTTATTAAAGCTGAGGATAATGAAGAAGTTTATAAGAACACGAAGAAGTAAGCCTATGAAGAAGTTACTTAGCAGGAGTATTTTATGTTATTGTTAAGGTTGATTACTGGAGGTTTCTTATGTTTAAATAGTTTAAAATAACTTAGCAGCAGTGAGTTATTTATTAAACTTTAAATAAATGATTTTAAATGAATGTTTTTTTTTTTTAAATAAATGTGATTTTCTTATCATATCACACTTCTATTGATTGGCTGGTGACAATTCCCTTATGAAAATTACGGTTACATTACATATTTTTAAATATTTTTCTCACTATGTTAAAAAAAACGAAAATACCGAAACTACCGAAATCTCGGTATTCATTAAAAACTAATACCGAAAACACCGGTTTTTGAAAAGAGTCCGGTATTGCGACCCCTACGTATGAGGAAGCAGCACAAGGTCACTGAGAGAGCTATGGAAGGGGCTATTGCTCAGTGTTTCCCTTAGAAGTGAGGATATCCGCAGTAGAACCAGAGTGACCGACATAGCCCAACGGATTAGTAAGCTAAAGTTGCAATGGACCGGCAATTTAGCTCGAAGAACTGACAATCGTTGGGGAAAAAAGGATCTCGAGTCACTAAATTTCCAGAGGAAAGTTACTATTACTAGGTTTCCCTTCACCATTCTAGCGTAATAATGAAGAGTTCACAATACAGTACCGTTATCGCTAGATGTTATGTGCGATTCTATTGCACTAGCATTGCAAATAGAGGTTAGAATACCTGGAGCCGTGCTGGTCCTGCGAGAACTCAACGATGTGGTTGGCGAGATCGCGCAGCTGTAGGTTGGGGAAGCGGTTGTTGCGGAAGTCCTCGAGCAGGCGCGAGCGGCCGGCGGCCGGCTTGTCGCCCGCCAGCGCGCCCACCGACACGCCGCCCACCCCGCCCACTCCACCCACTCCGCCGCCCACCAGTTCTAGTGGAACACACCACACGTTACATTGCAACACATGCAAAAAATCATAACCCCACTCTCTGGCATGACAATCATTAAAATATACATAATTTAAGTCTCCGAATACATTGACATCAAATGATTTTATTTCAATCATCAATGATAACAGAGCTAACTTCATCAGCCGTGAAACTAAAGCTGGACGTGGGCCTCTCCCATGGTAGACGTGTTTTTTTAAGAATTTGCCTCAATCCTCACGGTTGGCAGGCGGATTAACGACCGCATTACGAGACGCTTCACACCTACAACACTGCAAGACATCAGTTACTGCATTCACTTATAAACGTATGGTAAAGAATACAAGGTGTGAAAACCACTTGCCTGAAATATAAATAATAATCCATCAAACTATACTTAGGTAGTTACATACAGAGTACATGATATTATGGAAAAATTGTAACTCAGATTACCGTTTCATAATTTTGAACATACTTGTGCTTGTACAACGTAGTTTATTAGTACATTTACTTGTACGTAAAACAACTGATATGAACGCGATATAATTATAGTAAAAGATGTAGTCAATTAATTATACAGTGCTATACACAAATTAATTAGTAGTTTTATATACATAATATATACAAATTAATGAATATTATACAGAACCGCGGTATGGCATTTTGTATTTACATAATTGCTCCACGCGGATCTCACGGCACAAGGTGACAGGCGACGACAAGTTGGAAACCAACGGCACCGATAATAAACACAGTGGTCCTAGATCGTACCAACCTGAGATGGTGCCGACCCCACTGAGCTTGCTCAGTAGCGACGATGACGAGCCGAACATTCCGTTGGATGTCAGTCCTTGCGCTAAACTGCTGACGGCTCTGCAATGCAAACAAACAACTGTTCAAATCTAGAACATGCACATAATATTCGGCGGATTCGTCGCGCACACGCTGAAACTGTATTACAATAATTAATTAGTAAGCATGCTCTGATCTAAAATTTATACTGTACAAATCAATTGCAATGTTTTAACAAAGATGATGTAGAAAGCTTATGTACAATGTTACAAGGCTGCCTCTTATATACATAAAGCATAACAATACACACCCTCTTAAGTTCTGCTCTTTCTGCTAGTATAAAAACCACATTATTTCGGGACACGAAAAGTTATTAGCTTAGGAGGTGTGTCATTGCGTATTTGCATATTGGATATAAGATCATAAAGAAATCGGCGGTTAAGGTCAAAACAGGGTCAAAGTAAAGTTCAAGAATATTTTGTATGTGAACCACTGACATTTCTGTTTGACTGAATATTTAAAAAATAAATATAAAATCAAAGGACCAATTACATATGAAAACATATAAAAAATGAAAGTGTCTAGTAAAATTTTTCCAACATTCATTTATTCACAAGACAATAAATACTATTAAAGTAACTATACAAACCTCTATTAATTTTAATTGTTTTGCGTTACAGTTAATACTGTTCAGTGCAATATTTTTGCTATATAATAAATAACATTTAAATATGTGTAGTGGTCATGGAACAAAGGTATAAAACACAGGCCGAGAGCGAACTGCAACCTGTCAATTGCATGGTTACTCTATTTTAACAGTACGCTTAATATTTTTTATTTTTAAATTAAACACTAGCATTACATAAAATTATGTCAAGTAAACTTTTTGTATGTAATTGTAGTTAATAAATTATTGGGTGTTTTACATAGTAGGATAATTAATACCAAACCAATCTGTTGGTTTAAAATACAATTTAATACCGTGTGTTAGTGTAATACCGGCTCCTTTAAGACGTTAAATATTGTTGATACGCAAATGTATAAATTGTATGAATCATATCTTCAGATATCGGGCGACTATGCCGACATAATCGGGAAGACTGGCAGACTGGACTGAGTCCTGTTTTAGCTTATTCATGGAGTGTTTATGGAGTTTACGAATCAGAAGATAATAAGTTACTTTCAGTAGCAACACCCATCGCTCTGCTGGCTTCACTTTTTAATGGTTTTATTAAACATATTCGCGATTTGTGAACCAATAATACCATTGTTTGAGTTGAACAAACGTTCTCCTTTTTGAGGCGTGGCTTTCAAATGCCGCCCTTCCTGGGTTATCCGTACACTACGGTACAAATTGTGTGTGAGTGTAAAGGTCTTAATGCTACCGTCAAACCGGATAACATATTATAAAAAATATTTTAATTCATGTTTCTGAAGAACTGTTGTCAACAACTGACTTTTAAAATATCCGCATAGCTGTGAATAATTTACAATTTATTTAATTTAAATAATTAATGAGCACTATAATGACGTTAAACTGATAAATATTTTTCTTAGTGGAATAATAGTCACATCACTAGCAGCTGTATGTATAAAAGCTTTAATTTTAAATTGAAATTGGAAGGTCTTCAAATGAATTTATTTTATTGTAATTTATGGCAGTTGTGTGTCGCAAGCCTCTATAGAGCGCGAAAAAGACAAATGCGAATGTCTATGTAACAAAAACAACCATGTAAAAAAGACGAAATCAACATCTCGTATTATCTGCCTGTTTTCTCTAAAGCTGGAGCGATTTTTTACAATAGTATAAAGAGGACTTTGACTATGTCGGTACGTTTTTATTTATTTTATTTATATCAGACATATTTATTCGTTAGATGTGTGATAATTGGCAGTATAACGGGTTAATTAGAGTAACTTATAATAATTAAAAACAAAACATAGTGACATGGCGGTGATAGAATTCGATTGTATGGTAAAATGTATCAGGTCTAAATCTCGCACGCATGGCTGTAATGTTGATGAATGATGACCTACTTTCATTGTTATTATATATTAATAATTTGATATATTACGTAATTTAGGACTCATCGAAAGCATACTCTAGAAACAAGAAAAATGTGTAAACAAAGTGTTGTGGTGTGTTGCGGTGCAGGTGTACCTGTACTTGGCGGTCTCGGCGCCGGGCGCGGCGGACACGGGGCGCAGACCGACGGGGCCGAGCGCGAGCGGCGGGGACAGCGGCGAGGGCCCCCACTTGCGCGCGTACTCCTGCAGCGCGGCCGCCGGCCCGCCGCCGCCGAACTCCAGCGAGTCACGCCGCGCGCCCACCGCTCCCACAGCTCCCACCGCTCCCACCGCACCGCCTGCAACCGCAACGCACCGCGCCCTGCTCACACGCTATCTACAACTACCGTCTACTGCAACGCGCGGTACCATACACGCCACGCGTGTCTACCACTACGCGATACCAACGTCGTAACCTATATGCACGCACTGTTACAATATGACTATGTTTCCAGTGCATTACTGTACCTATGCCAAAGAAAAAAATATATTTACAGTTATAGTATAAATACATCGACACAGGCCTCTTTAAATTTATGACTGTTACAGATTAATTCGCGATATTTTCCTTCACTAACAAGCACGAAGTAAATCAGCACTTTAAAAATAATTAAGTATTTACTATTAACTTTTTGAATGACAACGTATCATACAGTTAATTATTTCAATGGCAAGTGGGACGATGAGCAATATCTTTTTGCTCGCATACTGTATATATACATATACAATACACCATTCAAAGCAAATACGATTTCATAAATATATTTTTTAAATTATTATTCATATTATGAGATTTTTCTAAACTTCTTTCAAAATCGTTTCGTAATGGACTATCTTTCCTTTCACGAATTTGTATTATATTAAAAAATAATTCATATCTATTTAATAAAATATAAAGAAACAGTTAACGTGATCCTATTCTTATCGTGCGCATATGGTAGACAAATATATTTATATAGTAGTATGTATGACACAACATTGATAGATTCACATTTTAAAGTAGTCTACCTTGGCTTGGTCAGCTATTAGGTATTATACAACTTATTTACAAAGTAAATAGTTACTATAAACATTATATGTTAAAATTACTACACTACAAAAATGTGGAGTAAAGGTAAAGCGGTATTGTTTGAGATTCCACAGCGTATGGTGGTTAAGACGATAAAATATTCGAGCATAAACATATGTATGTACATTTAGGTTGAGTAACTCACCAAAACAAAACTTATATACTTATACAAGTAAGTATATATCGAAACGATACAAAACTTGATCCGTTACATAAGGTCAAGTAATGTTGAATAGTTAAAAAATACGAATTATAAACTATATTGTATCTACTACGAATTCATTTACATATATACAAACTAATGATTCAAGGACAATAGAAATGTTACTAGTCAAAAAGGTGAAAGAAGACTCGATTGAAGTTTATTATGCCTCAATATACGCATTTAATTGTTTGGTGATTGTCTTTTTTATCATAAACAAACATGACACATTTTTATACTCTTTACGTTGTTGCACATCTGCGGTCCTGAGAATTGCGGGTTCAGCACGGAAAAATGACTTGTATAGCTAATTGTACCAGCTCTGCACTGTGATCATGGTTATAAGGCTTCGTTTTAAAGATTCAATCGTGTTTCATTGTAATGTGTAAATGTATCAGTATCGATTACAAGGCGATCTCTTTTCATATTTATCTCATTTTAGGTTCAAAATATTATCATATTGAAAATACATAACGTAGTTTCGGAGTGATTCTTACCGGCCAACCATTCCTATTAGAGTTAACAACTATTGAAATAATATTTAATAAAATATAAGAAAAAGCTTCTCTACATTCAGCTCTTTATAAATCTAGCATATAAATATATAAGCTCTATGTATAATAAAAATTAAAAAAACGTGATGAAATTTTTTTTAAAAATTGAGCAAGTTATAGTTCCATATTGGTGAACGCACATTATTAAATAATATTACAGAGCCGATTAACATACAATTACTCGCTATTAGAGACTTATTATTTATTATACAAATGTATAGTCACAAACTTTGAAATTGGATTTCCTAGATACGTTTTAAGAACACTCATATTATAATAAGGTCATAAGCTCCAAACCTGCTTGTAATGAATGATGTATAAAAGACGTTTAAATATCTTTTCAAATTAAACGGCGCCTTTTAGCATAAAGGTTATCATTTCTATTCTCAATTACGAACATGTGTAAGTAACAGATAAGAAAATTATTCTGACAAAATTGTTTTCGCAATAAGAATTTTAGGGTTAAATATTCACCAAATAGTACCTTACGATACAAGACAGTTAAGTAGCTGATTACTGAACCATGTCTGTGACGTTTAAACGTTTTAATAATCGGTAACTTAAGTTCCGTGTATCATACATTATTTTATAGATTTATAGTGCAAGTGCCTTAAATCAAATTTTTAATTGAAAAATTGTAGAATACTAAATGATCGTGTCGAAACATTTAATCAAACGGGACCAAAGGTGCTCGATTTACAGAGGTTTTGTATGATCCGGATGTTGGCTTATACGGAAATGATTTATCAAAGCTGAATTCAAAATAGTCTTATTTTTTTAGCAATTGTAAAGAGTAGTAACGGTAATTGTGTTCTATTGTACATTAAAAAATACAGTTCAAGCTAAAAATTTACAAAATATTGAAATTATTTCATGTCAAGCATTTTTTATTTATCAAATGATTTAAATGCAGGCTGGTGCAACTTTCATAGTAAAAATTATATTTACGAAATAGAAGCAAATTTTAATGGCGATAATTTCTTCTTTCTACTTTTCGTTAACATGTCTATCAATGACATCGTCAAATCAAACGATTACATTTGTATTTATTTAAATTCCTTTTAATTGTGCTGGAGAAGTCGTCCTTTTATAGAATTGTTGAATAATCAAACATGCTATAAAACTTACCAATTAAACGGTGTTAGAAGCGATAAAAATAATAACAAGAAAGGGCAAAGCAATATTTCCCTTAGATGTTGAAAGGTATGATGATTTAAACCTTAAATACTTAAAATTTGATTATATATATTTATAGCGGACAAACGGGCATGCGGCTCACTTGATTTTTAGTGACTACCGCCGCGCATGAACAACCGCAACACCAGAGGAATTGCAAGTGCGTAGCTGGCTTTTAGAAAGGAGTAAGCTCTTTTCTTGAAGGTCCCAAATCGTATCGGTCCGGAAAAGTCGCCGGTGGAAAACAATTCGACAGAGAGGTTGTACGAGGAAGAAAACTCGTGGTAAAACGCACAGTGGTGGACCTCCAGGCATCCAGATAGTGAGGATGGTATTGTGAATTTTGACTCGATGTGTTCGTGAAATTTGGCCGCTGGAACTTATCCGAATAATTCCTCAGATCACTCCCCATGGTAGATACGATAGAAAACGCATATGGATGACACATCCCTACGCAGCGACAATGAATCGAGCCGATCACAAAGAACTCGGTCGTCGACGATTAGAATTTAGCATTAATTATTGACTTTGCATAGGTCTGAACTCGTGTACATGATTATATAAACCTAACCAAAAGAATTCATCAAATTTGCTGGTTGATTATTGATAGTATTTCACTACCCGCGCGTTGTACGATAACAGTGTCTATCAACTGATCCGTGACATTTTAATCTAAATGTATAGTTTAAACTTTACGAAATTTGACAATCTTGGTACATAATATAGTCCTCATTATAAAGAAGTGATTAGTGTTTGGATCGTCGAAATCGGTGCAGGGGTCCGTGAGTAATCGCATTTTGTATTTACAAAACATCGTTAAATCAAAAACTCCCTGACCTAGGGCAACCCGCGATCGCTCCGCATCTACGTCACACCACACTCAATTGCATGTAAGCGCCTGTCAAATAAGCTATAGCAAGTCACCGTATTAACTTTTTGCTAACTTCACCACACCTGTTCCGCAAATATGAGTACAAAAACCTTGAGAAACAAAAAATGTGGCGCGTGCTCTGAAGAACTTATCACGCAAGAGCAGCTTAAATGTATTACATGCAGTCTTAAATACCATTACGATTGTATAAACACCAGCAGCAAAAAATATAAAGAACTTTCTGCTGATTTTAAAAACAATTGGGTTTGCCCGACTTGCCGAGCAAAGCAATCAAAATGTGATAATTCTGACACGCCTGTTCGCAGCTCTGGAATCTCACCTCGAGACACGAGCAGTAACATCACATTAAGACGCACACAACCTACGCACTTAACTCAAAGTCAGGAATCTCTCACTCTTGAGAGTATAAAGCACATAATTCATGATGAGATGAGTGCATTTATAAACAAAATTGAAAGCAATATCAGCAAAATTATAGAAAATAAAATAAAGGGACTAACCGTGGAAATCACTGATCTAAAGGAATCAGTTCTTTTCGTTACTAACCAATACGAGGATTTAAAAAAGGATATGCAAGTAAAATTTAAAGATGTAAAACAACTAAAAGAAGAAAATTATTGTCTTAAATCAACAGTAAAAAACCTCAATAGTCGCTTAAGCATAATGGAGCAGCATTCAAGAATGAGCAACCTAGAGATACAATGTGTTCCGGAACATAGGGCCGAAAATATACCTAATATTATTACACAAATAGGGAAGATTACTGGCACTAAAATATCCGACGCTGATATCCATAAATGTACAAGAATCGCCAAGATTAATCCAGAAAGTGCACGACCACGGTCTATTATTGTGAAGTTTGCTTGTCCACGGGTTCGTGATACATTCTTGGCCGGAGTAATAAATTTCAATAAAAGAAACACCAATGAAAAACTAAATACAAGCCACATCGGGATAGGTGGCGAAAAAAAACCTATATTTGTAGTCGAACATTTGACCCCGGAGCTGAAGAAAATCCACGCCCTTGCCAGAGCGACAGCAAAGAAATTAAAATACAAAGGGGGATGCCCATATTAGGCCATAGAACGCCCAACAATGTGCATTTGTTAAAAAAATATATCTTTATTTATGGTTATTAATCGCGGTATTCATTTATCCTAAAACAATGGGAATATTTTTGCACAAATTAAAAGTACCGAAAAGATAAAAATAAAATTAGGTAAATACGTAATTCATTAGTCTGTGAATAAAATAAAAAATGTTGCCAATCACAAAAATCATTAAAAAATCGATTCCCCTTTTCGATCGATTACTTATGGTGTCATTATTACAATGCTTATATGATCTTTCGATAATTATTACGATGTTATGATATAGGTTTAAAATAACCGTTGACAATGGATATTTATCCAAAGCAGTCGATACGCAACCGTTATTAACCAAATGTTTACCGACTACAGACGAAAAAGGATGGTTATGTTTTTACTGTGTCAAAAAAAGCAAAAAACGATTCAACATAGCCTAATCCGCACGGATTAGGCTATGTTGAATCGTTTTTTGCTATGGTGCTTAAAACGTAGGATGCATTTTATTATTGAGGGAGCTACTATCAAAGAATATTTTATTCGCTTAACTCGTAAAGTACTTGACCAACTTTAAGAATTCTTTCACCACTAGATTGTTATGTATAATTTTAGATATCTAATATAGGGTTAATTTTATTATAGAGGGCGCTACTTTCAATGAATACGTTTTTTGGCTAATCTCAAAAATTACTAGACCGATTTTGAAAATTCTTTCACCATTACATTGCTAATGAGGGCGTTAGCTGTGTGGTAAATTATATTATTACAATAAATAATTGTGAGATTAATATTTTCTAAATAAATAAAACTAAATACCTACCTAAGATGTACAAATCCAATTATTATTTTTACAATTTAAGAATCGTATTTACACACTTTACTTACTCAGATTGATTATTATAGATAAAGAGGTAATAAACCTAAAGTAAAAGAGAAAAAACGAAAAAACTATTTATTAGAATAAAACTAAATGTTGAAAAAAAGTGGTTCAGTGCGAGTCGGACTCGCAGGCCCATGAAGAGTTCAGTAGTAATAAGCATATATTTTAAATCGAGTCAAAATACCACTATCATTATCGCCAGCAACAAATTATTTTGTTTTTCATAGTGTTTGTATAAATAACAAAGTTGTTTTTGCGGTTCCTTAAAATGTGCTACTTGTATCAAAAAAAGGACTATTATACATTAAAGGGGTTTCTGTGGTTTGTTCATTACCAAAGAGAAAAAACTTATTGCGCAAAATAGGTTTTTATTAATTTCAAGTCATCAAAAGCGGCAGTCAACCGTTAAAAACTAAAACAACCGTTGTTATAGGCTCGGTTGAATTCATTGACAACCTTCACATTTATAGTTATGATAATTAAACAAGCGAATTACTAGCTGATTTACCAAGAATTCTTTAGAGTATAACAAAACGCTACTGCACAAGTTAACTGTTATTCTTATCTGTTTTTAACATAACATTTAAAATGGAATCATGTTATGATAATTCAAGAAGTTAATTTCCAGCTGATTTACCACGAATTCTCTAAAGCATAACAAAACAATACAGCACAAGCTAACTGTTCTTAAAAATACATTTGAAATAGAGTTTCAATAAATAAAGGAAATTATATTTTAAAAAGCGTGCAGAACTTAAAACGCGTCAAAGATTATTCTTTTTATGATATTATTAATCGAATAAAAATCGATATCATTCCATAGATTTTATGACAGTTAAGTGGCAACATCGTATCCGACAGGTAGGCCGCTGTCACTGTTATGTCACAAGAATTAAATTACGTGTTATCGTGTTATTGTTGTAAAAGTAAAATGCAATTGTTGATCTCTCAACAATTGGTTCGAACACAGCAGGTAAATAGTTGGTACATATCACGATGTGGTATGTCTTCCTCTAAGAAATGCTTTATAACTGAGTTTACTTGAATAATATCAATATAATAATTGTAGCTTCTTTATTAGGTACAAGTTTCGAGTACAGTGAACGTGTAGTGTGGCACTCGCAAAATGCACCAATAGTTCGTCTTGAACATCTATACATCAGCTGTGGCACTGACACTTATGAGAATAAGATCACACACATTGTTTGTCTTCGATTTTCCACGTGAGGAATTATTTGCGCTACGTGAGGTAAGTGTTTAACATGTTTAACATTTCAATTTATTAAATGTGATCCATATATCTGATAATTATACATGTTTTTACACTGATTGTATATCAACTCAAGAACTTGTTTTATTTTTTCACATCTGCCCTAGCTATATCTGACAAACATACTAGCTTATTTATGAGATTAACCAGTTTTATCAACTACCAAGAAAGGAGACAGTTGATTTTTCATTGTTTTTGGACTGCTGGTAGTCTGTCAGTCCTTAATTATTAAATAATATAGGGCATTAAATCCGTCCTTGTGCAGTAACATTTAACTTGATAAATATTTTATTTATATTTGAGTTTGAAATATATCTATTTTATTTTTATTTTTTCACTTTGACTTCATTTTTTGTATTTTACATTGTTTCAGTTGTCATGCCGTGTATATCATAATTGCTGGCAATGAACTGATAGAACAGCATCATGTTCAACTGCAGAACGGGAACCATCTGAATCATCTAGTCCGTCCTCGTTGCAATCTGAAGTGAGTAATGTATTGCACCCAGAACAACAAAGCTTAGATCATACATCTATACTGCTAACTAATTATATAAAAGCACAATGTTTTTTACCAGGTTGTAACAGTTCCATCAGCATTGCAAGTATGTCTCTTTTGTGATTAACTACATTTTGCGATAGCAAACATACATAGTGACAAGTACTATGTATGTGTGTTATACTTGGTAGAGCCATGCTGCAGTTATATTAGAAGTATAGTTGTAGCATGAATGGGTCGGCTCGACCGGGGAAGGAGCACCCTCTCACAGAATACCAGCGTAAAATAGTAGCTTAATGCTGCTGTGTTTTGTATGGTGAGTGTAGAGAACCGGAGACCCTTTTTACTGGAAACGAGAAAATGATCTTAGTCCTCACGGGTGACAACGCATCTGCATTTTGATTTGTAATCGGGGATAGATGTGGATGTCTAAGGGTCGCAGAAATGTCTCCAGCAGATGGTGAATCTCAGTTAATGACAAGATATGCTAATAAATCCAGAGCCGTGACTATGTGTCCATATGGGTAGTAGAGGTGGTGAATGGCATTTTTAAAACTGAATTTAAAATATTTCATCAAAATTACTTTAACAGGGCTTCTACACATTTGATGATAGACTGCTGTGGCTTCTGCTATAGTTAATAAATTCCACACAAAAATAAGGGACAGGGATGATGCGGCTCAAATACTTGAAATAGTTCATCAAAATATGGAGACAAATAATGATTTTTCTGAGTATGCTAGGGAAAACAATCTAAATAGAGCTAGGGCAGGCAGACTTTAGAAATATAAATGTAGACTTTAAAATGTTAGGGAATTTCCTGTTTTAACTTACAGCGACTTAATATTAATTGCTTGTGTCACATACCAATTAAAGCAAGCTCGCTACTATTATGGTGAGCATATAAGATTTAATGGTTGCTACCGGATAGAACTCTGTAATAACCAGAGGAGCAGCATTATGGAAGGAATAAAGTTAAGCCCTAGCTGATCTTTACTTAGGGCTAGAATTGCAAGTCATCACTATTAGTCGTAAAGTGTATTTTATTATATAAATTCTATATAATATCTAATATATAAATTCTTTTTTAGGAAGGATGCTTGGTACTACCACCTGCTTAGGACCCTGTAATTAATGAAATTAAAAACCCAAGCATACCACTGCAAGACTTCTAGACACAGTAAGTTCATTCTGTAGATCGGACAATAAACAAAAATTAAAAATCTGAAGGTACTCCGGGTTAACACTGACATTGGGACGTCGGTCACCTCAGTCTGCCGTAACCATGGGTGCTGGAAAGCACCCGAAATGTCTGGAATTAAAAATCAAAGAAATAAAACGCGATAAAATCGATAAAAATAGTTGTTAAAAAAACTGCATTTGTGAAAATAAAAACTTCAAATATTTTCAAATCCCCGACTTTTTTTAAAGCAATTCCTTTACCATTTCATTGTTTTAATTGCATATTATCATATCTATATGCTTTTATATGTGGGCACTCATGGCCGAAGTGTCTATGAAGACTGGTCATTCCCCTTTGTATGGATTAAAAATGGTCGTGTCTTTTTAAGAAAAACCGATAATTCCGAGCATATTGTCGTGCGTAACATTGAGCAGCTCGAAGATTTACAATAGTAAAGTGCTTATCTGTTAGTCTCTTATCGAAATTCTGTTTAAATACTATACATTAAATATATATTACCAAAATGTAAGGGGGATTCGTAGTAAGACGCATGATGTAAAGCTTAACATACTATCTAATGATTTCGACATCTTAATTTTTACAGAAACTTGGCTTAATGACGGTGTGTTCGATAGTGAGTTTATTGATGATCGCTATACGGTATATAGGAGAGACAGGGAGCAATTAGACTCAAAAAGAATAAAAAATGGGGGGGGGGGGTGTAATGATAGCCGTTAAAATACCTTAAAATCAAGCCGTTGCCTGCATTGGGAGAGTCACTGCGAAGATTTGTGGATTACGGTTGATGCAATTATTGATGGTAAACCAAGTCATGTTGCAATCTGCGTAGTATACTTGCCACCTCCGATGAATAGCAATGTGCTAAGCGAATTCTTAGAAAATGCGTCCAAAGCTATTAATACAAAAAACGAGGAACACAATTTAAAACAATACAATTCAATATTTAACGCAAATGGTAGGACAGTTAGTCAAAACTTCAATCCAATCAGCATAATTGATAATCATCATCCGTCACTTAACCTAAAGCTTGATTTCTTGAAGATTAATACGATCAATGCACAGCTTAATGAAAGGTACAACTTCTTTAGAGCAGATTATGAGGCCATTAATAAAGAATTAGATGGTACAAATTGGTCGGAACTATTACTAAACTGCGATTCAGTTAACTCAATGCTTAATGAATTTTATCACAAATTAAAATCAATAATTGAAAAACACGTGCCAAAGATTAAGCCTAAAAGTACAAAGTTTCCTATATGGTATAATAATAAATTAATTTATATGTTAAAAATTAAAAATAAATATCGAGTAAAAAGTAGAATTTACAATAACCCTCTAGACATACTCAAATTTAAATCACTAAGGTTTAGCTGTAATAAATTAATTAAAGCAAGTAATAATAATTATATTGAATGCGTTGAAAGTAGCCTACAAAAAAATCCTAAATATTTTTGGACTCACTTAAAAAACGTAAAAAAACCATCAAACACGTACCCAGCCAGAATGGTACTTAACAATAAAGTTGCTACAGACGGCCCAGGAGTGTGCAATCTCTTTGCAGAATCCTTTGCTTCCGTATACGAGAGGAGAGACCTACCCTGTAGAAACATTCCCCTAAAAACAGTTACCGTAAACAATCTCTGCTTAATAAACATCAATGTTAAGGAAGTAATAAAAAAAATAAAAAGACTTGACGCAAAGAAAGGTGCTGGACCCGACGATCTTCCTCCATCGTTTATTAAGAAGTGTGCTAAAGCGTTGTCTTTGCCCATCTGTATTATCTTTAATACATCCCTCAGTACCGGGGTCTTCCCAGATATGTGGAAACTTGCAAGAATAGTGCCTGTGTACAAAAAAGGGAATAGAGATAATATTGCCAACTATAGACCCATATCAATATTATCAGTTGTCTCTAAGATCTTCGAGTCCTTAATATCACCTATATTGACACGCCATGTCCGCCACGCTATCTCAGACACCCAACACGGATTTATGACTTCTCGATCTACTGTCACAAACCTTTCATGTTTTTTGAATTATATAACACCCTACGTTGACTCACGTTTTCAAGTAGATGCTATCTACACCGATTTCTCCAAAGCCTTCGACAGGGTGAATCACCAGTTGTTAATAGCGAAACTATCATCTTTCGGAATCGGAGGGCCATTACTTTCGTGGTTCGCTTCATATTTAGAAGACAGATTTTCATATGTAGTGATCAGGGGCTACTTTTCTCAGAAATATAGGTGCACCTCGGGAGTGCCTCAGGGATCCATATTAGGACCCTTATTATTTAATATTTTCGTAAATGATGTAACTAATTGTGTACATAATTCAAAATGTTTCATCTTTGCGGACGATCTGAAACTCGCAAAAGCAATTTTAAACGATTATGATGCACAATCTCTACAAGAAGATGTCGATAGGATTGCTCGTTGGAGCAAGTTAAACGGCATGGATCTTAACGCTTCTAAATGTTCATATATCAACTTTACGCGTAAGCATACTGCATCAGAAACCCAATACACGTTGAACAATAATCCAATTCAGAAGCTTGAATCCATCAGAGACTTAGGAATTACAATTGATGCTAAATTAAGATTTAATATTCACATTGAAAATATTTGTAGATCGGCACGCAAAATGCTCGGGTTTCTATACAGGAATTCAAAATGTTTTAAAAAAATCAAAACAAAAAAACTTCTTTACACCTCCTTAGTTAGAAGTAAATTAGAGTACGGCACCATCATATGGAACCCTAATTATCAAATACACAAAGATCGTATAGAAAGCATTCAAAGACGATTTACTCAATATTGTTCTAGTACTAATCATATGGAATCCTATTCCACTCGTCTCCTAAAACTAAAATTAAACTCACTATCGGACAGACGTAAACTACATGATTTAGTTTTTTTGTACAAGCTTACAAATGGGAATATAGATTGTGCAGAATTACTATCACAAATATTGTTCAAAGTTCCCTGCCGTGTGCCGCGTTTTTCGATTCCCTTACTCAAACATAAATTGTATAAAACTAATCTTGGTCATCACTCTCTTATACCGAGAATGAGCAGATTATATAACGAATGTGTCCTTAAAGATAAGACTATTGACTTATTTAACGATAATATAAAATCTTTTAGAGCCAAAATTGTCAATCTATTTAAAAACTCATAGTAAAAATTATACCATATCTTTATATAAACTCGATATAAATGTTGTTATTTTTATATATTTTTATTTTTCATATATTTCGTATTGTCTAATTGTTTTTGTTGTTTTATATTAGTATTTTACTCGTACTTGTAACAATTATTAAGTTATCGTACAGTTATCGTCTTTTGTAAACATGCTGTAACTACCTTTAAATGGAAACATGTAAATCTTAGTTCCTAAGCCTATTGTCAATTTTTTTAAAAAACAACATGTTATTCCGTTGGTGGTTCTATCAATAAATAAATAAATAAATAAATAGTGAAAAAAATTGAAGTTATACTTCGTACTAGATTTCTAGGAGCTACAATAGCCCCGAGTGACCCTAATTAAAGTCCCATCTATTGTCCTGTATTTATTTATTATGTTTCAATAAATGTTTTAATTTTTTGAAAATTACATAATGTAAATATTATGCATGACTTAAACGTGGTTTTAAGTCACCGTGTACTATAAATATAATTTAAAAATTATAAATATTCTCTCAGGTATTCGCAACGTAACGTCACGTCACGTTTTTTAAGAAG
Organism: Parnassius smintheus behrii; assembly: GCA_036936625.1. Lineage (NCBI taxonomy): Eukaryota > Metazoa > Arthropoda > Insecta > Lepidoptera > Papilionidae > Parnassius > Parnassius smintheus. The sequence continues at coordinate 20,413,450 of JAUPFT010000001.1, forward strand.
TGACGAAACAGTAAACATTTTGGGGAATATGGTGGTGTCCAAGCCAGTTTTTCAGACGACGAAGCGTCAGATATTGCAGACACTGAAGGTATATCCCAGCACTCAGACGAGGGTCATATTTTGGACGTTGTATCTGACCTGGCAGATGACAATGATGTCTCTTTATCCAAAAATTTGCCTGAATGCCCCTCAGATGATATTAGTATAATCACTGGTTGACAATGATTTGGAAGTAGAAGACAAAAGTATCAAGCTTGTTTTGACTTAATCAGCTTCAAATACACGCTGCTATATGTCCTAGAGCTAAGGGCAGAATGTGTGGCAAATCTTCAAAAAATATACAGTCGACTACGAATTATTCGAAACTCTCAGTAATTCGAAGCACATATATATTGTCGCTACTTCACGGTATTTCGAAGACAAAATACAAATTAGTACAATCAGTATTTCCAAGTAAAATTTGCCAACAAACAGCTTCCGGACCACGCGGTAACTCGAAGCATCTCTCCCCCCACCTCTAGGCAATTCGAACTTTCGTTCCTGGATTGACATGCTAGAGCATGTTCTGATCGGAAGCTTCTCTTTTCCTCCTCAGTGTCTGTCTGTCTGTGCGCGCTGTCGTGTCAAACCGAAAGAAAAATAAATGTTTAACGATCGCTGAGAAGATTCGCGCCATTGAAGCCGTTGGCAGGTGCGATAGGAAGACAGATGTAGCAAAAATTTCAATATACCGCTCAGCTCACTTTCCACCATCCTGAAGAACAAGGAGAAGGTCCTCGGTGCGACGAGCGGATCAAGAAAGCGGTATAGCAAGATGAATTCCCTCGTCTTAAGGAATGTTTTGCCAAGTGGCTTAAGCAAAGCAGGGGGCAGAGAACGTTCCCGTCGGTAGCCATATATTAGAAGAGACCGTCAAATAATTTGCCAAGGAATTAGTACTCAAATTTTTCGGCAAGTGAAGCGGGGCTCACTAAATTTAAGGAGAGGCATGGAATAGTTTTTAAATAAATTTGTGGGGAAAGTTCAATTGTTAATAACAGGGTTTATTCCAAATAGCAAAATGATTCTTTGCAGCAAACATGCGTCACAGATATTTTCCCATTAAAACATAATTTTATGTATTTATAATATGCACATACACCTATTACGTGATTTGTAGATGTTTAAGTAAAATATATAAAATTTTGTTAAGAAAACCATGATAATTATAAATATTCCTACATGTGTGACATAATTTTTTCGAACTCCTATTCGATTATTCGAGCTCTCGATAATTTGAAATTTTAAACTTAAAATTATCGAGAGAGAAGTTGTTTTATACTAAATATTTTTTCATACGTTCGTAAAATATTCAAAGAAACTTGTAATAAGTGTTGCAAGTCAATAAAGTTTTTAATATTCCAGAATATCATTTTTGTGATTAAACAGATCGGCGTTGGAATCGAGGATGGTGTTCTTTCGTATCATATATTTGAGCAATAAATTATGGTTATCAATTTAAATACATATATGGTTGCTACAATGTTGTTAGCACAGTGGCGCTAAACACAGATGGAAATAAGTATTACGTATAGTCATATAATACAATGTTACAATATTGTAATATCCATTTAGAAATTGAATTAAGAGAACTTAAGAAACAATGGCGTAATCAATTGATTGGAATTTATCACTGTCATAAGGGGTAAATGACGAATGTAGTGTTAGAAGAAACGTGGAGAAAGTATAAATTACACATTCAAATTAACAATCCTATTAATTTTGGAATTTTTAAAATAAATTAAGTTTGGTATCAATGTAAAATGATAAGCGTGATGTTTTATGTTTAAATAGCATAATATGTGAGTAATTGTTTGTAGTTAGTTTACGTTTTGAACAATATCTCGTTGTAGGTTTGTCGACGCATGTTATGTAAGCACGTATTTATTTTAACTTATTACAAATTCAACTAAAACAACAATGCAATTATAACTACCGTGCCTTCTTCGATTAACAAATACGGATAATTAAACGTTTTATTCCTGTAATATAGAATTAATAATTTCAGTTCCTTTATCTACTATTTCGTATAACGTTGGCTTGAGAATATAATGACATTTGGGTTCTGATTATAATAACCTGGATAATATTGTCATGGAAGATTTAATCCGTGCGTGGTGCAGTAAGTATGAGTGAGGGTGTCGTATTATATTACACACCTTGCTGCGGCTGCTGCGGCTGCGCTTGTGCGGGCGCGGGCGGCGCGGGCGTGGCGGCGTGTGCGGCGGGGTACTGGCGCGGCGCCAGCACGCCGCCCGGCGACACCAGCCGCAGCGGCGTGCCGTTGCGCCCGCCCATCACCAGCGAGCCGGGGTCGTAGTACGGGATCACGTACTGGCCCTGCCCGTTCACCTGCTGCTCGCCCTGTTGAGGAGTGAGTGGCCGGCGCGGCTGTTGCGCCTGCTGCTGCGCGGGTTGCGCCACCAGCCCGGGGTACACGCCCCACGGGGCCGCCACGCCGTAGTACGGCGGCACGCCCGCTATCAGCGCGCTCACGTATGGCGCGCCCTCTTGCCCGGCGTTTATCACATAGGGGGTTTGCGTAAAAGCCTGCTGCGCAGCCAGCTGCTGCTGCAGTTGAAACTGCTGTTGTTGCTGTTGCTGCAGTAGTTGCAGCTGCGCCGCCGCCGCCTGCCCGCCGGCCGCCGCAGCTTGTTGCGACCGGAACAACTGCTGCAACAACAAAAATGACATTAACATCTAATATTTAGCTATCTTATTCATTACTTATCTAATATATTAATTATATTCCTATCTAAAGCAGTTCGATATGAACTTTAACAATAATTTTGGAAACGTTAACCCCAAACTTAGAAGCAATACCAATAGATATAGAGCTATAATGCTGAAGATGTAAACTGTCTGTTAATTAATAGAACATACCGTTTTGCGGTTTTTATTCCACAACACGATGCTCGAGGGTAAAGCGCACTAATTAACACAATCGTTAAAAAAGTTAATAACAGACCCCACGTTGCTGTCGTACGCATATGCTGCACTACCGGCACGATAGCCGGACGGGTTAACCCTTTAATGTTCGAAGATAATAATTGTTCTTTCTTTTTGAAATCATAAAGCTTTCCCTCTGAGCAGTAGTTTACATAATTCACGGCTCAAACTTGGATATATTATAAATGAATACACCTGTACTTAAACTTTACAATAACTTATCCCATAACTGCCCAACACAAAATTTTAATTAACAGATGGAAAACATTATTTGATAGATTACAGATACCTGGTTACATTTGGAGTAGAAAGGATTTCGTGGTTAGTAGACAAGCGATTCAATGAAACAATTACTGGACCAATTATTTTAGCGGTACACCACCAGCAAAGTAAGTTTACAACCGACAGCGCGGCGGCCGAGCCCGGAGTAAGTCAAAGTCTATCTGTATTTAGTAAAATATATTATTACAAAGCTGCTCAAACACCGAAAATTTCGAAATTACTCAGCCGAAAAAGAAATTATAATAATAACTAAGGAAAACAAAATTAAACAACCATTTACATTTTATGGCATCGTACATGATAAAGTGATTAAAAAATAGATTGAGTTTAACAATTGATATTTTCAAAAGTTATCGTATTTACTCCTCCATGAGAACTTGATAAATCTACACCACAAGCCACTAAAACCACTTTTTTATGTAAAAATTAGGGATGGGCCGAATATGGATTGCACCGAATACGAATATTCGGTAAAATTTATACCGAACCGAATATTCAGCCGAACATTATTCTGCAGGATAACCTCGGGACCTAACCAATTTATGTCGAAACTTGTTACCGTAAAGCGCGCTGGATTAGCGCCGAACCCTGCCTCGCGCTCCCCGCCACACCTGACATGTTATTGCATCATTTAGTACTGAGCAAATTGCCGGCACATGCATATGTTTTACTATTCTTGTGATAAAAAAAGTATTTCGTTGTTTTATTCTTAATTAAAGTTAAAGTTATCGCCTATATACGTCCCACTGCTGGGCACAGGCCTCCGATCATTTCTGAGAGGGTTTTAGGGCAAGAATTTGTGCGCCACACAGCCCCAATATGCTTGTTGGCATATTGGGGCTGTGTCGCGATTTTTTTAAAAAATTTCGTAAATCAGCACTTAAAATTGCAATTAACAATTTCATTGGTGCCAGCGGGGATCGAACCTGGTTTGCTCGCGCACTGTGAAATTTACAGCGAGTACTAACGATCTGGGGACTACCACGGCTCTTTATTCTTAGTGAATAAAGTAAAGAGCCGTAAGAATTTTATTCTTAGTGAAAATTGATAATTATATGATAAAAATGAGCGGCAGGAGATTTACAATTTGGACTTATTTTAGAGAAACTGACAACCAAAGTAAAGTGAAATGTACTAATGTAATGTAATGTTTCTTTGTTTGATTCCAAAAACATTTTATCAAGTTTCTATTTGCCATAATCGAAAATAAATCCACAGTGCCTCAAAAACATAAATGTATAGATTTTTGCATTTGAGGCACTCTAGAGTAAGTAGATTTAACCTATAAATAAAATATACTTTCAAGAGTAAAAGACATAGCATTACTCAATTCGTACATTTCAATACATTGGACACTATGAAAACGAATGTTCGGTGATTTAGCCGAATATTCGGCCGAATACGAATATTCGGTAAAGCTGCCGAATATGCCGAATACCGAATATAAAACGAATATTCGGCCCATCTCTAGTAAAAATAGCAATTAATCGATTAAAAAAAATACGTTCCTGACAATGTGCTTTTTAAGTGCTTTTCTTGTCTAAGGCCCGGTTTATATTTTGAGAAGTGACAAGTGCGAGTGGCAAGTGAGGAATGACAAGTCGGTATGTATTTTATTCCCACTTATCACTTATCACTGCCTGTTCACACGCACTAAGCACTTGTCATTTGTCAGTTGCACTTGCCATTCGCACTTGTCACTTCTCAAAATGTAAACGAAAAAAGAAAAAAGTAGGACTGTATGATAATTTAAGTTTTGATTATTATATAATTATAATAAATATTTTAGATTTTTGAAATTTACATAAATTACATACGTTTGGATAAAAAAAAAAGTTCCGGTTTATCATAATTAACGGTTTAGTAAAGGTTTTATCATTTAATTAAATTACAAATTATACACAGAATTCATTAGCACCACATTTATAGTGTTAAAGGCAAAATGAAAATTAAATAACGAATTATATTACATAACATTTTTTCTTGTATTAACATCATTATGGACCTACAATTAGGTAATATTCTTACCTAATCACCTAATGATACTCGCGAAGTCATGAGATGACTAACAACAACCGATTTGTCACCATTAGTGTAATATTAAAACGGTGCGTATTTACGTTTGTACTTGACCATCCATATTTCATTTTCAAGGACAAAAGGTTTGTGATCAATTATTAAGACTACTTATTTTTATAAATAGGGCAAAAAGTCAATAGGACGGACAGCAGCTAGTACCTAGTAGAATGGCGCGATTATTTCTATAAAAATAAAACAATAGTAAATGTTCAATTGATATTTTTGGTAAGTTATTCTGAATGAGGTGAATCACGGCATGAGAAAACGTTATATGACTGTGATGTCATCGAGATCACCCGGGCTCCATTTACCTGTTGAGAGGAGATTACTTGGCGACGATCCAGCGAGCAGAGTGCGCGCGACTACTGTGTAAACATACTGAAACATTGTGCATGCAGCTGCTGTTCGTGCCGCCGTGTCTATTGCTATTACCTGCCGATCCATCGATTCAATACCGATTTTGCAACAGGGCCTTGAATTAACTTTACGTAATTTTGTTTATTCAACGGAAAGAAAACGTTCCTTGCAAAGTTTCCACTATTCACTGCGATGAAAATAGAAATCGAATAAACATTTGGGTTCGGGAGGGTATATTTTTTTATCAATTTGGACAGGTGTATATAAATTCACAAAGTAAGTACACCTTAAACCAGGCTAATATATTGAGTAGGCAGATGAGGTAAGAACAAATCAAAACTTGTAATGACAATACTAACAAGTAACAACCATAATACGCCTGTCTTCCACCTCTCTCGTTTCTTTCATATCCAAATATCTACGTAAACATACTCGGCGGGTAAGGTGGCATAGTAAAGTGGGACGATAAAGAAGGTGTAATAAACTAACCGGAACTGTGCCCAAACATTGTGAAAAAACCGGTGTCCTTTGTTTTATACCATAACATAATTTACTTCTCTTCAAAAGAATTTTATCAAAACTATAATAAGTAACAATTAGAACTTTCCTTTCTGCCTTTAGCCGTCTTTTACCTTGGAAGGATACTCTCTGATAACAATTTTTAACGGACGAATTGACGGTCGCGGTAGAGGTTCCGAACTTATGGCATATAGTACAACGCCTTTTATCGGAGGTTATGACTTTCTGACCTTCCCATATTTTTCCCTTACAACACCGAGGGCACGAAAAGGGTTGACAGATTCTCTCACGCCACCACGGCCAGATTTCATTAATGTTTAATTATTCCAATAATTATATTAATTTTAACAAAATGAAACTTTATTTATACTATACATTATCTATCTGACAATACTAAAATAAAAAATGTTAATCCGGAAGAAACGTTTGATAAACCCCCTTTCCAGTCTGTATTTTTAAATTTATAATATTGTATTTGATTGAAAATCACACAAAATCATAAAATTTTGCGTTTGCTTGAAGCGTATTTTGGCGAACGTAATTTAATTGCCTACCTAGTAATAGCTATTACAGTGGAGTTAATTTTTTAAAATAATTTACTATCATTTAAAAGAAATCTGCATATTCATTAGAAAACATTAAAAAAAATATATATCTATTTTCTGATTTATTAATTTATCATATAAATTCATGATTTTGCTAAGCGATACTTTTCGAGACACTATTTAGCACAGTAATTCATGGGCATTTGCTTTATTTTTTTGTTTTAAAAGAACTTAATCTATTAATAATGCAATCTTTAGACCCAGCATCCACATACCATTAGATGTGTGCTAGCTTGCCCACCCTGATTCTATAAAAATACTACTATTACCGCAGTTAAGCATTTCAACTAAGTTTCAAAGTTTGCTGCTAGGTGTTAATTATGCTAGTAATCGAATAATGGACTCGAACCAACAACTTCTGCTCTAGTTTTTAAAGTTCTTTTACATCAGGAGGAGCGACAACAGCTTTTAAGAAGAAAAGGTTCCGTACGGTAGTCTTCGCAATACTTGTGGCTTTGGGCCAACCGGACCATCTGCCAAAAGAGGTATTGAGTTAATTCTTTTGGGGAATGGCACTTTTATTAGGGTAAAACACCCAGCAGTCAGTCTTTTAGTGAGGACTAAAATTTGATTCAATTGTATTTTAAATATTGAACACTATGAACAAAAACAATCATTATTTTTAGAAAAGTTGTTTATTAAATTTACTAAAGAAATTAACAAAAAAATATATTTATAACAGAATTATATAAAAAATCAGTAGCAAACAAATTATGGCACTTTTCACCAGTAGTCAGCCTCATTTCTTCACAAGTCAGCCATGTCTTACCCTGTAGTCAGCCTCTCACTTATTCTTGCATATTTGACATAAAAATTCTTTATTATATATATTTTCATTGAATAAAACTATTATTTACGGATTTTATCGCGTTTCATTACTTTAATTTATTTTTATTATTATCCCGACGTTTCGGGTGCTTTACAGCACCCATGAACACGGGGGGGACTGAGATGTTTGACGTCCCAATGTCATAGTTAGTCCGGCTACCTTCAGTTTTTGAATATTAATTTTTGGTCCGATTTACGCAAAACGAGCTTATAGTATCATGAAGTCTTGCAGTGGTATGCTTGGGTTTTGATTTAATTTTGTTAATTATAGGATCCCAAGCAGATGGTAGCACCCAACCATCTTCTCTATTGAAATTTGGATGTTTTTTTAATTTCAATAGCCTCGCGTAATCATTCTTGGTAGGAATCGGTGTTCTTTTGCGAAAATTTGTGGTTTATCAAATCTAATGTAATGGTGGGGACGATTGTAATGTGTAGTGTTCGCGTAAATTTAAGAAATCATATATATTTTCATATATTTCCCCAGCGAATTCAGTACAGTTCAAATGATACCATGCAAGGTAATTGTCACATCCAATATTTTTTTAAGTCATTAATTTCTGTATCGCTAGTCAATTCTTCTTCACAGTTGTTGCATCTTATTCTGTTTATTGTACATGTATTTTTCTTCCTATTTTACTATTTTTCGTAGTCATAGCTTGTATTAATTGCTCTTCTTTGTATTGGTGGATTGGTCTTTTTGACATTATGGAATTCTAAAACAAATGATATTCACGCTAAAATAACCGTGCATAAATTCAACCCAAACTAAAAGGCTTTAAGGTACTATTTTATGCAACAAGACTAACGGCTGAGTACTGGATTTGTAGACCCATTGGTCGGCCCCCGATATGCAATTACATTTGTACGCGGCCGACTACTGGTAAAATACACTTTTCGTCTCATAAGAGTTAAACCGAAAGTAATGGGCAAAATTGGGACTATTCGCTTCGGTAATCTCAACCACATATAAAAAAATCATGAAAAAACCAGTAGTCAGCCACTTAAGGCTGAGTACTGGATCTACCCTAAAAATTCGAAACCCGGTAGTGGGCCACCTAAATTACAACATATCAAACAAATAAAATGCATTTAATAGTTAACTTTATGACAGAATAATCATTTTAGTGTAAAACAGTACAACAATCTACCATAAATTACATCAAATACACCCAAAAACTTACTAATACTCGAGCGCGTTTCCTTAAGAAAAAATTTGCAAAAGCGATGCGTCTAGTCTTGTCTTTCACAGCAGTGTAAATTAACGAGTATAGCTCATCAACCTGATGAGCTATTGGTTCGTAGGTGTGCATATTAACCAATAAGGAGACATGGATTCAATTAAACGTTATTTTAAAGGTGTAGACAAATATCGGCACTATTTATAAGGAAATAATGTCTGTAAAGGCTGAGTACTGGCACAGGGCTGACTACCGGGTGTTTTACCCTACTCAAATATACGTAGAATAAATTGTTTGTTGTTTCAACCGTGCATTGACGGTGTAAGCATATCCTATATAACTGAACCAGAAGATAGGCAGCAGCATCTTCCTGATAGTAATTGAATAAAAAAAACTGCAGTTGCCAACCAGTTTATCAAAGGTGGCAACTCTGGCAAATATCACATCTATGAGGCAATCTATGAGGAAGGCCATGTTTAGCAGTAGACTTTTAATATGCTGCAATGGTTCCTAATAGTACGGTTACTGGTCAGTTTGTACTGGAAATAGTGCTTAATTATACAGCTAGAACATACACAGCTAGAATAATTTATGAATTCTTCAAATGGTTACAGCGCGCAACCCCGACTTCAAACATATCGAGCACATATGGAACAAGTTGAGACGAGGAAATCCCTCTCTAATCATATTCTCTCTGATGTAAAATATGCGCTGAGAGAAATGTAGAAGAATATTTACAAATGATTACGTTCGAAAGCTGGTATACAGCAATGTCGATTACCGAATGCAGGCAGACGTAATATAAACCAACAAGCAATCGTATAAAAATTATAAATTATCTACCTGTACCCCAATTATAAAAATAAATATTACAAAACTAATTAATTAGTTTTATAAAAATACTTTTAAGGAAGCTTTTAAACAGTTTCTACTACATCGTGTTCAGTTCATTAAGCATTCACATCTTCCGAGATATTAAGATTTTAGTGACCGACACGTTTTCATCGCCCATCTGTACAAAGCAAGTCAAACGAACGATCTCTGGAAGAAGAGTATAATATATTTTAGGTATTAGAATTTTAATGAAAAGAAAGTTTGTTTTTATTTTAAAGATAAATAGATTTTTTGAAGTTGCATTTCTGAGCCGGAAATCGAAGCTACTCGAATGTGAAAATATACTATTTATATGTAATGGTGCCAACCAATAGGGATTAAATTAAAGGGAGAGCATTATTAACCGTAGCAACAAAAATAAATAAGTTAAAAAAGTAGAAATCGACTTCAAAGAACTAAAAACTTTCCACAATTGATGAAGATATCGCGTAAAAATGCCTTCGCAAGATCATTGAAATTTTATAAAAAGATGATTTTCGACCCAGTATAGACGGCTATGTAAATATGATTATAGTTTATTTTCATTATAAATCAATAAAAAACTACGTTTTTACGTAAACTTACTTTAAATCAAGATCATGACGGCGTGGGCGGGAAGTAAGTTCGGCGCACGTGCTGGAGGTAATTTGTCGTGCATTTATCGCGTCACTGCCAGTATGCTATTGCTTTTCAATGTGAAAGGCCGCGCTTTTATTTACTTCACAATATTTCTTGATGAAAAAACCTATAGTGCATTCAAGTGTCCCTTTTTGGGGATCCATATATATCCAAGATATTAAAAAGAACACTTTTTGCCTACGTATGAAGAAATGATGAAGTACTACGAGTGGACCAGATATCAACTAAAATGGCAACTGGCAACTGTGAAAGAGATAATGTTTTAACAAGTAGGAAATATTGTGGCACCTAGACTAGAAAATATCTAGCAAACTGTGTCTATTCCGCCCGTAACTAGAACACGAGTTATAAAAATGTTTAAAGTCTACTACTTAAAATGTAAAAATTTACTAAGTCTAATAAATATTACAGAACAATAACTGGTAAAGAGCACATTTCACTAATTCAGGAGTCGGGTTATGTAGTACCTTACCTAGCACTGGTTCGGCGAAAGCGGTAGAACCAACAATCACAGGGTTCCTACCAAAGGAAAGTATTTCCCTAGAACATTTTGTAGCAATAAGTTGTGATGGGATTAACGTATAATCTCAAACGCACGGTGGCATTATACGACTCCTTGAAAAAATGCTATAAAGGCCCCTCCAATGGATTATTTGTTTACTGCATATAAACGAGCTGCCATTAAGACATTTGTTTTTACATATAAACTGAAGCACTTTGGGACCCAATTCTTAAATTGGTCAGTTGGGAACGATACTGGAAACTTGTGAACAAATGCCGATTAAGAATCACTCACGAAAATGCACAAGATTCAAATCTGGTGCATTTTCGTGAGTGATTCGTGCTCAAGCACAGATCGAAAGTACTTGCACGAGATCGTCTACGCGATACAATTAAGTTCTTTTCCAGAAGATCTAGCAAACAGGTCATTCTTTTCTACACAATCTCATGCTCGTTGGCTCACACGTGCTAATTGAATCCTACGTTTGTGTGTAGCAACAGAGAAACCATCAAAGAATTTGATTGCTCTGGCTACATTTGTCGTAAAACTTTACGCCCCAGCTTGGTTCGATTAGATTCCCTCGATTTAGATTAAACCGTCATATAAAGATGGAGCTCGACATCTATTTAAAATTATATTAGCCTCCAGGTATAAATCCTTGATAGAATTGATCGACCCCGTCATTCAACGCAATAGCTACTTCGCTTATCCTGAGAATTAAATTGCAATGATTACAGATAATAAAAAGCACATTCGTGAATTGGCAGCCCGGCGTATATTAAAAGCACAGAGTATACAGCAATCCCCTGCACCAAGGCTATTCGAGATGCCTGATATTAATTTCGGCGCAACAACCTACATTGATATGATAAATTGGCAACACACTATTACTGAATCGCCGATCTTGAAATACTTAAGTGAACAAGAAATTCAAAAAATAATCCAATCTGGTGGTGAGGGTGAACTTTTGTTTTTACATGTCCCATGTCATACCCAGACTATTGAGCGAGCTGTGATGTTGATGACAGAAGCGGCCATTTCTCCATAAAATTAGAATATAAAATTGGAATCTCTTAAGAAAATGCCAAAATTCAAGACGAAGAGAGATTTTAAGACAAGTTAACGATTTGATTTTTTAAAACGTATGATTGAAATTTGTTTTACTTTTTTATTAAATTACATTATAAGTATTCTAATTATATTATTGAGTTTCATTTATAATCTCTAAATAATTCTTATTTATTATATTATTTTTCTTAGCCCAAACATACTAAGGTTTTTCGATAAAACATTAAACTTTAAGGCCACTGCGGAGGCAGATGTTATTCAATTGAGCTGAAAAAAAAGGAAATTGACTATAATCATGAGGCACCAATCCCGCGCTATTAGAATTTAAAATAAGAAGAAAAAATTTTCTTCATACAACGGCGCTTCATCCTGTTGTACACCTAATCTCCGAAATATTATTTACAAGTATTAATTACGAACAAATGACCATAAATTAAAACATAAATACGTATGTCATTTATTTCCGTAAGGTCGTTTATTTAAAAGGAATAAACGCAGAACTTATATAATTCATACCCAAACGACGCTGGAAACAGATGGCAAGTAATCGAGATCGTAATGAAAATTACGATGCTTCCATATTTCGGGGACCTATTATATTTTTCATTAACTAATTGACACGAAATGGTTATCTAACATCGTAACTTCGCCTCAGGCAAATCCAAAGTGAAAGCGGTTCGGCAAACGCGTTTGATCTCCGAGCGCGGTAGCTTCTGCTTCCACGGCAATTTAATTCATCTAGGTGGTGTAATTGAACGACGTGCGGGCTAGGGACTCGCACGTGCGCAAAGCAGAGCAACTTGACCGCAACAAAATTAAGTCGCTCGTGTCGCTGCAAGGCGGCAGCCGGAGAAGCGTCTCGCATTCAATTAGACGTTCAGTAATCCGGCTGCGGCGAGCTTCGATACCAATTACAGGGTTATTAGTAACGGTAGCGCGCGCTCCTGTCCCGCTCAACCCGGTCACCCGTCTTGTTAAATCTGCCCTTACTCACTATCTTAACTTAATGTTGTAAGAACGTTATGAAGCGTGTGTACGAATAATAATTATAGTCCTTCTAAAGGCTGTTCTTAAAGGTTTATTGCATTAGGAAACTTCAGTATAGGTAAGAATTCCAAATAGAATAAATAATTTACACGTGATCAACAAAAGATGTGTACTCATTTCTGTAGATGCCGAGTCACTTAGCGGGTGAACTGTCTTCAGGCCGGGACGAAAACGACGTCAGCAGAGGACGTTATTTATTATTTACGAAGACAGCAACGAAAGAGCGAACGCCGCACCGCGACGCTCCCGCGAGAATCGCATGCTCAAGGCGTCTACAAACAAATTACGCGACAAAGCAATCAATTATAAGGACAAGAACGTAGCTATGCCTCTTGAATCGAACGCTATGTCAACAAGAAGCTTTTAGTGGCGCCGAAGAGGTGTTTCTAGTTCTTGCAGACGATCTCGACACCTGCGCTTTTACCGTGTTTTCGAGTAAAATTGTGTGTCAGGGAGATTGGAACGTCGCAAATTGAGAGAAAAACATTTTATGGCAGCGAATTAGATTGACGATCGAGAACAAAAGCTAATTTGGGGTGAATCGGAGTCGACGGGGTTGGGAGTCTCAACAAGATTACAAGGACACCCGCGGCGGGCGAACGCCTTGTCGCCGCCGCGGATGACGTATCTTCAGCTAACGAGTTTATCTGCCCCGCGGGCTGCTACACCGACGATGCTCATCTTCTTTGCTATCAGACGCTAAATGTAATCAATTTGTACTTTAATCATTTTTTGAAAGAACAGGAGTAAAAACAATGGACACCAGAAAAATATTAAACAAGAAGTTTTATAATACGTACATACATAAATACCAATTTTCACCTAGGACTATTACCTATTTACATTAAAAAAAACATCGATAAACATAATGATGATTTTAAATAATTGTTATACTTTTTTCTATTTTAATTAGATACCTAAAACGCCTAAGAGCGATTTCAAGATTTCATGAAAAGGTGGTAAAGGGCGAGGGCGGATCCCTGTTGGGCGGAGTCAAGCCACGCCTATGTCGCCCACGCCCTGTGAGGAATATAGCTTAAAATGGTAATTGTGAAAACTATATAAATTTAGTTGACGAAATACAATACACATGTATAATAAATTACGATTTTAATGGCTGAGTTCGCATAGCTTTTAAGTAAACTACAAAATTTTACAAAGTAAAAAGTTTATATATTTAAGAGGGAAACATCAAAATTATCCTATTTGTGATAAATTAACACTAACTAAATATGGTTCAATGTCGCACATTGTATTGGTTACACTGTAAAATATGCAAAATGTAAAAATGTTAACGAAATTCTTATTTTTCCTATAATTATAATGAATTTGTCAGCATATTTTTATACATTCCGTATAATTGTTGTATTTTTTTAACTAATAACTATAATGTAAGTTGTCTGGAACTTAGAAAAGTAAACATGTAATAATGATATATAATATAATGTTAGAAGGCGAGAATATAATAAGAATGTTACTTTCAGTATTTTCCTACTTCTTGGCCTCAAACACAAATAGAAAAGGCAAGGTTAACGGTAATTCCAAGGAGTCAGGAAACTAAAGCGGCAATGGGAATGTAAGTAATTTACATCTTTATAATAATATATACATATTATTTTAAAGATGTTAAGTTAATCAATTAACATCCGTGACAAAAACTATAAGCTATCGTTTTTAACATCTTTAACATAAGGATTTCCGCAATTTTGGAGGTTATATTTATCAAATGTTAATTTTAGTTATCGATATATATTCATATGTTACTTGGCAAGTTCATGGTAAAGCTGTTCACACCGGTAATAAATATAAGGTGGGTGGACCATGGAAGGCCACGCTCTTTCGAAGACCAATTATTAAAATGTCGTAGTTATTGCCATATGATAACAGATTCCTTCTATTTACACAAACACCCACCGAATTGAAAATCACAGACGCGGTGGCGAATCGCTCGCGCTACTATTTTGGCAGTAGGGTCCCTCGCTACATTGATTTCGCGAATCGACGACGTTAAAGTAAGGTGGGTGTACCATGGAAGGCCAGTCTAGCAAATAAACAGTTATTTTTTGTTTATTTACTAAATGAAACTAACAAATATTTAAGTAATACTGTTTCATTACATAACATATAAACCACTTCTTTTTATTGTAGATTTAATCGCTAGTTATTAAACTTTAGTGTCAAATGACTGATTTATTATAATGGCCTAAGAAGCCTTGTTCTTAGCAAGGCCATTTAGTAGAGTTCAATGAAAGAATGCAGTTTTAATAAATATTGACTGAACTAAAGTTCAGTCAATATTTATTAAAATCTGCAATTTAAAAAAGTGGTTTATGTGTTACGTAATAAAATAAAGTATTACTTAAATATTTTTTAGTTTCATTTATCCAGTAAATAAACAAATAATAACTGTTTATTTGTTATAGTGGTCTTCCATGGTACACCGACCTTATTACCATATTTACTGTTGGTGTCTATTAAATAAATAAATATTTTTTTCTATAGAGTGGCAATCGTATCCTCATAGTTTTGGCAACCGTATTATATAAAAAATTACTGCTTCATCATCATCATTACAGCCTTTCACAAGTCCACTGCTGAACATAGGCCTCCCCCAAGTAATGCCACAAAGCACGGTCCTGAGCCACCTGCATCCATCGACTTCCTGCATGTCTTACCAGGTCGTCACTCCATCTAGTGGGGGGTCGCCCTACACTACGCCTACCGGTACGAGGCTGCCACTCGAGAACCTTTCTTCCCCATCGGTTATCGGTTCTTCGAGCTATATGGCCGGCCCATTGCCACTTCAGCTTACTAATCCGTTGGGCTATGTCGGTCACTCTGGTTTTACTGCGGATATCCTCATTTCTGAGTCTATCACGCAGAGAAACTCCGAGCATAGCCCTCTCCATAGCTCGCTGAGCGACCTTAAGCGTCCTCATACGGCCAGCAGTGAAGGACCACGTCTCAGATCCGTAAGTCATCACTGGCAACACGCACTGGTTGTACAATCTAGTTTTTAGAGATTGAGGTATACCTGACGAAAAGATATGTCGTAATTTCCCGAACGCTGCCCAGCCGAGTTGAATCCGTCGATTGACCTCTCGGTCGAAGTTGGACTTACCTAGTCGGACTATTTGTCCCAGGTAAACGTACTCGTCAACAACTTCGAGCATAGTGCTCCCAACAACTACCGGCATAGGTGTGACATGGACATTGAACATGATCTTTGTTTTGTCCATGTTCATCTTAAGACCTATCCGTTGGGAGGCACTATTGAGGTCATTGAGCATAGTGCTTAAGTCCTCCAGCGATTCTGCCATAAGGACTATATCGTCGGCAAATCGAAGGTGAGTGACGTACTCGCCATTGATGTCAATACCGTATCCTTTCCAGTCCAGTAGCTTGAAAACGTCTTCCAATGCAGTGGTGAAGAGTTTCGGGGATATAACGTCACCCTGTCTTACACCTCTCTGCAGTTGGATAGGTTTCGAGCTCTGGTTCTGTACTCGGATAGCCATCGTAGCCCTACTGTACAAACACTTCAGCACTTCGATATACCGACAGTCAACTTGGCACCGCTGAAGGGACTGTAGCACCGCCCAAATTTCGACGGAATCAAAGGCTTTCTCATAGTCCACATACGCCAGGCAAAGTGGCAGATTGTACTCTTCAGTCTTCTGTACAATCTGCCGCAGGGTATGTATGTGGTCTATGGTACTGAAGCCTTTTCGGAAACCGGCTTGTTCGGGAGGCTGGAAGTCGTCAAGTCTGCGTGCGAGACGATTCGTAATGACTCTCGAAAACAGCACGTTTATTCTCATAAAAAATTACTGCTTAGGTTCGAATATTACATTTATAAAGAAATGAAAGTAAGCGAAAATAAGAATATTTTAATATGACGGGAGGATGTAAAGAAGCAAAATTATTATAATAATGGTATTGATCATCATCATTCATCAACCCTTTACAAATCCACTGCTAAATACATATTCATCAATAAAACCTTTACTTATAAGTCAGTGCTTGACCACAATCCCACCTGGTGGTAAGTGGTGATGTAACCCTAGGTGACCTAGATGGTAAATAGCACTGTCTTAGCGTTATAAAAGTCTATTCACTCTTGCCTTAAACCTCTACCACAGGTGCTGAGTAGCCAGCCTCTCAGTATATAGGATGCATTTCGGTGAGGGTGCGCAGGAATAACATGCTTTAATTCCTCCGTCTCATTTCCACCATCGTACAACGAGGCGATCGGCAGGCTTCACCTTTGTTGTCGATATTCCACGCATTAGAACCAAACGGTTAGATTCGTCTTTTATTATGAGTACAGCAAAGGAGTGGAATAATTTTCCAGCTTCTGTCTTTCTGTCCGTTTACAAACTGGGCGTCTTCAAGGTCTCAAAAATGTCACAAAATACGGTTCTGAGTAGTTTCTACACGTTTTCCGAAGCTGTCACTGTATCCTTTGAAACGTTGTTTCATTTATTACTTCATCATCTAATGTATTTTTTCATGTAATGGTAATAATACTCACGAAAATAATATAAGATATGAAATGTTCAAAACAGAAATTGAAAACAAGTCATTTGTGTATATATACGTATTTCCTTGCGAACTGTAGGACATTTTTTTTATAGAAGAGAGGGCAAACGAGCATGCGGTTGAATATGAACATATCATAAAAGTAATGCTATACCGAACAACCGATTATATAGCCTCAATACTTTATTCTATTTTACGGGCAACAATTACGCGATATGACATCATAAACCTTTACAGCATCCACGGTGTTCCCGGATAATTTTAATAGTATTCAGATCTTACCTGTGTTGCTTCAAGGAATTTCGAAATCAGCCCAAATTTGAAAAATGTTCTTTAATAGTTAGGTATTAAGTTTCAGATATCTTCAATTGTTACTACTAGTTCTTATTCCATTAATGAAATTCTAAACAATTTATTTAAGCAGAATTTCATTAATGGAAGAAGAAATATTACACTGTTACACAGTGCGTTACTTATAAAATTCGATACAATTACCAAATTCAATATATCAAAGAAGAAGTATCAATAGATCAAAGTGTTAGTAAAATAAAGTAATTTTGACTAATAATCCTCTCATTCCGAAATATTCTTAAATTCTCGGATATCATGTAGCTTTCCTTACGTTCCTTATTTCTTCACCGCCAAGCACGTGAAAATCATCACCTTTTTATTTATTGCAATTATGGATCCGCCCCATCTTTAAGCTAAATCTATCCTTCATAGCCGCTGATTCAAAATTTAGTAATTGCTTTGTAAGAATTTAGTAATTGAATTGAACGTATTTATAACTGCTGATTAAGTATATTGTGGAGTACTGGCAGACAGTGGCGAAGCCTCCATAGAAGCCGAAAAGCCAAGCTTGCCTTTTCAATCTGCTCAATCAATAATATCAACTAATAAAATAACTCATAAACTGTATCAAACTATTTCAAATTTCCCGCGCGCTCCTCTGTTCACCTCTCGTCAACACTGAAGTTTGCTTTCAATTCGAAATACACTGATTCGTGTTCTCTCTGTCTCAAAGCGAACACACAATGGACTGTCAATAATCAAAGCAAGGAGTTGATTTGAGTTATTAGTCGTCCCTCTAGCACACGTTGGCTTTTTACCGGGCTTTCGAGAAGACGATCGCTCCCTTTCTAACCTGTGGCAAAATGTTCTAAAATGAAATATAACTACAATACGAAATGTTTATATAGCAATTTCTATGGAACCAAAAGCTGGGCTTTGCTCTGAAGTTGTTTCGGAGTGCGAGGGCGTGCGGGCGATACGTTTGTAAGTTCACTTCACATTTCAATGTTTATGTTTGTTTTTGTTGTGTCTGTTAAAAATGTATGCTTTTTCAAAGATTTTTATTGAAAATGGAGGATTATATTGGAGTATATAGTATAGATCAGAGTGTATATACAGAGGAGTGTTTCTTGTGAATTGAAGTGTGTTAAAGTGCTAATCGGCGAGGAAAAGGTAAAATCTTTAAACTTTGTTGAAAAAATGCACAAGGTCAAGAGCGTCTTTTGGACTTATCAACGCAATTGAAAAACAGTTACTGGTACAATTAAAATGTTCACCAACATTTTACGCGAACGTAATTAAATATTTCCTTAAGAATGAGAGACCCTTCAATTTAGAATATAAATGTATATTTTTTAATTTTGTACACGGTTTGTTTGTACTTTGTTCATGTATAGTATTGTATAAAGTAAAGTTACAGCCTATATACGTCCCACTGCTAGGCACAGGCCTCCCCTCATTTCTGAGAGGGTTTTAGTTTTTCCTTGCCCTAGTATTGTATGTAAATATATTTTTCTTTCGCCCAAGCAAACCCAAACAGTTTTTTTCAAAGCCACCGAAAGTATGCAATTGCTGATATGTCATACAATCTATCCCGCAGTAGTATGCCTTCTGTGTACTTTGTCAATATGAAACTGAAGAGTGAAGACAGATCAAGATTAGTGTGTTTTTATAAAACTGCAAAAAACAACAAAACCATATCTTGGGCTTGCCTTAGTTTGGAGCCCTAGCTTCTCGGCACTGCTGGTAAAGGGAATACGGGCTGTTAAAGTGCTATAAATTATAAGACAAGCGCCTAATCAAACGCTTTTTAGTGTTTATATGGGTCGTCCCGAAATACATAGGTACTTATTTAATTTAAATTGAATTTACTGAATCTGTAATATCAAAACTGGCTTGTTTTGACCACAGGAGGTTAGTGGCAAGCTATTAATAGATATACAACATATATAAATATAAATAAATTACATTTCCATTAAAAAGTTCCTCACAATTTATATTTTCTAATATAAAGTCTTAATACAAAATCAATTATTAACATTTCTTTTCTTCACTTTGGTCTTCAATTTTAATTTAAAGAAAGTTGTAGCTTTTGAGGTAATAGCAAACAAACTGGGTTTTAAGTAGTTTTTCAATAATAGATCTCACTGATCTGATCTCAGCTATTAAGTAATATGTAAAATTTTACGTCACAATAAAGTGAAAAAGGTTGCTAGTTTTCAGTAATTGAGGATTACCCTATCATTAAAGAAACGAACTAAATGAAACGGTACGCCAAGAGATGCCATGGTTTAGACAAAAATCAAATACAAAAACGGTAGTTTGAAAATGAAAAAGTGCACATATTAGGTAGTATTGGCATTTATTGGACGAAGTGGTGTGTGATGGTGGCGGGGGCGGGCGTGGCCGGACGATGCTTTTATCAAAATTAGCAGGAGCGCCCGCACCGCGGCGCACCCCTCTCGTAAAACACCACCGTCATCACCGCATCGGCGACTTGGGAGCCGCACCTAGCTGTCGCTCCCTAACGACCTACACTACGGGGTATATTTCTGCGACTTGTGTTTTATTATCCTATTAGAAAACAGAAATGTCGCGTCATTCGAATTTTATGAATAAAAGTAAGCTTAGCTTAATCTTAAGTGAATCTGCCAACCGGATAGTTTAAAGTAAAGATCTTGTTTGAACCTTTAAAACCCTGCATATTGCAATTGCAACATCTCGGAAGTTTGTTGTGTGTGTGATGTGAAAACAGTCGGAAAACTAAATTTTATTGTACAAAATATGCATTTTGTTTATATATTTCTAGAATGCTGTAACACATTAGAACAGACAGACACAACGAAATTATGGGTGCTCCCGTTTCATGGTACACAGGAAGCATCCAACTACTTAACAGTTCGATACTGAATTTTGAAAGTAAAAAATTATTAGTAAATGTAAACAAACGTATTTTCTTCAACAGATACTGGGCTCAATATAAAAAGGATCAAGATAAGAATACTAAGGGCCCAGCAACGCTTAAGGCTGCAGAATTGCAAATAAGTAACACTCGAAAGCCGTAAAACAGTGTAAGGATTTACTGGGATCTGTTTATCCTAAACTTGTATATCAATGCTGTATACGTTTCAAAATTTGACACACTGCTAGATGAATAGACTAGTAAATGGGAGAAAAAACTTTTCTGCACTAAACAGTAAGGATCTATTTTTATCGAGTTTCGTAATGTCCGTCAAAATTACACAGAGTAGGGGAGACCGGGGATGGTTGACTACAGAGGTGCAGGTTGACTTACTGTCTAAAAACTCGATCTACTCGAAAGTGTTGCCTCATTTAACTAGGTGCGAGAAACCGTTTTATTCCCCCGCTCAGGTACCGGGAGCGTGGTATTGTGAAGGCAAGTCGTTCGTGAGGATATTATCGAAAAAGAAACCATGTGAGTAATTATTTTCCTCATAATATTTTTTGTATTAACGCCTAAATACTCATTGTTATTGACTTTCAAGTCATTTAAAATAAAAGTTTGATTTTTTATCTTTTTCTTAGGTATAATTCTTTAAATAAAATATAATTTTTTAAATAGCCCCGGTTTTGAGCACATACCATGTCTTTAAAAATTTAAAGTCGACCTGGGGCTGGTATACCAACTTATTTCGCGGGGCTAATTGACCACCTAGTCAACCTACCCCATAGTTTTTTTTTTCAGTTTATTAAATGCAAGTTGTTACAGAATCATGCGAACGAACAAAATAAAGACTTATCGGTGGTGTACACCCAAAGATACCTCCGATAGAACATTAATTCTACAGCAAAAGAATTTGATATACCATATAAAACAATCAAACGCAATGTAGTAAAAATGAAAAAAATGTTAGAAAGTAATCCGCAAAAAACGAGATCTAAATTTTTCTTTAAATTTGAATTTCACTTTGGAGAGCGCTGTACACTGAAAAAAGAAAAATATTAATTGAAGAGAAATAATTTGCATCAGAAAGTAACTGATATTTATTACGAATTCACACTCAATATGTAACACGAAAGTTTGCACTATTTATACAGATACACCTGAAAAAGAAAATGTTAAGGAACTCAAAATAAACAACAATCCAATAAGACGCTAAACAATAAATCAAAGATAATTTTGAAGAAAAATTTAAAGGGGTAATAGAAAACGAAAAAAAAGCTGTTCATGAAAGAAATAATAGGAATAATTACGAATAAGACACTAAATTTTATAGTTTGAAATGGATTCAGTGTACTACGCGCAAGTTGATTTTTAAGTATTTAGTTGACAAATGTTAAAACATATGATTGTTTTTATCCTAATTTAAAGTTTATTTTGTATATATTTTTATATTTTTATGTTTATTTAAATTTTCAGGATAGAAAATTTCGTTTCAATAAAAATGATAATAAAATACTTATTGTATTTTTTATACAACTTATTCCTATAATACGTACTAATTATCTCATAGGTCAACTTACCCCTAGCGAAAAGTCAACCAACCCCGGGCATGGGGTAAGTTTACTGGTATTTCGTGTTCTACAAAACGAAGCTTGTGCACTACATCATAATTGATGGAAAGCCTTTTGTTATTTTTTTCAAAAATTTAATAGTTTACCTATAATATGTACTTATTGGTTTTTATGATAATATACATTAAACAATGAAAATACAAGCGTCTTTACTGAAAATTGGTCATCCATCCCCGGTCTCCCCTAAGCTCTTATCAATAATTGTTAATACTTATTATAATAATAAAATGAAAAAGCTTCACATTAATAGAGGAAGATCGTTGTTAATTAAGTAAATTTTAGAAACAATTCATTTCTCTTTTAAAATATCTTAACTTTAATAACATATTGTAACTTAACACCTATTTTACATTATGTACTTTTAAAAATATCAAATTGCTTTCTACCCGAGTTCTTTTTTTGGTTTTATTATTCGTTTTCAATGAATTAACGCAATTTTTTTAACGACTCAGCCGCGGTCAAACTGCAATGATTTGTTTCGTAATGTCAATACTTTTAAATTTAAGTTATAGTGAAAGCAGAATCTACGGTTAGAATGGTAATGGTTCTAAATCAGCCCAAACTCTACTTGTGGTGACACAAAAAGTTGGTCAAGTGGCTGAAGCAATGTACTACGCAGGTTAATTCACACTAATGTTAAAATAAGTGATTCAACCACCACAGCAATGCTTATATTCTAAGTGCCAAAAACGAAAATTTCATTAAGAGTTAAAGAACTTGTGGTAATGAAGTGATCGTGAACATTATGCCGGAAACCGTACTTTCCATTTTTCCCAATTTCCCACTTACACGCGATCAAAGTTGGAAATAATAATTTTGCAATACCCGATACACCATATTATTTTTTCTGGTGTGGTCAAAGAGTTTATACGATGTAATCCGCTTAGTAACACTAGGTTAAATAAATAACTTATGAAACCGAAAAAGGTAGTTTTGATATCCCCGTGTGAGAAAAACCTAACAGCTGCTTATTTTAATAAAAGTATACATAATTGGATTTAAATTACAAGCTCTAAGCATGTAATTTAAATACAAATTTGGGTTCTTTATTATATTTCTTTTCACAGTAGATTCGTAGGTTTGATCTGTTACCTGTATCTTTATAATACGTGTTACGTGTAATTCCATGGCTAGAAGCCAAGTCTTACTGGTGTATAAAATGATACAATAAAATAAATAATTTCGCAAATGTAAGCAAGCAATGATTTTCTGTTAAATCGTTGAAATATTCGGCTTTCTAAGCTTTGGCGTATCGATTGCTTTAACTATATTAATATGGTATTCACATGACGTATCACAAAAGAAAAAAGGAGTTTTCATATAATTTTATACAAATCTTCCGAATCTACTACTGGACCTATGTCGGCCTTTCACTTTAAGGGATTTGTGTTAGGAAGGATTTTTTTAGATAAATCACGTAATATCTAGGTTCGTATATAGAGTACGGTGCATTGGTTTCATCTCCTCCTTGCACCCTGTCTCTTTCTTATTACAACTATTTTAAATAGATACATTTCTAAATCCTATAAAAATGCGACTAAATTTAAGAATCCGAATAGGCGGTGGCACATTGAAAACAAAGAAGGAAATGAAACAATAAGGATGCAAAGGTGGTGAAAATATGAATATATTACACAAGCAACACGACCTAAGTAATCGTACGCACGCAAATAAACGGGGCGCACCGCGGCGTACAACAGCCACAACGCAAGAATATTATTTGTAAAACCAATAATTCACCTTCGTACACTTTAATTTAAGGGCAATTTCAAAATGATAAAATATGCCCCGTATTTAACGGAACAAGAGTAGCGAAGTCAGAAATATTTCGTATAGTAAGGCGCTACAAAAATATCAGGCAACATAAAAGACAACGGAACTGCGTTGTTACGGAAATGGAGATGTTTTGCTAATATAAGCATGAGACACGCCATAAGAGTACGAGGCGACGGTTACGAGGGTGCGTAATGAAGTGGCGCGTTAGGACCTCCTCAAGTTCAATTTCCCGCTAACTGGACGCATTACACACACAACTTCATACTGCTTTCACCAATTTTGCTAGTTCTACAAATTATGCCACTTTAAAGCGATTAAATTTTTTTAAGTGAATTTATGTACTGATTTTGCGTTATGATATATCCACCACAGATATCTTAGAATAAGATTTTAATAATTTAACTCCAATTTTTTTTAATGATAATATATTTACGCTCCTAACGGAAACACTGTGTGTACAAAACTCTATAATGCTTTATTTTATATGCTTGTTAGCAGCAGAATTTGATTTAATTATTACTCAACTTTCATAGAACAGATTTCAGAAAGTTTGAGAAGCTAAATATTCCAAAACCGCATCATTGACACCTTCCTGAAAACATGAGGACACTTATTTCTACTTAAAACGTCGTCATTTGTTGTATCTAAAAACGATTGAAATTATTTTGTTTTATACTCGATTTATCTATTATCATGTTAAGTAAATATTGCTCTGACAAAACTCTGTCTATAAATGTTAATAATCGTTTTTGAATACCACATAGTAAAAGTGATCGGGCCCTTCGTTCTAACTTTTCTTTCAGATCGATTTAATTCATTTATCGAAAACTCTCTCAATTCCCAGATCATATATTGTATCAAAAATATCTACAACACAACTTTGAGTTTATAATAAACGCAAAATCAAGTAATGTCATAAAAGTAAATTTTTACTGTTATCTGGCGAATAACTGGTTATCTGGTTGTCACGATACATTTATTCCTCAGATAGTCTACTTATCCTTGAAATAAAGTCTATCGGACGATTGCAATATTCAATTGTTTGCTATCTGTCGAATAATGATTGTGTTGCTGAATTTGGGTATTAAAAGAACTACCCTTAGAAAAATAATCCCGAACAAGATTTTTGATTCAGTTAGATGATCTGCATACATTCTCCGGCTCTTAGAAAACATTCATGATCCTACCAGTATAACTGACAAGTCTGCTTTAATACTTGGTTGCCGAATAAAGAACGATAACCTCTAACGGTATTTTGATCTCA
Source organism: Parnassius smintheus behrii (assembly GCA_036936625.1). Taxonomy (NCBI): domain Eukaryota; kingdom Metazoa; phylum Arthropoda; class Insecta; order Lepidoptera; family Papilionidae; genus Parnassius; species Parnassius smintheus. The sequence goes on from JAUPFT010000001.1 coordinate 20,438,827, forward strand.
TTTCATAGTGCTAAGGTAGTTTAAAGTTTAGGTAACGGTATCAGAAGTAGCGTGCAAAGCCTAATAGCTAATATATATATATATATATATATATATATATATATATATATATATATATATATATATTAAAATGATTCTCATAAAGGTATTATTTAATCAAAAAAGCATATTTAAAGTAATTTATAGAGGAGACGATGAGATGGGCGAGGTGAATGTACGCTGTACGCACAAAGTGTGCCACGCGTTGGAGAAATGCTTCGGAATGGATACCGTTAGTGGAACGCGGTCAGGCCGGCAGCGGTACCGGTGTCCGCGTCTACAATACAACCACCACTGCGCAACCTAATAATGATATAATATGTATTTCCCATGACGGATACGGATTTAATAACATTTTAAAAATGAACTTTATAATTTACTGTGCCTTTTAATGAAAGGAATTAAATCGAAAAGCTGGGGGCTTGTGTAAATTCACATAACTGTGGATGCAGCGTCTCCAAGCGTGGTAATAGGAGCGTTTCTAATACCCACGCTTTGATTCGGTTTCACCGCACGCTTCTTGCCTCCGTTCTTATTCGTTTTGCGAAATCGTTTGAAATACGATAACGTTCCGTAAAGTACTGAGGCATTAGTTTCTCATGAAATTTTACACAGACTTCTCACATCCCAGGCAGTTAACTATTGAATTCCACCGATCATTGTCAAGAGATCGAAAACAGTATTGGCTTACATGGAAAAAGAAAATTTAAAGATATGTATTGTAAACGGTATTAAGATATGTTTTAAGTAAGAGAAGCAGCTTTATGTTAACGACGGTGTTAAGGCGGACAAATGAATATTTTTCGCAGTAATTATGTTGGATGCAGCAGGTAAGGCGTGAAGCGCATCGGCGCTCCGCGATGCGGCGGGCGCAACAATTTGCATCGCAAATGCGGGTGGCGGCCGCGGCGGCCGTGGCCCCCGCCCGTACCAGACAATGTCACAATCAACATCGCGTGGACGCTTTTTAGCTATCATGTGATTGCCGATTGTGGTACACCATAATCTGCACCAAGATTTATTTCGTCCTTGTCCATTTCACAAATCATTCGTATTAATATTCAACTAACTATTGTCAAGGCCGTTTAAAAATTACGTTCTAGATATAAGGTTACAGCGAATAAAGAAAAATAGAAAAAATATTATTAATAACAGTATACCGATGTAGAAAAGCTTTGATGTGTACCTACGACAAAAGGAGTCAACAGTGCTAATTTATGGCATGAAGCATTTCGTCTGAAATGGTAGTTCGTTCTCGAACAGCACAGGTAATGTGAGTAAAAGCGGCTGAGTTGAGAGGCGATGAATTAATAACGAACTTCTCCCGCGACGCGTGATGACGGCCAACAAGAGTAGCGCATTAGACGCCAACGGCAAAAAAATTACGAAAGAATTTCCGGCTAATTATCGAGTGCTACTTTTTTCAAGTTATGAGAAATTGATAACTTCGTACTTAAGAAGACCTGTATTATGCTAATATTTGTTCCTAATAAAAAAGTTGTCAAAACAGTGTGCTTATATCTCTACAGTATATATAGGTAATATAAAATCAATTGCCGTCCGTTAGTCTCGCTACTCGACCGATTTTGATAAAAATTTTGTGTGTTTCAAATAGGTCCCTAGATGGTTTAGATTAATTTGATTGGACCCGGTAGATGGCGCAGTTGTCGAGACCCAGATATCACTCGTGCGAAGCCAGAATGTAATTTCTAAATGAAGAATATGGTCTAATATACCTTAAACCTATAATCACATTTACACATTTTTTATTAAAGTGCGGAGCTTATTTCATTTCATGTAATAAAACACAGACTTATTTACAAATCGATGATGATGAATAATAAAACAATAAGAGACCTACTAGGAAATTATTTTTTTTGTTAGATGAAATGAAAACGATGTTGAAGACGAGTCAATCACAATACCACTAAAAGTGTAACAAATGGTGTCCATTTGTTAAGCCCGAGTAAGGATGCCAAGCTTTGAGAAATGACGACTATTTCGTCTAAACGATGCAATCACTGGCGGATTTAGAGGTGTTAAGCTGGCTTATAGCTGTTTATGTACTGAACATGTATTTGCCCGTTGAGAACACAATATCAATTTAAAAAAGTAGTGTCATTAAGTATTCCATTATATTAACATAAAATAAAATGTTCATATATATAAAAATAAAGTTGTTAACATTTTGGACCATCATATGTCAAGTAAACGTGAAACAAGCCAGTGTAAGCTAGGTCCTCATATTGAAATAAATCCCCCGTGGAATGACTCTGTTCGAAATTAACCGGGGTGCCGTACGTGGCGTTAGGACGGAACGGGTGGTAAAACGGCGCTTAATTAAACCAAGTGACACGTCTTATAGGTAACTTCAATCTCACAACCTCAATATAGTCGTCAATCGAGAATGTTGCTCTTCTCTACGTTATAAAAATTAATAAATGGTTTAATAAGAAATATAATTTAATATATTCAGTCCCCAATTAATGTTTCTCAAAAACGATATCTGCATTTTCTCTTGAATTGTGGAGGCGTTTTGTATAAATAAAACAACACTAACATTCAGGATCGCAATAATTATTTGCAGACCGTACAAACACATGTTCCGTGCGAATTTCGACCCCGCTGCCCACACAAAAATGCTTTGCCATGCGCTATGGGGTCGTTGTGGGCTGTTATATTTATGTAATTATAACACACTACTCATTCTTTGCTGACAAAGGGTACAAAATATATAAATACTGTACTAATAACTAAAAGGATTTATAAAATACAATATTTATTATAACCATTTAGAAGATATTATATTAAACTTATGCAAATTGTATAAAAACGAGTCTGAAGTCCGTCCTGAAGCACTAAACGTATGAAACATTTTGTTGTACATAAATTTAACATCGGTAAGGCAGCTATGTGTAGATTTCCCTAATAAACAAACTAAACAAATGCCTAGTTTTACACGCACAAAGATCTCGTGAAGTCGGTTTAATAAGCTTCTACCCATGCGGACACACGTTCCAACGAGCGTGCACGACACATTTCACGACAAATTTTCACCTTTTCTAAACGACGTCGTAAAAAGCGTAAAATTATTAAGGTGACTGCTGAAATATTTAAGTCCAATACTATAAAGACAAGACATTTAAAAGACGTTTATTAAAAATAGTGGTGTACATATTCCGTAAATACTAGAAACACGCCCAAGTTAGTTATACCAGTTACTCCAAGAAGTCAGTAATTCCTTCATGGGGCCAATGTATATGCTTTTACAACAGTCTCAAAAAATATGCAGGCTTTATCTATCAAAAGGTATAAAAAATTTATTAAGCAAATATTGTTTAATTTAATAAGGGTTTTATAATAATAAAGAGTACATGATTAATAGTAAACCCTGGGAAGTATTCATACTATTTGTATTCAGTAACATATTATGTATGTAAATTAAATTTATTTAAAAGAAGTCCCGCTAGGTATATTGCAAGTTTTTCCCAGGAGAAAGGTTTCTGCAAACCTGTGGTAAAAGTAAAAAAATACTATAAGAATTACGTGTAATCCACATTAAATAAAAATTATTCTATTATACCACCAGCGAATAATTATTTTTAAATTTTAGGTTTCGATTTACATTCACCATTGTAGGACATCTTTATCGCGAGGAAACCAGCGTGACTGGGTATATACTGGGTATAATACTTTTGAAAAGAGACTTCTGCTTACACACAGTATTTTTTCAAGTAAATATCCGTTATTTGAGAATGCACAGGTATTAGACCGCGTACTATTTGCTTATCCTAAGTTCAAAAATTAACCGGAGCCAGCTTTTATACACAAAACAAAAAGTTTTTAGTTTTGAACATGTTGTCCTTCTCGTCTACGTATATACGCTCAACATCGGCAACGGGCAAATAACAACATGTGAGATGCCTTTTTGTGAGCGGCACGTGTGGCCACTGTAATACCTGCTTCACATTTGTTATCATAAAATAATATTCGTAACGCAGCTCCGTTGTCGAAACCAGTCAAAACTCGATGCAGTGTCATATCATAATAATTCTTACAACTCTATTCAAATATTAATAAGTTTTCTTGTATTCTCAAGTGAAATAGCGGGTGTTTGGTGAATATAACAAATTATACTGCGATTTCATCCACAGTGAATTAAAACGGTCGGGCCTGACGGTAGCAACAATAAAAATCGAAGTAGGCGCTGCAGTTCAGGCCGGGAGCAACTTATGCAGTGGTTTGCGATCGCACTCATTATTTCCATAACGAGTTCACGACAACCGGCGCCCGCTCCCGGCCGGCTCCCGACTCCCGGTCGCAGCAATTAATTAACCGGCTAAACGATATCGTGTTTTACATTCTGATGTTTACGCAACTCTCTAGCCATAATGTTACAGCCCATCGGACTCTACAGTGTACACCCCGCGCTCCAAATTAATTAATAAAATATTAACATGACCCACAACACTAAAAAATTAAAAGTCATTATATTGAGTTCACATGTTTCATACGACCACTGCATATAAATTGCTCATTTGAATAAGAAAAAGTGAGAGTAAAATCGTATGTACGGCACCCAGGAAATTAATTTAGACTTATTAGAGTAAATAAAAATGGAACGCGTCTAAGTTTTCTTGTTCTCCCACTTTTAAAGCACAATCACATTGTAAAGAAATTCCTATAAACAATATCGCATTTAAAACAACTATATTGTATTCATCATCATCACCATTAACATCCTATCACAAATCCGCATAAGACCATAGGCCTCGGCCATTGGTATTTTCAAAATAATAATTTCGTCGTGATAAAATTAAATGTATAATTAATTACATAGACAAATTAAAAACAGAAATCTGGTAGAACAGCTACCAAAACAAAATAAAATCTTACGAATGAATATGCGAATAACACCTTTATTCGCATATTCAAAACATTTCAACGGATGTAAAATTTTATATTTCAAAATCACTTTGCTATTGTCTTGCCGAAAAATAGCGAAAACAAAATTACGGCCATACGTTTCCGTTATGGTATTATATGAGGCGTATGTAGACAAGTACACGTTTGTAAGCACATAGATGTAAGCAATAAAACGAAAGAGAAAAATTTACAACTTCTAAAGCTCATGAATCAATTCGGTCGTAATCCACCAGTGGTTGACTCTTAAATATGGCTTACTCTTAAATTCTAATTACCAGTTTGTTTTATTATTGAATGCTACTCTTACACGAAAGATTTAAAAAAAGATACAATATAAATAATTGGCTAATCGGAATCCCCTTGCACACATTTCGTACTATTTTATGTCGTAACCGCTGGCAGGAGCTGTTACTTAAATTAGTTAACAATGACACATTTTGCTGGCAAACAAACGGTGAGGACTTCTAAATAGACCAAACGCTATTCTTGAACTACCACCGCCGCAACGGTGAGTGTGCCGTCTGCTGATTCATGCACACCTCAAGGTAACGCCGAACGGGAATGAGTGTATCACTAATCGAACGTAATAACTCCCTACGTTACACTAGCAAGTTAGTACATTCGAGGTACACGTTAAACTAACGTCAAATGGTTGAAACGAAAGTTTTCATTGATTTATTGTCATTGTAATAATGGAGAGAATTTTTAACTCACGTATGTAGTGTTGAAGATTGTTTGTAGATTTATACCATATTATTTATTAAGATATAATTATCATATTCTACTTAACTTCCTTATCCATTTTTCTAATAATCAATAAAATGTAACAAAAATTCAATAGCATGTTGATTTGTCGCACGTTCACGATAATTAAAGCATAGTTTCCTTTGTATATATATATATATATATATATATATATATATATATATATATATATATATATATACATTTTTTATAGGACACGGTTACAAATTAGTACACAGTCCATCTGATGGTAAGTGGTTGCTGCGGCCCATAGACATCTACATCTATGCTCGATTACAAATCAAAATGCAGATGCTTTGTCACTTGTCACCCGTAAGGACTAAGATGGAATGCCTCGTTTCCAGTAAAAAGGGTCTCTGGTTCTCTACACTCGCCTGAAACACAGCAGCATTATGCTACTATTTTACGATGGTACTCTGTAAGAGTATACATATTATGAGAAGACATTTTTGACGTTTGTTTATCTGTCAATCAACTTCTGTGAAGTCGATTCAGAACGTTAACCAATCACAGCATGCCATTCAATGAACCATGCGTACGCCTCTTTTTTTGAGTATTGTTTTTGAATTAAATGGCTCACCATACTGAACGCACTGAAAAACATCTAACCCTATCTTCTATACTTATAAAAGGAATGTCGGTGAATACGGGTATAAGGGTGGTGTTTATAGGAATCCTTCTATTCTACGTAAAGAGAGTAAAAATATATACTTATCTAGCTTTCAGCAATATAAAAATTTTCAGTAAAATCTAATGCAATTCATGACCCATATAGTAAGTTGGTTATCACTGTGATTCTCAATTTTATGTGCAGGTTGTTTGCCACTTGCTCCGCAGAAAATGTAAACATAGAGAAAACTATATATGTGTAGATAAAAAAAACTAAAAATCAATTTGACCAATTTACTCTGGAGCAGTATTTGTCGGATACTTCCTAAAAGTAAGAGAAACTCAGCATAGCAGGAAGATATAAGGCGTATATTTGCATAACCGGCTCTGATTTATTAAACAAATTCCTAAGTTTTGCTAAGTCATGAACAACATTAATAGATCGACAATTTTTTGTTTCACTAATAGAGCATAATTTGGAATGTTCATGAAATAAAAAATTCTCAGCCTTGTGAAAGAAGGTTACAATAATAGAATTATCTTATTTTGTACCACGTCAAATGTTATATACACAAATAGTTCACTCAAGATATTTTATCCCCTTCTTAGAATTTTATGCTCTATCCCTGCTTTATAAGATCACCTTAAATAGAAAAATAATTTTCTACAATTATAAGACGGAAAAGTAGAAAAGAAATGTTCCTCATAATTTAATGAGACTATAATTTTCGTCAGAAGAACACGAGAGGCGCATGAACGCCTCGAATATTTGTATGCGACGAATACATGTGTTTCGTAACAACACACTGTAGGGACGTTGATCTCGAACTTGAACTTAAGACGCACTTATATTACTTTGAGGGTTAAGCAAATAACTTAATAGCACGTTCTTCTTTTATGGCATTGAGCCGAACATCATAAATTTTAAAATAAAACATTTGTTGAGCAGTCGTGAGACGAGTATTATCTACGGGAAAATAATTTTCCAGCATGTCAGTATACCAAATGTTGCCCGGAAATTGTAGGAAATTGCAAGAGAAAATGAATCCAACCGTTTGAGAGGTCCGGTTGAAGCGAGGCTTACTGAAGATGCATATAGCTTTTTACATAGTTACAACTCAAACATGAAAACATAACACAGACGAATATAAATATATTTGAAAAAGTATTAGGCATTACTCAATTAATTTTATAAGGTAATGATAATGAAGTGAGATAGTAGTTTTAAGAGCATACATTACTATTGCATGTGAATAATATGAAAAGTATAACAAAACTTGAACTGTAAAAAGAAAGAGCTTGTCATCAATCACACGAACAGAACTTGTGCTTCCGGACGCCGCCTGGTAGAGCGAAACATTTCTTTGAATAATGAATATACAGGTGGGCAGGTAGGTAGGTTCGTGCCCCGTAACTGGACGTGATATACGCCGTCGTCGGCCGCATGCATAATTTCACTTATTTTATGTGGTTAATTGTCGAAAATGACCGCCAGTAAAATGTATTACAGTGTTCCGACGCCAACACTCCTGCTGGCGGCTAATGTATTCTGCAGCTCGTACGCTCCACCTTTACCTCAGTATAACCCATCTTTACGTACGGGTGCCTCTGATAAGCCCGACGCGGCGTCACCACACAGAAACATACATATACATACACTAACTAGTAGTTAGTAAGATTAACTGCTACAATTAATAACGGTATAAATTAAGTTTCACAACAATGGACTTAACTATACATCAGAACGTACAAAATTTTACGCCTTCTCCAAAATCTTAATACAAAAAATAAACCAGAAAACTATAAAAATAAATTAAATATTTATTATACCTCAACACATTAAAAACCAGTTTATAATTAATACCAATGCTTAACTAGTTATTAATGCGTATATATTTTTTTGAAGTTCTAAGACCAAACAGATGTAGAACATTATCGAATTATTCAGCTGGCGATTTACCGACGGCTGGTGTATCAAGCACAGTCTACAATATCGCTGCACAAAATTTTTCAATACGACAGACACAAGCGACAGGGCATAACAAAAGAGCTAAACCTAGGAAGGCGCAAAACGAGCGATGCGGCAAGCGGGTGGATTGCACGCGTGAGGCCCCCCTGCTTCGTACTAATGCCTAATGTTTAAGCTACGCCTTTACAGCCAGTTTCACTTTACTAACCAACATATTTCTTTGTGAAGCTTTTATCTCCTCTACAATGTTGTGACTTAATTTCATAGAAAATAAGCTGTGAATTATCAATATTTATAAATTAGTTAGAACAACCTGGATAACATAAATTGTTATAGTGAACGGTTTAAGAAAATAGTTATAAATAACTCTCATTGGAAGTCTCAAGAAACCGGTATCATAATTACGAATTTCCTAAAACCCGAAAGAGTAAAAAGAAATACGATAGGGCAGAAATTCAATTTGTTTAATGTAAGTTTTCGCTTAGCAAAGGCGGAAACTGTAAAAGCTAGGCGAAACACGACTAGACGGAGTATTTGTACATGGAACATATTTCGGGGTGCAGCAATGAATGCGGAGAGATCGGGTAGGACGATACGGCGGACGGCAGGTGGACCTCGCGTAAAGGCGGTCCGTGCAATCGCGGATATACATCAGCTGGAATACCACAAACGATCGCCTATATAATATCATGTACCGATCCCAAACGTTCGTGAAAATTTCAAGGAAAGTCAAAAGCAATGGAGGAAAGTAGAGATCAAGGTATAGAAAATGATTTCAAGGGATTTGCTGATAAAAATAAGATATTAAAGAAAAACAAAAGCTGGGCACTACAGAAGTACATAAAACAAAATTTCAGGATCCGAACGTCTAGAGGCATTTGGTAATTTGGGATTTCAGGTGCAAGAAATGTTGCTCATGGATCATATTGAACATCATCGGCAGAGAGGGAAATCAAGTTCTTTATCCAGGACTTTTCATTTTACGATTGGTACAATAGTGACGAAATATGATACAGAAAAGGGGCAATTATATTCAACCATTATTTATTTCAACATGTTAGAAACTTTTAGCTGTAGGTCAGTGCACTTTTAGTACAAAATAGTAATTCATTGCTATATTTAATTGTGCAATATCTTTTATTATTAATATAACAATACATACACTTTATTAAGATATTATAGAAATTATTTGTTTTCCCATAAGTACGCTTTTCAAAAAAGTTTCTACATATTCTTTTTATTTGAAATTTTAACTAAAAAAAACCGATTTCAAAACTACTAAAAAAATAAAATAATTTCCACATAATTTAAGAACTTGTTTCTTTTTTTTAAACTTGTGCTAAAACTTAACTAGATTGCCAAAGAACTATGCGAAATTATAAAATAATTGTATTATATAATTTCGATTATTTTTCATTTTAATTCATGACAACTTGTCAAAGTCCACTGCCACCACAACAAAAGAATCAGTTGAATCGTTTCACAATCAAAGAATATACGGCGTAATTCACATACAAACTGTAGTCGTTGGGAAACTCCTCCTTTTTTGAAGTCGGTTAATATGTAAAGGGCATAATTTATGTACTTTCAATCATAACAAATTAATTATGTCCGTTATTTACAGGTAGGTGATTACTGTGGTTCAAGGACACCTGTATCTATCATCAATTAACAATGAAATGTCGATATGATGTCTTCTCTGAAGAGTAAGACATGCTAGAGCACATACTTAAGTAAGTGAGGTAGTAAGGAAAACACACTAAGATTATAATAATGCTCACTTATAAAATATCCTATACCTTTAAACGAGCAATTCTTATATATATATATATATATATATATATATATATATATATATATATATATATATATATATATATATATATATATAATCGGAATCTCGGAAACGACTCCAACGACTTTGTGTAAAAAATTACGAATTATTAATTATATATATATATATATATATATATATATATATATATATATATATATATATATATATATATATATATATATATATATATATATAATCGGAATCTCGGAAACGACTCCAACGACTTTCATAAAATTTTGTGTGCAGGGAGTTTCAGGGGCAATAAATCGATCTAGCTAGAATTTATTTTTAGAAAATGTCTTTTTGTCCGTGTTTTTAGGCAATGAAAAACTGCTACAATATCGTTAGAATAAGAAGGTAAATTTTGACAGATTGTTAATGATTACAAATAGCTTATTTGGTATACTGGGCGATCACAAAATCGTAATACGGTGGTTCAAGCCCCGACCGACCGACTTTTTTTATTTTTTTTTCAAGTTCCTTACTTTTTTGAGAAAATCTATTTTTTCGAGCCTTTTTTTAGTATTTTTTAAAAACACGAAAATTTAAATTAAAGTAATGGCACTTATGATTTTTTATTCAAATAACCAGTTCAGTTTTTTCTATTATGTCGCTAAGATCAAAAAATATTATTCGTATTTCATCAGTATGTAATTTGTATTTAAATATAATTTCCAAAACACACGAATTAAAAGAAACCGAGCGAAAAATACCGAGCAAAGCTCGGTCAACCGGGTATTATTGCAATAATAATAGCAATAAATAGACACATCAATTAGATATTATAGCTGTAAAGATTTATCACACTACGTGGTAAGAGTAAAGAAAAATTATCCTATATATTAGACATCAACGCTTAAAACTTTACAGACAGTCTGAATGATAAATTTTCTTTTAACATAAAAAAGCTTAACCATAAATTACTATATTAATTTTTTAAATAGATTTAAACAAACATTTAAAAAATCGATCATTGTAAGGGATGATAATATATTTTACTTATATTTGAAGTTATTAAATGTAATAACTTATTTAAGGATTGTTAAACGTAATTTTTTAAACAAAGTTTGGCAGGAACTATCGCTGCTTTCGGGGTCTTGCAATAAACAACTTAACCTTGATAGGACGAAGAAACTACGGAAATAATATTTGACAATTCTCGACATTCTCGCCAGTTACGCTTCAGTTCGTAGTATATATGCATAAAATATATTACTTTGTTTACTAGCGTTTAATCAATCAAAATTATAACAATTATCTTTATGAACGTTAGCTGGACACCGATTGAAGCGCATTTTATCGTATTGCTATAAACAAAGTTCCAGTTGATATTACCTTTAGTTAAAGCAGATAATTTAGTAACCAAAAACGATATTCTCTCAACAAATAATTGCAGTTATAGACTTTACGGGCTTGTACCTATTAGTTGTGCAAAATAACATGATCAAGCTGACAATGAATAAGAAGATTGTTGGGAATGTTATCATTTTTAGCAGACTTCGAAAAAAAAACAGGAGACTCTCAATTCGCTTGAAGTGTTTTTTGTACGTATGTTACACTGTACATCCGCACGTAACATCATATAAAAACCGTTATGAGAAATGATTTTAATGATTAGAAACAACTTTTTTTACTAATTTGGTTATGATTCGGGATGGTTCTGTGGAATGGATGGTGTGACAAAATAGGGGTTGTAGTTTTTATGGGATTATTTAAGTTACAATAAGATGATAAGATGTGATATTCCGTAGACCACTCAAAAGGGTAAAAAAGTAATTATTAAATAAAAGAAAAAGCCAACCTCAAACACTAAAAATAATAAAATATTTTCACATTCTTAACTAAGAATTTATCTTAATTATTCTATCCTTAATTCTCGAACCTTTAATTATTTTACAACGTAATTTAATATTTTATAACGTAGCACCGACTTTTGAACGTTCAATACTTCACAACTATATTTTGAGAATATAATGTAGACCCTTACAATTTGTAACTTAAGGTCCTTTCCCGCGGCGGCGGCGGCTGTGACGGAAGTCGTCACTGGCGATAGCCACTGATGCAGGTTAATGTATCTTTTGGGTAAAAGTTTTAATGAAACATCTGCTTGTGCATAAGCGCGCTCGAGGCACGCGGCGGTCGCACCATCGAGGGCGAGCGCCGGCTCTAAGAGAGCGCCTCCACCCTCAAGCACCACCATGTTAGCGGCAGTACGGTCACTGAACGCTACAAACGGCACCACATACGAGTCACTTCACAGCGTCGCGTCGCGCGAGCACGAGCTACATGTCGGGCGCTCGGTGCGCGGTGCGTGGCTCCGAGACGGAGAGAGTCGCGGAACTGGCGCGGCCGCCGCGGCGCACACCTGCCGGCCGCCGCCCGCGCCCCGCCGGCCCGCCCATCGGCTCGTCAACAAACACAGTTGTTGCTGCAGCGGTTGCCCTGCATCCATCGAACCCGACCAGCCTCTGCTTTCGTCCCACTTTCACTATGCTATAAATTTCCAACTCACTGAATATGCCCAAATGAGCAAGCAAGCAAGAATACAAAATCAGCATTACTTTGCTCGCTTTAAATGAAAACAAAAGGGCCAAAATAATTTGCGATATTTGAGTAAGAAACGGAACAAAGCGCCAAAGTCATGTGACCAATTCGACGCCTCCTGTTTATAAATCAAATATTCTATCTTAAAGCACCAACTTTAAAGCAATTAGGGAAGTTTCTATTATCTGTAACGGGCGGGCGAGATTTTCACCACTCTTTGATTTATTAAAACATAAACTCAATAGAAAGTAGAGATTAAGGTAAAATTCAAAAAAAAAATCAAATAAAAACCATATAAGACCACAATTTTTAAGTAAACCGCATGTCAGTAAAGAATATAAAAATAAGCAAAGAGAAAAATGTGCTTTACTAACGTGAATCCAATTTAAAAGAATGTCCCCAAGAGAAATATGTCGAAAAATGATAAAACTTATAAAATTGGGATTCCATCACAAAACCTTTTTTTTTCTAACCATAACGTAGCTATGTCCAGATTGATGGCCGTAAAAATAAGAAAACTACGCCTGAAAGATGTGGCAAAATTTTAATGATTTTATATCCCATTATAAAATTTTACTGGAGTCATTTCAATCTCAAAAATAATTTAAGTTTGTTATGATCACACGCAACAAACAATGAAATTGACTGAACTGCAGAAATTAATTTGCTATAAACACAGGTATTAATAGACGCGAGACAATAAGCCACCCCCTACCAACTTCTAGTCAGGAACCTAATGTTTCACAGCACGCGAGCCACGTCGTCGCACCCCCGACCTCGAAACTCGGTTACTATACACATGTAACGTAACTTGTAAGCTTGTAACGATATGTGTGTTAATTAAACATAAATTAGAAATAATTTAAGAGGTTTCTGAAAAAAAAAAGATTATAAAATTATAGTAAAAAATAAGTTGACAATCATATTTTTTGGTTTTCCTTCTTTAAGAGATGTTTTCTAGGAGTAATGTAATTTTTTTAAGCGCAGCGGACACTTCCTTGCCCTAAAACCCTCTCAGAAATGAGGTGAGGCCTGTGCCCAGCAGTGGGATGTATATAGGCTGCAACTTACTTTATGCCACTTTTCTGCCAAGGAATCTATCAGGACGAGTAGTGGCAGCCCAGGTAAGCTATAATTTCGAATGTTAACCATACTATAATTTTATATACATAAAGTTTGAATCAAGTACACTGGTAATCAAATGGACAGCAATTGTTTAAATAAAAATATTACTTATCATGCAATCATTACTTTGATAAAAAAGTTCAGAACAGTACATAAATTATTGCAGAATTGAAAGGATTTAGGAAGAAATCTGTCAAGGCAACTCAGCCTGCCTGTCAGTCTCCTGAATATAATTAACTTTCTTTTTCACAGTATTGTTAAGTAGAGCATTATAAATGAACTTCTTAATTCTTTACTTCGTACTTCTTACTTTGTTAAAATAGTAGAAATATCGTAAATTATTTAAACTTATTTGAGGATTATGTTGATATTACTGTCTGGAGCCAATAATATAAAATATTTTTCTTTAAGTAAATATTAATTTGTTTTATTTTATTATTGTTTTAATATTATATCTATAGAAAAAATATCATCATTGATTAATTTTCGTTAGGTGGCAACTGGCAACGCTGTTCTCAACATTATTTTTATTTATATTGAACTAGTGTTCCCATTAATATAACTTCAATATTGTGCTAAAAACGTAGTGATTATGTCACAAGTCTTTGTTTACAGTTTGTGATTTTTCGTTGACCAAAACCAAAAGTGCAGTGTAGTATATTTTGTTTTACAGATCCATTTAATACTGAAATACAAAACTCATCGACATAATATGACATATGATAAAGATAAATGGTAGCAAGTCTCGGCATTCTTCTGGTCTATGTGCTGCTACAGCTGAACAATAGCAACTGCATCCCTATTGAGTTAGTGATTTAGCAACACCCCTCTTGTAAAATTTTATAAGTAAGTACATTTAAATTAAGATATCGTCTGTATGAGTAGTTGTAGCTAAAATAACTTTACTAACATCAAAAATCAGTTCTGTAACTAATGCAAAAATATTACAAACATTATTACTACCTTCACGTTTAATTTACATTTCCCTTTGCTCGTATAAAAATGTTCGTAAATGAAGAAAAGTTGGTCAATAAACTGATCGAGGGACAGCATACAGCTATGGATTGTCTCAATTATTCACACGACATAACTCGCAGGCCGCCGCATCATCCGCTTGCTGCCAAATTAAAAGTAAATAACGAAATCAAAACAAGCCGGCCCGCGCCGCGAGGGACTCGCAAACCTTTTACCGCTGTCGAGTAAACAACTAAAGCTAAAAACACTTCATCATTTCATCGGATATTTGCCAATGCAGATAAAACTGCTGAAATTAAACTGCATTCTAATCCTATGTTACAAATAACAAAAAATGCGGGTTTACCAATTTAGTGACAAACAATATATAAAGTTCATAAATCTTTTGATCGATGTTCTTCATTGTGAATACTTGCGAAAAAATCAAAAATAGATATTGGTACAGCCAACAAGTTCCCTACTGTTTGATACCATACAATAAACGAGGCAAAACAGCTAGAGCTAAAGCGCTACACTCAACGCAGAGCAATTTCGAGGAACAATAAACTAGGATGAATAGGGGCGCAAAGTAAAAAGTCTATTTACATCATATGCACATTTACTACGGCAATATATATATATGTAGAAAAAAAGTACAAGCACTAAATAAGTTTGTTTTGTTAAATAAAACGCAAGTAATAGATAAATAAAATACAAGGCGGTATACAAACAAGTAAAGACGCTGTGGCATCATTAGTGACAACATCAGGCACTATACACGCTACTGCGTCAGGTAAAGACAGGGAGGACAATAACGAGCGGCCACTGCGTCATCGTGGGGTAAGAGTAGCCCCTCGCGGCAAAAATTGTCACACGGCAAAGTGTGTCACGGATTGTTGTATCATTATTTCGACAGGCCTGCAGACGTGGCATCTAGACGTAATGATTAGAGATGGGTCTAAAAATAAAAGTGATTTCAACAAAAGTATTTAGTGATAATAAAACATTATTTATTTCGTATAAAAATAAGCTATTCATACCGGATACTGCACAGATACATTATAAATGAAAATGTTGTTAGGTGAAAAACTAAAAAAACAAAATAGGCTAAGGAATTAAATGAAATACAAAACATTGAATCAAATTTAAACTCAGGACTCATGCGATCATGTCCTCCGAGGCTTAGAATATTCAAGACAAAGATAGCAATCGTTTATAATTTGCCCGTTATTTTCACTGCAATTTAAAAAATTACTAACTTAACCGCTTATATGTAACGTAAAAACACTTAAAAATGGAATGTAGGAAGTAATAGTTCTTAACCAGAACAGCAAACCACTCTAATGCGAGTTGAACGTCCGAGAGGAGCATCGGAGCGTAGCACATACAGATATACAGCTTTGCACCTCCATCTTGTTATGCATCGTGAGAGGAATTGTAATACGTGCAATTACTACTTACTTATTATTAAATAAGTCACACCCATATACGGTCCTTGAAGACGGAAATATGCAGCCACAAATTATTTTCTAAAATACGTGCCTTTAACGTAACAAAGTTTAGTATGAGTGTTACGGACAACAGACACGCTAATGAATTCTCATTTTATTAACAATAAAACAGAGTCCATGACGCCTGTGAAGGTGGGCGTCTAAACAGAACTATGTGACACAGCGTTTTATAACAACAAAACCGCCGATTTGAAAGAACAATTACGCGAGTCAAAGCAGGTATCTTGGAAAAGCGCGGCGAGATATAACAAATCGCTAGCGCAACAAAAGAGGCTTTCTCGCGGCCATTACGGCGGGATGCACAGTGGAAAACAAGGCAAGAGCCCGTCTCTTAAGGAGCGATTAGCGTAAG
The DNA here is from genome assembly GCA_036936625.1 of Parnassius smintheus behrii. Classification (NCBI taxonomy): domain Eukaryota; kingdom Metazoa; phylum Arthropoda; class Insecta; order Lepidoptera; family Papilionidae; genus Parnassius; species Parnassius smintheus. Next base: position 20,455,458 of record JAUPFT010000001.1, read on the forward strand.
CGGCATGGCAAAGGCGGCGCACCTAAGGGACTGGCCCAAATTTACTGTTACCATAAGACAACTTCGACGTAGCATTTTTGTGAAACATCAGTGACCGTCTAACGATCCTTTGATATGCGGTAACGCGTTACATTGTCTTAAGTATTCTATTTCATAATTCGTATCGAATAAAATAGGACAAATATATTTGTTGAGTAGCCGTATGGAGACGTGTGGAAGACAGGGTGTTGCGAAAGCTGTAATAAGGGCTACCATAAAATGTTACATTAGGTAAGAGCGGCTTCTGGGGCAGCTATAAATATCTCCGTTTGGAAGTACGGACAGGGTCCCGCGGGAGGACGTCGCATCGCCAGCGGTCGGGCGGCCGTGAACGTGTTGCGCGAATAAAAACATATCTCACCTCACGTGCTCCATTCTACCCGACCGTGTATGTATGTACTTCAACTAATCAATATTACTTTAGTTTGCAATAACGCTGCCATCTTGTTTCGGGATGATCATTTTCTTTATATTTTATGTTTTGTATGTAAGATAGTCTTCCGTACGTATCGTCCATGAACAAGTCATTTGTTTTTTATTTTATTTTATGATGTGCCTACATTGTATGTAATAAGATAATATACTGTGTGTACAGCATTGTACAGCCATTGATGACGAAGATGTCAAGTTAATCAATGCAAATTAAAATAATAATTTATAAAATAGTGCTCAGTTAAATAAGACAAAAATGTAACAATTTGAACTTTTTCAAGTATAACAATTAATAATATAAAATGTTTACACATACAAAATTCACTGTTACGAAAATCAAAATAATTCACATACTAATATTTATTATACGTACTCCCATATAATACTTATACTCCATATTTCAAATGTTGGTTGTATCTTGTAAAAGAAACAAAATTATATAATATGTTGGGACACAAGAAAACAAAAACTGAAATAAAAACATCAATATCGAAAGGAAAAGGCATTAAATATTTTCATAGTTTACTTTAAAATAAGAAAAGCAATAGCTATTATAACAATATCATTTATGAAGAAATGAAAAAAAATCTAAACAAGGAAATACGCAATGATTTTATGGGCTAAAACTAATTTTGTGCAAAATTAAAATCTAAGAACCTTGAACCCTCAATGGAAGGTGTTCGAGCATGGTGTTCGCGACGTGTAAAACAAAAACACGCTTGTTATTGTATTAATTGCCGCGCTCATGCATCAGGAGTCACGGGTCAGTTGCAACATAGTGGGACCGCACGAATGTACGCCGCACGTGCAGTTTTACGTACGCTACACCCTTCCCACTGAGACCACATACTAAGCTTAAAACCCTGCGCCTTTTTTAAATTTGACTACGTAAGCCTAATAAAATAAGTATAAAATGTGCTTCTACATACAGTTACTGCGAACTTTATGTAAAAATGTAGTGCAATGCACAGAGGACATTAATTTTGTCAGCTCGGCAGCGCAGTAGTCTACTTTTCTAAATCTGTGGCAGTAGCCTAAGCGTTTGGTTTTAGCGCTGCAAGCCTTGGGCCCTAATCCTGCACAGTAAATTTTGTCTTACATACAAATAATTGTTCAAGATCTTATGTTTGTCCAATTTGAGTATATAAAACGCCCATACAATACAGGAGAAAATCCTCGTATGGCGTTATAAACGTTTAAAACAAAAATAATTAAATAATAACTTTTATATATAACATTAGGGAGTCATTGTCTGCAATTAAATAAATATCACCAACATCACAAATTTCTAAATACGAAAAAAAAAATTATATTAAACCCAAACTTGAAAGCAATAAAATAGCACACCATGACTTTTTTTCTTAAGGCGGTTTTTTCATGAATGTGAATAAATATTGATAAAAAAATACACCGATTGAAAGTTTACTTCAGTACCTTTCTTATGATATCCAATATAGTGTAAAAAATACCCATCAGAGATTTTAGGGCACAAAACCCAACTTATGGATAAAATTACCCAATTTCGCTTAATAAAGAATGTAAATCAAACTCAAAATTCTTGTTTAAATTCTTTACTAACAAGGTGTATTCCCCCTCCCCTAGCCTAGTCCCTACCATGAAATCTTGTAGTATGGCGTTCCAGTCCTCTTCAATGACAAGTTGAAAGCTCTTGGAGCGGCGTAGGAGCACGGCTTCTGGCTTTAAACGATCCAACTTTTCGATTCCAACGTCTTCCATGTAGTCGCAAACTGTTCTCGCGATATCCGGTCTGACATTGTCGTGCATAAAAAGAAACTCCCATAAGCCACACACGCGGCCTCACATGTTCTTTGAGCACTTCTTCGACGTATCGTGTAGCTATCAACCCTCTCGATCTCGGCCCAGTATTCGCCCCAGTGATTAATACAATGTCAGTTTTAGTGTCCAACATTATGTCACTCCAAAACATACAAGATCCACCCCCAAAAGCCACACGTTCGCTTATGCAGCATTGTGAAAATCGCTACGATGACCTTCAGCAGACCCTAGAGCGCGCATCACGACAATATAAAGTCAATTTGCGCTCATCAGAGGTCATAACAGGTTAACAGGCCGCCAATACGTCCAATTTAAGTGTTCCTAAGCAAAATGTAGACAAGTTTGTCAGTGAGCTGTGGTCAATTTTGGACCATTTGCTCGGCGATGTGAAGTCAGTCCTGTTTCACCCAGTCTTCTTTCTAACTGTCCACCGACTGATAATGACATTGCGAACTTCTCGAAGCTGTAGTCCCAGTTCACCCGTCTTCAGTTGCCGATTTCTCAAAGACCTTGTCACAAGAAAGTGGTTATAACGCTCAGATGTTCTGCGTCGCCGGCTAGATCCTTTTTTTACATCGGAAAATGCCCACGCATACCCGTCTCGCGGGAGTTAGGACGGGTTATGTCGGACTCGCACCAACTAAAACCTCATGGTGTTCCACCTTCGTCGCATTGGCCGGGCCTGGTCGTCGAATGTAGCTACCGGTCTCTTGGAATCTCTGGTATACGTGACGCGGTTCAAATTTAGCTGGCGCGCGACTTTGTGGCCCGCTTCAAGTAAGGCAGTAATTTGAGCGGCTTCTGCTTACTGTAGAGATTCTATCACGTTGACCTTCGGTATGCAACTGATTTAAAAACCAAAAAAATCAACCTTTTTATATCTGCGGGTAAGGGTGCAAGAAGTAAAAACGCAAACGAATGAATTTGAGGAATTTGGTGTACGGTTGGTTTTTGTAAGTTATATGAAGGTCAATGATTTTGTGTCTTTGTAAAGCTAAGCTTGTATGCATTAAAGATTGTAATTAATTGTCACTAATGATTCGTACTCAATATCTTAATATTTGAGAAAAAAAAATCAGTAAGTAATCAAATTCCAAGGGGTGTGCGATTTTATTGCTGTTAAGTGCATATACATAATAGTCGGTCTGAAAGAAATATATTACATATTGTACAGAAAATACGTCTCATTCTTTAAATAAAATGTTACTAGCCAAATTAGTTTTGGTTACATCCAAATAGATCAACAAGATGTATCATGTTCTCATTGATCATGAATTGCTTAGGAATAACTAGTTTAGTCTGTTTCACGGCTTTCTCGAGTGAAATTTTCTGGTTGTACTTGTCGGTATAAGTGAAACTAGGCTTTACTAACCATGAACCTAGATATCTTATTCACTTTTGTTTACAAATGACGTAAGGAATTAGAAACAAATTATTGCCCTTTTATTAAATCGTCTAATCTAATAACGTAAACACCAACTTTAAATAACAAAACATCAAAAAAGAATTTCCATATAATAAATTCAGAAGTCAGTGCATAGTGCATCGAAGAAATGAAGAAAAAATATTTTGTTCTTTAAAGTTCCTTCCAACCTTAGTAGGATTTTACCTTAATAGGAAACTATTTTATTAAAAGTTTAATCTTTTGAGCATATTTAAATGGACCAAAAGTAATCTTTAAAATCGGTTCAAAAATGACAAATAAATCGCCTAACATACAAACAAAAAATACAGTCGAATCGAAAACCTCCCATTTTATTGAAGTCCGCATATGAAAATTGTGCATAATAACTGCGTCATGCATGACTGTATCCTCATATATTAACACAGAGCCAATGGACAAGTACGAAAATACAACTACATATAATTTACAACTACTGATACATTTCGATGATACTGATAGAAATTAATGATCGAAATATTATACTAGAACCGACCGAGATCCCGCGAGTTGAATAAGTCAAAATCATCAAATCACCTTAGTAAAACAAGAAGGTAAACAGAGGGAGACCCTCAAATTGCTTGCGTTATTAGACATACCGTAAAAGTTTAGAGGGCGCTTAGTTTGCAGAGGCAAGCTTGAGGTTATATAGGTGAGTTTGTTTTGGGGCAGTGTCAACAGTGCATAGTAGAATAAAGGACCTACAGTGATGAATAAAATTACACAATATTTATGAAGTCGTTGAAAACAAGTGACCCTTAACAACGCACTCAAAGAATCTAACAAGAAATAGTTATAAAAACTTAGGTATAAAATAAAATCGCAACGGTGAATAGTAAAGAAATGTAGTTGGTGTGACCGCATATGTATGAAGTCCCAGGGGCGGCGCAATACACGCTTGCCTCACGTCCATCAAATGCCACTATCAATTACCCGAGTTGCCCCGCATCGTAGGCAGCGTCCAGCGTAGCTCTAGCCCAGGTGATTAAACCTGTCGCTTGGAAACTCAAAGATACTTAATTATTCTTTTAAAAATAATGTTAATTTATTTAATGAATTTATTAGTATTTTAAAATGAAATGTTTTATTCAGAGTAGAGCAAAAATGCTTACAAGGAAAGCTCAATAACTTTTAACAAGTTTAAGCGCATCGCAGTAAAATAATCTTCGTAAGGTTTCTGTTAAAATGGAAACGTAATTAAGTTTGTTCTTGTTTTCATAACGCCAGTCGACGGTACCTAGTTCGGCAATATAGAATAACAATCTACGAGTCGAGTAAACGAATTTTAAATAAAAAGCGAGGGGTCGGGGTCCAAGAGCAGTCGCGGCGCTCTGAAGTTTTGTCATTGTTTCAATATTGCGCGAGCAATTAGCGCAACTCGGACTAGACGTGATTCTTCACGACGCGACGCCCGATTCATCCGCGTGCCCAATCAAATTACTGGGGCCCCGCAAGCCACTCCGCCAAACCATTAAAACAATTCTTTCCAATTCACGTTTTATCGACACTTTGACTAATGATCAAGAGAAACGAATACGTTTTAAATCAATTTGCGACCCGATACAGACTTTGAATTTGGTAGATACTTTGCGGAATTTTCTTATTCAGTTACAATTACATCTGCAATATTTTAAGTGATTTAATCGGGTTACTGGCAAATCTATACCTCTTTCGTCGCTTAATATAAAATGGGACGGGAAGTTTATGGTTAAAGTGTTTTCCGATTATTGCTTTTCAGTTACCATGATGTGACGGGGTAATAAGTATGTCCAAAAATACTAAATTTGTGGTCTTCTCTACAGTGGATGGCAAAACCAAAGTGAACAAGTGGAAGTCCAGAGTGAAGGAAACAGTGGTGCAACCTTGAACTGACGTACCGAGTGGCTGTGGTTGAATTATTATACTCCATAACATGTGATATTATCTGTGATAGTATGTGTAAAATAAATATTATCGCGCATCACGCACAAACGATTCTGTTACGGTTTTTATTATTCTAAGGCCTTCAATTAACTAGTTTAAATTAAAAATTTCCGTGTGATTTGACCTCTTGGAACCTATACTGACCTTGCTGACCTTGAAGGCCACGTGTTCGAATTCCGTACGATATAACTATATGACCTACAAATAATTGTTCCGGTTCTGGATACAATTTATGTATGTTAACTGCCTCCACGACAGAGGAGAAAATACTTGTGTGAAGGTAATGTTTTTCATTAAATAATAATTATAGTTAGGAAACCTAATCAATTCAAAGTAATGAATATCTAGAACTCAAGCTATCTTTCAAGCTATCTGCCATAGTTTTGCCAGTTTACCAGTGATAATCATAAGAAGAAAACAAAAGAATTTCTTTGAGAGTAACACTCAAGCCCTACATAAATACGTACAAGATTTGTATTATAATGATTTCTTATATTTACGCGAACACTACACATGATTAAAACTACTTTTACGGATTTTATCGCGTTTATTTTTACTTTTTATTTTTAATTCCCGACGTTTCCAGTCCCCCGTGACCATGGGTGCTGGAAAGCGCCCGAAACGTCGGGAATTAAAAATAAAAAGTAAAAATAAACGCGATAAAATCCGTAAAAGTAGTTTTAATCAAGATTTGTATTATTAATAGTACCTGGTTCACCGAGCTTTGCTCGGTATTTTTCGCTCGGTTTTTTTTTATTCGTAAGTTTTGGAAATTATATTTAGATACAAATTACATACTGATGAAATATAAATAATATTTTTTGATCTTAGCGACATAACAGAAAAAACGGAACTGGTTATTTGAATAAAAAATAATGAGTGCAATTATTTTAATTTAAATTTTCCTGTTTTTAAAAAATACTAAAAAAGGGCCCGAAAAAATAGATTTTCTCAAAAAAGAAAGGAACTTGAAAAAAAAATTAAAAAAAAGTCGGTCGGTCGGTCTGGGCTCGAACCGGGGTTTTACGATTCTGTGACCGACCATTATACCAATTAAGCTATTTATAATCATTAACAATTTGTCAAAATTTACCTTTTTATTCTAACGATATTGTAGCAGTTTTTCATTGCCTAAAAACACGGACAAAAAGACATTTTCTAAAAATAAATCCTAGCTAGATCGATTGTTTATCCCCGAAACTCCCCGGACACTAAATTTTATGAAAATCGTTGGAGCCGTTTCCGAGATCCCGATTATATATATATATATGTATTGCTATTCAATGGCATCCCCGAGGACTCTGAAGTAAGCTTAATTGATAAGGTTCTAAGCTTAATACATGGCAAAATGGGCCTTTCTGATGTGAGCAGAACCTCGATCAAACGGTGTCACAGATTGGGCTCACAAGGTAAAGATCAAGTTAGAGCAGTCCTCGTCCAGTTCCATGATCACCATACAAAATCATTAGTTTGGAAGTCTAAGGCTAAGTTAAAAGGTACGTCTTTCACATTGTTTGAGTTCCTCACAAAGACTCGTCAAAATATTCACAAGCAGGCCAGGAAGTACTTTGGCATGAGGAATGTGTGGACGCTTGATGGCACAGTCTATATTAAACTGCCTGATAGTAGTCGGGCAAAAGTAACTTCAGAGGAAGACTTCAATAATCTTGTCACCAAGTACTCGCCAGGGTTTTCTCCTCTTTCAAATACATCACCTCCCAAAACCGAAGATAGCACAGGCAATCTCTCTGGTGTATCACAACCAAGTACATCTAAATGTAGTCGCCAACAAGAAGTGGTCTCACGCTATCAAGGGGCACAATCGGGTCCAAGCAACGAAAAAAAAAGGATACGCCGCGTTGTGACCAAAAAATAATGACGTTGTTGATATTTTCACACACTTTCTCGAGGTTGTTACGATTCTTTAAAATAATTAAGTTTACTTTATTCAGTCCTATGTTACTTGGTATCATTCAAGCCTTATATTATTCCTAATGATCATATCTTAGTAATTATCGTTGCACTATATTTAGCTTCTTAGTTTAATTGATTTAACTAAACTACTAAGGGTTAATATTGTTTATTATTTACTTTTTATAATAAGAATTTTTTTTTATAATAAGTGGGTAGAAAAATATACACAAACTGTTATTTTGTTACTTTGTAAAGCTAAAGATTATTGTTGTAATTACTATACGCCAAGTACAGGCAAAGGTATTATACCTTGCATCCTAGTGTGTTTTAATGTTTCTAAAATACTGTTAGCAAACGGATGTTATTTTATATCATGATTAAATTTTACAATTTTTACTATATCCCTGTTAACATTGATTTCAAGAAATGATTTGGATACACAGACACTAACAAATGAAAAGTTTGATTTTGTTTCCGTTGGGAAAGATTAATTGTAGACTTATTAGTTTAATGTTGATGTTTTGTTATATCCTGTTTCTGTATTTACTTGTATAATAGTGTATTTTAATGTTCTATTAATTTAAGGTTAGTTTTAAAACAATGATTGTTATCTTTATCAGTCAACTGATGGGATAGAGCAGTGATAGTGGAGTAGTTGATTTTCTGGTTTATAAGTATAGCGTTGTAGATATTTTATACTTAGTCTTTGTTTTGTCTCTTAATATATTTAATATTTTTTATTTATTATTATCTAATATACATATTATATATAAATCTATTTAGAAGTTAATAATGTCTGATGATGAATCTTTTTATTCCATTTATAGTTCAGATTCCTCATACGCCTCTGGTAATGATCTTACAGATAATTTACTTCCCTTACGCGATCAGTTAAGTAATATTTTTCTGCCTCATAAAAAATATTTTAATGTTTGTCATATTAATGCACAGAGCATTCCAAGTCATTTTTCCTACTTAGAAGAAGCATTCTCACTAGACTGTGTCGATGCTATCTTAATATCTGAGAGTTGGCTAAAACCATCTATTATGTCGAGTTTGTACCCACTACCTAATTTCATTCTTATACGCAATGATCGGACTGAGAAGGGGGGAGGTGGTGTCGCTATATATCTACGGAAAAATATTCCTTATAAAGTTGTTCTATCTTCCCCCTCCCCATTTTCTGCCACTGCTGAGTTTTTATTTCTAGAAATAAACATTATGGGTGCTAGGGCAGTTTTAGGTGTTGTATATTGTCCTCCTTCTGTGGATTATTTTACCTCACTTGAGACGGCTCTTGACACCATTGGATCTGAGTACATACATTGCATGATAATGGGTGATTTCAACACTGATTTGTTAAAAAATACTTCTCGCTCCCAAAAACTTCGATCAATCATTGAATCAGTCGAACTCTGCATTCTCCCATTGGCGGCAACTCATAGAAATACTGGCACTGGTGATTCGTTGATTGACCTCATCATTACTTCCTCTTCTGATCGTGTGATTCAGTTTGGACAGCTCTCTGCTCCTTGTTTCTCACGTCACGACTTGATTTATTTTTCATATAAACTTAAACCTCCGAAACAGAAACCTATTTTTCTGCAGTTACGCAATTTTTCAAGAATAAATATTGAGAGTCTCAGGAGAGACGCATCTTCAATTGATTTTGGCCCTTTGGTGGCAGCTTCTAACGTCGATGATAAAATATCCTTTCTAAATAATAGCATCCTGAATCTGTATAATATTCATGCTCCGGTACATTATGTAAAAGTTAAGCGTCCTCCTGCTCCCTGGATGACTAAAGGGGTACAGGTGGCAATGGCACGGCGAGATCGGGCTTTCCAGAAGTATAAAAAGAATCGCTCAGAAAAAAATTGGTCTAACTTTAAAACGTTAAGAAACAGATGCAATCAGGTGGTACGAAATGCTAAACGCCGCTACATTCATGACAAAATAACTAATTCTTCGCCCACTGATGTGTGGAAATTCCTCAAGTCTATCGGAATTAATAAAACTAATTCTCCGGAATATGACGCCTCTCTCAATTTGGATGACATTAATCGTCACTTTGTTTCTATTACTTCATTGGACCCTCAAGTCCGTTCTCAAACAATTGCTTCTATAGAATCAATGCAGCGTCTCCAGATCCCTGACTTTTGTTTCTCCCCTGTTACTCAGGATGAAATTAAAAAAGCTCTGTTAGCCATTAAATCCAAGGCTGTGGGTTATGATGAAATTAGTAAGCAAATGGTGTCTATGATTCTTGAGTACCTTCTTCCAGCTATAACACACATTATAAATTATTCTCTGGACTCAGGTCAATACCCTTCTGCATGGAAAAAAGCTTTTGTAAGACCTCTTCCTAAAATACCTAATCCTGTTTTCCCTAACCATTTTCGTCCTATTTCAATTCTCCCATACCTCTCTAAGGTTCTGGAAGCCTGTGTTTTTAAGCAAATATCTGTATTCGTTGCAAAACATAACCTGCTGAATGAATTTCAATCGGGGTTTCGCTCTGGTCACAGTACTACCACTTCGCTTATCAAAGTCACAGACGATATAAGAAAGGGCTTAGATGAGCAAAAATTAACAGTGGTGGTGCTTATTGACTTTTCAAACGCTTTCAACACAGTGGATCATGGTATCCTCCTATCCATCCTTAAACACCTTAAATTTTCATCCCCAGCCTTGGAATGGTTTTCTTCTTATATTCGCGGTCGCCAGCAATCGGTTCGCTCAGGTCAGCGGTTTTCTGCATGGGCTGAAATTGAATCTGGTGTGCCGCAAGGCGGAATACTTTCTCCTATTATGTTTTCCTTATTTATAAATTCTATCTCCTCAGTTTTAGATTGTTCGTACCATCTGTATGCGGATGATCTCCAGCTCTATGTACAATCAAGCTTAAACAATCTTAACTTTGTAATACACAAATTAAATGATAACCTGGAAGCCATAAGAGAATGGTCATGTAAATATGGCGTTTCTGTTAATCCTGCCAAATGCAAAGTTGTAATATTCGGAAGTTCGCAATTATTGGCTAAGGTTGATTATGGATATCTCTCTCCTGTATTTTATAATGGAAGTTTGATTCCATATTGTGATTCCATAAAAAATCTTGGCCTGTACATGGATAAAACTATGACCTGGAAATTGCAGATCTCTGAAGTTAGTCGTAAAGTTGTTGCTACCTTGCGTTCCCTTTATCGTCTTAAAAATTTCCTACCCGTCAAAACCAAGCTAATGCTGGTTCATTCCCTTATTCTACCTATTATCGACTATGCCGATGTATGTTACCCAGATCTGTCAGAAAATCTTCTAAACAAGTTGGAGCGCCTTCTTAATAATTCCATAAGGTTTATTTTTGGTTTACGTAAGTATGACCACATATCATCCTATCGTTCAAAGCTTAAATGGCTACCTATACGTCAAAGGCGATGCTCTAGAATTTTACTTGTACTATATTCAATTTTAAACGATCCCAGGTCACCTTCTTATCTTAAGGATAATTTTCATTTTTTTCATCCGATCGACGGTCGAACATCCCGACAGTCAAACCGTCTGAGGTTAAGGTTTCCACAGCATAAGTCAAATTTTTTCAGGTCGTCTTTTACGATACAAGCTATACAACTTTGGAACACCCTCCCCAACGATATTAAGAATGCCACAAATAAAAAAGCTTTCAAAGTTCTTCTCCGAAAACATTACCTGAAGGAAACTACTAATTAACATTATTTTTCCTTAATTTTGTCTTCTTTCTTCTTTTTTACTTCAAATATTTATCTCAATATATATTATTCAAACATTATATTATATATATATGTATATATGTGTATGTATGTATGTATGTATGTATATATATATATATATATATATATATATGTATATATATGTATATATATGTATGTATGTATTATTGTACGTATATTGATACTATATGTGTGTATATTTAAATGTAATGTGTATGTATGTAATTTGCATATATGTATATTTTAGTGTATAAGCACTTATTTACGTATAATGGTCGCACCTGCCAACAATTATCCTTGCCACCCAGGGTTGACTGGCAGAGAATGCCACATGGCATTAAGTCCGCCCTATGTACCCTTTAGCTTAAGGTGTTACGTGTAAGTTTATAAATAAATAAATAAATAAATATATATATATATATATATATATATATATATATATATATATATATATACAAGTATTGCTCGTTTAATAGTATAGGACTAAGTTCAAATCTACACAATTGCACGTATATAATTGATGAACCCCACGACGAGAGTGAGTACCTAACATTTAACGAATCGCTAGCTTATATATGTGTGTGTGGATGGATCCCGCCATTAGCAGATTTGATAGACCACAAACCTTCGCGAAAGAACATCGATGCATATAGTCAGATAAACTATCAATTTTTAAAGCGTGTTTAACTTTTTGTTGTTTTTTTTTGCTCCATAATGCTTCTAATATACGTTTCATTTCCTGGTATGAAGTTATAAGTTAGGGAATTGTTTTGTTGTGGATATTCGGACAGTCGGCAACCAACCCCTGACATCTGTCCAATTGGTGGTTTTTGTTTATGAAATGCTTAAAAGTTGAATTCGACACATAGCGCCTGGATCGTCTCCTAGGGGAGCCCCTATTTTGACTATGAATTCCAGTAATAATGACCTACAAACAAAGACAAAATCAAATCAAGTTAAAAAAAAACTTTGAACTCCTATTTCAATGCGACCTTCTCCTCTCTCTGAAAATAATTATTTTGACTTTATAATTTTATATTCGGTTTTGTGTCAACATTAAATATCAACTACCTATTCAAATTTCACGTGTGTTACTCATTTCGTCAACAAGCAAGAGATATGTGCAATAGGGACGGAGAGCCGAACAAACAGGCCGCAGTGACATTAATAGAGCTCCATTTTACTCAATATGTACGGAGCCCAAAAAACTATCAAAATCTATATTAAAATTTGAGCAATGTATCAAGAAAAATTAGAGATTCGATTAGTAAATAAGAAGTGTAAACAATAATTACGGAGCCCTGCTCGACAGTCTGCGATGTCGCGGCTGCACACGGGCCGTGCAGTAATTACCACGGCCGGGGGCACGGCCGATCTGCTGTCAAAAGGATCGCGTGCCGAACGATGGACGCCCGTATTAAACGCTAGCGAAGAACCCATGCTCCATCAGATAACATGCAATCAATTTCGCGATCTACATGCTTCTACGTGGGCGCCGACCCTAGACTGACGTCACGCCGATAAGCTCGTAGTGCCAGTTTACAACTGGTACCCTTTACCTATAATTAACAGACATCATGCTAATTATTAGAATATAATATGAGAAATGATTGTTCTAGAGAATAATCAGTTCTATCATACTTGGAAAAAGACAACGAAACCTAGTACTTTGAATTTAATTTATAATAGATATTTTAATGCACGCATTGATTTGGTGTACCTATGAAGCAACATTCAAGCTAATCAAGGTATTCACCGACACTACGAAACGAAGCTACGTCGGAGCTAGTCACGCGATCGTTTTATCGCACACCTTCTTTTTGTTTTATAGAGCAGATAAAGTTTGTTTAAAAAGCTTGCATGTCTATCGACGTCCATATCGTGACAAGTGGTGTTGCCTTTACTCTCGGCGACTTTACAGGTTAAAATATTATATACCATACAAGTATTTTGTAGACAACTTTTGCTTCGATTTTTCAGTTTAGATTTAAATTCTTTAAAAGACACTTGCCCAAAATTTCATGTCTATTAAATATGGGTAAGTGTTTTGGATAATTTTCCGGCATTGCATCGGTCGGTGGCCACAGCTTGGTCAAGCTCACAGAGAGTAAGCACCTGCACTAAGTGTAAAAACTAAGTGTAAAAAGTGTGTGATTATATTTCTTCTTAGACTCACAACATAGCCATTTATCAAAAACTGCATCTTACTACACGCCTAATAAAACTTTTTAGCACGAATTCTTCACATGATTCATTTTATTGTATTTTTGATACGACTTATGCCAGCGGCGTGTAGTTAATGTACGTGTTATTGGCAGATGAAATTGCGAATAGCCTGGGAACAGACAAAGCAATGTAAAGAAGGCTGGAAAAGCTCGTTGTGAGTCGGAAAATCCTCGCGAGTCAATTTGGTATTATGAGGTAATGGAGAGTAACGGGCATGATTTACGCGGCGGAGCCGACGAACGTTCGCGGGAAGGCACAATTATCGGCCCACAGGCGCTCTCAATTACAAAGAGGCGCGCCCCCGGGACTGCTCCTCCGTACCGGCTCGACCCAACCACAAATCTTTTGCTCTTAGCCTCTCCAAAACAACAAGTTGCGAATGGACGAAGTAAAACTAAGCACCGTAAAATATATCCGTAACTATTTGTATGTATATACACGATAATCGAGACGGTAGGCAAATCTCGAAGGAATATTATTCAACCACAAAATCCTAAATTTGTAATTTTATAAGCTGAATCAATGAATTGTTTACAAACTTTATTTTGCTTTCAACTTTTTCGCATACCGTTTTATTTATATATATTATTAAAAAATAATAGTAACATTTGAGTAGATAGGCCAACTTTCTTATCGCAAAATTTTATTAAAAATTCATTTTACTTTTTTTAGCCCAAAATATTATGATGCAATAAAAAATAGACACGATATATCGGTAGGTGAAATGTAGTTTGTGATAGGGTCGAGTGTCACGTTTTAATTTGCGCGGCGACACACAAGAGGACTCCGTGCCATGGTTTGTGGGCAGCGACGCGTCGAGTGCCCTGCTAATTGCAACGCCACGCTATCCTCGACCGACACCGTCCTCAGCTCTTACCGAACGTCAAATATGTACATTAATAGTCACGCTTCAATACACCAAACATATAAATGTACTATGTACACAGTGGCATTCAGGCGAAAAGTACTTAATAAGGTATAACCAATAAAATATTGCCTGTGTTATCTCTACATTGGCCTAATATGTTATCCCCTGCGGACTTTACTGATAAGCTTCGTTATCATAGTATCGTTATCATATCTGTGTTTACATTAATTATACGTTTTGACAACACAAATGGGTATAGCAATAAACGTTCAGGCAACCAGACGGGTTTTGGATTCGGGTACCTCTCGAATAGTCTCAAGTAATTTGTGAAGAAACAAATGAAACTGCTCCCCTCGCGCCGGAGAACGCTTTACAAACTGTGCGGCCCATGTAATCGGATAATAAAAAGGGCAAACGCGGTAAATATAAGATGAGGAAGACAGTTTTACGAGCAGCACCTAATTAAGTGGTGAAACAAACTCAAAATGGAGAAAACGTTTACACAGAAATAATATGCGTGGCCACATAGAATTAAAAGAAAACTGGTGCGGGTATTATTCCCACATATTAAATATTTTTGGTATTGTGATACAATACTTTTTAAATAGATTTATTTGTACACATATTGCACATCAACATGCCAAGTAACAGATTATCACATAAACGAATTCTGCTAATCCGTATTAATGTCTACAAGAACATATCTGTGCGTGTGTGCAAAGCGTGCGCGTGAGGCGGGGATATTTCGGGCGCGCAGGTAGGGCGGGCGTGCGATGGAATTCGACCTCACCTGAAGACGTCTGATTCACTCAAGCTAAATCAGTACGCTCTACAAATATAATTATTAGACATTATTTGCTACGGTTTCTACATTACAACGGCAGCAATGCCAGGTTGTTAATAATCTGTTGAGATGAAATCGAGTCGGTACAAAATTTGATCTATGGTCGTTGTTGATTTGTGTAAACGATCATCTGGTCAATTAAGAAAATTAGCGGTTTAAGCATTACAATCGGCCATGATTTACGGTTTATTTACGACAATGTAACGATTTAAGGGTGTAACGTTTAATCGTGTCGAGGGGTCGCGGGCACGGGTCTGGCCCGGGGCGATTCATTAGCTCGGCCGCGTCAGAGCAAACAAATTAACGCGACGGGCGTGTTTTACTCGGTGATAAAAGGGCGCGGGGCGATGGGCATCGCGCCAGCTGCGTGCGGCCGTGCGATAAATCTCGCGATCTGCGACGATAGGGTTGCGGTCTGCAATGTTACCAATCCACAGCTTCGTCATGTCTAGAACCATGTACCTACTTGTGAATAATTTGCTCGGTAGAATTGAAAATTTGTAGTTGTAAAATTTATACAGATTTTTATAGCATGGGCAGTCTACTGCTGCCCATGGACAGGTGCACTATCATTTATACCCTCTCTCTAAAAGAGAAATTACAATGTCGTTCGGATCGAATTTCGATCACAGCGGCCAGTAGCGCTGGACAGGATTATAACGTACGAGTGTGCGCGCAAGCACAGGTGCACTCTATATTCCTTTACAGTCCAATGGGAGTGTATTCTGACTTGACCGGAGATCGAAAGAAATCAGGCGCAGGACCAACGATTACCTGATTTTCGGGGCATGAGAGGGAAACAACTCTAACTTTTGACTTAGGACTGCTAAAAAAATTTCTTCACAGAAAATCCCAATGACTTTGGTCCGATTTGAACCCAAGACCACACAATCAGCAGTCGCCCTTAGACCAACTAGGAGTAATACAATCTTATAAAATAATATTATTTTTATAATATGGTAATATATAATATATAGTGAAAATTAATCGCATGGTCTGAAGTACAGTGATTCAAAACCACTTTCACAGTCAGGAAAATGACCGCCCTGCGATGATACATGTAAAGGCGCGGCGACATAAGCTCAACACGCATCCAGCCCCGCACCCCAGCAGTATGGCTTCAGTTAATTAAGTTTGATCAGAACTCTACGAGGTCGGCGTACGGTCGCGGACCATCTGCCAGGCGATTCACGCCCACATATTTTGTTTCAAAACAAGTAACACATGGCCAATGCAATTGATCTGTTAAGCCTTTACAATTGATAAATTGTACGTACTTATCCAAAGAACTATCATCCTACGTTTTAAATGTACCGTCATGTCATGTAAAAAATATAAAGCGTCGTAGGACGAGTTATAAACAATACTATCAACGTAGGTAAAACAAAAGTAATCATGACGATCACGTAATGCTGATATTCGAATAATTCTCAGGAAGCCTGTAGCGAATCAGTAAAAGATATTGTGTAAGTGGATGGGGCGATAACAACGACGCAGATAGTCAAGTGTGGCGTGCTGCGCGAACATTAACGCAGCGTGACGAGCCAGGGAAGTCGGTCGCCGTGGGGCGGCGCGCTCCCGCCTCTCATGCGATCTTATCGCACTTTCCGCGAACATCGCATCGCACTGCCCGCCCGGCGGTTCCGTGACTAACTTTGCCCGTTGCCCTATCTTCTCTATTCCTCCAAGCATAAATTTAATTTCGTCTTTCACAATTATTTCATCCATCCGGCAACTAAGAACGCAACGGCGCACATTTATTCAAAAATATTTAACGACGACCACGAGTCGACAGTTGGGAGCTGGCAACGAACATAATGAGCGGGCGAATCCTTTGAGCGGCTGTAGTTGGGAGACACAAACGCTGAGCTAATTAAGCGGTGTTGATCCGTAGCCACGGCCGAATTAGTGCGATTGTACATTAGTTGGGTACTGCTTTTACAAGTAACAATTTTAATAGAGTTCGTTACTTTGCTAATTGGAAAGAGTTTCTGCTTAACAAAAGCCACCCGGCACGGTGTAATACTGTAAGGCTTCGATGTTATGGATCAGACAGAAGGTCAGAAACAACCCCCTCGTGCAAATATCAGAGTGAACTTTAAATGTCACTTTCCACGTAACATTTTTAAACGAAGCAAACAGTGAAATAATTTCGTCTGCTAAAAAGGAAACCTCTTATGTTACCATTCACCCTATTGTCAAATTCCGTCCCCAATTCTATTAACAATCAACAGTTTACCTATTTACTACACCCAAGGGGTTCTATAACTTTTATTAGCCGGGGTATTTTCGTTACGGAAACGTTTACTATTACTGTGAAACGAATACTAAGCGAATTTTAATCATTATTTCTTCTACTGAAAAACACTAAACACACAATGATTTTTGAAATTCATAAATAAGTAACAGTTAAAGTCAGAGCTAGAAGCTACGCGCACAAAATGCTCGTCACATTAATCTGGGTTTCTAAACTAAGCTGGAATGTGCCAATGTCGACGTGGTAAATCCTCGCAAAGGCCGCGGGTCGCACATCGCAAATCCTTTTGCGGAATCAACGACAAATACAAAAGAGGTTCATAGCCTGTTATTACTCAATGTGATATAATAGTTAAAAGTATGTAAAGCAAAATTATACTCCATGGATTTTTTATGTTTGGATATTTACCACTGTTTGAAGGAATAATTAACATGAACATACAGCCATTTTCAATCAGAATCAGAACGACGACGCATCAAAATAAAAGCAAACACGGTCATTGGCCATTGTATTGTTTGTTGTTATTCAACCAAATGCATCACAGTAGCCAGTCATATTGTTTATCGTTGTGCGCACGAAAAAAATAGTTTCCACGCAATTCATTACATAGTGCACGCATTAATCAACATTTCGTATATATATTTATTAAGCCTTTAGAGCTGATTTTAGAATTATCATATAAGTGAATTATATGATTAAATACAACAAAGAAATTTTAGATAAAATTACAGAGTCCCAGACATTAACATGTCCCACTGACGGCTACAGGTCTCTCTTATCATTTCTGGGAGCTTTTAGCATTTTAGGACAGCGAAGTGTCGCCGCGCTACTCTAATGCGCGTTAACGGACTTCACATATTATCTTCGAAATAATATTTTAATTTCTCCGACACGACATGGCAGTTTTGTCGGTTCCGGCGGCAATCTTACTCGAGCTCTTCGCGTATTGTGAAATTTACGGAGGGCTTCGACCGAGTTACCACGCCTCTTATAAAATATTAAATATGTAGCGGCGCACTTGTCCTAAATATCTATTTAACACAAGTAATTGAATAAAAGAAATTGGATGGGTAACTTTTATCCTTAGATTAAAAAACGGCTCTTAGTAAGTAATCGTTCAAGCATCCCCCACATAACATAGCCTACTAGAGTGAGTGGAAGTTTTGCATGACTTTATTGTGTTAACTTAATGCTGTTTGCATTAAGTTAACACAATAAAGTCATGCATATATATATAATAGGCATTTAATAAAATCTATTTTATTAATTTTATCGCATTAAATATTTTAATAATTTTTTTTTATCTTATGCAGCATCCCAGCAAATGAACTGCTCTTTTATATGATGATCTCAGACTTATCGGTTGAAATCAAAAGTAGGTGTAGGTACTTAGTTTGATTCTCGAAATATAAGGTACATCGGTCATCATTTATGAACTTATAATTATTAGGCAAACTATGAAGAAAACCAGACCACCACATCCACAATCCGGTATAGGAAACGCCTCTGCCTTATGTCTTAGTAAGATTTGTCCAGATGCCATGCAAGATTAGAGTTTTCTTTTTAGTTTAGCAAACACAGACATATTTATTTCGCTATTTCGTGAGAAAAACACACAAAATAGCCACGGGACGACATGGAATGATGGACCGTCGCCACCTCATAAAAATAAACAGTTACAATTTTTCTTAAAAATGGCGGTAGGGTTGATCATTCTCTTAAAATATAACTCATTAAATATTTACATGGACAACATGTGCCTTAATATCTAAAATCCTTTAAAATATTCAGAAATAGTTGCATTGATGATGTAATCTTTTGCATTAAATTGGCACTTAATTTTATACAAATTTAAAGTAGATGTATTTACTTAACGTTTCACTTTTACAAGACTATTCTTATCGGTTTACAATACGTACTACGAGTATGGATACGTATAATATGTATTACAATTATGAATTTAAGTGATACTAAACAGTCATTTTAAAATTGCTATTCATACATACATATAATGTTCATATTTCCTAATGTGTACCTAATGAAATACACATATAAATGAAAAAATGTGAAATTGGTTGAAAATATAAGCTTATTATTTTTTAGATCGTCAGAATGATGTTTCCGATTAACCTTGCAGAAACACCGGTGCGAAAAATTTATTGCAGACTATCTTAGACATTCTTTATCTTAACATTTTTGTATATTTAAGGTATATGTAGGAAAACATAGCTTTTACAACGTAAAGGTAGAGCGGCACCAGAGCCTTTTTTTATTTGTGAAAATAAATAGCTTCGCGAACGAGGCCAAGCGAACGATTAATCTAAGTTAGAGAGTTAACAAGACGGTGAAGTGATCAGCGCGCGCGTTGTTAAAGTTTAATAAGCATTAGTTAGCGGATGGAGGCTGCGCTGGCAATAAGGCAACTGTTATCTCCGGTGTACGCCAGCAGCGACCGCGCAAACAAATTACGGCTTTCATATCTCCCCCCCCCCCCCACCTCTAAAATCACTTGGTGCTACGTTATAACTCAACCAGCACATTCACACTGTATCAATTAGGCCGTGAACATCTGATTTCAACAGATAGCTGTCAAATAAGTTTCATAATCGTTAGTCGGTTTAATTAACGTACACAAAACTTAAAGATACTTAAAAATATTTATTTATAGGCGTTAACTTTATGCAAAAACATTTCCATGTAGTACACTTTAGTAAGATATTAAACGAGCCAACGCAACATCAAGCTGTAAAGTAGGCAATTAGGATTTTAAATATAATCTGGGCAAATCTAAAAGTATAACGCGGTACGTGTGGTCGCGTCGAGTCGTCAAAGCGAGCATAATCTCATAACTGCGGCCCGGACGACAGCCAGCTTCCGCTGAGTACCCTCAGGCTTAGCGAGATTGTTCTTTGAGTAAACGCTACTAGCCGGCTTCACGCTAACGGCGCGAAAGAAAATTTCGTTATAAGATAAAACTTAGTGAAATCGCTATAATTAAGCCACTCTCGACGGAACAGTTCAAGCGCATCCGTTACGGTGTTACGTGTAATTTTAGGCAAGCGAGGAACAATTTCATTGCAATAAGTTTTGTAAGCGGTTACCAGGCGTAGCGGCGCCTTCTAGCGGGCGCGGGCAATAATACGAACGCTTCAATTTCTCCGAGGCCGCTGATGCGTAGCGGCGCAATCGAGCGCGGTCAGCGATTCCGATCCGATTTACGCGGCAACCATTGGCTCCATTGCGACAAGTCAATCGTGTTCCACTTCCGACAATCCGAAAGAAAGCGTCGATACGGAACAGCAATAAGTATTTAACGGTAAATCACGAGATCACGTTTAGTGCTGAATAAGTGCAATGTCTCACGTACAATATTGAATTTAATTGGAACGGTCTTTTTCTGACAACGCACAACAGTAACGAGCATCAAAGTGACATTTCTAAAATAGATTCGGAAATACTGCCCTGTACCCTCTAGATTGTGACAGAAAGCAGAGAGAACTTTGTGAGTTCCATACTGATTACAGCTCCATATTTAATAAACCACTCACGTGGACTCGCAACAAACCGCAGACTAATTTCAATACCCTCTTGATTATTTAATAAGTTGCGCCATGCGTAACGACGCGGAGGAAAACAAAAGACCCGCACTAGTTCCTATCCAATTAATCTTTTAGAACAACCACATTTGTTTATTTGTTAAAATAGCCACTGTGCGCAAAGCGCGGGTAGGGAAGGTAAGAATAACAAATGAGACATTTTCACATGCACAGATACCTGCATTGTGCATTTGGAAAAATTCAAAGGAGAAAGTGTTCATATGTGAGGGCGGGGCGGGCGGCGCGAGGCGGGCGAGGCGAGAGTCGGAGGCGGCAGAAGACGGCCCGCACACAGTTTAATTTCCCACGAGGTCGATCTCAGCACCGCGGAGCGCAACCCGCGGGAATTAATTGCAAGTAATGAATAGTCAAGTGAACGTCCGTTAATTATACATAAACCCAAATTAAGAAAATATAATCCAATTTACCCATTAATCTAATATAAGAAAATTCGCAACAACTTTCGTATTATTACTTAAATCATTGGGGTGACATTCGAATTTCCGTTTACACACGGATTGCAGATTAACTAGCTACCTAGTGATGTAATTGCTTCTAGTGCAACGACCTCTTGTAACAACTAAACAGTTAGCAGTTCGGGGGCAAAGAACGGGAAAGAATAACGATAGACTTGTTTCAAACATTATTTTTAAGTCACGGTAGCAATTATTTTTTTTGTCCTGACTAAAATCTATTGTATTTAATTAGGAAAATAAAATAGTGCCCCTCTATTGCATATCACCATAGTATTTTTAATAATTACAAAAGTAGTTCAAAATTATCACAAATTCAGGCGTCACCTAGAGGGGTTGGTTGAGACTAGGGACTTCCATTTAGTACAATCCTGATACACCTCTTGCTTCTTTCACGTCCAAATATCTATGCAAACATGTACATTGGTTAAAGTTAGAGTAAATTTGGCGCATAAAAGTGAAGAATTAGTCAATGCAATCCGAAGGCACAAGACGTACGTCGTATCAATGCAGTGGCATAAAAAAGGTACATACCCTCCTAACAAGTATACAGGGTGGTGTCTCAATCGGCCGGAAAGAACATGGCGACGATCTTTTGGTATACAGAAGGTATTGATTGATAACAAATAACGTGGTGTTTCCATATCGGAAGAATACTACGCTTCTTTACCAGATCAATTAAAAGAAGCTATTAAAGAAAAAAGGCGAGGCAAGCCATGTTGCGACGGCCGCCATTCACCGGTGCGGTTTTGAACAACTGCGCCATCTACCTTACAGCCCAGACCTAGCCCTAAGCGACAATTGTTTGTTTCCAAAAATGAAGAAACTGCGTGGGAAAAAGTTTGGCCCTGGATAGTTTAAAAACTCAATTGGACTCGGTAGATGGCGCTGTTGTCAAGATCCAGAAATCATCCGTGCGAAGCGGGGGCGGATTGCAAGTATATATAGAGTATAATAATAAGGTAAATACATTAGCAGGTTATTACAAAATACGTATGTTTGATCACATTACTTGCTAAACACGTCCAATTATAATGTTGAAACATGACAAACTATTTTTTCATAGTGTAAAAAGCAAAAGATCTAAAATCAAAATGTGTTAACATCGTTACGATAAGAAGTTATAAGCGTAGCGCTCGGCAGCGAATGGCATCGCGGTTTTCGCTTCGATTATTATATCACATAGCCATACCGTTACAATCGGTAATGGTGTGTGCAGTTAGGGTGTGAGTTTATTGCTTCCTAGTCGACGCGCACGAGAGTAGCACCGGAGATAGTCACTCGTTAGTGGAGTACGCGTGACATAGCTACGCAACGCTATACTAAAACGTTAACGACAAATATTTCTCCAAATGAAGTGAAAATAACGTGCCTATGGTAAAGAGACGAAAATAAATGCTTTAATTATGTCTGACACTAATCGTAATTTTAATTTCAGAATGACAGGCGGTTGTTTTTGTACAATGTACACTATAAACAATCGAGAATGTTACTTAATAATTTTCACGATAAACAATCGAGAATGTGACTTAATAATTTTCATGTTACTTAATAATTTTAATTTCAAATACCGCTGTGCAAATATATACCGAATTTTTTAAAGAAAAAATATTAAACTTCATTACGAAAGGTAACTACTCTAGGTAGCACTAGTGCTTAAATGAATGCTTTGTTTGTTGTAACGTTGCAGAATTACTGTTTTGTTGGAGTTCGTTCACAAAGGTAATAAACATATTATGTGAATAATTGCACCGTTGTTTTCTTATTAAATCTGCAGACTATTGTCTTCTAGGGACATAAGAACCACATCACGGAAATGGAAGAATAAAAAAAATTTACTGATATACTGAAGCACTCCATTTCCACAAAATGAAATATACTTTAAAGTTCTTTGTATTTCTTTTAATTAATAGAATTTTTTAAAGAAAATAAAAATCTAATAAATAAAAATACATTTTATTCATGTTTATTAAATATTCATATTTCAATGAGTTCGTCATAAACGTAGGCACGTAATTTACACAATAAAGTGTATTAACAACTCAATCCGTACCGATAAATGATTAATTGTCACGTACGAAACGACTATTTTCTATAAAAAAGAGTTAGCAGTAAGGTTAATAAATTGATGCATAAATTTTTTACAAAATAATATTTAATTTTCCATGTAACAATGCCGCTAGTTGTTAAGATCACTAAGCTCGAAGCTATTGAAGAGTATGTTTTTCTGGAAAAATAGTCTGACTAGGTAAGTCTAACTTCTACCGGGAAGTCAATTAAAGGATTCAACTCGACTGGGCAGCGTTCGGAAGAGATTACAACACACATTCTAAACCTCAAAACTGGAATACAAAATTGTACAACCAGTGCGTTTTGATCTTCTTGTGGTTTGCAAGATAATGTTGTGACCAGGATTAAGAAAGGAATGCTTCGGTGGTTTGGTCATGTGGAAAGAATGAATGAGGAAAGAGTGATAGAGAAAATTTATGTTGCAGAAGTGAATGGCAGAGTCGGAAAGGGACGCCCTAGGCGAAAATTTATCGACCAAATTAGCGATTTATTAAAAATGGGCCAAATTAGGAGTACCCTTAACCGACGAGCATGTATGCGTAGGTATATGGATGTGAAGGTGGCGAGAGAGGTGTGTCAGGATCGTGCCAAATGGAAGTCTGTAGTCTCTGCCTACCCCTCTGGGCAGCAGGCGTGTGTTTATGTTATTGTTACGAGCTTGAGGTTCGTGACAATAAAAATTGCCGATAGAATTACCTAAATTAACACTTTAATTTTCTTTACACAAATTAAAACTTAAAACACCAATAATTAATCACACTGATTCACTTTATTCCGCTCCGAAGCTTCGCTTGTCTCGCCAAATTCAATACTTCCCCGATCGCACCTTGCAGCGCCTATAAATACACCTTAGCACCGAAAAATCCAGAACATTCAAGTAAATAAATACGCGCGCCAATCGACTAAGCATCGAAAGTTCGAGTGTCGGGCTTCTAGAAGCTTAGTTCTTCGTTTCGACAACAAATGGCGCTGTAGGTTGAAAGATTAGTGATGTCATTTTCTGGAAAGCTTTCTCCTCGCTCTGTTACCCGACACTAGATGGCGCCAGTGCCAGATGTTAACTTAGGCGTATAACACTGCCCCCTCCTAAGACATGCTCGTCCCGAGCATTATCGGCCTCATAATAACGCGCCAGGCGATCCACATGGGCGATCTTAGGAGTCCCTCTTGCGCCTTTCTGTAACGGCTCCGCAATGTCAAGGGCTATCCTATCCCATGGTGCACCAACATTGTACAATTTCGATGCTCCTCTACTACATGTCTGAGGTCCCTTCACGGCCGCACAACTTGTACATGTACGACACCAATCCTCGACATCGTCACGATAATGGACCCAGTAAAACTGTTCTCGGACCTTCAGTAGAGTTCGTTTAACTCCCAGATGGACTCTTGAACGACCATTATGGCACAGCTGTAGAACATTCGGCACTTTAGCCTTAGGGACAACCATTTGCAAACGACAGCTGTCTCCTCGACCATTGTCCCATTTACGGCACAGGACTCCATCCTGAATCAGCAAGCCGTCTCATTGGGCCCAATAGCCTCTAGTGGTCGAACTCATCGCTGAGACGTCACTCCACTTAGGCTTGGTAGCACGGGCCTTCATCCATTCCAGAATCGGCTTGATGTCAGGATCTTCCTGCTGTGCATGTCGTAGGCTGTCCTTCCACTCGTTGCTGAGGTGGTCTGTCCTGAGCATCCTCACGGATACCACTTCCTTACTCTTTTGCCTAGTACCATGTTTCCAATCTTCAGGACAAGGTCTTCTTGACAATGCATCTGCGTTGCCATGAGATTTCCCGCTGCTATGTCTGATAGTAAAGTTGTATCCCGGCTGCTGCTGGGCGGTGATGTTAGCCGCAAATTTTAAAATGACTTTCCTTCTGAGATCGCTCACCTTCCCTTTCCAGGGTTCGCTTAGGGCAGCTGGATCGAAGATGGCCCCTTTCCCCACAGCCATAGCACCTAGGGCTGTATCCTTCATTGTGGTCGCGAACTGCTGCAACCTCCCTAGCGTGAGGGGAATGATGTTGCTGCCACCACCAGGCGGTGCCGTTAGCTGCACTACCCTCTCGAGATCGATCAACTTCCCTTTCTACAGTTCGCTTAGGGTAGCTGGATCGTAGATGGCCCTTTTCCCCACAGCCATAGCACCTAGGGCTGAATCCTTTGTTGCGGTCGTGAACTGTAGCTGCTGCGATCTCCCTGACGCGATGGGAACGATGATCCTGCGGCACGGCTTCTACCTCCAGTGCATGGGCCAAGGCGTCCTTAAGCGTCTCGTGTTGCCCGAGCCTCACAGCAGCCCTGACTTCCAGGTCGCGGATGCCGTCGATGAATATCTGCACCAGGTTCCCTTCAATGAGTGCAGGTACAGACCGGTATGCTTTTCGCACCAGCTTCTCCACCTCTAGAGCCCACTGCTGCAGGTTTTCGTTGATGCGCTGCACGCGATCTTTAAGCTGCGCACGAAAGACGTGTTCCAGGTGAGCGTCGCCATATCTCGCCTCCAACGCCTCAAGGAATTGCTCATAAGTCACTTCCTCACCGAGAGCTTCCAGAACAGTTAAGGCCTGGTCGCGCAGGCCTAGTGTGAGAGCAGTCATGGCCTGACTTTTATTCCAGCCGTTCGACTTCATAACATCCTCAAACTGGATTTTGTAGGCTGACCAGGAAGAAGTCCCGTCGAACGGCGGCACTTTGAATCCACGTAGCGAAGGTGTTGTAGCTACTATGGGAGCTGTTGTTCCATCCCCAAGTTTGAGGTCGTCCAGCGTTTTCTTCACGTCAGCCATTACGTTGTCAACTCGATTGTTCACTTGATCGATTCGGGTTTAAGATTTCTCAATTCGGGTTTCAGCTTCTGACAGGCGGTTGTCATGTTGAGCAACCCTATCCTTCACCTCCTTCATCTCCTTCCCGAAGGTAGCGTGAAGGTCCTTCATAAAGAGCATCTGCTCTTCCAACCGACGGGCCTGTTCCTCTTGTCCGCCCCGCAGCTGCTCTTCCAATCGGCGTGCCAGTTTCGCCTGCTGGCGGGCCTGTTCATCCTGTCGGCGAGCCTGTTCCTCCTGCTGCTGTCAACCAACGGGCCTGCTCCTCCTGTCGGCGAGCCTGCTCCTGCAGCATCACCATCAGAGCACCTAAGTCAGGTGCTGCAGATGTAGGAGCTACTGACGGGCCTGCAGCCGGCGGCTGGCCCTCCGACGTCTGCGGCGTTGCACCACCAAATCTTCTTTGGTCCGTCTCCTGCTGGCGTTGACTTCGGGTACGGACACCCTCCGTTTCCTCCTTAGGTAAAATCGGAATGATTGAAGCCCACTTCTGACACCAATTGTTACTAGCTTGAGGTTCGTGACAATAAAAATTGCCGATAGAATTACCTAAATTAACACTTTAATTTTCTTTACACAAATTAAAACTTAAAACACCAATAATTAATCACACTGATTCACTTTATTCCGCTCCGAAGCTTCGCTTGTCTCGCCAAATTCAATACTTCCCCGATCGCACCTTGCAGCGCCTATAAATACACCTTAGCACCGAAAAATCCAGAACATTCAAGTAAATACGCGCGCCAATCGACTAAGCATCGAAAGTTTGAGTGTCGGGCTTCTAGAAGCTTAGTTCTTCGTTTCGACAACAAATGGCGCTGTAGGTTGAAAGATTAGTGATGTCATTTTCTGGAAAGCTCTCTCCTCGCTCTGTTACCCGACACTAGATGGCGCTAGTGCCAGATGTTAACTTAGGCGCGTAACATTATGTTATGCGTTTTGCCAGTGATAACTTTGGATCTGAGACGTGGTCCTCACTGTTGGCCATAAGAGGGAAGTTCGCTCAACGAGCTATGGAGAGCTACGATCTGGATTTCCCTACGTGATAAAGTTACAAATGAGAATATCCGCAGCAGAACCAGATTAACCGATAGATGAAGTGACGACCTGGTAAGAAAAGCAGGTCAGTGGATGAAGGTTCAGGTTCAATGGCTCAGGACGGACCGTCCTTGTGGCGTTGGTTGTTGGAGGCGCATTTTCAGCAGTGGACTTGTAAAGGGCTGTAAATGAATGAATTTCAATTTTACTGCTAAGATGATGAGAGCACTACTTTAAAAAAAATAATATGTCCAAAAAAGCCTCTCATATAGTGCCAGTGAATATTTGATTCCACAGCATACGACTAGATGTAACTAGGCAATTAAGTCTTAAATTTATTGAATTAGTTTCAATAAACTCCAATGAAATTATAAAATTTATAGTCTACGAAGCCGCTTCATTTGATAAATCAGTACTTCAATTTGAAATTTATAATTAGATAATTAAGTGCTAACTGACTTTAGGGATCAAGCTTGTGGTGCACGGGTAATACAAAATTTAACGCTAGCCGCATTATGTAGTTTTATTATGTAACGTAAGGATGATGGAACATTCATAAATTCAATTTAATTTAAGCATTTCGCTTATTCCTACTCGCCATTCGATTTCATTGAAAATATGATGACCTTACAGTTGTTTAGTCTTTTTACCAATTTTGGTTTGGCTTATCCAAAGCAACGCGAATGAGTATAATGAATTTCCAAGAGTAGGCAAACCCCAAGCATAATCTTCCTATACCGGGTGTTTTTGAAACGCTCCCGAAAACGAAAACAGACAATAGTAGGATACCTTTGATGATGGGACAAAAACAAATTCGATCCCGATTAAAAATCCATCTTAATATGTTATACCGAGTATATATTATATAGAGTTATAGAATATATGTATATACATATCATTATTATCAAAAACTTTTCGCAACCTGTTTCGGTCTTACGACGTATTTCAGTTAGTTATCTCTGTCTTAGTGTTCTTGCAAACAAGAATATAACATATTCATTTTCAGATTAATTTTGGATTTCATTCAGATTGGTATATATTGACATCAATATTTTCCGTGTTTTAAAAATATTTGACGAAATCAAAATCAATAGTGAAACAAGAAGTTACCACATTGGTGTTTGGTATATACGCTACGAAACCCACCAGGTGCGGGCGGACAATGCGCTAACAAAAACAATGACAAAATTACCATTTCATTGTACGGCTTCATTTTATATTCATTTGTTTGTAAATCGTGGAATCGAATCACTTTCGAGGGTACAACCTGTTAATTGTGTAACTATAGCTAACAATACTAAATGTTAAATTAGTTTAGTTGTCTTCTGCAGTTTACTGTGATGTCGTTTGTTCACGATTGTGATCGAGTACACTTTGTATATTTTATTTCAACACACGGCGAATATAATTTTACCGCTCAGTATCGCCATTGTTGCGTAGTGACAACGTAAGAGAACCCACTATTCCATATAATACGATGGCTGTCGCAAGAGTACACAGACGAAAACTCAAACAGGAAATAATCAGCAGTATTTTTCCGATGACAGCTCAAAATATAAAAATAACTGCGGTTGCCAACGCGCCCGCCAGAGTGGTAACAATGCATCTTATATATGCATCATGACAGAGAAAAGAAAATAACAGTTGTACTGCAGATCAATGCTGCAGTTCGAACCGTTGCGTTGTTGTTGTTTGAGGGATTACTTACATAATTTGTAACTAATCCCTGAAACATGCTGAAATCGCTTAGTTTCGTATAAGGATAATTCCGAACCCATCTATTTCCTGTCTTTCGTCTCGAGATCGCTATAAAAATATAACATACGTGGCACCTAAAAGAGCCTAGTTCTTCGGGCAACATTCTCAAAACATTGTTTTCTGAAACGTCTACGTGATATTCCTAGACATATAGACTCATAATAAAATTTTAGATAAAACAGTAATTACTTATGAATACGCGGTGTGAAACATAATCATTGTTTGAACTTTCGAACAGTGTTTAAAAACATTAGTTTCGCAGTGAATAAATTGCTAAAAGCTTCTAAATATGCACGACAGGGCAATACAAATTAATATATTCTTTAATTTTATAAATGTCCTCCTGACATGAAGAACCTCGTTCTTGGTTCTTTTCAAAACTGGAACCGAAAAACCAAGTTTTTAAATAACTTCTGACTTAATGGTTAAAGCATTTTCGAAATGATATATACCTTAATTATTCAAGGTGTAAATACTTGAGATACGCAAAATTGAGAAAGGGGAAACATGCCACAATTTTTAAATGCTAAAAACCTCACACCTTGGTTGTAGCACCAGATTATCTTCTTATACCTCAAACCTTGTCGTTTGGTAACCCTGGATAAGTGCGAGTGCGTGAGTTTTTGCTCTGCATTGACTAATCCGCCTGACCAGCATAAACTGATCCGAGTATCGGCGATTCATTTGGCGCACTCAGGCTAAAGGCGACGCAACAAGTTGAACAGCATAAGTCAGTGCTAGTGTTGCGGGAGCCGACAAATGACGTAGGGGTTGGATAACCCTATACTTTCTGATCACGTCGGATTAGCGTCCCTTCAGACTATAGGAGTGAGGGAAGAGAGTACACCTGTGCTTGCGCACACACTCTTGTCTGATAGGTAGCAGTAGTAGTAGATGGCTAGTATCCGTTCACAGTAACTGGCCGACACACCGAAATTTAATTTAAGTTCATTAATGCAATTGAGCAGCAAATAAGACTTATTTTATTCACTAATACTCAAGTGTTCAAAAACTGATGTCTAATGTAAGTAAATGTATGCGAGGGCAGAGGTGAGTGTGACAGTACCTGCAGCTCGAATGGCTGGTGGTGCTGCGCAGAATCGGGCGCGGGCTGCACGACGGAGGCGCCGTTCACGAGGCCGGCGCCGGCGCCCGCCACGCCGCCCACGCCCCCGCTGCCACCGCCCACGCCGCCGACACCGCCCACGCCACCCGCGTACTGCACACACATGCACATGCGTACATTATCACAATCATGTTCAATCAATAAAAAAATAATAATTGGGTTACATATCCAAAATAAAACAGTCTTCAATATCCCTCATAATATTGATACTTAATATTTTACACGATGACAGCCTCGTTGGTCTAGTGGTTGTAGTAGTGCGAATGCTGA
Source organism: Parnassius smintheus behrii (assembly GCA_036936625.1). Lineage (NCBI taxonomy): Eukaryota > Metazoa > Arthropoda > Insecta > Lepidoptera > Papilionidae > Parnassius > Parnassius smintheus. The sequence continues at coordinate 20,486,113 of JAUPFT010000001.1, forward strand.
CCATGAGGTCCTGGATTCGAATCCCGGGTCGGCCCAAAAAATTAATTATTGAGTTTTTCCGTAAAGAAATTTTCAGTCGTTGCCCGGAGTCAGGAAGTTGGCGGTGTCTCACCCCCGTGCCTCGGAAAGCACGTAAAGCCGTTGGTCCCGCGCCTGATCTGGGCACTATAACCCTGTCCTGCACCGATAGGTAGCCTCCGTTAAGGCAAGTCACCGTGGCCGAAATTCGGTCTGGAGGACATTATTATTATTATTACATAGGCTGCACTAAAAGTATCGGGAATGGAGTATTTCCACTGTTCCTGTCATATTAAAATCTTTTAATTGAAAACTCCTTGGTTTTAAAAATCGAATACCATTTATTTATTTAAAAAAAAGATTCTCGGTCTTGTCACAAGGTTTTGTCAATCTAATCAAATCAGAAAATGGAATTGACTCGAGAAAATTCAAGAGCGATGATTTATTATGACTTTCGAAGTGGTTTAACACAAAAACAGTGTGTTGAACGGATGATTTCTGCATTTGGTGATGAAGCCCCATCCAAAAACACAATTTATCGCTGGTTTGCTGAATTTCAACGTGGACGTGTCAAGCTCAGTAATGATCCCCGTCAAGGTCGTCCAAAAACAGCAGTCACCCAAGAAAACGTTGATGCTGTGCGTAAGCTGATTGAGGAAGATCGAGATGTGACATACCGCGAAATTCAGGCAACTTTAGACATTGGCATGAGACAAATAATCTTGCATGAACAATTAGGTGTAAAAAAGTTGATTTCCCGATGGATACCGCATTCTCTCTGTGAAGAGCAAAAAGCGGCTCGCGTTACTTGTTGCGTCAGAACTCTCTAAACAATCCACGCAAGATCCTCAAATGCTGTATACAACATCGTATCAGGTGACGAATCCTGGATATACGCATACGAACCCGAAACAAAAAACCATCACGAGTTTGGGTGTTCGAAAATGAGTTAAAGCCAACAAAAATTGTTCGTTCACGGAGTGTTGCAAAAAAAATGGTGGCTACGTTTGTCTCCAAAACCGGCCATGTTCTCATGACTGTTCCTCGTGAGGGACAAAGAACGGTTAATGCAGAATGATATGCTAGCATTTGTTTGCCACAGGACGTTTCTGAACTCCGTAAAGTGAACTGCAACCGCCGCATCATCCTCCATCACGACAATGCGAGTTCTCACAGCGCACACAGAACAAAAGAGTTTTTAGAGCAAGAAAACATAGAATTATTAGACCATCCGCCCGACTTAAGCCCTAATGATTTCTATACTTTTCCTAAAATAAAGAATAAATTGCGTGGAGAGAGATTTTTGTCACCTGAAGAGCTGTGGACGCCGACAAAACGGCCATTTTGGAGACCCCAACTTCCGAATGGAATGGTTGCTTCAATGATTGGTTCCATCGTATGGAAAAATGTGTCAAATTTCGCGGAGATTACTTCGAAAGGCAATAAATACATTTTTAAATAGTAATGTTGTGTCACTTCCTTGATTCCCGAAATTTTCAGTGCCGCCCTCGTATTATTTTACACGATACATTATCCTATTATTATATTTTATTAGTTCACAAGTTTCAACAGTTTACGCCCGCTGTGTACGAACGAGAGAAGGTAAAAGTTCTTAGCCTAAAGGTGTCGTTTAAATAAAACAGTAATGATTTCTTTTTTCATTATAAACCCCGTGGATTTTTGTTATAGAAATCAACGCACTACTCGCACTTTTTATAGTCCTTTAAATTCACTTAACCCTTTACACAGGGTGTTTTATAGAAATCAACGCACTACTCGCACTTTTCATGGTGCTTTAAATTCACTTAACCCGTTACAAAGCGTGCGAGTTTTAAATCGATCGAAAAAAAAAACGCGTATGTTGTAAAATGCTCTATAATACGAGTAGAGCCCCAAAAATGCTTGAACTAAATGCTCCCAATCTAGAACATTATGTATTATAGCAAAATGATATAGAATGATCCGTTTTCGGAACATCATGAAGTAAAGGTTAGATTAGTTTGAAGTTGAATAAAATACATATAAAGAAAGAAGTTTTTATTAAAAAAATAAATAATAGAATAGGTCAATAATTAGGAAAAGGTCGTGAGTTCGAATCCGCCATTCGACTACTGGCGTGAACCACTCGTAACACAAGCAAATTTAGCATACCACGAGTGGTTAAGGGGAATATTAGTAATGTTTATAGCATTGTTAATATGCTTAAAAAAAGAAAACTTTTACGTACGAAATAATTTGAAACAGTTGCGATATTTATTCAAGAACACACAAATATTACTTGCATTGCGTACACAATAATTGTGATTGTTTGATACAGCCCCCAAACTTGCATCTCTGGCGATCTGATTTTCATTATGTCCAGTGCTTGAAGCCGTCATCTGTCACTTCTATTGATGACGGTTTTCTCTTTCGTTTTGTCTTACTATTATCCACCTGGAGAAGTGGGCGAAATGTTTATCTTGTCATTGGCGTAAACTCCATCTTCAATTATCACTTTACTACGAGGGCGACACTTAAAAGTTTTTAGAACTGGCCACTTGTAAACGATATAATAAAAAAATAAGTTCAAATTTGAACTTTTTTAATTATTATATGTATTTATTTTATTGATTTGTCATTTGTGTTCGATTTTTTATGACCCGATGTCATTTAAGTCAATAAAAAAGTTATGGTAGACTTCGATTGGCCTTTCACAATGAATCCCATCTCGTGCCACTGTTTACAGCTGGTTTAATGAGTTTAAACGTGGTCGCACTATTCTCACCAATGATCTGCGTAAGAGACGGCCTTCTACGGCGACGACTGAAGAAAACATCAGTGCTGTGCGGCGTATGATAGAGACTGACAAAATAGTGACTTATCATTAGATTTATACAAGCTTGGTTGTCGGTATGAGCCAAGTGCATAAAATCCTTCATGAATATTAAGCGGTCAGGAAGCTTTGTGTCTGGTGGATACCTCATAATTTAACAGAGGCCCTAAAACTCCGTCGTGTTGATTGATGTCGTAAAATGGTTCAAAGATTTAACGGAGGTGACTCAAATGCTGTGTCCGACATAGTTACGGGTGACGAAAGCTGGATTTATTGTTATAATACTGAAACTAAGAGATAGTCTGCTATCTGGAAGTTTCCTTCCGAGGAGTTGCCAAAGTGAAAAGAGGTCGAAGCGTGGGAAAAAAGTTGGTGGCCTTGTTCTTCGGAAGGATAGGTCATTACGCAACAATTGTTTTAGAGGATCGAAAAACAGTTACTGCAAAGTGGTAAACTAACAATTGTTTGCCACTTGTCTTGAAAAAAGTTCGGGAGAAACGACCTCGCAGTAGGATCCTCCTTCCTACTCGTCGTACACCGCCAAGAAATTCCTGGGTCACCCGCACTGTAGTTCCGACCTTGCAATTTTAAAATATTTCCGAAAATAAAAGAAAAACTTCTAGGAAAACATTTTATGGACGCCGAGTAAGAAGTGGTTGCGTTTCAAAATGCCGTTGAAGAGGCCCCTAAGCAAAGACTACATAACCACTTGACTGTAAATAACGACATGGTTGAGTCGCGCGTTGATGCCTTTTGGAAAAGTCTCGTTCTATTATTAGACAATTCTAATGTTTCTATCCCTGTCTTTCCCTTTGTATGTTTATCGTAAACATTAGTACTTACTGTTACCTTTAATAGCTGAAAGCCGATATCGAAAATAATAAAATTAATAAAAAGATTATTCAATTCACTCACACACTGTGAAAAAATACTTATCTACTTTTAACCGTCTTCAGAAAAAAGAGGAGGTTCTCAGTTTGTCGGTATTTTTTCCTAGTTAAAGTTTATAGTTACCTAATTAAATTACTGTTAATATATTACTGTACACTCCTCGACGTTTTATGATAAATCTTTTGCTGTTCTTGGAGTAAGACTCTGGAAATCCTTACTCCAGTCCAGACACTAAAGACAAGTTATTGTACGGATCCACTACAATTATTTACAATATTACAATTATTTGTCGTCGTTGTAAAATTAGTAATAAGAGGGCGATCAATGAGTGGTTCAAAAGTGCTGTCTTCGAAATATAATACCAATTATTTTATGAGAACGGTTTTAAAATCCCTGATTAGGTATTATTGATTCCCGGATATTTATTTTCATCAATTTGAAATAGAATCAACAAATCATTTAATTGAATTAGCAAGATGCATAATTTACAAATATGTAGACGCTTGTTTATATTTTTTTACAAAGAACAATCAGGACCCTTAAACTTTAATTCGAAATAAATATAACAAATTAATTCATTTTAAAAATCAATAATAATAAAATAAATACATGTTTTCGTTGTAACTGATAGTGTAACTGTTAGTTTTGATTAAATATTATTTCTATGATTTTAATTGAGTATTTTTCATAATGATAAAATCCATTTTATCGATAACGAATATTTTCCTTTATTAAGAAGAGCAACCCTAAAGACAGCCATAATAACGCAACTTGACCATTTGCAGCCACGCGTTCTTCCTCGTCCCCCGGCCCGCAGTAGTGTCGTGTGCTTAGAAGAAATCTGCCTATACGCTCTCTAGTGGTTATGTTCTCTATGCCCCTAAGGACGACTGGGCAATGTGCTTTTTTAAGTGGTTTCATCGCATGGCGCCATGTATTGATGTAAATGGTCTTATTATAATTATACTCAAATTTTATTATATATTTTCACTATTATGAAAATATATAATAAAACTAATAGCTTGCTAGTTTGTTCTATCTTTCATTTTCTAAGAACTCAGTGTCACCCTCGTATGGATAATTTAAAATCCAGCAAGGGCATAAACGTTTTGACCCCTATTTGTTACAGGTGTCGTTCCTATAGATAGAAGGCAGCTGCTGTTGACGCATACAATCATAGGAAAAAATGCATAGAATACTATAATACACAATAGAACGGCTGTCAACCTTATTTTGTACGAGGATCGGTGTCGCCGGGAGCACACATACAAGCAATTACGTCGTATTATCACTAGTACAAACCCGATTAGCTTTGTTGACATATGGAGCGAATTTACACATTTTAAACTTTTGATTAATGTTCAAGATCATCGTTAAAAAACTAAATCGTTTAAATTTTAATACATATTTATTTGTAAATAGTGTGCAAAGTAATCGTCAATACAATAGCAGTAAGTATAATTTTTTTCTTATTGTAAACAAAAAGTTGTTGAACGTTTAAGATGCATCACAATAGTCTGTGCATTTAAGCAAACTGTAGTGTACAATGGTATCACCGCTAGGGATATATTACTGACTTGTCGGTAACTGGTAAGCATCGGTAAAACTTAAGTGTATTTATTTTGAAATACAATTTGTACAATTTCATACTAAAAGATAAATACGTATCCACTTTGTAAAAGCGCGACGAAAAAAATGTTTTCTATGTTCCAAATACATGATTCTTTGTAAATTTTTCGATTAGAAAATACAAAATTTTACTTCAAGAAATATAAGAGAAAAAACGTAACTATTTGAGATAAATAAAGTTGTTCAGAATCATCGGTATGAGAAATCTATACTTTACTATTATAATGCGAATGTCTATCTCAGGCTTTTATGGCTATACTAATGGGAGACGTCGTATGACCGAAAACGTATTCGTATATACTTCTTTAAATTTGTATTTTTTTTATTATTTGTTATCTTTGGAACATGTTGGCCCGTTCATCTATGTTAGTTAACATCCACAAATTGCAATAGGTCACTATGAATACAAACTAATCAAAACTAAATATTGGGCTATTAAAAAGGTACTTATTTCCTTTAATAAATAAAATAGTATTTACGGAATAATAAAACTTATTCAAAGTTATGGAATAGTAACATTTATCAAAAGCTTACTAGGCCGTAACAATTCAAACTATCAATTATCGATTATAACCTATCATTAATCGATTGAGTGTAAGTCTACTATGTATTCTTTAAGTCCGGATCTCCAAAAAAACTGCCAAATGGGTTATGGAAATAAAAAATATCAAAAAAGTGCCAATAGTAATAAATAGTACAGTAATACAAGTGGTAAGCAATATAAGGTAAGCGCGAAATCGGATGAAAAAGTATTTTTCATCATTCAAATAAAATTTTAACACAAAATGGGTCTACCCAACCCTCTGTGGGTAATGAGCTAATGAGGCGTGAGGTGAATATATAGTATATAGTAACGATACGTACCCAGAAGATCGAATCTAAAAATTTTATTTGCAAACTTTTAATGTTATCCTATAGAGGGAACAAATTTACCATTTAATAAAAAATGTTTTATTGAGTTTATTCGTAGGTCATCAAATTAATATTTTTCATCCTATTTTATTTAAAGAGGAGTACGTCAGGGATGCATTTTCTCGCCTCTGCTATTTAATCTGTACTTGGAGAATATTATATACGAAGCGCTAGAAGATGTTGAAGAAGGAGTCCTTGTCAATGGCCAACTGATTAACAACTTGAGATACGCTAACGACACTGTTCTTATTGCATCTTCAGAACAAGGTCTTCAAAAAATACTAGACCGCATAATCGAGTGCAGCACAAAATCAGGACTAAAAATAAACGTGTCTAAGACCAAAATCATGGTAGTTTCGAGAGCGCCAAAGCAGTGTAGTATATGTATAGGACAAGATAGTATCGAACAAGTTCAGAATACCTGCATCTTGGATCTTGGGTAACTGATTCTTGGGAGAGTGACATGGAAATACGAGTCCGAATTGAAACTGCAAGAGCCTCTTTCATGAGGATGAGCAAAGTCCTTACTACAAGGAGACTATCAATCGAACTACGTACAAGACTCATGCAATGCTATATTTGGCCTGTCATACTATACGGATGCGAATCTTGGACTATGAAAGAAGATCTCCGTAGGAAACTAGAAGCATTTGACATGTGGATATATCGCCGTATGCTCCGAATAAGTTAGACAGACAAAGTTACCAACATTGAGGTCCTCAAACAGATGAAAAGAAATGAACCCCTACTTGTCAAAACCATCAAACAGAGAAAAGTTGCGTACCTAGGACACGTGCTAAGGCATGAACGTTACCAACTGCTGCAGACTATTGTGATGGGCAAAGTAGCGGGTAAAAGAGGTGTTGGTAGAAGGAAAATGTCGTGGCTATATAACATCCGGAAATGGACTGGGATAAAGAAAGTTGAAGATCTGTTCAGGCTAGTCATGAACAAAGAAGAATTTAGAAGGATGACTGCCGACCTGCAGTAATGGAGAGGCACCTAAAGAAGAAGATCCTATTTTATCGTATCTATTTAGCTTTTCATTCAGCCAAGTACAAATTTAAAAGCGAAAATATTTTCCGGCTTATCGGTATCGGTAAATTTTTGTTACATGTCTAGTACTTGCAATATCTGTAGTTTTTGACAAATCAATATTTATATATTATGTTTGTTTTTAATATGCACAAAATGTAAGTTTCTACTTACTGGTTGTAAAATATTCCTCCTTTATTTAAATTCCATTTCCCGCTGTTCTTTCGACACGTTTTTTTTTACAGGAGATGTTGCATCTCTTTGCGTATTTTTTCGAATCTTCCACGGGGAGTGCTCTGATGAATTGTTCGGACTAATTCCAGCCGCACAGTTTCACCATCGCACATCGCGACAAAACTCGCGATACCATCAGGATGACTGGCGGTCCACCACTAAGCGATTTAAAATAAGTTTTCTTCCTCGCACAACTTCCTTGTGGAAGCAACTACCATTGGAGATTTTTCCGGACCAATACAACTTAGGGACCTTCAAGAAAAGAGCCTATTTCTTTTTAAAAGGCCGGCACCGCATCTGTAATCCCCCTGGTGTTGCACCTGTTCACGGCCGGCGGAAATCACCATCATATGAACACTATGCTCGTTTGCCTCCTCTTCTGTAAAAAAAAAAACTACGACCTTGATTAGAGAAAACTAGTTATCCAATTGCACTATTTCTCGCGAAGCCCATAGGAAGGAAGCTTCGTAAGAAGCGCTTTGTGCCAAACCCGTTCGAAGGCTTTCGCTATGTTCAAACTAACGGCTAACGCCTCCCCCTTGGACTCTACTGCCTTCGCCCATTTACGAGTTAGGTAACCTAGAAGAATACCAGACGAGCGACCGCGACGGAAACCGTACTGGCGGTCACTATTCAGCTGGTGACCCTCAAGGATCGCATGAGCTGGCTGTTAATAATGGATACCATTATTTTAGAGAACAAGGAGGTGATGGCGATAGGACGATAGTTGGACGGATCAGAGCGGTTACCTTTTTAAGGGATCGGGTGCACGAGGGCTGTCTTCCATGATTTCGGGACTACGCCGAGGGAGTAGGAGTACAGTAAAAGACGTGTTTAAACCGGTGCTAACTTCGGAGCACACGTCTTCAGCACAATAGGAGCGACACCATCCGGCCCACTCGACTCGTTGACGTCCAGGCAGAAGAGTGCTCTGCGCACTGAGCGTTGGGTAAAGAGGAGATCCTGCATGGAGTACTCACACTGCGGGATGGTTGGCGGTGTCTTCCACCAGCATCAAGAATCGAGTTGAACGCAAAGAGAAGGCCCAGTAGATCGGCTTTGTCCTTTGCGGCATGGGCCAGTGAGTAATCTCTGTGCAGAAATGGAAGAGATGGCTGGCAGAAGTTCCCTTGGACAGTCTTGGCGAGAGACCAGAATGCACGTGTTCCTGAAGGAAGACGAACAAGTTTCTCGTCAATTCTGCTGATGTGCTCTGACTTTGCCTTGACAATGAGACTTTTGAAGGACCTGGAGGCAGAATAATACTTCTTTTTAAGAACGCTGGTATTTACATACCGAGACGTCGATGCGCGAGCCCAGGCCTGGTGACACTCCTGCTTATGTGGGTAATGCAATTTTGCAGGAGCGACCAAACCAAGGCTGGGATCTGCCTCCGACAGGTACCACAGATGATGGAATAAATAGTTCCATTCCCTGTAGCACCACATCAGTGACAGAATCAGCAACTACGCTGGGATCATCCGGCGAGAAGCAAACCCGCCTCCAAGTGTAGGATGCAAAAAAGATCGCATCCCGTCCCAATCGGCTGACCTTAATGCCAAACACGGCCGCAACCTGCAGTACGCAACCGCGATGGGAGCGTGAGTGGCACCGTACTCCGGATCAGACAATGGTACGAGGAGCCAAGAGGAGCATCAACGGAGACCTGATATCCGTCCGGATGAGCGGTCAGCAGAAAGTCCAACAGGGAAGGTAAATGATCTTCCACATCTGGGATGGAGGTAACCAGTTGTCAGACCATATGCCAAAGCAGTCATAAGCAGATCTACCCGCATGATCGGCTAAACGAGAACCAAGCCATTCAGCACGGTGGGCGTTAAAATCACCAAGTATCACGATCTCTGCGGACGGGACCTATTATAGCACTAGTCTGCAGCCATCTGGACTTGGTCGATCAGTCGGTATGTGCCAGCATTACCGCTATGGGACATATATAGGCACCCATAGACGCTAGGACGGTCGTCGCTGTCTACGCGTAGCCATAAGATGGACAGGACCGTACCTTCAAGGCTGCCGAGGCGTCGAAAACAGATGTCCTCTCTGACGTACACGCAAAGTCCAGCCCGGGGCACAAAAGAGTATTCTGATCTATTATAAATTTTGCAATGAAATAATTTATTGCACAATTCATCATCATCATCATCATTACAGTCCTTCACAAGTCCACTGCTGAACATAGGCCTCCCCCAAGGTATCCAAGATATCCTCCCACAAAGCACGGTCCTGAGCCACCTATATCCATCGACTTCCTTTATGTCTTACCAGGTCGTCACTCCATCAAGCAGGGGGGTCGCCCTACACTTCGCCTTCTGAAGGACTTCAAGTACCGATTTTCTACCCGCTTTCAGAAGATCCGCTGTAATTCCATCCTCGTCCGGGGATTTGCCGTTTTAAGGTGCTAGAGAGCCATTCTAATCTCGCTCTGACTGACGTCCGGGATTTCATCGGAATAGTGTCGGATAAGAGACTTGCTCTTGGATCGCTACTCACATTTGCGTGTGGCTCCGACGATGACGTGTACAGCTGCCGATAGAACCTCTCAATCTCACTCAAAATCTCTGGTGTCCCGGAAACGATGCTCCTACACTCGATCTTCAGCTTCGCCAGATTGTACTTTCCCACAGACAGATCCCTGGCAAAGACTTTGGAGCCTCGGTTTCGCTCGATCGCTTATTCAATACGAGCTGTACTGAAGTTGCGTAAGTCCCGCCGCATGTGAACGCGGTCACTGAGACATCACTGAACAGCTGACTACTGGTCGTCATAATGAAGTCAATCTCATTATTTGTCGCACCGTCGGAGCTCGACCATGTCCACTTCCTGTGGGGCTGCTTCTGGAAGAGTTCATCATAAAGAGACCCTATTTCTCCATGAAGTCGGCGCGCTGCTGGCACCTTGGGTTCCGTTGCCTTATTCCAAATTCACCTAACTTCAGCTCACCGCTTTCTCTTGTGCCTAGTTTTGCGTTGAAGTCTCCCATCTACACTGTGGGATTTGGAGGAATGCATGGCTTTAGAGATATTCTCATAAATTTCCTCCACTGGGAAACGGGACGTGCCGTGGTTGGTGCGTAACCCGATGACCTTCAGTGAATACCGTTTGGTGGAAGGAAAATGTCCTGGCTCTGTAACATCCGGAAATGAACCGGGATAAAGAAATTAGAAGATCTGTTAAGGCTAGCCCTGAACAAAGAAGAATTTAGGAGGATGACTGCCGACCTTCAGTAACAGAGAGGCACTTAAAGAAGAAGAAGACAATTGCAAACGATCATAACGTCAAAAGAGGTGTTGACATTTATAGGAGTGAATTAACATGTTAGGGGCTACACGGGCTCCGCCCACTTCCTAGTTCTATTATGTATATATTATACATAGTATTCTATGAAAAAATGGATAGCGTAGAAGCCAAGTGATCCATAAGGGGTGTTTTAAAAGATTCGCATTTTTGCTTATTACGTCCGAATTTTAATGTCTTTTTTTATTTTTGACTTCATAGGACAAAAAATCTAAAATTTTATTTTATCATTTTTTATATAATTATTACAGTTTTATTTTATTTCTCGGATCTTTTTGTACTTTGGTCCAAGTTTCGTCCTTATTTTTTTATCTTAGTTCTTTCCAAAATTATATGAAATTAAGTTATTAATTTAATGAAATGACCATTATTATTAAACACTAACGAAATGTAAATTGTCAGTTGAATAAAACAAAAATAAAATTTACAATAATTTTAACGGGTTGCAAAAAAAACTAAAGTGCAAAAAATGACATAACTAGCTAATTATTTTTATTTTATTATTATTATCTTACTAGGCATAGGACGAGTACTTGGTTTGGATTCGGTACTCGGCGGATTCGGCATTTTTTAGGGTTTGGTCTAGTACCAAGTATTAACGGCCGAGTACCGAGTACTCAGCCTTAATTATATTCCATAGAAAAATTAACAGTTTTTGTCTTTATTATTATCATTATATTAGACACATGAAAACATCAGGAACATGAGAAACAGCAAAAATATTGAGATCGTACATAAGAATCTATAATAGAAATTATTATTGCTAATATTAAAAATTTAGGAGAGGGAAATTGTGACGCAAACACTAGTTTTTCGGTCTTTTTTGGTGTAGTTAGCTCCTTTTTGCTTCATATACTAAGCCTGCCTCTGAAAAAAGCTATTCACTGTAAACTGCACCGGTGGTTGTTGATAAGTATCGAGCCGCAACTTTTCCCAAGACTTGGTAATGACCTTTAATTAGAAACCCATGGCATGACAACCCACATTTTTTCATGGACGAAGTAGTCGCAGTTTTTCCCGTACCTCCACGTGATAGTTGGACTCCACACAAATTGCACTTAGATTTGTTTTTATCAACCTCCACAAAGTATTTCCAAACACCCGACTTTTTCGCTATACTCGACATCTTCTTGTAATAAATTACGCGTTGTCTGCATAAAATAATTAATCAAACACACGAGCTTAACCTTTTCAACGTGAATATTCGTACAAGTGACAAATTACGAAATTAGGGTTTTTCCCGCGAAAAGGGGATTGCACAAATTCGTCGGGCTGCAACATCGCGCTGTTACTCTGGATAGGGATGAAACTATACCATCAAGGAATCGATATTTTTACTCTATACTATACTATAACGTATCCACGTACCGTCAGAAGTGTTAGTTAATGTAGCAACACATAAAATTTAAAAAAAATCATGAAATAAAGTCATTTTTTTATGTTTCCTAAGATCAATAATTTTTCTAGATGTATTCCGACAAACGACTTCTGTTAGCAGTCATTTTCGCGCCAGTATCGCCTGAAGATGAAGAAGAAGTGCTTAGGCTAATAACAAGTGATCCCAGACTAAGCGTCGATTGCAGTGCAACTAGAACTGTCTAATTGGAATATATGGAGAATTTGGAAAAGAGAGGGATTACACCCCTTTTCATTTTCGACGGGTTTAAGACATTCTCGGAAGAGGTTTCACAACAAGATCTGTACGTTGTTCGTGTATCATTCAAAATGTGAGACAGAACCGACATTTTGTGCAAAAAATATTATGGACTGACGAAGCAAAATTTACAAGAGCTGGCATTACAAATTACAGAAATTATCTTCTCTGGTGCTCGGTAAACTCACAAGCGGTGCGCGCAAGTTCCTTCCGTTCCACAAATTAGTGCTCCTAAATCATGTCTCTCGGAGTTTTGGCCCTAAACATGCATCGGGAGAATGATTATTACTAAATACATAAATAAGTTATTTAAAATTTGCCTTGAGCTTATTGTAGTAGAGAAAACAAACTATTTTTACCAAGTAATCGTTATTTCAAGCAACAAACGTAAAACAATTTCAACAAGAAAACCTTGTAATTTCGCGTTTTTTTTTTGTGATACTCCTCTTAACGTGTATTGGGAAAATAAACAGTTATTAGGTAGAAGCTACTACCAACTAACACTATAATCACGGCAATTTACTGTGAACAAGTAGATAATGTAGCAGCGAGATCATCTAAAAATCAAAATAAAGTGCACTTTTTATAATACCTCGTCTGGAATTTCCTATTTCGACCCTATTTCAAGGATGAAAGTGCCACATTGCCTCCCGATTTAATGAATTATTAATTTAGTACGCATGCGTCAAATTTACATGATACTTTGAGAATAAATTATATTATAGTCAACCAAATCTAAGAAATACCTTTTGACGTTTCACATTAATCAATCCGCAATAACTTTGCACCAGCGTGCGCACACGATTTAAAATAACCTTTTAGTAAATCCGAAGAATTATGAAGTTATTTACATTTCATTAGTACGTGTATAGTTTTTTTTTATCACAAATTTAAACTTGAATTTTTCAAACAAAGTAAAATATTAAAAAATAACCAGTATTAACTTTTTTTACTCGACGTCGTTTCAATGATATGTCGCTATGTATATTACCGTAGTGTTTGCATGATTAAAATTCATTGTTATGCGAATGATCGGCAAAATATTCGAATAATCGGTAAAAAATTCCAAATAATCGAATCATTAATTTTTTTAATGTATTATTTGTTTAATTTATTTTTATTTTCGAAATTCCTTAAACTACATGAATCATGAATAAAACAAGGCAAAAAACCAAACAAGGCCGTGCTAACACTACATAATTTCAATATCCCGCCATTTCGGTACCAGTTACTCGACCCCACAGAGTCAGTAATTCATTCTTGGGGTGATGTATACGCTTTTACAGCAAAATCCCAGAAAATATACAAAATTTGACGTAAACTAAGTTTGTATAAAAAGGGTTATTTTAATATTAAGGAATTTATGGATGATAATAACCCCGGGGAAGAGTGATCGCTACCAAGGTATTTTAATTTGTTTTGTGTTTTTACTTGTAACACGCATGATTGTAAGCTCTTATTAAAAAAAAAAACTAGTCCCGTCGGTTTTCTTGCTGGTTCTTCCCAGGACAGAGTTTTTTTTGCGAACCATTGGTAAATGAAAAAAGTGACATTCAATAAGTATTATTCATAATCTATATTGAAGAAAAAAGTTTCTGTTTCTGTTACGGGAGCTTACTGTGCGTAATTTTGTGATTTTTTGTTTGTCTTCTTATTTTGTGACTCGGCTGTAACGTTTTGGAATGTTTCTTCTATACTAACTTTTTGTATGTGGTAGAACCATGCTACATCTATATTATATGTAGTTGTAGCATGAATGGGTCGGCTCCACCGGGGCAGGACCACGCTCTCACAGAATACCAGCGTAAAATAGCAACGTAATGCTGCTGTGTTTCATATGGTAAGTGTAGAGAACTGGAGACCCTTTTTACTGGAATCGAGGCATTCCATCTTAATACTCTGAGGTGACAACGCATTTTCATTTTGATTCTTAGTTGAGGATAAATATGTATGACTATGGGCTATAGCATCCACTTACCATCAGGTGGACTGTGTGCTCGTTTGTCACCCAATGCTATAAAAAATATATTCCTTGAAGCATGTGCCCATGTCACGAAGGATGATTTGACAAAAATGGTAGAAAAAACAAAAAAATTGATTATGGATGACTTTGAGAGAGACATTAATTTTGACTGCATTATTGAAAATCAAATAATACTTAATATAAACAATGACATCTCCACTAGTTGTACTGAAAGTGATTGAATAAATTTATTTTTAATCTAATTTCAATCTTAAATACTGTGCCCTTAGAAATAAGCAGTAACAACAAATACGAAGAAACTGATAAATCTTGTGTTTTAAATTTATTCTGGTATTATTCAAACCAAACTGTAAATGATTACCAACTCTAAATAATCGATATCGATTTTTTTTAGAATCGAATATTGTAGGTGTCCATTTTTTGGTTAGCATGCTTGGTGCAAAAAGTCTGACAGCTGTCAAAATGTATTTCTTAGATTTGGTTGACTATACTTGAATTTAAATCCAACTATCGATCCTGGTCTGATAAAAAATAGTATACGCACTACAAGAGAAAAGTAGGACATGGCAACCCGCGTAGTATTGTCACCCGAACTGAAGGCGAGGGTAACAATACCACGCAGGGTGGTCGCAATATCATGCTTTCCTCCATAGTGGCGTACTACACTGTTTCAAATGATAGTTGTCGACTACACATAGCGAGCACGCTCACCGTACCACATATTTCATTTTCTATTGCAAAAAGAAATAATCACTAAATTCTTAAAGCTTTTTTTTACCTGTGTACTTGCAAAACTGTTATTATCAAACTGTGGATGCTGCTCCATTTGCAAAACGAGTTCAATGTGCTGATTCATAGAGTCGTTCAGAGTCATGCCTGGAATAAGATAAGCCATTATTAATCAATAAATAATAAATTAAAGAATATAAAAATCAAATAAATAAATAAGTGAAATAGAAAACAATTACCGGGATGAATTTGGGGGTGTTGAGGATGTGGCAATCCCTGCAGTGGAGCCACGCCTAACATCCCTGGATGATGCTGAAAAAGATATTTCCAAAATAAATTAATAAAATGTAAAATATGATATTATAGTAGTAAATAAACTTAATTTAGTAAAACCTATTGAATTCATTACAAAATTAGTTACAAAACAGATGAAGAGTAATTACGATATTTACACACTAAATGATTTATAACTAACTAGGGATCCGCCCCGGCTTCGTACGGGTGATTTTTGGATCTCGACAACATATGCGTGTATTATGCATATAAACCTGCCTAATGAATCATTCTGTCTATTGATGAAAACTGCATCAAAATCCGTTGCGTAGTTTAAAGGATCCAAGATCCAAGCGTACAGGCGGTGGGAAGCTACTTTGTTTCATACTATGTAGAGATTAATATGAACTTGTAATATATATATGAAAATTTTAACAATTATTACATTTTATTTAAAAAAATATACTAGCATGCTATTAACATTACTATCGTTCCCTTTAACCACTCCTGGTCAGCCTAAAATGCTTATCTTGGGGGTGGTTCACGACAGTGGTCAAATGGCAGATTCAAACCCACAACCTTTAGAGTTCACGGTCCGCACCCTGTCATTAGGTTACTATCACTTCTCTACTATCACTATAATTCATCATAATTCAAATGCTGAATATATGCCTCCATAGAAGGTCACAAATATGGTCCTGAGCCACTTGCATCCATTCACAACATGGAAGTTTCATCAGGTAAAATTTTATTTATAATATTTAAATAATAGAAAAAAACTTAATATATGAAATGATTACTTCATAAAATTTTATGTAAAGGCATTTAAACTGCATTTACATGGGGTTCTCAAGTGACGAAACCTTTATAATTAAAATTTGATCTGTACTATCCTAATGCACTACAGCCTCATAACTAGAGTTAGTTATTGACCAAATTAAAAAAAATTGGAGTATACTTCTTTTTATGTGTTAATTTTATTTGAAATTTGAGGAAAGTTACAAATATATAATTTTCATATATTTTCTCTACATTGAGTAGAATGTCAAAAAGTTCGTGGAATGAAAGGGTAAGGCGGTGAAATTAAACATGAAATTATTTTTCCTTTTCGATATTTTTTTAATTAACCCTAACACACTTCTCAGACTGTACAAATAACTTATTTGTACCTTCAAAAATGTTTTGTCAAGGTCCTCAAAATAGGCAAAAATTGCCGATTTGACTTCTTCGTCGTCTGTAAATTTCTTTCCTTGAAGCAATTTTTTCATATTTGGGAATAATAATCCTTAGGGGCCAAAACTGGACTAAAGGACCGTCCCTTTAAGGTTTGAAGCCGCATTTGTGTACGAAAGCCATCGCAACATCTCGTAAATGCGTGTGTTGTCGTGCAAAAGGAGCCCAACTTAAGACCACTTTACCCTTTTTTTCTTTTAACAGCAGCTTAATTTTTTAGTAACGTAGCGTTATTCTATGCCGTGATATTGACTCCTTTATCTTTATAATCGATCAATAAAATCTCTGAATCCAAAAAATTGGAACCATCATCTTTCCAGCCGATTATGTCACCTTAAACTTTTTAGGCAGACTCCGACGCTGCTGTTTCTGAATAGGTTTGTGCATTCTTGGCACCCATCTTGCACTGACCTTAGACATGCCAAGGTGGTTATTTATACTAACTTAGATTAATGCATTACATAGTAATCGGCTATGTAATACGATTTAAATAAGGAATTAATAACATTTTATTAGCTTTAAGCACTTTTGATTAATGTTTACCAAATGTTTTAAGTTAAATTTAAGTTTTTTTGAAGAAAGGTTCTCGAGTGGCAGCCTCGTACCGGTAGGCGTAGTGTAGGGCGACCCCCCACTAGATGGAGTGACGACCTGGTAAGACATGCAGGAAGTCGATGGATGCAGGTGGCTCAGGACCGTGCTTTGTGGCATTACTTGGGGGAGGCCTATGTTCAGCAGTGGACTTGTGAAGGGCTGTAATGATGATGATGGTGATGAATATTTTAAGCACTGGTAAGACATACCAATATGTTAGTTATAGGCAGTTTAACGTAATAGTGAAATGGTGCATATGTAAGACAAGGATAATTATAAATATTAGAAAGGAATGGCAGGAGCCTCCAATAGGTTTCACAGGGTCATGTACATTTGAGTTTGTCAACCTGTGTAGGCAATTTTATATGTGGTAGAACCACGCTGCAGGTTTATTATGGTTGTAGCATGTATGGGTTCAAGGACAATTTTTTCAAGTTATTCGTCAATTCTGAGCTAGAATCCCCCATAAACAGATGACATCTCTTCAATAATGATATGTGATGTTTTTCCTTCCTAGTAGAGGACTTTCATCATGTCATCACGGCACATAACTCAATGTTCTCCGTAGTTGGTTTTCACTTCACGATTGACTTGTTTAAACTGAAATTCATTCATTCATAACTTGGAATTCATAGTTGTATCGAGTCACCAAGTAGTAGTGCCAGTAGTGACATTCCACGAACTTTTTGACCCGCCCTCGTAACACATGGAATGCAAAATAAGCATCACATTTGAAACTTTTTATACAGGTTTTGTTTTAATAAAAAATATAGTTGGTGTTAGTCAGAACTTTTATATTTTTTTTAAACTACAATTGAATTATGGACTTCGTAGTCGGGGTAAAATTTTATTTTAAAATATACCCTCACAACAATCACGAAATACATAGCAGTTATATGATGTAACAGCCAGCTAAATAGGGTGTTTGGTTACCTGCGGGTGCTGCGGGTGTTGCGGGTGTTGGGGATGCTGTGGGTGCGGCAGGTGCGGGAGGTGGTGCAGCGGCGCGGGCGCGGCGGGCAGCGCGTGCGGCAGCAGCGGGAAGGCGCCCGCCTCACCGTTGCGCACGGCGCCGCCCGCGCCCGCCACGCCGCCCGCCCCGCCGGTGCCGCCCTCCTCCTCCGCCGGCGACGGCTGCCGCGACCCCGGCGTGCGACTGCACCAAACACCACTTTGTATTATTAGAAAATTACGAAAAAAAAATAAACCTACCACTGCGATGATACAAAAAGTATTTTCTCTTTACCAGTCGGCCTTAGAAAAAGAAAGGAATGATTTCCGAAAGTATATATCATCGGTTAAAAATCAATAGCATCTATCTCAATTTTTTTACTTTTTAATGAAGGTATATTTAAAATTTAAATCCATAATTCACAAAATTGGTTTAGTGCGATACAGAAATACCATTTAAGTTAACAGCGCTTTTTTTCTGCCAATATCGTTTATCTCTCCTTATGAGGACCTGGAGACCTCGCTGTTTCTAGCGGGACTGACAAGTGATAAATGCGTACGGTGCAAGGATTCGAATGAGACAGTTTTATCATATATATTCAAATTATATATATGATACTCAAATTATATAATTTGAATATATACCCAATACTCAAATTATAGAGAGACAGTTTAATGCATTAGATTCAAAATTCACAAGAGGGAGTCAATTGTAACTTTTTCTGCGCGCGATTCGACACGCTTGGCAAGATAAATTTATAAACCATAATAATTAGTTAAAATCAATTAAATGGTTCAATATTGATCGAATTTTCGTATCACAATAAAAGGTAAGGTGTTCAATTACATATATTTCAGCAATGATGTATAAACTTATAGATACGTTGTCCGCACTATAAAATGGCAACATGAAATGAAGCCTGTCGCGCGACCCTATGTTTGTTTTTAATTTATTATATCGTGATTCGTGTGTGTAAACCTGTGCAAAACTTATAGAAAACATGCCGTCGTTTATTTTCAGACGATGTACAAATTATACCCCAAAAGTTAAAGACAAAATGTGTCATTTCATGCGTAAGTTCACAAAACTACCTAATTTAATTTCATTTTATTCGACGACGCCGTCTCATGGCGGCCGGCGCATGCAGCTAGTGCGTAGTCAAGCAACATGCATCCCGCCGTACGGTGTCATATTTTCTTTCTCTTTCTTCACGCGTATAAGTAGTTCTAGTATTTTCGCCGTTTTTAAGGGCAGCGATGTTCGTTCATGACGTGTCTATATATAATACGTCATTATATTTCAGTCGAAAATTATTAAAATTGTGTCGAAGTTTTAAGTGCAATTGTTGAAAGACAAGTAAAAGGTAGACTGAGGCAAGAGTGACAGTGGGGCAATTGTGACAGTGCACAGTGGACAAATGCATAATATGCGACATAAATATGTTTTTTGGTTAACTGGATTGAACATGGCAGGAACTTTTACGCTATTGACTGTACCCACAGTTGAGTACATAAGTTATTTTATCGACTGAGGTCATTTTTTATAACTACTAAACTGGCGAAGAGCCCGCGCAATTTTATGAGGCGAAGTTTTCAAGTGTTTCCAACGTAAAGTTTACGTCATTAAGTTATTTTAAACAAGATACAAGGTGAGTGATAAAGAATATTATTGGTTCTTATAGTGTGATGTTTCTGTTACCTGAAATCAGTTCCACTTACCTCACTTAATACGAATGTCGTTACTAGTGATGGGACAACCTATTGTTTTAACCGACTATCAAAATAGGAGGATGGTATTTACGTGTGTGTTTGTATCTATTTACATTTAAGTGTTTACTTTTATATTTATACTTAATAAACGAGCGAGCGAAATCTAAGTCACGTTAAACGAATCAGTAATTTCTATTTTATACATTTTATAAATTTTATAATTAGTAGTCGACCTATTTCTCGACAACTTGTTAATTCTACTTAGCTCTGATAGTTTTCTTTGAAACTTCAATGCGTTTTAAATATTGCAAAACAAACTAGACTGTTTTCATAAACGTAACAGAGTGACATTTTCAAACTGTAATATAAAATTAACAGACTACTCATTTCTTACTCACAAATCGCAGACTGTATTATTCTATTTTTTTACTCTAATAACAGAAAGTCCTTTGAAATTTAAGGCAGCAATAACCTTTCGACTCAGTAAAAGTTTAGTCTTTATCACAAAAGCCTTTCTAAAATGAACTGCAACACAGGTAAAATATTAAAATTCCATGTATTTAATGGGTTTGACAATCTCTGGCGATTTTGTGTGTTTATGACAACAACTTACAACAAACTGTGGTGATTGCAGTTATCAGTTTATTTTAAAACTACAAAAATTATTTAGGTTGATTTATTAGGATTAGATCTTTTACTAAAATAATATATCATTTTGCTATTGTTAATATATTAACTTAATATTTTTTACTATACAAGTTTACTAAGTGGTAAAACTATTTTTCTGTCTAAGTGTTCATCTGGGTAGGTTTGACAGCTCATACCTATATTTTTTAAGCAAGCAACAATACATCCATTATATATATATATATATAAATTACGTGTCACGTTGTTTGTCCGCGATGTACTACTTAACTGATTTTAATCAAATTTGCACACCATGTGCAGTTTGGTCCAACTTGAGAGATGAGTTTTTTGCCCATGTGTGTGTGAGTGACCCACAATTTTTTTGCGAATTTAATTTATCCGAATTATTTGACAGATTTTAAGCGGTGTTTTGGTAAATAAAGAAATTATTATTATTATTTTGGGGTATATATATAGTTTTCTCATCTGGTTGGATTCTTTAAATATATAATTATAAATTAAAATAAAAAGATAAATATTCATAAATATCAATAAAATAAATAAAAGTACAAAAAATACATAAATAAATAAAGATCCAACCAGATGGAAGCCCTCGGCAGGGGAGACCAGACAGCTGAGGGTTAGGAGGAAAGGGAAAGAAACCGGCGGACGATGCGGGCGGTATCGAGGAGCACTGCCTTCTGCATTTGAGCCCGGAGCGGCCCGTCACGGAGTCCCAGTCGCCTCAGATTACCCGAGAGGCTGACTGGGATTAGCCCATTCGCAGAGACGACCACAGGAATAATTTCGGCCGGCAGACCACCCCACATGTCAGTTACCTCGTGAGCCAGGTCCAGATATTTTGTTCGCTTATCTGTTTCGGCTTTCACGAGGTTCTCGTCATACGGAATGATAATGTCGACCAAAAAATATCCTTGACTGTGCCCGGTCCATCAGCACAATATCAGGCTTATTCGCAAGAATAGTCCTGTCTGTGATGATTGCCCGGTCCCAGTAGAACCTGGCGCGGTCATTTTCGAGCACGGCTTCCGGCAAGTACTTGTAATACGGCAATTTCCGCTCCACGAGACCGTATTTCAGAGCGAGCTCCTGGTGTAGAATTCTGGCTACTAGGTTGTGTCTGTGCAAGTACTCAGAGTTAAAAAGCGCCGAACAACCGGAGATGACATACCTAAGCGACTTACCGGGATGGCGACAAGCTCGACAGACGTCGACGGTGCCATCCTTTAGGATGTATCTCCGATAGTTGTTGGCCTTAATAACCTGATCCTGTATTGCACAGACAAAACCCTCGGTTTCCCCGAAGAGGTCACCGAAACGTAGCCAGTTGAGGGAGGCGGCTGTATCTACGAAGGGCTCATGTAGAGCCCTGTAGTACCTCCCGTGGAGCTTCTTCTCCTTCCATACGGCCTCCCGGTCGGAAATGCTAAGCACTGCTGGGTCTTACCATTGCTCGTTGGCTAAGGATATAGGGGTAAGCCCTTTATCACTAGAAATGACGTCGTTATAGAATGGATCATCCGATCTCGCCAAGAAGTAATTACGGAGGCTGCACACTTCACGATTATGCATGGTGAGCGCGCTCAGAAAGCCACGCCCACCATGCTTTCGCGGCAAGTACAGCCTCATTACCGACGATCTCGGATGATGCATCCTATGGGACGTCGACTTTTCTATCCAGGGCGTTAAGTTCAGTCTGAGTCCACCTGAGTATGCCAAAGGTATACATGAGGACAGGCATGACCCAACCGTTATATGCGTGTGTCTTATTCACACCGGACAAAAGGCCATTAAGCACTTTGTTCAAGCGTGCATAAAACACGTCGCAAACTGACTATTTCTTGCCAGCCTCATCGATACCGATGTACTGTGACATACCCAGGTATCGGTATGTTTCAGTCTCGGAAAGAGTCCTTAAGTTGACGGGCATTGATAAATCTATGCCCTCAGAGTTAGCAACCCTTCCCCTTTCAATATGAAGGACCGCACCGTCCCCAGCTCCATTCCAATGGAATTGCTAAATTCACAAGTGATGTTTAGCAATTCCATAAGATGGGAGCGACTGGAGGCGAAGAAATGCGCCCAGATGACAAAGGATCGTACTCCACTGCCCCATACACTGCTCGAGGAAGTCTCTGACTGTACAGTCTATCTTGTACAGCTCGAGGACTCTCTTTAGTCATGTATGGGGCACCGAGTCAAATGCCTTTCCGTAGTCTATCCAGGCGGCGGAGAAGTTCCGACGGTTGCGTTTCATCACTTTGCCAATGACCGCGTCAATGAGGAGTGGTTCTTTAGTTCCACGACTCGGCACGCCGAGATCGCCCTACGAAGTTGCTTGCAACATCAAGGGACTGCTGAGCTACTTCGGGGAGATATCATGGCTCGAATAAGCATATTATTCCTGCCCACACGCAAAATACGCGCTTAGACGTGGAATTGCGGAAGACAGCCCGTTGTAAACTAAACTAAACTAATTAGTTCCACGACCACCGCCCCGACATCCATTTTGAGCGCGTGACATCACCTGATTTAGCTCCAGGTGACGAGTGATTCTCGCATTCAAAATCGATGTCAGTGTCTTATATACGGTGGGTAGACACGTAATGGGGCGGTATTTGCTCGGTTCTGTGGTAACCTGGTCTTTAGGAACCAAATGAGTGATCCCAGAAGTGAAGAGGCTAGGGAGCGACTTCTGGTTGAGAGCCTCTTGAAACTGACGGGCGAGCACAGCGTGACACACCATGAACCCTTTCAGCCAGTAGTGATGCAGCCCGTCGAGTCCTGGACTTTTCCAGTTCGCGGCTCTACGGACCGCCTCAGCTACGTCATACGGCGTTATGATGACGGGGTACATGGGCGTAATACTCACACATTATTATTATTATTGACAGACGAAGAAGTGAACGCCCTTTGGCGGCTGATAGGGAATGGAATGAGTAGCTGTGAAAATTTTAATTGAAAAAATTGACTATTTACGTATGAAGAGGGTTAGCATATATTGTAGATTGGGTCAAGAAGCATTTACTCGATTTAAAGCGAACACCTTCGCATGAGGATAGTTTCTACACTTCTTTTATTCACTAATGCTCATAAGCAGGCCTGCGTGGAATAGTGCCGTGACACGATCACTGAATTTGAAAGTAGGATCGTCTCGGCGTGTTAAGATTATTAGTATAGGTGACATCTTAGATTTTTTTTTTATAGAATAGGGTGACAAACGAGCACACAGTCCACCTGATAGTAAGTGGTTGCTGCGGCCCATAGACATCTACATCTATCTTCCATTACAAATCAAAATGCAGATGCGTTGTCACCCGTGAGGACTAAGATGGAATGCCTCATTTCCAGTAAAAAGGGTCTCCGGTTCTCTACACTCACCATACGAAATACAGCAGCATTAAGCTACTATTTCACGCTGGTATTCTGTGAGAGCGTGGTCCTTCCCCGGTCGAGCCGACCCATTCGTGCTACAACTATACTACTAATATAACTGCAGCATGGCTCTACCACGTAAAAAATTTATCAATACGACCCAGAAACGATTCACTAGTCCACGGTTGTACTATTACAAAATGAGCCAACGCCTACTAAAATGAAGCATGTGACGGGGAGTCTGATTTCCTTTACGAAATCTAAAAAGTATCAGTGCCAAAGGATGTACTAACAAATTTTTATGAGAAATTTTCACTGCTGTGATCAACAAGCGACCGAACACGGGGCTCCACGGGCTACCGCTGCACAATGACTACAAGCCAGCCAAGCTCTAAGCGTAAGCCAAGCTTTAAGCTGTACTATCAGGACAGCTTAACCAATGTAGACAAGCTTTTAGGTCAGTATGAACTACTTACAGCCTTTATTTGCCACCATGTGACTTTTATTAATTTCCTAAAATAAAAAATAGAAAGGAATACAGTCTACATCGCAGGACGATGCGCTAGCAGAAGAGGTGTCTGATTGGAAAGTGTTACGAAAATTGGCATTTGCATGAAACATTTTATAGATGCTGGTAAAAAAATCTGAAAAGATAATTAAAACTATAGTTTTAATCATCTATATTATAGGACAATTTTTGATTTTTCGCAAACCTTTATGAGTGACCAAGCTCATAAACCTATTGTTTTTTTTTATAAGACCAAAAAGTATAAGTTATTAAAATAAATACAGCCACTTTACGTTTAATATGCGAGCCACAAAATTAGGGTTGATACTGAAATGAAAGGAACATGCCGAAAAAGGCAAAAGTGGATCCGATTATTCAAAAAATATGTCGCAATATATCCAGTAATTACTTAACTGTGCTCAAAATATTATGACCAACCGTACCTTTAATGATAATAGCAAAATAATATATTTCAAATTATATTAACATTGTTGAGTAATTTGCTATTAAAGTTTTATTTGATTTTTAATGAACTGAACAAACGCATAAACCGTTTAGGTTTGGCGCCTGCCAGTTTGGAAATGGAAATTGCACGACGTAATTATCTGGGGAAAGCTGTTAACATTATGAATCATATTTTATAGCGGCGTGATAAAAGATTACGTCCGTCGGCGTGCGCCGGTGGGGTATAGAAGCGTTGACTATCGGTGAGTAGGTGCAGGGAGGGAGGCCTCGACGAGTCGCCGGCGCAGCGGAGCTGGAGCGAGTGGCATTGACAGAGGCCATGATCCACGAGCGCGGTTATTGCCCGCGCGACCCGCGCGCCGTACGTACACTGCGATCTCGGACGGTTTAGCACTACCGCCCGGTGACCTTCACTACAGTACCACAAACTATCCAATATTACGCTCTTTTGACAAAGCTCTAGAAATCCGCATTGCCAGGTACGCGACCGACTAATTTCACCGATTCATGTAGTAATAATTTATTACTTGACTTGATTGATGAGAGATTAAATTACATGATTAGCACTAATATAACTTCGTACTATAATTTGTTATTAAATTACTTACTTAAATGCTTTGTCATCTTCTTGCCCGTTGTGTAGTCCATTAGGAAGGTTATTATGATCGTGTAATTCGTGCAGATCTTTCTCAAATGGTGACGATGAGGTATCATCAGCTCGCTCTTCCAACACCATACCGCGCAACCCAGCCACTACACCAGCTACTTTCTCACCACTCCCAGTAGCCACACCACCTGCTTCTGTTAGATGCATAAAAGTTAATATAAATTTCTTACTTTTATTTTATTCCTATTTAACGTTTTAAGTGTTAAACGGTTAGCTAACAAAATTAAAAAAAAATTAATAAACATTTTTTACCGGTTGGTGATCCCCCCAGTACATATTCAACCATTTTGACCCCTAGACCAGCAGTATCACGAGGTGAAAGGATGCTGCCAGCGTCGCCACCGGGAAAAGCGACACCACGACGTGTGCCCATCATGGGGACACCAACATTATGTTCAACAGCTAAAGAAAAAATTATTAAAAAAGTTAACATTCTAATAATCGTTATTCACGCAGTATTGTAAATATTTCACAAACATATTAAACAGCTAAAAAGTTTGATTTTATTTTATATCCGCACAAATTAAAGAGAACATTTCATACTTTCACACAACGCAGTAACATTTATATGCTTTACAAACCTTGAGCTGACCAAGTTGGATCACGCCACATTTGTTCAGGGTTTAGTTGTAGTGGTGGCAGATGATGTGGACCCTTACTATCTCCCCCAGCACCTGGACCCTTGTCCCATAATTTTTTCGCAGCAGGTGCAATCTAAGGTAATGAAAAAAATATTTTTAACAAAAATTTATCAAAAGATGACCCTATATACACTATAAATTAAAGCAGTTCTAAACCAAGATTTAAAACAATTTTCAGTATTCAACATTTGTAATGCAAAAATGCATAAATAAAAAAACATGTTGGTAAGATAGAAGCCAAAATTAGAAATAATACGACAATTTTGTATCAAATGTTGGAATTGTATAACGCAAAAAATCGGAAATATATCCTTATAGGACAAAAGTTACAGAAACTACTTAAATGTTTTTTCTATTGCATTTCTTGGTAATAACGACGTTAGTAGTTTATACGTAGGTTTCGCAGCGAGCTTCGTGAAGTGACGCTCCGAACCGCACGTATAAGCGTACACTGCCGGCCAAAAGTTTAAGATCACACTTATCTATAAATTGTAACGAAATCCCATAAGATAAATAAAAAATGTACACCACCTGCATATTCTAATGATAATATCGAATATCTAAAGAAGTCATTCTTTTATTCACTTTCGAGCTATTGGATAATAAGTGTGTATTGTTTTCAAACACCGACAAACGCTGCGTTAAAGCTAGGTGGTAGAGTCGTAATAATATTTTTATGATGGGCTAATAACTAATTACTTTGCTCTTGTTTCCCATTGGTCAATAATTAGGATTATTTAGGTTAATCATTACCTGATTTTACATGGTTTCGTTCACAAAATCTCAATTAGTCTAAACTTGTGGTTTCTGCAGTGAAGACGTCTTAAAATGGGAAAAGCACGCGAAATTAGCAGTGAAGTGAGTTCTGCCATAATGAAGGCAAATCCGAACGTGAGATTGCTTAACAATTGAAGTTATCTAAGACTTGTGTTCATGGTACAATAACTCTAGACAGGGAGACAGGCTATTTTCAAGGTCGTCCACGCTCGGAAAGGCCGAGAGCTACCACGTCAAGTGGAGATCATTTCATTGTTGTTACCAGCAAGCGAAATAGTCGGTTAACGGCACCAGAAATCCGCGTTGAAGTAAACAAAACTCGAGTTAAACCTTTATCATTGACTACAGTAAAACGGCGACTGAGACATGCGAAATTGCATGGTCGTGTCGCCGTTCGAAAACCTCTGCTAAGGCCACAAAACAAGGAAAAACGGAAGATTAAAGATTTTAAAAAAAGTTCTTTGGACCGATGAATCCAAGTTTGAGCTATTCGGTTCAAAACCAAGAATTTACGTTCGACGCAGTGACCAAGAAAAGATCATGCCACACTGTGTAGTCCCAACAATCAAGCATGGTGGTGGCTCAATTATGGTCTGGAGTTGCTTTTCTAGCCAAGGAATTGGCGATTAGATCCAAATTGACGGAATTATGTAAAAGGAAGTGTACAAAAAAAAATTAGATCAAAATGCTGTTCCTTCGGGATTGCGATTAATTGCAAATGGATTCATTTTCCAACAGGACAATGATCCTAAGCATAGCTCAAAATTACGCAGAGGATATTTGGAAGAGAAAGAGGCACAAGGGATGTTAAAATACATGGTTTAGCCTCTTCACAGCCCGGATCTCAATCCCATTGAACTTTTGTGGGAAGAGCTTGATAGGAACGTCCGTAATTGTGGTCCATCCTCGCCAGAAGAAATGTGGAATGCTTTGTGCCAAATTTGGAGCAATATATCACGAGACAATATCAACAAATTGATTGCCCGTATGCCGAGACTTGTGAAAAAAGTCATAGAAAGCAAAGGAAGATTTTTTGATGAAAAATCTGTTTAGCTAACTATAGCCTTTTTAGCATGGACTGTTAATATTTCTTTACGCTTTTCGAGTATATTGACTGTCAAAGTGTTTTATCGGATGATTTAATAGTTTAATTAAACATTTAATATTTTATTGGAGTTTTATTTAATTTTCCTACGTTAATTAAGGTGGTCTTAAACTTTTGGCCGGCAGTGTACTCTGAAGCGGCGCTTTAGCGCGCACTGTAGAATATTTAAAAATCAAAAAAGTAATAAAAGACTCAGGTAATCAGCATGTACGATAAAAAATTACAAAACACCATTCAAAATTATCTACTATATTAATATAATCAAAAACCAATAATTTTATCATGTTTTTATATTTTTTTTCATAACAAACATCCCCAAGTTTTTTAGATAAAATATATAGCCTAGACCACTCCTGACATTGCAATCAGTTTTTTTTTATTTCATTACATCAGTTCAGCCATTCCGAAGATTAGCCCGAACAGACAGGCAGACAAAAATTTTAAAAATGGTTATTCATATCTGAACAGCATACAAATATTTGCATGCAGTTATTTTGATATAACAGACAGAAATTTCAATTTTGAGTTTGACCGATTCTCCGATAGGGGAGACTGGAGCTGGTCGTGACAGTTACAGCGGCAACGGTGGCTAAACTGAAAATGCTATATTGACGTGAGAAAGATACAAATGATCACGCCACCGCCGGCTGGCACGCCGCGCGAGCCTGTGGCGCCAGCCAGCGCTTTTGTGAGAGGAGGCCGTACACGTTGCTGTCAAAACCGCAAGTTGGAAGTAGTTACAGTTTCGTTTTTTCGTAATATTGGTACTTATTTGCGTTTTTACTACTTAAAAACAGGGTTTTTACTTGGGGCTAACAGTGACATTTGCTCGGGGCAGGTTGTTACTTGTTACTACCTACCACGTAGTGGTGCTTGGCGACTGATATAATTGGAGCTACATAATTTGTTGTTTTTTTGAGGACATATTAAAGAAAAAATGAGCGTGGAAAAATATCTAGAGATTTACGAAAACGCAGCAGCTATTTTGGAAGAGGATAAAACTAAAAAAAATCGCGGCGTCGCAAAAGATTTTGGGTTATGTCATATGTCGCTAACAAGATATTTGAAGAAACGAAAAGAAGCAAAAGAGAAGGGCACACCTATAGAATCTTTCACAGTTGGCTACCAGAAGAATAGACAAGTTTTTAACGATGAATTAGAGGGCATTTTGGTGAGTTACTTGATTAAAAGCATCCAAATTTACTACGGATTGACGCCAAAAGATATCAGGCAACTAGCATTTGCCTATGCACTTAATACAATATTGCAACGCCGCAATCAAGGCTTGATAATAAAGAAGCAAGAGTTGATTGGCTTACTGCGTTTTTAAAACGGAATTTTTGTCTGTAAGATCGCCAGAGGCTAATAATTTTTTTTTATAAGCTGGCAGACGTATTGGTCAAATATAAATTTTCTCTATTACGCATATGGAATATAGATGAGACTAGCATGACAATGTTGCAGAAACTTAGAAAAAATTTGGCTCCAAAAGGGTCCAAGCAAGTTAGTTCCATTACATCAGCGGAGAGGGACTCTTGTCACTCTCTGCGTAGCAGCAAATGCAGTGGGAAACTCGATAACATGTATATTATCAAATATAGTCTATAATGTCTTAATAGATACAGCAAAATTCTATCATGGGATCTTAATGGGAAAAATACCAGAATCAGTATTAAAGTAAAAAGTAAAGTTACAGCCTATATACGTCCCACTGCTGGGCACAGGCCTCCCCCTCATTTCTGAGAGGGTTTTAGGGCAAGGAAGTGTCCGCCGCGCTGCCCCAATGCTTGTTGGCGAACTTCACATGTCTTCGAAATATTTTTTTTTTCTCTTATTCCTCACAATAGTCAGAATGAAAAGTATTGTTTCAGAAAATTTTGAATAGTTCATTGAATGAAATAAGCAAGATATTACAATGAAACAAGCAGTGGGTATTACTTTAACATTTTTTTAATGCAGCAAGGTCACATGGACACCAATATTATGGGTAAAGTTAAGGATAACAAATTAACTCATTAATTTTTTAAATATTAGTAATCTTATTAATTAAAATTACTAATATTCCTTTTAACCACTTCTGGTAAGCTTGATACGCTTGTCTTAGGAGTGGTTCACGACAGTAGTCAAATGGCGGATTCGAACCCACGACCTTTTGAGTTCGCGATCCGCGCCCTGCCATTAGGCTACTGTCGCTATTACACACTCTACCTCGGTCTTTCAATATATAAAAATATAATAAACAAATCAATATAACAAATTAATTCATTCGAGACTTCTATTGTTGGAAGATATTGACACATTTGTTCACTTAACTGTCACTTCACAAAGCTAAAGAATTAGCAACAACACGCTGGTTGCGCAACAAGCTTGTCATGCAAAACTTGCTTGACGTGGTGGAGCTCGGCAGCCAGCCTCAAACAATTCTTTAGCTTTTCTAGATGTGTTAGTAATTCGGAATCCTGATAACACCTTGAGCCATACTGTGTATAGAAAAAAGACCCATACAGATAGATATTTAAACGGTGATTCTCACCACCATCCTTCACAGTTAGCTACCGTGTGTAAATCTTTGTTTCGGAGAGTACGAGGGATCTGTGACAGTAAACACCTGGCTGCCAAGCTCCACCACGTCAAGCAAGTTTTTCATGACAAGCTTAGGGTTCCGCGCCTACGTCACAGTGAACGAGTGAAGCCGGCGACAGTCGAGCGTGTACCTGCTGTACTGCCATATGTTAGAGGAGTCACTGACAAGACTGGCTACATCTTGAAGCGCGCTTCCATTAAACATACTTCAAGCCGCCGAAGAAGATTGGTCAGTTTTTACCATCAGTCAAGTGTAACGTCCCTCTGCAAGGCGCAGGATTGTACAAGCTTGATTGTGAATGTGGTCCCTCCTACATAGGACAAACCAAAAGATCAATTAAAACCCGCGTTAAACAACATATAGCTGATGTGAAGAATCGACGCTCCGGGAAGTCTGCACTCTGTGAACACGTACAGGATCGCCCCCGTCACTACATCAGATTTGATAGACCACAAATCCTCGCTAAGGAACACAGATTCCTTCCAAGGATGATTCGCGAGGCTATTGAAATCAAAAAACATCCTAATTTCAATGGAGAAGATGGCTGGGTGCTACCATCTGCTTGGGATCCTATAATAAATAAAACTAAATCCCAAACCAAGCATACAACTGCAAGACTTCAAGATACCATAAGTTCATACTGTGTAGATCGGAACCAAAAGTTAAATTTTATCTATGGTTACCGCTGTTAAGACATCTGTGCCCTGTTTATCAAAACTCACAAGGCTACTTGTTCACAAGTTACACTTTACAAGTAAGTTTTTACAAGTTCGAGTAAATTACGTTTATCAAAAAAATCTACAGGGCTTGTAAAAATTAACACTTGTAAGTTCTACTTGTAAGTTCTAAAATCAAAAACGTGTGCCGCATCATTCTTTTTCCCGCCATTTTGTTTTTGCTTTTTATTGAATCATTCCTTATTTAAACGCATGGCTGTATGGTATATCGTCTGTGTCTATTTTCGATGGGACATTAAAAAAAGTAGTATCACAGGTAGTAGCGACAAAGTATTTCCACCTTTTATATATAATTTGAAGTGTATTCTAGAAATGATAATAAAATAACGATTTTACAACTGATTCGCGACAAAAAGTTCTTTAAGTCGAAACCTTCCATTCGTATTGTCATCTACAATGGGACTACTATTATTTATCCCATGCAGGATTCGGGCCTCGGGGAGTTCCCCATTACCCGGGTAATCCTCACAGCCCATATCTACGGGCCGGTCTTGGAAGCCGTACATGTACGACATTGTCGGTAATCTTCTTGGCGTATTGCGCGCTACCAGGTAGGTGCTACCGGAGGGTCAGCCGTCTCAAAGCCCCACGGAGTCCCGAGGTAAGGAGTCGACGCAGGGCCAATCTTGCCGACAGGAGTGCGCTCCTGACAGCAGCACTCCGGACCTCCAATGCTCCTTTCTGGCTCTAGGTGATGGCCTGGTATCCTCAGGCAGAAGTTGACGTATCTCGCGCCTCTGGGAAGGGATCTGCCGAAGGGTCAGCAACCTCCAGGTCCCGCGGAGTGGAGCGGAGAGGCGCGTGCTCCCAGCAGCGCGCCGGGCCATCGGAGTTCGCTTCCCAGCGTATAGATTACGCGCAGTATTGGGTGTGTAACATCCCGGGTGGGGTCAGGGGCGTCCTCGAGGCTCCACGCAAGCCGAGTTGGCCCCACAGCACGTGCACCCACTGCGAAGCGACGCGCTGTACTTCTCCCACCCGGGGGGAGTCGACGACCGGCGGACGAGACCGCTTGCTAGCGCGGTCCGGACGAGACTCTACCTTCCATTAAATTCATAGGTCGTCTCCATATGACCGTAGTCAATTCTTATTCTATATGTTCTTGGTTCCATTATTCTAATATTTCCATCATCGCTTGAGTCATTTGACTACATTTTAAAAAGGACAATCAAATTAAAAAAATATTACAGTACTACTTAAAACACTTGTAAGACGGAATGGAGAGTCGCTGAACATTATTTGGATTTGCTATGATTTTTTACAAATTGTAACTTACAAGGGATTTTTGATAAACAAAATCACGAATACAAGTGTAAAAATATACTTGTGAAATAAATAATGACCCTTGTAACTTGTACGTGCAGTTTTGATACACATATTGTAATAGTTAATTTTTTTACAGGAAAATTGCTTGTAATACAAGGCTTGTAAGTTTTGATAAACAGGGCACTGGACGTTGAACGTCTCAGTCTCCCCCCCTCCCCCACCGTGACCATGGGTGCTGTAAAGAACTCGAAACGTCGGGTATAGTTAAATATACGCGATAAAATCCGTAAAAACTGGTATTACTTCAATGTGTAGTGTTCCCATAAATATAAGAAATCATTAAAATTTATGGCAGATATAGAGATAGTAATATTAATGGCAGAGACTACAGACTTCCATTTGGCACGATCCTGACAGACCTCTCTCGCTCCTTCACATCCACATACCTACGCATCATACATGCTCGTCGGTTAATGGTACTCCTAATTTGGCCCATTTTCAATAAATCGCTAATTTGGTCGATAAATTTTCGCCTAGGACGTCCCTTTCCGACTCTGCCGTTCACTTCTGCAACATGAATTTCCTTTATCACTCTTTCCTTATCTTGCAAACCACACTCCTCTCTTATCACACAATTTCTTACCTTGTCATTCAGATTCAGCCCTAACACACTCCTTAACGACCGCATTTCTACTGCGTTTATTCTACTCTCGTGCTTCTTCTGCCACACCCAACTTTCACTACCATACGTTAAAGTAGGGACTAACACAGCATTATGAATTACCATACGTGCCTTATTTGACACATTCTGACTGTTCACAATAGAGTGTGGGGCCCCATTTCCTGCGTTTACTCTTCGTTCTATCATCATCATCAGCCTGTGGCAGTCCACTGCTGGACATAGGCCTCTCCGCAGGCGCGCCACTTAGCCCGATCTTCGGCTACACGCATCCAGTTTCTACCAGCCACCATAAGCAGATCGTCGCTCCATCTGGTCAGGGTGCATCCCACACTACGTTTGCCTAGATGCGGTCCACTCCACCGGTTGTCACCTCTGCGACAGACATGACCAGCCCATTGCTACTTCAGCTTACAAACACGGAAAGCTATGTCAGTAACCTTGGTTCTACAGCGGATTTCTTCATTTCGAATTTTGTCTACCACAGAAACTCCGAGCATAGCTCTTTCCACTGCTCGCTGAGCGACTTTAAGCTTTTGGAGCAGACGTATCGTCAGTGTCCACGTTTCGGCACCAAACGTGAGTACGGGCAGAACGCACTGGTTGAAGACTTTTGTCTTCAGACTTAGCGGTATGGGCGACGAGAAAACCCGACGGAGCTTTCTAAATGCTACCCAGCCCAACTGAATTTTTTTTTTTTTTTTTTTTTTTATAGAAGAGGGGGCAAACGAGCATGCGGCTCACCTGATGTTAAGTGACTACCGCCGCCCATGATCAACCGCAACACCAGGAGAATTGCGGGTGCGTTTCCGGCCCTTTAGAAAGGAGTAAGCTCTTTTCTTGAAGGTCCCCAGGTCGTATCGGTCCGGAAAAATCGCCGATGATAAACTATTCCACAGAGAGGTTGTACGTGGAAGAAAACTCCTTGTGAAACGTACAGTGGTGGACCGCCAAGCATCCAGATGGTGTGGATGGTATCGGGACGTTTGCCGTGTCGTGCGTTCACGAAATTTGGCGGCTGGGATTAATCCGAACAATTCCTCAGAGCACTCCCCGTGATAGATGCGATAAAATACGCAAAGAGATGCAACATCTCTTCGCAACGCCAGTGAATCGAGCCGATCGGAAAGCACTCCGTCGTCGACGATTCGAGCCGCTCTGCGCTGGATGCGGTCAAGTGGAAGGAGCTGGTACTGGGGAGCCCCAGCCCAGAGATGGGAACAGTATTCCATGTGCGGCCGAACCTGCGCCTTGTAAAGTTGCAGGCGGTGTGCCGGCATGAAATACTGTCCCGCTCTGCTGAGCACGCCAAGCTTTTTAGAGGCCAATTTGGCCTTCCCCTCCAAGTGACCACGAAACTGCACGTCACTCGATATGTCGACGCCGAGGATTCCGATACTGGCTGAGGCAACAAGGGGAGTGCCTTGAAACTGAGGGGATACGACAAAGGGGTTCTTTTTAGCGGTTAACGCGCAAACTTGTGTCTTCTGGGGGTTAAACTGGACTAGATTTAGTCGTCCCCAATCCGAGAATCTGTTCAGCAAAGACTCGACATCAGACACAAGTTTGTCCCGGCACTCGGAGACGTTTTCCCGAGAAATATTGGCTCGGCCGGTGTAAAGAGCATCACCAGTGCTGTCATCTGCATAGCAATGAATGTTACGGGTATGCAACATATCATTGATATGCAGAAGAAACAGCGTTGGCGATAGCACGCAGCCCTGTGGAACACCAGCATTAATAGGCTTGCAATCGGAGCTTGCACCGTCTACAACGACCTTGATGCTCCGATCTGCAAGAAAGCTGGTGATCCAATTGCACAATTTCTCGGGAAGCCCATAGGAAGGGAGCTTCGAAAGAAGCGCTTTGTGCCAAACCCGATCGAAGGCCTTCGCAATGTCCAAACTAACGGCCAATGCCTCCCCCTTGAACTCTACTGCCTCCGCCCATCTGTGAGTGAGGTAGACCAGAAGATCACCAGCTGACCGACAACGGCGAAAACCGTATTGGCGGTCACTAATCAGCTGGTGATCCTCAAGGTACCTCATGAGCTGGCAGTTTACAATGGACTCCATTGTTTTGGAGAACAAGGAGGTGATGGCGATTGGCCGGTAGTTGGACGGGTCTGAGCGGTCGCCTTTTTTAGGGATCGGGTGGACGAAAGCCGTCTTCCACGATTTTGGGACTACGCCTAGGGAGTAGGAGTACCGGAAAAGACGCGTTAAAACCGGTGCCAACTCTGGAGCACACGTCCTCAGCACAATTGGGGGGATTCCGTCAGGCCCACTCGACTTGTGGATGTCCAGGGAGAGGAGTGCTTTGCGAACCGAGCGCTGTGTGAACTGCACTTCCGGCATGGAGCACTCACACCGCGGGATGGTCGGCGGCGTACTCCCCCCGTCATCGAGAGTCGAGTTAGACGCAAAGAAGGAGCCTAGAAGATCGGCTTTCTCCTTTGCAGTATGGGCCAGTGAGTCGTCCTCCCTGTGCAGAGATGGAAGAGATGGCTGACAGAAATTCCCCTGGACAGCCTTGGCGAGAGACCAGAATGCACGGGTTCCAGAAGGAAGGCGAACTAGTTTCTCGCCAATTCTGCCTATGTGCTCTGACTTTGCCTTGGCAATGACTCTTTTGAAGGACCTAGAGGCGGAATTATACTTCTTTTTTAGAGCGCTGGTGTTTACATCCCGGGACGCTGATGCATCAACCCAGGCTTGGTAGCACTCCTGCTTATAGCATGATGCTATTTTACAGGAGCGACCAAACCATGGCTGAGATTTGCCTCCAATGGGCACCACAGAGGAAGGAATAAAAAGTTCCATACCCTGAAGTACCACATCAGTAACAGAATCCGCAACAACGTTGGGATCATCCGGCGAGAAGCAAACCCGCCCCCAAGGGTAGGATGCAAAGAAAGACCGCATCCCATCCCAATCGGCTGACCTATAGTGCCAAACACGGCGGCAGCCTGCAGAATGCAACCGCGATTTCAGCGTGAGTGGCACAACACTCCGGATCAGACAATGGTCCGAGGAGCCTAAAGGGGCGTCGACGGAAATCTGATATCCGTCCGGGTGAGAGGTCAGCAGAAGGTCCAACAGGGAAGGTGCATGATCCTCCACATCTGGAATCCGCGTAGGCGAAGTAACCAGTTGTGTCAGACCATATGCCAAGGCAAAATCATGAACAGATCTCCCCGCATGATCGGTTAAACGTGAACCGAGCCATTCGGCGTGATAGGCGTTAAAGTCGCCGAGGATCACGATCTCTGCGGAGGGGATCTGCTGTAGCAACGAATCTGCAGCCATTTGGACGTGGTCGAAGAGTCGGTCTGTTTCGGCATTACCGCTGTGGGACCTATAGAGGCACCCGTAGACGCGCGGATGGTCGTCGCTGTCTACGCGTAGCCAAAGGATGGACAGGTCCGAACCTTCAAGTCTGCCGAGGCGTCGAGAACAGATGTCCTCTCTGACGTAAACGCAAACTCCAGCCCGAGGCACAAAGGAGTGTTCCAGTTTGTACCCCGGGTAGGAGAGATACGAAACATCAGCCGGAGAGGACACCTGCGTCTCGGTCAGAAAGAGCAGAGCCGGCCTCGCCGTCTCGAGATGGTAGTGGACGGCGTTTAGGTTGGAGTGAAGTCCCCTGATATTGCAGAAATTCACGGACAGCGTGGCAGGGGTCGCCTTGGTCTTGTTGCTCCGTTTGCCCCGAGCAGTTTTAGTCTTGAGCGGAATTTCGCCCCCCCCAGAATACGCGGGGCAGCCTGAGCACCCACGCTCAGAAGTGGAGAAACATGGTCGTGGATGCTCAGCGAGGGATTCTCCAGGGGTGCTGGTACCCTCCTGGGGTAGTCTATCTTTATTTAATTCCGCTACCATGTTGATGGGGGGGGGGGGGGGATTTGGGCCTCCGGCCACCTGCACTCACCAGACGAAACGCGGAAGCAGAACTTCCACTTCACGCCGGTATTCTGTGAGGTCGTGGTACCACCCCGGTTTGAGCCGGCCCATACGTGCAACAGCAAAGCTGCCGCATGGCTCTACCACTGTTAATGTTAATCCTCCGATCGTCTTCCTTCTCGAAGTTATTCTTACCTCTACGTCTACGTCGTTCTATATCCTTATCATATCTCCCATTCCTGCTAAATTCGCATTATTAGAATTTGTAATTAAAAAATAAAATTTTACTCATTTGGTACATTATTTATAAAACATGTGTATTTCTGAAGCCCTGTATCTCCTGATTCCATTGAGATCCCATGATAGAATTTTGCTGTATGTATTAAGACATTATAAACTAAACTTGATATTAATTTGAAAATTTCCACTTTAAATATTTTTTTAATTTTCATTTTTTTTTAAATTGTAACTCTATCTTGTGGCATATCCCCATAAAAAGCCCCATTCAACAGCTTTAAAATGAGACCACTCCCAGGTTTATATCAATTAAAAATTTTAGTCTTTAAAAATTAATAACTTCAAACATAATTGTAAAACATAACTGAAATTTGGTATTCTTTCATAAGTCCATATTTACATAAATCATGAAAATCTGAGACATACGAAGGGGATACGAAGTATTCAGCCGGAGAGGGCACCTGTGTCTCGGTTATAAAGAGCAAGACTGGCTTCGCCGTTTCCAAATGGTTTCATTTCATTTGGTAGTGGACGGCGTTAAGACGACACATCGAAAACGCTATCACCGTACTGATCCGAGTGAATACATAATTTTTATAAAAACTTGAAGAAACGCCGTCATAAGGTCTAAAATTGCGTAGCGCCCGCGACGATTAAAAGCGCTTAGAAATTGTCAGAATCTTAAAATATTTTTTAAAAAATTATTGATTTAAGTTATTAAAATAATGAGCAAGTAAATTATGAATATTGATGTTATGAATATATTTGAGTGATTCCCAAGCATATAGATCAAATGATTTCGTTGTAATTTCAACTATAGTGATTTTTAGAGGTGTTTTCGCAAATAATTATGATCGAGTCAAAATTATACAATCGTGTTTTTGAGCAATCAAATTCAAGATAAAGACATGAATTTACCTATATCAAAATCCCACTTTCGTTAGTGGTGTTAGTCCTATACCATACGATGAAAGGAGGTGCATTTTTTCACGGTGTCGCCATAAGGTTTGAATGGGAAACGTGAGTTCTGTAACGCCCAACGTATGTAACTTGCAAGGCCGTTCGTCGCGAATCGCAATGCTTAGCTATTTTATCTTACAATTAAAAATATAGTATACACTAAAAACTATTTCAACAGGCATTTATTACAAAAAACTAATTACGTAAACAGCGTTAACTTTAACATTCAATCGCCTAGAATGCGCTAGCCCCAATTGCCTATGTAACCTGGGGAGTCTCGCGATTGTAGGTAATTATTTCACGCAGGCAGCAGGAGTGACAAAGGCCTGATATTGTGTATAACCGCGGCTCCACATTATCGCCGTGATGTTCCGTAAACAGGCGTGAACTTGAATGCGGATGGTTTTCGCGGGATTCACGTGCGTTCACGCCTGTTCTCCGATCAGAATTGATATTTTTTCCCGCGACAAAGGGTTCACTCACCCTTCGTGCGGCGTTCACGCGCACACATCCACGGCCCCGTGCTAGTTCGTTTCGGGGTACAAAGGTACGCCTTAGACGATGTATTTTAGTCATACATCATCTTCTTTTCTTCCAACGCTTTCTAATGAATTTCTCGTTTTGGATGTCTAAATAGTGATATGTTGCCACAGCAGTTATTGCAAGTTATTGCAGTAGCAGCTTCTACACTCTTTCTACACAATATGGAGGGCACGACTTGTGCCGTGAATTCATGGCGTGAATTCACGCCGATAATGTGGAGCCGCCATCAAGGTATAAAGTTATAAAAGTTACAGCCTATATACGTCCCACTGCTGGGCACAGGCCTCCCCTCATTTCTCAGAGGGTTTAATAACATTAATATAATGTGTCATTATATGAAAATACAAAGAGTATGACG
Source organism: Parnassius smintheus behrii (assembly GCA_036936625.1). Classification (NCBI taxonomy): domain Eukaryota; kingdom Metazoa; phylum Arthropoda; class Insecta; order Lepidoptera; family Papilionidae; genus Parnassius; species Parnassius smintheus. The sequence goes on from JAUPFT010000001.1 coordinate 20,525,539, forward strand.
GTTATAAAGAATGAAAGGCCCTGACGGAAAATATTTGATCTTTACTAATGAAATTGCCTTTTTGTGGAATTGGTTAGGGATGGGCCGAAAATGGATTTCACCGAATACGAATATTCGGCCGAACATTATTCGGCAGGATAACCTCGGTACCCAACCAATTTATGTCGAAACTTGTTACCGTAAAGCGGATTAGCGTCGGACCCTGCCCCTCGCTCCCACTGTGACAGTTATTACATCATCTAGTACTGAGAAAATTGCCGGCACATGCTTATGTTTTGACTATTCTTGTGATAAAAAAAAGTATTTAGTTTGTTTTATTCTTAGTGAAAATTGATAATTATATGATAAAAATGAGCGGCAGGAGATTTACTATTTGGACTTATTTTAGAGAAACTGACGACTAAAGAAAAGTGAAATGTACTAATGTAATGTAATGTTTCTTTGTTTGATTCCAAAAACATTTTATCAAATTTCCATTCGCTATAATCGGAAATAAATCTACAGTGCCTCAAAAACATAAATGTATAAATATATGCATTTGAGGCACTCTAGACTAGAGTAAGTACGAGTAGATTTAACCCATAAATAAAATATACTTTCTACAGTAAAATACATCGCATTACTCTATTCGTACATTTCAATACACTATAAAAATGTTCGGTCCGAATGTTCGCTGATTTAGCCGAATATTCAGCCGAATACGAATATTCGGTCCATCTCCACAATTGGTTCGACTTAGATTTCAAATAAATTATATTGATTTAAAGTGTTATTCCTTTTTCAAATTCAGTTTGTTACTTTAGTTTCTTAGGGGTTTTTTTTTTCTACAATATTAAAATGAAAATTAGTTTTTCGGAAAAAGAAGACCAGTTACTGCTGACCATTACATTATTGTAAAGAATTGCAAATGACGGTGGAGAAGTTGGCACTCAAACAGCCCAGATTGCTCCAAATGTTTTCCACCATTGCTTCTTTAAGTACACGCACGACCTCACACAGCATAACCGTAGGCAAAGTTAACAGATCTAAAGCTAGAGGCCCTTCCTCATTACCAATATTCTCCAGACCATTCCTAATCAGACTTTCACTTTTTGAAGTTTAGATAACTTTTTAATCGCCTAATTTTCAATTCAGAAGAAGCATTAAAGAACGCCTTAAAGATTAGAATGATACCCAAGCCTTTAAATATTTCAATTTCCTCAACAAAACTGCAATTTCGTAGATAAAGACCAGCAATTAATGCAAATCCTACAGTAATGAAAACCCATTTCTAGCTGTATATCAGATTCATTTTTTCATTTGTCAATTAAATTTTAATTGATAATATTGGTAGTAATTAGAATGTATTTATGACTTAAAAAGGAAGTTATAGCCTATACGTCTCACCGCTTTGCATAGTCTTACCTACAACCTCACAATTCTGAGAGGGCTTTATGGACTTCCTCAGACATGCGGGTTTCCTACCGATGTTTTCTTTTACGGCGGAACACGTAAAAATCAGCACTTAAAATTGCAATTGAAAATTACATTGATGTTGTCGAGTATTTCACACTGGTTCCTCTACTATTACATGCGAAACAACCAAGTTCTCAATGACTGTTGGAACTGCAAGGCATATGATACATATTAGCCGTGTAGTGGCGGTTGAGAATATCCACTACCCCATATCGCCAACCCGCTCGCCAAGCGTGGCAACTATGGCAATATACCCCCCATGAACAATTACACAAATAGACGGCCCCAGTCCCCGGCGGCCCCGCTATTCCTGGCTACGGTGGCGACAATGGTAACGGCGGGGCAGGGGGTGCTAAGAATCTCCGGTGGAGGTTCGGTTGCCACCTACGACGAATCGACCTGGCAACATTTAACGCACGCACCCTGAGGACTGACGAGAAGATCCTGGAGCTGGAAGAAGAGATAGACAAGTTGCGCTGGAATATTATAGGATTATCCGAGGTCCGAAGAGAGGGGGAGGACACGGTGATTGTCGAATCCGGCAACTTGTTCTATCACCGGGAGGGCGACCATCTGTCCCAAGGAGGTGTCGGATTTATCGTCCACAAGGCTCTCGTCAACAACGTTGTAAAGATTGGGAGTGTGTCGACGAGGGTCGCGTACCTGATACTCAGAATCACCAAACGGTATTCGCTGAAGGTCATACAGGTTTACGCACCAACCTCGGCACATCCCGATGAGGAGGTGGAGGAAATGTATGAGGATATTTCCAAAGCCATGCATTCCTCCAAAACCCACTACACGGTGTTGATTGTGACTTCAACGCACAAAACTAGGCACAAGAGAAATCGGTGAGCTGAAGTTAGAAACCGAAGGGGCCAGCAGCTGGCCGACTTTATGGAGAAAGAGGGACTCTTTATGATGAACTCTTTCTTCCAGAAGCGGCCCCACAGGAAGTGGACCTGGTCGAGCCCCGACGGTTCGACAAAAAATGAGATTGACTTCATTATGACGACCAAACGCCAACTGTTCAGTGATGTCTCAGTGATCGCAAGGGTGAAAACTGGCAGCGATCACCGAATGGTTAGAGGCACACTGAACCTAAACGTTAAGTTGGAGAGGTCTCGTCTAATGAAGTCAACGCTCCGTCCACCTCGTGCTCTAATCCAGAATCCCGAAAACTTTCAGCTCGAGTTACGTAACCGCTTTCAGTGCCTACAAGATTGCAATGCAGTGGACGATATGAATGACAAGCTCGTGGAAACTGTCTATGCGGTCGGAGCTAAGTTCTGCAAGACCCGCCGCATAAGAACACAAAAACTCTCCGATCACACTCTTAATCTCATGGCTGTTAGACGGGAGATGAGGCTGCAATCGTCAACAGATTTGACAGCATACAGGCAACTGAACAGACAGATCTCTAAATGCGTGCGGCGAGACTTACTCAACTTTAATACTGCTGGTATTAAAGAAGCGATCGAGCGGAACCAGGGCTCCAAAGTCTTTGCCAGAGATCTGTCTGCCAGTATGAGCCAACTGTCAAGGCTGAAGACTGAATGTGGCAGCATCGTTTCCGGGACACCTGAGATTTTGAGTGAGATTGAGAGGTTCTATGGGCAGCTGTACACATCATTGTTGGAGCCACACGCAAGTGTGAGTAACGATCCAAGAGCAAGTCTTATCCGACACTATTCCGATGATATCCCGGACGTGAGTCTAAGCGAGATTAGAATGGCTCTCCAGCACCTTAAAAACGGCAGGGCCCCAGGCGAGGATGGAACTACAGCGGAGCTCCTGAAAGCGGGTGGAACACCGGTACTTGAAGTCCTTCAGAAGCCCTTCAATTCCGTCCTCCATGGTGGCACTACTCCAGAGGCGTGGAGCAGAAGTGCGGTGGTCTTGTTCTTTAAGAAAGGCGACAACGCTCTCTTGAAGAACTACAGACCGATTTCCCTTCTGAGCCGCGTCTACGTGCTGTTTTCGAGAGTCATTACGAATCGTTTCGCACGCAGACTCGACAACTTCCAGCCTCCCGAAAGCGGTTTCCGAAAAGGCTTTAGTACCATAGACCACATACATACCCTTAGGCAGATTGTACAGAAGACTGAAGAGTACAATCTGCCACTTTGCCTGGTGTATGTGGACTATGAGAAAGCCTTTGATTCCGTCGCAATTTGGGCAGTGCTACAGTCCCTTCAGCGGTGCCAAGTTGACTGTCGGTATATCGAAGTGCTGAAGTGTTTGTACAGTAGGGCTACGATGGCTATCCAAGTACAGAACCAGAGCTCGAAACCTATCCAACTGCAGAGAGGTGTAAGACAGGGTGACGTTATATCCCCGAAACTCTTCACCGCTGCATTGGAAGACGTTTTCAAGCTACTGGACTGGAAAGGATACGGTATTAACATCAATGGCGAGTACATCACTCACCTTCGATTTGCCGACGATATAGTCCTTATGGCAGAATCGCTGGAGGACTTAAGCACTATGCTCAACGACCTCAATAGTGCCTCCCAACGGATAGGTCTTAAGATGAACATGGACATAACAAAGATCATGTTTAATGTCCATGTCACACCTATGCCGGTAGTTGTTGGGAGCACTAAGCTCGAAGTTGTTGACGAGTACGTTTACCTGGGACAAATAGTCTGACTAGGTTAGTCCAACTTCGACCGAGAGGTCAATCGACGGATTCAACTCGGCTGGGCAGCGTTCGGGAAATTACGACATATCTTCTCGTCAGGTATGCCTCAATCTCTAAAAACTAGATTGTACAACCAGTGCGTGTTGCCAGTGATGACTTACGAATCAGAGACGTGGTCCTTCACTGCTGGCCGTATGAGGACGCTCAAGGTCGCTCAGCGAGCTATGGAGAGGGCTATGCTCGGAGTTTCTCTGCGTGATAGACTCAGAAATGAGGATATCCGTAGTAAAACCAGAGTGACCGACAAGCCCAACGGATTAGTAAGCTGAAGTGGCAATGGGCCGGCCATATAGCTCGAAGCTAAACTCTGACCCTTATAATCATAAGAGCTGGGCGTTCGTTTAACAAATGGTGCAATATACAAAGTCACAATTCGGTGTACTGTTAATTTGTTGCAGTTGCAAGATTGCCCTTTAAATAAATAAATATTAAAAATAATTACCACGACTGGAATTCAAATATTATGTTTCATAAAATCAAAATTTTAACATTATGACTCAAAAAGCTGCTTGGCTTGCTTGCTTGTAGTTATAGCCCTTTTTTGGGAGGATGTAGCTAGAATATAAGCTAGCAGCCTTCCCTAGAAAATACCATTATTGTCTGCATCTGTGATGTGATCATCAATTGATGACTTTCATATACCGAGATATATTGCTCCAATAGAACCGGAGATATTTATATGTGTTGGAGGATTCTGGCTTGCAAATTATAATATACATTATCATAGGATAACGCCAGAATGTCTATGTCTTTTGCTGTGAAATACATATCAACATTTACCAACTAATTAGTGACAGTTGTAAGTCACAGAAGCCAGTTTTATCAATATTATTACAGACAGGAACTTCAAATTTTATATAGATATTACCTATGTATATAAAAGAGGATATCTTGAGTATCTGACTCATCTATCAATTAGCACAGCCGAAATTACTAGATGTAGATATCTGAAATTCGAACAGAAGCTACTAAGAAAGGATTTTGAAGTAATAAAGTATGGAGTTATTTAAATGCTATTAAGACACTTTCTTGTTTGTTTGTCTGTCTGTCAGTCTATCATTCCAGGTGAAATTTAGTAGAGATTTGAACTAACTTTCCGATGAGCTGGAAACTTGAAATTTTGAATATAGCTCAATTTCGGATGACAATGCAAAAATATGATAAAAAGGGTATATTAAAAAAAGTTAATGCAAAATTCTTAAAAACTTGCTTTCACTTGTTTATAATACATTCTTCTTGTCAGCTATGTCCAAGCTTTTTCAGAATAGCTGATCCAATTGTAATGATACTTTATGAGAAGTTTAAGAGTAAATAAAGGAGAAATCTTGGCTTAATTTTCACTAGGAAACTTGAAGTTTTTCTTTTTTGGAAAAGATGAAAAATGGATAAAATAAATGGCCTTTGACTGGCTTAATCTAAATAACGCCTCATTAATATAATCTTATCAAGGCAAGTAGTGGTGGGTCGCTAATATAGGGTATAAATATAGATAAAGTTTATAAATACAAACTGAATCTTTATGATTATATGAAAAAACAATCAATAACAATATAACAGTTACTCTAACAAAGCATAAATTACTTTATAATATCTTTCTCGTAATAAATTTTGCCATGAAAACATCCATTTTCCAATATAATTATGTGGGTGGCAACTGGCAATAGAGGAAAACTGAAACAGGCGATGGACAGCACCATCTTCCATCACATATTCCTCTTGATTAAAACTACTTTTACGGATTTTATCGCGTTTATTTTTACTTTTTATTTTTAATTCCCGACGTTTCGGGCGCTTTCCAGCACCCATGGTCTTCTTCTTCTTCTTTCTTTTGTGGCGGTTTGATAAAATTCGCCAATGACGTATTGAGTAGAAAATGAAAGCTTATGAGTTTAATTAAAATAAGAGTCTGTGATAATACAAGGATTCAGTTTTCCTCCGAGAATTTTGACAAATCTATTTGTTGAGTTACCTAGAACAGATATGACAAACACAGGTGTTAGACTCTTACCCGTATGTTAAAAGTGACAAGGATTTAAAGTTTCATATTATTAGTATTAATAAAATCACATAAAATATACACAAAAGGAGTACTGGTATATGTTAAAAGAGAATTAAAATCTATAGGTCGAGGAATATAAGGAGGAAGGTAATCATAAAGGGAGGAGGATAATTTGGGACAGTTGAAAAAAATATGGTTTGTGGAACCTTCATCTAAGCCACATTCACACAATGAGCTATCCCTTACTCTGATTTTTGCCAGATGTGCATGTGTACAGGCGTGTCCAATTCTTAATCTACAAATGATTGAAGTTGCATGTTTATTCGCTTTGTTAAATTTAAAGAACCAAGGCTTGGGAGGAATAACCTCTTGGATGGCAGCATAGTGCTTACCTTTAACATTTTTGGAAACTTCCCATAATTTATTCCAATTTTCATTCAGTTTCCTTTTAGCTAGCAAAATTAGGTCATGTGAGTAAATTAAATTTTGTAGAATGCCATTAGCAATTGCATTTTTAGCGAGTACATCAGCTGTTTCGTTACCATGGATACCACTGTGGCCTGGAATCCAGGCCACTGAAACATGGATTCCTTTAAGATGGCATCTGAATAGGGTATTTCTTATTTTAAGAATTAGTGGAAATTTATGTTTGTTATGGAATTGATTGGACAAAATAGCTAACAAACAACTTTTTGAATCTGTGAAAATAACTGTTTTATTAAGATTATGTGACTCTACATATAACAAAGCTTCACTGATTGCAGTTGCTTCACCGGTAAAAGTGGAGGATAGTGAGGGGCATTTAAAGTTAAGAATGATTTTGAACTTAGGAATCCAAACAGCAGCTCCAGTATAGTCTTCATCAGACTGTTTTGAAGCGTCTGTGTACATGACAAGCCAATCTTTAAAGGTGTTTTCTATAATTTCTTTTAATTTCAAATTTGCCATTGGAGAATCCTTTTCTATACCTAGATCTAGATGAATGTCGGGTTGGAAAACAATAGCCTCGTAAGGAACATCAAAGAGTGGATTTATTTTACATTGAAAGATTGGGTAAGGAAGCTGAAGAAAAATTACAAAACTTTTAAACAAGCAGGGACAGTCCTTATGGGTCCAGTATCTGTCAGATGAGATATACTCTGAAAGAAGGTGCAATTTAGGAATTAGGGGATGATCTGAAAGCTGGCAGATCTTAAATAAGAATCTGTCTGAAAGGTATTGCCTTCTTAATCTTAAAGGAGGATCTACGCACTCAACCTGAAGAACATTTATTGGTGAGGATTTCATTGCCCCTGTAATAATGCGAAGGCATTTCGATTGAATTTTGTCCATTATTTTTAGGGATGATTTATTGCAAGGCTCCAACAGAAAACACCCATAGTCAAGGTGGCTTCGTATTAAAGCATTGTACAGTAATTTCTGAGAAAAAGGATGGGACCCCCACCAAACACCTGACAAAGACCGAAGAATATTTATGTTTTTTTCGCATTTTTGTGTTATATATTCAATGTATGGACCAAAGGCCAATTTCGAATCAAGGATAACTCCCAAAAATTTAACATTGCCTCTAACTGGAAAAGGTTGCTTATCATATACAACGGATATATCGGGAACTCGCCTTTGGCGGGAAAAGATCACCACACTACTCTTGGCCACAGATAAAGAGAGGCCATGATTAGTTAACCATTCTTGTAAATAATCCATGGATGAGTTTAGACGGGAACATGCCACTGTGAAGTTGTTTGAGGAGATGTATAGAGCTAGATCGTCTGCATATTGAAGAACATTACAAAAAGAATTTACTGAAAGTTCTAAATCGTGAGTATATATAGAATAAAGGAGAGGACTAAGAACTGAGCCTTGTGGAAGTCCTTTCCATATAGTTTTTGGGGGAAGCAGGAGATTTTTAACATTTATAGATATTGATCTAGAAGAGAGAAAGTTAGAGACGTAATTGACTATCCTCACTGGAATGCTCAGATTAAGCATTTTCTGCCTGAGCACAGGAAGTAGCACATTATCATATGCAGAAGAAATATCCAAGAAAACTCCTATGAGAAATTCATGTTTTGAAAAAGCAATATGAATATCTGTGACCAAAGTACTTAGGCTATCCATGGTACTTAAACCTTTTCGGAAACCGAATTGGCTTTTAGGTAAGAGATTATTCCTTTCCAAAAACCACTCCAAGCGATTTTTTATTAAATGTTCCAAGATTTTTGCCAAAGTACAAGAAAGGGCAATAGGTCGGTAACTGGAAGGGTCATTGCTAGACTTACCTGGTTTGAGAATGGGCAATATAATTTGGGTTTTCCATTCAGCAGGAGGATCACCAGTAATATAAATAAAATTTAAAATGGATAGTAAGACAGTTTTAGTGTTCTCACTACTATTAATTATAAATGAATAAGGAATCCCATCAATACCTGGTGAGGAGTCTTTAAGGCCATTGAGAACAGTAAACAATTCCTGAGAAGAAAAGGGGGAATCAATTTTATCATTTGTTTTTAAAAGAGCAGAATTAAAAACTAGGCATTCATCATAAGATGGGACTGTTTGTGGTGCAAGTTTATTAGAGAATTCATCTATCCACGGGGAAGGATCATTAGAAATTATATTTTCACTAGAAACTGCACAGCGATATTTTTTAACATTTCTCCAGACCAAAGATGGGGGAGTCCTAGGTGACAGTGACTCACAGAATTTAAACCAACCAGTTCGCTTTTTGTCTGACAGTAATTTTAAGGTTTCTGCAGCAATTTTTTTATAGGAGATATAATTCTCTGCAGTCATAGAACGGGAGTATATTAATTCAGCCTCCTTTCTTCTCCTACAAGCTGCTGAACAATCTTGGTCCCACCAAGGAGGGGAAGGATACTTATTTTTGAAAGGTTTTTTTAAGGGGATTGACTTATTAGCAGCAGAAATAATTGCATTTCTGAACTCTATATAAACAGGAGCAATATTATCATTGTTAATTGGGGGAAGAGTTGAAACCTCTTGTTCCAAAACTGTAGAATATAATTGCCAATTAGCTTTGGATAGATTATACTTTAGTCTTGGGCAAAATGTAAAATTTATTCTAGGTGAAGTAGGAGGAGTGATGAATATAGGAAAATGGTCACTGCCATAGCTAGAAGGTAATATTTGCCACAAAAGAAGGGAAGCAATATCTGGGGAGCAGAGAGTTAGGTCAACGGCACTTCTAACATTTTGTAATGGGGATACTCGACGGGTAGGAGACCCGTCATTTAGAATACAGAGATTAAAATTATCAATAAGATCTAAAAATAAGGGAGCCAGTGAATCACACAGATGGGAGCCCCAAACAGTATGATGCATATTAAAATCTCCCAAAATAACCATAGGAGGTGACAAAGAAGAAATAAGTGTTGCAAGTTCTGTTAAAACATTTGCATCGGGATTAGGAATGTAAACAGAGAGAATAGAGACATCAAGGGTCTTAATAGCAACAGCATTTACTGCTGGACTATGAGAAGGGAGAGGAATTTGTGAAAATGTAACTGTTCTTGAAATTAAAATAGAGGTGCCAGCACGACCATCACTCCTATCATCCCGGAGGCATGCATAGCCTGAAACCCTAAAATGAGACTCAGGTCTAAGCCATGTCTCCTGGATGGCAAGAATGAAGGGATGAAATTTATTAATGAGGTAAATGAGTTCATTTTTTTTATTTCTAATGCTCCGACAATTCCATTGAAGAATTGGCGGGACTGCGAATGTTACGGGCTAAGGAGGAAAGCTGAGTAAGTTTTTGATGTAAGCTGAGAGGAAGTTCCGTGTCATTAAAACGGGAGATCATGTTAATTAGAATTGATATCATAAGTTCGCAGAAATTATCATTACTAGAAGAGTTGTTGTCATTTCCCAGTAGAGCACACCCATTAGGAAGGGAAGAATTAGGATTCTCAACAATTGCCTGATGAGCTGCCATATCATATCCAGAATTTAATGATTGGCTATAGGTACGTTGAGGGATAAAAATTGTTTTTTTGTATGATGCAGTTTGTGAGAGCTGAGCCGAAGGGGTTGAAAGACTGTCAGTTATGGTATAAGGGGTCTGTTGAGAACAATTACGAGGCTGGATTCTTGTTGTATCAGCAAAGGATCTTTTTGTCTGAGGGAATCTAGCTGAAGCTTCTAAATATGAGATATTTTCTTGTGACATAACAAGTTTAATAGATTTCTGCCTTAGATGTTCAGGACAAGTAGGGTCTTTTGCGGTGTGGGGACCTGAGCAGAATAGACAAGTAGGAGTTTGTCGAGAACAAGCTAAACCTTCATGATTCTGTGCACACACAAAGCAGCGAGGGGATGATCGGCACTGGGAAGTAACATGGCCAAATCTACAACATTTATGACACTGAATTAGTGGCAAAATATATTTTTCTACTGGCATTGAAGTGTAAAAACAGTAAATATGGGGAGGAAGTTTTTGTCCAGAAAAAGTTAGAACAACCGTCTGAGTTGGAACCCATGAAATGCTATTGCTGTCACTCACTGATCGTCTATTAAGTCGCCGTGCTTTAATTATAGAACCATAGCCAGAGGGAATTTCTATAGCTGCTATTAATTCTTCTAGTGTCCACTCTATGGGAACTTGTCTAACTAGCCCCATACGAGTGATACTATATGAGGGGATGGTTGCTTCATATTTAGAAATTTGGAGAGCTGGGTGATCGATAAAAGTGTTTGCATCTGCAGCTGTTTTAAACTCCACTGATATTCTATTTCGTCCAACTTTTTTGACTCCATCATGGACTATATTTTTAATATTGTTATGATACAGAAAGTGACCGAATTTAATTGGTTTAAGAGTTACTCCAGACAGCTGATCATTTGAGATTTTACTTACGTGAACTAGAAAAGGAGCGGCATCATCTTGAGAGTACTTAACTTTTTTATTAATAAAATCAGGATGGGTATATGAGGATTGTATTGAAGGAAACTGTTGTTTTGGATCAGTAATAACTATTTTTTGTGGATGGGCAGACTCGTTACTTACTTGGGCACGTTTACGGTTAATTAGTTCTACATTATCAATGTTAATGGGTAAGGAAAAGGAATCATTGCGACCCCTTCCGGGATCGGGAGGTTCGTCCTCCATTATACTACTACAACAAAAAATTACATAAAAACGACACAACTACAAACACTTACTAATTTACAGATATTAAAACCTCCACCAAGACAGAAAAATTTACTATAGTAACTCAACAACACTTAATAAAATAATAAATTTTAAGCAAAAAAGGCACGACACTTGTATCTCTCACTTCCTCCTTCCTTTCAAAAAAAACCCCCACCCATGGTCACGGGGGACTGAGATGACTGACGTCCCGATGTCATTGTTAAGCCCGGAGTACCTTCAGCTTTTTTAATTATTGTTTATGGTCTTTGGAGTTAGTTCATTTTGCATAGATCGGACCATAAACAATAATTAAAAAAGCTGAAGGTACTCCGGGTTTAACAATGACATCGGGACGTCAGTCATCTCAGTCCCCCGTGACCATGGGTGCTGGAAAGCGCCCGAAACGTCGGGAATTAAAAATAAAAAGTAAAAATAAACGCGATAAAATCCGTAAAAGTAGTTTTAATCATGTGTAGTGTTCGCGTAAATATAAGAAATCATTACATATTCCTCTTGTAAAAACATTTGGTAAGGTAAATAAGCCATGGATAAAGAATGTCACATCTGAGTTAATAAGAGAAAAAAATACTTTCGAAGAGATAATACACTGTAACAAGGTCAGATAAAGGAATACAGGAAGCTAAATAACACTGATTAATAAGGATGCAAAGGCAGTTACAATAATCGACTATTAGAACCAGGACTAAAGAAATTTAACTCGTTCATAAGGCAGCAAATCACCTCAAAACTTAGCAAAACTAAAAATTTTACGGAATAATAATGGGCAATCTATGACACATCCTAAAAAAATAGCGCAAGTATTTGCAGATAATTTTTGTAACATATTTGAAAGAGAACCACAAGAAGAATTTCCTGCTTTAGACCCAAACCAAAGAGCAACTGAAGCTATAGAGGACATCACATTCGTGGTAACCAAAGTACAAGCTGCTATCAAAGGAATGAATATAGACTCTTCACCTGGCCCCAACGAAATATCCACACATATTTTACAGAACTGTGGACTTGATGATAGTAATTGACTGATAAGTTTAACTAGTGTGGTGTGCAGTCATGAAAAAGATAATAGGTACATGAGACAGTCCCTTAGCAAACAATACACTATTGGCAATCAGCAACATGGTTTTTTGTCCTCATAGATAAACAATATTAGATTTGTTGACTTGCTTATCATCCTGGGTCAACAGTCAAAATTATCGAGAACCAATGAATGTTATATATCTGGATTACGAAAAAGCTTTTGATAAAGTACCAATAGGCAGGCTATAACATAGCTTGGATTGAGACTTTTTTACTACAAAGAAACTTCAGAGTAAGGATTGGTGACACATTCTCAAATGAAAAATAAATACAAAGTGGTGTGCCACAAGGTTCTGTACTAAGGCCAGTATTGTTTATAGTGTTTACCTTTGATCTACCAAAAAGCTTGGTTTGTAATGTAAGCATGTACGCTGATGACACGAAGATATTCGAAAACCCACAAGTGGACTTTGATCACCTTCAAGCAGATCTAATTAAAATATCAAATTGGTCAAAAGAGTGGTATTAAATTAAATACAAGTAAATGCACAGTCCTCCACATAGGAAACCCTTGTTTCATATAAAATTGATATTATACCTCTGCAAGAAGTTAATTTACAAAAAGGTTTTTCTACACAATATTCTTAGAACAAAAATGAAAATGTAATCAAAGCATGTACTTTTTTTACATGGAAGAGCCATGCTGCAGCTATACTAATTGTATAGTTGACGCACGAATGGGTCCGCTCGACTGGGGATGGACCACACTCTCACAGAATACCAGCTTCAAATAGCAGCTTAATGCTGCTGTATTTCATATAGAACCGTAGAGAACCAGAGACCCTTTTTACTGGAAATGAGGCATTCCATCCTAGTCCTCAAGGCTGACAACGCATTTGAATTTTGATTCGCAAATGAGGATAGATGTAGATGTCTATGGGTCACAGCAACCACTTACCATCAGGTGGCTGTGTGCTCCCTTGTCACCCTTTTCCTATTAAAAAAAAATTGGTATATATGTGGACTTATACTATTCCACAATTTCTTACCATCAAAATAGGTAATCATCCAAAGTATGTAAGTCAGTAGGACTTGGAGCACAAAAACTTTTCTATACTATTTAAAATTAAATTTTATTTCTCGTTGCTGATTACTTAGGTAAGATTCAAAAACTATCTACTTTTGTTAGTCCAAATTTAGGATGACATATCTATTTTGTTCTATTTCTTTATTCATAAGCTAAGTCAAACATTGTTTCTTTTACCAAAGTATATAACTTATTAGATATTGATTAAGGGGCCAGATTAAGAGTACCCTTAACCAATGAGCATGTATGTATAAATATATGGATGTAAAGGAGGCGAGAGGTGTGTATCAGGATCGTGCCAAATGGAAGTCATCTTTACCTACCCCTCATGGTGACAGACGTGAATGTTTGTTTACAAGATTTTTATGTTTTGATCCAAATGTAAAAATACCATCCAAAAAATGCTATATTCTATTAGAAGTTATTTGTCTAAGCATTTGTAATTGTGGCTACAAATCTATAGGCAGCAAAGCAATATTCTTTGTCTTACTTGAGTTCCAAAATTTACAAGTGTTTAGGGTCAAAAGCAAGAATGCCAGAATTTCAGATTTTCCTAGAGAGAATATATACCTATGAATTATTTTTATCTGCTCTTAAAGTATACCAACTAAAACATGCAATAAACTATTATGGAAAATATAATCTGGAGAACCAATAATTCACAATCGCCCAGTAATTATTTGCAAGAAGAACAACTAACAGTTACAGGAGATATGCCACTACAACAACTACAATGGTAGCACAGCACAGCGGATGCTTCCTTGCCCCCTGTACTTTTTACGTAAAGATACTATTTCCATTTATTTATTTGAATACAAAATCCCTAAAAACCACTCAAGGAATCCTATGTCAAAATTGACTTCTCATCCCAAACAATTGTTTCTCACTAAAATATTTTCAAAATGTCAAGTCATGATAGGATATTGAATTAATTCGTTACATCAAAAATGAATAAAAAGGTAGATGTTTTAAACTCAAATAAAACCAAAAACACTAACCACACAGCTTGGGTGCTATTATAACAAATAGATGAACAAGCTCTAACAGAATATAGCAACTTTTTATGGCTGGCACTTTCAAATTTGGGCCAAAAATTTATAACATTGATCATGTCTTCATAAATTATAATAATATATGTCTAGTTCCAGTATACACATACTTTTCCTTCAGTTCAGCGTATTTCTAAACAGAAAACAATTAGTGGTCTGTGCCACCAATCTGATTTAATTATTTAATATAATATGCAAGTAAATACAATATACCACTATAAACAATGAATTAATTCATCATAACGTTTCATAGAAATTATAACTACAATTTTTTTTATTTTAATAGAATAACATGAAAAGTTGTGAAACTAACCTCAAAATTTTGTAAAGGACATACAGTCAAAAGAAATCGAAATTAATTTTGCATTTCGCACCTAAAATTGAAAAAATGTCACCAATTGCAAGCCTCAAACAAAAAATCTTTTGTAGCCCATACCATACATTATTCTATTTTGTGAGACCAGACAAAACTTATAAGAACAGCCATCAAAAAAGTAAAATGTTTGTGTATCAAATATGAAAAAATAAATGTTTGCAAACGATGTGAGTAAAATTAACATTATTTTATATTATAAAGTACCTAAAATAACATTCTACGTTCGTTACCGGTGAACAATATAATTGCGACCAAGAATCCAAGAAATGGCGGACGCCGGTGACAAGTAAACAAAACAAAAACGGACCTGTTGCGTAGAAAAAACAATTATTTTATCAATTCATGACTTAAAATAGTGTGCATAATCATTACTCTATAATAAACTGAAAATAAACTCACCATGTCGGGGCCCATATCCTTAACATTAGGTTCGAAAAAAAAGTCACTCAAAGGTTTCATGCGTACAAAACACCTAAAGCTCGATCAAGTACTACAACGAAAGCTTACATTCACAAATATAACATCACTCATCAGACGCACGTTTTATATATATATATTTGAAAGAAAACAAGACAAAAACATAACACATTTCTTACACTAAATCATTTTTAGTAACGAAATTACACTAAGAAAATCTAAACTCAAAAATACAATGTTGACTTGTTCCGAACAAAGGACATACGCCGACCACAGCGCCTGCGTCAAAACCCTCTATACACGGGAGCGTCATACGAAGTTAAAGTGCTTAATATTCCAGATAGATGGCGCGAAATACAACCCGCTACAAAACTGTTTCAGGTTACATCTATGTTATATTCCTTAGGTAATTTTTATTTTCACTAATATTAATGTAATACATATTAACGTAATATATAATTTTAAATAATCGTTGATGCGTCCTTTAATGATCGCGTGGCGTCTTTTGAACAACTTTATCGATTGAAGTCATACTCTTATTTACTTTACACAATGCATTAGATATTAAAATGTTTCATCGAGACAATTGTTCCTTTCAAAACTATATTAACTAACCCATTCGCTGTACCGTGCATATGATATAAATAATTTATATTGTCTTACTATTGTGTCTGAAAATCGGACAGTGAATGTGTTAAGATTCGATAGGCGACGCTATAATTAAGTTAGAACAATTTCTATATATAAAATATGGCACGAAATGATTCATATTCACATATTGATACGTCGGTTTAGTTTTACTCTAACCATTTTCCCTCATAAGTATTTTACGTATGGTTAAAAAATTAAAAAGATCATAGCCACATAAACCAAATTGTTTGAAATAGAAATTCACCTTTCTGTTTCTGTATTACTAAAAATGTTAATTTCTTTGAATTCACTTTAGTTCTTAATAAGATTATGGCATCAATTTAGCTATTAGAGCTAGCAAATTAGAACTATTTTATGCCACAAAAATTAAATACATAAGTAATTTGTTATTTGAAAGCATCATCAAAATTTTTTTGGAAATAGAAGTACACTTACTCGGATACTTTTATTTCTAAAAAAATATTAATATTCAATAGGTTTAAAAATACTAGTTTTTGTGAAATTAAGAAGTTCTTATAATCTTCTCTGTACCTGTACCGCATAATTATAGCCCATCACCAGAGCTTAAGCTTGCCTACAGACCTTCTAACATCAACTTCGTGATGATGACCTGATGAATCATGCACGCCTTACACTCGCACTCGTCTGCTCAAGGCTGCCACTTGGTGAGTACATAAGCGCAAGACGGAGTAACAACTTAAAAAGTATTGTCTAGTGAATATTATTAAATGCAGATGGGTTTGTGACGCACAAGCACACTGACCCAAACCAAAAATTGTTGAAAGGTATGAAGAAAATATTATAATTGGGGGAGGCCTATGTTCAGCACTGGACTTGAAGGGCTGTTAATGATGATGATGATGATGAAATTTTTCCATGAGTGTATAAGATTAATTTTATACTAAAAGCTAATATACAATCAATAGACGTGTCCACCTCCATAATATAATACATATAGTACCATTAAAGAATACTATTTCCTCAAATACACTCTACATAGAATTTGTGGACAGTGGATTACATATAGTTAATGATAAGTGATAACTGTATCACATAAAAATGAAATGAGACACAAGTAAAGGGAAGTATTGTTTAATACCTATTTGTTAGTAGATTGTGTTACTGACAATGAACAAGTTACCACACGCATCATTACTTTCTTATCCTTAGGATATTTTACGAATATCTGCCATGAACTGATGTTGAAAGAGTAACGATCTAAGAGCAAATCTCAATCTGAGCGAGACAAATTAGCTCTTCAGCACCATAAAACGGTAAAGTCCCGCGCGTGAATGGAATACGGCACAGCTTCTAAGAGCAGATGGAAAATTGATACAAGTCCTTAAGAAGCTCTTTCGCATTATGATGAGAGTAGTGCACTCTGAAGATGTAGAGCAAAAGTGGTGATCTTTATAATAGGCGACAACGCTCTATTTAAATACTACAGCCCATGCTGAGCCTTGTTTGCGCGTTATTTTCGGGAGTCAGTTTGAATCGTCTCACAAGCAGACTTTACGATATTCAGCCATCCGCTTTAGTACCTTAGACCACATACATATACCTATACCATCAATAATTTTTTTTAAATCGTAAACCCCACACTAGGATTTTATCCTGTATCGTGTATGCAGTTTAAAAACATAAATTGCACAAGGACAAACATCCAGACCCGGAACAATTATTTGTAGGCCATACAAATACTTGTTCCGTGTGGGACTCGAACCCTCGGCCCCCAGCGCAGCAACTCATTGCTAAGCCCTTGGCACCGCTTTAGGGACTGTCGGTATATCGAAGTGCTGAAGTGTGTACAGTACAGGCTACTATGAATATCTGGGTATAAAACCAGAGTACGAAACCTAAATAACGACCTAAAAGTGTAAGACAGTGAGGTTACATATCCCCGAAACACTTCACCACTGCATTGCAAGACATTAAGGCTACTTGTGTGGAAACGATTTTGTCATCAACATCATTGGCGAGTACATAACTCACCTTCGATTTGCCGATGATACAGTCATTATGTATATATTAAAATCGCCGAAGCACCTCAGCACTGTGCTTAATGACCTCAATGACTCCTAAAATCAACAAGACAATAGTCATGTATAACGTTCATGTCACACTTATGCCAGTAGTTGTTGGAGCACTAACTATATTTTAAGTTGTTGACATGTATATTTAGTTTACCTAATTCCTGGGACATATTATCGGAACTTCGACCGAGAAGCCAATCGACTTTCTAACTCAACTGAGCAGTGTTCGTTAATTTACTATAATAATAATAATAATAATAATAATAATTTCTTTATTTGCTTAAAACATGGTGTTTGTAGGTGGTACAGTAAAATAAGTTCACATGTTTTGCTTATAATTAGCATGCAAATTTAAGATTATATTCAGGTAACATTTATTTCAAAGGGATAAAATATATTCATTAAAGCAATGTCAACAAATCAATAATTATTAAAGCTTAATGTCAATAAATTCTTCAATGTCATACACTTTAAGTTCAATAAGCCACTTATAGAGTCTCGATTTGAATAAATTCATTTTAAGGTTTTTGATGTCATTGGGGATCTTATTATACACCTTAACACACATTGCTAAACAACTTTTTCTGAATTTAGCAGATCTTGGAATGACGCTTAATACTAATCGCTCCGGATTTCTTTTCCATCGAGAGTTTATATCTCTGGCCTTCTGAAAGAGCTCAGTATGGCGTTTTACAAAACAACTCATTTCAAAGATGTACAGTGCTGGCAAAGGAAGTAAGCCCAGCCTCCAAAACGCTGCTCTACAGGACTCGCCCGGTGGAATCCCACATATGGCTCTGATGCATTTTTTTTGCGCTATAAATACCCTTTGTCTCTCAGTACTATTGCCCCATATCATCACACCATAACGTAGAATGGAGGCTACATACGCGTGGTAAGTGGTAATGGCTGTTTGCAAGTTAGTTACGCTCCTTGTTTTATAAAGAGCATAAACAAAGCTGTTAATACGCTTGCATAAGGCCTCAATGTGTAATTTCCAGTTAAGATCTTGGTCTATCGTTATACCTAAGAACTTAGTATGTGTAATTTCTTTAATCTTTTCAATATCAATGTTAAAATTCAATTTATCATATTTGGATTTATTAAATTGAATGAAGTTTGATTTATCAAAATTTAATTTTAGATTATTTTCCTCTAGCCATTTAATAATATTGTCAATAGTATTATTAATCTCAATTTCGTGGTCATGTATTGAATTGTATTTATTTTTTTCTGATGTCACAATTATTGATATGTCATCGGCAAACAAGATACATTTATGACCAGTAACTTTGGTTATGTCATTTATGTACAATATAAACATAAGTGGACCTAGGACACTTCCCTGAGGGATACCACACGAGTTATTTTTTAGGGTAGAGGAACATGTCACCAGTTCGCTATTTATGATTTTGTTAACAGTGACGCGCTGACATCGATTCTTCAAGTAGGATGATAGCCACTGTAGTGTAGGTCCTCTTATACCAATCGTTTCAAGTTTATTTAATAAGAGGTCGTGGTCTACAAAATCAAATGCCTTGGACAAGTCAAAAAATAAACCTGTTGTTAGATAACCTTCATTCAATTTTGTGAGTATTGTTTGTACAAGAGTAAATGTTGCTAAAGTTGTCGACTTATCTTTTTGGAAACCGAATTGATCCTTACTAATGATGTTGTATGTGTTGCAATAATTAAGTATTCTCAGGTGCATACATTTCTCAAACACCTTCGATAGAATAGGTATAAGAG
This sequence comes from Parnassius smintheus behrii, assembly GCA_036936625.1. Lineage (NCBI taxonomy): Eukaryota > Metazoa > Arthropoda > Insecta > Lepidoptera > Papilionidae > Parnassius > Parnassius smintheus. The sequence continues at coordinate 20,545,249 of JAUPFT010000001.1, forward strand.
TAATTGGGCGATAAACATTCTTCTTGTTACGTATACCTCCAAACTTAAAAGCAAGAGGGTTCAAGAGGGTTTGTATTGCATATGTTATGGATTTACGACGTAATCCTTCACTGATGGCTGTATAAAGTATAGTTGGAAACCCCCTCTGCGTGAAAAAACTTCATAGCGAGGATATCCGATAAACTGTAGTGGCAACAGGCCGGCCCTGTAGCTTGAATAACTGAAAGTCAACATTCTCACAGAATACAGATTAGCATTTAGATGCTATCAAATAGCATTTAAATGCTAATCTGTTTTGTGGTGAGTGTAGAGAGCCGGAGGCTCTTTTTACTGGAAATGAGACATTCCATCATCTTCACATCTTAGTCTTCTGGAGTGACAACACATTTGCCTTTTGATTCTTAATCTAGGGTGGATGGATAGCTATAGATGTAAATGGGCCACAGCATCCTCTAACAATCAGGTGGACTGTGTACTTGTTTGCCACCCTTATTCTATAAAAGAAAGAGAACAAATGACCTTATTTACAGGAAACGGAGCATTATGTTAGTCCTCAGGGGTAACAATGCATCTACCCTTTGATTCTTGATAGATGTAAATGTCCATGGGCCGCAGCATCCACTTACCATCAGATGGACTGTGTGCTCGTATTTTACCCTTATTCTATAAAGAAAATATTGGTTGCCTTGTACCAGTAAGCGAAATGCAGGGGGCCTTCCACTAAATTCTGTGATGATCTGGTCAGAGATGCAAGAAGTTGATTGATGCAGGTGGTTTAGGAATGTAATGGCTTATGTTTCTTGGGGAAGGCTTAAGTTCAGAGGTCATGGGCTGCAATTATGATGAAGATTATAATATTTAATTTAAATATTTGTAATGTGTAGCTTATTTTATTAGTTCATTTGTGTAGTATTGCTACATCTGCTATCTTTAATAAATTAATAGAATTGTTTGTGATACCTTAAAATAAACCATAATTTTAAAAGATTCTAAATTTAAACAACCTCTGCTGGATACAAAGGAAGGATGTCTTAATGAAGGGGTGTTAAAATAATAAGCTATTATTTACACATATTTTTGAGCCTTCTAAACATAAGCTTGAGTACAAAACACATCATACAGTTTGTTTGTTTTAATAATGTCCTTGAGAATGAATGGTGGTCATGTTGGCCAGTTTTAATGAAATCTAACCATCTGTGCAGGACAAGAATACAGTGCATAAGAGTGTGCAATCACAGGTGCACTACACTCTATTCTTTACTCTTATAGTCCGATAGGAAACCCATATGACCAGAGGGATAAGGCGCAGGCCCAACGGCTTTACATACTTTCAGAAAATGAACTTACTCTCCTGGGCACCAATAACTTACTGACTCTGAGCTGCTACTAAGAATTTCTTAACAGAAAAACCAAATATTGATATTGACCCGACCCGGGATTAGAACTCAAACACCAAAATTCCGCTCAAGACTACAACTGCTCGGGGCAAACGGAGCAACAAGACCAAGGCGACCCCTACCACGCTGTCCGTGAATTTCTGCAATATCAGGGGACTTCACTCTAACCTAAACGCCGTCCACTACCATCTCGAGACGGCGAGGCCGGCTCTGCTCTTTCTGACCGAGACGCAGGTGTCCTCTCCAGCTAATGTCTCGTATCTCTCCTACCCGGTGTACAAACTGGAACACTCCTTTGTGCCTCGGGCTGGAGTTTGCGTTTACGTCAGAGAGGACATCTGTTCTCGACGCCTCGGTAGACTTGAAGGTTCGGACCTGTCCATCCTTTGGCTACGCGTAGACAGCGACGACCATCCGCGCGTCTACGGGTGCCTCTATAGGTCCCATAGCGGTAATACCGAAACAGACCGACTCTTCGACCACGTCCAAATGGCTACAGATTCGTTGCTACAGCAGATCCCTTCCGCAGAGATCGTGATCCTCGGCGACTTTAACGCCCATCACGCCGAATAGCTTGGTTCACGTTTAACCGATCATGCGGGGAGATCTGTTCATGATTTTGCCTTGGCATATGGTCTGACACAACTGGTTACTTCGCCTACGCGGGTTCCAGATGTGGAGGATCATGCACCTTCCCCGTTGGACCTTCTGCTGACCTCTCACCCGGACGGATATCAGATTTCCGTCGACGCCCCTTTAGGCTCCTCGGACCATTGTCTTGTTCGGAGTGTGGTGCCACTCACGCTGAAATCGCAGTTGCATTCTGCAGGCTGCCGCCGTGTTTGGCACTATCGGTCAGCCGATTGGGATGGGATGCGGTCTTTTTTGCATCCTACCCTTGGAGGCGGGTTTGCTTCTCGCCGGACGATCCCAACGTTGTTGCGGATTCTGTCGCTGATGTGGTACTTCAGGGTATGGAACTTTTGATTCCTTCCTCTGTGGTGCCCATTGGAGGCAAATCTCAGCCATGGTTTGGTCGCTCCTGTAAAATAGCATCTTGCTATAAGCAGGAGTGCTACCAAGCCTGGGCTGACGCATCAGCGTCCCGGGATGTAAACACCAGCGCTCTAAAAAAGAAGTATAATTCCGCTTTTAGGTCTTTCAAAAGAGTCATTGCCAAGGTAAAGTCAGAGCACATAGGCAGAATTGGCGAGAAACTAGTTCGCCTTCTTTCTGGAACCCGTGCATTCTGGTCTCTCGCCAAGGCTGTCCAGGGGAATTTCTGTCAGCCATCTTTTCCATCTCTGCACAGGGAGCACGACTCACTGGCCCATACCGCAAAGGAGAAAGCCGATCTTATAGGCTCTTTCTTTGCGTCCAACTCGACTCTCGATGACGGGGGGAGTAAGCCGCCGACCATCCCGCGGTGTGAGTGCTCCATGCCAGAAGTGCAGATCACACAGCACTCGGTTCGCAAAGCACTCCTCTCCCTGGACATCCACAAGTCGAGTGGGCCTGACGGAATCCCCCCAATTGTGCTGAGGATGTGTGCTCGAGAGTTGGCACCGGTTTTAACGCGTCTTTTCCGGTACTCCTACTCCCTAGGCGTAGTCCCAAAATCATGGAAGACGGCTTTCGTCCACCCGATCCCTAAAAAAGGCGACCGCTCAGACCCGTCCAAGTACCGGCCTATCGCCATCATCTCCTTGTTCTCCAAAATAATGGAGTCCATTGTAAACTGCTAGCTCATGAGGTACGTTGAGGATCACCAGCTGATTAGTGACCGCCAATGCGGTTTTCGCCGTCGTCGGTCAGCTGGTGATCTTCTGGTCTACCTAACTCACAGATGGGCGGAGGCAGTAGAGTCCAAGGGGGAGGCATTGGCCGTTAGTTTGCATTGCGAAGGCCTTCGATCGGGTTTGGCACAAAGCGCTTCTTTCGAAGCTCCTTTCCTGTGGGCTTCCCGAGAAATTGTGCGATTGGATCACCAGCTTTCTTGCAGATCGGGGCATCAAGGTCGTTGTAGACGGTGCAAGCTCCGATTGCAAGCCTATTAATTCTGGTGTTTTTCTTCTGCATATCAATGATATGTTGCAAGCCCGTAACATTCATTGCTATGCAGATGACAGCACTGGTGATGCTCTTTACACCGGCCGAGCCAATATTTCTCGGGTAAATGTCTCCGAGTGCCGGGACAAACCTGTGTTTGAAGTCGAGTCTTTGCTGAACAGAGTCTCGGATTGGGGGTGACTAAATCTAGTCCAGTTTAACCCCCAGAAGACACAAGTTTGCGCGTTAGCCGCTAAAAAGAACTCCTTTGTCGTATCTCGTCAGTTTCAAGGCACTCCCTTGTTGCCTCAGCCAGTATCGGAATCCTCGGCGTCGACATATCGAGTGACGTGCAGTTTCGTGGTCATTTGGAAGAGAAGGCCAAATTGGCCTCTAAAAAGCTTGGCGTGCTCAGCAGAGCGGGACAGTATTTCATGCCGGCACACCGCCTGCAACTTCACAAGGCGCAGGTTCGGCCGCACATGGAATACTGTTCCCATCTCTGGGCTGGGGCTCGCCAGTACCAGCTCCTTCCACTTGACCGCATCCAGCGCAGAGCGGCTCGAATCATCGACGACCGAGTGCTTTCCGATCGGCTCGATTCACTGGCACTGCGAAGAGATGTTGCATCTCTTTGCATTTTCTTTCGCATATACCATGGAGTTTCGAGGAATTTTTCGGATTAATCCCATCCGCCAAATTTCGTGAACGCACTACGCGGCAAACGTCCCGATACCATCCACACCAACTGGATGCTTGGCGGTCCACCACTGTACATTTCAAGAGGAGTTTTCTTCCGCGTACAACCTCTCTGTGGAATAGTTTACCACCAGCGACTTTTCCGGACCGATACGACCTGGGGACCTTCAAGAAAAGAACGTACTCTTTTCTAAAGGGCCGGCAACGCACCTGCAATTCCCCTGGTGTTGCGGTTGATCATGGGCGGCGGTAGTCACTTAACATCAGGTGAGGCGCATGCTCGCTTGCCCCCTCTTCTATATAAAAAAAAAAGATGATTGCTCCCTTACTAACCTATGGCAAAATATTCTCTAATGAAATATAACTACGAAATGTTTATATAGTAATTACTATGGAACCAAAAGCTGGGCCTTGCCCTTAGTTGTTTAGTTTAGCCCTGCGTTATAGTGGGGATGCAGGCGATTCGTTTGCAAGTTCACTTCACATTTCAATGCTAATGTTTGTTTTTGTTGTGTCTGTTAAAAATTTATGTTTTTTCAAAGATTTTTAGTGAAAATGTGAGGATAATAGTGTTCCTTGTGATGAATATAAGTGTATTAAAGTGCTAATCGGCGAGGAAAAGTTAAAATCTTTAAAAATGAAAATTGAATTCAATAAACATTTCTTCACACTTTAATAGGTACAGGACTCTTTAGTATTAAAGTTTAATTAATCTAGGTGTATTTAAAGATTTAATAACTTAATACCTATATTACGATATGAGTTAAAAATATCATTTTGAATTGCAGCATAAAATATGAGATACCTAGGTATAAGTTTAATTTTATAGCAAACAATTGTTACAACCTTTTTTAATATGAAGCCCAAATTTTAATGAAATAAATTAAATGAATACATGTATTGAGGTTTTTAAAGAATATTTGCTTTAGTCCATCAGTATATAAAATTTTAATAGCGCCATCTACTTAATTCTATAGGTGAAGTCATTTTATCGAATGAAAATTGATTCTCACGGTGGTACGTAAAGATTACACTAGATGGCACAAACACGCTATGGGCTAATTTAATAATTATATTACCTTAAGAGTTAAAAATATCATTTTGTACGGTTTATTAAAATTGCAAATGAATAATTATATAACAAATAGTCATTATTTTATGGTAAAAAAATTTAATTATCATTTCAGAACAGATTAAGACAAAAATTACCATATCTAATTCTTGTCTTAATCTGTTCTTCTATGCATATAACTTAAACAAAATAATTTCGATGTTTCACATCTGCCAGGTGTGAATATAAAACTAAAAAGTGGAGACAGATCAAGATGAGTGTATTTTTATAAAACTGCTAAAAACAACAAAAAAATATCTTGGGTTTGCCCTAGTTTGGATCCCTAGCTTCGCCATTGGGCTCTCTATATACCCTTCAGAACCATAAAATAGAAGTGCAAGCACAGCTATTTGGCGACAGCAAAATGAAAAAGTGGTACCTATTCAGAGAATAGAATAATTTTTATTAATAGTAATACTTATTGAAAGTCATTTGTAACTTTTTCTCTGGTTAGGAAAAAATCTCTGCCTTTTAAAAATCAACAAAAAACCTAGTGGAACTTTTTTTTTACAATCGGTTTAGTTCCTATGAGTGGTAAGTCAATGATGAAGAAGAATTTCAGTCATATAACATCTATGCACTTTCTCCAAAACATTATTGTAAAATATCTGATACATTATTATAAAATAAATCAATATTTTCATTTTACCAATTATCTGGTTACAACAAAACCTCTCACTTAAGCATTTGATATTCAACCATATAGAATAAAATAACCATATTGAATATTTGTTGCAAATCAGTAAATTGTTGTTTTTAAATGAAATATAAAGTCCATCCAAAAACTTGCTCAAAAATATTTGTTCATAGAAATATTCATAAAAAGAGTAAAATTTTGTGTTGTTACTAGACTGTTACTTAAGACTCTAGTGATTAAAGGATAATTCCAATAATAAAAAATAATGCTGACAGATGCTTTGTTAATTTAAAATGCTGCAATTCACTTCAAAAAAAGTGCTGCTGTGTTTCAGTGTGGTCAGTGTAGAGAACCGGAGACCCTTTTTACTAGAATCAAGGCATTCCATCTTAGTTCTCAGGGGTGACAATGCATTTGCATTTTTATTATTAATTGAGGATACATGTAGATATTTATGGGCCAAAGCATTCACTTACTATCAGGTGGACTGTGCTTGTTTGTCACCCAATGCTGTATAAAAAAAAGTATTTACCATGTGAAACAAAATAGCGCATGCACAAATGGGTGTCATGTCAAAAATTTGGGTCTCAATTTTATTTTGTGAGGAACTCCTGTTGTTTCCAATCATAACTGAGTTTGTTTCATTGTAATATTGTTTAATTTAAATGTTACACCTTTTGGTTTAGAGAGGTTTTTGTAGCGAACAATAATTTAAAACTGCCATAAAAAATGAAAAAAATAATGATTTTTTAAAACTCTTGCCATCAATAAAATTAAGCAGTTTCCCTAATTTGAATTTGTGCACAATATGAAGACTAACACTGTATATACATACAAATAAAATTTATGTGTCCATAAACATTTTTAAAATTTTTGTCTATCTGCCTGTCTAGGCTAATCTATGAAATGGCTGATTCAATTGTAATGATATAGAAGAGATCAATTCCAGGAGCGATGTAGGCTATATTTAATTTTGTAAATATAGAGTATTTTTTGTGAGCGATTTTTTTTATGAGCATGTATGCGTAGATATATGGATGTAAAGGAGGCGAAAGAGGTATGTCAGGATCGTGTCAAATGGAAGTCCGTAGTCTCTGCCTACCCCTCTGGGTGACAGGCGTGAGTGTTTATGTATTTTTTGTGATATAAATAAACTGGCAAAAAAAATTATTTTTTAAAATTTTTGTTGGATGCAAGAAAAGTTTCAAACAAATCTCTTTAATTTGCAATTCTACCATAAAAAAAGATATTTATATTATCTCTATGCTTAACATTACGAAGCAATATCCCATACTGACAATTTTAGAACACAAGTATGAGTGTTTAAGAGGCCGGTCCTTAAGAACCATACAAATTGACAGTTATGGTGATATATATTTTAAAAATATTAAAGAACTTCCTTCATTGAACAACAGCAAAAAAAATCTCAATAAGTTAGATGAGTCTGTACTTACACTGTTTGATAATATTAATTGTTCAAACCACTGTGATTGTTCCATCTGTATTAACCTTTATTTTTTTAATAAAAGATTATCTATGAAACCCACATATTCCATATAACAAAAAACATTGATAATAATAATTTAAATTTCTTCATAAACAAAAAATAATAGTTAATATAATACCTAGAAAGCATACCCATACCCTACCCTTTGCCGCCGCCTACTCACTATGGGCCTGCAGACTTTGCTATAAGACAAGCTAATGGCTATATACAATGCATGTTTTCTGTGACATTCATTAACATTCGGAGACCAACAGGTGATGAATAGGTAACTTGTGCAAAACACCGAAAGTAATTTATTCATGTCTAGGGTGCATATTATGCTAACACTGCTTGATACATTTGTGTGACCAGAAAATATCAATGTGGGAGTTCTTTAACAACTTCCCACGCTCAAGGACTATGGTCTTAAGAATTAGTTAAGATAAGCCTTTTTGAGATAAAATTTAAAAATATCAAAATGTAACTATATCACATCAACGAGATGAAATTAAGACTAACATTTATAAATATATGGTATCCAAAACTGTGTCACACCTCATCCCAAAACATCTCTACATAGAGAAATTACTAGTATGTGCAACAGTGTTAAATAATTATTTTAAATTATTAATAAATGACAGTATCAAATTTTAAGGAATTTAATGAGAGAGATGTTTAAAACTCACCTGGTTCCTGATAGCAGCCACAGGTGTCAAGCCAAGCTGATTTTGCCCTTGCAAGAACTGATTTGTAGCGGGGGCAAGCATTCCTGCTTGGCTTAAATACATTAAATGTTCAGCATTCTTTCCTATTCCATTCATGGCTTGCATTGGATTAGCATGATGTGGATGTAAATCATACAGGCCCTGCTGTCCCATCTGTGGCGCATTCTGTATTCCTTGCAATGGTGGCAACATCATTGCACTATTTTGGATTGTCAAATTATTGCCTATAGTATGGTTTTGCAGTGGTGCTAGTTGTGTATGGACCATGTTAGTAGCCAAGTGAGCAGGGTGACTTCCAATAACTGAGGGATTCATAGCAAGTGTGCCCACAGATGAGGCTATAGCTTGATTAATATATTGTTGATTTGTTTGAGAGCCTTTCAATTGTACAGCCCCCTGCTGATGCATGTTATTCATGGACATGGGTGTTGGGTTTTTCCATTTGTCTTGATTCTGAAAACATATATTATGATATTTTAAATCCAAAAGTATAAAAGCTGAATGTTTATTTTATTACATTGTTAAGCCATAATTGTGTTGATGACTTAAAATTAATACATTAATCATAGACAGCACACAATTAAAAAATTAATAGAGAACTAAAAACAAACCTCTGACATTGTATCATCACCAACCGCCCAGCGTTGTTTAGGGGCTAAAGAACAGGTAGGTAGTTCTCCTTCTTGTGGATCTCGCTGAAAAACGTAATGTACACCAGCATCATCTTGACTGCGCGTTTGTGGAGCGCGGGCATTTTGCAAACCTGCTTCGCCCGCCTCTTCTTCAGCCCCTGAACCCGGCCACTTCATTGGACTACCGTGAGGTTCGAGCATTCAGTTTCTCAACGTTTCAATCGTTCACAACCGTAAAGAAAGAAATTCTCACGATCTTCTGTATATAATTATATATAATAGCGTTACTTTCAACGCTATTCAAATCAAATGTATATGATATTATTTTACATGATACAATAAACTACATACGACAATCGGATCTCATGATAAAACCAATTGAAGGTTTGTACACTTTTTATTGCCTTTGTAATGACAGAAGTTTAATCGAAGCACGATGACAGCCGCCAAAGGAAACCAAAATATTGCCTGATATTTACAACTATATTTCCACGACTCAAAAACAAAGGCAGACAATGAAACGGTTTAATTTTAGGTGCAATTTTTACAAAATTTTGAAATTCAGACGATTTGTACAGCGTATCAACGTACTAATTCCTTAGAATAAGCAATTTGTCGGCATCGAGAACTGAACTGAATAAACACTCAAAATAATACACTATTCACACAATTTCTAAACAAAGCGACCACAAATATAATTACTATATGTACACAGGACTATTTACAATGTACAATTTTTACAAATAACCCGATTTATGCCATTGGCTACTGTCGATACTTTCCGATTCAAAAGAGACTACAAGCATCCTTTATTGCCAGTCCGCCATAGTCGGTCGGGCAGATGCGATGCGCGCGCAACGCGCAAAGCTATACTATAAACATAAATAAATACACCCTCAAACGTTCCTTTCGGGAGATAATTAAAGTCAAATATTAATTATTTTAATACTAAGGAAAGGATTTATTCCTAATATGACATACACTTTTATAAAGACCGTAAAATATCGACAATCCTTGCCCACACTACAATTCATATTTTTAAATCAAAAGAAGTTTAAAATTAGATTGATCAAATGTGACAGTAATAAAACGTATAATGGAACGAACTTATAATCTTAAAAACAAAGCTTCTTGTCAATGGTCTATCTTTTCTTTCATTGTTAAAGTACTCTGTGGTTATTTTAATTTAGTCTATTAACGACTAAAAATAACAAAACTGGTTTCCCACCCGATTGCCAACCCGCCAGTGTTGCCACCTTAGTGGATTTTCCACTAAATCTGGTGGTTTGGAACCCCCTTTTAGTGGCAAATTTTTGCTTTTAGTGGCTAGTGGTTTTTTTAGCGGATTAGGAATTTTATAATAAATTATAAGAAACGAGTCGTTTCATATAAATAGTCGTTTCAAACGTCTATTTAGCCATATTTTATACTTTCAAATATAAACCTATATATTTTTAGGAGTATATTTTACTACGCAGGCAACACCAATCCACGCATTCACGGGGTTCCCCGTTAAATATATTTAGTATAAGGCAACTAACAAGCGGGTTCAACACGCTTGGCAAGCAAGCGGGTTGAACCCGCTTGCTTGCCAAGCGTGGCAACTGGTGGCAACTATTGTAAATATGCCCCCTATGAGGCAATCTATTGAGGAGGCTTACCCGTTACCATTCAGCACCGGACTTTGATAGGCTCTGGAACCATGGAGGTTAGAGAACAGGAGAACGATCGCTGTAGAAAATAGTGTCCCAGAAATATGGACAAAATTACAAGCGCAGCGATCGCTAAGTTGTCTCAACAAAAGCGGGCTGTTGTGCGCTAGTTTGAAATTATTATAATATCTTTTTTTAATTATTATTATTTATTAATAAATAGGTGTGACATGGACATTAAACGTGATCTTTGTTTTGTCCATGTTCATCTTAAGACCTATCCGTTGGGAGACACCATTGAGGTCATTGAGCATAGTGCTTAGGTCCTCCAGCGATTTTACCATAAGGTGAAGAGTTTCGGGGATATAACGTCACCCTGTCTTACACCTCTCTGCAGTTGGATAGATTTTGAACTCTGGTTCTGTACTCGGATAGCCATCGTAGCCCTACTGTACAAACACTTCAGCACTTCGATATACCGACAGTCAACTTGGCACCGCTGAAGGGACTGTAGCACCGCCCAAATTTCGACGGAATGAAAAGCTTTCCCATAGTCCACATACGTCAGGCAAAGTGGCAGATTGTTCTCTTCGGTCTCTATACAATCTGCCGCAGGGTATGTATGTGGTATATGGTACTGAAGCCTTTTCGGAAACCGGCTTGTTCGGGAGGCTGGAAGTCATCGAGTCAGCGTGCGAGACGATTCGTAATGACTCTCGAAAACAGCACGTAGACGCGGCTCAGAAGGGAAATCAGTCTGTAGTTCTACAAGAGAGCGTTGTCGCCTTTCTTAAAGAACAAGACCACCGCACTTCTGCTCCACGCCTCCGGAGTAGTGCCACCATGGAGGACGGAATTGAAGTGCTTCCGAAGGACTTCAAGTACCGGTGTTCCACCCGCTTTCAGAAGTTCTGCTGTAATTCCATCCTCGCCTGGGGCCCTGCTGATTTTAGGGTGCTGGAGAGCCATTCTAATCTCGCTCAGACTGACGTCCGGGATATCATCGGAATAGTGTTGGGTAAGACTTGCTCTTGGATCGTTACTCACACTTGCGTGTGGCTCCAACGATGATGTGTACAGCTGCCCATAGAACCTCTCAATCTCACTCAAAATCTCAGGTGTCCCGGAAACGATGCTGCCACACTCAGTCTTCAGCTTTGATAGTTGGCTCTTTCTGGCGGACAGATATCTGGCAAAGATTTTGGAGATCGCTTCTTTAATAGGAGCAGTATTAAAGTTTCGCCTCATGCATTTGGAGATCTGTCTGTTCAGTTGCCTGTATGCTGTCAAATCTGTTGACGATTGAAGCCTCACACCTTGAACGAATTAACCACTGGACCCGATATAAAACACAAATGTATGAAAACTCGTTCAACCAAGTGGAGAATAACGCGCACGGAGATCTTATTACGTTAATGTAAACACAGATACGAAATTCGTAGAAGTTTACTCTATTTCTAGTGCTTGATCGTAGTCGATAAAAAATATCGATGAACGATTGAGAAAGAAAAGGCGTATCATAAATAAGCTGTAAAACAAAGGAAATAAAGGGATAATGAAGGTGAGGTAAGCTTCCGGTATTTAAATTTTAAATAAAATAAAAGAGGCAGGACATTTTTATAGACTTTATACAATTATAGTTATGATAAACGTCAAATGTTTTGTTAAGTTTAAATTATTTTAGTAGGTTTACTGACTTATTATGTATCATCTTCCTTAAAATGTGTTTCTCAGAATTTGTTGTGTTCGCTTGTTTTCTTATATAAGCAATTCTAATGTTTAAATACTTTTCAGCAACGGATTTCGCTAATTCTTCTACGTGATTCACGTCGTCGTTTTCAAATTTATGGAAATGAATGTCTTCGTACAATGGAAGTTGCAGCAATGTTTCTGTTACTTTCGAAATTAACGAAAACATTGCTGCAACTTGCAAATTTTAAATTTAATGACCTCAGATTGTAGGATACTGTTATATGTATAAGTATTTTTAAGTGTTATTGTATTGTACAAATAACATCATCATTCATTCGGTCATATCGTCAAATATCGATATATTTTTCGACATGGTCAAGCAATAGTCGATGTCAAATTGACTCACTCCACAATTTTAGTCACTGTTCTGAATGGTATAATCAAAACAAAAACAAACGACCAAGCCTAAAATTGCTTGGTTACTGACAAGACCGATATAGGTACGTCCGCTCATATGTCGAGTACGAATACCTGGGACAAATAGTCCAACTAGGTAAGTCCAACTTCGACCGAGAGGTCAATCGACGGATTCAACTCGGCTGGGCAGCGTTCGGGAAATTACGTACATCTTCTCGTCAGGTATACCTCAATCTCTGAAAACTAAAGTGTACAACCAGTGCGTGTTGCCAGTGATGACTTACGGATCTGAGACGTGGTCCTTCACTGCTGGCCGTATGAGGACGCTCAAGGTCACTCAACGAGCTATGGAGAGGGCTATGCTCGGAGTTTCTCTGCGTGATAGACTCAGAAATGAGGATATCCACAGTAAAACCAGAGTGACCGACATAGCCCAACGGATTAGTAAACTAAAGTGGCAATGGGCTGGCCATATAGCTCGAAGAACCGATAACCGATGGGGAAGAAAGGTTCTCGAGTGGCAGCCTCGTACCGGTAGGCGTAGTGTAGGGCGACCCCCCCCCCTACTAGATGGAGTGACGACCTGGTAAGACATGCAGAAAGTCGATGGATGCAGGTGGCTCAGGACCGTGCTTTGTGGCATTGCTTGGGGGAGGCCTACGTTCAGTAGTGGACTTGTGAAGGGCTGTAGTAGTAGTAGTAGTAGTATATACTTTATTGTACACCACACATATACAACGAATAAATACATTACAGAGAAAACTTAATATATACGTATGTACAATAAGGCGGTCTTATCGCTAAAGAGCGATCTCTTCCAGACTACCTTTGGGCTAAGGAGAAACTGGAATTAAGAACAGTAGGAGGTGGTGCGTTTTATGTTACACTTACATTCTAATATCTAAATAAACTAAACTATATTTTGTTAAAATATCACAATACATAAAAAATTATAATAAAATAAACATACATAATATTAATAAATAGGTATATATATACAAATATATACACATACATATATATACATAGATAATAAATAAATAAATAAATACAAAACAAAGAGGAAAAGAAAAACAGGAGGGCTGTAATGATGATGATGATTAATAAATAAATTATAAATCATGTTTTTATAATTTTAATTATTATAAATATTATAAATTATTACAAATACAAATTTTTAACTATTAATCATTTATTATTTTTTTAATAATACTTCACCATTTTATAATGTTTCTTTTTGTCAATAATTAAGAAAATACTTCGCAAATACTAGGTACTTATCGACGGCAAATTCTACAAATTTTTCACTCTTCACAAAATCATTCACTCCTCCATCGGTTGCCCAGAATTGCGTAATTTAATTAATTTTAACATTCGATCCCGTCTGTGTAACCCGCGTATCTTTCACCTTGATGTTTACAGAAACAACACGTCTTTCTTTAATCCGTCATTAGAATGTCTCGAAAATTTGACGAGCTGAGACATCGTAACGCCGATCCGGACATTTTTAATTCTAACATTTCACAATTTAGATCTGTAATTGCTACGTTAAATATGAAATTTCACGGATATCATTAAATAAGTTTTTTTTTAACTGTCACTCATACTATGTATTATTAGTTTATTTTTCTATCATACTTGTCATATTTTGTTTTGCTGTGCACACTTTATTGGATTATAGACTAGTTATAATATTTTTGTTACTGTAAATTATGTGTTTTGTATTGTCTTCAATCTGTTTGTGTGTTTATTATTATAGTATTTATAATTATTAATAAAATAAAAATAAAAAAAAATTAGGGACAAGTGGGCTATGCTTTAGCACGTAGCGATCGTTCTCCTGTTCTCTAGCATCCATGTACCATTACGTCCATGGTAACACCAACAAAATGGAACGCAGTGAGTGAGCAGCAATATGCGCGCCATCTGCATCCCACGCTTACAGGTTTTTAGCAAATATAGAGCACAGTGCGCAAACTGCGTTAGCTCATTGTTCACCCAGCTTGTAATCTAGTAATTGAGAGCGAATAAAAATGGGCGTGTTAACACTTAACTGTATTTATTCAGTTAGGTGTTGTGTGTTTATAAAATAAAATGTAGAAAAAAAATATTCCTATCACTCTTATTATTGTGGTCCTTCACTGCTGACCGTATGAGCTCAAGGTCACCAAGCGAGCTAGGAAGATGTCTATGATCCAAGTTTATTTTCGTGATAAACTTAAAAATGAGGATGTCTGTATTAGGACCAGAGTGACCGACATAGACTCTACGGACTAGTAAGCGCAAGTGGTAATGGGCCGGCATATAGCTTGAAGAACCAACAACCGATGAGGGAAAATGGTTCTCGAGTGGCTTTAGGGCGACACCCACAAGATGGAGTGACGATCTGATAAAACATGCAGGATGTCGATGGGTACAGGTGGCTCAGTGCATTGTGGCATTACTTGGAGGAAGCCTATATTCTGCAGTGGACTTGTGATGATGATGATGATGATGACTCATTTTACATTTTACGGAGTTTTAGTTTATAAAAATATTCGTGCAATATCACAAGTGTTCAATAACACTGTATTTTGTGGACAGTTATTTAAATAAATTCAGAATTAATTTGATAATTCTAGCACATTTACATTTTTAAGTTTTTGTTATTTCATTTTAGTAGATATTAATAAATTTTATAGTAACTAATTACTATTTAAATAGATAATAGTGACATACAAAAACATACATAAACATAAACACTCACGCCTGTCACCCAGAGGGGTAGTAAGAGACTACAGACTTCCATTTGGCACGATCCTGACACACCTCTCTCGTCTCCTTCGCATCCATACACCTACGCATACATGCTCATCGGTTAAGGGTACTCCTAATTTGACCCGTTTTCAATAAATCGCCAATTTGGTCGATAAATCTCCGCCTAGGACGTCCATTTCCAACTCTGCCATTCACTTCTGCAACATAAATTTTCTTTGTCACTCTTTCCTCATTCATTCTTTCCACATGACCAAACCACCGAAGCATTCCTTTCTTAATCTTGGTCACAACATCATCTTACAAACCACACTCTTCTCTTATTACACAATTTCTTACCCTGTCGTTCAGATTCAGCCCTAACATACTCCTTAAGGACCGCATTTCTACTGCGTTGATTCTACTCTCGTGCTTCTTCTGCCACACCCAACTTTCACTACCATACGTTAAAGTAGGGACCAACACAGCATTGTGAATTGCCATACGTGCCTTTTTTGACACATTTTGACTCTTCACAATAGAGTGCAGGGCCCCATTTACTCTATTTTCCGCATTCACTCGTCGTTCTGTATCCTTATCATATCTCCCATCCCTGCTAAATACGCAGCCCAAATATACGAACTCATCTACTTGCTCGATCAACTCCCCTTCTATTCTTATTTCACAAATCGTTTTACTTTCTTCTCTTTCAAAAACCATAACCTTCGTCTTACTTGCGTTCACTTTCATACCCCTTTCTTTTAATGATCTGTTCATTAATGTAATCATCATTTGCAACTCGGCCGCCGACGACGCAAGGATAACTTGATCATCGGCGTACAAAAGGCATTTGACGGTTAATCACCCATTCTTAATCCGCATTCTTCAACTTTCAAATTTTGCAAACAACTGTCCATAAATAGGTTGAACAGCCACGGGGAAGCCACACAGCCCTGTCTGACACCTTTATGGATGTCAAACCAGTCCGAGTAGACCCCGTTGATCCTAACACAAGCACTAGAGTCCCTATAAAGAGACTCCAATGCCTATATCAAGCCAGCGCTCAACCCAAATGAGTTCAGTGTTTGCCATATCCCTATCCAGTCTGTCATAGGCCTTTTCCAAGTCCATGAACGTACAAAAAACCTTTTGGTTTTTGGCCAAAAACTTCTCCGCGATCATGCGCATGGAAAAGACTTGATCTGTACATCCCATTCCCTTCCTAAATCTCGCTTGCACATCCCAAATTTTTCCATCAGTTTCTTTCATCACCCTTTCAATCAGTACCTTAACATAAAGTTTTCCCACAATGCTAAGAAGGCTGATGCCACGGTAGTTTTTAAAGTCCTGCTGCGACCCTTTTCCTTTATATACTGGGACTATCACGGCTTTGCACCCGTCTACCGGTACCCGCTTCAGTTCCTAGCATAAATTAAACAAGGTGTGCAGCAGGCCTGCCACGACTTCCTCTCCAGCCCTTAGCATTTCGAGTGAAACTCTATCATATCCGGCAGCCTTACCTGCTTTCATGCTTTTCATTGCTTTCATTATTTCATCTATACTTATCTCGCTACCTCTTTCCTCTTCTTTAAGAGTTTCTACTTCACTTAGTACACACGTTGTCTCCTCACTCATAAACACGCTTTCAAAATATTCCTTCCATCTCTTTAAACACAAAACTTCGTCATTCAGAATATAGCCATTTTCGTCTCCTATAACATTCATGATAGGCTGTTTTGAATGTCCCCTGGCAGTTCTTACAAGTTTCCAGAACATTTTAATATTTGCCTGGAAGTTATCCGATATTATTCTATCATTCTTATCCGTTCTTTCTTGCTTTTTGCTTTCAACTACTTCTTTTACTCTCTTATTAAGATGTTTAAAGACTGCCTTTTTTCTTTCAATATCATCATTCGTACCGCTAGAATTACCAGCCTTTATTGCTAGTAAATCTAGCCAAGCTCACTTCTTTGCTTCAACTTCCATACGTATCTCATCAACCCACCATAACGTATTATTTTTCCTTTCATTCTTCCTTTTACTAACACCACATACTTCTGTAGCTGCATCCACTAAACCTTTCTTTACATTTTGCCATACATTCTCCAAGTCTAACTCCTTCATACGTAATTCATCCAAACCACTTATATTTTCTTTCAGTCTACATTTGAACTTGTTTTTCTCACCTTCATCTTGTAACTTTTCTGTTCTAATACGCTGTAACGCAGTGGTAGACACAGATGATCAATGGCGCCAACGCCTGAATAGACCATTAATTCGGCATAAAACCAAATAATGATCCGTTCCTACGTTAGAACCCCGGTAAACCCTTGTATCTACCACTGCGCCCCTCAATCTTTCACCCACAATTATGAAATCTATCATGCTTCTATCGTCACCTCTTTCCCAAGTATACATGTGAATCCTCTTGTGGCGAAAGCAAGTGTTCGTCACAAAAATATTCTTTTCCATACATACGGTGAGGAGACTTTCACCATTCTCATTTATACTTCCATCACCAAACGTCCCTAATATCATTTCATAACCAAGCCTCCTCACCCCACCCTTCCATTAAAATCTCCTAGCATAATAATATTTTCATTTCCCTTACACTTCATCAACACCATCCTTATCATTTCCCAAAACTGCTCTCGGATATAAGTGGGCTTAGACATGTCTGGGGCGTAGACCCCTAACACAAACAACTTCTTTAAGCCCACTTTCATTCGTATCCATAGTAGTCTTGGGCTTACACATTCATACTCTTTCACACATCGGCCCATTCTTTCTGAAAGGATGATACCTACTCCCTGGCATGCCCGCTCGATCTCGTCTACACCAGACCAGTATGCGGTATACATGCCATGTGTAGTGACATCCTTCCCCTTCCTTTTCGTCTCATTTACACATAACACATCTATTCCTCTATCATACATCATGTCGCATACTTCATCCATTTTATCATTCATTGCCCCACATACATTCAACGTAGCCAGACGGGCCTCTGCAATTCACTTTTCGCCTCTCCGGGAGACAGAACCTGACGGGTGGCGAACCTCGTCGCCGGTTTTCCTCCCGGATAATAGTGACATTTATATAAAATCATAAAATTAAGGATTTTGCTAAGTTTAATTTATAATCTACAAAAAGTTTTAGTAGGTATTGTTTTTTTATCTGTAAATAAACTGATAAAAATCCATATACATACTTTAATATTATAAATGCGAAAGAGTGTTTGTTTGTTTGTCCTTCTTTCACGTCGCAACAGAGCGTCGGCATGGCATGAATTTTGGTATGGGGATAGTTCGGTGGCTGTAGAGTGACATAGGCTACTTTTTTCCGTAAGAAAACGTATCATTCCCGTGGGAAAATCGAATATGTTGCAAAATTAAATTCAGCTAGGTGGCGCCACCGTGATTCTACAAGACGGAGGACGGTACGATGGACGAACACAGAAGGTCAGAATATCTGGATTATTATGTCTTTTTACCAAAATTAAGATATAAAGTGTATGGATCTGTATTTTTCCACGCAGGACCGGGAAGAGAGCGATAAAAACATAAAATTCACCAGCTGATTTTCTTCAAACGTTTTGGTGCATTGTAATTCACAGAATAGGCGATAACCTTGCAGAAGATATTAAGTAATCCGTTGATGCTCTGCCTACCCCGCAAGGGTTACAGGCGTGATTATAAGTATGGATCAAAAATACTATCACCACCTGTCACGCTTTCAGCCTTAACTATTACTTAACTGTGGTAGAAACAGTTCTTAGTAAGCCTTATTAATAAGCCTTAGTAATATTTATTGAACGGAAATGAATACAGTTCTTATATGTGGTTATGTATGAATCGGTATTACAATAAGAAAAATTGTGCAAAATTGTAAGAAGAATATTTATGAGAGTTCTTATTAACTAACGTATACATAGTTTAAATTGATTCCGCTAGATGTCGTTACTAGGTTTTTAAAACGCGGTAACGAAATGTTTCTTGACATGTACTTAACTCCCGCCGTTGAGCCGCGCGTCAACTTGTAGTGCATACGGTACCTATACGCTTAAATTGTTTCTATTTCGTAGCTTATTCGACTACCTGCTTTCGATTTCGGTTCTTTGTTATTTGCTTTGTGATTCTGATTTGGTTAAATTTGAATGGATTTATATTGGCTTTCATTTACGGATTTGTGTATTTTCTTGGATCGGTTTTGTTGATTTGGTTGGTATTCCTTTACACATATTTAGACTCTGGCTTTGATTTTGGATTTTATTTATTTAGAATCGTGAATTGGTTTTCGTTGTTTTAGGTCGTTTAACAATATTTCAAAGGAATATTAATAGTATATAATATAATAATAATATATAATATAATAATAATATATAATATAATAATAATATATAATATAATAATAATATATAATATAACACTTACTTCTTTTTTCGTTGGTTATATTTATATTGACTACTGCTTTCTATTTCGGTTTTCTGCGATTTGTTTTGTGATTTGGTTTAAGTTGATTCGTTTTTTTTGGCTATCGTTTTCGGATTCGTGTTGTGTCTTGAATTGGTTTTGTTGTTTTAATTTAAAAAAGTATTTAAAAGGAATATTTATTCCTTTTAGATATTTTGGATTTGCTATTAAAAAAAATTTAAAAGGAAATTTAATTCCTTTTAGGTATTTTAACGTTTTTTTATAAGTAGGTTTTTTGTTACTTCATAATGCCTCGCAAACGTAAGTCCAGCCTTTCAAGAGTATCTTCTCAAAGACAAGCGAAAAGATTAGCTCGATCGCTAGAATCTTTAGAAGTTGCTGAACTGAAAAGGCAAGAACAAGCAAAGCGTCAGGCTGCCTTTAGAGCATCTGAGACACCTTCTCAACGTCAGCAAAGGCGTTTTGAACAGACAGAGCGTCAGGCTGCTTTAAGAGCTTCCGAAACACCTTTTCAAAGTCAGTTAAGGCGTCTTGAACAGGCAGAGTGTCAAGCTACTTTAAGAGCTACTGAAACACCTGCTCAAAGTCATCAAAGGCGTCTTGAATAGGCAGAGCGTCAATCTGCTTTAAGAGCTACTGAAACACCTGCACAAAGTCAGCAAAGGCTATTCGAACAAGCGGAACGTCAGGCCGCCTTAAGAACCGCGGAAACACCTGATGAAACTCAGCACGGACTCATTGAGCAAGCTGAACGTCAATCTACTATAATGGCATCTGAAACACCAGAACAGACACAGGCGCGAAGAGATGCAAATGCACAGCTCCAAGCTGAACGTCAATTATGATTCGTTGATTGATTATAAAAATCACAGGTTAGTTGTTATCGGACTGATGGACAAGGCGTGTCGATTTTGCAGCGCTTTAAAATGGAAAGATGAGACCCCAGGCATGTGTTGTTCCAATGGCAAAGTGTCTATTCCGTTACTTGGGGAACCAGAAAAACCTTTGAAAACTCTCTTTTTATATGATGCTAATGAGTCACGGCGCTTTTTAAACAGGATCCGGAAATATAACTCATGCTTTCAAATGACGTCCTTCGGAGTTGACCGGGAAATAATAATGCCAGGATTTTCGCCTACATTTACGGTGCAAGGGCAAATTTATCATAGAATAGGTTCACTTTTTCCAACTGAAAACGAACGGTATAAATTTTTACAAGTATATTTTATGGGTAACGAAGGAATTGAGGTAGACCGTCGCTGCCAATTTATCCAGGGAGTTGAGAGAGACACAGTGTTCAAAATTCAAAGATTCTTGCATGAACGTAACATTTTAGTCAAAACATTTAAAACTGCTTTAGAAAACCTACCTGAAGAGGATTGTAAAGTCGTCATTCACGCAGATCGGACCCCTCGCGGGGAGCATGAAAGGCGCTACAATGCACCTTTGATAAACGAAATAGCAGCCGTAATTAGTAGTGATCAATTTTCTTCACGAGACATTGTCTTGCGAGCACGTGATGATACGTTGCAACGGGTAGCCGATACACACAAGTTTTATGACGCAATACCCATTGATTTATTGCAAAGGACAAGAGAGTTATCATTTTCAAATTCCACTCATTAACCCGGTCGCAAAGGAGCCTACTCCGAACAAAAAAGTATCATGTATGTATTTTTATGCGTATCATATGATGTTGCGGGAAAATGATTTTAACCTCTTAGCCTGGTGTAGACAATTATTTCATAAATTTTTGGTAGACGTGTATGTGAAGGTAGAAAGTGAACGTCTCCATTATATTTATTTAAATAAAAAAAGCTGCGCGTTGAGAATTATATACATTTACAAGATGCAGTTTCTAGCGACACCAGTGTAAACCCCAGAGATTTAGGTAAAATGGTAATTCTGCCCTCATCACTTGTTAACAGTCCACGCTACCTACATGAATACACACAAGACGCATTCGCCTATGTACGAACTTACGGAAGACCTGATCTTTTTGTTACTTTTACTTGCAATCCCACATGGAAAGAAATAACCGAGGAGCTAATGCCGGGCCAAAAAAGTACTGACAGACACGATTTAGTTACTAGAGTATTTAGATTAAAAGTACAAAAATTAATGTATGTAATTAACAAAGGGAAATTTTCGGAGAGGTGCAGTACTTCATGTATTCTAATATGGCTTAAAGAGAAGTTGCGGCCCAGCCAAATAGACGACATAATAAGCGCCGAGATTCCGGATCCTGAGCAAGATAAAGAATTGTATGATACCATCGTCCGAAATATGATTCACGGTCCATGTGGAGCACAAAATTCAATATCACCATGTAGGAAAGAAGGAAAATGTGCAAAGAAATTCCCTAAACAGCTATTAAAAGAAACAGTGCACAATGACAATGGCTACCCTTTATACAGACGCAGAGCTCCCATCAGAGATGGTGGCAGGAAAGTTACAATCAAATCTCGCTCTGGAGGGTTCGAAACCTTAGATAACAGCTGGATTGTCCCGTATTCGCCCATTCTATGTAAAATGTGTAATGCCCACATTAATGTAGAAGCATGTAGCTCTGTCCGCGCAATCAAGTATATCTGTAAGTACATAAATAAAGGAAGCGACCAAGCAATATTTAATCTCAGGGGTGAAGGTGAGGCAAATCCCGTTAATGAAGTACAGACCTTTCAAGCAGGGCGTTATGTCAGCAGTAACGAGGCAGTGTGGCGTCTCCTTGACTTCCCTTTACACGAAAGGCACCCAACAGTTACTCACCTTACTGTGCACTTAGAAAATGGAGAGCGTGTATATTTCACCGAAAGAAATTTCCAAGAAAGAATTGCATCACCGCCAAAAACTATACTAACAGCCTTCTTTCAACTTTGTCAAACAGACCCCCTTGCAAAAACGTTGTTATATTCTGAAGTCCCCCTCTATTGTACTTGGAACACATCTAGGAAGGAGTGGAAACGCCGTATTCAAGACGCGCCTGTTGCAAATTGGCCCGGTGTAAATTCATCCGATGCCCTTGGTCGTGTGTATACCGTCCATGTAACTAATTTTGTATGTTTCTGTTTACGATTGCTGCTGCACCATGTTCGGGGTGCTACAGGATAAAAAGACCTTAAAACTGTCAACGGTCAAGAATGCGCATCTTATAGAGAAGCATGTGAAGCTCTGCATCTTTTAGAAAACGATAATCACTGGGATGAAACCATGGAGGAAGCTGTGCAGTGCCAGTCAACAGCCAAAATTAGGGATCTTTATGCAACTCTCATATCATCTTCCGGGCTATCTAATGCACATGTATTGTGGGACAAATATAAAGAGTACATGGCGAAAGTTATTTTGCGAAGATTACAGCAGACACACGCGAATATGACATACAATGAACACATTTAAAATGAAGCACTTGGAAAAATTGAAGATAAAGTAATGGCAATGGTAGGCAAAAAATTAAGCGAATGATAAGCCCTCAGCGAACAACCGAAAATGAACTAAGTGATGAAATTATACGTGAAACAAACTACGATATACCAGCTTTGTAGCAGCAAGTAGCTGAATTTGTACCCCGCTTGCTTCCCGAACAAAAACGAGTTTTTGACAAAGTATTAGGACAAATTGAATCTGAAAATGGTGCACTTTTCCTTTTAGATGCCCCTGGAGGATCTGGGAAGACATTTTTGTTAAATTTATTATTAGCACCAGTACGGAAAGATAAAAACATTGCTGTGGTCGTAGCTTCCTCCGGTACAGCCGCCACGCTGCTAAGCGGGGGCCGCACTGCACATTCTGTTTTAAAACTCCCTCTAAATCTAGCCCAGGAAGAATCGCCGATCTGCAACTTTAGCAAAAATAATGCACGAGGTATAATGCTACGACAATGCAAACTTTTAGTGTGTACAATGTCGCATAAAAAAGCTGTAGAAGCACTAAATCGAACGCTCCAGGATTTGCGCAGCAATACCGATGTAATGGAAGGAATGGTGGTTTTAGTGGCTGGTGACTTTCGCCAAACTTTACCTGTCATTCAAAAGGGCACACCTGCAGATGAAATTAAAGCATGCCTCAAGTCGTCTATTTTATGGAACAAGGTGACAAAATTCAGTTTAACTACGAATATGAGAGTACATTTGTATTGTTACGAGCTTGAGGTTCGTGACAATAAAAATTGCCGATAAAATTACCTAAATTAACACTTTAATTTACTTTACACAAATTAAAACTAAAAACACTAATAATTAAACACACTAATTCACTTAATTCCGCTCCGAAGCTTCGCTTGTGTCGCTGAGTTCAACTCTGTGCCCCGATCGCATCTTGCAGCGCCTATTTATTTAAATTAGCAAAGAAACATCCCGAATCTTCAGGTAAATGCGCGCAAAGGGACGAGTTTGCGAGTATAGATTTTCTAGAAACTTAGTTCTTCGGATGGCGCTGTCGGTTGAGAGTGTGATGTCATTCTCTGCAGAGCTCCCCTCGCTCTCGTTCCTGACACTAGATGGCGCTAGTTGATTTATTCACACAACAGTATAATGCTATCAATGCTGGAAACTATGCTGACACACTATTAAAAATTGGCGATGGGCGGTTGGAAACGGATGCTGACGGCTGCGTTAAATTGACGAGAGATTTTTGTACAGAGTCATTCCGAATTAATTGCGAGCGTTTATTCAGATTTAACCAACAACATGCATGAAGACAAATGGTTATGTGAAAGGGCAATTCTTGCACCAAAAAATGAGAGCGTTAACAAAATAAATTCAGATATATTAAGCGAAGTAGCAGGAGAAATAACAGAGTATTTGTCAGTAGACACAGTTATGGACACAGAACAGAGCACTTCATATCCCGTAAAGTTTCTAAATTCTCTAGAGTTGTCAGGTGTGCCCTCAGATAAGCTTCAATTAAAATTAGGCGTCCCAGTCACGCTAATGCGAAATTTAGATGCTCCTCGGTTATGTAACGGGACAAGGCTGCGTGTGACACATCTTGGACGGTACATAATCGGTGCTACAATTTTGACAGGCGTAGGAAAAGGTGAAAATGTTATACACCATGTATATACCACGGATCCCTATAATTTCCACAGATCTTCCTTTTCAATTCAAAAGGTTGCAGTTACCTATTAAGCTCAGTTTTGCAATGACAATTAATGAAGTGCAAGGGCAAACGTTACAGGTAGCGAGGGTCAACTTAGAAAAACCGTGCTTCTCTCATGGTCAGCGTTATGTAGCACGTTCGCGTGTGTCAAATGCCCAGAATCTCCACATTCTTTCCCCGAATCATCCAGCATATTCCAGCAAATACGGGCGCTGACCGACCAGGCGCAGAAAGTTCGAGTGTGGGGCTTCTAGAAAGTACTCTGTGATAATAACGCGCCAGTCGATCCACATGGACGATCTTAGGAATACCTATTGCGCCTTTCTGTATCCGGTCCTGGTCACAATCCGGTACGGGCCGTCCCATTTAGCTTGAAGCTTAGGAGATTTCCTTTTGCGGACTGGATTGTCACACTATGGAGTGTGATGTCTGTTGAAGGAGTACAGACTGGGTATTAAAGTGTCCATAGAAAACCGTTAAATAAGGGTGGCGCCACTATAGCTACGGGCTACATTTTAAAGGACGTGCCGAAAAATATAAGTAGGATAGACGACTTTTTCGAGGTTATATATACTAAATAAAATTATTTTAGATTTTAGAGCTACTGAGCAGTTTAGCAGCACACTTCAAACCGTAGACAACTGCTAAGTTCATTTAAACGCGATAAATTCCGTAAAAACTAGTATTATTTCAATCAGTAAATAACAGTTTAAAAACTTTCCACAACAGCGCTGGAGTAGCTACTGGGATTAATTAACTTTTTAAATGTTATTTACTGCTTACAGATGGCCACTTTTTCAACTATTCTACTATGGGAGTTGGTACTCCTTACTTCTACACTCCATACATCACACATTGCTGCATTTTGAGAGTGGTACGCATTGAGTTAGGTTAGGTTATCTATCTCACTTACACAAGTTGCGAAAACAATATCGTCGCTAAGATTAGATAAAGATAGACACACAAACATGCAATGGCGGGTTGGTGTGGCTTACTATATAAAATTTTACCTAAAATACGCAATAAAAATGAGCTTTTTTAAGCTGCAGTTAATTGTTTTTATATTAAAAAAGTATATTTTATTTTAAAATCTTTATTGCGTCCCCTTAGAAAAAAAGACTACATAGCTTATCAGATGAATAGAAGTATTGATGAAATAAAACATATTTTTATAAGTATTTTTATTGTACTAATAAATCAAACAATATAAAATAGGTAATAAAATATAATTAATATAAAATTTATATGAAATTATAATTAATATCAAATTATTAATATAAAGTAGGTAATAAAATATATTTAATAGATAATTCATGAATAAATTAAAATAAGAATAATTAATTATTTTGTATGAAAGATAAAACATGGTTTTTATTATTATTTCCAAAATATTTAAAATCAGAGGTAAAACATAACTTACTCCATTAATTATATAGTCTCCCTTTAATGTAGGATAATCACAAATGCGGAAAAGTGGCAAACATTGAACCTAAATGGCAATAGTCGATAATTTTATTTAATTAATAGAGGTTTTTTACGTTTATATGAAAACAAGAACCAAAAAGTATGTATTGAAAGTGATTCCGCTTGATTTATTACGTTTTTGTGACTTTGAATAGCATTCTTTCACTACGCATTTACCCATTTTTTGTCGCGGCTCAACTCTGTCGGCGTCACATTGAACTGACGTTAACTAGGCATATGGCTGTGGCCATATGTACAGTGGGAACGCTTTGGCGCGGTTATTACTGATCTAGTGTAATATATAAATCTGTGGTGGTACTACATCAGCGTTAAGCAAGTCTGAGAGTTGAGGCCCCATACACCAAAGTCGACGCTTCCAATGGGTGCTCGGGCGAGGACTTTGTGCTCACTGTCGAACGTGAGAGAGATAGATCGCGTTCCAAACACGGTGTTGCTAGGTACCGTGCATATAATAATTAGAGATTCGCATAGAAACGAACGGAGCGTTCGTACGTTATTAGCAGAGATCGAAGTTGGGTATGTGAAAATACCTAAAGTTTGCAGCGGTACATAACAAGGAGCTGTTACAATCACTCAAAATGAACTGGTTTTGTATTTTACCGGTTCAGTTTCGGTTTGTTTGTTTTACGTGTTCCTTACCTTTGAAATAATAATCTATATATTTTTCCGATTCAAATTCGGTTTTTAGTTCTACTTCTTCTTTACCGAAACACAGAATTTTACATATCTGCAAAATGGGTGCGTTTGGCAGAAAAAAGCGCTAGCAAGCGCTTACTAGCGCTAAAATAGTTTTCGGCCAGGACACGATTGCTACTTCAGTAGCGCTGACACAATCCGCCATTTTGCTTATTTAATTTGTTTGTTTTTAAGTAGAGTTTATAAGTTGTTGTTTTTGCAATATTAGTTTTAAGTAATATAATGACATGAATAGACATATACATGTTATTAAAAATCATGATTGGTAAGTTTTTAATATGAATACTTCACAAAAATAAATTTAAATTAGGTTAGGTTCCCCGGTTAAAACTAACATCGTGTCCTAGAGGAAAATAGCTACTTACGATTTGACAGCGCTTGCCGCTTACGATCGCCATTTTGCTTACAAGCGCTTTTTTCTGCCAAACGCACCCAATGCTTATGCGGTTTTAATTTGTTTATCTGTATCTTAAGTTCAAAGTTTTGCTACAGAGCTACAGACTGATTCAAGGAATTTCGCTCATGTAAGCGCAGCGCGTTCACTCTAATGGCGTCGCTCCGTTTTTACTTGCCCTGCACCTCAACGGAGTCAAATTCCGGCTTGTTACTATTAGGTGTTCTGTGACAGTGTTCCATTTTCGTGCATCGATCTGTATTCAGGGGTTTAATATGAAATATAAGCAGAAAATTTATAAGAAAATATTTATTTAAATCACTTCTTTGTTCTTACTTGAACGAATCTAAGTAAAACTGTTACAAATATACGACTAACGATACACAATTTTTAGAGCTGTTTTTCAAATCTTCTGTCTTACACCTCTCTGCAGTTGGATAGGTTTCGTAC
The DNA here is from genome assembly GCA_036936625.1 of Parnassius smintheus behrii. Classification (NCBI taxonomy): domain Eukaryota; kingdom Metazoa; phylum Arthropoda; class Insecta; order Lepidoptera; family Papilionidae; genus Parnassius; species Parnassius smintheus. The sequence continues at coordinate 20,573,031 of JAUPFT010000001.1, forward strand.
TCTGGTTCTGTACTCGGATAACCATCGTAGCCGTACTGTACAAACACTTCAGCACTTCGATTTACCGACAGTCAACTTGGCACCGCTGAAGAGACTGCAGCACCGCCCAAGTTTCGACGGAATCAAAGGCTTTCTCATAGTCCACATACGCCAGGCAAAGTGGCAGATTGTACTCTTCGGACTTCTGTACAATTTGTTGAAGGGTATGTATGTGGTCTATGGTAATAAAACCTTTTCGGAAACCGGCTTGTTCGGGAGGCTGGAAGTCGTCGAGTCTGCGTGCGAGATGATTCGTAATGACTCTCGAAAACAGCACGTAGACGCGGCTCAGAAAAGATACCGGTCTGTAGTTCTTCAAGAGGGCATTGTCACCTTTCTTGAAGAACAAGACCACCGCACTTCTACTCCACGCCTCCGGAGTAGTGCCACCATGGAGGACGGAAATAAAGCTCGGAATAAGAGCTCCCTTCAAGATGTAGCCAATCTTGTCTGGGTCACCTCCGAAATATGGTAGTACAGCAGGCACACGCTCAACTGTGGCCGGCTTCACTCGGTCACTGTGACGTAGGCGCGGGACCCGAAGCTTGTTGTCGTGCAGAACCTGCTTGACGTGCTGAAGCTTGGCGGCCTGTGTTTGTGTGTGTGTATGCGAGGGCGGGAGAGGGTGAGTAGTATTCCTCTTAAAATCCAAATCCGTTCGTTAAATCCCAAGCGGTTGAATGCGACCGCACCCACCCACAGCACCATAAACCATTAAAACTTATATTTAGAGACTACTTTTCTATAAAGAAGTTTGGCATTTTAGAATCTATACGTCGTACGATTCTAAAGTGCTGTGGGTGGGTGCGGCTACGGTCACAAGCGACCTCTCAGGATTTGACGGACGCATGCCATAAAAACCTATATTTATGGATTACTTTTCAATAAAGAATCTATACAAAATTCTCTATTCTATAGTTTAAACAAAAGTCAGCTATTCAACGGATCATTATAAAAATACTTATTGTATTTTGATAACTACATACCAAGCGGATGTCGTTAGCGTGAAAATTACTATTATTTCTATATATTACTCGCAATTATTTACGTAAAAATATAAATCATATTCACACAAAAACTTTCATAACAATTTTATTATATAAAAAACTGTTCTTAACTTAGAAAAATCCAAAAATCAACGCAACAATGTACAACAATGAACACTCGACAATGACGCAATTTAAATGTAGATAATAAATGAATATCTATAGACGAACTGAATTTTTATTCAACTAGAGGATAGAAAATTTCATATTGATTCTATAATGCCAAACTTCTTAGAAAAGTAGTCTTTAAATATAAGTTTCTATGGGTTATAGTGCTGTGGGTTGGTGCGATCTCATGAGACCGCTGGGGACTGAGCGGTTGAAGTAATAATTGTAATATTAGGGATCATAGAAGAGGTTTTTCCTGGATCTGACTGAGTAACGAGGACAGCTCGTGTTAAGACCGCAACCGGGTCATATATGCGTCCTGGTGTCCGTCTCTGTCCTTTAATTAACCAATAGTCATCGAGATGTCTTTCTAGGTTAGGTTAGTAATTAGGGTTAGGTCTTAGTATTGGCTTTAGTTAGTTTTGAAGGGAACCCTTCAAGCCGGGGTGAATGGTTGCGCCAAAGCGCAAATTTGGTTGACTATATTAGCTGGCATTATTTTACTATCTATTTACTTTCGCTTGATGGCGTCATTTCGCGTAATTTGGGCGGTGCTACAGTCCTTTCAGCGGTGCCAAGTTGACTGTCGGTATATCGAAGTGCTGAAGTGTTTGTACAGTAGGGCTACGATGGCTATCCGAGTACAGAACCAAAGTTCAAAATCTATCCAACTGCAGAGAGGTGTAAGACAGGGTGACGTTATATCCCCGAAACTCTTCACCTTATGGTAAAATCGCTGGAGGACCTAAGCACTATGCTCAATGACCTCAATGGTGTCTCCCAACGGATAGGTCTTAAGATGAACATGGACAAAACAGATCATGTTTAATGTCCGTGTCACACCTATGCCGGTAGTTGTTGGGAGCACTATGCTCGAAGTTGTTGACGTGTACGTTTACCTAAGACAAATAGTCCGACTAGGTAAGTCCAACTTCGACCAAGAGGTCAATCGACGGATTCATCTCGGTTGGGCAGCGTTCGGGAAATTACGACACCTCTTCTCGTCAGGTATACCTCAATCTCTGAAAACTAAAGTGTACAACCAGTGCGTGTTGCCAGTGATGACTTACGGATCTCAGACGTGGTCCTTCACTGCTGGCCGTATGAGGACGCTCAAGGTCGCTCAGCGAGCTATGGAGAGGGCTATGCTCGGAGTTTCTCTGCGTGATAAACTCAGAAATGAGGATATCCGCAGTAAAACCAGAGTGATCGACATAACCCGACGGATTAGTAAGCTGAAGTGGCAATGGGCCGGTCATATAGCTCGAAGAACCGATAACCGATGGGGAAGAAAGGTTCTCGAGTGGCAGCCTCGTACCGGTAGGCGTAGTGTAGTTCGACCCCCCCACTAGATGGAGTGACGACCTGGTAAGACATGCAGAAAGTCGATGGATGCAGGTGGCTCAGGACCGTGCTTTTGTGGCATTATTTGGGGGAGGCCTATGTTCAGCAGTGGACTTGTGAAAGGCTGTAATAATGATGATGATGATGATGAATCTAATCTAATCATCCCACTAAAATACAATATTCTTCAAAGTTAAGATGAAAACACAATGTGAAATTTAGAAAATGTTTTATTAATACAGTTTAATGATCTATATCGGTTTAATCTTAAAATGAAGTCCAATTAGAGAAAATACTAGACACTTGAGATCTTGCACCAAGTAGTAAAAACACCGAAGACCTTCAGGGTCTCGAGATTGATTAACATCTACCAAAGATCCTGTTTTCGATGTAGTAAATGAAATATGTTCTTCACCAATGACTATCTCCAGTTCCTGAAATAGAAAAAAATCGAGAAATAATAAGCAAGAAGTAAAAGTTTTATATGAGGTAGAGCCAGGCTGCAGTTATATTAGACACGGTTACGGTTATATCAGACCACGCTCTCACAGAGTACCAGCGTAAAATAGTAGCTTAATGCTGCTGTGTTTCGTATGGTGAGTGTAGAGAACCGGAGACTCTTTTTACTGGAAACGAGGTATTCCATCGTAGTCCTCACGGGTGACAACGCATCTGCATTTTGATTCATAATCGAGGATATATATATATATATATATATATATATATATATATATATATATATATATATATATATATATATATATATATATATATATATATTATGAATAATGAATGTAAAAATATGCTATTTTAGCAAAATATTCTTAAGATGCAATAATTTTGTTAAAAAAATAAATATATTTTACACATTTTGAAAAGTTGCTGTTGCTGTATAATCTAAGATAAGCTATCCCTGCGCCTGCTATATCAGATATTTTTCGTAAATATTATAGGTATATATAAGATGTCTTGAGTGACTGACTTAATATGTACAGTATCAACGCACAGCCCAAACCGCTTGACACACAAATCTGAATTTGTACAGTAGCTGCATTTTATGACGTAGGCATTCACTAAAAATGAGGTGAAATAGGATGTTACAATTTTATTTTATTGTGCAATTGACTCGAAACTCTGTAAGTTACTTACAGAATTTCGAGTAAATGAATACATATTTCTCGGATTTTCAAAACTAACAAAACTGTGTGTTCTAAACAAAACTGTTTATAGAAGAAATGGTGCAAATATCTTCCATACGTATAATAAAAATGTAAATTGTAGATGTCGTCTGCACATTTTATATTTTTGTAACAAAATTGATTGAGGGACTAAAAATAAGTAATTGAATACATTTCTATAATTTTTAGAATTGTCCGTCTTTCTGATTTATTGTTAACATATCATGTATAAAGTACTGATTTAAATCAAAATAATCATTAGGAAAATTGTGAAGCGCATCTTCGTTTTAGTCTTTGTTTTATTAAAATCGGTTCATCCTATCAAAAGTTACGATTCGACTCCACAGGGTCAGTAATTCATTCTTGGGGCAATATATACGCTGTTACAACAAAATCCCAGAAAATATACAAAATTTGACATACACAAAATTCAAAATCTTTATTACATTAAGTTTGTATAAAAATGGTTATTATAATATTAAGGAATTTATGGATGATAATAACCCCTGGGAAAGGTGATCGCTACCAATGTGTTTCTAATTTGTTTTGTGTTGTTAATTGTAACACATGATTGTAAGCTATTATTTTAAAAAAATATTCCCACTTTCTTGCAGGTTCTTCCCAGTACAGAGGTTTTTTTTTGCGAACCAGTAGTAATAAATAAAAAAAAAATTACTTTCACTAAGTATTATTTATAATCCATATTGAATAAAAAAGTTGCTGTTTCTGTTTCTGATTAATATTCTGATGTATGGGTACGAAGTATAGGTATGAATTTGTTCAACGGTGGTGTTGAGTGATCGAGGGCATTTTTGTGATTAAAAAATGTAAAATAGTGTTCTATAATGATATAATTGTCTAAACACAGTAAACAAAAATAATAAATAATAACATCATAATTATTAATAAAAAATATAGAAACCCTAATATCTTAGTAAAAAGTACAATAGTTAACCGATGTCATCGATAATTGATGTTGTGCAAATTATTTATTAAATTGTAAATAAGTAAGTTTGCTTATAATTGTTTTCTTAACCACCGAGTACCTACAACATGATAAATCGAATTTTGAAAGAGCTATAAATTTTTTATGGTATCGGCGAAGATCATAGGGGCTTGGCAGTAGGCATATCATACTTCCCTTTTGCAGTCCCAAAGTTTTAAAATTTACAAATTACGTTGAAATTTAAAAATTACGTTACCCGATTTTGAGTTGTTTTCGTATTATTCCTACACATTCTTTTCTAAATATCATATAATTTTTATTATACAACATGTAACATAATTAACGCACTTTGAGAAAGTAGCTTGTTCAGAAACGTTTGCTGAATCGCTTCCTATCATTTTTAATATAGGTAATTTTGTATCCCAAAAATAATTGAAACTACGTAAATTACAGTCACACTAAATCTGTACAGTCAAAATAAACTGAAATGGACCTTAACTTAGAGCAATAAGACTTTTAAGAGTGCAGTTTTATTTGTATTATTACTAATTCTGTCATTCAATAAAAATAAAGAAAAATGAACTTTATTCCAAGCACGTTAAAGTCTTTGCGTTCGTGGATTTGTACTGTCACCACAACATTTTTCCGGAATTAGTATAACTAATTTGATAATCAGTGCATAAAAATGTTTAACTAAAAACTCAGTGTATGTATTATGATTATAACATAATATACTAATTGGGGTGTCTGAGGGTGTGCGTTAATTACGTTACAAATTGTATAGATGGTGCTTTAAGTATTTTTCAAGCACCATAAGGTTTAATTATAAGCGACATATGAAAAATACATAATATGTAAAATAATTACTTTGCTTGCTGATTTCAACACAATGTTTATATTGTCTCTTTCGCTTGGACATTTTATATTTCCATTGCAAAAGATAAACAAAAATAAAAGACAACGAAAAACAAAAATAAAAGACAACGAAAGACTAACAGTTTAATGCTATCAAAGAAAATGAAACAATAAACAATATCGCGCAACAAAATGAGAGAGAGAGAGAGCGGGAGTACATGTCGGAGGCGAGAATATATCGTCGTAACATGACTCACTGCGACGTCAAAACATTTTTAAATCGGCAATTAACCCTGCAGTGGTCGCGCCCCTAAAAGTTTCATGAGTGGTCGTGTGGACTACATACATAATCCATATACAAATTGAGAAAAACAAAAGATTTATTCATAATATTTTTATTAATGAAATAAAAATAAAATCAGTACAGTTTTCTCTTTTTAAACATAATTATCACAATTAAATCACAACGTCTGTGTTACAAATAATCAACAAAATAAAAAATCTTCTCCAAAATGGCACAAAAATCACATGGATTGTTCTAATTAACATCACAATTTATAAAAATAGTTGAAACTTATATCTAAATGTTGTTTTCTGCACAGGAAAGACACATAATCTTCAAATGATCTCCATATACAAACTTACTGCACTTACTCCACTTGGTGCACATCTTTCTAGTACTTTTGTTGCGCGCTTTTCCAGTCATGGCAACGGCGCACAACATTGCTCGATGTACCTTGCGAGGTAGTGGGTTGAGTTTCTGCGTACGTAATACCAAGAAAATCTTTGATTTTGATTGTGAGTGTTCTTGGCAATGTTTTTTTTTTCTAGTCTCTTCTGCGCTAGTGGTTTCATCCATGCCAGAGACAAGTCAAAAAGAAACGTGTAAATGCACAATGCATTGAGTGCACTCAAATTCAGCAAGCGGAAGAAAATTGTAAGAGGCCATCTTCTTGAGTTTCTTGCTACATCATACATGGAACACATTTTATCCACCAGGTCGACTACATTCTTAGTCCTATTGTATTAAGTTATAACTTAGGGCTTTCGACTATCTCCAGAGTCTTCATCAATTGTAGCATCGTTGTGCATCGTCGAAATCAAAATAACAACTTTATTGGGTTTTGCCACATAAGACAACAGTGTACATGGTGGGTAAAACCCAAATTTGGAAGAATGTAGTGGGTTTCCTCTTGCGACACGAAATTCCCGAGGGACTTCTCGTTTATCTTTCCGTACCGTCCCGACCATAGTTGTACCGTTTTCGAAAAGTTGTTTTGCAGTTCGAAGTGAAGAAAACCAGTTATCCATGATGATATTCATATTTTTGCCAAGGACAGGCTGTGCCATTCTCACAACAATATCGTGTCAGTAGTTACGTTGTACCAGTTCTGGCGCACTTGTAGAAAGGTTGTACCAGTTCTGGCGCACTGAGTCACGAGTGGTACAAGTACGACGTTCGTCGACTTACGATCCTAAAAAAAAAAAAAAAAGGTTTTGGCATGCTCTGATCACGAATCTGCGGTCCATTTTTGCGTAGGATGCACGGTTCCGGAGATGTGCAGATCAATTGATATCCGCTGCGAGCCTCCACCGTCATTAGCGCTCCATTGTCCTTATCTACTTATCTATTGTCGATTGACTACCGTCATTATCTATTATTCGCAGCGTGTGGGTCGGCTTATGCTATTGTATTATACTCCTTTGTTCCTATCTACAACACTAATCTGAATCTACAATAAAACACATTACCTAATTTTGTTAAAATTTTTATTTATAAAATACAAAATCTTATTACTTATTATCTATAAAATAGGAGCGAAACATCTCATCCACTAACATATCGTCGTACAATGTGTTCTCTGTAAATATACTCGTAAAACTATGCATTGAACATCCCTGAAACTTATATAGCAAATACATTAAGCAATATTCGCCACAAACTGAAGTCCTATCAACATTCCAGTTCCATCTTTTACAATTTCGTACAGGTGCCCGTCCATATGAATCAAAATATTCACCGACGTCATTCGTATCGATATATAAAGCTACCCAATGTGACCCTGGTTTATCATCTGTACCCAAATTGCATATTACCTAGTCAGGTCATATTTTCTATCACATGTTTAATATAAAATAATTGAAACAAGTTTATTCATTATGTAACCATTTATATACCAAAATGAACTTAACAAAACATAGATTCTTATGACACTATAGTTTATTCAAAATGACCTCCGTAATTTTGAATACAGGCCTTCAATCTGCGCGGCCAGTCGTCTATCTCACCACGAACGAGGTCCATGTCATATCGGCGGCTGCCTTAATTAAAGATGTCTTGAGTGACTCGAAATTGGGATGAGGCTTTGAGCACGCCTTTTCCTCCAAGTGTTGCCATATCTTGTAATCTAACGGATTCAAATCTGGATTGGTCTTTGTGTCGGATGAAGTCGATTTCACGCGCCGCCAGCCAGTCTTTTTTTTGTTTTTAAAGAACGTTACCTCCACACTAGGTTTTTCTCCTGTATCGTGGGGGCAGTTTACAAACACAAATTTCACAAGGACAAACATCCAAACTCGGAACAATTACTTGTAGGTCGTACAAATACTTGTTCCGTGCGGGATTCGAACCCGCGACCCCCAAGCACAGCCACTCATTGCTAAGCCACTACGCCACGGAGCTGTCAAAAGTCTTGTGTGCTCTTCGCTCTATGAGCTGACGCCGAATCTTGTTGGAATACCCAGTGCCTGTTATTGAACATGGTATGAGAAACAGGTTACACAAGGTTCGTCAGGACTGTATTTTGATACACAACTGCATTCGTTTTTAACCTTTCTCACAAAAATGTACCTCTGTTAAGCCCCAATAAGAAACTCCCAACCACACCATGAGCGAGGATGGAAAATGACCCCGTTGGACACGCGGAATACGGTTGCTCGCTTCTTCACTACTGCGTGCGTACACCTTATCATTTTGTTTGTTGTAGCTCTCTTCTACGGTAAAAATTTTTTCATCCGAAAAAAGAATTTCCCGATATTTTTCCCGCGTACCGCTTCAACAAAGCGCGGCATCTCTTCAGTTTCAGATCCATTAGACGAGCATTCAAACGATGTCCTGTTTTTCTTCGACATGCCCGAAGCCCTAAGTCTTCATTTAACGCCGTGGTTCTGCTTAACCCCATCTGAAGGGCCAACAGTTTCTGCTTACGTTTGGGATTTCTTTGAATTCGCACCTTTACAGCTTTTATCACTGCTGGAGTCCTAACAAATCGAGGGCGACCACTTCTTGACCTGTCATCTACACTAGAGTCTTCATTGTATCGTTTGATGGTACGATAAACGAATCTTTTGGTTATATTCAAATTTTTCAGTATATCAAAAAATTTAATTGGCGTGTAATCGCAACTGCAACACGGTCTTTTTTAAGCGTCCACTCCATATGTAAAAATGAGTAAAATTCTAAAAAGTATACAGTTTTATTTTCATGAATAATTCGAATTCAATAAACTTTTTTGTGGCCAGCATTCTAAAAGGGTGCGTTTGGCAGAAAAAAGCGCTAGCAAGCGCTTATAAGCGCTGAAATAGTTTTCGGCCAGGCCACGATTGCTACTTCAGTAGCGCTGACACAATCCGCCATTTTGCTTATTTAATTTGTTTGTTTTGAAGTAGAGTTGATAAGTTGTTTTATGCAATATTCGTTTTAAGTAATATAATGACATGAATAAACATATACATGTTATTAAAAATTCATGATTGGTAAGTTTTTAATATGAATACTTTACAAACATATATTTAAATTAGGTTAGGTATCCATGATATTACTGCTATTAGTAGATTACTACAGTACAATCTACTCAATGACTAACATAGGAATGATCAATTATGTGATTTCTAAATATTAAATTGCATTTTTTCTATTAGATAGTTTTACGTCTAGAATAGCCATTTCTCTACATTGAAAATGTTTATGAGGATATGTAATGTAAAATCCGTCCATGTCGATGATGTATCTAATATTTTTTAGATTTTGTGTCATTTTGAACCAAAATGTTAAAAGTATTTACACGTGACTAAAATATGTTTGTTCGAACAAACTTCACATAACAATTCATTCTTCATTACTTCCCATCATCCCATTTCTTCCTTCTGCTCTTTTCTTCCTGTAATTTAAGAAAACAGAATCACATTCACTAATGATCAACTAATGACTGTCATTGTCAAAAAAGTATTTTTTAACTTTTTACTTTCTGCTATTGTCTTTGTATTTATGGCTAGGAAATGTCCGCGGCGCGGTCTCAATGCGTGTTGGCGAACTTCACATGCCTTCGAAATTTTCTCAGACATGCAGGTTTCCTCACAATGTTTTCCTTCACCGCCGAGCACGTGGTAAATCAGCACTTAAAATTGCAATTAACAATTTAAGTGGTGTCGGCGGGGATCGAACCCGCGTTACGTACTGTAAAATTTACAGCTTGCGCTAACCATCTGAGCTACCACGGCTTAATCATATACACACACAATATTTAAATATAATTTGTTAACACTAAATCATACACACGTAAGAAAATAACAGAAAGAAAAATAAGTGTGTCAATAGAATAAACACTTAAAATTGCAATTAACAATTTAATTGGTGTCGGCGGGGATCGAACCCGCGTTACGTACTGTAAAATTTACAGCTTGCGCTAACCATCTGAGCTACCACGGCTTAATCATATACACACACAATATTTAAATATAATTTGTTAACACTAAATCATACACACGTAAGAAAATAACAGAAAGAAAAGTAAGTGTGTCAATAGAATAAACACTTAAAATTGCAATTAACAATTTAATTGGTGTCGGCGGGGATCGAACCCGCGTTACGTACTGTAAAATTTACAGCTTGCGCTAACCATCTGAGCTACCACGGCTTAATCATATACACACACAATATTTAAATATAATTTGTTAACACTAAATCATACACACGTAAGAAAATAACAGAAAGAAAAGTAAGTGTGTCAATAGAATAAACACTTAAAATTGCAATTAACAATTTAATTGGTGTCGGCGGGGATCGAACCCGCGTTACGTACTGTAAAATTTACAGCTTGCGCTAATCATCTGAGCTACCACGGCTTAATCATATACACACACAAAATATTTAAATATAATTTGTTAACACTAAATAATAATAATACTAATAATATTCCACAACTATCACACAACGCCATCTAGTCCCAAGCTAAGCAGAGCTTGTGTTATGGGTACTAGACAACTGATAAACATACTTATATATTTCTAAATACATAAATATTATAGATAAATTAAACCCAGACACAGAACAAATGATCGTGCTCATCACACAAGCATTTGTCCTGGGTGGGAATCGAACCCACGACCTCCGGCATAACAGTCAGGGTCACTAACCACTAGACCAACAGGCCTGTCGTTCAAAATCATACACACGTAAAAAAATAACAGAAAGAAAGGTAAGTTTGTCAATAGATTAAACACTTACATCTATGGCCTTTGATGCGTTGAAGTAACACAAATGTATTATTGATAGATACACTGCGGTCAAACGACCATACACTAACTCCATGACTGCAGTTGCTTGGTCTTATATAGTACCAGTAAGTAATAATTCTAATCTAAAGAATTTCTACAGTAGAATTGATAATAACTTTATGCGTCAACAACCTTATCTCACATTCTTCGTGTTGCGTCTTATTCAGTGTATTGATGACTCAAATAGGTTTTGTATAACGGAAAAAATGCAATTTAATATTTAGAAATCACATAATTGATCATTCCTATGTTAGTCATTGAGTAGATTGTACTGTAGTAATCTACTAATAGCAGTAATATCATGGATACCTAACCTAATTTAAATATATGTTTGTAAAGTATTCATATTAAAAACTTACCAATCATGAATTTTTAATAACATGTATATGTTTATTCATGTCATTATATTACTTAAAACGAATATTGCATAAAACAACTTATCAACTCTACTTCAAAACAAACAAATTAAATAAGCAAAATGGCGGATTGTGTCAGCGCTACTGAAGTAGCAATCGTGGCCTGGCCGAAAACTATTTCAGCGCTTATAAGCGCTTGCTAGCGCTTTTTTCTGCCAAACGCACCCTTTTAGAATGCTGGCCACAAAAAAGTTTATTGAATTCGAATTATTCATGAAAATAAAACTGTATACTTTTTAGAATTTTACTCATTTTTACATATGGAGTGGACGCTTAAAAAAGACCGTGTTGCAGTTGCGATTACACGCCAATTAAATTTTTTGATATACTGAAAAATTTGAATATAACCAAAAGATTCGTTTATCGTACCATCAAACGATACAATGAAGACTCTAGTGTAGATGACAGGTCAAGAAGTGGTCGCCCTCGATTTGTTAGGACTCCAGCAGTGATAAAAGCTGTAAAGGTGCGAATTCAAAGAAATCCCAAACGTAAGCAGAAACTGTTGGCCCTTCAGATGGGGTTAAGCAGAACCACGGCGTTAAATGAAGACTTAGGGCTTCGGGCATATCGAAGAAAAACAGGACATCGTTTGAATGCTCGTCTAATGGATCTGAAACTGAAGAGATGCCGCGCTTTGTTGAAGCGGTACGCGGGAAAAATATCGGGAAATTCTTTTTTCGGATGAAAAAATTTTTACCGTAGAAGAGAGCTACAACAAACAAAATGATAAGGTGTACGCACGCAGTAGTGAAGAAGCGAGCAACCGTATTCCGCGTGTCCAACGGGGTCATTTTCCATCCTCGCTCATGGTGTGGTTGGGAGTTTCTTATTGGGGCTTAACAGAGGTACATTTTTGTGAGAAAGGTTAAAAACGAATGCAGTTGTGTATCAAAATACAGTCCTGACGAACCTTGTGTAACCTGTTTCTCATACCATGTTCAATAACAGGCACTGGGTATTCCAACAAGATTCGGCGTCAGCTCATAGAGCGAAGAGCACACAAGACTTTTGACAGCTCCGTGGCGTAGTGGCTTAGCAATGAGTGGCTGTGCTTGGGGGTCGCGGGTTCGAATCCCGCACGGAACAAGTATTTGTACGACCTACAAGTAATTGTTCCGAGTTTGGATGTTTGTCCTTGTGAAATTTGTGTTTGTAAACTGCCCCCACGATACAGGAGAAAAACCTAGTATGGAGGTAACGTTCTTTAAAAACAAAAAAAAAGACTGGCTGGCGGGGCGTGAAATCGACTTCATCCGACACAAAGACCAATCCAGATTTGAATCCGTTAGATTACAAGATATGGCAACACTTGGAGGAAAAGGCGTGCTCAAAGCCTCATCCCAATTTCGAGTCACTCAAGACATCTTTAATTAAGGCAGCCGCCGATATGACATGGACCTCGTTCGTGGTGAGATAGACGACTGGCCGCGCAGATTGAAGGCCTGTATTCAAAATTACGGAGGTCATTTTGAATAAACTATAGTGTCATAAGAATCTATGTTTTGTTAAGTTCATTTTGGTATAGAAATAGAAATAGAAATAGAAACTTTTTTATTCAATGTAGATTATAAAAATACTTATTGAACGTCACTTTTTTAATTTACCACTGGTTCGCAAAAAAAAACCTCTGTCCTGGGAAGAACCAGCAAGAAACCCAGCGGGACTTTTTTTTTAATAATAGCTTACAATCATGTTTACAATCAACAACACAAGATAAATTAGAAATAGCTTGGTAGCGATCACCCTTCCCAGGGGTTATTATCATCTATAAATTCCTTAATATTATAATAACCCTTTTTATACAAACTTAGTTTAATAACATTTTTGAACTTTGTGTATGACAAATTTTGTATATTTTCTGGGATTTTGTTGTAAAAGCGTATACATCGCCCCAAGAATGAATTACTGACTCGGTGGAGTCGAGTAACAGGTACTACCAGCTTGTGTCTGTTCCTAGTATTTACAGAATGAATATCACCTATTTTCGCAAAACTACTTTTATTTTTGTGTACGTACATTACATTTTCATAAATGTATTGAGAGGCCAGAGTTAATATATTAATTTCTTTAAATTTTTGTCTCAGTGACTCTTTTGGTTTTAAATTATATATTGCTCGAATGGCCCTCTTCTGTAAAATAAATATAATTTCAGTGTCAGTCGCGTGTCCCCATAGCAAAATACCATACGACATAATGCTATGGAAATAACTGAAGTAAACTATTCTAGCTGTTTCAACACTGGTAAGAGTTCTAATCTTTTTTACAGCATATGCTGCAGAACTAAGTCTGCTAGCTAGTTTTGATATATGGGGGAGCCATTGAAGCTTTGCGTCCAGTGTGATTCCAAGAAAAATGGTGGTATCGACAAGACTCAGCTCCTCCCCATTTAAAATTACATTAGTATTGACATGTTTAACATTAGGAGTTACGAATTTCATACATTTAGTTTTAGTTCCATTCAAATGCAAATTATTAACATTAAACCAATTGACTAACTTAGCTATAGCATTATTTACTTCGTCGTAATTTAATAACTGTCGTTTTAATTTGAAAATTAATGAAGTATCATCAGCAAATAATACTATATCATGGTTATCCCCTACTATGTAAGGTAAGTCATTAATATATACAAGAAACAGAAAGGGGCCAAGAATTGAGCCCTGAGGAACGCCCATTTGTACAATCGACCCGGAAGAACTCATACTATTAATAACAACTTTTTGTGTTCTGTCACTTAATATAAATGGTTACATAATGAATAAACTTGTTTCAATTATTTTATATTAAACATGTGATAGAATTTATGACCTGACTAGGTAATATGCAATTTGGGTACAGATGATAAACCAGGGTCACATTGGGTAGCTTTATATATCGATACGAATGACGTCGGTGAATATTTTGATTCATATGGACGGGCACCTGTACGAAATTGTAAAAGATGGAACTGGAATGTTGATAGGACTTCAGTTTGTGGCGAATATTGCTTAATGTATTTGCTATATAAGTTTCAGGGATGTTCAATGCATAGTTTTACGAGTATATTTACAGAGAACACGTTGTACGACGATATGTTAGTGGATGAGATGTTTCGCTCCTATTTTATAGATAATAAGTAATAAGATTTTGTATTTTATAAATAAAAATTTTAACAAAATTAGGTAATGTGTTTTATTGTAGATTCAGATTAGTGTTGTAGATAGGAACAAAGGAGTATAATACAATAGCATAAGCCGACCCACACGCTGCGAATAATAGATAATGACGGTAGTCAATCGACAATAGATAAGTAGATAAGGACAATGGAGCGCTAATTACGGTGGAGGCTCGCAGCGGATATCAATTAGATAAGAGTTAATTGATCTGCACATCTCCGGAACCGTGCATCCTACGCAAAAATGGACCGCAGATTCGTGATCAGAGCATGCCAAAACCTTTTTTTTTTTTTTTTTTTTTAGGATCGTAAGTCGACGAACGTCGTACTTGTACCACTCGTGACTCAGTGCGCCAGAACTGGTACAACCTTTCTACAAGTGCGCCAGAACTGGTACAACGTAACTACTCGTGTCTTTCATTGCTCTGGCGAAAAGGACCATCTGGTTGTTGGCCAGCATATATTTCTAAAATTATATGTGTAAGGATAGTGGATATCAACTAGCGTAAAAATTTTCACCCCGTATTTTGCCGGTTTATTTGGAATATATTGCCTGAAAGGACAGCTGCCTCGAAAAGCTACCAGCTGTTCATCCAAAGTCATTTTGGCACTAGGAATAAAATATTTTTGAAAATTTGCAAGGAACAATTCAAAAATCTTTCTTACCGGGGCTAACTTATCAATTCTGGCACGGTCTTGGCGGTCTTCAATATCATCAAAGCGTAATACCCTTGTTATAAATTTAAACCTTTTTTCGACATTGTCAAATATATGGCGTGTGTGTTTTACATGTTCAAATATAATAGCAGTACTTTTCCTTTTTCCAACTACTCCAGCCATTATTAATATTCCTATACAACCTCTAACTTTAGTTTCATTGGTCTGTGTAGCATCTCGTTCTCTTCTATATTTCTCCTTGATATAATAAATTTTCTTATTAGTATATTTGGTAATGAGGTGGATGATATGATTATCAAATAACAGTGACATGCAGTATTCTAGGGTTGTTTTTTGGCGAGCTGTTCCTTTGGGCCATGGGGGTACAAACACTATATTATGACTTCGTATTCTACCTCTATTTAGGGGAACTGTTTTCGACCATAATGTATCATCTACTTCCCTGTAAAAGTCCGTGCGTCGGCGGCGTTGCTGAGGTGGATTATCTTCTTCAGAACTTTCGTCAGATCCCTCACCTGGTATGTCTTGCTCTTGCTCAGATTCCGATTGATGATGATCTTCCTCTTCTAAATTATCAACTTCTTCATCGGAGCTCGAATCAGCTTCATAAACATCATTTCCGACATCAACTTCAGCCAGCCACGACTCAATTAGTGCATCACGTGCATTGTCCATTTTTTGTCTAAAACAAACATTACAATAATCTAACAAAACAGAACAAAATAAAGTATTATTTATTTAAAATAAACGAAAACATAATAATTCAATGTAAAAAAATACTCACGCAATTGGTCGCGCGGATTACAATTGTAGCCCACGCACTTTACTGAGCTCCTGTGACACAACCGCGCGAGTCCTGTGCTTGCGCTGCACTGAGTGCGTCTCTCAATCATTCATTTGAAAGTACCTGGAGGCGCCACAAGTTAACGCAAATCGATTGTTAGAAATTATCGATTTTGTATAGGTGGATTACATATGTAGTCCACGCGACCACTCCAGGGAAGCCGCGACAAATGAGTATGGATAATCGGATAATCGATGTTCGGATAATAGGGATTCTACTGTAATTTTAATAACATTTTGTAAATGTGTTTTGCGAACTCGAACTTGATATATATTTTTTTTATTCCGATAAGTGACAATATTTCTAACGGCAACATTTAAGGACTTTTTATAAGACAAAAGCTGGTTAAACTATAGACATCCGGTACTCGCGAACAGTGGTGGGAGTGGGAGTGGGAGGAGAAGAGTTCAGGAGAACCCTCCCTACCCTTCCCCTTTTGCGGGAATGTATAATTTATGTTTTTTTTTTGTAAAATCATAACCTCACTTTTTTACACAGGAATTATTGACACAAAGTTACTTCTGCACAATGGCTCTTTTAACAAACATTTGTTAACCATAGGTGTTACTGATAGCCCACTGTGCAGGGAATGCATGGGAGAAGAAGAAACGGCGGCCCACGTGTCGCTGACATGTCCAGAAGTCACTTCATACAGGGCTAAACATCTCGGCACGCCGGGATCGCTCCCCGAAGTTGCTTGCAACATCAAAGGACTGTTGAACTTCTTCGGGGAAATATCATGGCTCGAATAACCACATACTCCTGCCCACACGCAAAATACGCGCTTAGACGTGGAGTTGCGGAAAACAGCCCGTCGTAAACTAACTAACTACTTCTGCAAAGGCACTGCAGTTAGTGCAGCGCCTTCGTCCTTGCGTAGCAAATCACAGGCACCCATACTCACCTCCGCAGTTTCGGCTTATTGGTCGCCTTTGGCGACCAGCCTCTTCCACTACGGCTCACTCAGGGGCCTGCGATTTGCTACAGCGAACGGCGGCTGCTCTCCTTCCACGCCTACGGCGTTCTCTGCTATGATAGTGGTAAATGAAATAATGTAATGTGAATTGTTTTAATTTTGTTTTCTGCCTCTTGACTGCTCTTCACTGCAACTCAATTTGTTGTATATGAGTCCCATCTTTAGCCACAAATGGATTATCTGGGTCCGAGTGATTAACTTTTTTATGAGTGTATCTGTGTTAAAAAACCAATTTTTAATGAAAAACGCATTTTTAATGAATTTTATTTTTATCGTAATTAATTCAAAAGACATTTCCGAAACCCAAAAACAATGTAAATGGTTCAAGCTTAACCCTGACAAACCTGATAAATTGAAATAAAATGAAAAAATCAAGTACCGGACGTCTACTCCATAATACCAGAAACAAATTGACATATTTTTGTTTCATTATAAGAAATTTTTAGTGAAATTTGTTTTTATCGTAGTTAATACAAATTGCATTTCCGACATCCAAAAATAGTGTAAAATTTCAGGTTTAACCCTGACAAGTCTCCTAAACTGAAAACATAATTAAAATCAAGTATCAAACCCAAAGGGTCATTGGAAAGAGCAGACAAAGTCTGCCTGACCAGCTAGTATAATATATAAATTATGTGTCAAATATGAATGATTTGGTCATTTGATTTAGGTCGCATAAAATAAATGATGATTTCTTCTTCTTTAAGTGCCTCTCCATTACTGAAGGCCGGCAGTCATCCTTCTAAATTCTTCTTTGTTCAGGGCTAGCATGAACAGATCCTCAACTTTCTTTATCCCGGATGTTACATAGCCACAACATTTTCCTTCTACCAACACCTCTTTTACCCGCTACTTTGCCCATCATAATAGTCTGCAACAGTTGGTTACGTTCATGCCTTAGCATGTGTCCTAGGTACACAACTTTTCTCTGTTTGATAGTTTTGACAAGTAGGGGCTTATTCCTTTTCATCTGCTTGAGCACCTCAATGTTGGAAACTTTGTCTGTCCAACTTATTCGGAGCATACGGCGATAAATCCACATTTCAAATGCTTCTAGTTTCTTACGGAGATCTTCTTTCATAGTCCAAGATTCGCATCCGTATAGTATGACAGCCCAAATATAGCATTGCATGAGTCTTGTACGTAGTTCGATTGATAGTCTCCTTGTAGTAAGGACTTTGCTCATCCTCATGAAAGAGGCTCTTGCAGTTTTAATTCGAACTCGTATTTCCATGTCACTCTCCCAAGAATCAGTTACCCAAGATCCAAGATACTGGTACTTCTGAACTTGTTCGATACTATCTTGTCCTATACATACACTGCACTGCTTTGGCGCTCTCGAAACTACCATGATTTTGGTCTTAGACACGTTTATATTTAGTCCTGATTTTGTGCTGCACTCAATTATGCGGTCTAGTATTTTTTGAAGACCTTGTTCTGAAGATGCAATAAGAACAGTGTTGTCAGCGTATCTCAAGTTGTTAATCAGTTGGCCATTGACAAGGACTTCTTCTTCAACATCTTCTAGTGCTTCGTTTATAATATTCTCCGTGTACAGATTAAATAGCAGAGGCGACAAAATGCATCCCTGACATACTCCTCTTTGGACAGCAATTGAGTCGGTAAAACCTTCCCTTACGTTTGCGTTCTGTTGCCAATACAGATTTTGGATTATGCGTATGTCTTTCGTGTCAAGGCCAATGGTCTTCAAAATGTGTATAAGAACGTCGTGCTTAACACGGTCAAAAGCCTTCTCATAATCTATGAAACATATGTATACATCTTGTTGCATATCATAACATTAGGTGAATCAACAGAATCGGCACTTCACCAGGTAATAAGAAAGATTGAAGAGGCCATCCAAAACAAAGTAATATGTCTAGGCTCCTTCATAGACATAGAAGGTGCTTTTGACAGAACAAATTTCTCCAGCATAAAAGGTGTAACTTTCTGGCAGTGCAGAAACATGATTGGCAAACGATGGGGTTTAACACCAAAAATTATACTGTGGCTGTACAAAACTGTAATTCGGCCCATGATCACATACGGCTCTCTGGTATGGTGGACCAAAACCAATGAAGCCACCACTATACAAAAGCTTCAACGTTACCAAAGATTAGCTTGTATGGATGCCACGGGCTGCATAAGGACAACACCAACAGCAGCTTTGGAGGCTATGCTGGAGCTAACACCGCTTCATCTATATATACAAAAAGAAGCAACTTTAGCTGCCATTAGACTCAAGACCCTAAATCTTTTAAGTAAGAGTAGAGTCCCCATACAGATATAATCGATAGAATTTACTCAAAAATTCCTATCTTACAAGCCAAGTACGATAGGATCCCAAAACAATTTGTATTCGATAAGAAGTATAGGATACAATTGAAGGAAACTGACCATCTGGAAGGATTGGGTCCAAGAGAGCTCAAAGTTTTCACGGATGTCTCTAAGACAAATGAAGGTGTGGGGTCTGGGGCTTTCTCTGAAGACCTTAATATCCACATATGCACACCGCTAGGTACCCACAACACAGTCTTCCAGGCTGAATGCATGGGTATCATCCAAGCGGCCATAGCAATAGATGCTAGGAAGGTGGATGGATGGAATAGATGCTAGGATGCTAGGAAGGCTATAGGTTTGCTGGAAGAGAACTCTTATTAGGGTTAAGCTCGCCTTTGTACATTTATTTAAATATTTAATAATTGTTACCAACTTATTGTGTGTACAATAAAGAATAAAGAATAAAGAATAGGAAGGTGAAAGACTTCTCCATCAGAATACTGACCAACAGTATGGCGGTACTACAAGCTCTGAGTTGCAATGTGACGACCTCAGGACTGATAAACGAGTGCCATTAACGATTGAATGAGGTATGTAAGCACAACAACGTGACTCTACAATGGATCAAGGGACACAGTGGATCTAGAGGCAACGATGCAGCAGATAAACTGGCCAGAAGGGGATCGGCCCTAGCAACTATAGGGTCGGAACCAATAATACCAATCCCCTTTGGCTACGTTCGTTCACTGGTACGTAGATACTTCAATAATTTATACGCTCAGCTTTGGAAAAATTTAGTAGACTGTAGACAAGCTAGGGAGGCCCTACCTGAAATAAACAGTCGTCTAACCAAGGTTCTAATGAGACTGAACAAGCCACAGATCAGGATAGTAACAAGTGCTATCACAGGACATGGCTCTTTTAACAAACATTTGTTCACCATAGGTGTTACTGACAGCCCCCTGTGCAGGGCATGCATGGGAGAGGAAGAAACAGCGGCTCACGTGTTGCTGACATGTCCAGAAGTCGCTTCATACAGGGCTAAACATCTCGGCACGCCGGGATCGCTCCCCGAAGTTGCTTGCAACATCAAGGGACTGCTGAGCTTCTTCGGGGAGATATCATGGCTCGAATAAGCATATTATTCCTGCCCACACGCAAAATACGCGCTTAGACGTGGAGTTGCCGAAAACAGCCCGTTGTAAACTAAACTAAACTAATCATAACATTTCTGTACAAGAACATTTAACGCAAACTGGGCTTCTCTTGTACCCATTCCAGCTCGGAATCCAAATTGAGAGTCTCCTAGTTGTTCCTCACACTTATGTCTTATGCGATGGTGAATTATGGCTAGGAAGAGTTTTAGAACATGGCTCATCAAGCTGATAGTGTTTTAGTCTGAGCACGTTTTGGCGTTTCATTTTTTCCGAAGAGTTATGAAAGTAGATTTGACAAAGTCTTGAGGAATGTTACCAGAATTATAGAGTTAAATAAATTTATAAGTACATCAACTTATTCAGGTTCTAAAAGTTTAAGAAGCTCAACGTTGACCTTATCTGGTCCGGTGGCTTTTTCAGACTTTGCTTTATTAAGAGCAAAAACAACCTCAGATCTTATGATTTCCGGTCCAGTTATAGTTTCAAAACTCTGCGGACAACTACAATTATTGTCCTGAAACATATCGTTTTACAATATATTACCAAAACTGCAGGGGCTTAAGAACCAAACTAAATACTCTGTATACAAATATAGTTATGATTTTATTATATTAAGTGAAACGTGGTTACTTCCGAATATTCGAGACAGGGAATTCATAGATGATAGATATGTAGTACATTGTTGCGACCGAGACCGAGTCTTGACAGGTAAACAGGACGGCGGTGGAGTTTTGATTGCAGTGCGTCGAGGGTTGCCTATTGCTCGGTACGAACTAATAGGTTCATACGACTATCCTATTTCACCTTGTATTGATTATGTATTTCTCAGTCTTAATAGTCAAAAGGGTCATAGTACTATTATCTGCGGTATCTATATTCCGCCTAATATGAACGCTTTAACTTATGAAAAATTTTTAACATCCTTATGTAACAAAATTATGGAAATTAACTATCAGCACATGTACGTTGTTGGTGATTTCAATCTTCCCAATCTACAATGGCTGGGCAGTGATCAAACGGTATCAAATATAACATCTACATCTTCTTACCCCAACCTTACCAGTAATGACAAATCACTGCTGAATTTTATATCATCATTAAACTTCAAACAATTAAACACCAATAGAAACCCCTTGGGCCGAATTTTAGACTTGTTTTTATCTAACGACGATAATTGTGTTTGTGAGCTGCCTTCAAACCCATTACTGCCATTGGATCGTCTACATCCAGCTTTCTACACGATTATATCTCTAAGCCACACGTATAAATCTATGGCTCACTCGTCTTTTCAGAGGTTCAAATATTTAGAAGCAAACTATCTCACCATTTGTAAATCAATCTCTGAGATCAATTGGTATTTTCTTATGAAAGGGCTAACTGCTGAAGTCAGTAAATATATTTTATGAAAAAATCTATGAAATTATAAAAAAAATACGTACCGCTTCGTTCATCAAAAGGTAATAACTTTCCAGTTTGGTTTTCTCGACCCCTCATTCACGTTTTTAAAGAAAAATATTGGATAACAGTTTTCATTGCTTCGACACAGATTTAAGACACTGTGTGCTGATTGCTTCAATACTTACATTAATTCCATCGAAGAAGGACTTAAAAAGGACATCAAATTATTTTGGTCCTTTGTTAATAATCGAAAACGTAAAAGCGGAATACCTAACGTAATGAATTATAAAAATAAAAAATCTGATACACCAGAGAGTATCTGTGAATTATTTTCTGAATTTTTCAGCTCCGTATATGAAAATAGACAGCAGTTACAGCAAGAAAATTATGGTAGCCAGTCTACTAATCCCAATTCTGAGGTTATTTCAAATATCTCCTTTTCGGAGGATAGCATAGTCAAAGAGGTTATATTACTCGATATTACCAAGGGACCTGGACCTGACAGCCTTCCACCATTTTTTTCTCAAACACTCTGCCGCAGCTATTAGTGTTCCCTTGTGTCTTATATTTAACCAATGTCTTAGTGAAGGGACTGTGCCCCAGATATGGAAGAACGCTAATATAACACCAGTTTATAAGAGTGGGTGCAAAAACGACGTTTTTAACTGCCGCCCTATATCTTTGCTATCAACCATACCGAAGGTTCTTGAGAGGTTAATACATAAGCAAATTTATCCTATATTACATAACATAATTACACCTGAACAACATGGGTTTGTAAAACAGCGATCGACAACAACTAACCTTGTTCTTTACACAAATTATCTTTTTCGCTGCATGGATAACCGTCTGCAAGTAGATGCAATTTACACTGATTACTCTAAGGCCTTTGATAAGGTTGATCATAATATATGTACTTTTAGAGAAATTAGCGTTTAATGGAATACGAGGAAACTTGTTAAGATGGTTTTCATCATATGTTCTAAACAGATCTCAACGGGTTGTGATTAATGGTTTCTCATCCAATATCATAAATATCAGCTCAGGCGTACCGCAAGGTTCTATTCTTGGACCTTTGCTTTTTATATTATTTGTAAACGATATCGGTGATTGTTTCCGTTTTTACTAACTTTCTCCTTTACGCCGATGACACAGTGTCAAAAGTGTCGAAGATTGTGACAAAATACAACAAGACCTAAATCGCTTGGAAGGCTACTGTATAAAAAATAAACTTCACTTAAGTACATCAAAATGCAAACATATCACTTTCACAAAAAAAAAATTAACATTATTAAATACACTTATAAACTAAACTGTGTTTCGTTGGAATCAGTATCTTTAATCAGGGATCTAGGATTGTATTTAGACTCTAAACTACACTTTGATGGACACGTAACGCACATAACCAATAAAGCCTTTCAGCTTTATGGTTTTGTTATGCGGACATGTTCTTCCTTCAAACATCCCACCACATTTTTAACTTTATATAAATCTCTAATAAAATCACAGGTTGAATATGCATCAGTTATATGGAGTCCAATATATAGTAAATATAGTTTACAGTTGGATTGGGGTTTCGGAGGAAGTGAGAGATACAAATGTCGTGCCTTTTTTGCTTAAAATTTATTGTTTTACTAAGTGTTGTTGATTTACTATAGTAAACGTTTCTGTTTTGGTGGAGGTTTTAATATCTGTAAATTAGTAAGTATTTGTAGTTTTGCCGTTTTTATGTAATTTTTTGTTGTAGTAATATAATGGAGGACGAACCTCCCGATCCCGGAAGGGTTCGCAATGATTCCTTTTCCTTACCCATTAACATTGATAATGTAGAACTAATTAACCGTAAACGTGCCCAAGTAAGTAACGAGTCTGCCCATCCACAAAAAATAGTTATTACTGATCCAAATCAACAGCTTCCTTCAATACAATCCTCATATACCCATCCTGATTTTATTAATAAAAAAGTTAAGTACTCTCAAGATGATGCCGAAGAAAGTGACCTACGAGCAGCTTCTTGAGGCCTTGGAGGCGAGATATGGCGACGCTCACCTGGAACAAGTCTTTCGTGCGCAGCTTAAAGATCGCGTGCAGCGCATCAACGAAAACCTGCAGCAGTGGGCTCTAGAGGTGGAGAAGCTGGTGCGAAAAGCATACCGGTCTGTACCTGCGCTCATTGAAGGGAACCTGGTGCAGACATTCATCGACGGCATCCGTGACCTGGAAGTCAGAGCTGCTGTGAGGCTCGGGCATCACGAGACGCTTAAGGACGCCTTGGCCCATGCACTCGAGGTGGAAGCCGTGCGGCAGGATCATCGTTCCCATCGCGTCAGGGAGGTTGCAGCAGCTACAGTTCGCGACCGCAACAAAGGATACAGCCCTAGGTGCTATGGCTGTGGGGAAAAGGATCATCGTTCCCATCGCGTCAGGAAGGTTGCAGCAGCTACAGTTTGCGACCGCAACAAAGGATACAGCCCTAGGTGCTATGGCTGTGGGGAAAGGGGCCGTCTTCGATTCAGCTGCCCTAAGCGAAGCGCAGAAAGGGAAAGTGAGCGATATCAGGAGGGTAGTGCAGCTAACGGCACTGCCTGGCGGCGACAGAATCGTCGTTCACCTCACGCTAGGGAGGTTGCAGCAGTTACGGTTCGCGACCACAATAAAGGATACAGCCCTAAGTGCTATGGCTGTGGGGAAAGGGGCTATCTTCGGTCCAGCTGCCCTAAGCACACCCTAGGAAGGGAAGATGAACGGTCTCAGAAAGGAAGTGCGGCTAATAGCACTTTAATACGACCAATAACCTGAATACGACTTTACTATCAGACACACAGATAGGACAGCCCCTGACATTGCGGAGCCGTTACATAAAGGCGCAAGAGGGACTCCTAAGATCGCCCATGTGGATCGCCTGGCGCGTTATTATGGGGCCGATAATGCTCGGGACGAGCATGTCTTAGGAGGGGGCAGTGTTACGCGCTCAAGTCGACGGCACTAGCGCCATCTAGTCTCGAACCGAAGAACTAAACTTCTTAAAGTCGAAACACGAACTCTCGGTACCTTGCGCGTGTTTACTTGAATATTCTGGATATTTCGCTGCTAATTTATATAAATAGGCGCTGCAAGATGCGATCGGGGCAGTATTGGAGTTGGCGACACAAGCGAAGCTTCGGAGCGGAATAAAGTGAATCAGTGTGATTAATTATTAGTATCTTTAATTTTAATTTGTGTAAAGAAAATTAAAGTGTTAATTTAGGTAATTCTATCGGCAATTTTTATTGTCACGAACCTCAAGCTCGTAACAATATCAATTCTAATTAACATGATCTCCCGTTTTAGTGACACGGAACTTCCTCTCAGCTTACACCAAAAACTTACTCAGCTTTCCTCCTTAGCCCGTAACATTCGCAGTCCCGCCAATTCTTCAATGGAATTGTCGGAGCATTAGAAATAAAAAATGAACTCATTTACCTCATTAATAAATTTCACCCCTTCATTCTTGCCATCCAGGAGACATGGCTTAGGCCTGAGTCTCATTTTAGGGTTTCAGGCTATGCATGCCTCCGGGATGATAGGAGTGATGGTCGTGCTGGCACCTCTATTTTAATTTCAAGAACAGTTACATTTTCACAAATTCCTCTCCCTTCTCATAGTCCAGCAGTAAATGCTGTTGCTATTAAGGCCCTTGATATCTCTATTCTCTCTGTTTACATTCCTAATCCTGATGTAAATGTTTTAACATAACTTGCAACACTTATTTCTTCTGTCACCTCCTATGGTTATTTTGGGAGATTTTAATATGCATCATACTGTTTGGGGCTCCCATCTGTGTGATTCACTGGCTCCCTTATTTTTAGATCTTATTGATAATTTTAATCTGTGTATTCTAAATGACGGTTCTCCTACCCGTCGAGTATTCCCATTACAAAATGTTAGAAGTGCCGTTGACCTAACTCTCTGCTCCCCAGATATTGCTTCCCTTCTTTTGTGGCAAATATTACCTTCTAGCTATTGCAGTGACCATTTTCCTATATTCATCACTCCTCCTACTTCACCTAGAATAAATTTTACATTTTGCCCAAGACTAAAGTATAATCTATCCAAAGCTAATTGGCAATTATATTCTACAGTTTTGGAACAAGAGGTTTCAACTCTTTCCCCAATTAACAATGATAATATTGCTCCTGTATATATAGAGTTCAGAAATGCAATTATTTCTGCTGCTAATAAGTCAATCCCCTTAAAAAACCTTTCAAAAATAATTATCCTTCCCCTCCTTGGTGGGACCAAGATTGTTCAGCAGCTTGTAGGAGAAGAAAAGAGACTGAATTAATATACTCCCGTTCTATGACTGCAGAGAATTATATCTCCTATAAAAATATTGCTGCAGAAACCTTAAAATTACTGTCAGACAAAAAGCGAACTGGTTGGTTTAAATTCTGCGAGTCACTGTCACCTAGGACTCCCCCATCTTTGGTCTGGAGAAATGTTAAAAAATATCGCTGTGCAGTTTCTAGTGAAAATATAATTTCTAATGATCCTTCCCCGTGGATAGATGAATTGCCTAATAAACTTGCACCACAAACAGTCCCATCTTATGATGAATGCCTAGTTTTTAATTCTGCTTTTTTAAAAACAAATGATAAATTTGATTCCCCCTTTTCTTCTCAGGAATTGTTTACTGTACTCAATGACCTTAAAGACTCCTCACCAGGTATTGATGGGATTCCTTATTTGTTTATAATTAATAGTAGTGAGAACACTAAAACTGTCTTACTATCCATTTTAAATTTTATTTATATTACTGGTGATCCTCCTGCTGAATGGAAAACCCAAATTATTTTGCCTATTCTCAAACCAGGTAAGTCTAGCAATGACCCTTCCAGTTACCGACCTATTGCCCTTTCTTGTACTTTGGCAAAAATCTTGGAACATTTAATAAAAAATCGCTTGGAGTGGTTTTTGGAAAGGAATAATCTCTTACCTAAAAGCCAATTCGGTTTCCGAAAACGTTTAAGTACCATGGATAGCCTAAGTACTTTGGTCACAGATATTCATATTGCTTTTTCAAAACATGAATTTCTCATAGGAGTTTTCTTGGATATTTCTTCTGCATATGATAATGTGCTTCTTCTTGTGCTCAGGCAGAAAATGCTTAATCTGAGCATTCCAGTGAGGATAGTCAATTACGTCTCTAACTTTCTCTTTTCTAGATCAATATCTATAAATGTTAAAAATCTGCTGCTTCCCCCAAAAACTATATGGAAAGGACTTTCACAAGGCTCAGTTCTTAGTCCTCTCTTTTATTCTATATATACTCACGATTTAGAACTTTCAGTAAATTCTTTTTGTAATGTTCTTCAATATGCAGACGATTTAGCTCTATACATCTCCTCAAACAACAACCGACATTCATCTAGATCTAGGTATAGAAAAGGATTCTCCAATGGCAAATTTGAAATTAAAAGAAATTATAGAAAACACCTTTAAAGATTGGCTTGTCATGTACTCAGACGCTTCAAAACAGTCTGATGAAGACTATACTGGAGCTGCTGTTTGGATTCCTAAGTTCAAAATCATTCTTAACTTTAAATGCCCCTCACTATCCTCCACTTTTACCGGTGAAGCAACTGCAATCAGTGAAGCTTTGTTATATGTAGAGTCACATAATCTTAATAAAACAGTTATTTTCAAGATTCAAAAAGTTGTTTGTTAGCTATTTTGTCCAATCAATTCCATAACAAACATAAATTTCCACTAATTCTTAAAATAAAAAATACCCTATTCAGATGCCATCTTAAAGGAATCCATGTTTCAGTGGCCTGGATTCCAGGCCACAGTGGTATTCATGGTAACGAAACAGCTGATGTACTCGCTAAAAATGCAATTGCTAATGGCATTCTACAAAATTTTATTTACTCACATGACCTAATTTTGCTAACTAAAAGGAAACTGAATGAAAATTGGAATAAATTATGGGAAGTTTCCAAAAATGTTAAAGGTAAGCACTATGCTGCCATCCAAGAGGTTATTCCTCCCAAGCCTTGGTTCTTTAAATTTAACAAAGCAAATAAACATGCAACTTCAATCATTTGTAGATTAAGAATTGGACACATGCACATCTGGCAAAAATCAGAGTAAGGGATAGCTCATTGTGTGAATGTGGCTTAGATGAAGGTTCCACAAACCATATTTTTTTCAACCGTCCCGAATTATCCTCCTCCCTTTATGATTACCTTACTCCTTATATTCCTCGACCTATAGATTTTAATTCTCTTTTAACATATATATATATAGATATGATTCCGGTTCCGGTGATCAAAGTGTAAACACGTACAAGTGAGAGCTCCGTAAATATTTCCAATTAAACAGTGCAAAAAACGAAAAACCGAACGTATACTACAGTGAAAAGTTCAGAAGTTCAAACCAGAAGAGTGTTTCAGCAGAAATTACAGTGAAATAACTAATTTTGTGGCGATTCTGTTCAAACAAAGTTCTGATCGTTATAACCTCAAAGTTAAGCACACACACCATAGATACAAAGATTATAGGTAGAGCCAACCAAATAAAATCTGTCACTGCTATTTGACAGCTGACAACTGCAAAAAGTGTTGCCAACGAAGAAAAAGGATTACCATAAATTTAAGTGTTACCACATCAAAACACCAAAATACCCTGAAAAAAAATGGAAAAGCAAATGGAAATTTTACTCTCCAAAATAAATGAAAAGTTTAATAAACAAACAATAACATTAACAACAGCAATAACAAAAAATGTAATGGAGGCCCTGGACGATAAGTTAAAAATAATAACAGAAGAAAACAACAACCTTAAAACTAGAGTCAGTAACCTGGAACAAAAAGTAGCCTTTTTAGAGAAGGAAAAGCGTAAGAATAATCTAGTTTTATTCGGCATCGAAGAAAAAGGAAAAACCGAGTTAGAGTTGGTGGATTTTGTGAAAGAAATTTTGCAAGATTCGGGAACTCATATAGATAGTCAGGAAATAAGTGAGATCCATAGAATCTGCTTCCTTTGCGTTAATAATATCTCTAACAACATCTTGGAAAAAACATCTTATCCTGAAAAACAAGCGTAACCTTCCTACAAATGTGTATGTCAATGAGGACTACCCTAAAGAAGTTCTGGAAATACGCAAACAACTTAAGCCAGAATTAGAAGCGGAAAGAAAAAAAGGAAACATAGCATTCATAAAATACGATAAGCTAATTGTTAAAAAACCAACGAACCCCAGCCGCGCAAAGAGGAAGAGAGAAACACCAACAGGATCCCCAACCACTCCCACCCCATCTCAGAAAAAGACAAATACCCAGAATGAAATTACTGAAATACAGCCCCCAAGTACAATTAAGGAAGTAGTTAAGCCAAGCATACTTACATTTGTAACGCGTGAAAGATCCGCCTCGATGTCAGAGATGCAAAAAAACGAACAAAGGCCTCCTCGAACCGGAAACAACAAACAGATGCAACAACAAACACAGATATAAGAAAAACTCTAATGTTTTGTCCCCCAATCCGGCCGGTCACCGTGGGGGAAGCCGACCACCACCCTCCAACATATCAGTCAACAAAATCAAATACCCAAAAAGATAAACAAAAACGAAGCAGTTTATACATATGTACACCAAATACACGAACCCTGAGAACAGAAGAAAGTTTGCATGAGCTAGAGTTAGCTATCGAAAACCTCAAGTGGGACATCTTGGGCATAAGCGAGATGAGGAGAATAGGAGAAGGAATAGAAGAGCGAAACAGCTATATTATGTATTTCAAAGGTGAAACCGCTGGACACAGAGGGGTAGGATTCCTGGTTAAGTCAAAACTTAAAAGACAGATAATTGGTTTTGAAGGGATATCGGACAGGATAGCGGTGATTCATATTAACTTACCAAAGTATAGAAAAAAATGGACAGTCATTCAAGTCTACTCGCCGACAGAACAAGCAACAAAAACAGAGATCGACAAATTCTACGATAAATTACGTGAAGCTATCGATAAATATTCCGAAAACAATATCGTGCTCATGGGAGATTTCAATGCCCAAGTTGGCGTCCAAATACCCGGAGAAGAACATATAATAGGAAAATACGGAAGAGGCAAAAGAAGTAAAAATGGAGAAAAACTAGTAGAGTTCCTTCTTGAGCAAAACTTAACACTTCTAAACTCCATGTTCCGTAAAAAACCCAAGAACAAATGGACATGGATGTCTCCAGACGGAAAGGTTAAGAACGAAATCGACTACATAATAACTAACAAAGCTAGGGTATTTAGTGATACGGAAATAATACAGAAACTAAATTTCAACACAAACCATCGTATGGTACGCAGTTGTCTAAATGAAAGAAGTCCAAAAGCTCCTAGACACCATAAGAACCACACGCAAACAACAAACACACAAACGGACACAGAAAACACAATAAAAGATCTGATGGAAGTCGTTGATTCAGATTTGGACCTAAGTGTAAAATACAAAAAAATTGAGAATAAGCTTAAGCAGGCAGGAAAACAATCAAACAAGAGTAAAGAAAACATTTTGAGTGAAAGAACGTTAAAACTAATTGAAGATAGAAAGTTGTTAATAAAAAAGGATAAAAAGGAGAACCAACAACAAATATCTAACCTTAGCAAACAGATTCGTGAAAATATGAGGAAGGACAGAAAAATCAGAAGAAACACAATTTTAGAGAATCACATCAACAAAACGGGAGGCACGAAAAAAGCGCTTAAGGAACTCCGTGAAAAAGGGAAAGAATGGATACCAACGTTAAGAGAAAAGGAAAAACAACTGCCAGCTACTACTCGGAGTTCAATCCAAAATATAGCAACAAATTATTATCGGTTACTATATTCAAATCAATCTAGCTTTAGCACACATAATAGTGATTACAAACAGATGCATGTGACTGAAGGAAACGAAGACATACCAGAAATATTAGTATCGGAAGTAGAAAAAGCAATAAAAAGTCAGAAAATGGATAAAGCACCCGGCCCCGACAGGATCACAAACGAACTTATGAGAGGGACAATCACAGAACTAAGTCCGCTTCTAAGAAAAATCTTTAACGAGATTCTACATACTGGTAACATCCCTAGTCAATGGTCAGAATCTCATATAATATTTCTCCACAAGAAAGGTCCTAAAGACGATATAGGAAACTACAGACCCATTTCTCTCATCTCAAATGTATATAAAGTTTTCGCCAAAGTCATTTTGGACAGAATCTCAATCAAACTCGACGAAAATCAACCTGTGGAACAAGCGGGGTTACGCTTGTTCGGCGGGGGTAACAATAGACCATATTCACACTATCAAACAGCTTATAGGAAAATATAATGAATATAGAAGAACAATTTACATTGCCTTTATAGACTATGCCAAGGCTTTCGACAGCCTTAGACATGAAGTTGTATGGCAAAGCCTAAAAGAGCAGGGCATCCAAAACACCTACATCAAAAGTATTTATAGCGATAGTACAGGCAGGATAAGACTGGAATCTATAGGAGATGCTTTTCAAATAAAAAGAGGTGTCAGGCAAGGTGACCCACTTTCACCAAAGCTGTTTACAGCAGTATTAGAACAAATGTTCAGGAAGTTGAATTGGGAGCATCTAGGTCTAAACATAAATGGATCACGATTAAATCATCTCAGATTTGCTGATGATCTGGTCCTATTGGAAGAAGATCCAAAACTACTGGAGTCCATGATACAAAACCTGGCAGAAAAAAGCAGAGAATTAGGCCTAGAAATGAACTCCAGCAAAACTAAGGTGATGACAAATTCAATTCCCGTAGACATAACAGTTAAAGGACAGAAACTGGAATATGTAGAAGAATATGTATATCTTGGCCAGATAATATCGCCTAACGACCAGATGTCGAAAGAAATAGAAAAAAGGATTGCAACAGGATGGAAAACCTACTGGGCTTTGAAAGAAATTACAAAAAGCAAAGAAATAGGCATTAAAATCAAGAAGAAGACCTTTGATACATGTATTTTACCCTGCATTACATATGGCTGTGAAACCTGGGCTCTGACAAAACACCATAGGGATAAACTTGCAAGATGTCAAAGAAGTATGGAAAGAAGCATGATAGGTTTAAAACTAAAAGACAAAGTAAGAAGTACAGACATCAGGCACAAAACCAAACTAACTGATATCCTGGCTCGTATTGACCAACTTAAATGGAGGTGGACTGGACATATGCTCAGGTGTAAAAAGGAGAAATGGAGCAAACAGGTGACAATCTGGTACCCAAGAGATGGCATTAGGAGTCGAGGTCGCAAAAAGAGAAGATGGGAGGATGACCTGAAAATGACTTTGGGTCCGCTCTGGACAAGAGTGGCGGCAGACAGACATCAGTGGAAAGAGTTGGAGGAGGCCTTTGCCGTAAGGGACACTGAACTGAGAGACCTTTTATAATATGTTGTGTATTACGTTTTTAACCAGCTGTTAATCTATTTATTTAAGTAAAATTTATGTTTGTAAATGAAAAACTGTCAAAGTTCGGAAATAAAGGTTCTATTATATAATATGAAACTTTAAATCCTTGTCACTTTTAACATACGGGTAAGAGTCTAACACCTGTGTTTGCCATATTTGTTCTAGGTAATTCAACAAATAGATTTGTCAAACACAGACTCTTATTTTAATTAAACTCATAAGCTTTCATTTTCTACTCAATACGTCATTGCCGAATTTTATCAAACCGCCACAAAGAAAGAAGAAGAAGAAGAATAGTTTACAGTTGGAGCGTGTTCAACGAAATTTTTAAAATCTACAATGTACAAATGCTTTAAAAGTAATTATAATGAATGTTATGAACTTTTATTAAGAAAATTTAGTGTTCTTTCTTTAGAATCGAGAAGGATGCTCTTGGATCAAACTTTGCTTTACAAAATCTGCCATAACAAATTTGATTGTAACGAACTCACCAATCAAATATACATTCGTATACCTAGTCGCTCGAATCGTATACGTGAGCTACATTCACATCAAATTTTCGTTCCAAAACCAAGTAAAACAAATGCAGGTGCACGTGCACCTCTAAATCGTATAATGAAATTATACAACAACAAATTTAATGACATAGATATCTTTGGATTAACTCCTTCTAGATATAAAAAAGCTGTGTATGAGGTTCTATCTGAATTTGATGCAAGTTAATGTAATGCTTATTTAGGTTAAATTTAATTTTTCACATCTGTATATTATCTATATATGTGTATGTGCGTGTATGAATATGTTTGTATATATGTGTGTATGTATATGCGCGCATATGTACATGCATATGTGTAAATTAGCTTGTTTTTCTCTGTATTTATTGGTGAACCGGTCATTTTTAATAGAGCATTATATTTTACACATTACAAACATTTAGAAAATGCCATTAGTACCTTCATACCACTTTCGAATCGAGCTATGATGATTCAATTAGACACCAAGCCCAAAAGATTGAATATTATTCAAACTTATGCACCAACTGCTGATAAGAGCCAAGAAGATAAAGAAAACTTTTATCTTTTATAAAGAACTTGAAGAACTCCTCGGACACACAAAGAAGGAGGATATAAATCTTATTATGGGTGACTTTAACGAAAAGGTCGGGCATGGTGAAGTCCCAGGAGTAGTAGGAAAGTACGGCTTAGGATCGCGTAACGAGCGAGGTGATTTATTAGTACAATTTTGTCAAGAAAAAAGTCTAGTGATTACAAATACTTTGTATCAATTACCGCCAAAAAGGTTTTATACGTGGACCTCACCATCTCATACTCCGGCAAATATTGTTCGAAATCAAATAGACTATATTATTATCAATCACAGGTTTCGTAATAGCGTTACTAGTGCCAAAACGTATCCTGGTGCAGATATGGGTTCGGACCACAATCCTTTCATTGTTAATTTGACTTGCCGCTTAAAATGCGGAGGCAAAAATAGAGTTAACAACAAATTTGTTGACATCAGTAAGTTAAAAGATCTAAAAATGAAAGGGGAAGTGCATACAACAATTAATGAATGGGCAGTGGAAGAAAAGAAGAAACGAAATACTGACGTGGAAGTTCTGTGGGAAAGTCTGAAGTCAAAGATATGGGATATCAATGATAGGTTCCTTAAGCCATCACCTGTTTCAAAGAAAATCCTTGGATTACCGACTCAATCATTCAACTTATTGAGGAAAGACGCATATATAAATCTTCTGCTCATCAGAAATTTAAAACTCTTCACAAACGTATCAGACGCGAAGTTAGAGCAGCCTATATCACATGACATAAAGAAAAATGTGAACTTATGGAATCTTTGATGGCCAAATTTGATGCATTTAATCTTCATAAAGAAATTAAGGCAATGGCTAACATTCAAAAGAAGCATAGACAAGGTTTTCTGGTTGACAATGTTGGGAGAGTCATCACAGACCCTACTACAGTTAAAAAAACCTGGGAAAATTAAATATCTGATATGTTTCAAGACAATAATCGTAGTTGTCCGCAGAGTTTTGAAACTATAACTGGACCGTAAATCATAAGATCTGAGGTTGTTTTTGCTCTTAATAAAGCAAAGTCTGGAAAAGCCACCGGACCAGATAAGGTCAACGTTGAGCTTCTTAAACTTTTAGAACCTGAACAAGTTGATGTACTTATAAATTTATTTAACTCTATCTATAATTCTGGTAACATTCCTTAGGACTGGGTCAAATCTACTTTCATAACTCTTCCGAAAAAACGAAATGCCAAAACATGCTCAGACTACTACACTATCAGCTTGATGAGCCATGTTCTAAAACTCTTCCTAGCCATAATTCACCATCGCATAAGACATAAGTGTGAGGAACAACTAGGAGACACTCAATTTGGATTCCGAGCTGGAATGGGTACAAGAGAAGCCCAGTTTGCATTAAATGTTCTTGTACAGAAATGTTATGATATGCAACAAGATGTATACATATGTTCCATAGATTATGAGAAGGCTTTTGACCGTGTTAAGCACGACGTTCTTATACACATTTTGAAGACCATCAGCCTTGATACAAAAGACATACGCATAATCCAAAATCAGTATTGGCAACAGAACGCAAACGTAAGGGTGAAGGAAGGTTTTACTGACTCAATCACTGTCCAAAGAGGAGTACGTCAGGGATGCATTTTGTCGCCTCTGCTATTTAATCTGTACATGGAGAATATTATAAACGAAGCACTAGAAGATGTTGAAGAAGAAGTCCTTGTCAATGGCCAACTGATTAACAACTTGAGATACGCTGACAACACTGTTCTTATTGCATCTTCAGAACAAGGTCTTCAAAAAATACTAGACCGCATAATTGAGTGCAGCACAAAATCTGGACTAAATATAAACGTGTCTAAGACCAAAATCATGGTAGTTTCGAGAGTGCCAAAGCAGTGTAGTGTATGTATAGGGCAAGATAGTATCGAACAAGTTCAGAAGTACCTGTATCTTGGATCTTGGGTAACTGATTCTTGGGAGAGTGACATGGAAATACGAGTTCGAATTGAAACTGCAAGAGCCTCTTTCATGAGGATGAGCAAAGTCCTTACTACAAGGAGACTATCAATCGAACTACATACAAGACTCATGCAATGCTATATTTGGCCTGTCATACTATACGGATGCGAATCTTGGACTATGAAAGAAGATCTCCATAGGAAACTAGAAACATTTGAAATGTGGATATATCACCATATGCTCCGAATAAGTTGAACAGACAAAGTTACCAACATTGAGGTCCTCAAACAGATGAAAAGGAATGAACCCCTACTTGTCAAAACCATCAAACAGAGAAAAGTTGCGTACCTAGGACACATACTAAGACATGAACGTTACCAACTGCTGCAGACTATTGTGATGGGCAAAGTAGTGGGTAAAAGAGGTGTTGGTAGAAGAAAAAGGTCGTGGCTATGTAACATCCGGAAATGGACTGGGATAAAGAAAGTTGAAGATCTGTTCAGGCTAGCCATGAACAAAGAAGAATTTAGAAGGATGACTGCCGACCTTCAGCAATGGAGAGGCACTTAAAGAAGAAGACACAGACCCAGTGGTAATATGTGGATAACGGTGTTGATTGTATGATTATTAAGCTTAAATATAGTATTGTGTTTAATAATAAGATTATATTGTACAATTGTTCGTTATTCCTAATAAAGAGAAAAAAAAATCAGACATATAATTTTCCCAGGTCTTTTTAACTGTAGTTGGGTCTGTGATGATTCTCCCAAAATTGTCAACCAACAAAACCTTGTTTAAGCTTCTTTTGAATGTTCGCCATTGCCTTAATTTCTTTATGAAGAATTTAATCAAACTTAGCCATCAAAGATTCCATAAGTTCATATTTTTCTTTATGCCATGTGATATAGGCTGCTCTAACTTTGCATCTGATACATTTGTGAAAAGTTTTATATTTCTGATGATCAGAAGATTTATATATGCGTCTTTCTTCAATAACTTGGATGATTGAGTCAGTAATTCAAGGATTTTTATTTGAAACAGGCAATGGCTTAAGGAACCTATCATTGATGTCCCATATCTTCGACTTCAGACTTTCCCACAGAACTTCCACGTCAGTATTTCGTTTCTTCGTTTCTTCCACTGCCCATTCATTAATTGTTGTATGCACATTTCTTTTCAATTTTAGATCTCTTAACTTACTGATGTCAACATATTTGTTGTTAACTCTATTTTTGCTTCTGCATTTTAAGCTGCAAGTCAAATTAACAATGACGGGATTGTGGTCCGAACCGATATCTACACCATGATACGTTTTGCCACTAGTAATGCTATTACGAAACCTGTGATTGATAATAATATAGTCTATTTGATTTCGAACAATATTTGCCAGAGTATGAGATGGTGAGGTCCACATATAAAGCCTTTTTGGCAGTAATTGATACAAAGTATTTGTAATCACTAGACTTTTTTCTTGACAAAATTGTACTAATAAATCACCTCGCTCGTTTCGCGATTCTAGGCCGTACTGATATGATTGCAATCATATTTTTGAATGATCTGTAATAAATGTTGATCTTTTGCATTGTTGTGATTGATTATTTTGCATGAATTGCTTGATCACCCAAATAGCCTTATTTCTACTATTCTTCAAAATAATTGAGATGATTGCTTCGACCGATCTATACTAGTATTCTAAGGTTGAACTCAAAGTGACTCTTAAATGATCAACCTGAATGGCAACCCGGTCTGTATGACAAATCAATACATGACTGATCAGGTCTCTAGAAATGAATAATTGATAAATGTATACTCTATTCAACTAGCTAAACATAGGTTATATCTGCACTAAGACTTACAGCTTTAACTTAACAAATAGAAGTAGTGTATTAGGAATCATTCCTACTTCTTATTAATCTTGAATAACACACACACTAGAACAGCTCAGGAGTTGTTACACATTCTGTCTAGCAGTGAGATACATATAAGCTGTTATTACTTTTTTTACATACATATAAAAATCAATTCAAATCAATTGATTTCATATGAATGTAATAATCATTTTAAATAAGTTATAAACTTACTAGATTTACATAACGATTTCATATATTGATGAGAATAATCAATACACATTGAATATACAAATATTAATTCACATACTATATTGACTGTAAAAATAACAAATAAATACTCACCTGTCTACCTACACGATCTGGTTGCGGCCATAGGCGATCATCTTCATGCATTATTTCTGAATCAACAATAATTCTTTTAAGTTCCTCCATCACGCACGGATGAACATAAGCTTCTTTTCGTATCATTGTATCATTTTTATAGTTAGAGTTATTAGCATACCGAAGTTTACCATCGGGACGAAATTCAAATTCCAAAAATTCATGACCGAATTTACCCTTGTGCCCAACGTAATATCGTATATAAAAGTCAGTAGACATTGTGAAAGCAATTACATGTGAATTATTAATTTAAACACACAAATTTTTATTGTAACTTTCTTTGGAGAAACAATCACTAAAGTAAACCCACGCTCCAGAGCAGCGCTTCTATAACCGCCTATGATAACCGCGCTTGTCAAATGTGACAATGTCAAATGCGTAGACAGATGAATCCTAGCATCTAGCCACAAACTAATAAGAGTACCGTAGACAGAAAAACCTATAGACTAATGATCGGCGTGGCCTCGAGTGAGAAAGGACGATAACGAATTTTGAGGTTATACAATAATCTTTACGACTTCTAAACACATTTAGATAAAAATTTTAATTGTTCTAAGAACTGAACTGAACAAGATTCACCAATCTTAAGCTCACAAAACACTTTTTTCTCACTTAAACCAACTAGTAAACTCCTTAAATCGCTACGCTGTTAAAGTTGTTTAGCAAACTGTAGAGTTTGCTAAACAAAAAAACCGGCACGGAGATAGGGACAAACAATCACACCGCTCTATCTCATTTCTATGCAAGACGTATGCATAAATCTATCTTTTTCGTTTGCGAATGCGAAAGAAGGCGTCAATTTGTCTATAGGTTTCTCTGTCTACGAAGAGTACCATCTAGCATTCTCTGTCTACGGTCAAATGTCAATGTATTTTTTTTCTTTGATAATTGACTAGTACTGTGATAATTTTGCCAGCGTTAGTACTAAAAAAGTAAAACCCTTAGAATATAAATAAGCAAGCTATAAAGCGTGCGTATAGCTCATTGTCCATTATGCCAAGAGTCAGAACCTAGACTTCGAATATGTATCCTGTCCTGGCGTATCATAGACTTATAATATAGACATACTGGCGTATAGACAACCTGACACTCTGACAGCTCGAAAACGCGTGACGAATTTTTAATTTTCATTGTGAGCGTTAGGAAAAATCCAATAAAACGCAGGTAGGTGTTGCTTACTTTCGGGAACATGTTATATATGTTCTTTTTTAATTATTTTAGAATATCATGTTAAAAATTTATTTAATTTTTGTGGTTATTCGAATTCGAGCACTAAACTAGTTTTTGTTTAAATTTTGGTACCACTTTCTTAACAATAATTTTTCGGTAGTTCTTGTAAATAAAATGTACATCAGTGAAAAATGATTGTTAAGAAAGCAGTAAATAGATTAAATAACATTGTAAACATATATCAATACTCTAATGTCGGGTCTCCAACAATGCCGAGATTTTATGTCTTGCCTGGTGAAAACTTAGACGGCGTGACGAATCGACATTTACCCATGTCGTAATTTATAGATTGAAGGTTGATTGACGAGAGTTACGTATCTGTAAATGATACGTGCCGTCATCGACACAATGTAATAAAACGTTCCTCTGAGCCATCTACAAGGAATAAATTTCCAGCATGGTGGATGTCCAGCTCATTACGAACGATTTGTGTGCGCATATCTGGACAGCCTGTGAACTAAAGATCACCAGATCTAACACTCCTAGACTTATTTGTAGGCTGAACTAAAACGATTAGTGTGCGCATAAGAAACACAAAGTGTTAGTGATTTAAAGCAGCATATAATTTTGCGTCCATTACACACACAGTATAGTTTATTGTGATAAAAAGTGATAGATACACGCTTCGATGTTTAACAATCAATCTACAAAGACGTGCTAGTTTGTGTTCAGAAGGAAACTGCAGACATTTTAAACAATTACTATTACGCTAAAAAGGTAGTTTTAATTTGTAAATAACAATAATGAAATATAATTTTATAAATATCAATCAGTGCAGTTTGTAAATAAGTTTATTTCGATCTTCGATACGCTACGGCATTATTAATGAAAGAGTGGCAATGGGAAATGTTGCTTTTTTAAATCTATTTCTTTTATCGACCAAGTATTTTACTAATATTCAGTATATGCTGATCTTGCATTAGTGGGCAGTAACTAGTACTGGGAGGTGTACATACACTAAACGTTTTAAGGTCATTGACATTACACGTGAACGCCGTAGGATGAATTGTTTTTATGTAATTTTTGGATATTTGGAAATTTTGGCTATCTAGTTATATTTTGTTATATTTTACAAATACTTCCGAGTATAGCTTCTATTCTACTCACATAAAACACCATATTATATTCCAGACGGTAAAAATAGTCATCCAATATAGGTATAATCTTTTTGTAGAACAAAAATCTTCATATCAGTTTGAAAACAAAAATTGATTGACACCCAAAGTGGTATGTAAAATAGACACTAAATCGCCTAAGCACGTTTAATTAAATATAATATTCTATTTCATTCTCTCGCAGGCTGAATCCTATAAATGTACATGTTTATCTCTTTTTAGTCTCCCTTTTTTTCATTGAGTTTCGAATCACAATAATTCCAAAAAAGTTTTCACTTAAAAATTGCCTGAAAATTCTGCAAGAAATACAATATACAACTAATAATACAATCATACTAGTTAATTACCAACGAAAGAAAGAAAGTTTTTAAGATATTCTATAAATAAAATAATCTATGAGGTATAAAAAATGTAATGTAAATTGTAGTCTATGGTCGTAAGGGTTTACTATGCCTGCTGTCCGTCAAACTAGTCTTTTCTCTTTGACTTGACCCAGGCAAGATGGGTAAGTGGTACAAGTTATTTTTGAGCAATATCCAAATAAATCTTGAAAGTTATTTATATTTTTTTAACATCATTACAGTTTGGATAAAGTGCTTTATTTTATGTTGTTGTATTTGTCGATATTTTTGGTTTCTGGACTCAGTCATTATGTAGTGAAGTGATAATTACAGTAATAACAGCGGTATCTTTGTATGGTGTATAGTTATTAAACTTAATTGTATGCAGGTATCAGTCGCGATCACTGGCATAAGCGACGGGCCACTGGTGGTAAACGTGCGCCCATCCGTAAGAAGAGGAAGTATGAGTTAGGTCGCCCTGCTGCCAACACTAAGGTGAGATTCCACATAACCTAACTTATTTTGAGGCTCCCATTCTTGTTTCATTTAAATGTACTATCCTTTCAAAGAATGTAAAAAGGTTATCAATTATGAAATAAAGATACCTCGTTGTTTTGATTTTGTATTTTAGCTTGGCGCTCAACGTATTCACTTGGTACGAGCTCGTGGTGGTAATATCAAGTACAGAGCTTTAAGACTTGACACTGGTAATTTCTCTTGGGGCTCAGAATGTAAGTGGGGTATTATTAATAAAATACTTATAACCTGTGAAAACTTTATTTGGCTATATCCTTTTTTTTAATCATTATTAATTGCAGGTGCAACACGCAAGACTCGTATAATTGATGTTGTGTACAATGCTTCCAACAATGAGTTAGTACGTACTAAAACTTTGGTGAAGAATGCTATTGTTGTTGTTGATGCTACACCATTCAGGCAATGGTATGAGTCCCATTACCTATTGCCTCTCGGCAGAAAGAAGGGTGCCAAGCTGGTATGTTTTATTTTAGCATATTTATTTTCATTTTTTTTTCAGTGTTTTTTTATATAGTTATTTATACTTGTCCTGAATATAAGATATTTTCATTTGAAAGAATCCAATTCTAGAGTAATGTTTATTTTATTACAATCTGTGTCTTGACTTTGTTTACATAAATAGTAGATTGCATGTTCATTCGAAAATAATATTAATATACTGTGGTAGATTATATATGTGAAATATGTTAAGTTTTAAAGAAATATTAGACATAATTGATAGAATCAGGCGTTGCTTTGTGGAAATCCATTATAATAAAGATATTAAAAGTTACTTTGCAACCATCCATAATAATATACTGTGGTATATTATATAAGTTAAGTTTTAAAGAAATATTAAACATAATTGATAGAATCAGGTGTTACTTTGCAGAAATCCATTATAGTAGATATTTTGCTAACATCCGCTCAATTAACTAAAATGATTTGTCTTACCTATTTTGAGAGCACCTGCTTGCATTTTCTTGCATGCATTTTGCATTTTCATCAATGATTTGCACTTTTTTCAGACACTTATTATCAACAGTAAATACATTTATTACTGTCGTTTACACATAAATTGGTTTATATCATAGCACACTTTACTACCACTGCACATGCTTGTTGGTCAAATCAAATAGTGCATGCTTTCCTGGTTTTAAGTTACACACTTCTGTCCCTTCTCACAAAATCACTTCCACAGATTGCAGGAAAGCGAGAGAAAAGATTTTACAGATTGATAACTACGATATATGTTTTTTATCAAAGTAAAAGTAATTGTAGAATGCTTTTAGAATAACTACACCTCAATCTACTGTTACTGATTTACTAGAAATAGGTGCTTACATACTTTCAACAGTGATAACAGAAATCTTAGTTTGGCCAAATCATAAATTGGCAGCGTACCATATATTTATTTTTACTGTAGTATATTATGTGAGGTAGAGCCACCACTTATTTTTTTTATATAGAATAAGGGTGACAAACGAGCACACAGTCCACCTGATGGTGAGTGGATGAAGTGGCCCATAGATGTCTACATTTATCCTCGATTAAGAATCAAATTGCAGGTGCATTGTCACCCCTGAGGACTAAGATGGAATGCCTTGTAACCAGTAAAAAAGGTTCTCTGGACCTCTACACTCACCACACGAAATACAGCACTATTAAGCTGCTGTATTATGGTTGTGGCACAAATGGGTTAGCTCAACTGGGAAAGGACCATGTGTCATAGAATACCAGCGTAAAATAGCAGTTTAACGCTGCTGTGTCTTGTGTAGTAGTATAGAGAACCAAAGACCCTTTTCACTGGCAACAAGTAAACTAAACTAAACTATCTTAGTTCTTAGGTGTGATAATGCATCTTTATTTCAATTATTTATTAAATATAGATGCAGGGATGGAAGAGTGATGATGAGAGTGGATGCTGAGGTTTATGGAGCTCAGCATTCACTTACCATTTGATGGACTGTGTCCAAACATTCTATAAAATAAATGGCCAGGTGTATCATCACAATCTATAAAGTTCTATACTCAAACTAAATTATTTAAATTGACTTTAATTTTACAAACAGTCAAGTTTGAGGATTTGTCTGTTCATACTATTTCTTTTAACAGACAAGTTTCAGGATTTGACTGTGATCTATGATTCATACTATTAATTTTGATGTAAAATATCTTCATATATCTTATATAAATATATTCATACTTCGAATTAAACAGTAAGGGTATAGACACATAAAGGGTTGTTTAGTTTGTGTTTTAAATATAACATTCATAATGGTAATTAAGCATTTCAAAATGATGTAAAATTTTGCGTGTCATATGACATTTAAAATGATATACAAATTTTCAGCATTAAATCTGATATGAAATGTAAACATTGCAGCTGTTTTCTACATTTCATTTTCAAAATAAAAATATTTGGTTGCAGACTGAAGCTGAGGATGCAATTATTAACAAAAAACGCAGTAAGAAAACTGCTAAGAAGTACCTATCAAGACAGCGTCTTGCAAAAGTTGAAGCAGCTCTTGAAGACCAATTCCACACAGGACGTTTGTTAGGTGTGTATTTATAATAGTGCAAAAAACTTATAATACATATTTACATATTACTTTCATTTTGCATGCATGCATAATGAAATCTTACACCATGTTTTTTTAATTTTCATTTCCTTTAG
This sequence comes from Parnassius smintheus behrii, assembly GCA_036936625.1. NCBI lineage: Eukaryota > Metazoa > Arthropoda > Insecta > Lepidoptera > Papilionidae > Parnassius > Parnassius smintheus. Next base: position 20,616,585 of record JAUPFT010000001.1, read on the forward strand.
TTATTGTTTTGTATTGGCTCTGTTGTCAATGTTTTTTATTTAATAAAATAAGCTATAAATGATGAGATCGCAAAGTTTTGAAATTGCATCATAAACTGGTACCGTTTTGGGAACAGTTTAGCAATTGTATGATCTACTTGTCATAGTTACTCTGATATAAATTTCCACAATTTAGTGTGTATTGTATTGTCTTGTATATTTTTGTTTATGCTACAATCGGTTTTACAGCGTGTGTAGCGAGTCGGCCTGGCCAGTGTGGTCGAGCTGATGGCTACGTTTTGGAGGGCAAGGAGTTGGAGTTCTACCTTAGAAAGATAAAATCTAAGAGGGCGAAGTAAGAAGTGTAATGTAAAATAAACAAAAAATTCACTCTGCTTGTTTTCTTTTTACTTTGACCTCTCTTTTTACTCTTGTAAAAGTAACTTTAGTTCAATATAAGGAATTTTAAAATTAAATATTGAAAAGTTAAGAAACAAATTCTCACAATAGGTAGCTATTTGGTTTTCGGTGATACTAATTGTCTTTTATAACTTACCAAAGGACCCATTTGTAAAGTATAGACCTCATATCTTTGGTTCTTTTTAAAGGCCTTTGGGTTAATATTAGATAAGTAGGTACCAAAAATTTACACTATATGTAGGACTTTGGGTTGTGATGTTATAAGTAAAAACACGATGTTTATGAAGAAGAATAAAAATCAACACTTATGACAGATTTTAATAATAATACTCTTCACAAAAAGAAGAAGATACTGAATGCATGACATGGCTAAAGTTATGCCAATATATATATGCAATTCATTCGTAGTGAGACCAAGGCACTTGCCATATTTTGATAAGAAAGTTTGATTAGTTTTCAATACTATAGCCTCATTTACATTCAGCCCCTGCCACTGCTCCTCGCGCTGCCAGCAATACTTCGCTATATACTGCCGTAGCAGGATCGCGGGAAGTGTGTATTTACATTCTGCCCTACCACTCACATCGCTTTCGACTATGGCAGACGTCGAAATAATTACAGTCTTCTTACAATACAAAATTATGTTAATAATTTAAAAAGATCAAGTTCAAAAGAAGATAGATAAACAATTTATTTGCTTAAAAACATGGTACATAAGATAATCAATGACGTGGAACTGACATGTTTTGCCATAATTGGCATGCAAAAATAATATGAAATGCAGCTAATTACACAAACCCAATGTTACATTTTGAAATTAACCTGTACGCCAAGCCATGCTCACTTTCGATCGCGCAATACCAACCTTACGCCCGCCAAGTAGTGATCGAATTAGATCAGAATTATGTAAACATGTCTACCTATGAAAAAACTATTTTTTCGTTTTAAACAAAACCAAAGACACTATGCAATAGATATTAGTATCAAAGACAAAGATATGCTCTTTTATTTTAAACCATAACCTGGCAATGTTTCTTAGAAAAAAAAAAAAAGAAATCACTCTGAACTTCCGGCGTTCCACGTGTCACTTTGATGAAGGTCCGTCCGTCTTTTTTATAGAATTTTATATTTGTGTCTGGACTAAAAACGAAAGTATTATACTTTTTTATATTCCTTGTAATATAGTAAACACGTAGATATGTAATTTGTGGTATAAAAAGTGAAAAGTAAATTGCCAAAAGTACTTCAAATTCCAGAAAGCCCGTTTTGGCAGGTGAGTTATAAATGTGTTATTTTTCAAATTCTCATTTATTTTTAGTGTAAAATGTAAGTAAAAATAGTTTTCGTATATATTTCAAATAACATGACGTTGTATTTATTTCAAATTCACACGAACATATTTTAGAAATATTGTTCGAAATGTCACAGATAAAATATTATTTTATTTTTTTTTTTTAATTTTTTAATATTTTAATATTTTGGTATGAGTAACGAATGGAAACACATAAAACATAAAATATACATATTTCCAAACAATTTCATATAAATTTCTCCAAAAACAAAGGTGTAGAATTCAAATTAGTAGTAATTTTGTCACTAAAATTGAAGTTTATACTACTATTATGCTATACAGTGTAATTTATATACTTTATTACAATTTCTAGCAACCAAAAATAATTTTATTCGATAGTTTATACATTCAACAAGACTTCCTGTAAGTTTTATCCATAAATATTGTCTCAAAGTGAAAATATAGCAAAATTTGCAATATTGCAAAAAATTTCCTAACCTAGAAATTTTCCCGCGAAAAAGGTCCCGAGTGAACGGGAGTGTAACATGTCGCGCGCTGTCAGAGCGTAATGCATTGCTGAAAAGTTAGATACAAACATTCTTTTTGAATTCACATATTATGCATAATTAAATACTTATACAGATCCACTCTTTTTGAATTCTTATATAGTAAATTGTTCATAAATTATTAATTGAATTGTTACGAGCTTGAGGTTCGTGACGATAAAAATTGCCGATAAAATTACCTAAAGTAACACTTTAATTTACTTTACACAAATTAAAACTTAAAACACTAATAATTAAACACACTAATTCACTTTATTCCGCTCCGAAGCTTCGCTTGTCTCGCCAAATCCAATACTGCCCTGATCGCATCTTGCAGCGCCTATATATACAAATTAGCAATGAAGCATCCGGAATATTCAAGTAAATGCGCGCAAGGCGACGAGTGTTCGAGTGTAGATTTTCTAGAAACTTAGTTCTTCGGATGGCGCTGTCGGTTGAAAGATTTGTGATGTCATTTTCTGCAAAGCTCCCCTCGCTCTCGTTCCTGACCCTAGATGGCGCTAGTGAATGCCGTTGACTTATTCACGCAACACTGCCCCCTCCTAAGACATGCTCGTCCCGAGCATTATCGGTCCCATAATAACGCGCCAAGCGATCCACATGGACGATCTTAGGAGTCCCTCTTGCGCCTTTCTGTATCCGGTAGGTCACATCGTTGATCCTGGTTACAATCCGGTACGGGCCGTCCCATTTAGCTTGAAGCTTAGGAGATTTCCCTTTGCTGCGGACTGGATTGTGCAACCACGCTAATGAACCTTCGTTGAACCCTTTATTGTTCATTTTGCGGTCGTACCGGGTTTTCATTTTCTCAGACATTTGCTGGCCCGATTGTCTGACGTGCTCATAAATGTCATTCATTTTGTTCCGCAAGTCATTTGCATAATCGGTTATACTGCGTGGGGCATCAGGTGGTATCCCGGTGATCAGGTCTGCAGGCAGCCGTAATTCTCTTCCAAAGTTTGCGAAAGCTGGTGTCACTGCTGTACTTTCGTGAACAGAACTTCGATATGACAACAAAAACAGTTGTATGTGCTTGTCCCAATCTCGTTGCCGATTGTCTACAACTTTTGCTAGGTACCTCTCCAATGTCTGATTAAATCGTTCCACCATTCCATCAGATTGCGGGTGATAAGAAGTCGTTCTTGTTTTATGAGTACCCATAACTCGGCAAGTTTCCTGGAATATTTGAGACTCAAAATTCCTTCCTTGATCGCTGTGAATCTCTAAAGGTACTTCAAAACGACAGAAGACTTCATGAACTAGTTTATCTGCAACTGTTGAAGCTTCTTGATTTGGAATGGCGAAAACTTCTGGCCACTTTGTGAAGTAATCCATCACAACCATGAAATACTTGTTACCGCTTTCACTCTCCGGAAACGGCCCCGCCACGTCAATGGCTATTCTCTCCCATGGTGCACCAACATTGTACAACTTCAATGCACCTCTACTACGAGTCTGAGGTCCCTTTACAGCCGCACAACTTGTACATTTGCGACACCAGTCCTCGACATCGTTTCGACAGTGGACCCAATAAAACCGTTCTCGGATCTTCAGTAGAGTTCGTTTAACTCCCAGATGGCCTCCGGAACAATCATTATGGTACAGGTGTAGAACATTCGGTACTTTAGCTTTAGGGACAGCCATTTGCAAATGACAGCTGTCTCCCCTAACATTTTCCCATTTACGGCACAGAACTCCATCCTGAAGCAGCAAGCTGTCCCACTGGGCCCAATAGCTTTTAGTGGTCGAACTCATTGCTGAGACGTCGCTCCACTTAGGCTTGGGAGCACTGCCCTTTATCCATTCCAGAATCGGCTTGATGTCCGGATCTTCCTGCTGTGCATGTTGTAAGCTGTCCTTCCATTCGTTGCTGAGGTGGTCCGTCCTGAGCATCCTCACGGATATCTCTTCCTTACTCTCTTGCCTAGTACAATGGTTGCAATCTTCAGGACAAGGTCTTCTTGACAATGCATCTGCGTTGCCGTGAGATTTTCCGCTGCGATGTTCGATCTCAAAGTCGTATTCCTGCAGTAGTTCAATCCACCTCGCAACTTGTCCTTCTGGATTTTTAAATTGCAATAGCCATTTTAGTGCAGCATGGTCAGTTCGTAAGTGAAATTTCCGCCCCAGAAGATATTTGCTAAAATGCTGCAACGACTTTACCACAGCGAGCAATTCGCGTCTTGTGACACAATAGTTCCTTTCCGGTTTTGAAACGACTTGCTGAAGTACGCTATCACGACCTCTTGGTCACCATTCCGTTGAGACAACACACCGCCAAGTCCTATGTCACTTGCGTCTGTGTCAACTATCAACAATTCTTTGCTTGCATCAAGGTATTCCAAAATAGGAGTTTTGCACAGACGGTCCTTGAGCTCCTGGAATGCGATATTGCAACTTTCATCCCAGCAGAAATGTCGCTTCTCCTCGGTTAGCTTGTGCAGAGGTTGGGCTATATCTGCAAAGTTCTTCACAAATCGCCGGTAATAGGAGCACAAACCCAAAAACGCTCTAACCTGCGTCTTGTCTTTTGGAACCGGCCAATCCTTGACAGCGGCGATTTTCTCTGGATCTGTGCGGATACCTTCTTCCGATACTACAAACCCCAAAAAGTTAACTTGCCGTTGGAATAGTGAACATTTCTTCGGGCTCAACTTGAGGTTGGCACTCTGAATCTTCATGAGCACGAGTTCCAGGTTTTGAAGGTGTTCCTCAAACGTACGGCCTACGATGATGATGTCATCCAAGTAGACCAGACAGGCATCGCCAATTAGCCCGGTAAGTACAAGTTCCATCGGCCTTTCAAACGTTGCTGGAGCATTGCACAACCCAAACGGCATTACTTTAAACTGCCACAGACCCTTTCCCGTCGAGAACGCAGTTTTCTCCTTGTCCTTAGGGTCAATTTCAACTTGCCAGTAGCCACTTTTTAGATCCAGCGTGCTAAACCACTTTACTCCTGTAAGCATGTCCAGCGTGTCATCAATTCTTGGCAAGGGATAGCTGTCCTTCTTCGTAACGTCGTTCAGACGGCGGTAGTCAACACAAAACCGCATGCTGCCATCCTTCTTCTTCACCAGCACCACTGGTGAACACCATGGACTAGAGGAAGGTTCAATAACACCATCCTTCACCATTCCTTCAATCATGGTTTCCACTTCCTTTTCACGTGCTACTGGCAATATTCTTGGCCGCTGACGGATAGGCAATTCTTCTCCTGTGTTTATTTTGTGTTAAACTAAGCCAGTCTTTCCTATGTCAGCATCGTTTGATGAGAATACATCGGCGTACTTGAGTAACAATTTCTTCGCCTTGACCAATTCGTTCGGGGAGAGAACACTGCGACAGTCTTCCAAAAGTGTGGTCACTCTCGTTTCTGCATCCTTGCTGGGGGTCCCACTCGATATATATTGGCACCGTCGTATCCAATCCACCTCCTCACAGGTACCAATCAGTGTGCCTTTTTCTATAATCTGTTCCTGGTCGCAAAGATTCAGCACACGTACTCCTGAGATGTCAGTGGTCCTGACCAGGGTTCGAGCTACTTTCCATGGAAGGTCATTGTTTACCCTTTCCACAAGTACACAACGGTGAGCTTGCCCAGCGTTTCGAGGAAGACTAACCGGAACAATCGTTTCCGATCTCGGCGGAAGAACAATCTTCTTAATGCTGTACACGTTCCCTGGTAACGCACCTTCCATAAAAAGTTCCTCCTGTCCACATTTCAAAACACCTTGCTTAACGTCGATCTCCAAACAATTATTCCTCATAAAGTCTAGGCCTAGGATGCAGTCGTCCATTATATCAGCCACGATGACATTATGCAGGTAGATCACGTTGCCTAGCTTCAACTCCATCTCCTTCTCTCCACGGACGGGTATACGCTGACCGGTGGCTGTTACCAAATTAATGCGTTCTCGGTTGTATGCGGAGTCCCCAAGGAACTGACTTATAAGTTGGGAACTAACAACCGTACGAGAGGCTCCAGTGTCTATGGTCAGTTTACACGGCATTCCGTTGACCTCGCCCTTGATGATTAGACTGTTCCCATCATGGGTTTGTGAGATCGAGATCCTTGGGGCTCTTTTAACATCAGCCAGCACCCGCCCCGCAGTTCTGGCTTTTACTCGTTTCCCTGCTGCTGCTGGGCGGTGCTGTTGGCCGCACTACCCTCTTGAGGTCGTTCACCTTCCCTTTCTAGGGTTCGCTAAGGGCAGCTGGATCGAAGATGGCCCTTTTCCCCACAGCCATAGCACCTAGGGCTGTATCCTTTGCTGCGGGCGCGTACTGTAGCTGCTGCAACCTCCCTGATGCGATGGGAACGATGATCCTGCCGCACGGCTTCCACCTCCAGTGCATGGGCCAAGGCGGCCTTAAGCGTGTCGTGGTGCCCGAGTCTCACAGCAGCTCTGCCTTCCAGGTCGCGGATGCCGTCGATGAATGTCTGCACCAGGTTCCCTTCAATGAGCGCAGGTACAGACCGGTATGCTTTTCGCACCAGTTTCTCCACTTCTAGAGCCCACTGCTGCAGGTTTTCGTTGATGCGCTGCACACGATCTTTAAGCTGCGCACGAAAGACGTGTTCCAGGTGAGCGTCGCCATATCTCGCCTCCAATGCCTCAAGGAGTTGCTCATAAGTCACTTCCTCACCGAGAGCTTCCAGAACTGTTAAGGCCTGGTCACGCAGGCCTAGTGTGAGAGCAGTCATGGCCTGATTTTTATTCCAGCCGTTCGCCTTCATAACAGCTTCGAACTGGATTTTGTAGGCTGACCAGGAAGAAGTCCCGTCGAATGGTGGCACCTTGAACCCACGTAGCGAAGGTGTAGTAGCTATTACGGGAGCTGTAGTTCCATCCCCAAGTTTGAGTTCGTCAAGTGATTTCCTCATGTCAGCCATTACGTTGTCAACCCGATTGTTCACTTGGTCAATTCGGGTTGCAGCTTCCAACAGGCGGTTTTCATGTTGAGCAACCTTATCCTTCACCTCCCTTATCTCTTTCCCGAAGGTAGCGTGAAGGTCCTTCATGAGAAGCATCTGTTCCTCCTGTCGGCGGGCCTGTTCATCCTGTCCATCACCTGTGTGATGTACATCACCATCAGAGCACCTAAGTCGGGTGCTGCAGATGTAGGAGCTACTGACTGGCATGCAGCCGGTGGCTGGCCCTCCGACGTCTGCGGCGTTGCACCACCAAATCTCCTCTGGTCCGTCTCCTGCTGGCGTTGACTTCGGGTACGGACACCCTCCGATTCCTCCTTTGGTAAAATCGGCATGATTTTATCCCACTTCTGACACCAATTGTTACGAGCTTGAGGTTCGTGACGATAAAAATTGCCGATAAAATTACCTAAATTAACACTTTAATTTACACAAATTAAAACTTAAAACACTAATAATTAAACACACTAATTCACTTTATTCCGCTCCGAAGCTTCGCTTGTCTCGCCAAATCCAATACTGCCCTGATCGCATCTTGCAGCGCCTATATATACAAATTAGCAATGAAGCATCCGGAATATTCAAGTAAATGCGCGCAAAGCGACGAGTGTTCGAGTGTAGATTTTCTAGAAACTTAGTTCTTCGGATGGCGCTGTCGGTTGAAAGATTTGTGATGTCATTTTCTGCAAAGCTCCCCTCGCTCTCGTTCCTGACACTAGATGGCGCTAGTGTATGACGTTGACTTATTCACGCAACAGAATTATTACATTATTGTTACATAAATAATACTAAATATTATATGAGAATAGTTAAGCTATTATTATTTTAATAATTACGCTACAGTATAAATTAATTCATAATTTTAATAACAATAAAATTATAATTTAAAAATCTCAATATATATATATATATATATATATATATATATATATATATATATATATATATATATATATAATCAGGGTGTGTGCCCACCCCCCGCCCCCCTACGCATAACAGACAAAGTTCATAGGGCAACAATTAATACCAATTTTTTACGTGGTAGAGCCATCCTGCAGTTATATTTGAAATATAGTTGTAGCACGAATGGGTCGGCTCGACCGGGGAAGGACCATGCTCTCAGAATACCAGCGTAAAATAGTAGCTTAATGCTGCTGTGTTTCGTATGGTGAGTGTTGAGAACCGGAGACCCTTTTTACTGGAAACGAGTTCCATCTTAGTCCTCACGGGAGACAACGTATCTGCATTTTGATTCTTAATCGAGGATAGATGTCTATGGGCCACACCAATCACTTACCATCAGGTGAACTGTGTGCTCGTTGGTCACCATATCTTATTAAAAAAACGTTTTATTGCTATCTATTGTTTATATCTAGAGTTATCCAGTGTTTAGGATAATACTAAGACAACACGTAAGTGAAAATTAGTAATTAGAGTAGTTCAGCAGATCCGCTACTACAACTACTAATAAGTAAGTAATACTAAGAATTATGTAATATTATCTATACATATAATAAATCTGTAGAAAAGTCGTGTTTGTAATTCTATTTTCTGGAAAAAACAAGTCCAGGGGACTAAATAAAGGGCACTGAAGCCAAATTAGTGGTTTTTAGAATTTATGTCTGTCTTCAAGATTCACGCAAAAAGTACTGAACAGACTTCCATGAAATTTTGTGTATAGGTAGTTAGGAACCTTCAATAAAGGAAGGTTAAGTATTTTCCTTCCTTTAGATGTTAATTTCTATTTTATACGATTGATGTGTTTTATTAAAATAAAATATTTATAAATAAAGCCTGGTGTAGAGCAATAGAGTCTCTGGTTCGATTCCCGTTCGGGTCAAATTTGTTGTGCGAGATCAATTTTGTTGTCGACTCTAAGCGTGGTTCTCTATAACTAAACAAGATAGCTGATGTGGCACATGGCAGTCTTGGGCAATGCGCTCGCTATTATCTAATATCGATTATCTAGCCAGTGCCCTGTGCTGGAATTAAACTTGAGCTGTTTAAGAGAAGGAGGACACAGTAAAGAGAACAAAGAACAGCTCAAGGCAATTTAAAAAGAGCACTTACCAGGGTGGGGTTCCTTCTGCTTCAGCGGTCTCGAGGACGACGCCCCTGGTGTTGCGACTGCATTGGAAGAGGAGGCGGTGCGCGATGACAAGTTGTACTATGCGAAGCGGTTAATACTAGGTTCTGTGGCTGACTGCCACAGGTGCAAACACATCTAGCGTGTATCTTCAACTGCGACGCAAGAGGGCGAGCGGCGGCAGCTGACGTACTTTTATACGCCACCCATCTCCACTTCTATTGGCGACAAAATCACGCCACATAATTTAGCCCCCCCCCCCCTTCCTTTCAGTGCGTGTGGAAGGATTGCGCGGGTGGGATGGAGAGGGGCACTGGCTAGATACCAATCAAATAAACAAAATGCGAGAGTACCCGTTTATTCCGCGCAAACATTACCCCCCGGCTGAAGAGTTCCCTTCAACTAACTACACTAAAACTAAACTACTTATCTAGCCTAGAGGCAATTTGAAACTATTGATTGGGTAAAGCGCATGGACGGACAACAGGACGCATATATAAGCCGTCCGCGGTGTTAACACTAGTTATCCTAGTTACCCCGTCGGATCCGAGAAAAACCTCTTTGACGATCCCCAACAGCCAATGAAGAGGGCGTATTTTCCATGGTAAGAACAACCACCGTTCCGACCGTTAATGGTTTAGTTGTTGTTTCCATTTATGTCGAGATTGCAACGTATTTAGATATTCCGTCTTTCATCGCTTCCAGAATGACTGCACTAGCCGGTCTAATAAGTTATGACGTGAAAGAACATGAAATTTATCCTCGTTTATGTCTATGGCGGGTAGGTACTTCAAAGACGTTAGATTCAAAAAATGCGCTGGAGTTAGTGCTAGTGATGCAACAGAACTCTGTTTCTGTTTCTGTAACTGCGGAAGTTCTGCATGATTTTCAACATCCGTTTCTGCTTCCGTTTCCGCAAGTTTTATAACGGAAGTTTGAACGAACTCAGCGACGCAGCCACATAAGTAGATAAAATTACGTTTATCTACTCATGTGACGCAGCGGACGAGGTATGCCGCATCGTTTTAGTTGAGCACGTGTAAGAGCGGGGTGGGGCATTTTAGCTAGCCACCAGCGAGCTGGGTACATGCTTTCGGCACCTGTCCCATCGGGTTTGTTTACTTACTTTTTTAACTTTATTATACGGCGTGACGTGAGTGTAAGTGCGTAAGATTTTCTGTTTTTTTAGATAGTTAGTAATTTGAGTCATGTTACACACTTAAGTGCAATCATGAGGCCAAAAACGTGTATTGTTTGGAACTATTATGTTGAGATTGTTGAATTAGCAGCTAAGCAGAAAAGGCGGCACAACTACCGTTTTAAAGAGCCTTCTTAAAGCAATACACGCTGAAGAGCTTTCAGAGTTTGAGAAGTTAATTGAAACTGTAAAACTTGCATCGCAAACTACAAAACAAATGGTCAGTCAAGGAATTGCATACCCATTTATTTATAAAATGTATTCCTATGTTATATTGAAAACCCGTTTTTAATTAAAACATGTTTTCTCTAGTTAAAACTAGTTTTTACTAAGTGCCTTTGTTACGACTAAAATTTGTAAAATTAATTAGGCAGCAGTTATGTTGAAGTGAAGTTTATACTAATTATTTTTTGCGTAAAGTTTATATTATTTTTACGTAAAGTTTATATTATTTATTTTTATTTGAAGCTTATATTAATTTTTTTAAAGACACTAATGGGTATTTGGGATTCAAAGTTCGTTTACATCGTACTTTCGTCTAGGGTTGTGTTGTTGTTTTATTAAGTAGTGTTTCCGTTTCCGCATCCTTTTCTGTTTCCGTTTCTGCTAAAAAATATTTTTAACATCTGATTCTGCTACCGACATGACACTTCCGTTGCATCACTAGTTAGAGCCAGCGGCTTCGAGGGATCACTCGGCAGCGTACGACAAAGGGGGCAGCTATTCATGACGCACTCGATTTGTGCGAGTACGGTGCTTAATTCTTCAAAAGATAAAATTTGGTCTCCAATTACGCGATATAAATGACTTTAGACTCTTAATATTAGTCTCCCAATCCTCCCCAAAATGACTCGCGGTGGGGACGTTCAGAGACCACTCGATGTGGTTCTCAGCTAAGATGTAAGCGAACTCCGAATTATAATATTTAGAGGTCTCGTATAGTTCCGATAAAATACGTTTCGCCTCTACGTAGTTTGTACCATTATCCGAGTACACATTACTTATAGGGCCGCGGCGAGAAATAAACATTTTAAATGCACCCATGAAGCTAGCCGTGCTTAGATTACCGGCAAGTTCTATATGTACAGCGCGAGAAGTTAAACATACAAAAATACAAACACGCCTTTGTGGATTTTACACCACGCCCGCGATTGAGCGTGACCTTGATCGGACCAGCAAAGTCTGACCCGGTGTGCATAAAATGCTTTGTAGATTGTGTTACACTGCAAGACCTAAGGTCCGCCATTTCCGGGAATAACGGCCTTTGTCGAACTCGAAAGTAACTTACCAATACATCTGTGCACCCGATTGCGAATTAAATTACGTGCAGAAAGAATCGAGTAATTCTGACGCAATATAGATATCAACAACTCAGGACCAGTGTGACAATTCAATTTATGGTGGTAATGAACTAATAAATTCAGAATATGATCTTTACGCGGTAAAACTATAGGGTGTCGTTGATCGAAACTCAAATGTGAGTTGGACAAACGCTAACAAATGTTGCCCTATTATATTATATTATATTATAATCTTGTAATTTCATCGGCAAAGTGCATACGTTGAAAGCTCACGAAATATTAACATCGCGGCATAACCATAATCGGACGCAATGGTATACGGACGTCGCGGTAAAAGCTTTGCAAATCGACAAACGTTACTACGCTACGCAATATGAACTGCACATAAACAATTGATACCACAAACAAAAATAAATATTGCATAATCACTTCTAAAACTACAAAGGCTTTATATTAACGACAAAAAATGATTTAAATATCACGTCAGCGTGCTGCTGTAGAGCGAATCGACTTCCTGCATGTCTTACCAGGTCGTCATTCCATCTAGTGAGGGGTCGCCCTACACTTCGCGTACCAGTAGGAGGCTGCCACTCGAGAACATTTTTTTCCACAACGGTTTTCGGTTCTTCGAGGTGTATGGCCGGCCCATTGCCACTTCAGTTTACTAATCCGTTGGGCTATGTCGGTCACTGGTTCTACTGCGGATATCCTCATTTCTAAGTTTGTCACACAGAGAAACCCCGAGCATAGCCCTCTCCATAACTCGCTAAGCGAGTTTAAGCTTCCTCATACGGCCAGCAGTGAAGGACCACGTCTCAGTTCCATAGGTCATCACTGGCAACACGCAATGGTTGTACAATTTAGTTTTCATGTTTTGAGGTATACCTGACGAGAAGATGTTCCGTAATTTCCTGAACGCTGCCCAGCCGAGTTGAACCTGTCGATTGACATCTCGATCGAAGTTGGACTTACCTAGTCGGACTATTTGTCCAAGGTAAACATACTCGTCAACAACTTCGAGCTTAGTGCTCTCAACCACTACGGGCATGGGTGTGACATGGACATTAAACATGGTCTTTGTTTTGTCCATGTTCATCTTAAGACCCTATCCATTGGGAGGCACTATTGAGGTCATTGAGCATAGTGCTTAAGTTCCCCAGCGATTCTGCCATAAGGACTATATCGTTGGCAAATCTAAGGTGAGTGATGTACTCGCTATTGATGTTAATACCGTATCCTTTCCAGTCCAGTAGCTTGAAAACGTCTTCCAATGCAGTGGTGAAGAGCTTCGAGGATATAACGTCACCCTCTCTTACACCTCTCTGCAGTTGGATAGGTTTCGTACTCTGGTTCTGTACTCTGATAGCCATCATAGCCCTACTGTACAAACACTTCAGCACTTCGATATACCGACAGTCAACTTGACACCGCTGAAAAGACTTTAGAATCAGTGCGTTAGCATTTTTATGTGAAAAACTCTGTCTGGCAACTATGCCAAAGGAGACATTCCATAAGGGAGGTCTATTTTAGCAGTCGAATTTTGATAGGCTGTACTCGTAACGGTAGTTGAACCTCAGCACTTTGCTTTGTGACCTCAATAGTATCTGTTAACGGATAAGTCGATCGGTATTGTACCTACGTTAACGTGGACAGGTTAAAAATCATGTATAATGTCCATATGTCGAAAGAAATTTGAATTATTGATGAGACCGCTTGCAGTGAGAGATTCATATGCTGTGGTCCATTGCTTCCGTTTTGGACTTGTTTTGTTCGCGTTTCATCGAACCACCATAACTGTGTCGTCATTTAAATAAAATAAATGGAAGATTAAATGATACCCGAGTGTTTCGACACTAGTCACCATAGGCACGGAAGCAGCTCTTCCGAGAACTTCCCAACAGCTCTGAGACCGTCACTCAAGAAGTCCACCATCCAGCCAATCAGAGATTAACGGATATCACTTGCACTAAATTTTTAACATTTTACTCTCTAAATAGTGAACCAATACCTTGCTTCCCTTAAAGCAAAACGCGCGGAATTATAATAATAATCTCTTCTGTCGTAAAAATAACAAACAAGTCATCAATAAATCCCCTTAGTCTTTACTTTGAGTTCAAATCGAGATGTAAAATAGTGGAACTCAACTCACATATCCGTATAAAAATTATACCCGCGGTTTTTAACGTAGCTTTCAATGGATTTGAAAGTTGAGTTTGTGTGTTCTGTAAATCACAACCATATATTAATAGTAGATATTTTACTACCTATGGTTTTAATTAGAGCTCGACAAGAATGTTGTAAATAAAACTATCATCAATTTCGTAAAATCTATAATATACGTGTGTTTAACGGATCGACCATTTTGCCAGCCATAAGCGCGACGTGGATGTTTGCATCCATTACAAAGTAGAGGAACGGGTAAGTTGCAGAAAAGTAGACACGATGCCGATTCATCACGTATCCTGAAACATACGAGAAGTAAATTGTAACGTGATAAAAGATGTGGGATAAAATTCGGTAGGATAGCCCATGGTAGCGTTTGATACTTCATTACTACAATATTTTCCTTTCTGTCATAGTATATTGCCCTTGGCCTTTGAAAATTCATTTAAGTATAAGCCATACTTGCACAAGTTTTCTTTGCCAGGAATTATTATCAAAATTGTAACTTTTAATTATTTTAGTTAAATACTTTGAACGAAAACCATGTAGTTCAGAGCACCTAGCGCATGTCTTAAAATTGTATGATTCATTAGCAAACTGTGTTTGATTTGAATGAAATTTTTAAGCGTTGACTTACGACGTGTTTGGCGGTGAGAATTTGGATGTCTAAGAAGTTAGTAAAATATTTCGAGGACGTAATCTTATATATCTGGGCAGCGCGGTGAACTTTTTCTTTTTTATTTATAGGAGAGTAGTCAAACGAATATGCAACAAAAAATAAATTAAAAAAATAACCAGGTGATTTCCTGGTGCTTTACTATTTTTTTGTAGGTCTCTCAGTCGTAATTCGGAAAAATCGCTGGTGCTAGATAGTTAATTCCACAAAAAAAGCAAGAAGCAAGTTCTACTCTCTTTCATTGTAGATCGTTAGACAGAAAACGTTCTTGTCTAGTTTGGTTAGTTCCTTTTCTAAATTAACGCCCACTAAATGTGCACGGCACGCGATATAATGCCCTTTTATGTCAGAAACATCAGCTCCGCTTTTATCGGACAGGGAGTATCACACAATTTAATTCTTGATAGTAAAGCTTATGCAACATGAATATTGAATAATATTATATTTATTTTCGTATTATTCTAGGAACTGTAGAATTATTTTTTGATACTAAAGCTTATGCAACATGAGTATTGAATAATATTATATTTAGTTTTGTAATATTCTATGAACTGTGGGATTATATTTTTAGACTATTGATATTTTTAGATGTGATATACCTTGTAGTGGCGGTGTAAGAATATCCACTGCCCCATGTTATCCCGTGGGGGTCGTAAGAGGCGACAGAGGGAAGCAAATCAGGAGATGAGCAGCATCATCTTCCTACTAACGACTAAAAATAAAAGCTGCGGTTGCCAACCCGCTCCCCAAGCGTGGCAACTATGGCAAATATACTAACGCCTTATGAGGCGATCTAAGGCGGAGGCCTATGATCATTCCGCAGACTTTAATAGTCAGTGATGGCAGTATCCTATTTCTGTAGTTTCTGCAGAGGCGATATGATGTAATGTTCTGATATGTCGACGCCATGAAAGGCAATTGAGGCTAAATATTTAAATCAATTGCGTCTACAGGAAACAATCAGATTTAATTCACTTTTGTCCATTTACGTAATTGAAGAGGCACTATCTGCAAATAATTTTCATCTCGCGATTAGGCATTCAGGTCGCCACAATGTCAATGCAGCGGGCGATTTCCCTAATTGTCGTCCATGTACGGTAAAGAGCGGCGCGCATCAATGGATTCAAATGCGCGTGTCGCCGCGTTGCGCCACCGTCAGGAACAATGGGAGCCTTTTTTTGTCTTTGCACTGGAAAATTAGCTACTTTGTCTTTGCTTGGTGTAACTTGCGGCTAATTGTCACCAATTTTTTATTGCTATGCAATGCGACTGTCGCATTATTTCTGTTCTGTGGTCGCAATCTCCCGCGCCTGTCTGTGATCTTTTTTTTTTAAGGACAACTACCAAAACACCGATTCTTTTTATACGTTTTCCTTTGTTAGTGATGATTTTTAAATAATGGTGCTGTATCAATTTGGGTAATTTTCGGAACACATCAATGACGCTCAAGGATAATCCGGCGGAGATCGGCGGCGCGTGACTTCATCAACGTGTGGCGAACCCGGTCTTGTAATTGACCCCTACTTCCGTTCGCTCGCTTTAATTCTTATGCTTGATAAGTGGATCACATCGGAAAAAGATTTAATTGTTCATCGTTTAATGTATATTTTTTGCATAAATTATTATGTATATTTGCCTATGATGCCCATCGACCTGCCCGCAGCAGCAAATTGTATTTCATTTGTTTGTTCATTTGTTTTATTTTACTGGTAATGCGATATTTCATCATATAGTTTTCAAAGGAGATAATATAACGCATTAACCCAACGCAACTGAATTTCGGTTCTTAATCGATGTTAGGTATCTAGGCACCTCTTACCTACTTGCAACGTGGAATATGCTCGATTGTCTCCCTTGTATATTATATATACATCTGCTGGTACATTCCCGAAAAACGTATTTTTTAAATTGGATGTCGATGAAGATATGTATTTGAAATTGAAAACGTTTGTTTCCTTATTTAAAGCAATGGTTCACTTTGACATAATACTTCTGTTCGAAAATGGAATCCAACAGACAATAGGAATTACAGGTCAGTAAAGTTATTGTCTAACATTTACAAACTTAACTTCTATTATAATAAGCCAAATATCATCCAAAATAAACAATTATGAAAAACTAATAAGAATATGATCATCCACCTATACAGCCGGTATCGATTACCCGATAACATTCGATAGCATAGCATAACTCAGCTCGATCTGTATTGCCTTAAGTAGAATAAAAAGAACATGTATAAGCATCATAAAGAACGTCTCCTCGCAAAGTAAGACATAACAATAAATAAGGTAGAAGAGAAAACAATAGGACGTCAGGCAAAGCGATGCCTAGTCTCCTAAAATGGTCATAGCGCTGCTAAAAGCAATCGAATGGTATCGATACTTTTTCCTGAAACAGCAACTGAGCTAGAACTAATGAGACAAACTCTGAATAAAGCAGAAAGTAGGATTGCACAGAGTTACATGAATAAAACCAAAATATTGACAAATCACGTAAGAAAATAAATGAGTGTAAAGGTAAACTGTATTGGTTATGTGAAAACCTTAGAAAAAATGTCTTTTACTAAAGATGAAGTAGGACGATAGGAGTATTAAAAGTACTTGGAAATTCTGGGCAAAATAGGATCTAAAAGCAGAACACGATTTAAAATCTTATAATATAAAATTACATCACGACAGCGTTCTACAGATAGAAGTATAATAAAACTTAGGAAAATACAGAAAACGAGAAATGAAGAGATAAAAAACGAACGAAGCTCACACATGCGCCTTTGAACACGCTCTACGTTTCAAATGTACATGTGGGCAAGGCACAATTTAAGGTACAAAGATAAAAGGTGGGCAAAAAGCAACGAAACCACAGCCTAAAAGTAGTAGTTAGACTGTGACGAAGCGGTTGATACCAAAAAGCAAAAGAAATAGAGATAGACTGTGAAAACTATGGGATAACATTGGAATCGGTGGTGGTGGTAACTTGATTATGACTGCAAAGGATAGAAAAAAATGGCATCGAATCTCGATTGGAGGAGAATTTTATCCACTACCTAAAATGTAGTACAATAATAATAAACAATCTAACAAAATAGAAATAAGAAAAATGTACTAATAATGAACCTACAATATATACGTTTGGTACGTATGAGATGAGTATGGATGCGAATGGACATTTATTATTTAAGATATCTGCATAAACCTTAAATTGTGCACTTATTAGAGAACTGAAGATCATTTCTTCTAATGTTGTGAATTTTTACATGTTCTAGGAAATATTAGTAAATGCAATATACAAACGATTTTTCTTGGCATCATCGGGCTGGTACTTCCGAATAGCTACTGAGACAGCCTGCTCGATGCTGCGCACGTAGACGCCAGGTTGGTATGTCAACGGCGTGAAATCCTGTTGACGTGGCTCGAACACATCTCGAATGCCGAGCTGAGGATAAATAAAAAATTTATCATAAATGTCACAAATAATTAGTTTACATATGCTCGGTGTCACTTTGTTTTTAGTAACTGATAATATTATGAATTAAAAAAGGTCTATGTATGGCAAACATGGTAGAAATATCCACGAATAAATGTTTTACGTACGATGTTAGCTACCAACAAAATGTTACTTTACTATTATGGTAATTATGGTATGTAATGGGGTTACTATAATCATAGGCATGGCAAATCACTAGATTAAGATAAAGTGGGTATTATTATAATAATGCAAAAATTTATATATTATAATAATACAAAAAGGTTCAACCTTAAACATCGCTTATAAATTAATTACTGTCATATATTTTTTGCTACTTTTCGTATGGTCTCAAATCTTGATTAGTTGTTTTTATTGTTCAAAAATATACCCAAATTCTGTTTATATTGTAACCAGAAAAAATAATGCTATACTATACTTTAAGTAATGCTATTCTCATAAAGTTTCTGAATAATTTATTTTTGCAGTATATAAGAAGTATCTCATAATAACACTGTACTATATATTAATCTATTGTTAATAAACAACTAAAATCTTAGATTGCCTCGTTGGTGTAGGTGTCGAATAGAGCACGACTGTTGATCATGTGGTCCCGGTTTCGAATCCTAGGTCAAATGAAATCAGTCACTATATTTTTATTTCAAGAAATTCATAGTACTCGTAACAGTCCAAAATCAGAAAGTTCGTTGTGTTTTAAACTGTTTGACATTATTAATTTAAACCTAATTAATACCCATACAATAAATATTATTTAATTTATTGAAGAGGAGGTTTTTTCATAAAGTCATGTCATCTGTGAATTTATAGAGAGAACCGAAGATCAATTTTACTGGTAACTAGGCATGCCGTCTTAGTACGACTCGGGTACGACAACTCATCTACATTTTGAATGTTTACCGAGGAAAGATGTAGATGTCTATGGACAATAGCAATAGCATCCACATACCATCAGGTGGTCTACAAAGATTTAAATAGTTAGATGCGCCCTTACCATAGTATGACCACTTCGAAATGTGTCCATTCTCAAATGAGTGAGCTCACTCATTCGCAATCAGTGCACATTTGTGCGACGAAGAAAGTAGTATTCACAATTTCTGTAAGATAATAAGAGATGACACTATTGCATTAGTGTGCGCGCGTCAGCGTTTTGCAAACGAACACATCCAAAAAATAGTGCTACAGTTTTCAAGGTGAAGGCACATCTAACTATTTAAATCTTTGGTGGTCTATGTGCCGTTCGTCACCCTTATTCTGTATTAAATATATTTTATTTGTTACCCACCTTTTGCAAATCTGTTGTCAGTGTCACATGTCCCTTTACTATGAAGCTAGGAACTATTGCATGTACGTGGCGCGGTCGTAACGCGGCATATATGTCAGATAGGTCTGATTCCCGCGCCATACGTGCTAAGAGTCGCCCCAGCTCCCCCGCCCGCCTGTGATTCGGTAAAACCACCAGGAGATAATATCTGTCGCTATCAAGCGGCAAACGAAGTGCGGCTGCCTCTAAATGCGGCAAATATGCGTGCTCCAGCACCGTATCGTAATTCATGTATGTGACCTGTTTGTAAAATAATGATTTCTTTAAATAATGTAAGATATATTTACAGCAGTTTTTTTTATAATATATTAACCTGTATATTTTTCAGTCCGTTAGCTAAAAACATCTCGTCTCCTCCGTAGCCAGTGTTGCCTAAATCAGGGCCTATATCGAAAGATCTGTAAAGCAAATAATCATCGAAGTATGGGGGGTTTGTAAATATAAAATCTACTATTGACTTCTTTTTTCGTTCGAGAGTCTCCAAACTCGATTCATTAACAATTGCCAATGAAGCTTCTGATACACTTTCTATATTGTTTGTTGTAGTTTCAGATGTTGATATGATTTCGGTCGAAGGCGTAAGGTTTTCTGAAGCCGTTGTGGTGATTTCAGTCGTGGACACGTTGTCATTGGCTATACTTTCTGTTGTTCCCGTAATATTTTCCGAAGTTGGCATGGTTGTTATTTGCTCCGGATCCACTGTGTTTTCAGTTGTTAAAACGCTTGTATCTGTGGTTTGTGTGCTTGTAAGCGAAGAGGTATCGACTGGGCTCTGATCAGTTACGTCCGTAACTATTGTCATTTTATCTGTTATTAATTCAACTTCGTTGTTAAATGTTGTTCCATCGGTACTCAAAGTGATATCTGTTGTTCTTTGTGTTGATGACGTAACAAAAGCAGTTGAAGGGTTTATAGTTCCATCGGTTGTTTGCAAATTAATTGTTGATGGTGTCGTTATTTTAGAATCAGAGGTGGGTTCCGTAACATTATTTAATGATGTTGTTGTACCATTTGTGCTATCGGCTAATACTCCTGATTCCTGTTTAACAACATCTGCTGGGGTTGTGCTAGCTTCCTCTTTAAGAGAAGTAGTCATGTCGTCTATGCTTAAGGTTGTTATAATAGTTGTAGATGTTTTGTGTTCGGGTTTGGTACTCGTGGGAGTCACTGAGACACTTGAGGTATTATTTGAATCAGGTGTCGTAGGAGTTGGTTGTTCACTTTCTAAATCAAATCCGTAGAAGCGTAACACCTTTTTATAATTTTCATTGAAAGTTACATTCTCGTTATTTAGCGCTAAACCAGCCAAAAATCCTTCTTCAGGGACGAAGTATGTCTGAAATGTAACAAAATCTTAAAATCGAGATATTAAGTATATGAATGATATTTACCGTGTAAGAATATCCACTATCCTATAAAATCCCGTGGGTGTCGTAAGAAGCGACAGAGGAAAATTATTCCTTATGTTATTACTTACTCCTTGGAGGTCTATTTTCAGCAGTGGACTTGTGAAGGGCTGTAATAATTAATTATGATGATGACGATGAACATGTTTGGTCGTAGGTCGTGTATGTATGTTTTTATCTTTGATTTTACTGGTTATATATCACTGCATGAGCCGTGGTAGCTCAGATGGTTAACGCTCGCTGTAAATACAACAGAACGCGGGTAACCCGGATTCGATCCCCACCGGCACCAATAAAATTGCTAATTTCAATTTAAAGTGATGATTTATCACGTGCTCGGCGGTGAAGGAAAACATCGTGAGGAAACCTGTATGTCTGAGGCATCAGAAAAAAATATTTCGAAGGGGTAGAGCGGCGGACACTTCCTTGCCCTACAACCCTCTCAGAAATGAGGGGAGGCCTGTGCCCAGCAGTCGAACATATAGAGGCTGTAACTTTACTTTTTTACTTTTATATCACTGCAATGTCTGTTTTAAATCATAGTAAATAATATTGCTAATAAATTGAAACAAGAAACTTTTGAGTTAGCATAAAAATATTATGGATCCACTCACTTTAAGAGAACGATGTATATCTCTAAAGCCTATTCTCATCACATTTCTGTTCCACGGTAATTGCATAGCGCGCTGTATTTGATACGAGGAGTCCCCGTCTACTCCCTCGTACAAGGCCACCATTATTCCCATCAGTCCATACGGAGAGAAGGCTATGTTGTTATCATTCAAGAAATTATGTTCCGCAAGCACTTTTAAACCGAATTCGTTTGTAATGTCCACCATATGTGATAGCGGCGATCGTCCTGTGTCCCAATATTTTATTTCGATCGGAACCCCATACTCGGAACTTGCAACGATCGCGATCGTAGCGAAAACGTAAAACAATCGCGTAAATAATGAAAAGGCACACACGCGTCCACAGTGCCGCATCGTGGTCACGTTTCTGACCATTTTCTGAGCGCGCTCCAATGACCGCAGGCTACTCTCGTCGCGGTTAACGCTTCTTCGTGTCCAACTAATTACCATCAAGAACTCGATGTTTTCGGTGAATGCCCTGCCTTATTTTTTTTTTTGCGAAAACTTCGCACAGTGCGTTATTCGTAGCAGGATTGTATAACGCTGTTTCCTATGTCGCTTATTAAAGAGATTATTGACCCGTTTTATTGACTGTTGCATTAATACATTTTTTACTATAAAGATAAACTGGCTTTAAATCATTGTCGCAGTTATTATTGCTCCTGTTTATTGTTGCGCGTTTTTAGTAATTAGACAGAAATCTGTACGCCTGGACTGAAATAAGCACGTTTTCTTTTATATAAAGACACTTGTAATTATCCTACTCTTATTAAAGTTTAAGCCTAGTTGGACAACTCACTACAACAAAGTAAGTACGCCGGCCGGTCGCAAGGTTAAGCGGTTCTATTTAACCACAGCGCATTTTAGTTTTTTTTTATTCCTTTTCCTTTACACAATATAAGATGTATAGTCTGAGGATGTTGTCTTGTTTTGTCCTTGGTCTACTGAGTCATATTTCATAATAATGTTTAATATTTAGTATTGTTATAAAGATGTGATGATGATGTTACAGTTGTCTAACTTAGACTTTGACCGGGCGCCGATAACTCTTGTTACGCTACTGGTTTTGTATTTTATTTTACACTCCAGTAGATGTAAAGTCTTGGTTTGTTTTTAGTCTAGTCATATTCCGCAATTAAATTGTAGTTGAATGTTATAAAATGCGTTATAAATGTTATCCTGGTCTCACTTTCACTTTGAACGGACCCTTGCTACGCTACTGCTTATTCTTTTTCCTTTACCCAGCATTGGATTTAGTCTTTGGTCTACTGATTCATATTTCGGAATATAAAGGGGGGAGTGAGGGGCTAGGGGGCCGGCATTTTCTTAAAAATTGCTCTCCGCCTTAACTTTTTATACGATCCTGGTGAAAAAACCTCAATAAATATGAATATAGCTGTTACTGAATAGTTTCGACTAAAATGTCACAAACATTGAATGTTCTGAAAATAAAGTAGTAACAATCTGCACACCTCATTATTGGCCAGGTAAATAACAACTGCCATAGGCAACTGCTACATCATGCAGCAGCATTCTTATATAAAATATTATTTTATTATTATTTAATTAATTTATTACATTATTTTATTATTTGCTTTAGTAATTTAGGGATAATACGAAAAGATAAACCTCCTGTATCGTTTTATGAAACAGGATTGATTCTGGTATACTGTCTTAATTATAACATTCCGCACAAGCGTACAACCTGTAATTTAATGTAAGTTGCTACAAAAAAAATGCTATAAAAGTTTACTCACATGAACCCTAAAAGATAGTTTACTATTTTTACACTTTTTATTAAGTCAAACAAGTACCATTAAAATGGTTTAGGTACTGCTGTTTATCATATTGTTACGAGCTTGAGGTTCGTGACAATAAAAATTGCCGATAAAATTACCTAAATTAACACTTTAATTTACTTTATACAAATTAAAGTAAAAAAAACACTAATAATTAAACACACTAATTCACTTAATTTCACTACGAAGCTTCGCTTGTGTCGCCGAGTTAAACTCTGTCTCGATCGCATCTTACGCCACCTATTTATTCAAATCAGCAAAACATCCGGAATGTTCAAGTAAACACGCGTAAGGTACCGAGAGCTCGAGTATAGATTTTCTAGAAACTTAGTTCCTCGGGTGGCGCTGTTGGTCGAGAGATCGGCGATGTCATTCTCTGCAAAGCCCCCCCCGCTCTCGCTCCTGACACTAGATGGCGCTAGTTGACTTATTCACATAACACTGCCCCCTCCTAAGACATGCTCGTCCCGAGCATTATCGGTCCCATAATAACGCGCCAAGCGATCCACATGGACGATCTTAGGAGTCCCTCTTGCGCCTTTCTGTATCCGGTAGGTCACATCGTTGATCCTGGTTACAATCCGGTACGGGCCGTCCCATTTAGCTTGAAGCTTAGGAGATTTCCCTTTGCTGCGGACTGGATTGTGCAACCACACTAATGAACCTTCGTTGAACCCTTTATTGTTCATTTTGCGGTCATACCGGGTTTTCATTTTCTCAGACATTTGCTGGCCCGATTGTCTGACGTGCTCATAAATGTCATTCATTTTGTTCCGCAAGTCATATGCATAATCAGTTATACTGCGTGGGGCATCAGGTGGTATCCCAGTGATCATGTCTGCAGGCAGCCGTAATTCTCTTCCAAAGTTTGCGAAAGCTGGTGTCACTGCCGTACTTTCGTGAACAGAACTTCGATATGACAACAAAAACGGTTGTATGTGCTTGTCCCAATCTCGTTGCCGATTGTCCACAACTTTTGCTAGGTACCTCTCCAATGTCTGATTAAATCGTTCCACCATTCCATCAGATTGCGGGTGATAAGAAGTCGTTCTTGTTTTATGAGTACCCATAACTCGGCAAGTTTCCTGGAATATTTGAGACTCAAAATTCCTTCCTTGATCGCTGTGAATCTCTAAAGGTACTCCAAAACGACAGAAGACTTCATGAACTAGTTTATCTGCAACTGTTGAAGCTTCTTGATTTGGAATGGCGAAAACTTCTGGCCACTTAGTGAAGTAATCCATTACAACCATGAAATACTTGTTACCGCTTTCACTCTCCGGAAACGGCCCCGCCACGTCAATGGCTATTCTCTCCCATGGTGCACCAACATTGTACAACTTCAATGCACCTCTACTACGAGTCTGAGGTCCCTTTACAGCCGCACGACTTGTACATTTGCGACACCAGTCCTCGACATCGTTTCGACAGTGGACCCAGTAAAACCGTTCTCGGATCTTCAGTAGAGTTCGTTTAACTCCCAGATGGCCTCCTGAATAATCATTATGGTACAGCTGTAGAACATCCGGTACTTTAGCTTTAGGGACAACCATTTGTAAATGACAGCTGTCTCCCCGAACATTTTCCCATTTACGGCACAGAACTCCATCCTGAAGCAGCAAGCTATCCCACTGGGCCCAATAGCTTTTAGTGATCGAACTCATCGCTGAGACGTCGCTCCACTTGGGCTTGGGAGCACTGGCCTTCATCCATTCCAGGATCGGCTTGATGTCCGGATCTTCCTGCTGTGCACGTTGTAAGCTGTCCTTCCACTCGTTGCTGAGGTGGTCTGCCCTGAGCATCCTCACGGATACCACTCCCTTACTCTCTTGCCTAGTACAATGTTTGCAATCTTCAGGACAAGGTCTTCGTGATAATGCATCTGCGTTGCCATGAGATTTCCCGCTGCGATGTTCGATCTCAAAGTCGTATTCCTGCAGTAGTTCAATCCACCTCGCAACTTGTCCTTCTGGATTTTTAAACTGCAATAGCCATTTTAGTGCAGCATGGTCAGTTCGTAAGTGAAATTTTCGCCCCAGAAGATATTTGCTAAAATGCTGCAACGACTTTACCACAGCTAGCAATTCGCGTCTTGTGACACAATAGTTCCTTTCCGGTTTTGACAACGACTTGCTGAAGTACGCTATCACGACCTCTTGGTCACCATTCCGTTGAGACAACACACCGCCAAGTCCTATATCACTTGCGTCTGTGTCAACTACAAATTCTTTGCTTGCATCAGGGTATCCCAAAATAGGTGTTTTGCACAGACGGTCCTTGAGCTCCTGGAATGCGATATTACAACTTTCATCCCAGCAGAAATGTCGCTTCTCCTCGGTTAGCTTATGCAGAGGTTTGGCTATATCTGCAAAGTTCTTCACAAATCGCCGGTAATAGGAGCACAAACCCAAAAATGCTCTAACCTGCGTCTTGTCTTTTGGAACCGGCCAATCCTTTACAGCTGCAATTTTCTCTGGATCCGTGCGGATACCTTCTTCCGACACTACATACCCCAAAAATTTGACTTGCCGTTTGAACAGTGAACATTTCTTCGGACTCAGCTGGAGATTGGCACTCTGAATCTTCATGAGCACGCGTCCCAGGTTTTCAAGGTGTTCCTCAAACGTACGGCCCACGATGATGATGTCATCCAAGTAGACCAGACAGGCATCGCCAATTAGCCCGGTAAGTACAAGTTCCATCAGCCTTTCAAACGTTGCTGGAGCATTGCACAACCCAAACGGCATTACTTTGAATTGCCACAGACCCTTTCCCGTCGAGAACGCAGTTTTCTCCTTGTCCTTGGGGTCAATTTCAACTTGCCAGTAGCCACTTTTTAGATCCAGCGTGCTAAACCATTTTACTCCTGTAAGCATGTCCAGCGTGTCATCAATTCTTGGCAAGGGATAGCTGTCCTTCTTTGTAACGTCGTTCAGACGGCGGTAATCAACACAGAACCGCATGCTGCCATCCTTCTTTTTCACCAGCACCACTGGCGAACACCATGGACTAGAGGAAGGTTCAATAACACCATCCTTCACCATTCCTTCAATCATGGTTTCCACTTCCTTTTCACGTGCTACCGGCAATCGTCTTGGCCGCTGACGGATAGGCAACTCTTCACCTGTGTTTATTTTGTGTTGAACTAAACCAGTCTTTCCTATGTCAGCATCGTTTGACGAGAATACATCGGCGTACTCGAGTAACAACTTCTTCGCCTTGACCAATTCGTTCGGGGACAGAACACTGCGACAGCCTTCCAAAAGTGTGGTCACTCTCGTTTCTGCATCCTTGCTGGGGGTCCCACTCGATATATATTGGCACCGACGTAACCAATCCACTTCCTCACAAGTACCAATTAATGTGCCTTTTTCTATAATCTGGTCCCGGTCGCAAAGGTTCAGCACACGTACTCCTGAGATGTCCGTGGTCCTGACCAAGGTTCG
The DNA here is from genome assembly GCA_036936625.1 of Parnassius smintheus behrii. Taxonomy (NCBI): domain Eukaryota; kingdom Metazoa; phylum Arthropoda; class Insecta; order Lepidoptera; family Papilionidae; genus Parnassius; species Parnassius smintheus. The sequence goes on from JAUPFT010000001.1 coordinate 20,643,288, forward strand.
AGCTACTTTCCATGGAAGGTCATTGTTTACCCTTTCCACAAGTACACAACGGTGAGCTTGCCCAGCGTTTCGGGGAAGACTAATCGGAACAATCGTTTCCGATCTCGGCGGAAGAACAATCTTCTTAATGCTGTACACGTTCCCTGGTAACGCACCTTCCATAAAAAGTTCCTCCTGTCCACATTTCAAAACACCTTGCTTAACGTCGATCTCACAACAATTATTCCTCATAAAGTCTAGGCCTAGGATGCAGTCGTCCATTATATCAGCCACGATGACATTATGCAGGTAGATCACGTTGCCAAGCTTCAAGTCCATCTCCTTCTCTCCACGGACGGGTATACGCTGACCGGTGGCTGTTACCAAATTAATGCGTTCTCGGTTGTATGTGGAGTCCCCAAGGAACTGACTTATAAGTTGGGAACTAACAACCGTACGAGAGGCTCCAGTGTCTATGGTCAGTTTACACGGCATTCCGTTGACCTCGCCCTTGATGATTAGACTGTTCCCATCATGGGTTTGTGAGATCGAGATCCTTGGGGCTCTTTTAACATCAGCCAGCACTCGCCCCGCGGTTCTGGCTTTTACTCGTTTCCCTGCTGCTGCTGGGCGGTGCTGTTGGCCGCACTACCCTCCTGGGATCGTTCACCTTCCCTTTCTAGGGTTCGCTTAGGGCAGCTGGATCGAAGATGGCCCTTTTCCCCACAGCCATAGCACCTAGGGCTGTATCCTTTGTTGCGGTCGCGAACTGTAGCTGCTGCAACCTCCCTGACGCGATGGGAACGATGATCCTGCCGCACAGCTTCTACCTCCAGTGCATGGGCCAAGGCGTCCTTAAGCGTCTCGTGGTGCCCGAGCCTCACAGCAGCTCTGACTTCCAGGTCGCGGATGCCGTCGATGAATGTTTGCACCAGGTTCCCTCCAATGAGCGCAGGTACAGACTGGTATGCTTTACGAACCATCTTCTCCACCTCAAGGGCCCACTGCTGCAGGTTTTCGTTGCTGCGTTGCACGCGATCTTTAAGTTGCGCGCGAAAGACGTGTTCCAGGTGAGCGTCACCATATCTCGCCTCCAAGGCCTCAAGAAGCTGCTCATAGGTCACTTTCTTACCGAGAGCTTCCAACACAGTTAAGGCTTGGTCGCGCAGGCCTAGGGTGAGTGCAGTCATGGCTTGGCTTTTATTCCAGCCGTTCGCCTCCATGACGGCCTCGAACTGGATTTTGTAGGCCGACCAGGAAGAGGTCCCGTCGAACGGCGGCACTTTGAATCCACGTAGCGAAGGTGCTGCAGCTACTACGGGAGCTGTAGTTCCATCCCCAAGTTTGAGGTCGTTTAGCGTTTTCTTCACGTCAGCCATCACGTTGTCAACCCGATTGTTCACATGGTTGATTCGGGTTTCATGTTCTTCGATTCGGGTTTCAGCTTCCGACAGGCGGTTGTCGTGTTGAGCAACCCTATCCTTCACCTGCCTTATCTCTTTCCCAAAGGTAGCGTGAAGGTCCTTCATGAGGAGCATCTGCTCTTCCGACCGACGAGCCTGTTCCGCCAGCTGACGGGCCTGTTCCTCCTGCCGGCGGGCCTGTTCCTCCTGCCGGCGGGCCTGTTCCTCTTGTCCGTTCTGCAGCTGCTCTTTCAACTGACGGGCCTGCTCCTCCTGTCGGCGAGCCTGCTCCTCCTGTCGGCGAGCCTGCTCCTCCTGTCGGCGAGCCTGCTCCTCCTGTCGGCGAGCCTGCTCCTCCTGTCGGCGAGCCTGCTCCTGCAGCATCACCATCAGAGCACCTAAGTCAGGTGCCACAGACGTAGAAGCTGCTGACGGACCGGCTTCCGTGGCCGGCGGCTGGCCCTCAGACATCTGCGGCGTTGCACCACCAAATCTCCTCTGGTCCGTCTCCTGCTGGCGTTGACTTCGGGTACGGACACCCTCCGTTTCCTCCTTAGGTAAAATCGGCATTATTTTATCCCACTTCTGACACCAATTGTTACGAGCTTGAGGTTCGTGACAATAAAAATTGCCGATAAAATTACCTAAATTAACACTTTAATTTACTTTATACAAATTAAAGTAAAAAAAACACTAATAATTAAACACACTAATTCACTTAATTTCACTCCGAAGCTTCGCTTGTGTCGCCGAGTTAAACTCTGTCTCGATCGCATCTTACGCCACCTATTTATTCAAATCAGCAAAACATCCGGAATGTTCAAGTAAACACGCGTAAGGTACCGAGAGCTCGAGTATAGATTTTCTAGAAACTTAGTTCCTCGGGTGGCGCTGTTGGTCGAGAGATCGGCGATGTCATTCTCTGCAAAGCCCCCCCCGCTCTCGCTCCTGACACTAGATGGCGCTAGTTGACTTATTCACATAACAATATTATGTACCTATCTTTTATACAAGTTGTAAGTACAAGTAAACTTTACGGCTTGGTTGGTGCAGTAACTAAGTATTTTACGGGTTCGATTCCTGCGAGGAACATGTTAGTAATATGTATATAATTATTATTGTCCGGTCCAATCTAAATACATTAATATATTCAGTAGAACATCTCCAATATACAGAAGTAAGTCATACATAGGGGGAACTTTTTCTCCTTTACTGCTCTTAATCGTAAAAATTTTCAGTTCCTTAAAGATGGCACAATCGACTAAAAAATATTGTAAACCATGCTCTAATTTGTTGCTAATTAGTTGCCATAATCAGACATTTTTTGATTTTTTTTGTTAACGAACTCCGATGGACGGGGGGGGGGGGGTATGACAGACTATATTATGCTAAATACTTTCATAAATATTTATTATGAGCCTATTCAGATCATGATTTTTTTTGGCTTTATTCCTTGATATCAAGCGAGAGACATCGCATAGTGCTTTTAGCAGTATTTCGACTGCGTTTGGGTTCGATAAAAGTGATGAACGTATGATTTTTTTTAATTTTTTATTAATGAGCTTAATCACAATTTGAAGATATCGCTTCGTTAATTCATTCGAACCAGCTTCTCCACCTCAAGGGCTCACTGCTGCAGGTTTTCGTTGATGCGTTGCACGCGATCTTTATGCTGCGCACAAAAGACATTTCCAGATGAGCGTCGCCATATCTCGCCTCCAATGCCTCAAGAAGCTGCTCGTAAGTAACTTCCTTATCGAGAGCTTCCAGAACAGTTAAGGCCTGTACGCGCAGGCCTATTGTGAGAGCAGTCATGGCCTGACTTTTATTTTTTATTTTTTTATTTTATTTAAAAGGACAACCAACAAGACGAACACTAATACATGGATTTTAAGGTAACATGAATATCAAACTAAAGCTAAGCGTCATCTTAATTATAGGCTGCCACGGCATGCAAATGTGGACTATGCAATAAAACTTAAATAGGTTAGTTAACACTAAGCAAATGACAACTTAAACATTTTAATCATCATTTAACAATCATTATTTTTATATGTTAAAAAATCAAACAATAGATATAGGTACTTGAATCAAACAGACACCATTGACTTGAGAAACTGACCGAGCTTGCGTCTAAATTTCAACGGCTTGTCAGAAAAGATGTCGATGTTGTAAGACTTAGATATTAAGTTGTACTGTCTCTGTAAGCGATTCATGGTGGCATGGTGACCTAAGCAACTTTTGGCATCTTTTGGTGAGAATGGAACGTAACGTACGCGACGCGGCAACTTGTATGGGATATTAAAATTGACAGATCGCAATAACGCAGGGCAGTCAATGAGGCCATTGATAATCTTATAAAAAAGCAATTGATCCAAAAACATTCTTCGCTCTTGTAGGCTAGTCATTTTAAAATAGGCAAGACGTTCCTTATATGAGGGCAGCAGTTTCGCTTTGTTAGATTGGTAGGATAGGTGCCAGAGAAATCTCTTCTGTATTCGCTCGATTCGCCTGATATGAACCTCATAATGTGGGGACCAAACCTGACTACAATATTCCAAACCCGAACGAACCAATGCCAAATACAGGAGAACTTTTGTTGAGGGCTTTTTGAATTCCATTGCATTCCGCAGCACAAACCCTAGCATCTGGAAACCTTTTGTTGCGACATGGTCAATGTGCTTATGAAAACGTAATTTTTTATCCATAATGACGCCCAAATCGCGAATAGAGTCCACCTCTTGCAATTTTTGACCGGCAATATTGTAGGACGGCGACAAATTCGTTTTGCATCTCGAAAATCTGATAAATTTACATTTTTCAGTATTTAAATATAACCTGTTCTCCCTACACCATCCAGCGAGTCGATCTAGATCCTCCTGTAATAGCAATGAATCATTAATACTTCTGATCTGCATAGACAGTTTCATATCATCAGCGTAAAGGAAACAAGCAGCGTGATCAAAGATACCCGCGATATCATTAATAAATATATTAAAGAGGATTGGACCCAGATGCGAACCTTGTGGAACGCCGGAAGTTGGCTGGAAGGAATGCGATGCGTAGCCATTAACCACAACGTGCGACTTGCGCTGATAAAGATAGGATTCAAACCATTCCAGAAGGCTGCCATACACACCCAAACGAGAAAGTTTACCCAGTAAAATTTTGTGATCAACTGAATCGAAAGCCTTACTAAAGTCGGTGTATATGGTGTCTACAGTAATACGGGAATCAAGGGAGCTAGAAACAAAATCCACAAACGGGATCAAATTAGTTACCGTTGAGCGAGATGCCAAAAATCCTGATTGGCAAGGAGAAATTAAATGCTTTATGTGATAGGACAAGACCGGGCAAACCAACGATTCAAATGCCTTCCCAAAGACTGAGAGTATCGAAATGGCCCTATAGTTCTTCACGGATGCCGAATCTCCCGACTTAAAAACTGGAACAATTCTCGCCTCCTTCCAGATCGAGGGAAATACGCCATTCGTTAGAGACTCATTAAATATTATTGTTAGAGGAAAGGAAAGAGATTCACAGCATTGAACTACAAACAACGAGGGTATTCCATCTGGTCCAGCTCCCTTATTCTTATCTAGTCCTTTCAGAGTTTTCAGAACATCCTCCCGCCTAAGGTTGAGACTTCCAAGGAAGCAAGAGACTGAGTATTCTAGATCAGGTACATTGCAGAGAGGCAAGCTTGGTCGGTAAACCGAGGCAAAATAGGAGGCAAAGAGATTACAAATACCAGTACCAGAAGTTTCTTCCTTATCATCGAAAGTCATTGCAGATGGATACGCATTGCTATTGACTTTTTTACTCTTAAGAAAGGTCCAAAACTTTTTTGGATTTACTGATAGGGACTTTTCGAGATCAGTTATATATTTAAGATAACAAGATTCTGTTAAATCAGAGCACCGTTTTTTAATTTTTTGGAATGCCAGTTCGTCGAGTGGGTTATTGTACTTTTTGTATTTTATCCTGAGCTTATACTTCTCACGTGAGAGGCGAATAAGATCCCTGGTATACCACGGGGGAAACTTTTTTGATGCTGGTTTGCTTTTAGGAACATATTTTAAGATAGAACTTCTTAGTATTGAGTAAAATTTGTTAGTCATTTCATCCACTGAGGAGCACGAAGCCAGGTCACTCTCCCATGGTATCGAGCTTAAATAATTAGATATTTTTTCAAAATCAGCTTTATAGAAGTTATGCCTCTCATTATAATTACGGGAAAGAAGTTTAGCTGAATACCTGGAAGACAGCGTAAATACCAGCGGTGGGTGATAATCATCTACAGAACTGAGCTCAGAGTTACTTCGTGTCACTTTCAACTGAATACTAAGATTAGAGAGAACGAGGTCCAAAATTTTGCCTTTATGGTTTAGGACCGTATTATATTGTGTAAGATTATTTAAAGCCATGAAGTCCAGTAAAGTGCTTTCAAATGAAGACTTAGTCATATTATTGCCATTTACAGCAAACGGTACCTCCGTATCGTTCCAGGCAATACCACTCAGATTAAAATCTCCCAAAATTACCGCTTTTGCGTTAGACTCTAAGACTCTATTAGCGTTGTCGATATAATGTTCCAGAAAATGTTTTTGAATGGGCGACGGGAGGTAGACGCCACACAATAAAAGCTTATTTGGGGTACCTTTTTCCGTAGGTATATTCAATTCGATCCAAATATCCTCACATTTACTCTCAAAATGGTGTAGCCTACGGGAATAAATATGCTTTGACACAGCCACCAATACCCCGCCACCAGATTTGTCCTGATGGAAGCCACTAGTCTCGCGGTCGCGTCTAAAAACTGCGTAACGATCACGAAACAACTCGGAGTCAAAAATAGTGCTATTTAACCAAGTCTCACATAACACTACTATATCATAATCGTATTTTAATATGTTTTTGTACAAGTTTGTCGTCTTCGTTCGAAGACCCCTAACGTTTTGAAAATATACATTTAAACTATTGAACTTTAAGCCATATACTATTACACGATAGATTACAAAATAACGAAAAGAACCTAAGATAAATTGTCCAGGGTCGATTTATTACGCACTAAGACGTATTCAGATGTATCAGTTTTCCGCATATATATACGGCCGCCCCGGACCCATACATGTTTGTATTGAAGTTCTTTTGCACGTTTACGGGACAAAGCGTGAAGAAGCTTATTCTCAGGTGAAAGATTTTCTACTACATATATGGGAGTCTTCCTGTTAGGCCCCAATCCTACATGCTCCGTGTTCAATTTTTCCTGTGAGTGAGTTTTATTGTATTTCAATGCAGCGGCTAGCAGGGAGTCCCTGGAGCGAGGGCTGTTAAGTTTAACTAGAATAGAGCGAGGACGGGTACTCTCGGGGTTCTTCTTAGCAATGCGTGAACAATATAAGATATCCGACTCGTTTATAGGGCAGCATATGGTTTTGCTCAAATTTGTTACAATAGATAAAACGTTTTCAGACTTACGCTCAGGAACACATTGGATTTCCAGGTTCGATGCCCGAGAGATTTGCTCCATTTGATTAAGACGGCTAGTAATGATGATAAGATCACTCTGTAGGGTTTCCTTTTCCTTAATAATTGTGTCAATTTTAGTCTTACAGCCACTCAAATCCTTTTTACATTGCTCAAACGAATCACTCATGAATTGTATTGATTCCGTGAGACCAGTGATCTCTCCCCTAAAAGCCTGTAGTTGTCTATTCAGGTCAGCTTTCAAATCTTTCACGCATTCTTCCATGATGACCCTCATCTCCTCCTGTATAATAACACGCAACTCCGACCGTGATACATTAAAACTCGTACCGGCGTCTGACTCAAGAAGTGAATCCGGGCCTTTACGGCGCATGGTGACGTTAGCTTTGGGGTTACTGGGCGTCGATGGCCGGACCGGTGTATTAGAGTTATCGCTGCGCGGCTTTTTATTCTTACATTCAGGGCACAGCCAATCTGCCTTAACTTCAGTCGATAGGTTTTTAAGCTGAGCAGGCGAAATGGCGACACATATGCAATGATAGTATGCCACACAGACACAACATTGCATGCATTCAGAGTCCTTAATCTTAGTATGACAGGCGGAGCATTGATGCATATTACGTTCAAAATCGCGGCAACTACGTATACATGCAAACAATGCAGGTGCAAGCGGCGCTTGAATGCGACAGCAATTATGTCACTTGTCTCTTATCGCGCCGGGGGTGAGGTGAGGTACCCCGCGAGTCCACAGGCAGCTGCCGAGTGTTATAGTATTAAAATATTATTTTTATAGTTAGCACAACACACGGGATTATAGCCGCAACTGCTATTAGAAAGCGCTTCGTAAGAAGTAAACTCGCACGCACTGACACTGGATTTTTGCTACACTAATCGACAACACGTCCACTTACGAGTAATATATTGACTCAAACTGAACTACTTTATTCCAGTAGTTCGCCTTTATAACAGCTTCAAACTAGATTTTTAGACCGACCAGGAAGAAGTCCCGTCAAACGGCGGCACTTTGATCCACGTAGCGAAGGTATTGTAGCTACTACGGGAGCAGAAATTCCAACCCGAAGTTTGAGATCGTCTAGCACTCTATTCATGTCAGTTATCACTTTGTTTACTTGGTCGATTCGGGTTTCAGCTTCCGACAGGCGTTTGTCATACTGAGCAACCTTATCCTTCACCTCTCTTATCTCTTTCCCGAAGGTAGCGTGAAGGTCCACCATGAGGAGCATCTTCTCTTCCTTATCGCGTTTGAGCTGCTCTTCCTAACAACGGGCCTATACCTCCTACTGCTCTTTCAACTGACTGGCCTGTTCCTCCTGTCCGCGGTGCAGCTGCTCTTCCAACCAACGGGCTTGTTCCTCCTGTCGACGGGCCTGTTCCTCCTGTCGACGGGCCTGTTCCTCCAGCTGCTCTTTCAACCAACGGGCCTGTCGGCGAGCCTGCTTCTGCAGCATCATCATGAGGGCATCTAAGTCCGGTGCTGCAGGTGTAGGAGCTGCTGACGGGCCGGCCTCCGTGGCCCTACGACGTCTGCGGCGTTGCACCACCAAATCTTCTCTGGTCCGTCTCCTGCTGTCGTTGACTTTGGGTACGGACACCCTCCGTGTCGTCCTTCGGTGAAATCAGCATGATTTTATCCCACTTCTGACACCAACTGTTACGAGTTTAGAGTTCGTGACATTTAAAACTGCCGATTGAATTACCAAAATTGACACTTTCATTACCGAACACCAATTAAAACAAATAGACACTAACATTTAATCACACTTAACACTTTAGTTCACTTTATTTCGATCCGAATTCTTCGATAGTGTCGCGAATTCAATACTGCCCCGGTCGTGGCCCTAAACGGCTTTATATAGGCCTTTTCCACCGAAATATCCAGAATATTCCAGCAAATACCGGTCCCAACACCTAGTTGTGTAAAAAATTCGAGTGTGGAGTTTTCTAAAACGCTTAGTTCTTCTATTTGATAATAGATGGCGCTAGTGCCATGTACTAGGCATCATCTGTGGCGCGCAACATTATTAATTACTTCTTCTTATTCTGAAGATATATCGTTTTCAAACACTTCATTCTGATTTTGCTTCCTTTTCCTTTTTCTCTTTGTACTTATAGTTTTTTCTTGTAAAGTTTGCGAAACCTCCATAGTACACGATTGTAAAGTGAATGGTATTGAATTAGTGTTAGAAGTATGTTCAGAACGTAAGTGCGGTACCGATCATGTTACGTTTTCGTAAGACATTACCCCATCTTCGTTTTCCTATTTATAGTAGCAATTGAATTCAGCCATTAAACTCCTTAGACGCTTCTCTTTTATATATATATATATATATATATATATATATATATATATATATATATATATATATATATATATATATATATATATATATATATAAAATATGTGCGTAATTATATACATATTACTAACATGTTCCTCGCAGGAATCGAACCCGTAAAATACTTACTTACTGCACCAACCAAGCCGTAAAGTTTACTTGTACTTACAACTTGTATAAAAGATAGGTACATAATATAATAAACAGCAGTACCTAAACCATTTTAATGGTACTTGTTTGACTTAATAAAAAGTGTAAAAATAGTAAATTATTTTTTTAGGGTTCTTGTGAGTAAGCGTTTATAGCATTTTTTAGTAGCAATTTACATTAAAATACAGGTTGTACGCTTGTGCGGAATGTTTTTATATTAATGTGCTTGTGTCAGGATCAATGGGGTCTACTCGGACTGGTTTGATATCCAAAAAGGTGTCAGACAGGGCTGTGTAGCTTCCCCTTGGCTGTTCAACCTTTTTATGGTCCGGTGTTTGCAAACTTTGAAAGATGAAGAATGTGGGTTAAGAATGGGCGAGTTAACCGTCAAATGCCTTTTGTATGCCGATGATCAAGTCATATTTGCGTCATCGGCGGCAGAGTTGCAAATGATGGTTACATTAATGAACGGGGAATTAAAAGAAAGGGGAATGAAAGTGAACGCAAGTAAGACGAAAGTGATGGTTTTTGAAAGAGAAGAAAGCAAAACGGTGTGTGAAATAAGAGTAGAAGGAGAGTTAATTGAGCAAGTGGATGAGTTTGTGTATTTGGGATGTGTATTTAGCAGGGATGGTAGATATGATAGGGATATAGAACGACGAGTAAATGCAGGGAATAGAGTGAATGGGGCACTACACTCTATTATGAAGAACCAGAATGTGTCAAAACAGGCACGTATGGTAATTCATAATGCTGTGTTAGTCCCTACTTTAATGTATGGTAGTGAAAGCTGGGTGTGGCAGAAGAAGCACGAAAGTAGAATAAATGCTGTAGAAATACGATCTTTAAGGAATGTGCTAGGGTTGAATCTGAATGACAGGGTGAGAAATTGCGTGATAAGAGATAAATGTGGTATGCAAGATGATGTTGTGATCAGGATTAAGAAAGGAATGCTTCGGTGGTTTGGTCACGAAGAAAGAATGAATGAGGAAAGAGTGACAAAGCAAATTTATATGGCAGATGTTAATGGCCGAGTCGGGAAGGGACGCCCTAGAAAAAAGTTTATCGACCTAATTGGCGATATTTTGAAAATGGGCCACGTTAGAAGTACCCTTAACCGACGAGCATGTATGCGGAGATATATGGATGTAAAGGAGGCGAAAGAGGTATGTCAGGATCGTGCCAAATGGAAGTCCGTAGTCTCTGCCTACCCCTCTGGGTGACAGGCGTGAGTGTTTATGTATATATATATATATATCCTATACTATTAAACGAGCAATTCTTGTATATATGTATATATATATATAATCGGGATCTCGGAAACGGCTCCAACGATTTTCATAAAATTTAGTGTCCAGGGAGTTTCGGGGATAATAAATCGATCTAGCTAAGATTTATTTTTAGAAAATGTCTTTTTGTCCGTGTTTTTAGGCAATTAAAAACTGCTACAATATAGTTAGAATAAGAAGGTAAATTTTGACAGTTTGGTAATGATTATAAATAGCTTATTGGTATAATGGGCGGTCACAAAATCGTAAAACCCCGGTTCGAGCCCAGACCGACCGACCGACTTTTTTATTTTTTTTTTCAAGTTTCTTTCTTTTTTGAGAAAATATATTTTTTTCGAGCCCTTTTTTTAGTATTTTTTAAAAACACGAAAATTTAAATAAAAATAATTGCACTCATGATTTTTTATTCAAATAACCAGTTCAGTTTTTTCTGTTATGTCGCTAAGATCAAAAAATATTATTTATAATTCATCAGTATGTAATTTGTATCTAAATATAATTTCCAAAACACACGAATTAAAAAAATCGAGCGAAAAATACCGAGCAAAGCTCGGTCAACCGGGTACTATATATATATATATATATATATATATATATATATATATATATATATATATATATATATATAATCGGAATTTCGGAAACGGCTCCAACGATTTTCATAAAATTTTGTGTGCAGGGAGTTTCGGGGGCAATAAATCGATCTAGCTAGGATTTATTTTTAGAAAATGTCTTTTTGTCCGTGTTCTTAGGCAATGAAAATCTGCTACAATATCGTTAGAATAAGAAGGTAAATTTTGTCAGTTTATTAATGATTACAAATAGCTTAATTGGTATATTCGGCGGTCACAAAATCGTAATTTTTTTTTCAAGTTCCTTTCTTATCTATTTTTTCGAGCTCTTTTATTAGTATTTTTTTAAAAACACGAAAATTTAAATTAAACTAATTGCACTCATGACTTTTTATTCAAATAACCAGTTCAGTTTTTTCTATTAAGTCGGTAAGATAAAAAAATATTATTCGTATTTCATCAGTATGTAATTTGTATCTAAATATAATTTCCAAATCACACCAATTAAAAAAACCGAGCGAAAAATACCGAGCAAAGCTCGTACAACCGGGTACTTATCCCTAAATTACTAAAGCAAATAACGTAATAAATTAACTAAATAATAATAAAATAATATTTTTTATAAGAATGCTGCTGCATGATGTAGATATATATATATATATATATATATATATATATATATATAGAGAGAGAGATCTCTTTACGGTAAATGTTGATCAGACGCGACTTCACGCGAGCACTTTGTTGATCCGAAAACGCATGTTGATCCGGCGCCTTTTGTTGATCCAATATGCATCTCCGGTAACTAATGTGGCTCCGACCGGATCAACATCTGCACTCACGAGACTATTTGCTAGCGTTGGCCGAAGTTGATCCTATATACAAATCCACCTTGCGATGGTTACGGAAAATGTTGATCCGATTTAAATGAGCCAATCAGAGCACAGCGAACGATAAGATAAACGATCGGATTGGCTGAATGCAGCCGCGACGTTGCCGTTTCGTATCTTTGGCGGTACAAGCTACAGATTAAATGCGTGTTATGTAATGCATTCAGGGTGCTGTTTGGTCTACCTCGTTATTGTAATGCCCCGGGTATGTTCGCGGATGCGCGTGTGGATTGTTTCTACACCACCATGCGTAAGCGACGCACATCCCTGTTGTGCAGGGTGCGGGCCTGTTCCAATGGTATCCTGAGGGCATTTTCCGACAGGTTTGAGGTCAGTACCTGAACCATTGTCATATGGTGCACGTGCTGACTAATCGGGCCTGTCTTATATATAGTTTTAAAATTAGATAAATAGTTTTAAGTTTTACGGAAATTAATTTTAAGATTTGTATTATTACTAACATCTATGATCCTTGTGATCGAAATAAACGACTTTTTTTTAACGAATTACTCGACAACGCCCCTTCTTGTAGCGGAAGTGGTGGCAACGGCGACATAAGGTATTCGTCTGAGTGCGTGTTTGCGTACGCGCGCGCGCGCGCGCGCGTACGCAAACATAGTAGGGTTCTCTGTCACACACAGAACGCGACGTTGCCGCTTCGTGTTCGAGTACCTATTCGTCAATTATGGCTCCGGATCCACTTAGTCTAAGTAAATGTCGCATATAAATTAAATATACTCTGGATCTAAAAAATCATATTTAGTATGATTTTTTCGACCGTTGATAGATCAACAAATGTTGGTCAAATCGCTGACGAGTATATTGAAATCCTGTTAGTGCAGATCCACCGACGTCACACGCGCATCAAGAATGGATCAAAGTATATCAGTTTGTGCAACGAGGAGCTCAGCAAACACGTCAAATAGGTGAATCAACAATTGTTCTAACTTCTCACTAGATCAACATTTACCGTGAAAGGATGATTATATATATATATATATATATATATATATATATATATATATATATATATATATATATATATATATATAAAAAAGAGAATCGTCTAAGGAGTTTAATGGCTGAATTCAATTGCTACTATGATTAGGAAAACGAAGATGGGGTAATGTCTTACGAAAACGTAACATGATCGGTACCGCACTTACGTTCTGAACATACTTCTAACACTAATTCAATACCATTCACTTTACAATCGTATACTATGGAGGTTTCGCAAACTTTACAAGAAAAAACTATAAGTACAAAGAGAAAAAGGAAAAGGAAGCAAAATCAGAATGAAGTGTTTGAAAACGATATATCTTCAGAATAAGAAGAAGTAATTAATAATGTTACGCGCCACAGTTGATGCCTGGTACATGGCACTAGCGCCATCTATTATCAAATAGAAGAACTAAGCGTTCTAGAAAACTCCACACTCGAATTTTTTACACGACTAGGTGTTGGGACCGGTATTTGCTGGAATATTCTGGATATTTCGGTGGAAAAGGCCTATATAAAGCCGTTTAGGGCCGCGACCGGGGCAGTATTGAATTCGCGACACCATCGAAGAATTCGGATCGAAATAAAGTGAACTAAAGTGTTAAGTGTGATTAAATGTTAGTGTCTATTTGTTTTAATTGGTGTTCGATAATGAAAGTGTCAATTTTGGTAATTCAATCGGCAGTTTTAAATGTCACGAACCCTAAACTCGTAACAGTTGGTGTCAGAAGTGGGATAAAATCATGCTGATTTCACCGAAGGACGACACGGAGGGTGTCCGTATCCAAAGTCAACGACAGCAGGAGACGGACCAGGGAAGATTTGGTGGTGCAACGCCGCAGACGTCGTAGGGCCACGGAGGCCGGACCGTCAGCAGCTCATACACCTGCAGCACCTGACTTAGATGCCCTCATGATGATGCTGCAGAAGCAGGCTCGCCGACAGGCCCGTTGGTTGAAAGAGCAGCAGGAGGAACAGGCCCGTCGACAGTAGGAACAGGCCCGTCGACAGGAGGAACAAGCCCGTTGGTTGGAAGAGCAGCTGCACCGCGGACAGGAGGAACAGGCCAGTCAGTTGAAAGAGCAGTAGGAGGTATAGGCCCGTTGTTAGGAAGAGCAGCTCAAACGCGATAAGGAAGAGAAGATGCTCCTCATGGTGGACCTTCACGCTACCTTCGGGAAAGAGATAAGGGAGGTGAAGGATAAGGTTGCTCAGTATGACAAGCGCCTGTCGGAAGCTGAAACCCGAATCGACCAAGTAAACAAAGTGATAACTGACATGAATAGAATGCTAGACGATCTCAAACTTCGGGTTGGAATTTCTGCTCCCGTAGTAGCTACAATACCTTCGCTACGTGAATCAAAGTGCTGCCGTTTGACGGGACTTCTTCCTGGTCGGTCTAAAAATCTAGTTTGAAGCTGTTATAAAGGCGAACTACTGGAATAAAAGTCAGGCCATGACTGCTCTCACAATAGGCCTGCGCGTACAGGCCTTAACTGTTCTGGAAGCTCTCGATAAGGAAGTTACTTACGAGCAGCTTCTTGAGGCATTGGAGGCGAGATATGGCGACGCTCATCTGGAAATGTCTTTTGTGCGCAGCATAAAGATCGCGTGCAACGCATCAACGAAAACCTGCAGCAGTGAGCCCTTGAGGTGGAGAAGCTGGTTCGAATGAATTAACGAAGCGATATCTTCAAATTGTGATTAAGCTCATTAATAAAAAATTAAAAAAAATCATACGTTCATCACTTTTATCGAACCCAAACGCAGTCGAAATACTGCTAAAAGCACTATGCGATGTCTCTCGCTTGATATCAAGGAATAAAGCCAAAAAAAATCATGATCTGAATAGGCTCATAATAAATATTTATGAAAGTATTTAGCATAATATGGTATGTCATACCCCCCCCCCGTCCATCGGAGTTCGTTAACAAAAAAAATCAAAAAATGTCTGATTATGGCAACTAATTAGCAACAAATTAGAGCATGGTTTACAATATTTTTTAGTCGATTGTGCCAGCTTTAAGGAACTGAAAATTTTTATGATTTAGAGCAGTAAAGGAGAAAAAGTTCCCCCTATGTATGACTTACTTCTGTATATTGGAGATGTTCTACTGAATATATTAATGCATTTAGATTGAACCGGACAATAATAATTATATACATATTACTAACATGTTCCTCGCAGGAATCGAACTCGTAAAATACTTAGTTACTGCACCAACCAAGCCGTAAAGTTTACTTGTACTTACAACTTGTATAAAAGATAGGTACATAATATGATAAACAGCAGTACCTAAACCATTTTAATGGTACTTGTTTGACTTAATAAAAAGTGTAAAAATAGTAAACTATCTTTTAGGGTTCATGTGAGTAAACTTTTATAGCATTTTTTTTGTAGCAACTTACATTAAATTACAGGTTGTACGCTTGTGCGGAATGTTATAATTAAGACCGTATACCAGAATCAATCCTGTTTCATAAAACGATACAGGAGGTTTATCTTTTCGTATTATCCCTAAATTACTAAAGCAAATAATAAAATAATGTAATAAATTAATTAAATAATAATAAAATAATATTTTATATAAGAATGCTGCTGCATGATGTAGCAGTTGTCTATGGCAGTTGTTATTTACCTGGCCAATAATGAGGTGTGCAGATTGTTACTGCTTTATTTTCAGAACATTCAATGTTTGTGACATTTTAGTCGAAACTATTCAGTAACAGCTATATTCATATTTATTGAGGTTTTTTTTCACCAGGATCGTATAAAAAGTTAAGGCGGAGAGCAATTTTTAAGAAAATGCCGGCCCCCTAGCCCCTCACTCCCCCCTTTATATCCGAAATATGAATCAGTAGACCAAGGACAAAACAAGACTAAATCCAATGCTGGGTAAAGGAAAAAGAATAAGCATTAGCGTAGCAAGGGTCCGTTCAAAGTGAATGTGAGACCAGGATAACATTTATAACGCATTTTATAACATTCAACGACAATTTACGCAATTAAATAAAAATATGACTAGACTAAAAACAAAAGTAGTTAGTAACAGTTCTGGCTCACTGAGTCAGAAGTGGTACAAGTACAACGTTCGTCGACTCACGATCCTAAAAAAAAAAGTTTTGGCATGCTCTGATCACGAATCCATTTTTGCGTAGGATGCATGGTTCCGGAGATGTGTAGATCAATTAACTCTTATTTAATTGATATCCGGTGAGGACCTCCACCGTCATTAGCGCTCCATTTTTATTATCTATTGTTCATTGAATACCGTCATTGTCTATTCGTGCGTCGGATTATCAGTGCTATTGTATTATACTCCTTTGTTCCTAGCTACAACGCTAATCTGAATCATCAATAAAATACATTACCTAATTTTATTACAATTTTTATTTACGAAATACAAAATCTTATTACTATCTATAAAATAGGAGCGAAACATCTCATCCACTAAAATATCGTTGTACAATGTGTTCCCTGTAAATATACTCGTAAAACTATGCATTGAACATCCCTGAAACTTATATAGCAAATACATTAAGCAATATTCGCCACAAACTGAAGTCCACTAATTCTGAATCCTATCAACATTCCAGTTCCATCTTTTACAATTCCTTTTTAAAAACTCTAGATGATATCGTACAGGTGCTCGTTCGTATGAATCAAAATATTGACCGACGTTATTCGTATCGATATATAAAGCTACGCAATGTGACCATGGTTTATCATCTGTATCCAAATTGCATATTACCTAGTCAGGTCATAAATTCTATCACATGTCTAATATAAAATAATTGAAACAAGTTTATTCATTATGTAACCATTTATATACCAAAATGAACTTAACAAAACATAGATTCTTATAACACTATAGTTTATTAAAAATGACCTCCGTGATTTTGAATACAGGCCTTCAATCTGCGCGGCCAGTCGTCTATCGCAGCGCGAACGAGGTCCATGTCAATATCGGCTGCTGCCTTAATTAAGGATGTCTTGAGTGACTCCAACTTGGGATGAGGCTTTGAGCACGCCTTTTCCTCCAAGTGTTGCCATATCTTGTAATCTAACGGATTCAAATCTGGACTGGAGGAGGGCCAGTCTTTGTGCCGGATGAAGTCGATTTGGCGCGCCGCCAGCCAGTCTTGTGTGCTCTTCGCTCTATGAGCTGATGCCGAATCTTGTTGGAATACCCAGTGCCTGTTATTGAACATGGTATGAGAAACAGGTTACACAAGGTTCGTCAGGACTTTATTTTCATACACAACTGCATTCGTTTTTTCACCTTTCTCACAAAAATGTACCTCCGTTAAGCCCCAATAAGAAACTCCCAACCATACCATGAGCGAGGATGGAAAATGACCTCGTTGGACACGCGGAATATGGTTGCTCGCTTCTTCACTACTGTGTGCGTACACCTTTTTTCATCCGAAAAAAGAATTTCTCGATATTTTTTTCCCGCATACCGCTTCTACAAAGCGCGGCATCTCTTCAGTCTCAGGTCCGTTAGAAGAGCATTCAAACGATGTCCTGTTTTTCTTTGATATGCCCGAAGCCCCAAGTCTTCGTTTAACACCCTTTTCACCGTGGTTCTGCTTAACCCCATCTGAAGGGCCAACAGTTTCTGCTTACGTTTGGGATTTCTTTGAATTCGCGCCTTCATAGCTTTTATCACTGCTGGAGTCCTAACAGACCGAGGGCGACCACTTCTTGATCTGTCATCTACACTAGAGTCTTCATTGTATCGTTTGATGTTACGATAAACGAATCTTTTAGTTATATTCAAATTTTTCAATATATCAAAAATTTGAATTGGCGCGTAACCGCAAGGATGCAGCGCAATAACTGCAACACGGTCTTCTTTAAGCGTCCACTCCATATTTAAAAATGAGTAAAATTCTAAAAAGTATACAGTTTTATTTTCATGAACAATTCGAATTCAATAAACTTTTTATGGCCAGCATTCTAAAAGAAATTTTTTTACTGTGTGACAATACTTATGACCTGACTAGGTATATACGTTACGTTACGTTATGTATACGTTGGTACGTGGGTGTACATGGGTAGTCTATTAGTAGCATAAACATTATTTTCTAGACTGGGGTGAATCTTTTTCAGATGTTGTTGTACATCTAGTGGATCCATGATATTGCTGCTATTAGTAGATTATTACAGTACAATCTACTCAATGACTAACATAGGAATGATCAATTATAGTGATTTTTAAATATTAAATTGCATTATTTTGTGTTATACAAAACGTATTTGAATCATCAATACACTGAATAAGACGCAACACGAAGTAATGCTGAGATAAGCAACGGAATGTGAGATAAGCTTGTTGACGCATAAAGTTACTATCAATTCCACTGTAGAAATTCTTTAGATTAGAATTATTACTTACTGGTACTATATAAGACCAAGCAACTGCAGTCATGGAGTTAGTGTATGGTCGTTTGACCGCAGTGGATCTATCAATACTACATTTGTGTTACTTCAACGCATCAAAGGCCATGGATGTAAGTGTTTAATCTATTGACAAACTTACTTTTCTTTCTGTTATTTTCCTACGTGTGTATGATTTAGTGTTAACAAATTATATTTAAATATTGTGTGTGTATATGATTAAGCCGTGGTAGCTCAGATGGTTAGCGCAAGCTGTAAATTTCACTGTACGCGACCCGGGTTCGATCCCCGCCGGCACCAATTAAATTGTTAATTGCAATTTTAAGTGTTTCTTCTATAATAATGTTTATGCTGCCAATAAACTACCCATGTACACCCACGTACCAACGTATATAATATGCATTTTGGATACAGATGATAAACCAGGGTCACATTGGGTAGCTTTATATATCGATACGAATGACGTCGGTCAATATTTTGATTCATTCGGACGGGCACCTGTACGATATCATCTAGAGTTTTTAAAAAGAAATTGTAAAAGATGGAACTGGAATGTTGATAGGATTCAGAATGAGTGGACTTCAGTTTGTGGCGAATATTGCTTAATGTATTTGCTATGTAAGTTTCAGGGACGTTAAATGCATAGTTTTACGAGTATTTTTAAAGGGAACACATTGTATAACGATATTTTAGTGGATGAGATGTTTCGCTCCTATTTTATAGATAATAAGTAATAAGATTTTGTATTTCGTAAATAAAAATTGTAACAAAATTAGGTAATGTATTTTATTGATGATTCAGATTAGTGTTGCAGCTAGGAACAAAGGAGGATAACACAATAGCACTGATAATCCGATGCACGAATAGACAATGACGGTATTCAATGAATAATAACAATGGAGCGCTAATGACGGTGGAGGCCCTAAGCGGATATCAATTAGATAAGAGTTAATTGATCTACACATCTTCTGAACCGTGCATCCTACGCAAAAATGGATTCGTGATCAGAGCATGCCAAAACTTTTTTTTTTAGGATCGTGAGTCTACGAACGTTGTACTTGTACCACTTCTGACTCAGTGAGCCAGAACTGGTACTAACTAACTACTAACAAACCAAGACTTTACATCTAGTGGAGTGTAAAGGAAAATAAAAAACCAGTAGCGTAACAAGAGTTATCGGCGCCCGGTCAAAGTCTAAGTTAGACCACTATAGCACATTACATTTTTATAACAATGAACTTATATTAAACATTATTATGAAATATGACTTAGTAGACCGAGGACAAATCAAGACAACATCCTCAGACTGTACATCTTATATTGTGTTAAGGAAAACGAATAAAAGAACTAAAATGCACTGTGGTTAAATAGAACCGCTTAACACAGCGACCGGCGTACTTACGTTGTTGCAGTGAGTTGTCCAACTAGGCTTAAACTTATATATTATTGTTACGCGCTCAAGTCGACGATATACTAGCGCCATCTAGTGTCAGGAACGAGAGCGAGTAGAGCGTTGCAGAAAATGACATCACAGATCTCTCAACCGACAGCGCCATCCGAAGAACTAAGTTTCTAGAAAATCTATACTCGCACACTCGTCCCTTTGCGCGCATTTACTTGAATATTCGGGACGCTTCTTTGCTAATTTAAATAAATAGGCGCTGCAAGATGGATTGGGGCAGAGTTGAACTCGGCGACACAAGCGAAGCTTCGGAGCGGAATTAAGTGAATTAGTGTGTTTAATTATTAGTGTTTTTAACTTTAATTTGTATAAAGTAAATTAAAGTGTTAATTTAGGTAATTCTGTCGGCAATTTTTATTGTCACGAACCTCAAGCTCGTAACAATTGGTGTCAGAAGTGGGATAAAATAATGCCGATTTTACCTAAGGAGGAAACGGAGGGTGTCCGTACCCGAAGTCAACGCCAGCAGGAGACGGACCAACGAAGATTTGGTGGTGCAACGCCGCAGACGTCGGAAGGCCAGCGGCCGGCAACGGATGCCGGTCCGTCAGTAGCTCCTGCATCTGCAGCATCTGATTTAGGCACCCTGATGGTGATGCTGCAGGAGCAGGCCCGCCGACAGGAGGAGCAGGCTCGCCGACAGGAGGAGCAGGCTCGTCGACAGGAGGAGCAGGCTCGCCGACAGGAGGAGCAGGCTCGCCAGCAGGCGGAACAGGTCCGTCAGTTGAAAGAGCAGCTGCAGAGCGTACAGGAGGAACAGGCCCATCAGCAGGCGGAACAGGCTCGTCGGTCGGAAGAACAGATGCTCCTCATGAAGGACCTTCACGCTACCTTTGGGAAAGAGATAAGGCAGGTGAAGGATAGGGTTGCTCAACACGAAAACCGTCTGTCGGAAGCTGAAACCCGAATCGAAGAACATGAAACCCGAATCAACCATGTGAACAATCGGGTTGACAACGTGATGGCTGACGTGAAGAAAACGCTGAACGAACTCAAACTTGGGGATGGAACTACAGCTCCCGTAGTAGCTTCAGCACCTTCGCTACGTGGGTTCAAGGTGCCACCGTTCGACGGGACTTCTTCCTGGTCAGCCTACAAAATCCAGTTCGAGGCTGTTATGAAAGCGAACGGCTGGAATAAAAGTCAGGCCATGACTGCTCTCACACTAGGCCTGCACGACCAGGCCTTAACAGTTCTGGAAGCTCTCGGTGAGGAAGTGACTTATGAGCAACTCCTTGAGGCATTGGAGGCGAGATATGGCACGTCTTTCGTGCGCAGCTTAAAGATCGTGTGCAGCGCATTAACGAAAACCTGCGGCAGTGGGCTCTAGAAGTGGAGAAGCTGGTGCGAAAAGCATACCGGTCTGTACCTGCGCTCATTGAAGGGAACCTGGTGCAGACATTCATCGACGGCATCCGCGACCTGGAAGTCAGAGCTGCTGTGAGGCTCGGGCACCACGAGACGCTTAAGGACGCCTTGGTCCATGCACGGGAAGTGGAAGCCGTGCGGCAGGATCATCGTTCCCATCGCGTCAGGGAGGTTGCAGCAGCTACAGTTCGCGACCGCAACAAAGGATACAGCCCAAGGTGCTATGGCTGTGGGGAAAAGGGCCATCTTCGATCCAGCTGCCCTAAGCGAAGCCTAGAAAGGGAAGGTGAACGATCCCAGGAGGGTAGTGCGGCCAACAGCACCGCCCAGCAGCAGCAGGGAAACGAGTAAAAGCCAGAACTGCGGGGCGGGTGCTGGCTGATGTTAAAAGAGCCCCAAGGATCTCGATCTCACAAACCCATGATGGGAACAGTCTAATCATCAAGGGCGAGGTCAACGGAATGCCGTGTAAACTGACCATAGACACTGGAGCCTCTCGTACGGTTGTTAGTTCCCAACTTATAAGTCAGTTCCTTGGGGACTCCGCATACAACCGTGAACGCATTAATTTGGTAACAGCCACTGGTCAGCGTATACCCGTCCGTGGAGAGAAGGAGATGGAGTTGAAGCTTGGCAACGTGATCTACCTGCATAATGTCATCGTGGCTGATATAATGGACGACTGCATCCTAGGCCTAGACTTTATGAGGAATAATTGTTGTGAGATCGACGTTAAGCAAGGTGTTTTGAAATGTGGACAGCAGGAACTTTTTATGGAAGGTGCGTTACCAGGAAACGTGTACAGCATTAAGAAGATTGTTCTTCCGCCGAGATCGGAAACGATTGTTCCGGTTAGTCTTCCCCGAAACGCTGGGCAAGCTCACCGTTGTGTACTTGTGGAAAGGGTAAACAATGACCTTCCATGGAAAGTAGCTCGAACCTTGGTCAGGACCACTGACATCTCAGGAGTACGTGTGCTGAACCTTTGGGACCGGGAACAGATTATAGAAAAAGGCACACTGATTGTTACTTGTGAGGAGGTGGATTGGTTACGTCGGTGCCAATATATATCGAGTGGGACCCCCAGCAAGGATGCAGAAACGAGAGTGACCACACTTTTGGAAGACTGTCGCAGTGTTCTCTCCCCGAACGAATTGGTCAAGGCGAAGAAGTTGTTACTCAAGTACGCCGATGTATTCTCGTCAAACGATGCTGACATAGGAAAGACTGGCTTAGTTCAACACAAAATAAACACAGGAGAGGAATTGCCTATCCGTCAGCGGCCAAGAAGATTGCCGGTAGGACGTGAAAAGGAAGTGGAAACCATGATTGAGGGAATGGTGAAGGATGGTGTTATTGAACCTTCATCTAGTCCATGGTGTTCACCCGTGGTGCTGGTAAAGAAGAAGGATGGCAGCACGCGGTTCTGTGTTGATTACCGCCGTCTGAACGACGTTACAAAGAAGGACAGCTACTCCTTGCCAAGAATTGATGACACGTTGGACATGCTTACAGGAGTAAAATGGTTTAGCACGCTGGATCTTAAAAGTGGCTACTGGCAAGTTGAAATTGACCCTAAGGACAAGGAGAAAACTGCGTTCTCGACGGGAAAGGGTCTGTGGCGATTCAAAGTAATGCCGTTTGGGTTGTGCAATGCTCCAGCAACGTTTGAAAGGCTGATGGAACTTGTACTTACCGGGCTAATTGGCGATGCCTGTCTGGTCTACTTGGATGACATCATCATCATGGGCCGTACGTTTGAGGAACACCTTGAAAACCTGGGACGCGTGCTCATGAAGATTCAGAGTGCCAATCTCAAGCTGAGTCCGAAGAAATGTTCACTATTCAAACGGCAAGTCAACTTTTTGGGGTATGTAGTGTCGGAAGAAGGTATCCGCACGGATCCGGAGAAAATCGCAGCTGTCAAGGATTGGCCGGTTCCAAAAGACAAGACGCAGGTTAGAGCATTTTTGGGTTTGTGCTCCTATTACCGGCGATTTGTGAGGAACTTTGCAGATATAGCCAAACCTCTGCACAAGCTAACCGAGGAGAAGCGACATTTCTGCTGGGATGAAAGTTGCAATATCGCATTCCAGGAGCTCATGGACCGTCTGTGCAAAACACCTATTTTGGGATACCCTGATGCAAGCAAAGAATTTATAGTTGACACAGACGCAAGTGATATAGGACTTGGCGGTGTGTTGTCTCAACGGAATGGTGACCAAGAGGTCGTGATAGCGTACTTCAGCAAATCGTTGTCAAAACCGGAAAGGAACTACTGTGTCACAAGACGCGAATTGCTAGCTGTGGTAAAGTCGTTGCAGCATTTTAGCAAATATCTTCTGGGGCGAAAATTTCACTTACGAACTGACCATGCTGCACTAAAATGGCCATTGCAGTTTAAAAATCCAGAAGGACAAGTTGCGAGGTGGATTGAACTACTGCAGGAATACGACTTTGAGATCGAACATCGCAGCGGGAAATCTCATGGCAACGCAGATGCATTATCACGAAGACCTTGTCCTGAAGATTGCAAACATTGTACTAGGCAAGAGAGTAAGGGAGTGGTATCCGTGAGGATGCTCAGGGCAGACCACCTCAGCAACGAGTGGAAGGACAGCTTTCAACGTGCACAGCAGGAAGATCCGGACATCAAGCCGATCCTGGAATGGATGAAGGCCAGTGCTCCCAAGCCCAAGTGGAGCGACGTCTCAGCGATGAGTTCGACCACTAAAAGCTATTGGGCCCAGTGGGACAGCTTACTGCTTCAGGATGGAGTTCTGTGTCGTAAATGGGAAAATGTTCGGGGAGACAGCTGTCATTCACAAATGGTTGTCCCCAAAGCTAAAGTACCGGATGTTCTACAGCTGTACCATAATGATTATTCAGGAGGCCATCTGGGAGTTAAACGAACTCTACTGATGATCCGAGAACGGTTTTACTGGGTCCACTGTCGAAACGATGTCGAGGACTGGTGTCGCAAATGTACAAGTTGTGCGGCTGTAAAGGGACCTCAGACTCGTAGTAGAGGTGCATTGAAGTTTTACAATGTTGGTGCACCATGGAAGAGAATAGCCATTGACGTGGCGGGGCCGTTTCCGGAGAGTGAGAGCGGTAACAAGTATTTCATGGTTGTGATGGATTACTTCACTAAGTGGCCAGAAGTCTTCGCCATTCCAAATCAAGAAGCTTCAACAATTGCTGATAAGCTAGTTCATGAAGTCTTCTGTCGTTTTGGTGTACCTTTAGAGATTCACAGCGATCAAGGAAGGAATTTTGAGTCTTAAATATTCCAGGAAACTTGCCGAGTTATGGGTACTCCTAAAACAAGAACGACTTCTTATCACCCGCAATCTGATGGAATGGTAGAACGATTTAATCAGACATTGGAGAGGTACCTAGCAAAAGTTGTAGACAATCGGCAACGAGATTGGGACAAGCACATACAACCGTTTTTGTTGTCATATCGAAGCGCTGTTCACGAAAGTACAGCAGTGACACCAGCTTTCGCAAACTTTGGAAGAGAATTACGGCTGCCTGCAGACCTGATCACCGGGATACCACCTGATGCTCCACGCAGTATAACCGATTATGCAAATGACTTGCGGAACAAAATGAATGACGTTTATGAGCACGTCAGACAATCGGGCCAGCAAATGCCTGAAAAGATGAAAACCCGGTATGATCGCAAAATGAACAACAAAGGGTTCGACGAAGGTTCACTTGTGTGGTTGCACAATCCAGTCCGCAGCAAAGGGAAATCTCCTAAGCTCCAAGCTAAATGGGACGGCCCATACCGGATTGTGACCAGGATCAACGATGTAACCTACCGGATACAGAAAGGCGCAAGAGGGACTCCTAAGATCGTCCATGTGGATCGCTTGGCGCGATATTATGGGGCCGATAATGCTCGGGACGAGCATGTCTTAGGAGGGGGCAGTGTTACGCGCTCAAGTCGACTATATACTAGCGCCATCTAGTGTCAGGAACGAGAGCGAGTAGAGCGTTGCAGAAAATGACATCACAGATCTCTCAACCGACAGCGCCATCCGAAGAACTAAGTTTCTAGAAAAGCTATACTCGCACACTCGTCCCTTTGCGCGCATTTACTTGAATATTCGGGACTCTTCTTTGCTAATTTAAATAAATAGGCGCTGCAAGATGGATCGGGGCAGAGTTGAACTCGGCGATACAAGCGAAGCTTCGGAGCGGAATTAAGTGAATTAGTGTGTTTAATTATTAGTGTTTTTAACTTTAATTTGTATAAAGTAAATTAAGGTGTTAATTTAGGTAATTCTGTCGGCAATTTTTATTGTCACGAACCTCAAGCTCGTAACATTATAAATAAGAGTAAAATAATTACAAGTGTCTTTATATAAAAGAAAACGTGCTTATTTCAGTCTAAGCGTACGGATTTCTGTCTAATTACGTAAAAATTATATATATATATATATATATATATATATATATATATATATATATATATATATATATATATATATATATATATATATAAGATCTGTCCAACGATATGTGACTCCCGATACAGTTAATACATCTAAATGTTGTGATCTTACAATTAGCATGCCCCTTTTCACACTTAGGGCATACAATCTTTTTAGAGGGGCTCGACGTTATTCTTCATGCCATAAATGTATACTGATGCTGGCAAAGATGAGCTCTTAAATTGCAGCCGTATTGATTCACTATCTTCCCATCCATTTTTCTGCGCTTTAAGCGTTTTATTGGTGTAAAGCTCGCAATCACTTGAAATTACCTCCAGCATTTCTTTTTCGGTCATCTCCAGCTCAATATCCTTAATGACACCGTATGAAAAAGCAACCTCAAATGGCTTTTAAAATCTCCATCCTAACTCCTTTAAAGTTGTACAGTTCATCAGCTCATCAAAACTTTACACGCATTCACATATTTCACACGGCTGATATGTTTAATATTATTGGTTTTTAAAAGTTTTGTAAGAGAAAACTGTTTAGGTAATTCTTCGAAGCAATTATTCCCATTTCATGAAACCTTAATCCATCTTTCTTCCTCATCCTCTTCTCTGCGTTTCTTACTGCTAATAGGTCTAATAACCTCATCGTAAATCATTGCTAGACATTGAGCGGATTTCTCTGGTGAACAAATCTCCGTTTCCTGTTCATTGTTTTCCAGTGTTCGCCAGTCCCAGACCACGTAGCAGTTATAGTCTTGAGCGGAATTTTGCCCCCCCCCCAGAATACGCGGGTCAGCCTGAGCACCCACGCTCAGGAGTGGAGTAACTTAGTTGTGGATGCTCAGTGAGGGATTCTCCAGGGGTGCTGGTACCCTCTTGGGGTAGTTTGACATTTAATTCCGCTACCATGTAGATGGGGGGGGGGGGATTCGGGCCTCCAGCCACCTGCACTCACCAGATGAAACGCGGAAGCAGAGCTTCCACTTCACGCCGGTATTCCGTGAGGTCGTGGTACCACCCCGGTTTGAGTCGGCCCATACGTGCAACAGCAAAACTGCCGCGTGGCTCTACTCTACCACTGTCAAAAAGTAATCTTAAATGCTCTATTGAATTCATGAGTGATAAGTTTGATAACATTTCTGACGAATCCAAAGTTCAACAACAAGAAATGTTGGCATTAAGTAAAGAAAACGAATTTTTCGTTGCGAGATTAACACCCTCAATAATAAATTTAACCAAATCGATCAACTTTCCCGTGCATCTTCCTTGGAGATACAGTGCGTGCCCGAAAAAAAACGGAGAATATTGTAAGCACAGTAAAACAGATAGGATGCGTCGTATAACATACAATGAGTGACCATGATATTCTGTACTGTTCGCGCATCGCCAAGCTCAACCCCGCCAGTCCCAGACCACGTACAATTATAGTGAAGTTTAGTTCACCACGAATTCGAGATTCGGTGCTTTCTGCAGTAAACAAGTATAACAAATTTACCTTTTGAGTGCCACACCAAAAACGCATTATCGTGTCCTAAACGCCAAAGCGAGAAGTAAACAAAAATGCCTACGAAAAAAATTGTGTTGACAAGAGTTGATATATCGATAACACAAAATAACTTGATTTTGTTGGTTTTTTACGCAATAAATGACGCTTTATAATCTGATGTTTTATTTAATCTTGTGCTGTCTTCCACTCTTTTTATATGTTTGTACTTTGTACATAAATAAAAAACAAACAATAACAATAAAATAGTAGTAAACCACAGCACTACTCTTCACCGTGATGACGTCACTCTCACGACTGGACGACAACGGCGTAGCTGACTTTCCTTTTTGAAATTTTCTTAGAGATGTAGCCGTGTCGCACGTTGTGCGTCGATTTCGAAATCGATCTAACCAAAATATACAGAGATCGACTCAAAATATTTTATGTGTCGGCGGAGGCGTAGGCTAAGTGAAGCACAGAAGAAAAGTCTTACGCTCTTTTGAAAACGGGGGTTTGATATGATGCTGATGCTACCAGATGATTTTGAGATTGAGAAAGAAAATTGCACAACACAAAATGAAAAATTGCTCTTCATACCTTAAAAAATATAAACATTCATTATTTGTAATTTTATATTATTAAAATAAAAAAATCATCATCATTGACGCTTTCCAAAGTGCTAATGAGTTCTGAGGAATCGTTCATGTTGCACTGTTCTACTTTTTCCGTTATTCGTTTATGATGTCATCAGGGTGTCGTATATCCTTGACCACAGCCTCCGATAGGAGTAATAGTATTCTGTGACCACCGCACTCATTGAACTGATAATAATCGATGACGCGCTAAGGATGCGCCAGAGTTGAGATATTAGTTTATTATACGAGTTTGATTTGATAAAATTTTTCTTTATTTATGTAGCTGATGATAGTTTTATGTTTCTTACCTTTTGTTTTAATCAAATATCAATAATAATTTAAAAAATAACGCGCGTTTAATTTTTAATAGTTTTCGAAAATCTATGCCTAACGCATTACAACACTAGCGGTCAAACATTCCGATAGGAGTAATAGTGTTCTGTGTCAAACATAGACGACTTTGGCGTGCTGGACATAGTATTTGTTTACGGCGACCCTACACGTTGGCCCATGAAGGTTAGAGAACAGGAGAACGATCGCCGTAGAAAATAGTGTCCCAGAAATATGGACACCATAAGTGAGGCGCTGCAATCGCTAAGTTCGCTCAATAAAAGTCATTTTCAGTCTATTCTTCCGATCAGATGCTACACCTTACACATCCACGCACAATAAAATATTTCTGTATATTATTCAACTAACTTCATCTACTTCTACTCATAAACAGCTAACTTCGCAGTCACTACTCACCGACGTCAGCGCCGCTATAAATTCTACAATTTTCAAGAACAGGCGGGCTATGCTTTAGTATGTAGTGATCGTTCTCCTGTTCTCTAACGGCGGCTCTACACGTTGGCCAACACAGTGGCGAATGTAGTGGCGAAGATATTGGCCGAGAGTTTGTGACGGCATCCAC
Organism: Parnassius smintheus behrii; assembly: GCA_036936625.1. NCBI lineage: Eukaryota > Metazoa > Arthropoda > Insecta > Lepidoptera > Papilionidae > Parnassius > Parnassius smintheus. Next base: position 20,672,138 of record JAUPFT010000001.1, read on the forward strand.
ACGTTGGAAGGTCGTTGAGTTTGCTTCGGTTCTAGCCAATGTGCGGACGAATTTATTTTATTTTAGACGACTGCTCCGCTGCGCAGTGGCTTACCAATGAGTGGCTGCGCCGGGTGCTGCGGGTTTGAATCCCGCACGGAACAAGTATTTGTATGTCCTACAAATAATTGTTTCGAGTCTGGATATGTGTCCTTGTGCAATTTATGTTTGTAAGCTGCCTCCGCGATACAGGAGAAAATCCAAGTGTAGTACCCCCACTACTATTACTACTATTGGTGTAGTGGCCAACAACATAGGCCAACGTGTAGAGCGGGTGTTTGGGCTTCATTGGTATGTATTGGAACGATGGCCCACAAGTTAGCGCGAGATCCGTGTGGTGTCGGTTTTTACAAAAGATCAAAGGATTGTTGACAGAGTTTGGTCGCCGCGTCCACAAGTTGGGCGCGCGTTTAGTTTGCTACTAGCTCCCAAAGTAATTACACTCATCTAACTTAAAATTTATATTCAAGCTTTGGAGAGTGGATGCCCCAATTACCAGCCTTTTAGTGCCAATTTCAACTTTAAACATTCCTGCTACTTTTATTAGTGCGATTTAATTATTTTTAAAAATTTGTTTAAATTGATAAGCTATTTATAAAAAAAAATTACATTTATTTACAATTTTGAAATGAAAAAAATGAAGCACATCGTTTATACGTGGTAGAACCATGCAGTTATATTAGAAGTATAGTTGTAGCACGTATGGGTCGGCTCGACCGGGGAAGGACCACGCTCTCACAGAATATCAGCGTAAAATAGTAGCTTAAAATGCTGTGTTTCGTATAGTGAGTGTAGAGAACCAGAAACCTTTTTTAAAGGAAACGAGGCATTTCATCTTAGTCCTCACGGGTCACAACGCATCTGCATTTTGATTCGTAATCGAGGATGGATGTAGATGTCTGTGGGCCACAGTAAGCACTTACCATCAGGTGGACTGTGTGCTCGTTTGTCACCCTATCCTATAAAAAAACGTCGATTTCTTATAATTTAATCGTGGAAGTTTATTATATATTTATATACAATATATATATATATATATATATATATATATATATATATATATATATATATATATATATATATATATATATATTGTGTATATACATACTATATATTATCTTTATTTATATGTGTATAATTAACAGAAATAGAAAAGAAAGTATATCTACATTTTGTACACATATACGTTAATTGTTATGGCCCCGCGCGCGAAATCAACTCATTTCGGACAAATCTGATCACTGTTTGTGTGAACAGGAAAACGAACTTTAACTTTTTTATTTTTATTATAATAGTCTAGTTCTTAATCTAATATCTGGCTTAAAGGGATGTATCATATTATCTATAAAATAATGGCAAATCACCAATATTCACAACCCTTTTTCCGAGAAGTAACGATCAAGTGATTTTTGTCTTCGTTTTACAACGAATCTACAAAATATTTCAAGCATTGAAAAATATAAATAACATAAATTTACGGTCCACTTGTTTGTAGCCAGATCAGTTTTTTTAATTTCTATCCAAATATAGCAGAAAAAAATTGTTGAAATAACGTAATTTCCAGAAAACTTCGTTCGAAATAATTATTTTTTCTATTACATAGAAACACCTTTAATTAATTTAAAAAATTACACATTAATCTTAAGATAGCCCTTTATTGGAAACTAAATTTTATTTCATAAATAAATAATAATTTATATTGATATTTTATTTTGATAGTTTTTTTAATGATTAGTACCCATTTCGGATACCATTCATAAAATACGATTTTGTCTACTGTTGCATTTCATTATGTCCGCATGAAATGATGCAAAAATACCACACATACACAAATATCCTATAGCATGTTCGGCTTATTTTTGATAAAATGTGTACTTTGTATCCCTCATGGATAAAAATAAATTCAAAACATAGTAATAAGAGTTAATATTATAAAAGAAACGAGTATTATCAATTTTAAAATCAAAGTATTTACTTGACGTGTACGTCACGCACTCGTGCTCTGTATTTTATTTATCCCCTTAACATTCCGTTTCTCATATACGGCCTAATATTTAATTTTAAATGTTTTGCATTTACAAAACTTGGTTTTAATGAAATCACGATGTTTGATTTTCGAGCAAATACCAATGACATGTTAAATTTGTCTGTACTCTCTAGCAGACATTAATGACATCGCAGTACGAAAACATTGAATTACTTAAATATAGATGCATAGTGTATTTGTCTAACACATTTCTTTTTATTTTCATTTTATGTTGATTGTAATAAATATACTAAACTATTATACAAAAACATCCCAGACTTTTATATCTAAACCGTACTTACTATGTATCCTAAAATAATTATCAACTAAAAGATCAAAATTGTTTAAGCGAGCACTGCGCTCGGTCTTTAGCCGTGTTGAGCACCGCAATGAGTTTGCCTAAACTCTATCGAATAAATTTTCTGCACGGCCTCTTAACTATAACTTAAAACCGTCGATAAAACAGCGCCCTTTTGACTCTATCCCGATGAAGAACTATCGTATCACAAAGCCATCTATGCAAATAAGGTTGTAGTTTTTGAGTTATAAGTGACCATATTAACCGGATCACCATATTACCCTCCCGTACTATATACCTAATTTGTTCTTTTCTTCTCTTTATTAGGATTACCTACGAACCAACGATTGATATATTATTACATCGTTAAACTTTACGGTTTCGTTACTTCTAAATGTACAATCACTTAAAGGTAATCACAACATGCTATCAATTTACATTTTAGTACTATTTATCTAAGGAATTCTTATTCTAAATAATTTGATATTGTATGAACGCGTGCACGTGCACGTTCGTGTGCGCGCGCGCGCGCGCGCCCGTGTGTGTGTGTGTGTGTGTGTGCGCGTGCGCGCGTGTTTTACATAATGTTACGGGCTTGAGATTTTTGAATAAAATATAATAATTGAATAAAAATTGCCGATAAAATTACGGCGCTAGTTGACTTATTCACACTTATTTTTTACACATACATATATTTATTACACGCTAGTTAAATTATTAACAATTTGGTACACGATCTGCACTTTCACAATGTTTGAAATACTTACATAAATTCTTATAAAACTGACATATGGAATCAAAATTAACATCAACGACTTCACTACATTCATTAGACTTTACAAAGCCTTGCGACTGGCGAATGCGCACCGAGAACAGTTCTACGACGTGGTGGGTAAAGTGGAATTGGTTTGCGTGGAATTCTTATTGGAGTGCGAAATTTAAATTGGGCGAGAAGCTGTGGACAATCTACTTCATTTCTAAGCACCTTGTATAAAAACATAATATATATTAATTTTAGATGTATCGATAAGGGTAGCATATTAAAATATTGAAGTTTATCTGCATAGGATGATATTTTTAGTGCTTTTCCAACAGAGTATGTAAGATGCCACATAAAGCGTTTTTGAACTCTCTCCAATCGCAACGAATGTGTAGAATAATGGGGACGCCAGACAACACTGCAGTATACTCCATTATACACATATTATATATATATATATATATATATATATATATATATATATATATATATATATATATATATATATATATATATATATATATATATACTCCATTCCATTATACATATATACTCCATTACACTCCTTACAAGGCAATTGTTGTACAATATTTTTTTGTTTTAGGGTTTTTAAATGACCTACCATTTCTTATGACAAACCCTAACATTTTGGAATATCTATTTATAATACTATCAATATGGTACAAAAGTTAGTTTTTTGTCAAAATATACACCAAGATCCCTTATCACTTCTACTTCTTGTATTTTGTTTTTCCCTATGAAGTAATGGTTATTGATCAACTTAGTATTTCTTGTACATGTGAACACTTAGAATAATTAGGATTAATGCCGTTAAGATTACACCAATTTACAAGTCTATTTAAATCTGTCTGTAACAATACTGAGTCTTCTAAAGATTCAATTATTCTTCCAAACTTTATATCATCCGCATACACGTAGGGTTCCGAAAATTTAAAGCAACTAGAAATGTCATTAATTAACAGGTTAAATAATTTCGGTCCTAAATTTGAGCCCTGTGGCACACCAGAGGAAATGATACGATTATCAGACTGAAATCCATTTATGACCACATAAAAAGATCGTTTTTTTAAGTACGACTTTACCCATTCCAACAATGATCCGGCGATCCCATAAACGGCTAATTTGTAGTTTAGGACTTTATGCGGAACTCTATCAAAAGCTTTACTTAAATCTGTGTATATTACATCATATTGCCTAGCTGCATCTATTGCTTTTACCAAAAACTCTGTAAAAGTTACAAGGTTTGTGCAAGTTAACCTTGATCGATCAAAACCATGTTGATTATTACTGAGGTAAAGTTTTAAGTGAGTCTGCAATAGTTGACTAACTAGAGATTCAAGTATTTTACCGAATATTGGCAAAATTGAAATTGGCCTATAATTAGATATTATGTTCTTATCCTCTGACTTGTAAATGGGAAGTACCTTTGTAATTTTCCACTTCGATGGGAAAACTCCCGTTGCTAATGATTTGTTGCACAAGACGCTATGAAAATTGGCGAAATATCATCAGATCCAGAACCTTTATTGCAATCCACTCTTTCTAGCTTATTTAATAAAGTTTTGTAGTCTAAAGTCGGGCTCGTCAAACATTGGCTATTACTCCATAATAATTTCAAATTATCGAAATCATGGATACAAAACTGTCTATCTCCGTCTGCATTGTAAACAGAAGAGAAATAATTCGCGGAGTTCACATATCTTAAATCCATCAGAAGTAGTTTCCTGACCATTTGTCATAGCGATGGGTATCCGCTAGTACCACTGCGCTTTTCTTTGACATCAGACCAAAATAGTTTTGGATTATTTTGTATTTGCTGTTCTGTTTTTTCTATATAATTTTTATAACACTTTGCGGCTAGTTGCTGACATCTTTAGTAACTTTAACTCAATTTCATCCCCAGGATTACCATATATTTTATACCGTTTTCTTGTTTTATTTTTCTCATTTAATAAATCATTAAACGTTTGACTTGTTTTTTGATTTAGTTCATTTATTCTCAAAAGAATGATTTGTACTTCTATAATTTAATTTTTTTACGTTCAATAATAAATTAACAGTTTTGATTATTTCATTTGACTAAACTAAAGATTGGCTTAGCTGCTAATTTCATTTTATTTAGTAAGCCAGATCTGGTTCTATCCTTATGTCGACTCTAGTGATTCCCACGAGATAAGATAAAGTGATGATTTATTATGATGAGATTATGCCGCCAATAAACAGTAAAAATATTACTTAGGTCTTGGGCGATATATAATTTAAAAAAATCTTTTCATTGCATTATTTATTTAAAACCTTACAAATACATTTGAAAATCACCACATGGTGAATATATCAAGTATCTTAATACTACTTCATATGTATAAAGTATTTCATGTAAATATGAAACTGTTCACTTTCTACCTCTACCACGGCCTCTCCCACCACCGAAGTTACCTCTCCCTCGGCCTCGGAAGTTTGTATTCGAGTTCTGATTGTAGTTACCATACTGTTGTGGCTGGTTCATTTCATTCGCATGTGGATTGTAATTATCTTGCACACGACCATTTCTGAAATTGTTTCGTGCCCCTTGATTATACGAATTTCCTTGGTTGTAATTATCGTGGCCTGCTCTCATTGGTTCTCCTCTGCTATCTCCTCCAAACGGTTGCCTGTTATCTGACATCAGTGGTTGTGTATTATTATCATTCATAAAAGGCTGTCTGTTGTCTGACAGCAATGGCGGTCTATTATCCGACATGAAAGGCTGCCTATTGTCAGGCACTAATGATCGTATATTTCCTGACATTTGCGGTTGCCTATTGTCGCCCAGTAAATGCCCTCTATTATCTGACATTTGTGACTGCCTATTGTCGCCCATTAAAGGCCGTATATTTCCTGACATTTGAGGTTGCCTATTGTCGCCCAGTAAAGGTCCTCTATTATCTGACATTTGCAACTGCCTATTGTCGCCCATTAAAGGCCGTATATTATCTGACATTTGCGGCTGCCTGTTGTCGCCCATTAAAGGTCGTATATTTTCTGACATTTGCGGCTGCCTGTTGCCGCCCATTAAAGGCCGTATATTTCCTGACATTTGCGGCTGTCTGTTGTCGCCCATTAAAGGCCGTATATTGTCCGACATTTGAGGTTGCCTATTGTCACCCGTTAAAGACTGTCTGTTATCTGACATTTGCGACTGCCTATTATCACCCATTAAAGGTCGTATATTTTCTGAAATTTGTGGCTGTCTATTATCACTTAATAAAGGTCTTCTGTTATCCGTCATTGGATACTGCCTATTGTCGGCCATTAGAGGCCGTAAATTATCCGATACTGGCGGCTGCCTATTGTCAGAAATTAAAGGCCGCATATTATCTGACATTAAAGGTTGTCTGTTATGCATTACAGGGGTTCTATCGTGATTTTGCATGTTTTGGTTCATGTTCTGATTGTACATCTCACTGCGATTGTTTCTATTATCCCCAAAGTTAGTTTGGTTTTGAGGTGTTCGGAGCAAACCACCTTGGTTGTTATAAAGTGGTTGCTGGTTTTGATATACGGCAGGTTGTTCTAGTGCCATTTGATTCGGCGCCACATGGGATATGAAAGGTTTTACAGGTTCCACATTTACAGCGGGCGGATCTGGCTTATCTCCAAACGACCTGGGCAGACTGTTGCTAGTTACTACTTCTGCCGCTTGACTACTTTGAGTTGGCTTAGACTGTGAAGTTGATTGTATCGAAGCCTGAACCAACGCTAAAAGGTCGGCGGCTGATGATATATTCTTCATAATGTTTATACTTGGGTCCACTTGCATGGGTTCTACTTCCATTACTGGGTCTTCTTCAACCGACTTTGTTTCTTCCAATGACTTTTTAACGATTTCCATTTCCTGCTGGATTTGATTTTCTTTCACCTTCTGTGTTGCAGACTTGAACACCTGCAGTGATGGAAAATAACAAATATAACATAGTTTACTCAAATTTACACTTAACAGAAATGCTATTGTTTTGGGAAGTTAAAGATAAGTGTTATTAACATAGATGCGAGTGGCTAAAGATATTCCTCAACGCAATCTGATGTTATTAACATAGACGTGAGTGACTAAAGACATTACCCCGACAGAACCCGATTTCATTAACTTTTTTTTATAGGATAAGGGTGACAAACGAGCACACAGTCCCTGATAGTAAGTGGATGCTGTGGCCCATAAACATCTACATTCGATTAAGAATCAAAATGCTGATGCATTGTCACCCCTGAGGACTAAGTTGGAATGCCTCGATCCCAGTCAAACGGGTCTCTGGTTCTCTACACTCACCATACGAAACACAGCAGCATTAAGCTGCTATTTTACGCTGGTTTTCCGTGAGAGCGTGGTCCTTCCCCAGTCAAGCTGACCCATTCATGCTACAACCATAATATATCTGCAGCGTGGCTCTACCTCTGGATAAGAGTGAGTAAAGATATTATCCCAACGAAATCCGATGTAAGAATCTTAGATGTGAGTGAGTTAAGATATTACATCGACGAAACCCGATGTTAATAACTTAAATGTGAGTGAAATAAGATGTTACCCTGACGCAATTCGATGTTATTAATTTAGATGAGAGTGAACGAGACAGCCTCTTGAGACACTACATCCTACATCTACATCGTTAGTTGTTGGAAAGTATAGGCAATAATTTGTGTATAGAGTTATGTGGGTTACTTTGATATTTCCACCTTGAATACACACCATTACCTTTTGAAATAATTGACAAAATAATTTCGAGTCTTTGTTGATTACTATACAAAAGTGACGGGGAAAAATTATTTATTTAACGATTAGAACTTTCACCGAAAATAAATAATTTACACAATGTAAAACAAGAAAACCTAATTTCTCATAAGAAATAACTAATTAATTTGCTTACACGGTACCAAAATACGTCAAATAAAAAAGTAAAAAGAAAATAGCTGAAAATTTTTGAAGATTACATTTTACTGCTTTTAACTGCCTCAATACATTTATTGACGACTGCCTCATTTATTTAGTGGTCGTAACCGCGATTAATGATGATGAGGTCCCAGTTCGAATCCTGGGTCAAGCCAGAATCAGTCATCGGAGTCAGGAAGTTAGCGGTGTTCCACACCTGTACCTCAGAAAGCACTAAAAGTCGTTGCTCCTGCGCCTGATATCTTTCCAGTCGTATCTGATTACCGTCTTATCGGACTTTCAGTGCTCCCGTACTTGCGCATACACTCGTACACAATAATCCAGTTCCGTGCAGACGATTAGTCTATGTTGAGACTGGACACTCTCAATTCGGTCTGGAGGACATTATTATTACTACATTTTACATAAGGAAAGAAATGTGTTGATATGAAATATTGGTAACTTACTTCTTCAACAGTGTAATCGTCATCATCGCTTTCAATGGCGACAGGCTCGTTCTTTTCTTGTTCCTTCTGCGGGTAAGCGTTTACGGCGGCTGCGCTCACGAATTGCCTCAGCTTCTCAACTCGCTGAGGCTCGCGCACCTCCAATTTCTTGAGGTACGCGATAAGGCTGTGCTGCTCTTCAGCTGACAATTCATTAAAATTCTTCAGCAAAGTTTCTAAGTCCGAGTCCGATAGCCCGTCCATCGCATCCGTAGTGTCTTCCTTTTGTACAGGTGCGCTGCGAATGATGAATTAAATTAAATCATTTTTTATCACATTGACTCATGATCAGTCAGTCCCTCGTAACATGCTTGTCAGGAAAGTAATTACGATCATTGTACTAGATTTCTTGCACCTTTGACGTTGTTTCCCGTCGTCGGTCAGGATAGTTTGAATCTGGTATACATATACGAAATGGATATACCATCATCTATGGTAGACTGCATTTCCTATATTGCCTTTTACAGCACCCACCCACAGGAAAACGAAGGATGAGAGATTAATTTTATTAATATATAATGATTCAATTTTTTTAAAGAATAATGATGACAAACGAGCACACAGTCGACACCTGATGATAAGTGGATTCTGTGGCCCATAGACCTCTATATCATCTTCAATTAATAATCAAAATGTGGATGTGTCGTGACGCCTGAGGACTAAGATGGAACGCCTCGTTTCCAATAAAAAGGTGTCTATGGTTCTCTACACTCACCATACGAAACACAGCAGCATCAGCTGCCATTTTAGGCTGGTATTTTGTGAGAGTGTGGTCCTACCCCAGTCGAACCGAACCATTTGTGCTACAACTATAATATAGTTGCAGCATGACTCTACCACATTAATGACCAGAATGTATTTAAAATCTAGTTATGTATTACCGGCGGCAGGAATTAGTAACAAATATCTCATAAATTACAGTTACAGTAATAACATACATAAAAATTTTGGTGCAAAGGTGGTATTATGATGCTGAAGCATAGTGGCCACAACAAATCTCTCAATTTAAAGAGATTACTATAACCATTAATTATATATTTACTGCTTAATTATCATCAATTTTAAGTACAAATCGCGGCAAGAAAGCCTAGCGGTGACCGTTATTGAGCATTATTGCGTATGATTGGCTGTGCGTATCGTTCGCACGCGCTGATTGGCTCTCCAGTCGCATTCCGCCCCCGGACTGATACGACATTCGTAGCTAACCCCTCCACGTTTCGTTCAGCGCTAGTTAATTGTTGCGAGTTGTAGGGATTAAGAGGTCAGGGTGATAGATATAGCCATATATAGAGGCTATATATAGCCATTAAATTACTAAAAATACTTTACTTACTTTTTGTCATCATAAGCCGACTGCAGCATCTGCAGGGCCGATGCGGTACCAGTGACTTCAGCAGGCTTTGGTTTAGCCGGAATGGGAGCCGGATTGAAGGTTTCAGCCTGCTTTTTTGCCTGTACTTCGCGTTTCTTTGCTTCAGCCATTCCAACCTAGTAAAATATAACAATAATTGTGAATGAAATAAGCTTTAAAAAAAGAAAATGGTTAATAAGTTGGATGTCACCAACGTGTCATCACTATCTTTTTTTCGAGGGTGGCTTTTTCGGTGGAGATATTGTTTTGTTAATATTACAGACCATAACAAAACAAAAACCAAACAGACCCAATACACAGCTCTCTTTTCGGGCAATAGACCAAAATAATTACATTGGGTTATGTTCTAATATTGGCCCCAACATTGCTTAGAGTTATAGCTGATTGATGTTGAATATCTTAATATTCAACATCAATCAGCTATCCTATAGCTCCTAGGGGGCATTTATTTCCCACTTCTTAAAGTGGGGAATAAATGCAGGAAAAGAGTCCTAGAAACTACTTTTCTGTCTATACCTAACCAGATGGGTCGCTAGATAGATATCTTAGCTGTGTAAGTGACATAAGGTGTATTACCTATTTTTAAATTAAGATGACAAACGGGTAAACAATCCATCTGTTAGTATGTGGATACTGTATCCTATAGACATCTACATTTATCCACAATAAAGAATCAAAATGCATTGTCATCCCTGAGGGTCTACAATGTAATGCTTTATTTTCAGTAAAAGGGGGTTTCGGTTCTCTACACTTTGAGCGCGACAAAAAGGGTCGAGCCGACCTATTCATGGCACCATGATATATCTAAAACGTAACTATCAGATGTATAAAAGGTTTCAATAGACTTAACAGTCAAGTCTTTTTAAATAGTATTTTTCTGTTTGAGTTAGTGGGCTGGTTAGTGGAACATGAATGTTTTGGATGGGATATAATAGTGCGGATACTGACGACGGCGTCGACGAGCTGCGCCAGCTCCTCGGGCGAGACGTCGGTGCGGCCCTCGGCCACGAGCGCGGCCGCTATCTGCGCCGCGATCTCCGCGCGGTCCACCGCGCCCACGCCCGCCACCGGCAGCGTCGCGCGCCCGCCGCCACTACCGACACCACCACCACCGCCACCGCCACCGCCACTCTTCTGCAACACGCACATGGAATACTATATTAATTGTAATAACACTACACACGACTGCTGAACATAAGTTTCACCCATATTTTGTCTTATAAGGAAGATATTTAGCATATTAGCTACGCTGGGTAGGTGGGTTGGCAACCGAATTCTCTATTTAATAATTTTACTTAAACCTTAACTTTGGAATAACGAGAGAGAGAGAGAGAGAGAGAGAAATAAACCAAATATGATAAAATTCCGCCGATGAAAAAAATCTATGGGAAAGACCTATGTATTCAGCAATGTAGATTTAAGAGTATTTTGAAATAATAATTAACATCTATATAATATCCAAAAACTAAATGATTCCGGCTTTGAAAATTACAACCAATACATTTCTGAAAACATTCTGAAAATTACAACAACAAATTACAAATAATACATCTCTTTGCTAAGTAAAAGCCTCTTTTCAGAAAAGGTTATGTAGTAATTAGTTTGCGTAATAAATCTAAACTAAATAAAAAAGTGACAGTGTTGCAATAATCATATATCCTGCTTATTATTATAGTGGCCCCTGTCTAACGATGGAATGTTTATAAGTCGATAAGAAAATATCACTAAAGTTAATGTCATCAAATTTGAACAAATTAAAGGAATATAGTTAATATAGCATTCACTTTCAGCTCACTCTTACTCTATAGTTCATAAGATAGCTTGATCTCTGCGACAGCTGTCAGTAAAATCACGCCTATGAAGTCCTGAATTTCTTAGTAGTACAGACAGACAGTTCCTGTCAATGTCATACTTTATGGGCGTGCACTAATTAGGTCAGCATGCCCATAAAGTATGCAAATGCATCAAGCTATCTTTTATGAACCATAGTACGAAAACGGGTCAATTCGAATTGTTGCTACTGCTCACGTTAGAGAGAGCTGAATTCACGTTAGAAAGAGTCGTGGTAGCTCAGATGATTAACGCTCGCTGTAAATACAACAAAACGCGAGTAACCCGGGTTCGATCCTCGCCGGCACCAATGAAATTGTTAACTGCAATTTTAATTGCTGATTTACCACGTGCTCGGCGGTGAAGGAAAACATCGTGAGGAAACCGGCATGTCTGAGGAATAAGAAAAAAAATATTACGAAGACATGTGAAGTTCGCCAACACGCGGTGGGGCAGTGCGGCGGATACTTCCTTGACGTGAAACCCTCTCAGAAATGAGGGGAGGCCTGTGCCCAGCAGTGGGACCTATATAGGCTGTAACTTTACTTTTTCTACCTTACTACTGCTCACGTTACCGTACTGTTCTAAAATTTGCGGTCTCTCCGGCGTAAGTCAAAAGAACGAAGCGTAAAAGTTGACATACTATATTCTCTTCAGTCTAAAGGTGTAAACTCCACATTCTATTATATATACTTCGCAAATAAACCTTCACAAGAAATCGTTTTGTTTTATATTTATATTTAATATTAACATTTTTTGACATTGTGGAATTTTAATTTGAACTACAGATTTTATATGAATATAGACTTAAGATACGTAAACCAAAATAGCTAAGTATATACACTACATCACTTTTGACCAACAGCATGATTAAGGTGAACATGTATCATATGTAAACATTCACTGTTTTTGATTCTTCCACAGAATTACATAATTCAGTAAAGTTTATACTGCAGCGCGAACAGCAACCGTATTGGTTGATGCAAGCTCTGAAAACAGCCTAATTTTTTCACCTTTAAAATTCTTTAATCGACGTAGTTTGGCAAAAATGATCCAATCTACAAAAACAGTAAAGTAAACAGTTCAGTTATTTACAAGAGGACTTTACGCTTGTATTGTTTATCTATACACAACAAATTCCTATGGTTGTAAATTGGATCGTTCCCGCTAAAGCGCGTCCATTAATGTGAATTTACGTGAATATTCGAGTTGGGTCCTCGTCGGGGACGACGTCGCGTACGACAGCGCTTGCGGCGCGGACCGACGCCGGGCGCGGCCGGGGTTGCACCGCTGGCAGCGGCTTCCGAGCGTACCTGCGCTCTCTTCGCGCGCAAATCGGCCTCGTGCAGCGTGGCAGCTACGCGGACGACGGCCGCACGGACAGCGTTGGCCGCGCTACCAGAAACCAGCCCTGCTTGCACTGCACCTTTCAGTTTCTCCTTAGCTGTCTCTAGTAAAGCCACCACATTTTCGCGCTCAAGTAATTCCTCTGACGAATTCGCTTTTTCCTGCAATGTAACGTTCATGAATATAAGTTATCTAAGTGACATTTTCGTTATAGCCAATCAATCTCTTAGAGAAAAGGCCCATGTCCAATATATCAGAATGCTTCATTTATACATGTAAATAAAATTGAAGTGTGTCTTTAATATCGAAGTAACCGTCTTTTATTAAACAGAGGGCGCAATTTGCATGCTCTTAAGACATGAATAATAATTCTTAAATTTCTTTGCCTATCTATCTATATATCCGTTTATCTGTCCAGACTAACGTTCGGAACGGATGGATTGATTGTAATAGAACTTAACATACAGATAGAGAGCAATGCCAGGAGTGATCTAGGTTACATTTAATCCGAAAGAAAAGAAGATTATTTTCTTGAAAAATCGACAAATTTGTAAAATAAATGATTTATGCTGATTATCTCAAATGTAAATAAGCCCACATAAATAGACTTTAGTCGAAGTCGGGGGGTCGCTAGGTATGATTAAAAAGGATCTCTAGTTTTAGTTTTTAGCAATATGAAACACAGCAGAATCGAATAGCTATTTTACATTGGCTAATAATATAGCAATCATCGTCATCACAGCTTATAAAAGTCCACTGTCGAATAGGCCTCCTCCATAGATTGCCTCATAGGGCGGATTTTGCCACAAGCGACACGCTTGGCAAACGGGTTGTCAACTGTAGTTTTATTCTTTTGAGTTATTTTCAGGAAGATCCCATCACCAATAACAATAGAATAATTTAAATACATATATCTTTTGTTTATTATTGTGACATATATATACATTATATGAGTTACCTTCTCCATCTTGAGTGCTTCAGTGAGCAGGTCAATGATCTTGGGCCCGAGGCTTCCGAGATAGTCTTCGAGTGCGACGAGAAGGCGCACAGTGGCGACCACGTTGTCCGCGGAGCCGTAGTCGTGCGGCGCGGGCGAGGAACGCGTGGCGTGCGTGGCGTGCACGGAGTGCGCGGCGTGCGGCGCGTGCGGCGCGTGCGGCGCGTGCAGGCGCGGCCGCGAGCGCGAGCGGTGCGACGCCACGCTGCCGCCACGCGAACGTATGTCAGCCACCGATACCACCGACTCGATTTCGTTGTCAGAGTTCCACGGCGAAAGTCCGTCGTCACTATTACAAACAAATAGTTAAGAGGGCGTCCATAAATTACGCGAGGTGATTTTTAAATTTTCTGTCCCTCCCTCCCCCAATGGTGAGATGTCGTGAGATTTTTTTAAATGTGGGTTTCTTACGTAAACGCGTTGGATTGGTAATGTAAAAAGAAAAAAAAATTGCTTCGTGCTTTTATTTACGACTAGTGAAGACTAATAATCAATATTGCTGAGAGTTAAGTGTAATAAAAATTCAACAATAGAATACTTAAATAGTGACTACTGTGATTAAAAAAAGTACAGTAAATTCAGATTAAATTAAGCTATTTGGTATAAAAGAAATATGGTGGTTTGACAATCAGTAGATGTATAACGCCGAAGTATGAATGAAATTATTTTCTTTCGAACAAATTATTAAATGATCTTAATGGTATGACGATATGATATACGCTTAAGATTAAATCTTAAGCATGTACAATCTGGATTAAATGGAACAAAATAGTTTTTTTTGTTTCAATCAGAAAAAAATTGCGTGATATTTGCCGAGACCCTCCCTCTCTCCAACGTAAGATTACATGAGATTTGACTCGACCCCCCTCCCCACCCTTAAACATCTCACGTAATTTATGGACGCCCCCTAATGAACAAAACCATTTTTTAACGCTGTTAATAGACCCATTTAATCACATGATAAGTATTTGTCGCAGTCGCTACGCTTGGAAGACGGATTGAGGATATAAAGCATCTCGTTTCTTTGACGCTACTCTTCTACGATTTTATATCCGACATATGAAAATTAATTATCAAGTTTATATTTTAATTAAATAATTTCTCACTATACATATTAATGTCGATACAAAAAATGGTTTCAAATTATGTGTAATTAATTATGGATTGATTAAACGTTATAAAAAATCAAAAATTATCACGTGAATATTTGAGACGTCATTACGTTAAAGCATTTTCATCAGCTCTGATCTGCATACATAAAGTTATAACTATTTAATTAAAACGAAAAAAATAAATAAACAATAGTTTTGTTACAATACTTTTGTGACCTATCGATTTGTGACAAGAAAATTTTATTTTATCAAAGAATCAATTTAGGTTAAAACGACATCACCGATGGTCATGAGATCTTACCGGCGTTAAAATGTGCGTGCTCAGACCGAGAAGCTTCGTACAAGTCAGCTTTACAGCAGTGTACACGGAGTGTTTTACACTCGTCTTCAATTACATTTGAGATCAAACTCTACAACATAGCACAGGCGATTTAAAAGTGTTGAAGATGAAATAGAGTTGGAAAACCACTACAAGAAAAAATGATCTAAAATGTATGCTTAATTAGCATTTTAAATTCCCAAACACATGGTACATTGTAAACAAACATGGTAGAGTTTACATTTTTAACAAATGACTACAGTATCACACTCAGACCACTTTATCTTACAGTCACTATATTCTTTTACTACTGCTACACAAGATTGTAAAAATAGAACGCGATCCGAATCAACACAGATGGGAAGTTGACGTACGAGTGCACTTGAATTTCTGGTTGCCATGATACGAGTAGTATCAGAGTATTTACCCCTTGTGCACTCAGTTAAGGAATATGTACTCTAATCTGGTCAAAACACAGTTTAAATGGGCGAAAGTCAAAAGTATTCATATAATTTTAAATTTTAATTAATTGCGCGGCAGATGCGCGTCCAGACTTCAACCAAATAAAATTCTTATTTAGAGGCTTTGTACAGTCAGTTTTAGACAAATCAATAAACTGTTAACTTTATAATATGTTTGAGGTCGATTTTTTTTAAAGGTTACATTACATACCAGAACCGCGCTTCTGTGACTGAATTTCGGTGTGGAAGAAATATTAGGAATTATATTAAATTTAATTCCAGAGTGAGGACATCAATGCCGAACTGCTCGGGCTGGGAGCTCGGCTTTTGAAAGATTTCCAATAGGTGCGTTGACAGAAAAAGCGCTAGCAAGCGCTTGTAAGCAAAATGGCGAAACTAAACAGTTTTCGGCCAGGACACGTTTGCTAACTTCAGTAGCGCTGACACAACCCGCCATTTTGGTTATTTAATTTGTTCGTTTTGAAGTAGAGTTTATAAGTTGTTTTGTGCAATATTAGTTTTAAGTAATATAATGACATGAATAAACATATACATGCTATTAAAAATTCGTGATTGGTAAGTTTTTAATATGAACAGTTTACAAACATATATTTAAATTAGGTTAGGTTCACCGGATAAAACTAACTCCGTGTCCTAGAGGAAAATAGCTACTTACGATTTGACAGCGCTTACCGCTTACGATCGCCATTTTGCTTACAAGCGCTTGCTAGCGCTTTTTTCTGCCAAACACAGTCTATGTACACGCGCTAATAAGCCGCTTGTGTTGACAGCTAGGGGAAAGGGTGACCTCTGGCTGGATAGCTACCAATAGTACTAATGGTGGTTAATATAGCGCATAGCGCCATATTATAGCGCGCTATCTCTCCATAACACATAGCGCGTGCTGCGTAAGTAGTCGCCATGGCGCTTTGGCGCTATGGCGTTTTGGCGCTATGGCACTTTGGCGCTATTTAGTATTACTATCTAGCGGCAACTAGTTCTAGCAGCAGCGCTGTTGGGAGAGGACGTGTGACGCAAATTTGATCTAGTAGCACGCTATTCATCGGGTGCGACCTAATTTAGTGTTAGACGTTGTTTAGTTAGTGTATACTGTATATTTATAAGTGATCGAAAGACACAGTTGTCTGCAATAAAAGCAAAGAAGCCTAACTAATGTTTTTAAATGTAAATAAAATATAGATACAAAAATGTATATAATAGTGTATGTAAATAGTTGATTTTTATAAATAGAATCAATAAACTTTTAAATACACAGTTATTTGATTTATAATTTATATTAAGGTTAAAATAACGTTTACATCAACTATAATAAAGTAGCAAAAAAATAATTTATTTTATTTCATTTTAAAAGGTACATGCTTTAATAATATTTCTAGGATTATAGAAAGTTGTAAGCCTGAAAAGTATGTAAAAGCGTTCATTGGTTTTTCTTTACCGCTTTATTTTATTTTAGTCTAAAATGCGACTTATTACGAAATAATGTTCATATAGCACGCGGTCTATTCAATGAACGACATGTAATGTAAAGTGCTACGAGATATAGCGTGCTGCAAAACTTAACGCGCTTGCCCGCCTCCTACACGCTTTCTTATAAATAGCGCGCTATAACATAGCGTATTTAATAGCGCGCTAGAAATTTATAGTCTATAGTCAGCGTGCTATTGATTTATAGTCGTTTTGAACAACTTTAAATAGTACTCACGGCTTGAGCTCGTCGTCGGAGATGAGCACGGTCTGCATCGAGGGCGCGGTGGCGTGCGGGCTGCTGTTGCGTGCCGCGGCGCGCTGGGACAGCGGGCTCGTGCGTCTGACGCAAAATACAATACAATACATTTTATTAGTGATTAAACGATACCGATATGAATGGCAAATACACTGTAATTTGTATTACGATTAAAGCGAAAGACGTATTTTATTTTCAAGAAACTTTTATTTTAATTTAATATTAAATTAAAAGTTTTTTTAAAATATAAAATTATTAAGTTCTCGCCCGTTAGGCTATTTTTATCTGTATTGCAGTAAAAAAATAAGCTGTGTATAAAGATCTATTATAAAAGCATAAATTGCAATGAACTCTGAGAACAAACACCGCGAACAAAATCTGAATCTGAAAATCTTTTACGCCCAACACTGTCCCACAATGTGAGGCGTAAAAGAAGGCACAGAATACCTCACCTGATGGTGAGTGAATGCTGTGGCCTGATAAATATTCACATCTACCCTCGATTAAAAATCAAAATGTGGATGCGTTGTGTCACACCCATGGAGGTTATAGAACAGGAGAACGATCGCCGTACAAAATAGTGTCCCAGATATATGGACACCATTAGTGAGGCGCCGCGATCACTAAGTTCGCTCAATAAAAGCCATTTTCAGTCGTTTTTTTTGCGATCAGATGCTAAACCATGCACATCCACGCACTACAAAATATTTCTCTATTTTTTAATGTTTCTTTTTGTCAAAAATTACAAAATTACGGAGCATGAAAATTTTCCCACCAATGCCACGAAGAAAGTTTATATATTATTCAACTAACTTCATCAACTTGTACTCATAAACAGCTAACTTCGCAGTCACTACTCGCCGACGTCAGCGCCGCTATAAATTCTACAATTTTCAAGTACAGGCGGGCTATGCTTTAGTATGTAGCGATCGTTCTCCTGTTCTTTAACCTCCATGGTCACACCTGAAGACTAAAATAGACTGTCTATATACCAGTAAAGAGTATCATATTTTATAGTCATACGAAAGACAGTCAATCAAAACCCAATTAAAACAACTCTTTTTTTTTTAATATAATAGTTAAATAAATAAAAAAGTTTCTTATTTACTTAACATATGATTAACCTCAAGTATTTTCTTTTTTTAATTTGGCACAATAGTAGAATACAAGAAAAACCAAAGGAGTATAGTTAGCTTAAACTATTTGACACGCCAACTTTGAGCGGTAATACCACTACACAATCTAAATAATAAGCCAATCAAACACTCTAACTCAGACTTAAAAATATTAAGAGGGAGACCATTTCAATATTTGTGTACAAATTATATTCTGAATGAACAATTTTTTTTTTATATTTTACAAGACATAAGACTTTAGAAAGCTTTGCTGGAAGAAAAATAAATAGTGAAATAAATTCATCACAAATTTTTAACCATGTTAAGGGTATTTGCAGTATTTTTTTATTATAGGTTGATAAAAAATGAATTATAAAAATCCATCTTATGTACCTCTGAATTGGGCTCCTGGAGCGATGCGGGCTGTGGGAACGCTCCGGAGTGGGGCGATGCGATAGGGACCTATTGTCACAATGTGATATTAATGTAACCACTAAAACCAATATTCACGCACAGGTACATTCGATCACAGATACGTACGTGTACGATCTAAAAACATAAATGCAGGCACACATTTATAAAACTGATTTGATTACAATGCAAAAAAAAAATGAGCAACATGACTCAAAGACTTCTTTCTGCTTCTAATTTGAATATGTTATTGTTATTTTACTTGTAATATTTCATTAAAATAACACATTTTTGTTCCATTATATGATGTATAAATTTTATTATATATGAAAAGGACAACATCAACACTTTGAATAGGTACTTAACTAGAAAGAATTAAAAACTATTTAACATTTGTTTTCAGACATCGTTACCTTTTATCACGTTGAAATTCAGGCGGTGTCCGCCTTCTTTCTGGGGTCCTATGCCTTGGAAGAGGTGATTTTCGCTTGAGCGGTGATTGACGTCTATTGTAATCAGGCGTGCGTCTTCTGGGATCGGGCGATCGCCTTCTCGGATCTGGAGATCGCCTCCTGAGGTCCGGTGAGCGCCTTCTAGGATCTGGCGATCGCCTCCTAGGGTCAGGAGATCGCCTCCTAGGGTCAGGCGATCGCCTCCTAGGGTCAGGCGATCGCTTCCTAGGGTCTTGCGATCGCCTTCTAGGGTCTGGCGATCGCCTTCTAGGGTCAGGTGATCGTCTTCTGAGGTCAGGCGATCGTCTTCTGGGGTCAGGCGATCGTCTTCTGGGGTCAGGAGATCGCCTTCTGGGATCAGGTGATCGTCTTCTAGGATCGGGAGATCGCTGCTTAACAAGAGGCGAGCGACTTCTGCCATTAGGGGATCGCTTTTTGACACTAGTAGACCTGCGCGGCTCGGGGGAACGCTTCTTCACCTCGCAAAAGCTCGTTATCTCAGGCATCGGTAGACACAATTTGCGATACAATTCCGTGACATTAACGCGCAACTCCTCGTCGTGCAGCTCCTTCATGCGGATTGTCCAGAAGGCTATCCACTCTGGTTTGAAGTCATGTTTTGCCGGATCTTTGCCCTCTGGAATATGTTGAAATGATTATGTCTGCACACAAAGTCTTCATGCAAAGTGGAATCTATGTGGGATATTGTCGATGCAGTTGATGATAATGAGGATGATGTTCAGCTGTGAACTTTTGTAGGCAGTAATAATTGAATCCCATCATTCATAGTGACAAGTTTAAAACTGAAAACAAAAACATTTTAGGGTAATCCACTAATATTCTTAGTTCGTTGATTATTAAATATACAATAGGATAATATTTCCTATATATAAGAAAAATTACAGAGTTACCTTTGATTTTCGGCTATTTTAGTTTTGTTATGAATAGAGTGCAGATTTTAGTGACAACAATGAAACAGATGTATACTACCATAGAAATCGTAATAATAAGACAACAGAAATGAATTAGCGCTCGATTACTTCCAAAACTGATGTCGCCATATCTTACCATATTATAAATACACGCAATGAACAACGATATCTAATGTTTCACATTACATTGCGTAGCGTGATTATGCTGCAGTGCAACCATTATAAATTTATAACAACAAAAATTCACGTACAACATTCCCCGCACAACTAAATCACAAAATGGTGAATTATGTTCGTCAACCCATATAAGCGGCGACAAGGTCACACGTCTATGCGACTTCTATTGTCTTATTATTACGATTTCTGTGTATACGATATGTAATTGATAGTGTCTTTAAGGTTTTTTTTTTAAATTTGCTTGCATTTATAGTTTGTTTCAGCAGAGAATAAAATACATATTTTTATCCTCCGCTGAAATAATGAATGTATGGCAATATCATACTTATTCAAATTTATATATTTTCTATAGAAAAAACACAAATAAAAAATAGTTGACATTTTGTAATGAGGGCTAATAATTTTCCGTTCACTAGATGTCGTTGGTTGGGACTGAGGTTTTTTGTTACATGTCATATAATTGAGAAGTGGTTTCTAAAGTATTATATAAATACACAAAACCATGCCTTAGTGGTTATCACATTTATTAAACTTTTTTTTATTTTTCTACTTTTAGGAATATCAGTATCTTGGTTTATGATTTTCTAATGTAATTAAGAGCGTATATTCAAATTTGCGCAAGTCAACATCGCTCTGGAACGGCGTAATATTGAAGCACACTACAATGTTCTCTGTGTGAGTAACTGCTCGAGGTGGGGCGAGCGCAAGTTTTTTTTTGCGCCCGAAGCAAATATGGGCAACCCTCCGGAAAGCGGGGGAGGGGGGTTGGGAATGCTCATAGCATACCACGCAGCCGGCTGCGTGGTTATGTGGTGACTTTTACCCACTAAACCCAACCTTTTAGGAACTGGCTTAACGATCTAACTAGAGATCTCTAAGCCGTATACGAACGCGACCCTCCTTGGCAGAAAGGAGGGCGCATCGAGCGCAAGGTTACTATAATAGTTGTATCCAAAGATTTTTGCATCTAGCACGCATCATCTTGATACTATTGGAACTAAAATAATAAAATAATTTTCACATAATAGCTTATGAGGTGGTAACTAAGACATAGTGTATATGAGAATTAATATCCGATCTAGTTCTCACACGGGAAGCTAATATGTATAAATTATTTTATTCTTGTAGTAAATTGAAGTCGGCTTTTCTTTTTTACTCTATTGAGTAAGTAGACTAAGGACTCTCACAACGCCAAGTTAGTTAAAAACTAGAAAGGGTTAATATATGTTCGAATTGAAAAATGTGTATTATATAAAACAGATTTCGTTCGATATACATTTATTCTGTATCATAATGTAAAGATAATTTATCTAAATAACAATTTCATTGGTGTCGGCGGGGATCGAACACGGGTTGCTCGCGTTTACGGGAGCACTTTGCCTTTGAGCTACCATGGCTCATATCTGTTTTGTTTCTATTTTATAATAACGTTACCTCCACACTAAGAATGTTTCCTAAGTATATAGTGGAGGCAGTTAACATAAGAACATAAAATTTCACCAGGACAAACATCCACACCCGGAATAATTATTTGTAGGTTTATTTTGTTCCGTGCGGGAATCGAACCCGCGGCCCTTAGAGTTAAACTTATTGCTAAGCAACTCCGCCACGGAGCCGTCAAATATATATTTTGTAGGGATAAATATTTTAGTTATAAATTGCTTACTATTAAGTAAATTTGAAAAATTATTAATAATTAATTTAAATAATATAATTTAACAAAGTATTATTCCCTACGTTGTGTTGCGCGAACTATTGTTTATCCTGTAGCTATGTGCCTTATCATCGTCTCCGATAGTGTGTTCATATAAAATCAGGAATTTGGTTTTAAGATCGGGACAATTACAATAGCTACAAAAAACAGATTTTTTGTAGCTATTGTGGTCGCTACTAGTTATACAGGTTTTTTGACACAATTCACAATGTGTTTTATAATTATTATATAGAACTGATCAAATTAACGAATCATTTTTGGTCCAAACATCGTTGAAGACTGAACTTTCTGAATAATATAACTGTGAAATTGGTATTAAATCTTATGAACTCACAATTCATGCACTTCAAAGAGCACTCTAAAAAAAAGAACGGCATAGTTCCAACGGTTTTAATACCTCACACCTTGATAGCCTAGATAAAATCCTTGCATCGGACAAATAATGTTACTTTATTTATTGAAAACAATAGTACCTACAAACGATTGAAGAAATTGACTAGTGGAAGAACTTTTCCACAAGCCTTTTGCATTTTACTAAATGTACTTATATAAGCAGTAGCATGTAAGTTAGATATTGTACTGATTATTATAACGATGCATAGCGCAAACCGGCGATATGCATTAGGCAGTGAGAAAAAAAGCCAAGTAAACATGATTGATATCTGCATCTTGCCATGCCATCACATTACGCGCAAAGCAATCTTTAATGTTGCCTATTTAGTCCAAGTTTGGTGGGAAAATATGCAAAGTCGGGCTTTAATAAATTATGATATATTCAATTTTGCTGTCAAAATGATCGATCGAAATATAGACTAGTTAGTGAAAATTCGGAACATTTGGCGTCCCGATTCATCATTGATTGGAACAAATCCCGCACAAATCGGGACACTTGGCAACACTAGCTTATGCTATCGGAGTGAATTAACACGTACGAGGGCTGTAGCGGGAAAAAGTGATACGTCCTATCGTTGGGAAGACCCAGAGCGTACTGAATCGGACGGCGTCGGGCGTTTGCGCGTGATGATTTATAGTATTTTTAAAATAATCATATAAAATAATTGACTAAATAAAACGATCTAAATTTTTTTTGGATATTTAACATTACCTGTATTTTGATAAAATAATAAGATAGATAAGTTTATATCCTAATACACGGAAAATATTACAGTAAGAAACATAAAACCATACATTTTCCTAACAAATTAAATAATTAATCAATAAAAAATTAATTAATAAATAAAAAATTTATTTAATTTGTTAGATTTCACGTGTGCATTCAAGTGACGCCAAAATGTCGTGGATCATTATGATAAAGACAAAATGTGGATCATTATGAAAAAAAAACATTAAAAAAGAAAGAATTAGAAATGTTGTTGTACACAAGATTCAGTTTAGTCAAAACTAACCAGCCTGTATTTCCTTGTAGCGTTTGTTCCAGAATTTCTTCCACTCCTCAGGATACAGCGGATGTTTCTCCGGATTCTTTTCGTGGTAAGCTAGAGTCTTCTTAGCGGCTTCTATTAAAGCCTGCTTCTTCTCTTCAGCTAGTTTCTCCTTGTATGTTTGATTTTGCGGTTTCGGCGCCTAAATATAAAAAGTCGATTTAATGACTGTCCAAATTGTAGCTTTACTTAAGGCTGGACACGGACAATGTGAAGTGGTACGCAGACTTCATTAGAGTCGTTCAAAGGTACTGCGGATGTAACGCAAGTAACTGTATGTAGAGACTGGTACTTTTGTTCGGCGACCGGCAACCGGCAGACCACGAGCAACTACAGAACGTGACGACCGCTTTATTTATTTTTTTTATAGTAGAGGGGGCAAACGAGCATGCGGCTCACCTGATGTTAAGTGACTACCGCCGCCCGATCAACCGCAACACCAGGGGAATTGCAGGTGCGTTGCCGGCCCTTTAGAAAGGAGTAAGCTCTTTTCTTGAAGGTCCCCAAGTCGTATCGGTCCGGAAAAATTGCCGGTGGTAAACTATTCCACAGAGAGGTTGTACGCGAAAGAAAACTTCTTTTGAAACGTACAGTGGTGGACCGCCAAGCATCCAGATGGTGTGGATGGTATCTGGACGTTTGCCGCGTAGTGCGTTCATGAAATTTGGCGGCTGGGATTAATCCGAACAATTCCTCAGAGCACTCTCCATGGTATATGTGAAAGAAAATGCAAAGAGATGCAACATCTCTTCGCAGCGCCAGTGAATCGAGCCGATCGGAAAGCACTCGGTCGTCGACGATTCGAGCCGCTCTGCGCTGGATGCGGTCGAGTGGAAGGAGCTGGTACTGGGGAGCCCCAGCCAAGAGATGGGATCAGTATTCCATGTGCGGCCGAACCTGCGCCTCGTAAAGTTGCAGGCGGTGTGCCGGCATGAAATACTGTCCCGCTCTGCTGAGCACGCCAAGCTTTTTAGACCAGGCTTTTTTTATTTCAACCAGGTCGTTGCGCTACCGTAGATTTAATGCTGTTCAGCTACAGCATGCATTACGTGACGTTCGAGGTGTCGAAATCAGTAGGTGGACAGTGAGACGAAAACGAAATTCAACATCACACAAACCGGCAACAGGCCAAAATTAATTATAGCTCACCGTCGCTCCCGAGAACACATCAATTGAACTTAAGAAGACTGGAGGTCAGTTTTGTTTTCTGACGAGTCCAGAATCTGCCTTATTGACAATGACCGGAGAAACCGAGTATATAGACGACCTGGTGAAAGATTTGCCCAATGTTGCATTCGAGAAACTGTAACTTTTGGCGGTGGTTCTTGTATGGTTTAGGGAGGAATTTCTCTAGACGTAAAAACGGAACTTGTCTTCGTCGACCCCGTCAACGATAGAAGTGGTAGACGTGGATTAACAGCTCACGGATACACAAATAATATTCTCGAAGACCATATAATGACGTATACTGGTTTTGTCGGATAAAATTCCTTGTTCATGTATGACAATGCGATGGCTCATACCGCACGAATCGTTACGGAGTATTTGTTGGCGATCGGGATTCAACAAATGGTGTGGCCAGCAGGAAGCCCGGATTTGATTCAGACGGAACAACTATGGGGCGAGCTAAAACGGAGAGCTCGAAGCAAGGTTCCCCTTGTTTCATCCATTCCCTAACTTAAATTCGTTGTGCTTGAAGAGTTGGAGCACATGCCAAAAAATATCATTGTAACGCTGATCAGATAAATAGACTGCAAGAATGCATCAGGGCACAGGGGTGGGGTTATTGTTTTTCTGGACCATTTTAACCCTACTAAATTTTCATAGTTACCGTTTTTCTTTCAGATTATTAAAATTACATTTTTTTTCAGAGTCAATAATTTACCATTCGTTAAGGTTATTATTCAATAATTTACCCTTATATAAATATAAATATATATATATATATATATATATATATATATATATATATATATATATATATATATATATATATATATATATATATATATATATATATATATATATGGTTATGGTATATTTATATGGTTTGAATTGATACGTTCTATACTACCCACTATATTAACCATTATATGTGAAAAAGGAAGTGGTCGATTTATTTTGTCCCATGTGCAAATATTTAATATACAAAATCGCACTACTTTTCCGTATCAAAATCCACTTCGAAGCATTGTTTAAACAATTATACAGGAGTAGTAATCCGCCTCCTGTGAAGCTCGCGCAAAAACACATCGATTTAAAAACTTACTAACTTTTTCTGCTTGAATTTCTATATATTTTATCATACTATAAAAAGGAAGGTCTTTTATTTTCCATTAATAAAAATTACATAACAATTCATTCGTTTTAAGAAAAGGAAAAGAAAAACAATGTAGCTAAAACACTTTTAAACTACTTCAAGAAGGAGTAGGTGTCCAATTCGACTGTACGTTTTTTTTATGTGTGTTACCTCAGAACTTCTTTCTGGGTGAAGCAATTTTGATGATTCTTTTTATTTGAAAGCTGGCGCTTCTCGTGTGTCCCAAACAAATTTGATCAAGATCTGGCCAGTAGTTTTTGAGTTATCCTTAAATAATGCGTATTTAATTGACTTCTAATACATTGATTCGGTCGTATTGAAGTAGGTTGGACAACATTTTTAATTTTACCACTAGTTTAAATTAATGTTTGACAAAAATCCCATGTGATGTTTAGTGCTGACAGGGTCTTAGATTGTAAACACGTTAGCATAGAAAATACTGTAGAGGTCAGGGAAATCTAACACAGGTAGTGTTTCAAATGTCTACTATAGGTAGCAAATATTTTAAGGAAATTTCAATTTTACAACCAAAATTTTAATTTATGCTTACCTTATCAACGGTCTTCTCATTAACATTTCTTATCGCATAACGAGAGCGAAATGAGGGGGCGTTTTTATCCGGGTATGGTTCATAGGATGGCTTGCGTAGAGGTTCATATTTCCCTCTGAAATAAAAACATTTTTTTTTCTAATAAGGCATGAGTGGCGGAAATAGGTTATTATATATATTTACTTTGACTACCCGTTGGTCTAGTGGTTGTAGTAGTGCGACTGCTGATCATGAGGTCCTGGGTTCGAATCCTGGGTCGGGCTAAAAATTAATTATTGAGTTTTTCCGCCAAAAAATTTTCAGTAGTTGCCCGGAGTTGGGAAGTTGGCGGTGTCTCACCCCCGTGCCTCGGAAAGCACGTAAAGCCGTTGGTCCTGCGCCTGATCTCTCTCCGGTCGTGTTGGTTTACCGTCCCATCGGATTATGAGAGTGAGTGAATAGAGAGTGCACCTGTGCTTGCGCATACACTTGGGCACTATAATCCTGTCCTGCGTTTAGCGTTTTTCTTAATTCGGATAAATATTTTTATATTAAAGCCAACTATGGTTTTAGTGACAACGGTGTATATATTATCTTTCAGTAAAATCGAGATTTTACTTAAAAATAATGTTATAAATATTAAATATATATAAAAAAAAGTTACATCACAGGTTATGTGTACCTATTGTGTTTTTATTGGAATATTGTGTAGGTAGCTAGCGCGGGTGGTGATCTTTACAATGATTACGTCACTTGGGCGTATAGGGTATCCATGAATTTACTGACGGTGTCGGATAGAAACTTTTTATATTTTATGAAAAGCTTATTTTATTAAAGCCAACTACCTATGGTTTTAGTGACAACGGTATATATATATATATATATATATATATATATATATATATATATATATATATATATATATATATATATATATATATATATATATATATATGGTGTCACATTGTAATACCAGAGGTGGTAGGCAGGGAGAGGAGTAGATGGAAAAAAGAAGTGATCAGTGGTTAGACCATCGCCTCTACACAATTATAAACCCAATATTCCATTAAATGCATTTAACGACATGCTAGGCAAATTAGCATTCTTTTGGACCAATGTGGGACCTAAATGTACCAGATCAAGGTGGAGACAGGTTGTATTAACTTAGGAAGTGTTGCCATAAAATCATTTGACTTAGAAGGGATATAACAGTACCTGGCTACTCTTAGAATGTACCCAATCTGAATATTTTAACCTTTGCAGCTGCCATTCTGCTATTCCAGTTCAATGCAATAAAACGCAAGGATCGCAGTAAGGCCATTCGTTTCTATCATGCTGGCCTATGTCATTTTTGTTAAAATAAGAATAAAAATTATTGAATATGATATAGTTTTCTAAATTGTTTAATATTTTGGATATAATTTAATACATTTTAATATTTGCCTGGAAGTTATCCGATATTCTTCTATCATTCTTATCCGTTCTTTCTTGCTTTTTCCTTTCAACTACTTCTTTTACTCTCTTATTTAGATGTCTAAAGACTGCCTTTTTTCTTTCAAAATCATCATTCGTACCGCTAGAATTACCAGCCTTTGTTGCTAGTAAATCTAGCCATGCTCTCTTCTTTGCTTCAACTTCCGTACGTATCTCATCATCCCACCATAACATATTATTTTTCCTTTCATTCTTTCTTTTACTAACACCACATACTTCGGTAGCTGCATCCACTAAACCTTTCTTAACATTTTGCCATACATTCTCCAAGTCTAACTCATTCATACATAATTCATCCAAACCACTTATGTCTTCTTTCAGTCTACATTTGAACTTGTTTTTCTCACCTTCATCTTGTAACCTTTCTGTTCTAATACGCTGTAACGCAGTGGTAGACACAGATGATCGATGGCGCCAACGCCTCAATAGACCATTAATTCGGCATAAGACAAAAAATGATCCGTTCCTATGTTTGACCCCCCATAAACCCTTGTATCTACCACTGTGCCTCACAATCTTTCATCCACAATTATGAAATCTATCATGCTTCTATCATCACCCCTTTCCCAAGTATACATGTGAATCCTCTTGTGGCGAAAGAAAGTGTTCGTCACAAAAAGATTCTTTTCCATACATACAGTGAGGAGGCTTTCACCATTCTCATTTGTACTTTCATCACCAAACATTCCCAATATCCTTTCATAACCAAGCCTCCTCACCCCAACTCTTCCATTAAAATCTCCTAGCATAACAACATTTTCATTTCCCTTACATTTCATTAATACCATCCTTACCATTTCCCAAAACTGCTCTCGGATATAAGTGGGCTTAGACATGTCTGGGGCGTAGACCCCCAACACAAACAACTTCTTTAAGCCCACTTTCATTCGTATCCATAGCAGTCTTGGGCTTACACATTCATACTCTTTCACACATTGGCCCATTCTTTCTGAAAGGATGATACCTACTTCCTGGCATGCCCGCTCGATCTCGTCTACACCAGACCAGTGCGGTATACATGCCATGTGCAGTGACATCCTTCCCCTTCCTCTTCGTCTCATTTACACATAATACATCTATTCCTCTATCGTACATCATATTGCATACTTCATCCATTTTATCATTCATTGCTCCACATACATTCAATGTAGCCAGACGGGCCTCTGCAATCCACTTTTCGCCCCTCCGGGAGACAGAACAAAATGTTCTGGAAACTCGTAAGAACTGCCAGGGGACGTTCAAAACAGCCTATAATGAATGCTATAAGAGATGAGAATGGCTATATTCTGAATGATGAAATTTTGAGTTTAAAGAGATGGAAGGAATATTTTGAAAGCATGTTTATGAGTGAGGAGACAACGTATGAACTGAATGAAATAGGAACTCCGAAAGAAGAGGAAGGAGGTAGCGAGATAAGTATAGATGAAATAATGAAAACAACGAAAAGCATGAAAGCAGGTAAGGCTGCCGGATGTGATAGGAGTTTCACTCGAAAAGCTAAGGGCTGGAGAGGAAGTGGTGGCAGGCCTGCTGCACACTTTGTTTAATTTATGCTGGGAACTGAAGCGGGTACCGGGAGACTGGGCGGGACGACAGCGGGACACTGGTGCAAAGCCCAATCCAGTAGTCCTATAGTCCCAGTATATAAGGGAAAAGGGTCGCAGAAGGACTGTAAAAACTACCGCAGTATCAGCCTTCTTAGCATCGTGGGAAAACTGTATGCTAAGGTACTAATTGAAAGGGTCATGAAAGAAACCGATGGAAAAATTTGGGATGTGCAAGCGGGATTTAGAAAGGGAATGGGATGTACAGATCAAGTCTTTTCCATGCGCATGATCATCATCATCAAAAGGTTTTTTGTGCGTTCATGGACTTGGAAAAGTCCTATGACAGAGTGGATAGGAATGTGCTATGGCAAACACTGAACTCATTTGGGTTGAGCGCTGGCTTGATACAGGCATTGGAATCTCTTTATTGGGACTCTAGTGCTTGTGTTAGGATCAACGGGGTCTACTCGGACTGGTTTGGCATCCATAAAGGTGTCAGACAGGGCTGTGTGGCTTCCCCGTGGTTGTTCAACCTATTTATGGACAGTTGTTTGCAAAATTTGAAAGTTGAAGAATGCGGATTAAGAATGGGTGAGTTAACCGTTAAATGCCTTTTGTACGCCGATGATCAAGTTATTCTTGCGTCGTCGGCGGCTGAGTTGCAAATGATGGTTACATTAATGAAAAGATCATTAAAAGAAAGGGGTATGCAAGTGAACGCAAGTAAGACGAAAGTTATGGTTTTTGAAAGAGATGAAAGTAAAACGAAATGTGAAATAAGAATAGAAGGGGAGTTGATCGAGCAAGTAGATGAGTTTGTATATTTGGGTTGCGTATTTAGCAGGGATGGGAGATATGATAAGGATATAGAACGACGAGTGAATGCGGGAAATACAGTAAATGGGGCCCTGCACTCTATTGTGAAGAGTCAAAATGTGTCAAAAAAGACACGTATGGCAATTCACAATGCTGTGTTGGTCCCTACTTTAACGTATGGTAGTGAAAGTTGGGTGTGGCAGAAGAAGCACGAGAGTAGAATAAATGCAGTAGAAATGCGGTCGATAAGGAGTATGTTAGGGCTGAATCTGAATGACAGGGTAAGAAATTGTGTAATAAGAGAAGAGTGTGGTTTACAAGATGATGTTGTGACCTGGATTAAGAAAGGAATGCTTCGGTGGTTTGGTCATGTGGAAAGAATGAATGAGGAAAGAGTGACAAAGAAAATTTATGTTGCAGAAATGAATGGCAGAGTCGGAAAGGGACGCCCGAGGCAAAAATTTATCGACCAAATTAGCGATTTATTAAAAACGGGCCAAATTAGGAGTATCCTTAACCGACGAGCATGTATGCGTAGGTGTATGGATGTGAAGGAGGCGAGAGAGGTGTGTCAGGATCGTGCCAAATGGAAGTCTGTAGTCTCTGACTACCCCTCTGGGTGACAGGCGTGAGTGTTTATGTATATATGTATGTAATTTAATACAATGGCTAATATTCCAAAAAAATGGAAATAATTAGAATGAGGTTCATAAGATGGATATATTTTGATGATAGATGGATAGATTTGGAGATACCGTAACATTCCTAATACAAAATATTAATAGTTCTTTTTTGCTTACAATCCTGTCGCCACTGTCGCAATAAATTGTACATTGTTTATTTCGGTTAACCGATACTCTTCATGCTAACCGACAACTTCCTAATGCAATATACTGATCATATTTTTTTCTGGCCGAAAGCCATGTAGCCACCGCTAACAAAAATAAAAAATGCAATACCTATAGGTGGGTCGCGCGTGGTCCGAGGGACGCTGTATTTCCTCGTCGCTAACGTCCGACAGCGACTCCGTGGAGTTAGCGCGACGCAGTTGCCGACGGCCCCCGCGCTACACAAACACACAACAAAACTTTTTACAAAAAGAAAATAATATGGTATATGCCACCTCACCAAGCTTCTCAAAATCTAGGGGTATATCTATTTATAGTCAGCCAAATCTAAGAAATACCTTTTGACGTTTCACATTAATCGTTTCGCAATAACTTTGCACAAGCGTACTCACACGATTTAAAATTACCTTTTACATAAATCCGAAGAATTATGAAGTTATCTATATAGCATTACAATGTATATAGTTTTTTATTACTAATTCAAATTCGAACCTTTCAAACAAAGCAAAATATTAAAAAAATAACCAGTATCAACTTTTTTACTTGACGTCGTTTCAATGATATGTCGCTATGTAACTTACCGTAGTGTTTGGATGATTAAAATTCATAGTTATGCGAATAATCGGCAAAAATAATCACATAATCGGTAAAAATATTCAAATAATCGAATTATTAATTTTTTGATGTATTATTTATTTAATAAAATTTTTATTTTTAAAATTCCTTAAATTACTTGGTAGAGCCATGCTGCAGTTATATATATATAGTTATAGTAGTATAGCTGTAGCACGAATGGGTCGGCTTGACCGGGGCAGGACCACGCTCTCACAGAATACCAGCGTAAAATAGTAGCTTAATGCTGCTGTGTTTCGTATGGTGAGACCCTTTTTACTGGAAACGAAGCATTCCATCTTAGTCCTCACGGGTGACAACGCATCTGCATTTGACATGATTCGTGGTCGAGGATAGATGTAGATGTCTATGGGCCACAGCAACCACCTACCATCAGGTGGACTGTGTACTTGTTTGTCACCCTATCCTATAAAAAAATTACATGAATCATGAATAAAACAAATTATTTTTTTTATTCTGTCAACGTAAATCTGTATAGGCAAAAAAACTCATATATAAGGTCGCGCTGAAAAAACCATTACGTAATTTCAATCTCCCGCCATTTCGGGAGCTTACTGTGCGTAATTTTGTGATTTTGTGTTTGTCTTCTTATTTTGTGACTCGGCCTTAACTTTTTGGACTATTTTTTCTATATTCGTTGAAGCATGTGCCCATGTCACAAAGGATGATTGGGCAAAAATTATAGAAAAAAAAAACAAAAAAATGATTAGGGATGACATTGAAAGAGACATTAATTTTGACTGCATTATTGAAAATCAAATAATAATTAATCTAAACCACGGCAGCTCAACTATAAATTGTAAGACAGTTATGTTGAAAGTGATTGAATAAATATATATATATATATATATATATATATATATATATATATATATATATATATATATATTTAATCTAGTTTCAATCTTAAATATTTTATAACTTTGCCTCTAAAAATAAGCAGTAACAACAAATACGAAGAAACTGATAAATCTTGTGTTTTAAATTATCCGTTTCTAATTTATTCTGGTATTATTCAAACCAAACTGTAAATGATTACCAACTCTAAATAATTGATATCGATTTTTTTTAAGAATCGAATATTGTACGTTCCAGTTTTTTGGTTGGCATGCTTGGTGCAAAAAGTCTGACAGCTGTTAAAATGTATTTCTTAGATTTGGTTGACTATACAGTTAAATAATAATTATTTAAATAAAACATGTACCTAATTCAATTGCTATCGGATATGCGGATATTTTACGTAACACTAATGAAAAATTTATCCATTTAGGAAATGAATATTGCATTAAGAATAAATTCGAAACTAAATTAATAAGCAGTCTCAGAGATATCATGCTGCTATTAAAAAAAGGAAGAAAATATAATATTCTCCCTTTTTTTAAAATTCGGCACTACATAAATCTTTATAAATCGAATTCCTACAGATTACTATATAAATCGAAAAAGCTGTTATTAATAAAATTACTATATGTATGAGTAAGTTTTAAACAAAATAAACAACAATTATCATAAATGACAAATTAGAAACAATAAATGCAGGTTAGTATGCGCATGTGACAGAACCCCAATGCAGCAATGTTGTTTGAAAAGGAACAATATTCTTATCAGTACAGCATAAAATACTAGAATAATGTTGCAGTGTTTTGTTTGTGACATCTAGTGACAAGAACCAAGGGCGCTTTTAATAGTACAGCTTTTAGTAGTTATAGGCGATAGCATATTCTGCATCATGATTGTTGCTGACCAACATGAGGGCAACCTAAGCAAAAGTCAAATGAAAATAACGATAATGTGAAATAAAATAATCTGATTTAGTAGTAAAATATGAAAAGGATTTGAAGTTACCAGAATCAAAAATGATGTTAAAATATTAAATTATGTTACCAAAAATAATGTTCATAAAAATAATGTTCATACCATTAAGATACATTCAAAAAACTTACAGTATTGTTGGATTGTGGTTTAGTAGGTGCTGGCACTACAGGAGGAGACGGATTTCTATAAAGAAAATTCCAATTTATTAAAAGAATATTTAAATTTTAAACATAGTCTTAAAATATAATACACATATTACTTACCTCTCTCCACTCTTGCCGCCTCCACCTGTTCGACAAAAACAATATCAATATTTTTTTATTCATATAGCACTATAGCAGTAACCACTCTTAAAACGAGTTAGGTGATGAGTTTCTAAGAGAAATACATCATTAGTGTGATATCCATTAATAGTGACAAAATAGACACAATTCCGTAAGGCTAAACCTAAATTCTAACATTAAATGCAACTGCTAATGCATAGAATTCTGCATATTGAATGAGCAAGATGAGATCTAACATTTTGATAAATACTATTTCATTTTAAAAAAATTATAAAAAAGATACAATGAAATTAGGTGCAACATGGTCTGCGAGTACTTTGTGATAAACTTACCTTGTGAGGATAAGGACTTGATCAGATCTACATCCACGATCTCCTCAAAAGTGTTACCATCCTGTTCCGAAAAGTGGACGCCCTTAAAGATCCACTGAGTAATGCGTTCTCTACAAATAATTTAATACACAGTTACTTAATAGATGTCATTATCATGTACGTACATAAAAACATAAATAGCTTTGATAAGACTAAAGTTGTTCATACTTTAGATACCAGAAACAAACATAAGCTTGTAATACCAGTTACTATAATATTATGTACGAAATCGATTGAGAAAAACGGACAATGACGTCATATATGAGCAGAGTGTCAAAAGGCGTAACTTACAAAATCTCAATTTAGATGTGATAACAATATTTAAATATTGATATTATTCACAATATTGATATTATTCATTTTTTTTGTTTCTTGAATAATATTGTCTGTGGTTCCTATAAACATCGCGAAAAATGTGTTCTATTCTATATTCAATTTATGGTAAGTAACGTAGCAATTTATTTAATAACAGTTTCATATTAAAAAATATTTTAAGCAATATAATTACCGTATTAAGCTTTTGCAAATTCATCCCTTTAAAATATCCAAAACGCGCGTTACGTCAGTTCGTTCTAAAAGAAACGTGACAATGGCAGCCAGAGATGCGTCACCTTTTTTGGGCCGGTCCATTTTTACACATCAAGTGAAGATACGAGTGATGAGTGCACCAAATAAAAATAAAGTTCTTATATAATTTTGAAAATAGTTTTATCTTTTGAATAAGTACGTATTTATTCGAAGTCGTTATCACTCGAATCTTTATGTGTTTATAAATTAATGCTTTTTGTTGTTAAATGAATAAAGTACTTTATAACAATAGATGATTTTTCTTCTACAGCGACCTTTTACATAACTTTTTAATAATAGTTAATAAATATATATTATAGCAATCATTATAAAAAAATCATTATAAATAAAGAAAGTACTACATATAAAATGTGCCCATAGTTTTTCTCAATCGATTTGACACATACTATAGACTCCACAGAATTAGATACATTTATGGGGCAATGTATACTTTTACAACAAAATCCCAGAAAATGTACAAAATTTGTCATTAAACAAGTTTAAATGTTTTATTAAGGTGAAGTAGGTGCCAAAAGCAGATTTTTCACGCTTTATAGGTGCGCAGAAAATCAATTTTTGTCACTAAAACTACTAATTCACATTTTTTTAAATTATTATGAAAGTTAAAGATTTTTCTTAGTGAATTATGGTGGCCAAAACACGATTGACACATTTTGGCTCGATAGAAAAAGATCGCAGTTTCCTCAAAATCTACAATTTTAGGTACGTCCACTAAGTAAAAAGCAGTTTTATTCGAATGTAATGAAATAAATTTCAATGAAATTCAGGCTTTAATATTTATATTATATTTAATAAAGTTACAGCCTATATACGTCCCACTGCTGGGCTCAGGCCTCCCCTTATTTCTGAGAGGGTTTAGGGCAAGGAAGTGTCCGCCGCGCTGCCCAAATGCGTGTTGACGAACTTTACATGTC
Source organism: Parnassius smintheus behrii (assembly GCA_036936625.1). Taxonomy (NCBI): domain Eukaryota; kingdom Metazoa; phylum Arthropoda; class Insecta; order Lepidoptera; family Papilionidae; genus Parnassius; species Parnassius smintheus. The sequence goes on from JAUPFT010000001.1 coordinate 20,708,272, forward strand.
TTCGAAATATTTTTTTTTCTTAATCCTCAGATATGCAGGTTTCCTCACGATGATTTCCTTCACCGCCGAGCACGTGGTAAATCAGCACTTAAAATTGCAATTAACAATTTCATTGGTGCCGGCGAGGATCGAACCCGGGTTACTCTCGTTCTGTTATATTTACAGCGAGCGTTAACCACTGAGCTACCACGGCTCTGTACTCACAAGTAAATACGAGAGTGAATTATGGGTTTATTTTACAATAAGTGTATATATAAATTTAAAAAAAAATCAAATAAATATTGTCTGATTAAATATATTGGGCACAGTAGGACACTTATAAGTTATCACAGCTACTTTAAGTTGCTTTAAAAACACTTACTTTTCCTTCTCAAACTCTTCTTTTTCGATGTTTGCGGGTTTGAGGCGTCCATATTTGTCGTCGATGCGCTGAGCCAATCGGTTGACGACAGTGTGCACGCCATCGCGGTACTTCGCCGCACCGCGGTATGGCCCCAGCAGGCCGGCAGCCTTCCTGAAGTGACGGATCTAATGACACAGATTACGCCATCATTAATAAATCAGATACTTTTTTTAATGGTAAATGAGCATAGGCTACAAAATAGTTAAGTGGCTTCTGCACACCATGCAACCTGGGTCGGCATTCAAACAAAGGTAACCAAAGATGTTTAGTCACCCTTCAGAACTAAGATGTATTGAGCCTGCCTTAAAACCTATGTTAATTAGTTAATCTGCTGCTAGGTGGCTTCTACAAGAGTGAGTGTAAGCCTAAATTACTATGTGATAAGTAATAACGAAATGATATGTAACAAGCTTTAAGAGAGAAATATTATAAATTTTTAAATTAGCAGCATAAAAAGTTCATTTACTTATTTTTGGTCATACAAAAAAAAAACCATTATCATTACAAATATATAGTTAAATGTACCATTCTAAAATATGTTTTTTTTTGCCTCTTTATATCAAATAGTGAAAATTTACAACGTTATGGATTAATTTTTGAAATATAAAGCTTTACAGTAGCCTGCTTTGTGTGAACTCCTACATTATTTAGATAAGAATGAAATAACTTTGTTTCTTACTGTTATAGTCCCCATGACAACACTTGATTCTACAAATTTAAATATTATGTAGATTATAGTAGTAAAAATATATGGTAGAGATTAAATATATTCTACTGTTGTTTTACCAACAGGAGGAATTAAGGATATTTAAAGTCTTTAGGAGTCCAAGATATTTGAAATAATTCAGTAACTTGAGGAGTTTTATTTTTACGTGGTAGAGCCATGTTCCAGTTATATAAGTGTATAGTTGTAGCACGAATGGGTCGGCTCGACCGTGGTAGGACCACGCTCTCACAGAATACCAGCATCAAATAGTAGCTTAATGCTGCTGTGTTTTGTATGGTGAGTGTAGAGAACCGGAGACCCTTTCTACTAGAAACGAGGCATTCCATCTAAGTCCTCACGCGTAACAACGCATCAGCAGTTTGATTCATAATCGAGGATAGATGTAGATGTCTGTGGGCCACAGCAACCACTTACCATCAGGTGGAGTGTGTGCTTGTTAGACACCCTATCCCATAAAAAAAAAGTTTTGTTTTGTAGCTTAGCGGGCATACCAACAAAGTTTATCAAAATTAGAAGACGAGGTTACTTACGAGGTAATTCAATCGATGCCAATAACAAGTCAAATGATTGACAATGGTGCGAGGATGGCCTTGTTTGGAACAAAGAATGCACAAGTAGGAGGGCTCGTAGTGTGCCTGCTCTGGCGGGTGTTCGATCAAGTACTCCACGCCCACTAGTGGGGCCCTGCAGCAAAATTAAAAAGGAATTAAGAAGGTAATCTTTTTCGAGCAATATGTTTTATACTTGATGAATAAGAAAGTATAATCTTGTCACTGTAAGGAATAAACCATTCAAATTTGAATTGAATAATAACCACTCTTATTGAATTCTTATTCCTCTAAACAGAACATTTTTTCCTCATTTTGGCGAAATATATAACGACCCAATGCACACACACTATTTATTATCCTTGCCAATTCCAGCCTTAGCAGTACGCCGTAAATGTAACATGTTTAATTGAAAATATTTAAGTGGTCCGAGTGCATCATGCTACTCGCCCCACTACCACACTACAGAGTTGCTTTTCAGTTAAAAACAATACAGACGGGGCCAGCTGTCTTGGTAATTTGTTTCTCACGGGTTTTGTTCATCTGTTTACTGTGTTTCCTGTTTATAAACGTTTAGAACAAATAAAGAGTAATCTTCTGACACATATTGTCTAAACATGACAGATGATGACACCACCAATAAGGCTTCATATGGTGTCATATAAACAAACTGGCGTCAAAGGTGTGGGGCATCTATTGTCTAGTACTTTGGTGGTCAATTCATCTGCAGTTGCAGCAATTCTACCCAATTATGATAGGCTTATGGCCGGCAATGAAGAAGTACAAGCTGTAATTATATTAATTTAACCATCACCAACCTCCCTCTCAAATGAATTCACTTTGATAACATAAACTTAAAATATGGTTGCTGAGTTTTAGTCAATATCACTACAGCGCATGCATCACATCAAGTCCTAGACATAGGCCTCCCCCTAAGCATGGCAGATTTTTAGTATAATAACACAATAATCATTACTTATAATATAGTTTTAAAATAATGATTTCTTATATTTACGCGAACACTACACATTGATTAAAACCACTTTTACAGATTTTATCGCGTTTATTTTACTTTTAATTACTTTTATTTTTAATTCCCGACGTTTCGGGTGCTTTCCAGCACTCATGGTCACGGGGGACTGAGATGACTGACATCCCTATATCATTTAAACCCGGAGTACCTTCAGCTTTTTTAATTATTGTTTATGGTCCGATCTATGCAAAATGAACTGACTATGTCCTGAGGTCTTGCAGTGGTATGCTTGGGTTTAGTTTTAATTTTATTGATTATAGGATCCCAAGCAGGTGGTAGTACCCAGCCTCCTTCTCTATTGAAATTAGGATGTTTTTTAATTTCAATAGCCTCACGCATCATCCTTGGCAGGAATCGGTGTTCTTTCGCGAGGATTTGTGGTCTATCAAATCTGATGTAATGGTTGGATCTGTCTAAGATACGATCGCAAACATATAGCTGATGTGAAGCATCAACATTCCGGGAAGTCTGCAGTTTAATCAATAGTTTTAAAATGTTTTTAATTACATACACACATCGGCGCATTGCTGTCACAGAAGAAATAATTGTTGAAATATCGTTTTAAATTTGGAAGTTATATTGTTTAATTAGGAATGATAATGCATTCATTGAAGTTCAATGATATATAACTTTGAATAAATTGGTTGGTACATTATGCACCACCTACTGTAAGTTAGTTGTACTATGCCTATAACCTTCGCGTCAGTGCAAGCAATAAGTTGACGGTTTTAGCACAATCTAATGAAAGGTATGGCAGCGCACACTTCTCTCGCCTCCTTGACGTCTATATATCTTCGCATACATGTTCATCGGTTAAGGGTAATCTTAATTTGTCTGAGTAGTATGAACATTTTACTCACTTCACAGAGTCCAGTGTTTCCTGGATGTGGCAAACAACATCTCTGTACTTGTTGTATTTCTCATCCAGCTCATTTGCTACCTTGTTGTGGAGAATTACTTCCTCGGCCATTTTTTGATTGATCTGCTCTGTTGCTGAGGAAAAAAGTAAGAAAATTTATTTTTGTGTGAAATATTTTGAGATGTGGCCACCATCACCACCAACATCACCAATAGTTTCAGAAAGTTTTATGCAGGAGGTGTATAAGTGTCGTTGTGTTTTTGGCTATTTCTTATTCTGAGAGCTGTCGAATTACCTGTTTTTGTTTATTATTTCTGTTGGTGTTGGTTTTACTAGTTATAAATCCGTAAGTGTTTAGTAATTGTGCTGTTTTATATGTAATTAGTTAAAATAAAATGGAGGAAGATCCTCCCGATCCCGACGGGGTTCCATGTGACTCCCATACTGGTACGAAAAAAAATAATAATATTCCTATCGAAATTGATCAGTCGAAGCGTAAAAGATTGCAAGCAACCAATAACTCAGGTCATCCTCAGAAAAGACTAATTACAGATCCATCTCAACCTGTTCCATCTATTCAGACCTCTTATACCCACCCTGACTACATAGAAAAAAAACATAAATACTCTAATAACGACAATGCGCCGTTTATTGTACATGTAAGTAAGAGAGTAGATGATTTATCAACTGGAGTAGTTTTAAAACCGATAAAGTTTGGTCATTTTCTCTACCATAATAATATTAAAAACGTTGTAAGTGAAGGTGTTAAGCGAGTAGGACGCAATAGAATTTCAGTCGAGTTTAAAAGTGCAGCTGATGCAAATTGTTTTATTGAGAACCCAGCCCTTGCAGGTGCTAAATATGATACTGTAATCCCTTCTTATAATGTCACACGCATGGGAATAGTGAGGCAGGTCCCTGTAGAATGGACATTAGAGGAACTCATCTCATCAATCGAGGTCCCAGCTGGTTTTGGCCCAATTATTAAAGCTCGCCGATTTAATAGAAAGTCAGTTAATGAAAACCAAAGCACTGTGTGGATTCCCTCTCAAACGGTTGTTTTGACTTTTTCCGGTCAGAAACTTCCTTCTAACATTTATTGTTTTTTTACCTCAATGCCTGTTGAGCCCTACATTTTACCTCTTATTCAATGTTACAAATGTTGTCGTTTTGGGCATGTAACCTCACAGTGTAGGTCATCTTCCCGTTGTTTTGTGTGTGCTCAAAATCATGAAGGAATATCATGCACAAGACAGTCTCCCACGTGCTTATTTTGTTGGTTTTTCAAATTTAATAAAGCTAACAAACAGTCAATATCAACTATCTGTAGACTTCGAATTGGCCATGCTTGTACACCAGTACATTTAGCCAAACTGAGGATTAGGGACAGTTCCCTCTGCGAATGTGGGTTAGATGAGGGAACTTCTGACCATATTTTTTTTAACTGTCCTAAATTATCTTGTTCACTCTATGATCATCTCCCTCCTGACATCCCTCGTCCTATAAATCTTGATTCACTTTTAACCTACACAAACACTCCTTATGTATATATTCTGTGTGATTTTATGAACACTAATGGTATAAAAGTTTAATGTTTGTCAATACTAATATACTTAAGTAGTTATAGCAACTGTGTTTGTCATTTATTCTAGGTAATTCAACAGTACAACCACTAGTATTATAAGATAAAAAGGAAAATTTAATTGTTTAAATAAAGCAAGACACTTGTATTATCACAATATTCTTTAGTTCATGGGCATAGTATTTGTAACTACTGAGCTTGTACTCAATAAACACTTCCACGCTGACATTGGCGAATAATCAAAAAACCGCCATAAAAAAAGAAAGAAGAAGAAGAAGAAGTTTTATGCAACTGCTTGTTGCAGCCCACTGAAAACCCTAAGCTGAACATAAGCCTTCCCATAGAATGTCTTACACAGGGCACTTGTGCCATTATTGCCATACTTGGAAAGCAGGTAGGCCAACTAGTTTTTTTCTGCTATTTGTTAACAGACTATAGGATAAGATTGAAAATCGAGCATACGGTCCACATGATAGTAAGTGGTTGCTGTGGCCTATATAATTCTAGATCATCCTCCATTAAGAATGCAGACGCTTTGTCACCCCTGAGGAATAAGATGGAATGCCTCGTTTCCAATGAAATAGGTCACCAGCTCTTCTCACTCATCATACAAAACGCAGCAGTATTAAGTCGCTATTTTACGCTGGTATACTGTAATAGTGTGGTCGTAACTTGGTCAAGCCAATCCAATCATGCTACTGTTACTATGTTGTATAGCTGCAGAATGGCTATCCCACGTGTAAAAAATGGGCTACACACATTGTTGATATTTAAATGAATCATTTCGAGCTGCTTTCGAAACCTACATAAGGAAAAACTATTTTAGACCTACAAACCTATAATTTTGCACACATAGTGTGATTGGATTGCAGAGACCAAATAATTTGCTAAGGTTTGAACACAGGAAACTTGACTATGGCAGTAAATATGATACCTTAATCAGCATAATATGATAAATGAATTACCTCCAGTTTTGATGACACCTTTCTCTTTTAAAATATATGGGTGCTCTTCAAAAATACTAATCGGCCATACTGTCTTCATCGATAGCTTGGTTTTATGTTTCTTCCCCGATATATGCGTCTGCAAATAAAAACGTAATTAACTGTCTTATGGTTTAATACTCAAGCGCTACTCAATTTTAAGTTGTCATTATATCTTGTGGTGTCAGAGCCTTTTTGACTTATAACAGTATTGAGAAAGTCTATCAAGATCTTGAAGAGTGAGCAGCCGTGAATCAGCGAAAATTAGAAAATGAGAATAGCTGAAACAGACCTAGAGGACATTTATGAATAAAATAGAGCTGGGTGCCCAAAATAGATCTTTGAGGTACACCACAAGTGACAACAATAGTTAGATTCGAAATTATAACATACCTAAGTTATACCAATAAATTACCACGAATTTCATTAAATGCAATTTTATCCACAAGTAATAATTCATGATTTATCTTGTCAAAAACCTTTTGAAAGTCAGTATACAACATCGGTTTGAACTTGGTTCTCCATGTTTTCGAACAAAAAATTTATTCATTTAATCTGCTTTGGTATGAATATTTACAACAGCAGACTTCTATGAGCTGGTGATTAATACCAATCTCACCTGCAAAATACTCTCGCCACTGCAGACCGCAGCGCAGGGGTAGCATAAGTATATCCAATTCGACGACACGTCGCGCCCGCGCCTCTCCACCATGCACCGAACGCTCCCATCTTCGAGTTTTATCTTTAAACTGTTCAAATGCTCTTGAAACTCTAGCTCTGCCTGTAATATAGAAATATAAATTAGACTTTATATATGAAATAATTTTAACGGTACAAATTTTTTTAAACAAATTCCGAGACATAGCAGTCCATTACGCGCGACATACATTTTCATAAGTAAAATCAGTCTTAAAGGTACTTTAGTCATATGTATTTATGGGATAAATTAAAACAAAAGAATTAAAATATGTAAATATATTTATTTGTACTTTCTTTCTCAGTTTGTTTTTGGTTATCTTTTTTTTTAGTTCGTAATCCTTACTTACCGAATTGCCGCACCAGCAGTCAAGACGTCGTAATTAAAGGATGTAAACAAGAATCGACACCATAATTTATGCATCTAATATTTTCTTTTATAAAATTCGGGCGTGCGCGTATGGTTATCCCATAACATTTTTCTTGGGAAATACCGAACTTGAATTTGACAAATGTCATTTTAGGATTAGAATTTGGTATAGGTATCCGCTTGAATTTTAGAATAAAATTGTGTCCGACTCCTGCTTTCCTAATTTAGTATTGTATCAAGTCCGTCATTTTAAATCTATATTTAGCAATTTAGTAACTATTATTATTTATATGTACCTTACAGGCCAAACATACAAAAATCCAGACACTAAATACATATTTATTTCATTTTGGGATAACTGCGAGCGCAAACATTTTATCATACGAAGATTGTATGCATGTATCACTACAAAACCTTGATAAATTATAAATATCGAAAAAATAATTGTGTGGAACGAAGCCATATATCTGAGGGATTGCAAAATTAAAAATTGTGTTCAAAGTTTTGGCCTCAGTTATTAATGTTATATATAATAATTTGTAAATTCCTTTATTACTATTATAACATAGGTTACGATACAACATAGACCAATGGGATGGACAATATAAAATGAAATTAATTGGAACATAAAATGTTATGTTTGTCGTCACTGCAGCTTACTCTATTAAGCTTACTATTTATAATTCTGTCAAGTAAAAATGGTTAGAAAAAAAGGTATGCAGTTCATATGCGGTAGAAGTGAAATCTTCAGGAAACTGCGCGAAAAATTGCTATTTACATATACAGCGCCATCTACTTCATTCTTCGGTAATTTTATGAATTAAAAGTCGATCGACTCTCAAGGTGGTACGTAAAATCGACGCTAGGTGGTCTAAACATAACGAATTTAATATAAATCTCATTCTCTTGCAGTCTAAATCCCTACAGAATGTATATGTACTAATTTAGTGTCGCTTTTTCTTTTAATTGAGTTTCAATCACGTTTTTACAGAAAACTTCTTTCACTTCAAAAATAATATTAAGGGGAAATATAATGTCAAATGGCTTAGCAAGATCCTTCGTTATGCCGAAAATATTGCAGCATTAATTTTGAAATAAATATATGGTAAAGTTGAGGATTAATGTTAAGGATTATGTTAGACGAAAACACGATTTCGTAAAATTTTCTCGAAAGAAAAAATCCAAAGTTACCTCCAAAATAGACAATAAACCGCTGTTATTCATAAAATACATTAAATAAGATCATGAAACTTTGCATACTAACTGAACTAACTATAAAGCAGTGCTTATGTTATTTACTTTTTTTAAAATACCATTATTTTTACTGTAAAAAGAAATTACCTAAACTATTGGCTTTTGAAGCGTGATTCCTGCAGCACGGTCACTTCGCCTCGGCCTTTGGACGAGGAGGTTGTGCCGCTTACGATCAGAATATACATTACGCAACAGTACGACGTAAAATTAAAATGGGAAATAACCGTGATAAAAATAAGAAGCGACTGGCTTGGCGTTAAGAAACAGGCATAAATATGATAAACCTAATGAAATAAGTGTCTAACGACCTTTCTACTTACAGTATTAGTGATTACAAACATGTCGGTACATAGCATACGACGCGCGGGCAAGTGGGGACGAAATTAGAATTTGAGCTGACTTACTCTATCCTCTTAAGTATTAAACATCTTCCACAATATGCGCCATCATCAGTGTCACAACGCTAATCAAGCTATTATCATTCAACAGCAGGTAAATGCCATACAATCTGTAGCTGTGCTCGAGCTGTACAAGTAAACTCACCCATCGACTTCTTTACAAAATATGATGAACTCCATATTTTAACGAGTTAATTATTTAAAAAGAAAATAAAGAACCCGACTGCAGTGACCTATTATCTACACATGAAATAAAATTGTCTGTAATAAAAATATAACTGGCTTCTATTAAGCTCAAGGAGTTATTCGCTAGTTTTATAGATCTTCATTTTTATATTGCACACAGATAAAAACTGAGTTCAAAATGGTTTCTCGATAGTTGAACTCACCACCCAAGACTACTATTATAGATCTGCAAGTGTTTTATGCGGATAAGGCCGCGGTTAAAAGCTGCTTAACTAATTAAAATCGGATATAACTACACGGGTGAGTAATGAATTAGGTATAAATTTTTTAAATGTTTTAAAAGTTGAGTGTGGGTTATTTACGATCTAAACAATTTTTCCTCTATAGTTTAACCTCATCATCATACATAATAGTTAGCCTCACGTTTATAACGTATTTTATAATTGACAAAATTTCAATCATCTACGCGTATGCGTACTCTGTTATAAACAAACATCAAGGTGATTCCATAAGCGTTTAGTTTTTTTTTTGAATTTAGCACGCAAAACTAAAAATGACAAGAAGTCTTCGGAGTAGCATCTCATGTTGTTTTGCGAAAGCCATTGCTAATCGCCATAGAATATAGCCTAAGATGCCTGGAACGACAGCGAATCTAATGACATCTTGCACTCTAAAACCCGTGTCAAGCTGCTTAGGCTAAAATGACCCAAACACACCTACATAATATAACAACCAGCTGAGAAACAACTCTCCATTTAGCCAGTTGTATACACAGCGGATATACACTTGCTGTCCAAAGACATGAGCTTCCATTCAAATCAATATATGTTTGCAGTGCATATCGTTATTACATACGTTATTTCAAGACGGAAAGAACTTTTGAATGTACACACACCACAAATTTAACCTATCATATAATTTCCCTATAAAGTTGATAAATCTAAACACTGACAATGGGTGTGTTCCGAAATAGAATACTGGGTGTGTACTCGCCAATGCAAATGACGTTATAAATCGACGCCATAATGGTGATTCGTTATATCGAGGGTATGTTCCAAAACGTTTCCAGTATACTGCCGAATACAAATGACGTCATAAATTGACGCCGTATTGTACTGGCGTGCCGCCGCTATATTGTGTCGGATATCCGGCCATATTAAAACAATTTTTAATTGTCTGTACCCTGAATGAATCATGGCAGAATTTGTTCTTATTTATTCAAATACTAAATTATAGAATAATTGCTGGTATCTCCATTAGGAGGATATAATGATTTTGGAGCACAAAATGACAAAATAATCGCCAATACTTTTCCAATGTGGCGCAAATTTATGACGTCCTACACCGTCATAGGTTTTGGAACGAATCACCAGTATGGCGTCGATTCGTGACGTCATTTGCATTGGACAGTACACTGGGTTCTGGAACATACCCGAATATAGTGGAATATGGCATCAATGACGTCATTTGTATTCGCCAGTACACTGGGAACATTTCGGAACATACTTGGGGTATGTTCAGAAATACAACGCAGTGTACTGTCCAATGAAAATGACGTATCATTTGACACTTTATTGTACTAGCGTGCAGCCGCCATATTGTGTCGGATATCCGGCCATAATAAAACAATTTTTAATTGTGTGTTTGCCGAATGAAGCATGCCAGAATTTGTTTCTATTTATTCAAAAACAAAAAATTATAGAATAATTGATAGTATTATTAGGAGGATATAATGATTTTTGAACCACAAAATGACAAAATAATCGCCAACACTTATAAGTGTAATTTTTAACCCCCCCCCCCACCCCAATAACCCCAAACCCACCCCAATAAGTGTAATTTTTATAACGTACACTTGGAAGTTGTTGGTGATGCCAGTCAAAAAGTCAATGGTCATAATATACCAGATAGTAGCCTCTACCTATCGGGTTCTCTGAAACATTTTTGGCCTTTTCTATTCTCGCTTTTTATGACATTTAGAGGACAAAATGGGATATCCAGTCGATTAACGGCATACGGCAAAACAATAAATAACTAAAATTCTTATTTATTCATTTTGATTACAGAAAACTACTGGACACTAATAATTTAATTTTCGAATAATTGCTTAATAAAACAACACCGGTATGGGCTGTAGAGTGGCTTTTCTTGTCGAACCGACTGAAAGGAACACTTACGTTTTGTCCATACGGTAAATGACGAAAACAGTAAATTAATGAATACAACGCATTCCACGTTTTAATTATTTATATATGATGACGTGGCTGCCTATAGGCCACTTAACAACAGATGCACTTAATTTAAAAGAAAGAAGCCTAATGGCAGAGCGCAGACCGTGAACTCAAAGGGATAGTGGGTTCAAATTCACGAGTCGACTATTGTCTTATTAAATCACTCCTAACACAAGCATGTTAAGTTTACCAGGAGTGGTTAAAGGGAATATTAGTAACATTAATAGCATTGCTAGCTTTTAAAAATAATAATAATAATAAGACTTTATACTATTAAGAAACCCTGACTAACACATAATTACACATCCATAAAATCGAATTTACTCTTGGAGATGAAAAGAGTAAGTATTCTTCCACAGGAGTCGTCGCTTTAAATTTTATAAATAGGTTTGTTTTATTTTCGTTGGATATTATTTATAAAAACGCAACCCGAGCATAAATATCATTTATTTTCGGCCAGTAACATATTATATACCAGTATGGTGTGTTAATATGGTAAACAAAATATCATAATCAAGGAATCTATCAACTTTTCGTTTAATAAATTGGAAATTTATTTTAAAAACTAAAGTCAACTACCTAAATACAAATAAGCAATGACCGGGATCACTTTTTAATTTAAATGCGTTTGTGGAATGTAGGAAAAATGATTTTAAGGGGTGATTAACTCCTAACTCACCTTTTTTAATATAAATATTTTTTTGAAATATAATCAAGCTTTCTGTGCATGTAGTTTAGTGTAGGACTACTGCGTTCCATGGGCATCTGCAGCCAACTTCAAACAGTGAACACAACAGATGTGTTGTTACAGGACTATGATGGATTGCCTAACAGCCTGTATATCTACTACCAGCTCTCTATACCTTTAAGACAGAACAGGAACACAGCAGTGTAAGAACTGCTGTTTGCCGGCAAAAGGCAAGAGGATGTGTTGTCACCCTTGAGGACTAAGATGGAATGCCTCGATATCAGTAAAACGGGTCTCCAGTTCTCTACACTCCCATACGAAACACAGCAGCATTAAGCTGGTATTCTGTGAGTGTGATTCTGCCCTGGTCGAGCTGACCCATTCACGCTACAACCATAATATAGCTGCATTGCTGTGTCTCATAGACATCTTCACTTATCTTCGATTAGGAATCAAAATGCAGATGCGTTGTCACCCCTGAAGACTTAGAATGCCTCGTTTCCAGTAAAAAGGGTCTTAAGTTAAAAGCTCTGACAACATTCAGACGACTGATGGCAAATCATCCATAATAAACCTATAGATGAGCTGCAGCTCCCTAACCCGCCAGCCATGTGTTGTAAGATCGTCCAAATCTTTCAAGAAACTGTTTCAAAAAGATCAAATGTTTCTTAACATCATACGTGGTATTTATATGTGATAGAGCCATGCTATATTATGCTGATCATAAAAGTTCCGGTTCAAGTCCCAGCTCGAGTCAAGAAATTCTCGGTAGCAGTCCCAAGTTAAGAATTTGGTGGTGTTTAACCACCGTGCCTCAGAAAGCACGTAGTCGTTGGTCCTGCGCCTGATCTCTCTCCGGTCGTGTAGGATAATAATTACGTCATATCGAACTATGAGAGTGAGGGTATAAAGAGAGAGACGACCTGTGTTTGCACATACACGTGAGCACTATGATGCTGCCCTCCTAATCATGGCTCCTCCGATACGACTGTCAGCCGTGACCATAATTAGGTCTGGAGGACTTACATATGTATTATGGTTTAGCACGAAGTGGACTCAACCGGGGAAGGACCACGCTCTCAGATAATACCAGCGTATGTGTTTTGTAAAATTAGTGTAGAGAAACCCTTTAACGGGATACGAGACACTCTACTTTAATCCTTAGTAGTGACAACACATCTTACATTTTAATTCTTAATCGAGGATACATGTAGATGTTTATGGGCCACAGCATCCTCTTATCCTAGGCAGACTATATTGCTCGTTTGTCACCCTTATTCTATAAAAAATATTATCTTGTCTCATTTTCAGTAAGGCCCATATCTAGCAGTGTATTCTAATGGAGTATTTCAAAATAAGGATACTTTAAAATAAGGATATTTCTATATTTGAATTTAGTTTAAAATATAAATAAACTATAAAGATAATTCGATCTCTAAAAAATTATTTAACAAATAATCATATCTTGAAAAAGGATGTGAGTTCACGAGGTGTTAGAACATAAAGTACTAGCATAATGTCTGCCCGACTTGTTTTTTTTTTGTTATTATGTATACTTCTATATAAGCGAAATAGCACTGTATGACTGGTCACGAGCTCTCTAAAACTAAACACCCGATTGGCTTGAAATTTTGTAGTTACTTATTTCACAATGTTCACTCACTAAAAACGGATTTTACGATAGTTCCATCAAAAAAAATCTTGATATTTTTCATCTAGGTTCCGCAAAAAAATATTAGAAACAGAAACAGAAACTTTTTTATTCAATGTAGATTATAAACAATACTTATTGAAAGTCATTTTTTTCATTTACCACTAGTTCACAAAAAAACCTCTGTCCTGGGAAGAACCATCAAGAAACCCAGCGGGACTATTTTTTTTCCAAATAATAGCTTGCAATCAAGTGTTACAATTAACAACACAAAACAAATTAGAAACACATTGGTAGCGATCACCTTTCCCAGGGGTTATTATCATCCATAAATTCCTTAATATTATAATAACCCTTTTTATACAAACTTAGTTTAACAAAATGTTTGAACCATGCGTATGACAAATTTTGTATATTTTCTGGGATTTTGTTGTAAAAGTGTATACATCGCCCCAAGAATGAATTACTGACTCAGTGGAGTCGTGTGTTCCTAGTATTTACAGAATGAATATCACCTATTTTTGCAAAACCACATTTATTTTTGTGTACGTACATTACATTTTCATAAATGTATTGAGAGGCCAGAGTTAATATATAAGTGGGTATCAGCTACTTATGTATTGTTACGAGAAACCTATGAAATCTCTAAATTTTAAAGGAGTACTGAGTACTTTTTGACCTGTGTTGGTCTAGTGATCGTGAGTGCGACTATTGATCATGATCTAGAGTTGGGCCAAAATAAGTTATTGGATTTTTCTGTAAAGAAATTCTCAGTAGAAGCCTGGAGTCAGGAAGCCTATGTATAGGTCGCGGGCCTCAGAAATACGTCTAAGTCCTCAGTACTTCCTGTGAGTACAAGTGCTCTAAGCGCCCAAAACGTGGGAAGTTAAAAAGTTAAAATTAAATGCGATAAAATCCGTAAAATTAGTTTCATTAAATGTGTTATGTGTAGTAAATATAAGAAATCATTAAAAATAACTTCTCTATTAAACTAAATTACTAAATTACATTAGAGGTTATTTGGTCTAGAAATGGAGTTAATTTCATTTGGGAAAATTACCAATAGGTACATCAAGCTTATATCTCAGTCTTTGTTCATTGAACACTAATACTTGGTTTCCAGAATTTAATCTTTTATGGTTTTTGATGTAAAATAAGCTTTTTTATTAAGATTTTCTAAAATGTGTCTACAAAATTTTTTTCTTCTCACTATTTAATATAGTTTATCATTCAACAGACTCAAAGGTCATTTGTATATCTGAAACAGGAGCCAATTTGACAATACAACTTGTTCATGGTATAGATTCAATATCAAGTTTATTGTCATGTACCTGAGCTATTTATTTCAATTAAATTTACAATACGGATTAATATGGCGGGATCATCATGTCTCAATAATGCGTAAGAACATAGAAAATAGAAAAAACTGGAGAAGTGCAAGTAGATTTCCCACCCAGAGGGTTTCTTATAAACTGAACTATATTCGACGAAAGTTAATCCATTTAGGCCAGGCTTGTAATTTTTGGGATTAACACAATCATTTGGAGCTAAATATATAATGTTAAAAAGCTAAACATATTGCAGCCCTATTCAACACAATCATAAATTATTTATATTTGCAGGTCAGCAGGCTTATTTGCCAAATTTGTTGATGATTTTCACTTTGTAGTACATTGCATCATATGTTTTATTTCTGCTTCAAAAAGAAACTATATAGCATACCAAACAATGATATTCATAAATAAAATAAAAAACCGGCCAAGAGCGTGTCGGGCCACGCTCAGTGTAGGGTTCCGTAGTTCCCCGTCCGTCACAATAAGTGTTCCCACTTATGAGTTTAAAGGTGGGTATCTATTATGTTCGCGCTCCAGCAGCGCTCCGCGCTCCTGCAACTGCTCCCGGTAGTGGGTACTATTGTTTCCATCCAAGTTCAAAATGATTTTCCTAGAAAGTCCTTATAAAGTTCTACTTTTCAGATTTTTTTCATATTTTCTAAACTTATGGTTCAAAAGTTAGAGGGAGGGGGACATTGTTTTTTACTTTTGGAGCGATTATTTCCGAAATTATTAACATTATCAAAAAATGGTTTTATTAAACCCCTATTCATTTTTAAATACCTTTCCAACAATATATCACACGTTAGGATTAAAATTAAAAAAAAATCACTTCCCACTTTACATATAGGGGGGCTACCCTAATAAAACATTTTTTTCCAATTTTTATTTTACCACTTTGTCGGCGTGATTGATACACATATTGGTACCAAATTTCAGCTTTATAGTGCTAACGGTCACAGAGATTAAGCGAGGACGGACAGACGGACAGACAGACATGGCGAAACTATAAGGGTTCCTAGTTGACTACGGAACCCTAAAAAGGTATAGGTTACTAGCATGGTAAATCTGAAGCGTCAAAAAGTGTTCAATTACACACTGTGGCCCTTGGCTAACAAATATGACGCCATGATTACCATAAGTTGAAAGAAAAGGACAACAATAGACGTTCCAGAACTGGTGCGATAAGAACATGAAGATCAAGAGGGAATGTACTGAAATGTAAGTAAAACATTAAAATGTGTATGTGTGCTGGCACTGAGACGTCTGCGTTCGAAACTTTTTTTTTGGGGGTTTTCTGGGCATGCAATGTATTTATAGAAAATATCATCGATAGCAAACAATGTGTTTAAAGTGGCTATCTTTCTGATGGCAACGAAGTTCGAGAATAGACCTGCAGCTATGTGTAAAAAATATATTGCAAATAATTCTTAATATTTTCTTTTTCAGGTTAATATTAGTAATTGGTTTTGTGTTGTAATAATACATGAGTGAAGACAAAATCTAAAAGTATAAGAAAACTATTTTTGGATGAAAGAATTATTTTCAAAAATAGCCATGAAAATGAACATTAGAAATCCAAATTTGTAAGCCTAACAGTATGATCATTATTATTACAAAGATAAACACATGTCATAATAAATTAGGTATTACTTTTTACTTTCAGAATAAAATGAAAATTAATATCTTAAATTTTATATTTACCTTAGTGCATGAAGGATCTTCGGGCTTTTTTGGTATTTCAGTAACGGAGTCTTCATAGCCCTCTGCCCCTGGGGGGCAATCAGGAAGTTCCATCTTGATTCACTACACTTGACAGTTTATGGCCACAACAAGCTGGTCATAAACTTTTTGTCATTAAATGAAAAAGCTTTTATAATCTTCTGTCTTGTTTCTTCAGTCACCAAATTCTGAAAAATAAATCATTTTCGTGATTTTCATTGTTTATAGTTGTTATTATATTCACTTACAGTAAAATTATTCAAATTGATACTTACAATCTTTGTTCGGTCAAAATACTTACACTGAAGGTAAATTTATCACAGCTGTAGTACAGAAAAAAATAAAATAAAAATATGTTGATTAGTTCATCTCCTAGTTAAAGGCATACACAATTTTTAATGAGTACATTTAAAATTTATGGACTGGATAATTCATTAAAACAAAAAATTATAATTAAATAATACTTCCAATAAGATGTTTATTATTGTAAGCACAATGTGTTATTTTACATACACATTTTACATACAAATGAATAAAATTATAAAGTTTTCTAAAATATTTTACTAAATTTTAGGATGTTTGTTCCAAAAGCATCTACTGTACAGTTCAAGTGTTGCCTAAAATGTTTAAAAAATACATAACAATAATCAAAGTGAGGATTTATTTTGTGAAAAGTTTAAATGAGGCATAAATTTATTTATCAGCCCCTAAGCTATGTGTTGCTAAGCATGAGTTTCTCTCATATCAGAGGGATTGTTTTGCAATTGCTCCACTCGGCAGGCATTTAGGTGATTATAATACTAAGCATTCAGCACCTTTAATGTTCGTTCCCATTTCCCATTTGAATATATAACATATAGCATATATATTAGATAGTATTGCTCTTCGTCAGACATCACAAGAATATTCAAACATCTTTATTTGTCACCAGTTATACTCTTAGGATGAAATATGGTAATTCTCTTGTTCTATTATGTGACAAAAGTGATATTAAAATGGTAATGTAGTTTATTATATGAATGAATATTATTTACATTTAAAATACTTCATAAACACACTGGCAAAATGTTTTTTTACCAAAGACTATAAGGTCACCTGAATACATCTATACCTTACTAACCAGTATTATTTTACTAATAAAACATTTAACAGAGTACTTTAAGGGGTAAAAACTGTTAATACAACTTTATTAATAGACAATGATTATTACACTGATTTTTAATCTTGCTTATTGAATTTCAAGGTTTCCCAAATTTTAATCCCAAATATTCAGTTTGATTTTAATCCCAAATATTCAGTTTCTGTGAATTTATCTCAAACCAACTGCCCATACTGTAAAGTCTAAATAGGTAAAAAATATACTTTTCTGTAGCTATAAATTATTTATGTCAAATAAAATTAAAGAGATTATAAAATCAAAACTATATTTAGTTTACCCAGCTCTAATCTTAAGGTACCCACTGATGATACATTCATTTAGTAGAATTCCAAATGGTCACACTCCAAATTAAAATTTATCGAGATATGGTATGATTGACGATACTTCCGTTTGGACGCATGGCATCACTTCGAACTTGGCAGTTGTACGGAATGGAAATAAATAATAATATTTACTGGTGGCAGCAACAGCGTGCATTTCATTAAAAATACAAAAAACCTAAACGGGGCAATCCATCATATTCTTCAGAGATGACAATGCACCTATATTTTGATTCTTAATTCAGGATACATGTAGATGTCTGGACCACAGCATCCACCACCAGGTGGACTGTCTGCTAGTTCGTCACTCCCATTCTAGATATGGTATAGATTATGGTGGAGCAATATCGTTGACTGAGGTAGAAATGAAAGAAATCAACATATAGTGAATATTATTCATTGTAACTATATGTGGTAGAGCAATGTCGCATCTATATTATGAATGTAGCACAAACAGGTCAGCTCGAATGAGGAAGGACCATGCTCCCCCACAATAGCATAAAATAGCAGCTTAAAGCTGCTGTGTTTCGTATGCTGCATTTACATTTTGATTCTTACTCGATGATAGATTCAGTCTATGGGCTACAGTATCAACTTAACATCATGTGGACTGTGTACTCGTTTGTCACCCATATCACAGCCCATAGTTTACATAATAAAAATATAATTAATCCAATACACAGTTTATGTTTGATAAACAGAGCACATGTACTACATTAGTTATTTAGTTTTCTTCCACGTACAACCTCTCTGTGGAATAGTTTATCACCGGCGATTTTTCCGGACCGATACGACCTGGGGACCTTCAAGAAAAGAGCTTACTCCTTTCTAAAGGGCCGGCAACGCACCCGCAATTCTCCTGGTGTTGCGGTTGATCATGGGCGGCGGTAGTCACTTAACATCAGGTGAGCCGCATGCTCGTTTGCCCCCTCTTCTATAAAAAAAAAAACCTTCAATATTTGATATTGAAGGTTTTTTTTTGTACAGGTTGTGTTTTGTTGTTACATAAACTGACACAATAATCTCCAAAAAATGGACGCTGGTTCGCCCATTCACTGACAATTGGGTCTGCTTCCATTTGGCGTGGTGCACGTTTTTGGCATTGACGGACGGCCGTGGATGATGTCCATTTGGACTGGACGCACGGATTTCAATCCGTTTGGAAAACCAGAGTTGGATGAAGTCCATCCAAACGAAATTGTTTTATACCACTCACGGAACGATTTTCGACGATTGCCACTCCATTTGGATTAATGGACATATCGTCAGTGGGTACCTTTATGTAATGTATTAATAATAATTGCACTAAATTAATTGATGTATTTATAATGTTTTTGTATTTTATTCTCAATAAATTTAATAGCTAATTTATATAATCATTTGTTTATAGAGATAATTTCTATTTAAAAATTAAATTTAACCAAGAAGTAAAGAAAAATAAAGTTTTATTGTACTTTGTGTTGCATTATTTACATGTAGTAATTAATAAACCATACACATAATAATATAATAAGGGTCAAGTGATTACTGAATTACTAAGGACATTTTAAAAATATCTAGGCATTGTAAATAGTAATAATAATAATTACATTATCCTTTTTTCATCTAATATTATCTGTTTATACATATTTTTATATGTAGTAATTAGTAACCATACAAGAACAACATCAGAGACATGTATATAAATATTTTAATAATATTGTGTTAAGGCACTATTTTGAAATTAGTTTGAAAGTGCAGGCTCTATTTTGCACTGAGCCATTACAATGTCTCATTTCTAAAGAGGCAAGGTATTTTGAAGCTCATTAGATTTGAAGTCACAAGGATGGCTTGGAACTAGCTGTGTTTGTATTTATCTACATTACAATGGATGAATGCCGATTTTATTAGTTTTTACTTATTATCTTCACTTTTTGTGTAGGTTATTTGTTTGTATAACAATATTTTTGTAAATATAAAATAAAATATAATCTGATAAAGTATGCGGTACAGTTTTTATAAAAAAATATAAATATAAAATATACTATTAAAAATAATATTCATGTAAAGTATTGTGACTTAAAATTTGGAGTAGGTAGTAATTGTCAAAATATTTACCTGCTCATAAATTGTCATATACAGCATAAAATGTACTCTTTTGTATGTCTTACCCAACACTAAGTCCTAATGATTATTAAGAAACTAAACAAAAAGTGATTTTATATAATATTATTCATCCACCATATAACATTGTAAAATATTATGTGAAAACTGAGTGAATTTACTATGTCAGCAAAATTAATTGCATGCATTCAGGACACCATCATCATCATTACAGACCTTCACAAATCCACTGTTAAACATAGGCCTCCTCCAAAGAATGACACAAAGCATGGTCCTGAGCTACCAGCATCCATCAACTTACAGCATGTCTTACCAGGTCTTCACTCCATTTAGTGAGGAGCCACCCCACACTTCGCCTACCTTAATTCAGCTCATATCTTCATAATTTACTCTTTTTACAGAAAATAAAAAGTGCCACAAAAATTATTTTTATCATCCCTTTATTACAAATAATAAACACAACTAAAAAATGTAATAATGTAATAACCGTTTTAGCTTTCTAAGACAAGTATCCAATTGTTTGTTCCATTACTAACAACAATCTTACTTTTATGTATCCTTAATTTTATATATTTTAAGATAAAAAATTACGTAAGTCCCACTTCTTTTACACTTAAGATTTAGTTATATTAGGAAACTAAATTCATACTTTTTTAAGATCAGTTTCAACTTGCATTAGAAAAAATCAAATTCCACCATATCACGTTACTATTCTTTATGGTAAGCAATGGGTCTCAGAATAACCTTAAATATCTAATTTTATGCTATTTGATTACTATTTTATAAACAAATATTCACATCATCGTCACTAAACCCTCTCAGAATATAAGACCTGTGCTTAGCAGTAGAACGTAAATAATTTATTTATTATTTCATTTTTTTTGCAGAAAACCATTTTCTAAGAAGTTTTATGATAGTGAATATATGACAGAATTCCGAGAAGAGTTTAAAATGCAGAGATGAAACTAAATAAACAACAATGTGGATTGGATGTACTACATAAACAAAATATAAATACTTACCACATGAAAACTGAACACTACGATAAACGGCTTATCAATTTTTTTTTCTCAATTAACTTATTAGTCATGTCATAAAATACTGAATAAAGTATTAAATAACACGTAAAAATGTTTTGTTCTGCCAAATTTAGCTGTTATATGATATGAAAATTAACTTGGAATGTACTGACCTCCTAGTTAAATAGAAGCATCGGAGAAATGGCGGAATATCCTCAACTTTATTGATACCGGTGTTCGCATGTATCCATTTTACATAATTTATCTTACCAATATATTCGAGCTTATTAGATACTAATGAAAATTACAGGTTAACAAACAAAATTAACTGATAAAGAAAGCAATTGAGACTACATAAAATATTGATTTGTTGGAAAAGAAAATTCTCACCCTAGTTCTTAGCACAGACTACTAAGAGGATACTACGCATGTTCTTAGTCGGTAATCTAAATCTAAATCTATGGTCTCACCACCTAGCCACTGTTTATCTATGGTTCTTCTTAGAATCCACTAGTTAATCTGTGGTTCTTCTGTACATCATAGATTACTGTGTATATCATATACTGCTGTACACTATTATAGATATATATGTAATAAACTTGAAATGTTTGACTATAGAAAAAATAGTTATATAAAAATATGAGGTGTAGCGACGCTGACAATACAAATACTGGCAAATCTTTTTAACCTTCTTA
Source organism: Parnassius smintheus behrii (assembly GCA_036936625.1). NCBI lineage: Eukaryota > Metazoa > Arthropoda > Insecta > Lepidoptera > Papilionidae > Parnassius > Parnassius smintheus. The sequence continues at coordinate 20,730,233 of JAUPFT010000001.1, forward strand.
ATATTGTGTAAGTGAAAAAGGAAGATAGTGTTTTGGACAGCTACTATAATCGCAATCCTTCACTCTAGCCTCATTGAATAACCTATTTGCGGCCGGGTCGCCATTTATCTACTCGCTGTTTAGTAGTACTAAATTAGTACCAAAGTTGTTACGTCAATTGTCAAATGTTATGTTTAATTCACAAATTATACAAACAGCTCTTGAGCTTTTGTAGTAATTTACTGTGCCATTGCGTTTGAACTCGGTTCAGTAGTAAAAATCGTCAAAAGCAAGATACCCAATTGCAATTTAATCGGATGAGGCATTAAAAGAAGTAGAAATCACCCGAACATAACTTTACACCAGTACATACTTAATTTACTGAAAGATCTTTAGTTTTAGATTAAAAAAAATATTCTGCATTCGTTGAAGATTTTCAAATTTGGTAAATTAATTGTACCAAATGGAAGAATTACATTGCGATGAATAATTATCATCGTTATATGATCCGAGATACTTCTTCTTATCTTAAGATGCATAATCGAAGAAATCGTGTTAAACTACATAGGAAACTTAGACTAACACCCGATAATGAAACCCTAAAAATAACATATCGTAGATATCGCAATTTCTGTAATGATATTCTTAAAAAACTTACAATACAGTATCAAAGCAGTGAACTTCAAAAAGCTGGCAATAACAGTAAAAAGATATGGGAAGTAGTAAAAAATGCAACACATCTGAATAAGCATAATTTAGAGACAAACGATTCGCAGGGACAACTTTCCACTCCGATAGAATCTGTTAAAGAAGTTCTGGTTACAAGAGGTACATAATCTCTGTCATTAAAAAAACAGTTGTGCTACAGGATGGGACGGTATATAAGGTGACTTGCCAAAGACCTATAGAGACATATTTGTTCTTCCGATAACATATCTCTGCAACATCTGCCTTTCTACTGGGATCTTTCCTCGTGGTTTTAAGAGAAGTATTATCCGTCCCATTTTCAAAAGTGGTGATAGAGGCATTGTCTCAAACTACCGACCCATATCAATTTTATCATCCCTATCAAAAATTCTGGAACGCGTTATTAGCAAAAGACTTGTGAACTACCTTGAAACAAATAAGGTTCTTTCAGAGCAACAACATGGTTTTCGAACAGGTAAGTCTACAGATGATGCGGTTCTCGAATTCACAGATCGTATAGTTCGGGAGATGGACGACGGCAAAAAGTGTCTCGCGATATTCCTGGAATCAGCGAGGGCGTTCGACACTGTCTCTTTTCCACTTTTCATAAATAAACTTGACGAGCTTGGTGTCAAAAATTTACAGCTAGATCTGTTTAAAAGTTATCTCACAGGTAGAACACAGTGCGTTCAAATAGGAGAGCACACCAGCAATGAAGAAACACTAACGTACGGAATACTTCAAGGCAGTATACTGGGTCCGATTTTATTTTTGGTTTACATCAGTGATCTGTGTTAAATGTTACTTGAATCGTTTGGTTTTCTAGGCGTGGTTGCTTATAACTACAATTTAGAGTAATTTTTTGCGGTAATAAAACATGACATTTGACTAAATGCTACCTATATACACAACATCCATAGGCTGGCCGTACATCTAGATCGGGACTCCACACTCTTGTTATATCTACTATAAGCTTGCCTGTTTCAACCTAGGCTTTGTACGTCGGTGGAGGTCACAATCCGTTGGTCGTTATACAAAGCAATACGCACTATTAAGACAGTAATCCGATGGAGACTATGTGGCTGTACTCTATGTTATTTTTAGTAAGATTAACGAGTTTTTTTTCTATTATTGCAACCTCTAATTTTGGGAAGATTGTCAAAAGAATTAAAAGCAACAGTTGCGCTAATACAGGAAAAAAACATCAAATTTACTAGACATTACGAATCGTCTCGCACGCAGACTCTACGACTTCCAGCCTCCCGAACAAGCCGGTTTCCGAAAAGGCTTCAGTACCATAGACCACATACATACCCTGCGGCAGATTGTACAGAAAACTGAAGAGTACAATCTGCCACTTTGCCTGGCGTATGTGGACTATGAGAAAGCCTTTGATTCCGTCGAAATTTGGGCGGTGCTACAGTCCCTCCAGCGGTGCCAAGTTGACTGTCGGTATATCGAAGTGCTGAAGTATTTGTACAGTAGGGCTACGATGGCTATCCGAGTACAGAATCAGAGCTCGAAACCTATCCAACTGCAGAGAGGTGTAAGACAGGGTGACGTTATATCCCCGAAACTCTTCACCGCTGCATTGGAAGACGTTTTCAAGCTACTGGACTGGAAAGGATACGGTATTGACATCAATGGCGAGTACATCACTCACCTTCGATTTGCCGACGATATAGTCCTTATGGCAGAATCACTGGAGGACTTAAGCACTTTGCTCAATGACCTCAATAGTGCCTCCCAACGGATAGGTCTTAAGATGAACATGGACAAAACAAAGATCATGTTCAATGTCCATGTCACACCTATGCCGGTAGTTGTTGGGAGCATTATGCTCGAAGTTGTTGACGAGTACGTTTACCTGGGACAAATAGTCCGACTAGGTAAGTCCAACTTCGACCGAGAGGTCAATCGACGGATTCAACTCGGTTGGGCAGCGTTCGGGAAATTACGACATATATTCTCGTCAGGTATACCTCAATCTCTAAAAACTAGATTGTACAACCAGTGCGTGTTGCCAGTGATGACTTACGGATCTGAGACGTGGTCCTTCACTGCTGGCCGTATGAGGACGCTCAAGGTTGCTCAGCGAGCTATGGAGAGGGCTATGCTCGGAGTTTCTCTGCGTGATAGACTCAGAAATGAGGATATCCGCAGTAAAACCAGAGTAACCGACGTAGCCCAACGGATTAGTAAGCTGAAGTGGCAATGGGTCGGCCGTATAGCTCGAAGAACCGATAACCGATGGGGAAGAAAGGTTCTTGAGTGGCAGCCTCGTACCGGTAGGCGTAGTGTAGAGCGACCCCCCACTAGATGGAGTGACGACCTGGTAAGATATGCAGGAAGTCGATGGATGCAGGTGGCTCAGGACCGTGCTTTGTGGCATTACTTGGGGGAGGCCTATGTTCAGCAGTGGACTTGTGAAGGGCTGTAATGATGATGATGATGATACTAGACGTAAAGATAGACCCATGTAGATGATTCATAGACAAAAATCATCCATTTTTTATAGAAGCGACGCCTGACCAATGATAGTGTATATTATAAAGGAGGTAGATAACGCATGCTGATACCTCACGTCTTTCTAAACTTGTTCCGTTGTGACGTATTTTTTTTTTGTGAATTTAAGGATTTTAATAGGACATGACAAAGGGTCGTCGAAAAGGGCAGAAAAACGTCTGCATGGCAAGTTAGCGTATATATATATATATGTATAGCTTGAACCTTCGTACTCATGAATTTAGAGACTAACATTATTAGTCGTAATAACCTGACTAAACGCTATAATATTCTAAAACCTCCTCGATACGCAGGTTTTCTTGGCTTTTGCGTATGTATTGAGAGTGCAAAAGGTTTATTTGAAAACTTAATATTAAGACCGAATGCTGCACTAACTTATTTACCCCTTCACAAAGTAAGTCAAGACCAGACAGAGATTTTATTTTCTATTATCAGAAGCCACGGTGGTTATTCTGACAATCCATTTGCACGTCAATTTCAAGCTATTTATAAAAGCTGTTATTGCACATTGAATTGATCCGAAATAAAAGAGGTACTAATTGCATTCCTTTAGAAAAAAAAATAAATTTTAAATTATACATCAGCAATTGACAAAATCAATAGCACTTCTCAACAAAGAAAAACGGAGTCGGAGGATATTGCAGTACTTGCCACAGATAACATAAACACTGAAAAAAGTATGATGGATGAAATAGAAAAAGTAAAGTAAAGTTACAGCCTATATACGTCCCACAGCTGGGCACAAGCCTCCCCTCATTTCTGAGAGGGTTTTAGGGCAAGGAAGTGTTCGCTGCGCAGCCCCTATGCGTGTTGGCGAACTTTACATGTCTTCGAAATATATTTTTTCTTATTCCTCAGACATTCAGGTTTCCTCACGATGTTTTCCTTCACCGCCGAGCACGTAGTAAATCAGCACTTAAAATTGCAATTAACAATTTCATTGGTGCCTGCGGGGATCGAACCCATGTTACTCGCGTTCTGTTATATTTACAGCGAGCGTTAACCATCTGATGTGGCTCACGAAATAGAAACCTACACATATTTATCCCCTTTTGGCGAAAAAGTGGTGGAATATATTGCAGGGTTTGTCGTTTTCTCAAGCTTAAAAAAATTAAATGTGAAACATGCACTGAAGCCCTCTTAGGTCAGACTAATGTAAAAAGTCTAACTTATCAAAAATCTAGGGGAGGCTTAATGTACGCATCCCAAGAAGTTATTGATTTATGTCGCCGGTGCGAGATAGAAATTCGGAAAAATTTTACTGCTGACAAAAAATTAAGCTGTCTGTGTACTACACAATATATTGTTTAAAAAATTCTAAACAACTTTATTGGTAAACCATTATTTTCAAGCATAGGGGAACATTAAGCAGATCTGTTAAGACTATATTCGTCCATAGCAGTTCTAGATTGGGGTCCTCTGTGGGGTCTTAACTTAGAAATGAGTTTAAATTATTTTCATGACATTATTTATTCAGTTATAGATGACTGTGTTCCAAAGAAAAAGCGAAACGTTGTGAGCTCGAGGTATCATTACCCCGATTGGTTCACACCTGAAATAATTCGCAACATAAAATTAAAAGCAATTCTGCACAAAAGGTATAAATCAAATGTGGGTTAGCGGAAGATTACGGTAAATACACAATAAAAAAGATGATAGGTATTGAGAAGACACTTTATCAGCACCGCGTCCAAAATCACCTACATAAAGAACCAAAGGCATTTTGGAACTACATAAAATCTCAAAGGGGTAGTAGACACTCACGGTCAATATTACAGGATGGGGAGGCGTTAACGAGTCAACAAAGTGTTGAAGAATTCGCGAGGTATTTCCACTCGGTGTATAGCACGAAACAGGCAGACTTAGACATGAACGCGTGTATCATTAATGCTGGTGGAGGTAATGGTGGTGCGCGCGTGCATCTAGACCGTTTAAAACTAGAAGAAGTTAGAGGTGCGCTACAGCGGTTAAAGCCTAAGTCTGCCGTAGGACCGGACGGCATACCTCCCTACGTATTTAGGGACTGTAGGGAAGTGTTGGCTGAACCTCCAGTTCACATATATAACCTTTGCATTGAGTCGGCGGTGTTTCCCGGGAGGTGGAAAATAACACGAGTCGTGCCGGTGCCCAAGAAAGGTATATCAACTAAAGTAGGAGGATATAGACCTGTAGCTGTCCTGTCAACACCGGCGAAAGTGTTGGAGTCTGCTATACATAAGAATGTACTCTCGCAGGTAAACACCCAGCTGACAGATGCTCAGCATGGCTTTCGACCAGCACGGAGTACCGCAAGCAACCTTCTGAACTACATGGCTGATATCGTGCCGGTAGTGGACAGTGGAGTACAAGTGGACGTTGCTTACTTTGATTTTAGAAAAGCTTTCGACTTGGTCGATAACGACGTATTACTTAAAAAGTTAGCAATCGTTGGTTTTACTCCACACTTACTACAATTGTTTGCCAGTTACATGAGGGACAGGCAACAATATGTGGAATACGCTGGTTTCGTATCGAAATCATATTACACTCGATCTGGTGTGAGTTAAGGCAGCAATCTCGGTCCTCTCGAGTTTACATTAATGATAAACGATCTGCCGAGTGTTGTGATTGACGCTAAATGTTTGCTGTTCGCTGACGACCTCAAGCTGTATCTACCGATCAGGGAACCGGAGGACTGTGAGAGGTTACAACGCGACATTGACAGGTTGGTAGCGTGGTGTGAGGTAATAAATTGCAGTTTAATTCATCTAAGTGTGTAACGCTAACTTTTACTCGCGCACGCAATCGCGTGCGCTATACGTATGCACTGGATGGAGTAGCTATGCCACGAGTGAACGAGGTTAAGGATTTGGGTGTTCGTTTCACCTCAGTACTTAATTTCCAAAATCATATAGCGGACATCTGCAAGAAAGCGTATCGCAACTTAGGTTTTATACTGCGCAGGGCTCGTTGTTTCACTAACATTAAAGCCATTGTAGTACTGTATAACGCCTTAGTTAGGAGCCAGCTTGAGTGCAACGCGGTTATCTGGGCTCCACATGAAACTAAATATAGTCTCATGCTGGAGAGAATTCAAAACAAATTTGTTAGATTTCTATATTTCAAATATTATGGCGTATATCCTTTTTATCCACGAAAATATCCAACCTTATTCGTTTTAGGTATGGTGGGATATAATGAACTCCGTGTTAGGCGGAACCTCGCATTAGTATCATATATTCTTCAAGTAATAAGAGGAAAGATAGACAATCCTTATTTCTTGGAGGGTATATATTTGAATGTGCCGGAGAAATACGTGTGGCGAAGGCGACGTCCGCGGCTGCTGGCTGTGCCACGCGCTCGCACCAACTTGCTGCGGGAGGCGCTGCGCACACGCGCCACCAGACTACTTAACCTTATCCATGAGGAAGTTGACATATTTGTATGTTCTATGAGTGAATTCACAAGGGCTGCATTATTTATAATATGTTATAATAATTAAAATGTTTACTGTTTTCACTATCGCATTAGGTCATTAGATCCTGTAATGTTAGTGATAAGTTTGGCTGAATAAATAAATAAATTAATTAATTAATTTGATAATGAATATGATACGCATAATATAGAATTAGCGAAAGTTGTGATAAAGAAGTATAGTAATATCAGAATCCATTATCTGTCTAAATGAAATGACCCGGAAAAATGTATCCGTCATATTTATACTAAACTTATTCACTTTAAAAACCAGTAGGTTACTAGCTATTACACGCCATGTAGTTTAATATGCAATATTACGTTAAATGTAAATAAAAAATACAAACACAAAATATTCATACAAAATTACCAAAAATAAAACAAAATGAAAAAGTATTATTTTAAAAGTCAAAAGCGTTATGGTTTTATTGGCTTTTGGAGTGAATAAGTTTAGTACATATTTTTGACTAATGTATTTTTTGGAATCATTCTTTTTTTTACGAGGTAACTAACTCTAGTGCTTGCATATTTTTCTATTCCAAGTTTGCCAGTTCAATCTTATGTGGACCTGGAAATAATGTTCCTGTATACTGAAAAATTTCAGCCTTCCAACAAAAAGTTTAAATATTCGTTAATATTTCTAATAAATATTGACTGCTTAAAATTTTTGTCAGGACTTAAGTTTTCTTTAACCCTTTATTAACCCTTTATTAACCCAAATTAATCACCTCTTTAGATGCAAACAATAAGCCACCTCTACTTGTCTGATTAATTAAACTATTTTTGTCCGGTGCAACCAGAAGAGCGCTACACATATTTTTTTACTATAGATCACACACAGAACGCGACGTTGCCGCTTCGTGTTCGAGTACCTATTCGTCAATTATGGCTCCGGATCCACTTAGTCTAAGTAAATGTCGTATATAAATTAAATATACTCTGGATTTAAAAAATCATATTCAGTATGATTTTTTCGACCGTTGATAGATCAACAAATGTTGGTCAAATCGCTGACGAGTATATTGAAATCCTGCTAGTGCAGATCCAACGACGTCACACTCGCATCAAGAATGGATCAAAGTATATCATTTTGTGCGACGAGGAGCTGAGCAAACACGTCAAATAGGTGGATCAACATTTACCGTGAAAGGATGATTATATATATATATATATATATATATATATATATATATATATATATATATATATAGCTTGAATCTTCAAACTTACATAAGTTAAATTATTTACTTTAGGCTGATCGTAGTGGTTGTACAACATCGAAAAAAAAGAAAGCCGGATGTTCCGGAAACTTCCATATATAGCCCCAATATTCGTTTTATAGCCCCAACTAGTCCTACTCCCACTGCAAGTACGAGCCAACACTTGGAAGATACGCCCGGGAAAATTAAACTGAAAAAATGCCTTGACATTAAAAACCATAGCATAAAAAGACTTCAATCGCAGAAACGGTGTTTAAAGAAAAAAGTTACAAATTTGCAAGAAATACTAGATTCGCTAACCTCCCCCTCTTTGATTATTAAAGAAAACAAACATGTCCTAGAAAAGATAGGAATTGAAGAAAGTGAACTCTTAAAGAGACAATTACTTAAAAGTAAGACTGAAAAACCACCCAGAACTAAATATTCCCCAGAATTAAGATGTTTTGCCCTAACACTTAATTATTACTCACCAAAAGCCTATCGCTATGTACGTAAAACTTTTGGAACATGTTTGCCTGCACCACGAACATTGACTAAGTGGTACAGTACCATCGATGGCCGACCAGGGTTTACTCAAGAAGCGCTAACGGCATTAAAATTGAGAGCGGAGAGTAACCCTGATTAAAAAATTATTTTACCTCGGTCATGGATGATATGAAAATTAAGCAATTGACGGAATACCATGCTAGCAGCCAAAAGCGTTATGGCTATGTCGATTACGGGTTTGATTTTATATCTGACAATTCTGATGAAGCTACTGATGCGTTAGTTTTTTTATTGGTAGGTATAAACACAACATGGAAAGTACCCATAGCCAACTTTTTGATTAAGGGTACGAGCGCTGAATTAAAAGCACGGCTAGTAACACAAGCTTTCTATCTTGTTGGCTTTCTTCTCATGCCACGAAACAAACTTACAATCAGAACGACGGAGTGCTGATCTATATTAAAGATAACTTGAAATGCACCATCGAAGAGCCTACTTTCCAAGAAGCTAACTGCTTGATAATTAAAGGAAGACATACAGTAGTGATAGGGATTTATCGTCCATACTGCTTTAAAAACGATGCAACAAAATTTTTTTCATCCTTGAATCAACTTCTCACTGAACTAAAATGCTTCAAAAATATCGTTCTAATGGGCAATATTAATATAGATACTTATCTCCCCTGATAATATGAACCAACAAGCCGAACAATGTTTAAATTTAACAGCATCCCATGGACTTCTTCCAGCTTTTACGTCGTCAACTAGAATGTTCACATGTATTGATCATTTATTACTCAAAACACGTCAGCCCGCTAAATCATTTGTTATACAAACTTGTTTAACTAATCATGAAGCTGTAAGCCTTAGTCTTAAAATCCATCAACCTAAATGCTATTTTAACAGATTTATTCGAAAAATTAATCACGTTGGTCTTAAGCAGTTTTTATTAGACGCATGGTCAAATATATGACAATAATAATCCTGAAGAAGTAGCAAATTTCTTAGTAGAAACTTTATCAAAAGCACTGGAAAACAACACTAAAAATATAAGATTGTCCCGTCGTAAAGCCACATTAAAGCCATGGATAACTCCTGGAATCTTAAGAAGCACGAGAAATCGTGATAAACTACATAAAAAACTTAAACTAACACCCGATAATGAAACCCTAAAAATAACATATCGTAGATATCGCAATTTCTGTAATGATATTCTTAAAAAACTTTCTCGCGCTTTTAAGAGAATTATTATCCGTCCCATTTTTAAAAATTCTGGAACGCATTATTAACAAAAGACTTGTGAACTACCTTGAAACAAACAAGCTTCTTTCAGAGCAACAATATGGTTTTCGTGCTGGTAGGTCTACAGATGATGCCGTTCACGAGCTCATAGATCCTATAGTTCGGGGGGTGGATGACGGTAAAAAGTGTCTCGCGATATTCCTGGACTTAGCCTAGACTTAGCTAAGGCGTTTGACACTGTCTCTGTCCCACTTTTGATAAATAAACTTGAGGGGCTTGGTGTCAGGAATTTACAGCTAGATCTGATTAAAAGTTATCTCACAGGTAGAACACAATGCGTTAAAATAGGAGAGCATACCAGTGATGAAGAAACAATAACGTACGAAATACCTCAAGGCATTATACTAGGTCCTACTTTATTTTTGATTTACATAAATGATCTGTGTTCCATGAAGGTATCTAATGGGAGAATTTTGTCGTTTGCGGATGATACAGCTTTGGTTTTCAGCGGTGATAATTGGAAAGATACGTTTGCTTGTGCAGAATCTGGATTAAATAGAGTTTTTAAGTGGCTAAGTGGGAACTTGCTAACGATTAATATCGACAAAACTAAATATGTAACATTTGCAATCCGTAATGTCTCTCTCCCCTTAGGTTTACCTTTCGCTTATAGCTCATACCTGCGATATGGTAAATGCATGTAGTTGTACCGGATTAGAAACTGTTGACAAAATTAGATTCCTTGGAATAATTATTGACCAGAATCTATCTTTTAGGCCTCATATTGACCAACTTGCGGCTCGTGCACGTAAACTTATATACGTCTTTAGAATACTTCGCCAAATTGCTGAATATAAAATTATACGCGCCGTATATTTCGCCCTTTGTCAATCTATATTCACATACTGTATTTCTGTATGGGGAGGTGCAGCTAAATCCTATGTAATGTCTCTGGAGGTGGCCCAAAGAGCCATCCTAAAAGTGGCAAAGTTTCACCGTTTCCTTTACCCGACCAGGGATTTATACAAGGAATGGAAAGTACTAACGGTTCGTCAACTCTTTATATTGTACACTGTCCTAAAACAACATTCTAATACCGCCTATGACCCTTCGACACAACGTGTACGGAGAAAGCCATGGATAACTCCTTTGTGTCCACCAAAAATTTAGAAAAGCATTCGCAAAGAGGTTTTTTTGTTATATTGCACCTTTACTATATAATAGAGTAAATCGTATACTTGGTATATACCCTTTAACAAGAGCAAACTGCAAATTTACTATTAGAACATGGTTACTGACTAAAGACTATGATGATAGTGAGGCTCTTATCAAAACAATTTGATCATCCTGAACACACACACACACACACGCACGTATGCACCACACACTAATGCACACTCGCACACACATTTTGTTTTTGTTTTATTTTCTCTTTTTAAAATTATATTATACCACTTTTGAAATACACTTCTAATGAGTACATACTTTCCATGATTATTTGTCCGGTGGTGGAGGCCTGGTGGCTGTAGCACAGGTAATCCTAGTATTGTCACCAGTCTCTACAACTAGCATTTGTAAGTTACTTAAAAAATTTTAGATGTAATGATGTTATAAACTGCAATTGTAGAGAGAAAAAGATTATTATTATTATCTTGTTCATGAAACTGGCATCGAAATAAAGGCGTTGACATGTGATGGTACAAAAACGAAACGAAACAAAACGAAAACTCTCTAGTCTTAGTTTTAAAACAGTTAACGCTTTTTTGTGTACCCAAGTCGGCCATTAATTGTACTATACCAGACGAAGGCAGACAAATTTTTAAACTTTTGATATTTCGCACATATCGTTAAGCTTTCGGTGAATAGTAATGTAAAGTTAAAGCAAAACATCTTTCTCGAGAATACTTAGCCCTAGGTATATGTCAAGTTTCACTTTTTAAGCAGCTGTCTGTTTAAAGTTCACTTTGTTCAACTATTATATTTTGTAAAACTAATTTATTTTTCTAATTTATTAAATATTTTCCAGATATAGTTCACTTAATAACTCTTGAAAATCAACAACTTTTTTTAAATAGCGGTTTTGTGATTGAAGCTTTATAATAAAAATAAAAACTTGGCTAACACCATCTAAGATGATAAACTGATACGAATTTTCTTTTTACGAATCTGATTTTTGGAATAAGTTAGCTAAACCTCCGATTTCGATTTGTTACATATTTTAAGTTTTATCCTGCATAATTTAAAATAAACCTGTAGCAAAATAATAAACTTACTTTTAACAATTTCGAAGTTTTTTTTTCGGAGATCATTTTTAAATATTAAAAAAAAGAATTTCAAATAACACCTTGGCATTATTTATCTGCGTATTACTTATTATCAAATAAAAACATTATGCAGACTATGGTGATTTGTTTATCGATAAAAAATATGACATAGTCCACGGCCTACGTTGCTTACGCATTTGAACAGCGTCATCACTGTGTCGACACGTTTACAATTTGGTGGTATGCGTAAATTCAATGAACATAAACACAAATGTTGTAGTGTGCGTTTATAATGACAAGATTTAATTTTGCGTTTGGAGTTATGTATACAGTTGTGTGTTTATCTTGCGCCTTCCTGACGTTGACAGAATTTTTGTTTAGGAATTAACGCGCATGGCCTCTCCGGTTGGTTGAATACTCAAAGGTGTAGGGTTCCGAAAATTTTGAAAGTATCGATACCAAGTATCGCATCAAAAGTTTCAATACTACTTGGCATCGAGTACATTTCGCTAATTTTGGAGACGAAAAATTATGATTAACCATTTAGATGCATATCCTATACCTTTAAACGAGCAATTCTTGTATATTTACATATATATATATATATATATATATATATATATATATATATATATATATATATATATATATATATATATATATATATATATATATATATATATATATATATATATATATATATATATATATATATATATATAATCGGAATCTAGGAAACGGCTCAAACGATTTTCATAAAATTTTGTGTGCCAGGGTGTTTTGGGGGCAATAAATCGATCTAGCTAGGATTTATTTTTAGAAAATGTCTTTTTGTCCGTGTTTTAGGCAATGAAAAACTGCTACAATATCGTTAGAATAAGAAGGGAAATTTTGATAGTTTATTAATGATTGCATATAGCTTAATTGGTATATTGGGCGGTCACAAAATCGTAATACCATGGTTCGAGCCCAGACCGACCGACCAGCTTTTATTTAATTTTTTTCAAGTTCCTTTCTTTTTTGAGAAAATCAATTTTTTCGAGCCCTTTTTTTAGTATTTTTTAAAAACACGAAAATTTAAATTAAAGTAATTGCACTCATGATAATTTATTCAAATAACCAGTTCAGTTTTTTCTATTATGTCGCTAAGATCAATAAATATTATTCGTATTTCATCAGTATTTAATTTGTATGTAAATATGATTTCAAAACACACGAATTAAAAAAAAAAACCGAGCGAAAAATACCGAGTAATGCTCGGTCAACCGGGTACTGAAAAGCTGATAAGTGCAATTAAATATGTGTATACAACAGAATAAAGTTTACTCTATTTTAGTTTCACCTTAGTACTTGTATTTCATTGTTTGCAACTTGTTTGTATTTTTTAATTTGTACACCTTTTGTACTTGTATTTTATTGTTTGCAACTTTCTGTATTATCTAATTCTTACTGCAATAAAGTGTTTACTTACTTATTAAATATCCAAAAAGTACCCAAAAGCGAATCAGAGCACCCCACTATCCACGTGGTCTTGTCTGCCCTACCCCTAGAGTGTATATAAGAGCCCGGAGGCGCGTAGGGAGAGCAGTGAGTATATATAGAATAGCCCCGAACTTCCACATTGCGCCCTCCTTTCTGCTAAAGAGGGTCGCGTTCGTATACGGCTTAGAGATCTCTAGTCAGATCATTAAGCCAATTCCTAAAAGGTTGGGTTTAGTGGGTAAAAGTCACCATATAACCACGCAGCAGGTTGCGTGGTATGCTATGAGCATTCCCAACCTCCCTCCCCCGCTTTCCGGAGGGTTGCCCATATTTGCTTCGGGCGCAAAAAAAAAAAATTAGGGAGAGCAGTGTCCGCTCGCCGTAGGGAAGCGCAGACACCTGAGTTACGCTACGCTAGGGCGGAGGCACTGCTCATCCCGCAGCGTCGGAGCACAACTTGCCGGCTTCTTACCCCCCCCCCCCCCCTATAACCAATAAACTTAGTTGCCGTCAAAGTATTGTATTTAGTCCTTTGCACTCTAAGATTAGATACCCCCTAATTTTAAATATTAGAAAGTCTCTGTACTATCCTATACTATTAAACGAGCAATTCTTGTATATATATATAATCGGGATCTCGGAAACGGCTCCAACGATTTTCATAAAATTTAGTGTGCAGTGAGTTTCGGGGGCAATAAATCGATCTAGCTAGGATTTATTTTTAGAAAATGTCTTTTTGTCCGTGTTTTAGGCAATGAAAAACTGCTACAATATCGTTAGAATAAGAAGGGAAATTTTGATAGTTTATTAATGATTGCATATTGCTTAATTGGTATATTGGGCGGTCACAAAATCGTAATACCATGGTTCGAGCCCAGACCGACCGACCAGCTTTTATTTAATTTTTTTTCAAGTTCCTTTCTTTTTTGAGAAAATCAATTTTTTCGAGCCCTTTTTTTAGTATTTTTTAAAAACACGAAAATTTAAATTAAAGTAATTGCACTCATGATAATTTATTCAAATAACCAGTTTAGTTTTTTCTATTATGTCGCTAAGATCAAAAAATATTATTCGTATTTCATCAGTATGTAATTAGTATCTAAATATAATTTCCAAAACACACGAATTAAAAAAATACCGAGCAAAGCTCGGTCAACCGGGTACTTTAAAAAAGGGCTGAACATTGTATTGGCTTGGATCCCTAGCCAATGCGGGATTCAGGGCAATGAAATTGCTGATAATTTAGCTAAAGATTTGTTATTCGTAAAGTGTATCGAGTAAAAAAATACTTGGTATTGAAATGAAAGTATCGATACTTTTTGCGGATCACTAAATTTGTTTTTACACTGCTTAGAAAGAACCGCGAAAGACATTATTGTCGACCGTTGCCCTTGCAGTTGAGGTCGTTTTACGTACTCCTGTAAGCTTACAACGTTTGACTATGATGGCGTCCCCGAAGCATGGGGCTTCGGAGACTTCTGTGTCTGAAGAGTTGAGTAAAGTGCAAGTGTTGAACTCAAATGAGCCGCTTGTCACGGCCTCATTTTCGGCGCCGTCTTCAAGTAGTGCGCGAGTGTTGGACTCAAATGAGCCACTTGTCGCGGCTACCTCTTCTGCGCCGTCTTCAAGTAGCGCGCGAGTGTTGGACTCAATAGAGCCGCTTGTGCCTACTACTACGCAAGTGCAAATGTTGGACTCAAATGAGCTGCTTGTGCTCCCGTGTGTGCGATTCCCGGTCCTTGACGAACCGGTTGCTGGTCCTAGTGGGATGACTGGTCCCAGTGGAGCAGCTGGTTCATATGGTAGCCTATCAGCTATTGCTAGTTCTTCGGAGGACGAGGGCGAGGAATTTGCTGCTGCGATCTTAAAGATCTCTCGTCAGATCGATAAGCCAATCCATAAAGGTGGGGTTTAGTGGGTAAAAGTCTCCACATAACCACGCAGCCGGCTGCGTGGTATGCTATGATCATTCCCCACCTCCCTCCCCCGCTTTCCGGAGGGTTGCCATTTCGGGCGCAAAAAAAATACCCCCCCCCAAACAACCCCCTCCCCCTCCCACAATCCCCACCCTTACCTTCATTTAATCTAGTTCATTTTACTGCCCCTATCCCATATCCCCGCCCTCCATTTCATCAGACACTTAACCTTGAATATCTACATAACCATGGGGTTCCGCAGGGTGGGGATGGCACAAGGGGGTAGCCCTCCCTCCCTCCTCCCCCCGAAAACCTCAAATATCGATGGTCCATATTGGAAATGCCAACCTGTTGAAATACTGTGAAGTAAGTCGCGTGTTACGGAACCATTTATATTATAATTTCTTCCCGAAATACATTTTCAGTTTTGATAACCAAAGAACCCATCATATTATGGATGATACAGACTGACATAAACAACTTGTATACGACACGAAGGTTTACTGCAATAGGTGATTTTTTTTAAAGCGTTGACATTATATTCCAAAAGCATTTTCGGATGTTCTTCTTACTCTACTACTCAGACGGTAGTTAAAAGTTCGTTTTGGCCTATCTTGAGATGGATGATTTTTTAAGTATGGTTTCATCATATTATTAGTGAGACTTTATGTATCATCACCTACGAAAACATAAGGCATTTTAGTCACCATCCGGTAATATCGTTGGCGGGAGAAACTTTAGCTGCTCATTTTTAGGGTTCCGTAGTCAACTAGGAACCCTTATGGTTTCGCCATGTCTGTCCGTCCTCGCTTAATCTCTGTGACCGTTAGCATTAGAAAGCTGAAATTTGGTACCAATATGTGTATCAATCACGCCGACAAAGTGGTAAAATAAAAATTTAAAAAAAATGTTTTATTAGGGTAAGTAAGGTAGTGTAAAGTGGGAAGTGATTTTTTTTTTAATTTCAACCCTAACGTGTGATATATTGTTGGAAAGGTATTTAAAAATGAATAGGGGTTTAATAAAACCATTTTTTTGATAATGTCAATAATTTCGGAAATAATCGCTCCAAAAGTAAAAAACAATGTGTCCCGACCCCCTTAAACTTTTGAACCATAAGTTTAGAAAATATGAAAAAAATCTGAAAAGTAGACCTTTATAAGGACTTTATAGGAAAATCATTTTGAACTTGGAAGGAAACAACAGTACCCACTACCGGGAGCTGTTGCAGGAGCGCGGAGCGCTGCTGGAGCGCGAACATAATAGATACCCACCTTTAAACCCATAAGTGGGAACACTTATTGTGACGAACGGGAAACTACGGAACCCTACACTGAGCGTGACCCGACACGCTCTTGACCGGTTTTTTATTAATTTACTCGAATAAATTGGATTTAATAAATATACTTGCGTCGCCTTTTTTGCCATAAGAACCAATATATATTGTTATAAATTTTCGATTCGAATCGACAATAGCAAGTAAGAAAGTAAAAAAAATATCTTATAATTAAAATACAAGGACCCGCTGTTATTTGAGCACATGTTGCGTATATTAATACAATTTTATATGCTTTTCATCTATTGCCCCAATACAATTTGAGAAATTCCAAAGTACCAATATTCTTCGGCTATTCTTCCGAAATTTTCTACGGTGGGTTCTGGTAGTGCAACGTTTACAAATCTTTTGCATACACTTTATAAGACTTTAGGCACATTTCTGCATATACAGTTATGGCTAATTCGAAATTGTAAACTTAAAGATCTATAGCTTTCTCCAGTCGCCAAAAATCTGTAAAAATTTTATATAGTACTTAGTAAAGGGACAAACATACATAGGTAGTTTGTTTCAGTTCAATGTTCCGTGGAGGTAAACAGAATATTGAATTATCAATTATGAATCCACATCTCACTAAATCCGATTTTTCCACTTAGAAAAATATTTCTATTTACATTCTATCTGTTTACCTCCACAAAACATTGAACTGAAACAGACTATACTAAGATAGTAGTTCTATATCAACTAACAATGTTATTGTTTCAGCTAAATAATGTAAAAATAAATGGCGTAATTTACGTGACAATTATAGAAAAAATCAGAATAAAAAGAAAACCGGAAGTGCTGCTTCTGTTTCAAAATATGACGAGGAAAGATTAAAATTTATAAATGACAATGTTGAAGAAAGGGGCTGTATTTCTAGTTTAAATGAGAAATGTTCAGTACCATCAAGTTCTTCAATGCAGATGTCAACGTTTAAATCTTCTTTACAACAACCATCGCAAGAAGGAAATTCAGTCACACCACAAACTCAAGGTACATCACAAGTAAGAAGAGAGACAGCCTTGTTTTAGAAAAAATAGAGAAGAAAGAACAAAGATGTTGAGACAAATTTCGGAACAAAACAATACTCCAGTACTAGAGATGGGCTTAAACGTTAAAAAATAATAACACTGCTAAATGCTAATGCTAGAAATAATTAACAGTTAAAATTAGCAGTTATTTTTAGCAACTGTTAAATTTAGTCACAGACAGATTTTTAACACATAATTAATTCTCATTTCCTTCATACTTTTCACAGGCTTAGGACTGTCAACTTTTTCTGTTGGCGTATTTATAATGAGAATCAATTTATTTACAACGACTTCTTTTTTCATATCTGCTTTTTTAGTATTCGTAATTTTTATATAATTTTCTTTTTTTTTTTCTTGTTTTTTTATCTTTTGTTTTTTATTCTTATATCTACTTATCACTTAGTAACATTACATATCTTGTATAGTTAATAAATTTTATATATTTTTATTTCCATTTAAAAATGATAATTGTTAATGACAAATTACACGTACCAATTTTTTACGGTATCGCTATCCGTAAAAAAGTTCCATATTTCACCTTTTTTTTTGGCGTTGTATATCTATTTTAGTTGTTTTCTTCCAATTCGTAAGTATTCTGTTTCAAACGCAAACAACACTGCACAAACAGTCAAACAATTAGAATTTTCACTCACAACACTAACTCAGAAAATCAGTCTTTATTTAACACTAGTTAAATATTATAATAAATTATTTCCAAATTCAGCAGTTAGCACTTAGCAGTTAATTAAATGAACTCGCTCGACCTTAACATTCTAACTGTGACTGAACACTAAATGGTAAATGCAAAATTAGTAGTTGCTAAATAAATCGCTATGTTGAAAACAATTCAATAGAGACGGAAACGGAACACGTGCGTCGTGTGTCTTTTTTTACGTTAGTACCTACTCTTATTAGTTTGTGTTTTCTTTGTTGTTGCCGTCGCGTCTGCCTGCGGTCTGCAGTAGTGGGATAAAGCGAGACAAATATATATCCGGCGTCCGTGTTTGGTGCGGATGGGAGCACTGTCCATGTCCAGCCAGCAAGACCATTATTGTTTTGTTGTGAGTTGTGACTGCTAAATTTAACAGCAATCTCAGAACTTATTTAACAGGTGTTGACACTAAAAAAATTTAGCAGTGTTAATTTAGCAGCTTATTAATTTTAGACCCATCTGTATCCAGTACACACATTCTTTAGGAGTATGGCCGACGTGGTATGCCAATTCCCTCCAGACAAAATCGCCCAAATCAGAACACAAGTTTGTAACATCGTTACTGAAATGGAATTATCGTACCATACCAATAATATGTTTTTATTTTCCCTAGTTTCCTGTGAATTTAATTTAATTTATTTTTGTTATTAAACAAAATAATATTCTTGTAAATTGTTTTACTTAATTAAATAAATAAATTAAACTTACCTTAACGTTAAAAATAGTTTTTCTTATGCAGTAATAGCAAGATTCCGTTTTCTGGTTCTAGGCAGTGTGTCAGTAATATCATCTTTTAGGGTCATTAAAATCTTGTCAAAGATCTCCCTTGAAATCCGAAAGTAACCCATGAACTTTACTTCACAATCTATTAAATGCCTTTTTATTAAAGTTTTGTAACAACCTTCACTCCTCCAATGTACACACATGTTTCTCGGACTGCTACTTTGTCTTTTCATAAGCAGTAGAAATTTTTCTTCCTCCTCCTCCTCAAGTAAAGCACAAATTTCTAAAATATTGTTCATGTTGACACGCCTGCTTTGGTAGTTGCGGCAAAATCAACTGACCACTTCTCCACAGAGACGCTAAACGCTGCGTCGTGACACTGCGTTTGAGCCGCGTACCGCAGAGTTGTGCGTTACGATCAAGAGACCAAAGCTTGACATAGTATTTGCTTAGATAAAAATCCATTTTTTTTAGTTCAATGTTTCTTAGTACTTGTGGCTCTAGGAGATTTGTTTTTTATACTCACATATTGCTGGGTTATTCTTTTTAGAGGTGTCGAATTAAAATACCAGTAATAATTTTACAATATCTATATTTCATATTTTTGTGGGCCAGGTTTTTTTACAACTATAGTCGTCGTTGGCGCTCAGGGCCCGCAGGTGCTGGTCAAGTATAGGCGACTTTGGCGCTCAAAAGGTTAATACTTGGTACTAGTAAAGTACAGTGCACATGATTATATTTTTTATTATATTAATCTTAATCAATTTTTTAAGTTTGCTTTAACATTCTTTGGCTTTTAATTCTTCCTTTTTTTTTCAAAAAATTCAACCGGTAAAATTGGCGGACCGGAAATGGCGTACATTCGATGTAAGCTGATATATATTGTGTGAGTAGATAAGAGTAACAACCCAGTGGTGTTAGCCAAGTTGACTTTTTCAATTTTTAACGCTAATAGAAAACGATAAAAATTGATGAAATAACTTATATAACTAAGTATTTAATTTTACACGTGGTAGACCCAAGCACGAACGGGTCGACTAAGTGCTGTGTCTCGCATGGTAAGATCTTTTGAGAGACTTAGAAGAAGGAGACTTTTTTTTATACTCGCATGTTGCTGGATTATTCTTTTTTGAGAAGTGTAGAATTACAATACCGGAATAATTTTCCAATATATATTTTTCATATTTTTGTGGGCCGGGTTTTTTGTCAACTATAGACGTCGTTGGCGCTCAGGGCCCGCAGGTGTTGGTCAAGTATAGGCGATTTTGGCGTTCAAAAGCTAGCGAACGGCAGAATCGCATATCAGCATAACAGGCCTCCTATAATATGATGTAATCAATCGCCCCATACGTTAGGCCTCGCGCATAATATTTTCATCATCATTATCATTTCATTACAGCCCTTCACAAGTTCACTGCTGAACATAGGCCTCCTCCAAGTAATGCTATAAAGTGCGGTCCTGACCCACCTACATCCATCGACTTCTTGCATGTCTTACCAAGTTGTCACTCCATCTAGTGGGGGTCGCCCTACACTACGCCTACCGGTACCTGGCTGCCACTCGAACACCAATTTTCCTTATCGGCGGTCAGTTTTTTGAGTTATATGGCCGGCCCATTGCCACTTCAGGTCACTAATCCGTTGGGCTATGTCGGTCACTCTGGTTCTACTGCGGATATCCTCATTTCAAAGTTTATTACGCAGAAAAACCCCGAGCGTCCTCATACGGCCAGCAGTGAAGGACCACATCTTAGATTCATAAGTCTTCAAACACACTGGTTGTTCAATTTAGTTTTCAGGTGTTGAGTTATACCTGACGAGATGTGTCGTAATTTCCTAAATGTCGCCCACCCGAGTTGAAGCCATTGATTGATCTCTCGGTCGAAGTTGGACTTATCTAGTCGGACCATTTGTCCTGTAATAGTCGGACTATTTGTCCTGTATAATATTTTCACGCAATCCAAATTAAAAGGGGTCGTGATCTCCCAACTCTACTGTTTTGATGCAAAGGAACCTGTTGAAACTTGTATTGAATACGCCATTCCGCTGTTATGAACTACCATTTTTTTGGGGGAGGCTATACTCCTGGATATCCTATCGCCATGGGGGTAGTAGACAGAAGATCAACTTTACCTCCTACGTCAAACCCTACGCTATTAGCCCTCTTGCCCATTGATAGACACTATAGGTATACACTATTATTACAACCATGATGTCTCCCCTGCCTTGTGTGATATTTTACATTAATTTATAAAACAAGTTATGTTTAAATCAATAAATAAATTATGGTTATATACATTTTAAGATTTAGACACTTAGTTTATTATCAATAAAATAAAATGTTACTATATTTACAACAAGTAATTAAAATATCCATGATTTTGTACAACATGAAAAGGTTTCCAAAAACTCCATATGAAATTAGTTAATATGCTCCCATTTCCATCAATGCATCAATGTGTTCAGTTTCAGGTAAAATATCTATTTCAACTGGCTCAGACTTCAAACCATTTCCATCCTTGTTATCCACAGTAAAGAAGCGGAACAACTTTGATAAGTTAATAATAGAATATGCGGAATGCGCCAAATAATCTTCTACAGCCTCTTTTAATACTTGAAATGCTGATGTTATTTGGGAAGTTGTTCTTGGCTCTGTAAAAGTAAGTGAAAATGTAGTGAAGGAGAAGCAGTTTGAAAATTACATTTAATAAAAAGCAAAGCAAGCAGACTTCACAGTACTGTTTCATACAAAAGCTACATAGGTCACTCAATAAGTTTTGAGATGCTCGAAATTTAAAAATGGAACGCACTCGTGTTATATGTTTCTAAAAAGCAAATTTATTTAAAAATAGGATTCTATAAGCCAATTGATTTTTAATATTGTAAAAAAAAAACAAAATTCATTAATTTTCCTGCATTTAAAAAGATGGATCTTAACCGTGAACATTTGCGAGCTATGATTTATTATGATTTTAAATTTGATTTAACCAAACAATAAAGTTTACAACGTTTAAAATCAGCATTAAGAGACTCAGCTCCATCACGCGCAACATTTTTAGGCAGTTTTCTGAATTCTAAAAAATTAACCTTAAAGATGACCAAAAAAACCTTGCAAACAGCAGTAACGGTAGAAAATGTATGGGTTACTGACATGTTGACGCGAGAAGACACACGAATCACATACACGGAAACATCGTATACATCGAAAAGATTGTAGGCATTAGTTCGGGGAGCATTCATACCATCGTACATCAACATCTTGGAGTGAGGTAGCTTTATTGTCGATGGATCCCTCGTTTGCTCCCCGAAAGGGAAAAACAAACACGTGTGGATTTCTGTCATAAAATGCGTCTACGTTTTGAAAACGGGGCATCTAGGCGTGTTTCAGAAATCGTTACTGGTGACGAGACATGGATCTTCCAATAAGATCCGGAAAATAAAAGGCAATCATTGATATGGGTCTACTCAGGACAGTTACCGACAAAACAGCAAAGACCTCGCAACGTCGAAAAAAATGGTGGCTAGTTTTTTTTCGCGGAGCGGATATTTGTCGACGTCAATGCTGGAAAATTGTAGGTCAGTCAAATATCTGTATGGTATACTATAGTTGCATTATCCAAAGCTTTTCAAGCTGTGCGGGAGAGAAGACCAAAGACAGGGTTTCGGGGAATCATGCTGACAACGTTCGCGACCCATGACGCGCGCGGCATGACGAGGTTCGCCACCCGTCACGTCCTGTCTCCCAGAGAGGCGAAAAGTGGATTGCAGAGGCCCGTCTGGCTACGTTGAATGTATGTGGGGCAATGAATGATAAAATGGATGAAGTATGCGATATGATGTACGATAGAGGAATAGATGTATTGTGTGTAAATGAGACGAAACGGAAGGGGAAGGATGTCACTGCACATGGCATGTATACCGCATACTGGTCTGGTGTAGACGAGATCGAGCGGGCATGCCAGGAAGTAGGTATCATCCTTTCAGAAAGAATGGGCCAATGTGTGAAAGAGTATGAATGTGTAAGCCCAAGATTGCTATGTATATGAATCAAAGTGGACTTAAAGAAGTTGTTTGTGTTAGGGGTCTACGTCCCAGCCATGTCTAAGCCCACTTATATCCGAGAGCAGTTTTGGGAAATGGTAAGGATGGTGTTAATGAAGTGTAATGGAAATGAAAATATTATTATGCTAGGAGATTTTAATGGAAGGGTTGGGGTGAGGAGGCTTGGTTATGAAAGGATATTGGGAACGTTTGGTGATGAAAATATTAATGAGAATGGTGAAAGTCTGCTCACCGTATGTATGGAAAAGAATTCTTTTTGTGACGAACACTTGCTTTCGCCACAAGAGGATTCACATGTATACTTGGGAAAGAGGTGACGATAGAAGCATGATAGATTTCGTAATTGTAGACGAAAGATTGAGGGGCGCAGTGGTAGATACAAGGGTTTACCGGGGTTCTAACGTAGGAACGGATCATTATTTAGTTTTATGCCGAATGAATGGTACTACCACTGCGTTACAGCGTATTAGAACAGAAAGGTTATAAGATGAAGGTGAGAAAAACAAATTCAAATGTAGACTGAAAGAAAATATAAGTGGTTTGGATGAATTATGTATGAAAGAGTTAGACTTGGAGAATGTATGGCAAAACGTAAAGAAAGGTTTAGTGGATACAGCTACCGAAGTATGTGGTGTTAGTAAGAGAAAGAATGAAAGGAAAAACAATACGTTATGGTGGGATGATGAGATACGTATGGAAGTTGAAGCAAAGAAGAGAGCATGGCTAGATTTACTAGCAACAAAGGCTGGTAATTCTAGCGGTACGAATGATGATATTGAAAGAAAAAAGGCAGTCTTTACACATCTAAATAAGAGAGTAAATGAAGTAGTTGAAAGAAAAAAGCAAGAAAGAACGGATAAGAATGATAGAAGAATATCGGATAACTTCCAGGCAAAATGTTCTGGAAACTTGTAAGAACTGCCAGGGGACATTCAAAACAGCCTATGATGAATGCTATAAGAGACGAGAATGGCTATATTCTGAATGATGAAGTTTTGAGTTTAAAGAGATGGAAGGAATATTTTGAAAGCGTGTTTATGAGTGAGGAGACAACGTGTGTACTAAGTGAAGTAGAAACTCCGAAAGAAGAGGAAAGAGGTAGCGAGATAAGTATAGATGAAATAATGAAAGCAATGAAAAGCATGAAAGCAGGTAAGGCTGCCGGATATGATAGAGTTTCACTCGAAATGCTAAGGGCTGGAGAGGAAGTCGTGGCAGGCCTGCTGCACACCTTGTTTAATTTACGCTGGGAACTGAAGCGGGTACCGGTAGACTGGTGCAAAGCCGTGATAGTCCCAGTATATAAAGGAAAAGGGTCGCAGCAGGACTGTAAAAACTACCGTGGCATCAGTGTTCTTAGCATTGTAGGAAAACTGTATGCTAAGGTACTGATTGAAAGGGTCATGAAAGAAACTGATGGAAAAATTTGGGATGTGCAGGCGGGATTTAGAAAGGGAATGGGATGTCACAGATCAAGTCTTTTCCATGCGCATGATCGCGGAGAAGTTTTTGGCCAAAAACCAAAAGGTTTTTTGTGCGTTCATGGACTTGGAAAGGGCCTATGACAGAGTGGATAGGGATGTGCTATGGCAAACACTGAACTCATTTGGGTTTAGCGCTGGCTTGATACAGGCATTGGAGTCTCTTTATAGGGACTCTAGTGCTTGTGTTGTTGTGTTCAACCTATTTATGGACAGTTGTTTGCAAAATTTGAAAGTTGAAGAATGCGGATTAAGAATGGGTGAGTTAACCGTCAAATGCCTTTTTTACGCCGATGATCAAGTTATTCTTGCGTCGTCGGCGGCCGAGTTGCAAATGATGGTTACATTAATGAACAGATCATTAAAAGAAAGGGGTATGGAAGTAAACGCAAGTAAGACGAAGGTTATGGTTTTTGAAAGAGAAGAAAGTAAAACGATTTGTGAAATAAGAATAGAAGGGGAGTTGATCGAGCGAGTAGATGAGTTTGTATATTTAGGCTGCGTATTTAGCAGGGATGGGAGATATGATAAGGATATAGAACGACGAGTGAATGCGGGAAATAGAGTAAATGGAGCCATGCACTCTATTGTGAAGAGTCAAAATGTGTCGAAAAAGGCACGTATGGCAATTCACAATGCTGTGTTGGTCCCTTCATTAACGTATGGTAGTGAAAGTTGGGTGTGGCAGAAGAAGCACGAGAGTAGAATGAATGCAGTAGAAATGCGGTCATTAAGGAGTATGTTAGGGCTGAATCTGAATGACAGGGTAAGAAATTGTGTAATAAGAGAAGAGTGTGGTTTGCAAGATAATGTTGTGACCAGGATTAAGAAAGGAATGCTTCGGTAGTTTGGTCATGTGGAAAGAATGAATGAGGAAAGAGTGACAAAGAAAATTTATGTTGCTGAAGTGAATGGCAGAGTCGGAAAGGGACGTCCTAGGCGAAAATTTATCGACCAAATTCGCGACTTATTGAAAACGGGCCAAATTAGGAGTACCCTTATCCGACGAGCATGTATGCATAGGTGTATGGATGTGAAGGAGGCGAGAGAGGTGTGTCAGGATCGTGCCAAATGGAAGTCTGTAGTCTCTGCCTACCCATCTGGGTGACAGGCGTGAGTGTTTATGTATGTATGTTATGTTTATGTTATGCTGCATCACGATAACGCCTCTTCACATACCTCCCTTAGAACAAAAACATTTATTGAGGAATCTAGTGTTGAAAATCTAAGTAACCCACCCTACAGCCCTCCTTAGCTCTTTGTGATTTCTTTTTGTTCCCAAGAGTCAAAGAAAAAATAAAAAGCAAGCTTTTTTCAAGCGCCGAAGAAGCCGTGGCTGCGCCTACGAAGAAGCAATTTCCGACCTGTCAGGTCAAGACTGGCAAAAGTGTTTTCAGAGTTGGTTTAGGCGAGTGGAACTTTGTATAAAACATGATGGAGAATATTTTGAAAAGACGTAAAATAAATATTAATAGTATCTAGAATACTTTTTGTATATCTCTAAACTTATTGAGGGTCCTACATATTAAATTATGAAGTGTGAATTATTTCATTCTTTTTAGTTTTTGAGGTAGTTTTTACTTTTTATATAATGGTGTGAGCAATACCATAAGGTCAAGATAACAACTACAATATATAAATAGTCAACTGCTTAAATATTTACATTAAAAACTTAAACCCTTATTTTCCACTTTTAGGGTTAGATTTTTTTATATTTAGATATTTTATTTCCATGAGGTAGACTATTCATTAAAAATAATGATGAAAATGGGTTCGCAATTGGTTAAGGTACTGCGTTATATACAAAAAACGAACATACAGTCGAATTGAAAGCCTCCTTCTTTTTTTGGAAATAATAATATATCAATCTAATCATAAAACAACAAAAATTTAGGGTAAAATTGACGATAAGTTCTTGGTGATAAATACTTACTTGCTGTAGTGTGTTTACTAAGATCGAACAGGTACAAAAAGAAGTTGACCTGTAAATACAAGTCTTTTTCAGTATATTCCCTAAACATGACTCCTTTCTCGCACTGCCTACACAGTGGATATCCCCCTGCAAATGTTTGCGGTAACCTCGCAGTGCGGTAACCACAAGCAGGATCCTCACAGGATATCCAACCAGCATAATATTGAGCGTGATATTGTCTTATTTGTAAAGCCAACTGATTCTGAATACACGCCAAATAATCCACTGGCTTCAAAGTACATTTATCATTTTGACATTTTTCTAAAAATGTAACACTATCTTTATCTACTTTCAAACACGTTTCTCGTATTTTATTTTCAGTCTTACAGTTTTCATTTATGCAGACAAATGTGAATTCTTTACAATATCTATATTTTTCTTGTTCATTTTCAACTTCGTATGTATCTGAGTTGGTGTTGTCTTTTCTAATAATTTGTTTGTAGCCCGAAGGGTCTAAGCCAAGGCAGTCAGCGACGCGAGCTGGGTCCATTCCTTCAATAGGTTCGCATATACGAGATATCACTGGATGTAGCTGATGTGCTAAATAATACTTGTAATCGACTTTTAAATGTTCAGAATTTTTTAATTCTTCAATATGATAAGCCCTCTGCGTAGCCGAATTGGCTGTGCCGTCTTCACAAATTATGTATGGCACTATATCTCCCTTTTTGAAGCGTCTGCTATTTTTGCTGTTAAGCCGCAAAGCGACCTGAACATGCGGCTGCGAATTTTTATCGGGATATTCGTTGGGATTTTTCGTCAGTTGTTTTGTTATAGTTAATAGTGACAACGGAATTTTGTTGCCGACTAAATCTTCTCTCAGCTTATTCAGATGCATTTGTATATTCTCCAATCTGTCATCAGCAGATTGTTCGGATAGTATTTGACTTAATATAAATTTGCCTGCCTCAGCCGCTAACTGTGACCAATCGCGACGCACAATGTCTAAACCTTTGTGTTCCTGAGTTAAAACGAATTCTCCATTTTTATTTTTACTTATGACAACAGCGGCATATTTTTTCTTTTTCAGCAAAAGCAAATATTTGAAGACTCCATCAATATCGAGTTCTATTTGTTTGTACTTTTTGTTAATTTCCCTTTTTAGATCATTACCGATTTTGAACACGTAATCATAATCGAGACAGTTAGTGTTTATCATGAGACTGTCAGTATCACCATACACAACTTCGTAGTTCAACTTTTGGACGATTTCTTTGGTGTCCATTAGAATTTCTCTCCCTTTCATAGTAACTAACGCCGCCAGCGGCTTAGCATAAAACCTAGAATGGGTGAAACCGAGACACCCATACATTGAATTTGCTGTGAGCTTTAATGCAGTTTGTCTGATATTATACTGCATATATTGGTCAGGTAGTAAATCGGGCGACTTCATCAATTTCTTGACTTCTCGCCTACTCTCAACTAGTTTTCTAATTTGTGTCGGCAGCACACCAAACTCTGAATTAGGTCCAGGTAGGACAAGATTGTTTAAATCATCATCGGACGCGGCGGCATTCTTTCTTTTAATAGTCGTAAAACAGATGTTATATTCTTGAATAATACTCGGGTATAAGGAATTGAAATCCATGAGAAGAACTAGTTTGTCATAAAAACCTTTTTTGGGGTCTAACACGAGACCACCTGAATAGGCAGCTTTCTTCTTGCCTTGCTTCTTGGACACATTCTCATCGTGTTCATCGTTGTCGCCATCGTCAGCTACCGCTCTTTTACCGTACACTTTATCTGGCACAATAAAACCTTTCTCGGTGAAAGCGTGAAGTAATAGGAATTCGTTTCTTTCCGATCTGCCGCCCATTAAAGTGCGAGACATGATGTTACCCGCAATTTGAGTGATTTGTAACGCAAGAGGTATTACGTTCAGTTCGCACATTATTTTGAGAATGTACGATGCATCATGCATATTTAAAGTCACCAGTTGTAATAAATCTCTGCTGGTTTCGTAGTACCGTGGTATATCCTCAAGTGCTATTTCCACTCGGTCGCCTTCTTTCATTTTCAGGACACTGACACATAGTGTATCCAGATCGAAACTCCTCGAGCGAATTAGTTCCATTGCCGAAAGTTTAATGTCACAGACCAATCTTCCGAGAAACGCGTCCTTTGTTGCAAATTTCTTTTGCGGGGCAACCGATCGCTTGAGCCGCCCCAGTCGTGACCAATTAGGTATGCGCAGATCTAAAATGTTCCCCATGAGCAGGTCCTGTTGAAACCCTTGCATGTCGTGTCCAACAACAAGATCTGGATCTAGCTTCCAAAACTGCACCATAAAGTAATTTAGCAGTTCCCTCTCCGTGTCGCATTTTGTAAGTTTTGTAATTTTGTATTGCGGTAAATTTTGCTTTAGATCCAATGGCCAAAGATCATTGCACTTTGTCATAACTGAAATAGTAGTATAAAGATTTTATTAAAAGGCTAACAGAAAAACGAATTGCAAGGACAGAACAAATTCTTAGATCAATTCTTACCGCAGAAGTGTTGATGAAAAGGAGGGTTTGGTGGAGGCTTATGAATAGGAAAGCCGTTGTGCACTAAGCAGCTAAGCATTAATATTTTCGTTTTGTTCGTTTTATGATCCATAACAGTTCTCATATGAATCTGGAATAATTTAAAATTAAGCTGGCAAATAGAAATAATTTTTTTTTAATTATTTTCTGCATATACCAAAAATAAGTGTAACTGACACTTAAGTGATTTGTGTTAAGTGATAAGATGCAAAATAAAGTTAACACATGAATAATAAAGACTGGTTTCATCTTATGAAGCTGCAATTTAAAGTGCCGAGAAGTACCAGTGCGATGCGGTTGTGTATGTGCTTCATTTTGAAACCATGACTCTCTTAAGCTCCATGAAGTTTGGGTTGTTGGATTGTGTAAATGTATCTATATATATTTTTTATACGTGGTAGAGCCATGCTGCAGTTATATTAGTAGTATAGTTGTAGCACGAATGGGTCGGCTCGACCGGGGAAGGACCACGCTCTCACAGAATACCAGCGTGAAATAGTAGCTTAATACTGCTGTATTTCGTATGGTGAGTGTGGAGAACCGGAGACCCTCTTTACTGGAAACGAGGCATTCCATCTTAGTCCTCACGGGTGACAACGCATATGCATTTTGATTCGTAATCGAGGATAGATGTAGATGTCTATGGGCCACAGCAACCACTTATCATCAGGTGGACTGTGTGCTCGTTTGTCACCCTATCCTATATAAAAAAAAAATCTTTTTTATATGTTAATATCCTTAAGTTACAAAATGTTATGGTTACTGTTACAGACTACCAAAAGTCCACTGCTTAGCATAGGCTTTGCCTTATAGTAAAAATATTAGCCATAGTTGCCGCGCTTCGCATGTGGGTTGGCACCTGCAGTATTTTTATTCGGGAACTTTTTTAAAGCATTGGGTGACAAACAAGCACACAGTCGACCTAATGGTAAGTGTATGCTGTGGCCCATAGACATCCACATTTATCCTCAATTAACAATCAAAATGCAAATGCGTTGTCACTCCTGGTGACTAAGATGGAATGCCTCGATTCCAGTAAAAAGGGTCTCTGGTTCTCCACACTCACCATACGAAATACAGCAGCATTAAGCTACTATTTCACGCTGGTATTCTGTGAGAGCGTGGTCCTTCCCCGGTCGAGCCGATCCATTCGTGCTACAACTATACTACTAATATAACTGTAGCATTCCATCTTAGTCCTCACGGGTGACAACGCATCTGCATTTTGATTCGTACACGAGGATAGATGTAGATGTCTATGGGCCACAGCAACCACTTACCATCATGTGGACTGTGTGCTCGTTTGTCACCCTATCCTATAAAAAAAATATTATAATAACTACTTACAGTTGCAACAACAATTGGTGGGGGTTCCAAATCCTTGTCATTCCTTATAACATTGATGTATTCCATTTTTTCACAAGCTGCTTCTAGTTTGCACCATGACACTTTCGCTTGTACGTTCTCTGGCTGCTTTACTTCAAGCCAGCAAGGACCTTTGATTTTTCTTTCCAACAAGAAAGTTTCCAGTGAAGATGTGTTGATACCGAATATATGAGAGTAAGTTAAGCCCTTTTTACTTGCAGATGGTGGAGGGAATGTCGCCTAAAAATAATAAATAACTATTATTTCTCACATTAACATTAAAATTCTAAATATAAGTAATGAATAACCCTATAAAATTTTATATTATTAAATACCATTTTTCAAATGTTTTTTTACTTTATGCAACATTTTTAACTTCCCGCTAACAAAATTTAAAATTTTCAAAAATGGGGAAGTTATTGGTTTCACCTCGATTTTCGAAAATCGAGTTTTCATCAGATCTCTCTCTCTCTCTGTGTGTGTATGTGTGTGTGTGTGTGTGTGTGTGTGTGTGTGTGTGTGTCTGTGTGTGTGTGTGTGTCTGTGTGTGTGTGTGTGTGTGTGTGTGTGTGTGTGTGTATGCGTTGCGTGCGTGCGTGCGTGCGTGTGTGCGCGCGAGCGTGTGTGTGTGTGTGTGTGTGTAAGTATGTAAACCTTGAATGTCTTGATCGATTGAGATGCGGTTTGCGTTCTAAAGATCTAAATGTGGAATAGATTTGGTGATTAAGTAGATATTGAGAATTCTCAATAATGAAAATTTTGAAAAACTGTTTTTTTGGAATAACTTTTTAACAGTTTTACCGATCGATTTCGAAACCTAATCAGCTCTTAACCTCAAAAATGACGTCGAATGCCGTTTGAAAAATAAAAATCGGTTCATTCGTTCGTGAGATATCGAAGGAGAAAGAATAAAAAAAACGTTCTTTTAACATAACTTCGAGATTTCGAAACATAATCCAAATCTCGAAGTTATGTAAATGCAAAGCGCTCCAAATTGCACCATATTTGGAGCGCTTTGCATTTGAAATTAGCGAGAAGTTCCAGGGATAGCCTGCAGGGTCAACCAATTTTTTTTGTTAAATTCTCTTAAAATTATTAGAATATTAGGACATTAGGATTTTTTCCTGTATTATGAAGGCAGTTCATATAAATTGCAAAAGGAAAGAAAACCAAGCCTCAGAACCAGGCCTTACAAATACTAGTTCTGTGATGTATTCGAATCCGCGGGCCTCAGCGCTGCAATTGCATGTTAAGGCCACTGCGCCAAAAAGCCGCTTTTAAACTAATTTATAAACATATTACATATTGATGTTTTTTTGGACGATGTCAAACTCGACTTAAAATAATGCCATTCAAGACATGTGCTTTACAACGTCTTCACTTAATGGTACCATTGGAAATGTCGGAATAAGTTGAGGTAAACACAATTAAACTTTTAAAAATGATATTAATGCAATATGTAGTAGATATAAAATACAGTAAAGTAAGTAAAGTAGAGTCTACTATGTTCAGCAAACGCTCTCCATTACCCTCTCGGAAATGATAGAGTTATTGAGCAATTATTCCGTCAGACTACTCCAGTGCGTGTGTGTGCTGATTTACCACGTGCTTGGCGGTGAAGAAAAACATCGTGAGGAAACCTGCATGTTTGAGAAATAAGAACAAAAAACATTTTGAAGACGTGAAGTCATGTTTGAGAAATAAGAACAAAAAACATTTCGAAGACGTGAAGTATCACCTAGGCAATGTTCGCCGCATTGGGCCAGCGCGGCGAACATTGCCTTGCTCTAAAACTCTCTCTGTGCCCAGCAGTGAGACGTATATAGACTGTTACTTAACTTTTTTTTTACTCCGGTGCGTTAGCAAACTCTAACTTCAAAATATTTTATTTCTCAAACACGATGTGTTTCTAGTTCGGCGAGTACGTGAGTATATAAATATAAGAAATAATTAATTGTTACTTACGGAATATTTAACTTCTAAATAGTCACACTGCGCTGGTATATCGGGGAGGTTGAAACAATAACTTTTTGTTACTTTGCGTGACTTAAATTCTTTAAGACCTAATTCACTTGCAACTGTTTCGTTGAACTCCTGATACATATCCATCATTGTTACCTCTTGATCTGTAGGTTCCAATGTCACCGGATCTAATTTCTATAACACAAAATTTAAATAGTAGGTAAAATAGCACTACACAATATGTAAAAAAAAACCCTGTTCGATCTGTGATGGTGCTCATGAATGGGTTGTTTCGACCAGGGACCAACAACACTCTCACAGAACAACAGTGTAAAAAAGTATCAAAATGCTGGTGTGTTTGCATTTGGTGAGTGTAGAGAATGGTAAATAAACATGTTAGTCCTTTACACCATACACTTACTATCAGGTGGATTGTGTGCTCGTTTGAAAAAACATATTGTTTTTTTTATTATAGGATATGGTGACAAACGAGCACAGTCCACCTGATGGTAAGTGGTTGCTGTGGCCCATAGATATCTACATCTATCCTCAATTATGAATCAGAATGCAGATGCGTTGTCACCCGTGAGGACTAATATGGAATGCCTCGTTTCCAGTAAAAAGAGTCTCGGTTTTCTACACTCACCAAATGAAACACAGCAGCATTAAGCTGCTATTTTACGCTGGTATTCTGTGACAGCGTGGTCCTACCCCGTGGAGTCGACCCAATAGTGCTTCAACTATACTACTAATATAAAGGCAACATGGCTGTACCACGTATGAAATGTATTTACTCGTATGTTGTGTTAAACACGGGTTTCCTTTAAGCAAATGTCACATGGTCCTAAGCCGTTCACTTTCTGTATCTCTTACCAGGTCATATTTATTTAAATTGGTAAGTGAAGTGTAAGGCGACTCCAAAAATTTAGTGACCACTAGACTTCGCATACTAATATGAGGCTGTCACTCGAGAATTTTCTCATCAGTTATGTCTTCAAGTTATTTTTTTATGTAATGAATTATTATGGATTTTTTTTAATGGATGACCCATTGCCATTTCATTTATACACAGACATCCATTATGAAGTTTATCACGCACAGAAAGTGGCCTATGTTTAGCAATAGACTTGTGATGGACTGTACGTGGCTGGATGTATTTTTTTTATAGGACAGGGTGACAGTGACAAACAAGCACACAGTCCACCCGATGGTAAGTGGTTGCTGTGACCCATAGACATCTATATCTATCTTCGATTACGAATCAAAATGCAGATGCGTTGTCACCCGTGAGAGCTAAGATGGAATGCCTCGTCTCCAGTAAAAAGGGTCTCCGGTTCTGTACACTCATCATACGAAACACAGTAGCATTAAGCTACTATTTTACGCTGGTATTCTGTGAGAGCGTGGTCCTTCCCCGGTCGAGCCGAGCCGACCCACGACAGAGACTAGAAAGTCAGGTTAATGATAAATTATAAAAGTATAAATAAATATTACAATCTAAGACATAATTAAAAAAAGACTTACATATTCTCTTGGTAAAAGAAATAACTGTCTGTTTACGTTCTTCACAACCAAACAGCATGATACACAACCAGCTTGCTTATTAGATGGATCAACATAGGTCTTTCCAAATAGATACACAACTCCAGGTTTAACAAATCTATCTTCCCAGGCATCCAGCCAGTAGAATTTAAACACTTTTTCACCATTACTATTTGTCTGAAGAGGTAATTGTCCATCCGTTTGGATTGATTGAACATTTTGATTTTCATTGAACTGCTCTGTCCAGGTAGTAGACAATGTTTTTAATTCTTTTGGAGGTTCTTTTTTAACCACTGGAAATATTTCGAATTCTTCATTTAAAAACTCCTCTGCAACATCAGTTATAGTGTCAGCTGTACTGGTTATTTCTTTCCTAACTTCTGGACGAGGAACTGGAGTTGGATTGTTGCTAAAATCATCATCGAAATCTATTTCTTGCGTTTGAAACTCTTCTATATTTTGAGTAGCAGAGTCTTCGAGTTCCCGTTTTATTTCTTTATCAATATTCCATTCTGGTTTCTTTGGTTTTGTATGACCATTAATAACAGTATTTTGTACTTCAGCTTTTTTCTGCAATTGTGTTTAGATTTTAAATATACAACACGTAACATAATTAACGCACTTTGAGAAAGTAGTTTGTTCAGAATCGTTTGCTGAATCGATTCCTATCATTTTTAATATAGGTAATTTTTTATCCCAAAAATAAATAAAATTACGTAAATTACAGTCACAGATTTACACAACCCTACACGTGTCCCCCGGGTGGTGCTAAACGAGCGACAAAGCCGATAAAATTGACTCGGCTCCTCGCCGTATCGTAGCGGCGTAAAATCTACCACCAACCCTTGTTCGCACCATGACTCGAGAAATAAAAGAAATGGCCCCGAGTTCCCGGCGCCCCTTAAATGGGGCAGGGGTGCGAAGAATCTCCGGGAGAAAAACCGGCGACGAGGTTCGCCACCCGTCACGTTCTGTCTCCCGGAGGGGCGAAAAGTGGATTGCGGAAACCCGTCTGGCTACGCTGAATGTATGTGGAGGAATGAATGATAAGATGGATGAAGTATGCGAAATGATGAATGACAGAGGAATAGATGTGTTATGTGTGAATGAGACGAAACGAAAGGGAAAGGATGCCACTGCACATGGCACGTATACCGCGTATTGGTCTGGTGTGGGCGAGACCGAACGGGCATGCCAGGGAGTCGGTTTCATCCTTTCAGAAAGAAAGGGACGATGTGTGAAAGAGTATGAATGTGTAAGCCCGAGACTGCTATGGATACGAATGAAAGTTGGCTTAAAGAAGCTGTTCCTACTAGGGGTATACGCCCCAGACATGTCTAAGCCCACTTACATCCGAGAGCAGTTTTGGGACATGGTAAGGATGGTGTTGACAAAATGTAAGGAAAATGAAAATATTATTATGTTAGGAGACTTTAATGGAAGGGTTGGGGTGAAGAGGTCTGGTTATGAAAGGATATTGGGAACGTTTGGTGATGAAAGTATAAATGAGAATGGTGAAGACCTCCTCACCGTATGTGCGGAAAAGAATCTTTTTGTGACGAATACTTTTTTTCGTCATAAGAAGATTCACATGTATACATGGGAAAGAGGTGATGATAGAAGCATGATAGATTTCGTAATTGTGGATGAAAGAATGAGGAGCGCAGTCGTAGATACAAGGGTTTACCGGGGGTCCAACGTAGGGACGGATCATTACTTGGTCTTATGTCGAATTAATGGTCTTTTCAAGCGTTGGCGGCATCGGACATCTGTATCTACCACTGCGTTACAGCGTATAAGAATAGAGAAGTTACAAGATGAAGATGTGATAGAGAAGTATAAATGTAGACTGAGAGAAAATATTAGATGTTTGAATGAGTTGTGTATGAATGATTTAGACTTGAATACTGTGTGGGATATTATTAAGAAAGGTTTGGTGGATACCGCCACCGAAGTATGTGGTGTAAGTAAGAGAACAAATGAAAGGAAAGTAATACGTTATGGTGGGATGATGAGGTACGGGTGGAAGTTGAATCAAAGAAGAAAGCATGGTTAGATTTACTAGCAACCAAAGCTGGTAATTCTTCTGGTATGAATGATGAGATTGAAAGAAAAAAGGCAGAATTTAGACGTCTAAATAAGAGAGTAAAAGAAGTTGTTGAAAGGAAAAAGAAAGAAAGAACGGATAAGAATGATAGAAGGATATCTGATAATTTCCAGGCTAACATAAAAATGTTCTGGAAACTCGTAAGAACTGCCAGGGGAAATACAAAACAGCCTATAATAAATGCTATAAGAGACGAGAATGGATGTATTCTGAATGATGAAGTTTCGAATTTAAACAGATGGAAGGAATACTTTGAAAGCGTGTTTATGAGTGAAGAGTCGTATGAATTAAATGAACTAGAAATTCCGAAAGAAGTGGAAAGGGGTATGGAGATAAGTGTAGATGAAATAATGAAAGCAATGAAAAGCATGAAAGCAGGTAAGGCAGCTGGATATGATAGAGTATCACTCGAGATGCTAAGGGCTGGAGAGGGAGTGGTGGCAGGCCTGCTGTACACCTTGTTTAATTTATGTTGGGAATTAAAACGGGTACCGGATGACTGGTGTAAAGCAGTTATAGTACCAATATATAAAGGAAAAGGGTCACAGCAGGACTGCAAAAACTACCGCGGTATCAGCTTGCTTAGTATTGTGGGTAAACTGTATGCTAAGGTGTTAATTGAAAGAGTTATGAAAGAAACTGATGGAAAAATTTGGGATGTGCAAGCGGGTTTTAGAAAGGGAATGGGGTGTACAGATCAAGTCTTTTCCATGCGCATGATTGCGGAGAAGTTTTTGGCCAAAAACCAGAAAGTTTTTTGTGCGTTCATGGACTTGGAAAAGGCTTATGACAGAGTGGACAGGAATGTGTTATGGCAAACACTGAACTCATATGGGTTGAGCGCTGGTTTGATACAGGCATTAAGGTCTCTTTATAGGGACTCTAGTGCTTGTGTCAGGATCAATGGGGTCTACTCGGACTGGTTTGGCATCCAAAAAGGTGTCAGACAGGGCTGTGTGGCTTCCCCTTGGCTGTTCAACCTATTTATGGACCGGTGTTTGCAAACTTTGAAAGATGAAGAATGTGGGTTAAGAATGGGCGAGTTAACCGTCAAATGCCTTTTGTATGCCGATGATCAAGTCATACTTGCGTCATCGGCGGCAGAGTTGCAAATGATGGTTACATTAATGAACTGGGAATTGAAAGAAAGGGGAATGAAAGTGAACGCAAGTAAGACGAAAGTGATGGTTTTTGAAAGAGAAGAAAGCAAAACGGTATGTGAAATAAGAATAGAAGGAGAGTTAATTGAGCAAGTGGATGAGTTTGTGTATTTGCGATGTGTATTTAGCAGGGATGGTAGATATGATAGGGAAATAGAACGACGAGTAAATGCAGGGAATAGAGTGAATGGGGCAATACACTCTATTATGAAGAACCAGAATGTGTCAAAACAGGCACGTATGGTAATTCATAATGCTGTGTTAGTCCCTACTTTAATGTATGGTAGTGAAAGCTGGGTGTGGCAGAAGAAGCACGAAAGTAGAATAAATGCTGTAGAAATGCGGTCTTTAAGGAATATGCTAGGGTTTAATCTGAATGACAGGGTGAGAAATTGCGTGATAAGAGATAAATGTGGTATGCAAGATGATGTTGTGACCAGGATTAAGAAAGGAATGCTTCGGTGGTTTGGTCACGTAGAAAGAATGAATGAGGAAAGAGTGACAAAGCAAATTTATATGGCAGATGTGAATGGCCGAGTCGGAAAGGGACGCCCTAGAAAAAAGTTTATCGACCAAATTGGCGATATTTTGAAAATGGGCCACGTTAGAAGTACCCTTAACCGACGAGCATGTATGCGTAGATATATGGATGTAAAGGAGGCGAAAGAGGTATGTCAGAATCGTGCCAAATGGAAGTCCGTAGTCTCTGCCTACCCCTCTGGGTGACAGGCGTGAGTGTTTATGTATGTATGTATAATATACTAATTGGGGTGTCTGAGAGTGTGCGTTAATTACGTTACATATTGTATACATAGAATAAAGATAGACAAAGTTTTCTGCTGTAATATTTTCATTTTATTTATAAATAATTGAAAATATTGGTAGTTGATAAAAATATACCATATAAGACAAATAATTTTATCGTATTTTTCTCTTGTTAGGTGGTAGCTTATAGAAAACGAATCCAAAATCAATTTTTTTTTTTAAGAAATGTACCTTACAATTAAATGTCAGCTGAAATTGGTTTGAAGACATTTCTTCTTGAGATACTAAAAAAAAACGAAAAGAAGTTCAACAACGTACTAATGTACATAACCCCATATAGACAGATATTGGAGTGTGGTCTATCGAAACATAAATATAATTAACGAAATTTGGAATTTCAAACATGAGACCAAAATACAATAAGTTTAAAACATACTATAACTATAACCGTCAATAGAAAAATGTCCTTTGCTGATATGGTTAAAACAAAAAATAATTACTTCAGAAAAAATAAAACATTCAGTTCCATTGCAATTTACCCGGAGAATAAATTAAAAACTAGTGAAGTCACAAAATCTCTTGTCCAAAAAAGTTATATCCTCCGAACAATTGAAATCACACCTAATCGAGGCGTTACAATGAAACAAAGGACGACATTGAAAAACTAAAAAAATCTACCCAGCTTAGTAGTTCAGGCACAGAATAAATAATAGTACTACGTACAGAAGTTGCACTCCTTTGATGTCGACTGCTTACCGACGTTTAATAGCCTACATTATTATTATTAATCAGATAAATCGCACACGCAAGCTAAATAAAACTTTATCGCTGCGCGCTAGTGTCCATATTACTTTGCATCTTTTTTGTCACGGCGGACTTTCCGTGGTTATTAAGGGATGTCAATAGAAAGTAAAAAAATACATTGCGACATGTTAATTATGTTACTTAGGTGAAGTACCACATGTGAGTTCTGCGATGCCTAACGCATGCAAATTGCAAGGTCATTCGTCGGGAATCGTAACGCTTGGGAGAAATAGGTAGATAGTGTAAACAACAAATAAACCTGAAATACGATTTCTAACAGAAATGTGATGTGATGTATTTAGTTAAAAATCTTGTTAATATACAAAGTTTTAATTTCAGTATTTTGTGTTATTATAACTCAAAATATTTTAATTACAAAAGACAAGTATAGGTATGTACCTAAGTAAATACTTGGATAGTGAAGTAAATTTTAACTAATTGTTGTAATGAAGTACTTAGGTATTTCTTCTGTAGACCAAATTACTACTTTATTCTTTTTTGCTGTGAGTACCTATCTAACAAAAAAATTAAATAAATTTTTGAACCTTTCATGACTTCCTTCTAAAATTCTTCGGTAACTTAAAGAATGATATGAAGCCTTTTGTTGGTCATTTCATTTAGTATCCATCTAAGCAACAGTTATAGTAGGAACGACGTTTTGCTATTATAATTTATCAAATAGGTAATATACATAATACCTAAGTATATAATTTTTAAAATACATTAAAACTTTTTCAACTATTTTTACCTACAATTAAATATACTAAACACTAAACAAAAACTATTTCAATAACTATTTACATAAAACTATTTACGTAAACAGCACGTTAATCGGGTAGAAAGGAAGCACTTTAACGCAGCTTTATTTTGGAAGTGCTAGCTGAAATCAGAAAGGCATTTATCAACCAGAAGCGAGTCTTCATAAATTGGACGTCGTGCCCAGTTCGTGACTTCACACTAGTACCAGGTGCTTCAAATCACCTGGTACAACAGTACGGATATGCTGCAAGAATTTGCCTGGAAACTATCGACACATGTAGATGTTGTGGTGAATTAGGATATCAGTCAAATGCTTACATTAAGAAAGTTGATCCAGAATGTCTGCGTTTTAAAAAACCGAGTAACCACAAAACAGGTGACCCCAAATGTCCGTCTAGGAAGACGGCTGAAAATAGGTACTTACATTAATTCCATGGATTATAATGAGAACGCCTAAGGGCGCCACCGTTCATCTTAATCGTTTTACCCTAATCTATAAGTTTTACTTTATATGTGTTTTTTTCTCTTTTATATTTTTTATTCCTATTGTTAAGTAATCACGTATTAATAGAAAATAATAAGTTAAGTAAAATACAATCGATGCTATCTGTTCAAAAACATGTGAAATTGATATGTGCAAGAAATATCTCTTCACGCCTGCGAACTCTCTTACTATTTTAACACAGAACATTCATAGTATAAATACAAACATGGATAATTTCTATATCTTCCTTCGAAGATTGGACACGGACTATGACGATATCATACTAACAGAATGTTGGCTGTCTAAAAGCCAAAATAACCTGCCATCAATGCCAGGATACAATACTTTTAATAGCAATACTGTATCTAACCAAAATGACGGTGTAAGTAGTCTTCGCGAAAAAAAAATACGAGTAAACATATCAGTCGAAGAACCTAACATGCTAGATTGTAGTAGGTTATTGATGAAAGTGGGTCATGAAACTGCTATCATTGCTGTTTATAGACCTTGTGGTATAAAAAAATAGACAATTTTATCACGTCATTAGACGGCACATTTAGGCAACTTATTACACACTTAGCAACTGTCGCCATTCAAAAATATAGTGTTAACAAGTGATATGAATATAGATTCCAAACCAGAAGCCGGTGAAGGCGGAGCAAGACTACTTTAATGTATGTGAATTAGGAAAGTAACAGGTTTATGAATTATTTTCAAAGTAAATCCATATTATTGAATATGCAATATGGTTTCAGGCCAAAACTGTCCACTGCTGATGCTTCAGAGGAAATAACCGATTATATCTCTCAAGAATTAGATAAAGGAAACCAATCAATTGGCATTTTCCTTGACCTAGGAAAAGCTTTTGATACAGTTTCTATACCCATAGGTATTTGAGAGTAAGCACCTTCAACTTTTAGGGAACTTTATAGAAAATATATATCAATGCATAAAAATCGAAAAGTCATTTTGGCGTGCCTCAAGGAAATATATTAGGACCAACCGTATTTTTGATGTATATAAATGACCTTTGCAATCTCGAACTTAACTCAGGGAAAATAAAATCTTACGCAGATGATACCGTGCTCCTTTTTTCTGTAAATACAGTAGACAAGGTTTATTTATGTGCACAGCAAGGTTTTAATAGGGTTAATAAATAGCCCCAACAAAACATTGAATCTGAATGAAGACAAAACTTAATATATTTATTTTTCTATGTGCAGCATATAACCATTTCAGAAATTTATCCAAATCAATGTTGCTTATTCGCAGAGTCTACATGTAACTGTCCAGTTATTTTTAATATAAAAACTATAAATACCTTGGAATAGTTATAGATACTACATTTACACTTAAAACCTAATTAAACCACCTGTGCAATAGAGTTTGTAAACTAATGTTTGTTTATAAAAATATTCGATCTTTTGCTGATATTAAGGTAGTAAAGAAAGTATATTTCGCAATATGTCAATCAATTCTCACCTATTGTATAACTTATATAAATCCTATAATGTCCTCTCAGTGCGCCAGTTATTCGTCATGAGTATGTTACCAAAACAGCACTTAAAATTGCCCTATAGAAGAGAGCTCACTGATAAAAGGCGCAAGGATAAAGCAATTGAAAATAACATTATAATAAGGCATTCTTTCATGCATAGAATTTTTACATTCCTTGGCCTTTTTCTGTATAATCAAGTCAATGCAATTTTGTACATGTGTTCATTAAAAATGGCAGATTGTAAAATGTAATTCGAACATGGTTACAAAATTTGTCATATGATGATACGGAAAAATTGCTGATTGTTTTAAGTTAATTAATATCATAAATTAATGATAATATATTTTACTGAAATAACCTTAATTAGTTGCTACCTATATTATTCATTGTAAATAAGAAACAGAAAATATTTGTTAATG
The DNA here is from genome assembly GCA_036936625.1 of Parnassius smintheus behrii. Lineage (NCBI taxonomy): Eukaryota > Metazoa > Arthropoda > Insecta > Lepidoptera > Papilionidae > Parnassius > Parnassius smintheus. The sequence continues at coordinate 20,772,176 of JAUPFT010000001.1, forward strand.
TATCTGTTAGCACATACACCTGAGATACAGGTTTATCCTAGTTCAGGTGCCTGTGAGTGTAGAGTTTACACTACTAGGTCTAGTCTTGTCTACACCGAATACTATTTTAAACTTTTTTTATACTATTTTATACTATTTTAAACTAAGACATTATTTGAATTGTACAGTTTATTGAAATAAAACTTATTACTATTATTATACTGTTACCACAGCCAGTTGCGTATTACGTCACACTGTACGAGAATGTTCGAAATAGGTATCAGTGGCCTTGGTCAAGTAAAAAAAACGACGGGCTGCACTCCGGGCGTGCCAGCAGAAGTGAAAACTTGAATATTAACGTTGTGCATTTTCGATATTTTGGAATGGTTAGGGAATAATTTTATACAAATTGCTTTAATTATCAGTATAAAAGTACTATCATTTATGTGGTAGAATACAATATTTATTTATTACGCTATCGTACACAACTAAACGACACGGCAGGCGCAGGCATTCATTTTCGCCACGCCGTAGAAAGAGAGGGATACTTTCTCTCCTATGCCGCGCCGGCTGTCTTTTTCTCTCTATCCGTCTTACGCATTTTCGATCAGGGTCACGTGTCCTGACGCGAGTTTAACATTTTTTACCCATTACACAAAAGTGTACAACGCCGCTAAAGAAGTTTTTACTTCAAAAAAATGTGTAGACTTGAAAATTGATACTGCTTTGACTATTAATGCAAGCAAGAAGCAACCTTATGTCGACGCATAAATAAAAACTTTATTCCTTTGGATATTCTTATTGTTACATTACCATGAGTGTTCTAGTACTTTCCGGTCGAAAGAGTGGAATGACCTGGATTGGCCTAGAAAGTTCTTTATTCATTTTATCGAGTACAACACATCTATATTTCATCTTAAACGGCATTTTTACTCACCCGACACGTAAAAATAGTATATCAAAGAAAAATTATGGTAGGTACTTACATTGTTATCTGCTTCTAAGGCTTTTGAAGTCTCTTCTGTTTTAATTGGAACTGGCTTTTTAATACTTGTTGATAGGCTTTTGAAATAATTTTGAGCTTCTTTCTTGTTATTCTCTATAACATGAGATTTGCTAGGAGCAATTGTCTTAGGTTTAATAACAGAAGTTGCTGCACTACCATCTAAATCAGACATGATGTCTGAGAGTATATTGTCTTCAGAGATTTTCATATCCTGAACAATAAAATTATACTTTCATTCAATTTTATTTTAATGAAATTTGAATATTATTATTTATAACAGGAACCTATTTATGACTATTTATCATTCATTAGGCAATGCATGTGTTTGATTAACATATTGATATTTATTTAGCATTTATAATATAATCTCGATAAATAAAAATCAATCGCTGTCCATTAGTTTTGCCAAAACTCAATAACAGCTTGACCGATTTGTTTTATTTGGTTGATTTTTGAATGGGTCCCTAGATGGTTTAAATTCACATTTCGACCCAGTAGGTGGCGCTGTTGTCGAGATCTAGAAATCACCCGTGTGAAGCCGATGCTAAATGAATATAAATTGCTGTGAAGAGAGGTAATGTTTGTTAAATTAATAATGGTTTAAGTACCTTAATAGTATCTATTCAGCTTTTAATTATTAATTGTGGACTTATCTTTGCAGAACACACAATATCTTCAAATCTTGCAGTGGTGTGTTTGGTTTGGATTAGATTTTATTAACTAAAAGAGCCCATCCTGATTGTAGCTTTCTTTATCATCAAAATTAGTACGTTACCTATTTCAAGTATCATGAATCCTCTTTGATAGGAATCAGTGTTTTTTTAAACAAGAGTACCTTGAAGTACTTTTGTTCTAATAAATCTGATTTCAGATATACTGAATATGTTTCATAGATAGACTGTTAATACTTACTTTAAATTTCGCGAAGTGTCCATGTTTTTTTTTTTTAAATCCCTTAATCTATATTATGGGTGCTGTCCGTAACTTCTCGAAATATCGGGAATTTAAAACTAAATCCGGTGATTTATTATATATAAGCACATTAACAGAATCTAGGGATATTTTATATTTCATCAAATATCTAAAAATCTATGAAAAACTTTTTGATACAGTATTTATTTTTAATTAAAATTGAAAAAATCTTATAAACTCTAATTATTAATATCAATCAGTGATACCACCTCTTACATTAGTTACACATCCACATCGATTGTTCATATTTAAAATTAATTGTCAATGTCTTGCTGCAGTTGTTGTTTGTGTTCGTAAAGTTGTTGTTCCGTCGTCAAATTTGGCGGGAATTCTCTCAAAGCTTTTCGTTGTAATATATCCCAGGCATGCTCGATAGGATTAAAGTCGGGCAACTGTGCAGGCCAATCTAAAACTTGAATATCGTGGTCTCGGAGAGCGGCCGACACCACCCACGTCGTATGGGAAGGAGCATTATCGTGCATAAGTAGAAATTATTGGCCCATTTAGATTCCGTATGGGACAATAACAGACTACTACCTCCTCGTCTTATTTTTGTGCAGTCATGCTGCTTTGGATCCAAACGAGCTGGATTTGTCACACCATAAATATCCCGCCCGGTATGAGTGGATCCCCTGAGGTTGCTGTAGACGGCTAACTCTCCCTAGAGTCTCCCAAACGCGTGTTTTTTCGTGAATACGGATGAAACCTAGACTCATCGGTGAACAGCATCAAACACGTCACAAATTCGTCACTTCATGCTAAAAGCTGCCGAGCTCACGAAAGCCGCCCACTGCGACTTACACGTCGCAATGCTTGTGCAAATACAAAGACCAACTTCATGCAACCTCCTTCGCAGTTCAGTCGCTTACCAGCCGCTGGTGGTTCTCCGGGAGCCTTTGTAGTAGTTGCATCGCTGTGATATTAGGTTGTCTTCTGGAGGTCTATGAAGAAATCAATCTTATCTCTGCATAGTAACACGATATTTAGCCATGTGCCGTTCAGCCACATCCCCGGTACTACGATAACGTGACCACAACCTTGATCACATTTTGGCTGGTGTGTAGAGCCTCAGCAACGATGCGTCGAATAGCACCATTTTCTAACATGCCCACAGCTCGTCTCGTCTCAAATGACAATGTGAAATGACTTTTAAATCTCACATGGCACATTAAATTAAAAAAGAAGTAATCTAATCCATTTTTATTAATTAATATCAGTAGAACAATTTAAGTTTTCCTTGATATAACAAATTACTGACAATTTTGCCACCATATTTCGTTTTATCTTTCGTTAGTTTTATTTAGATTTTTAAATTTTGAAAATAGAATAAAAGAGGTTTGAATCTGTAAATAAACTTTTTATGGAAACCAAAAAGATTTTAAACTATAAGTCGTAAAAAATATAGGATTAAGGCGTAGACAGAGAAACCTATAGACTAATGATTTGCGTGGCCTCGAGTGAGAAAGGACGATAATTTAGTTTTAGGTTATACAATAATCTTTATAACTTTTAAACATATTTAGATAAAAAAATTTAACTGTTCTAAGAACTGAACTGAACAAGATTCGCCAATCTTACGCTCACAAAACACTTTTTCTCACTTAAACCAACTTGTAAAGTCCTTAAATCGCTACGAACTGTCAAAGTTGTTTCGCAAAGTGTAGTTTGCTAAACAAAAAAACCCACATGGAGAAAGGGACAAACAATCACACTGCTCTGTCTCATTTCTATGCAAGACGTATGCATAAATCTATCTTTATCGTGTGTGAATGCGGAAGAAGGCGTCAATTTGTCTATAGGTTTCTCTGTCTACGGATTAAGGTATCCCTAGATTCTGTTGATGTGTTTATATTAGTAACATTACCAACAAACAAATCGTCTAGTCATTAGAGTATCTGATACTTCCTTCCTAGTTAAGGCCTCTGATTATTAAGAAGTCACCTTATTCTAAAATAGGCTAAAAGAATATTATCATTAATACTAGCGATAGTTATAATACCTCTTTCTTCTTTGCTGGCATTGCTCCCAGTAAGTTACGGATATTGCCCTTACTAGTCGGTTGTGGAGCTACCCTCGCTTTTCTCTTGGTGCCACGTCCAGATTCTTTGTTATTAGAAGCTACATAACTGTCTTCAATATCATCATCATCATCAAATATTTCACGACCATCTTCTACATAGCCTGTTCCATCTTAAGAAAAGGGAAAATTATTAATATTAATATAACATTTAAAACTTTACTCGATTTAATTTACTATTAATTCTCCTTGTGAAGAGACATAAAGACATATTTAGGATATAAAATAAAACTTTAAAATCATTTTTACATTCCATAGGTATGGTGATGTTTGAATAATTTCATTTCACATAGTATGACATTGTATTCAAAAATAATTTTATTTAAAAAAGAATTAAAGATGTAATTATCTAGCAGGTAGGACTACTTTTCTCCCAGGGAGACGATCTGGGTAGGTATACCCTCTTACATATATCTGCTACAGTGCAGTGCTTTTATTTGTGTTTAAGTCTGATGGGTATAGAGAGCCATTGTTATTACATGCTTGACGCATTACATCTTAGTCATCAGAGGTGACACTACATCTGTAGTCTATATAAGATTCAAGTGAAAAAAATTGACTTTATTTCTGTGTAATACACAAAATTTTAACATAAACATACAAAACTACAAAGAAATTGATATTTTTATTTTTTATTAATACAAAACTACATTACATAGTGCTCTAATTGGGACAGATGTATTTAATAAAACCAAATGATGACTTTTAAAATTGGCATAACAATTATAATAATCAATAAAGTTTGGAATTTTTAACAGACTTCAAAAACAGGATGAGGCTCTCAATTTGACTGAATTTTTTAACATGTGTTACCTAAAAACTTTTTTCTAGGTGAACCCAATTTGATATTTCTTTATTAACTTGAAAGCTAGTGCTTCTCATATGGTCTGACCAGTAAGTACTTTTTGAGTTATCCTTAATAACGCATATTTAAGTGACTTCAACTACATTGATGATGTTCTCATTTTATTTTTTAATTAATTAATTTTACCACTTATTGAAATAGCAAACAAACTTACAGTCTACCTCATAATAAATGGCAACTGATATTCATGGATATTAGCAGCCAACTTCAAACAAAGGCTACAGATGTGTTGTCACATCTGAGAATTAGTATAGAAAGCCAACAGTTTATAATGGGTTACTAAACAACAACCTATAGTTTATAATGGGTCTCTAAAGCCTTGGAGCCAGAACAGAGCAGTGCAGGCATTGCTATTTGGAGAAAGCAATACATTTTTTTTTATATATCCTCTCAACTGCGGATGTCCAAGACTTGGACACGAAAATATCTCCGTTGACTGCGGGCGACCAAGTGTTAGACATTTTTTACCCGCTCTTTTAATGAAGAAACAAAGCATTATATGCTATTTCTAACTCATTCTACCATATGTCAATGTGTATAGGATAAAAAAGGCTAGCATAAAAACTTCACAGCCTTATACACTTTAGTAGTATATTTTATTTAAATCATTCTTAAATGTCGTCCGTTCCATGAGTCAGCCATGATTGACGCGCGCAAACAACGAAGTTGTTTGTAATTATTTTGTATTAATTTATATTTATTGTGTGGTGAATTGTGTTAAAACAATGACTGGGTAAGTAACCTTCTTATTTGTAACCTCATTTTGTGTTTTATCTTATTAAGTACGTGTAAAATCGTTTTTTAATATGTATGAAGCAAACTGCTATCTTAGAACTAACATGCTGGTTATATTATATGTACTTATACTAATTACTTTAAAACTTTGTTAAATATATGTACTCGTTTATAGGAAATTTCATAGAGAATTCAGAAATGTATACATATTATAGTATTCGATATACCAAAATCAAGATATTTGCGTTTAAACGGATTGGGCCCAATCAACCGTCCATTTTATTAAACAGCTCCGCAGTCAACGGAGTATTACGGTTAGAGTCTCCGCAGCTGAAAGGATATAAGAGGGGGCAAACGAGCATGCGGCTCACCTGATGTTAAGTGACTACCGCCGCCCATGATCAACCGCAACACCAGGGGAATTGCAGGTGTGTTGCCGACCCTTTAGAAAGGAGTAAGCTCTTTTCTTGAAGGTCCCCAGGTCGTATCGGTCCGGAAAAATCGCTGGTGGTAAACTATTCCACAGAGAGGTTGTACGCGGAAGAAAACTCCTCTTGAAACGTACAGTGGTGGACCGCCAAGCATCCAGATGGTGTGGATGGTATCGGGACGTTTGCCGCGTAGTGCGTTCACGAAATTTGGCGGAATTTTTACATAAGAGGATGGTACACACCCAAACTGACTGCTAGGCAGAAAAGGAGTCCAACAACCCAGTCAATAGGTTCAGAAAGGCTAGAACCCAGAGCTGTATAGCCAGTTAATAAAAATAAAAAACCAGTCAATGTGTGAAGCGAAATTATAATAAAAATCAAAATCCTTATTCTCCATGTCTGGTAAAGGTATATTTAAATAGTTAGTGTTTGCAAATAATAGTCCGAAGGAATGGATGAGAAATGGACAAATAACTAAATTATCATCATCAAATTCAATTTCTTCTTTATTATAAAAACATCCTGAACAGATATGCAATTAATCCTGAACAGATATGCATTTTATAAACATTACTAATAAAATATTGTACATTACTAAACATTACTAATAATGATTATAGTAGATATACACTTTGTTTTATAGCAACTTTAAAAACTTTAGATCATTCTTATCACCCTCTCATACTTAGTGAAAAAGATTTATATGCTTTCCATTATATATTATAACTACAATAAAGTCATGACTTTCTGAACTCTCTAAGTTTTTGTGATAACTTTCTCAGTGTGCAACAAAGTTACATGTTATAACACAATGTCTGCATTCAAACACAAATAATACCATCACACCCCTTAACTTCGCCTGTGAACCCCAAATTCGCCTATTTTAAAAAATAATAATTAATCCAAAACATATTTATCTGTCCATGCGTAAAACTACCAAATTCAAATCAATTTTAATTCTTGGCAATATTTTTGCTTGCAACACGTAGCTAACTTGTCTTCACCTGCCGACCGATTTTCCACCAAGGCAGCCGATCTCACTGAGATCAACCACTGCGCAGGACTTGTTTTTAGTGTCCGAGTGTATGCGCATTTCATAAGTGTACTCTCTAATCCTTCACCCTCTAATTCCAATGAAATGGCAGACCGACACGACCGGACAAAGTTCAGGCGCAGGACCAACGGCTAACTGCATGAAATAAGGAAAGACATTTTGGAAATGGCCACTCATCGAAAATGAGCAGATATATTCTTTGAAAGACGTATAGCAGAAAATTGAATTTCCGAAATTCGTAAAAAAGGGTTTTTTCACTATTCCTAAACTAGATAATTAAAGGTTGCAGACACCCGGCCGCGCTTGCAGATTGTGAATGGTGCTATTTCCTGGAGACACTACCACAAGATACTTTTAAGTTAGTTCTGTAATTTTCAAAAACATCTAAACGAAAAGGGATCTCACCTGAATTAAGTGCCATGAAATTAGAAAGTAAACGTCAAATTTTAGTAGGTACATAAACATTACATTTCAAACAACTTGTCTCTGGGCAAAAATTGAAGCTTGCAACCTAATCTGATAGTTCTAAAATTAGCTGTGATCTCCCAATCCCTTTCCGTTTTGACGTTTTAGAAAATTACGGAACTTAAAATTAGCTTTATTTGTTGCTGGTCGAATCAGCATTAGGTATCCAAAATGAAAGCCAAATAGAAGTTTTAGTAACAAATAAAATAAAAAACCTAATAAAAAATACTTCAATTTTTATTATTCTTTTTTCTTTGGGTTTTGACAACCCTAGGCAACTCCCAAGAAATGTATGAAACTAACTTCAGATGGGTTCCAAACTTTGCCTGCTTGTTTTTTTTTTTACAAAAATCAACTCTATGGATATGGATATTATGTTAAATTTTGCTCGAAACTTTATTTGGTATGACAACTACACTTGTAGACAACTAATCATGTACCTATATCATTGATAAATATAAGGCAGGCGAAGGTAGGAAACAATGCCCAAACTTTGCCTGTTGCAGTTGCGTTATTTTCCAGTCAGTAGTTAGTCAGTCAGTTGTAGTATGTGTTATTAAGTATTGATGGTCTTTAGTTGTAGTCCTCAATAAAACGAAATGTTTTTCATTTGTCCCTTAAAATACTCCACAATATGAGAGAAAGATAGAAAAATATATCGAAAACCAGGCGAAGTTAGGGGGCTCGACGGTAGTAAAAGTTGTCTACTGTGTTATGTGATAAACCTTTATCTTTTGTTTTTACACTTTTGATATGTAGATGTTTGGAATAACTTCGTAGTGTTCAAGTATTAAATATTTTCAATAATAGATGTACAATGTGTCAAATTAACTGAGTTTTGTTTGTTGTAGCAATTGTTATAATACTTTGTTTATCAAATGACACAAATTAATTTTATTTGGTACTTTATAATTATAGTCACTCCTAGGGCTGATAATATTGGCTCCTGTAAAGTAGCCGTAAAATTAAGATGAAAATATGAATCCTACCATCATCTTCAATCCAGTCATCATCTTGTCGCTGTAAAACACGATCATGGTATTCCTTCTCATCGACTGTGTCGTACACATTTTCCATTTCGTCTACATCATATTTATGTTTAGAACCTTTCCCTTTCAATTGCTTTAGTTTCTCTAATGCCGACATTCGACCATGTTTATCAACTTTTTGCCTTTTGGCTCTTGACCCGGCTGTAAACAATAACAAAATTAGCTTTAACAATACGTGTGCATAAATATATACTCTATATGGACACGTTGGTATTTAATTACCTAAAGAATCAGCCATTGTTAGTTTATTAATAAAAATATATTACTTATAAACAATAAAATACGCATAAAAACAAAAGGTTTAATTTGACAGTTTGATATTATAATTGGCGCGAAAATAACTTTTTAATAATAAACCTTTTGGCTAAGATACTTGTCTTTTAAGCCATCTCTTCATTTCCTTCGGGATCTTCGTTTTTATAGATTTTTCCATTGCAAATTTAATGTATTTGTATATTGGCAGAAAATTTTACAAATTGTTTATAAACACAGACAAGCGGCACGGGTAATTATTTGCAATGGATTCACTTTCACTGTCACCGTCACTGTTACACACTTCACTAGATAATAAAAGCCGTTGAAAGTTAAATTGGCCACATTCAAACAACAGGTGATGTATAGTTCCAACTTGATCATAATGTAGGCAAAACTTCTAGCATAATATGTTAAGTTGAGCAAGGTGTGCAGGAGTTTTATAATGGCTGAACCGCATTCGATTTAAGTGGTAATATAGTCACGACTTGCTTCTTTCAACTAAGCGTACCACGGCCATAGAAAAAACAGAATAGCAGGCTTTCTTCTAAGAAATGTACCAAACGCCGCTAATATGCCTAGCACGTGACACTACGGACTCGTACGTGCGAGCCATAGCACGCACACAACGAAACTTGCTAAGTCGGAAAGATCGGACCGAGTCGAGAACGCCCACCGAAGCGCTTCGCAATCACCATTGTCAGTCAGTTTGGTAGTCTTTTCTTCAGTATATTTTCTCTTTTTATTAGGTAAATTAATATATGCGTTTATTTAAGTATATTAGTTTTTATTAATAGGTATTATTACTATATATATACATAGATACATGAGTACATTAACTATATCACGTTAGATCAAAAAAATTTAAACATTAAATCTGAGCTGACACCATATGCTCAGTGTTAGTTTACTCGTATTTTAGTTATTTGGTATTCGTTTTTTATTCGTTTGGTATTGTAATTTAAAGCTGAATTTTTTTGACAAACATTGATTCTTTGAAAGCAAACTTAAGAAATGTTTAACAAATATGATGCATAGCTATTTATCCGTATCTATTATGTTTGTAAATATTATAACTATTTATAAAACTAAATGAGATTTAGCTGTTTTGTAAGATACATACATATATTATTTTTTGTAAGATAAATTAATATATGCCTTTATTTAAGTATATTAGTTTCTTTACTAATAGGTTTTATTACTATATATATACATAGGTACATGAGTACATTAACTATATCACGTTAGATCAAAAAAAATTTAAACATTAAATCTGAGCTGACATCATATGCTCAGTGATAGTTAACTCGTATTTTAGTTATTTGGTATTCGTTTTTTATTCGTTTGGTATTGTAATTTAAAGCTGAATTTTTTGACAAACATTGATTCTTTGAAAGCAAACTTAAGAAATGTTTAACAAATATGATGCATAGGTATTTATCCGTATCTATTATGTTTGTAAATATTATAACTATTTATAAAACTAAATGAGATTTAGCTGTTTTGCAAGATACATACATATATTATTTTTTGTAAGATAAATTAATATATGCCTTTATTTAAGTATATTAGTTTTTTTACTAATAGGTTTTATTACTATATATATACATAGGTACATGAGTACATTAACTATATCACGTTAGATCAAAAAAAATTTAAACATTAAATCTGAGCTGACACCATACGCTGAGTGTTAGTTTACTCGTATTTTAGTTATTTGGCATTCGTTGTAATGTAAATCTGAATTTTTTTGACAAACATTGATTCTTTGAAAGCAAACTTAAGAAATGATTAACAAATATGATGCATAGGTATTTATCCGTATCTATTATGTTTGTAAATATTATAACTATTTATGAAACTAAATAACATTTAGCTGTAAAACAACAAGACTGTGAACCCGAACACAGTAGGCATATGTTTCGCGTGGAGCGGGAGAAATCCTACTATTCTGTTTTTACTATGCCACGGCTATAAAAGTATTTCGTCCTGGATACTTCCATACTACTTGTCCTTGTTTTCTTGGTCTTTCGTCTTATCTTATCTTTCCATAACAAACGAATATTCTTTCTTATTTCAGTACAATAGTGTAAAAGTAAATGTAAAATATTTCTTATATCAAGTAAATTCACATGCAGTATTATCAGTGATTTAATTTTCAATAATACCTTTATGTAAACGAAATCACATAAAGTTGACTTCAAGACGCTTTTTTGACAAGTTAAGTAATAGTTTTCGCATCATATTATACACAATGTAGTTAGTTTTAAAATGAAATTAGTAATTTTAATTTTATTTGTGGTAGAGCCACGCTGCAGATATATTGTGGTTGAAGCACGAATGGGTTGGCTCGACCGGGGAAGGACCACGCTCTCACAGAACACCAGCGTAAAATAGCACCTTAATACTGCTGTCTTTCGTATGGTGAGTGTAGAGATCCGGAGACTCTTTTTTACTGGAAACGAGGCATTCCATCTTAGTCCTCAGGGGTGACAAGTGACAACGCATCTGCGTTTTGATTCTTTGTCGAGGATAAATGTAGATGTCTATGGGCCACAGCATCCACTTACCATCAGGTGGACTATGTGTTCGTTCGTTACCCTTATTCTATATTATAAAAAAATATAAATGAAATTAAACTGAGAGAATGGGTTAATGTTGGCAACGCAAGATAAAAATCTCATTAAGTCTTTCAATGTTTCCTAAAAGATTTGATAAACCACAAATCCTCGCAAAAGAACACCGATTCCTAACAAGGGTGATACGCGAGGCTACTGAAATTTAAAAAAAAAACAACCTAATTTCAATAGTGAAGATGGATGGGTGCTGCCATCTGCTTGGGATCCTATCATTAACAAATTAAAATACAATAAATGAATATACTGATGGAAACTGTATTATAAAAACTGTATTTAACATTTTAGGGTTAATGAATATGCTTAAAGAATAGCGATATTATGGCTCATATTTATTAATGCCTTTATATAATGTGAATGTTTTGTTTTAGATGTGATTAAAATTGTAATTTTTGTGAAATATAGTTGTTTTGTGTTATTTTTTTTGAGAAATAAAGTTATAATAAAATATATGAAAATGTGATAGTGAAAATTATCGATATCGATTGGGGTGTTTTCGCACCTGGCTTTCCTTAAAGTTTAGATCAGTAGTATTTTAGTTAGGTGCTCAAATTTCAAACCGGTTCGGGAAATTCGGGAAAAGCTACAATTTCCAGTCATAAATCAAGAAAAAACAAAATTAGGAAAAGTAAAGCAATAGTAGTGAAAGTATTGATATTTCCCCATTGTCTACGCTATAAGTAGATAGGTAATAAGATAGATAATAATTATTATCATTCGAAAAAAACCTGTAAATCCTGGCTTTTTCAAATTTTTGTTTTATTATGTTAACTTCATTTCTAGCAATGAAAATTGTTTTAGGTATAAAAACTACAGGCATTTTTCATTTATATTTTGATATTGTGTTTGCAGGTTTACATGAATTTGGTATATATTAGAAACTTGCAGATGCAGAATGCAGAAACAATCATGAAAGCAAGCCTCTTGTCTGTTTAGACCGAATAACACTTTCTTTACACTAGTCATTCCATCAAGGTGCAGTTAGTCTGCTTTTGTACTCAAAAGTTTTTAGAAGCTCAGTAATATGTTGCGTTTTAAGTGAAGACTGTATTTCACAAAAACTGGCATAAGAGCTAGGCGGATTATCTAGGTTAAATGTTAAATTATCAAAACAGTTTCAGTTTTTAAAAGTTCATTGTACATATTCCAATCAGCTTTTTTGTATAAGAACCTATAAAAAGGAGGGTTAATATTGTAACGCACTCAAGTCGACGATATACTCGCGCCATCTAGTGTCAGGAACGAGAGCGAGTAGAGCGTTGCAGTAAATGACATCACAAATCTTTCGACTGACAGCGCCACCCGAAGAACTAAAATTCTAGAAAATCTATACTCAAACTCTCGGTACCTTACGCGTGTTTACTTGAACATTCCGGATATTTTGCTAATTTAAATAAATAGGTGGCGCAAGATGCGATCGAGACAGAGTTCAACTCGGCGACACAAGCGAAGCTTCGGAGCGGAATTAAGTGAATTAGTGTGTTTAATTATTAGTGTTTTAACTTTAATTTGTGTAAAGTAAATTAAAGTGTTAATTTAGGTAATTTTATCGGCAATTTTTATTGTCACGAACCCTAAGCTCGTAACAATATTATACCGGTCAGCGGTGAAGGTAATTTCTGTAATAGTAAGGAAATGAAAACTTCCCATATTATCATCATGAACTCAGACGTCAATAGCAGATGGATTACGATTGGGATGTTTAATAGTAATTAGTTAACCTTTTTGTATAGAAGAGGCGGCAAACGAGCATACGGTTCACCTGATGTTAAGGGATTACCGCAGCCCATTAATAACCGCAACACCAGAGGAATCGCAGGTGCGTTACCAGTCCTTTAGAAAGGAGTAAGCTCTTTTCTTGAAGTTACAAGGTCGTATCTGTTACACACTCCAGTCGACGATATACTAGCGCCATCTAGTGTCAGGAACGAGAGCGAGTAGAGCGTGTAAAGAATGACATCACAGATCTCTCGACCGACAGCGCCACCCGAAGAACTAAGTTTCTAGAAAATCTATACTCGATTTCTCGGTACCTTGCGCGTGTTTACTTGAACATTCCGGATATTTTGCTAATTTAAATAAATAGGTGGCGCAAGATGCGAGCGAGACAGAGTGAACTCGGCGACCCAAGCGAAGCTTCGGAGCGGAATTAAGTGAATTAGTGTGTTTAATTATTAGTGTTTTTAACTTTAATTTGTATAAAGTAAATTAAAGTGTTAATTTAGGTAATTCTATTGGCAATTTTTATTGTCACGAACCTCAAGCTCGTAACAATTGGTGTCAGAAGTGGGATAAAATCATGCCGATTTTACCTAAGGAGGAAACGGAGGGTGTCCGTACCCGAAGTCAACGCCAGCAGGAGACGGACCAACGAAGATTTGGTGGTGCAACGCCGCAGACGTCGGAGGGCCAGCCACCAGCTGCAGGCCCGTCAGTAGCTCCTACATCTGCAACACCCGATTTAGGTGCTCTGATGGTGATGTTGCAGGAACAGGCCCGCCAACAGGAGGAGCAGGTCCGTCGGTTGGAAGAACAGCTGCGGGGCGGACAGGAGGAACAGGCCCGCCGGCAGGAGGAACAGGCCCGCCAGCAGGAGGAACAGGCCCGCCGGCAGGAGGAACAGGCCCGCCGGCAGGAAGAACAAGCCAACCGGCAGGAGGAACAGGCTCGTCGTTTAGAAGAGCAACTCCAATGCGATAAGGAAGAGCAGATGCTCCTCATGAAGGACCTTCACGCTGTCTTCGGAAAAGATATACGGGAGGTGAAGGATAAGGTTGCTCAACATGACAACCGCCTGTCGGAGGCCGAAACCCGAATCGACCAAGTAAACAATCGGGTTGACAACGTAATGGCTGACGTGAAGAAAACGCTGGACGACCTCAAACTTGGGGATGGAACAACAGCTCCCGTAGTAGCTACAACACCTTCGCTACGTGGGTTCAAGGTGCCACCGTTCGACGGTACCTCTTCCTGGTCAGCCTACAAAATCCAGTTCGAGGCTGTAATGAAGGCGAACGGCTGGAATAAAAGTCAGGCCATGACTGCTCTCACACTAGGCCTGCGCGACCAGGCCTTAACAGTTCTGGAAGCTCTCGGTGAGGAAGTGACTTATGAGCAACTACAGTTCGCGACCGCAACAAAGGATACAGCCCTAGGTGCTATTGCTGTGGGGAAAGGGGCCATCTTCGATCCAGCTGCCCTAAGCGAACCGTGGGAAGGAGAGTTGGTCGATCTCGAGAGGGTAGTGCAGCTAACGGCACTGCCTGGTGGCGACAGGATCATCGTTCACCTCACGCTAGGGAAGTTACAGCAGTTACGGTTCGCGACCACAATAAAAGATACAGCCCTAGGTGCTATGGCTGTGGGGAAAGGGGCCATCTTCGGTCCAGCTGCCCTAAGCACACCCTAGGAAGGGAAGGTGAACGGTCTCAGAAAGGAAGTGCGGCTAACAGCACCGCCCAGCAGCAGCAGGAATACGACTTTACTATCAGACACTGCAGCGGAAAATCTCACGGCAACGCAGATGCATTGTCAAGAAGACCTTGTCCTGAAGATTGCAACCATTGCAGTAGGCAAGGTAAGGAAGTGGTATCCGTGAGGATGCTCAGGACAGACCACCTCAGCAACGGGTGGAAGGACAGCCTACGACATGCACAGCAGGAGGATCCGGACATCAAGCCGATTCTGGGATGGATGAAGGCTCGTGCTACCAAGCCTAAGTGGAGGGACGTCTCAGCGATGAGTTCAACCACGAAAAGCTATTGGGCCCAATGGGACAGCTTGCTGCTTCAGGATGGAGTCCTGTGCCGTAAATGGGACAATGGTCGAGGAGGCAGCTGTCGTTTGCAAATGGTTGTCCCTAAAGCTAAAGTGCCGAATGTTCTACAGCTGTGCCATAATGGTCGTTCAAGAGTCCATCTGGGAGTTAAACGAACTCTACTGAAGGTCCGAGAACAGTTTTAATGGGTCCATTATCGTGACGATGTCGAGGATTGGTGTCGTACATGTACAAGTTGTGCGGCCGTGCGGGGACCTCAGACACGTAGTAGAGGAGCACCGAAATTGTACAATATTGGTGCACCACGGGATAGGACAGCCCTTGACATTGCGGAGCCGTTACAGAAAGGTGTAAGAGGGACTCCTAAGATCGTCCATGTGGATCGCTTGGCGCGTTATCATGGGACCGATAATGCTCGGGACGAGCATGTCTTAGGAGGGGGCAGTGTTACGCACTCCAGTCGACGATATACTAGCGCCATCTAGTGTCAGGAACGAGAGCGAGTAGAGCGTGTAAAGAATGACATCACAGATCTCTCGACCGACAGCGCCACCCGAAGAACTAAGTTTCTAGAAAATCTATACTCGATTTCTCGGTACCTTGCGCGTGTTTACTTGAACATTCCGGATATTTTGCTAATTTAAATAAATAGGTGGTGCAAGATGCGAGCGAGACAGAGTGAACTCGGCGACCCAAGCGAAGCTTCGGAGCGGTATTAAGTGAATTAGTGTGTTTAATTATTAGTGTTTTTAACTTTAATTTGTATAAAGTAAATTAAAGTGTTAATTTAGGTAATTCTATCGGCAATTTTTATTGTCACGAACCTCATGCTCGTAACATATCGGTACGGAAAAATCGCCGGTGGTAAATTATTCAACAGAGAGGTTGCACGTTTTTTTTTTATATAGAAGAAGGGGCAAACGAGCATGCGGCTCATCTGATGTTAAGTGACTACAGCCGGAGCCGCCCATGATCAACCGCAACACCAGGGAATTGCACGTGCGTTGCCGGCCCTTTAGAAAGAAGTAAGCTCTTTTCTTGAAGGTCCCCAGGTCGTATCGGTCCGGAAAAATCGCCGGTGATAAACTATTCCACAGAGAGGTTGTACGTGGAAGAAAACTCTTTGTGAAACGTACAGTGGTGGACCGCCAAGCATCCAGATGGTGTGGATGGTATCGGGACGTGTGCCGTGTCGTGCGTTCATGAAATTTGGCGGCTGGGATTAGTCCGAACAATTCCTCAGAGCACTCCCCGTGATAGATGCGATAAAATACGCAAAGAGATGCAACATCTCTTCGCAGCGCCAGTGAATCGAGCCGATCGGAAAGCACTCGGTCGTCGACGATTCGAGCCACTCTGCGCTGTATGCGGTCAAGTGGAAGGAGCTGATACTGGGGAGCCCCAGCCCAGAGATGGGAACAGTATTCCATGAGCGGCCGAACCTGCGCCTTGTAAAGTTGCAGGTGGTGTGCCGGCATGAAATACTGTCCCGCTCTGCTGAGCACGCCAAGCTTTTTAGAGGCCAATTTGGCCTTCCCTTCCAAGTGACCACGAAACTGCACGTCACTCGATATGTCGACGCCGAGGATTCCGATACTGGCTGAGGCAACAAGGAGAGTGCCTTGAAACTGAGGGTATACGACGTGAACGCGCAAACTTGTGTCTTCTGGGGGTTAAACTGGACTAGATTTAGTCGTCCCCAATCCGAGACTCTGTTCAGCAAAGACTCAACTTCAGACACAAGTTTGTCCCGTCACTCGGAGACGTTTTCCCGAGAAATATTGGCTCGGCCGGTGTAAAGAGCATCACCAGTGCTGTCATCTGCATAGCAATGAATGTTACGGGTATGCAACATATCATTGATATGCAGAAGAAACAGCGTTGGTGATAGCACGCAGCCCTGTGGAACACCAGCATTAATAGGCTTGCAATCGGAGCTTGCACCATCTACAACGACCTTGATGCTCCGATCTGCAAGAAAGCTGGTGATCCAATCGCACAATTTCTCGGGAAGCCCATAGGAAGGGAGCTTCGAAAGAAGCGCTTTGTGCCAAACTCGATCGAAGGCCTTCGCAATGTCCAAACTAACGGCCAATGCCTCCCCATTGAACTCTACTGCCTCCGCCCATCTGTGAGTTAGGTAGACCAGAAGATCACCAGCTGACCGATCACGGCGAAAACCGTATTGGCGGTCACTAATCAGCTGGTGATCTTCAAGGTATCTTATGAGCTGGCAGTTTACAATGGACTCCATTGTTTTGGAGAACAAGGAGGTGATGGCGATTGGCCGGTAGTTGGACGGGTCTGAGCGGTCGCCTTTTTTAGGGATCGGGTGGACGAAAGCCGTCTTCCATGATTTTGGGACTACGCCTAGGGAGTAGGAGTACCGGAAAAGACGCGTTAAAACCGGTGCCAACTCTGGTGCACACGTCCTCAGCACAATTGGGGGAATTCCGTCAGGCCCACTCGACTTGTGGATGTCCAGGGAGAGGAGTGCTTTGCGAACCTAGCGCTGTGTAAAGTGCACTTCCGGCATGGAGCACTCACACCGCGGGATGGTCGGTGGCGTACTCTCCCCGTCATCGAGAGTCGAGTTAGACGCAAAGAAAGAGCCTAGAAGATCGGCTTTCTCCTTTGCAGTATGGGCCAGTGAGTCGTCCTCCCTGTGCAGAGATGGAAGAGATGGCTGACAGGAATTCCCCTGGACAGCTTGGCGAGTGACCAGAATGCACGGGTTCCAGAAGGAAGGCGAACTAGTTTCTCGCCAATTCTGCCTATGTGCTCTGACTTTGCCTTGGCAATAACTCTTTTGAAGGACCTAGAGGCGGAATTATACTTCTTTTTTAGAGCGCTGGTGTTTACATCCCGGGACGCTGACGCATCAACCCAGGCTTGGTAGCACTCCTGCTTATAGCATGATGCTATTTTACAGGAGCGACCAAACCATGGCTGAGATTTGCCTCCAATGGGCACCACAGAGGAAGGAATAAAGAGTTCCATACCCTGAAGTACCACATCAGTAACAGAATCCGCAACAACGTTGGGATCATCCGGCGAGTAGCAAACCCGCCCCCGAGGGTAGGATGCAAAGAAAGACCGCATCCCATCCCAATCGGTTGACCTATAGTGCCAAACACGGCGGCAGCCTGCAGAATGCAACCCCGATTTCAGCGTGAGTGGCACAGCACTCTGGACCAGACAATGGTCCGAGGAGCCTAAAGGGGCGTCGACGGAAATCTGATATCCGTCCGGGTGAGAGGTCAGCAGAAGGTCCAACAGGGAAGGTGCATGATCCTCCACATCTGGAATCCGCGTAGGCGAAGTAACCAGTTGTGTCAGACCATATGCCAAGGCAAAATCATGAACAGATCTCCCCGCATGATCGGTTAAACGTGAACCAAGCCATTCGGCGTGATGGGCGTTAAAGTCGCCAAAGAACACGATCTCTGCGGAGGGGATCTGCTGTAGCAACGAATCTGCAGCCATTTGGACGTGGTCGAAGAGTCGGTCTGTTTCGGCATTACCGCTATGGGACCTATAGAGGCACCCGTAGACGCGCGGATGGTCGTCGCTGTCTACGCGTAGCCAAAGGATGGACAGGTCCGAACCTTCAAGTCTGCCGAGGCGTCGAGAACAGATGTCCTCTCTGACGTAAACGCAAACTCCAGCCCGAGGCACAAAGGAGTGTTCCAGTTTGTACCCCGGGTAGGAGAGATACGAGACATCAGCCGGAGAGGACACCTGCGTCTCGGTCAGAAAGAGCAGAGCCGGCCTCGCCGTCTCGAGATGGTAGTGGACGGCGTTTAGGTTAGAGTGAAGTCCCCTGATATTGCAGAAATTCACGGACAGACAACATGGTCGTGGATGCTCAGCGAGGGATTCTCCAGGGGAGCTGGTATCCTCCTGGGGTAGTCTATCATTATTTAATTCCGCTACCATGTTGATGGGGGGGGGGGGGGGTTTGGGCCTCGGAACGTGATCGGGACGTGGAAGTAAACTCCTAGTGAAACGTATAGTGGTGGACCGCCAAGCATCCAGATGGTGTGGATGGTATCGAGAGGTTAGCCGAGTAGTGCGTTCATGAAATTTGGCGGCTGGGATTAATCCAAACAATTCTTCAGAGCACTCCCCATGGTATATGCGAAAGAAAATGCTAAGAGATGCAACATCTCTTCGCTGCGCCAGTGAATCGAGTCGATCAGAAAGCACTTGGTCGTCGACGATTCGAACCACTCTGCGGAGGATGCCGTCAAGTGGAACGAGCTGCTACTGGGGAGCCCCAGCCCAGAGATGGGAACAGTATTCCATGTGCGGCTGAACCTGCGCCTCGTAAAGTTGCAGGCGGTAAGCCGGCATGAAATACTGTCCCGCTCTGCTGAGCTCGCCAAGCTTTTTAGAGGCCAATTTGGCCTTTTCTTCCAAGTGACCACGAAACTACACGTCACTCGATATGTCGACGCCGAGGATTCCGATACTTGCTGAGACAACAATGGTAGTTCCTTCAAAACTGAGGAGATACGACATAGGTGTTCTTTTTAGCGATTAACACGCAAACTTGTGCCTTCTGAGGGTTAAACTGGACTAGATTTAGTTGCCCCAATCCGAGACTTTGTTAAGCAAAGACTCGACTTCAGACACAAGTTTGTACCGCTACTCGGAGACGTTTTCCCGAAAAATATTGGCACGGCCGGTGTACAGAACATCACCAGTGCTGTCATCTGCAGAATAGCAATGAATGTTGCAGGTTTGCAACATATCACTCATGTGCAGAAGAAACAGCGTAGGTGATAGCACGCAGCCTTGCGGAACACCAGCATTAATGGGCTTATAATCGAAGCTTGTACCGTCTACAACGACCTAGTCAAGATTACGGGAACGTAAAATGATTTTTTAAAAACTATTTAAAATCTATTTTATTTCTTAATACAATTATAATTATAACTACTTAATTAATACGTCTTGACAGAAGTCGATGTCAGAACGAAGTGGCCGCTCCCATGAACTCTGCCTCATACCTCATGCAACCAAAAGCGCTGATTCTACAGTTACTGGATACTGTCTAATGCTTATGCAGCCCCCTCTAAGAACTCTAACAACCCTATGGTCTTGTGGTTGCATAACTACCTTGATGTTCCGATCTGCAAGAAAGCTGGTGATCAAATTGCACAATTTCTCGGGAAGCCTATAAGAAGGGAGCTTCGAAAGAAGTGCTTTGTGCCAAACCCGATCGAAAGTCTTCGCAATGTCCAAACTAACGGCCAATGCCTTCCCCTTGGACTCTATCGCCGCCACAAATCTATGAGTCAGGTAGACCATAAGATCACCACCTGATTGACCACGACGAAAACCGTATTAGTGATCACTAATCAGCTGGTGATCCTCAAGGTACCTCATGAGCGGGCAGTTTACAATGGACTCCATTGTTTTGGAGAACAAGGAGGTGATGGCGATAGGCCGGTAGTTGGACGGGTCTGAGCGGTCGCCTTTTTTAGGGATCGGGTGGACGAAAGCCGTCTTCCATGATTTTGGGACTACGCCTAGAGAGTAGGAGTATCGGAAAGACGCGTTAAGACCGGTGCCAACTGTGGAGCAGACGCCCTCAGCACAATTGGGGGGGTTACCGTCAGGTCCACTCAACTTGTAGATGTCCAGGGAGAGGAGTGCTTTGCAAACCGAGCGCTGTGTAAACCGCACCTCCGCCATGAAACACTCACACTGCGGGATGGTCGGCGGCGTACTCCTCATGTCATTGATAGTCGAGTAGGATGCAAATTAAGAGCCAAGCAGATCGGCTTTCTCATTTGCGGCATGGACCAGTGAGTCGTCCTCTCTGTGCAGAGATGGAAGAGATGACTGACAGAAATTCTCCCGGACAACCTTGGTGAGAGACCAGAATGCACGAGTTCCAGAAGGAAGGTGAACTTGTTTCTCGCCAATTCTGCCTATGTGCTCTGAATTTGCCTTGGCGATGACTGTTTTGAGGGACCTGGAGGCGAAATTATACTTCTTTTTTAGAGTGCTGGTGGTTACATCCCGGGAGGTTGATGTGTCAGCCCAGGCTTGGTAACACTCCTGCTTATAGCATGATGCTATTTTACAGGAGCGACCAAACCATTGCTGAGATTTGCCTCCGATGGGCACCACAGAGGAAGGAATAAAAAGTTCCGTACCCTGAAGTACTACATCAGCAACAGAATCAGCAACAACGTTGGGATCGTCCGGCGAGAAGCAAATCCGCCCCCAAGGATAGGATGCAAAGAAAGACTGCATCTGACTATAGAATGCATCTGCGATTTTAGCGTGAGTTGCACCACACACCGGACAAGACTGTAGTCCGAGGAGCCTAAAGGGGCGTTGACGGAAATCTGATATCCGTCCGGATGAGAGGTCGGCAGAAAGTCCACGGGGGAAGGTGTATGATCCTCCACATCTGGAATCCGCGTAGGCGAAGTAACCAGTTATGTCAGATCATATGCCAAGGAAAAATCATGAACAGATCCCCTGATCAGTTAAACGTGCGTTAAAGCCACTTGGCGTAGTGGGCGTTAAAATCGCCGAGGATCATGATCTCAGCGGAGGGGATCTGCTGTAGCAAAGAATCTGTAGCCATTTGGACGTTTTTTTTTTTTATAGGATAGGGTCACAAACGAGCACACAGTCCACCTGATGTTAAGTGGTTACTGTGGCCCATAGACATCTACATCTATCCTCGATTACGAATCAAAATGCAGATACGTTGTCACCCGTGAGGACTAAGATGGAATGCCTCGTTTCCAGTAAAAAGGGTCTCCGGTTCTCTACACTCACCATACGAAATACAGCAGCATTAAGCTACTATTTCACGCTGGTATTCTGTGAGAGCGTGGTCCTTCCCCGGTCGAGCCGACCCATTCGTGCTACAACTATACTACTAATATAACTGTAGCATGGCTCTACCACGTATAAAACGTGAACGTGGTCGAAGAGTCAGTCTGTTTCGGCATTACTGCTATGGGACCTGTAGAGGCACCCGTAGACGCGCGGATGATCGTCGCTGTATACGCGTAGCCAAAGGATGGACAGGTCCGAACCTTCAAGTCTGCCGAGGCGTCGGGAACAGATGTCCTCTCTGACGTAAACGCAAATCCAGCCCGAGGCACAAAGGAGTGTTCCAGTTTGTACCCGGGTAGGAGAGATACGAAGCATCAGCCGGAGAGGAGACCTGCGTCTCGGTCAAAAAGAGCAGAGCCGGCCTCGCCGTCTCAAGATGGTAGTGGACGTCGTTTAGATTAGAATGAAATTCCCTGATATTGCAAAAATCACGGATAGCGTGGCAGTTGTTGCCTTGGTCTTGTTGCTGTCTTGAGCCCCGAGCAGTTGATGTCTTGAGTGAAATCCCCCCCCACGCTCAGGAGTGGTGTAACTTGGCTTTTAGATAGCTTGGCGTGCTGAGCAGAGCGGGACAGTATTTCACACCGGCTTACCGCCTGCAACTTTACAAGGCGCAGGATCAGCCCCACATGGAATACTGTTCCCATCTCTGGGCTGGGGCTCCCCTATACGAGCTCCTTGGGGAGTGCTCTGAGGTTCAGATAATCTCAGCCGCCAAATTTCATGAACGCACTACGCGGCAAACCTCTCGATACCATCCATACCATCTGGAGGACTGGCGGTCTACCACCGTGCGATTTAAAAGAAGTTTTCCTCCTCGCACAACTTCCTTGTGGAATCGACTACTACCAGAGATTTTTCCGGACCGATACGACTTTGTGACCTTCAAGAAAAGAGCCAATTCCTTTTTAAAAGGCCGGCAATGCATCTGCAATTCCCATGGTGTTGCCGTTGCTCATGGGCGGTGGTAATCACTTACCATCAGGTGAGCCTTATGCTCGTTTGCCCCCTCTCCAATAAAAAATACATAGTGTGACAAGGTATCGGACAAGGTTTATATATTATAACCAAGTTTTTACAAACCTTAGCCGAATGGTTAAATTTAAAACATTTGTAACACTGTAGGAAAATAAATTATACTCCACATTGTCAGGTAAAATATTGTCAAGGAATGTAATGTTGACATTTTGTAGTGGCATATTTTCCCAACGATAATTCTCATTTTCTCAATTTGTGCCACTGGGTTATACGCCATCAGTTTGTACTTGTCCAGGAAAACCGTATTAGATTAAAAATTATTATTTGCAGTATTTTGTTTGAACACGACTGCGATTTTGTTGGCATTCACTCTATGAATTGCCCCCACTCAATTATCTGTTGTAAAAGTAAGGTTCTGATATAGTGGACTCTTATTGGCCAGCCTTTGTTATTAAGCTTTCAACAAAAACTTTAAATTCACTGTTAGCAGAGTTTCCAGGATATAGTCTTTCATAATTTGGGTTCTGAAAAGGTAAAAAGTCCTCATCCCTACCACTGTTATCGCCTGCATCTTGGGAGTCTATTCTTCTTGCACGTTTCGCTGCGGTAACCGAGCTTTAAAGCTGAAAGAATTGATGTATCGTTCTCGTCGAATTGAAGAGAAATAAACGAAGTTGTTCGCATCGAATAAATACCCTAACTGCCCTTTGTGTTATTAAACTGCACAGTGGCAAGGGTACTGCGGACCAGGTCCATTTTGACGCCCTAATTAGGGAGCCTTACTCCCTTAGTCTTATAACACTACCCTTAATGATTTCTTATATTTACGCGAACACTACACATTGATTAAAACTACTTTTACGGATTTTATCGCGTTTATTTACTTTACATTTAATTACCTTTATTTTTAATTCCCGACGTTTCGGGCGCTTTCCAGCACCCATGGTCACAGGCGACTGAGATGACTGACGTCCCGATGTCATTGTTAAACCCGGAGTACCTTCAGCTTTTTTAATTATTTTTTATAGTCTGATCTATGCAAAATGAACTGACTATGTCCTGAGGTCTTGCAGTGGTATGCTTGGTTTTAGTTTTAATTTTATTGATTAAAGGATCCCAAGCAGGTGGTAGTACCCAGCCTCCTTCTCTATTGAAATTAGGATGTTTTTTAATTTCAATAGCCTCACGTATCATGCTTGGTAGGAATCGGTGTTCTTTCGCGAGGATTTGTGGTCTATCAAATCTAATGTAATGTTTGGGGCCGTCTAGGATATGATCGCAAACTGCAGACTGCTTCAACGTTCCGGGAAATCTGCAGTTTGCGATCATATCCTAGACGGCCCCAACCATTACATCAGATTTGATAGACCACAAATCCTCGCGAAAGAACACCGATTCCTACTATTATTACTACTATTCCTATTCCCTTAGGCAATTTTTTGTGCATTACAATACTCGTAATATACTAGAAACTGATAAACTTTTATTTAAAACTAATTTCTCAATTAAATGACGTTGTGTGATAATAAACTTCACCTCAGTTCAGCTAGCGACATCTGGTGAGTGGAATATTATTTCCTTGCCTTTCCTTGAAAGAGACATACTTTTTGTTAAGGCTTTAACGCGCATGGCCACTTCAGTTTGTTGAATAATTTTGAGTATTCAACCAACTTAGCACTTCTTATTCATTTGTGCCTATAAATTTCGGTGCAGTTATAGACAACATACTATATAGAGCAAGCGCACGCGTATATGGAGTGTAGAGATAAGGAGAACAAACCCTGTATAAAAAAGGGTCTGTAGAAAAGCGCTAAATAAAGGTAGCTGTAGCTAGAGATTTTAAAGAACTTTTCATTGTTTTTTATTGCACAGACTTTCACCATAATTCATTTTATAATCATTATTTTATTGTTTTCAAAATTTTTATTTCCAAAATCACTCTCTACGTGTTTTACGGCGACTATTTTTAGGTTATATTTACTAAATTTAAGCCTCAACTACTTAATTTAAGACAAAGTAAGTAGTTGAGGTTTACTGCAGTTTCATCAACTACTATAGTCACCACATATATTATATTTCTCAACTCAGCACACTTCACTCCGTCGACAACTGCTAAGTTCATTTCATACCCAATTACAACATTCATGCGCTGTTGTGGAGAGTTTTTGAACTGTTATTTATTGCTTACAGATGGACACATTTTCAATTATTCTCCTATCGGAGATTGTCCTCCTTACCTCTATACTCCATGCATGCACAATATTTTGATTTCGGCTGGAGTTTGGGCGGAAACTTGGCCGTCGACGGATTGTAGCTCCTGTATTGTCGCTTGAATAATAGTTTGAAGTGGGTTTTGATGAGTAAAAGTGATGCGGTTCTGTGAATTATGTGTGCGCGTGTGAACTATTAGAGAAAACGACGAAACAAGTGCTTTGATGTTGATATAAACCCTAAGTTACTTTGATCGCTTGGGTGCCTTATGAACTTGAGTGGCTGTCGTCATCAACTCTCCGCTGGGTTGAGCTGTCGTTAGAACAAAATATCCCAAAAACTTCGCAATGTGAAGCATCAGCATATTGTGAAGAAAAAAAATATAAAAATGAAGGTTCCCAAAAGAAGACAGAAATAGTAGACAAAGAAATCTATAGACAAATTGACGCCTTCTTTCGCATTCGCACACGAAAAAGATAGATTTATGCATACGTATTGCATAGAAATGAGACAGAGCGTTGAGATTGTTTGCCCCTTTCTCCGTGCCGGTTTTTTTGTTTAGCAAACTACACTTTGCTAAACAACTTTGACAGTTCGTAGCGATCTAAGGAGTTTACAAGTGAGAAAAAAGTGTTTTGTGAGCTTAAGCTTGGTGAATGTAGTTCAGTTCAGTTCTTAAAACACTTAAAAATTTATCTAAATATGTTTAAAAGTCGTAAAGATTATTGTATAACCTAAAACTACGTTATCGTCCTTTCTCACTCGAGGCCACGCTAATCATTAGTCTATAGGTTTCTCTGTCTACGGTTAAAAGCCTCCAGGTTATGCAACATTAATAAAAAAAATCTTCTCTATTGTTAGATTGTTACGCTTACGCGCCAAATTTACTGTCAAAGGCGGGGCACAAAATTAAAAACATTGTGTTCGCAGACATTAAAATTCTTAAAAACTAAAACTACTTTACTACTACTTAATTAATGAATAAATCCTAACGTTTCCCTTTAAAGTGTTTTTCAGCCTATCATATCATCAACAAAAACTATGGCTATGCGGGACTATGCCGCTGACAAAGGTATTGAGTGAAGAAAAGAGATCTTTATGTTGAATTATGAGTCCCCACCGTTTACATTTTTCTTGTTTTCTTTCACAGAGGCTATAAGGAACTTCTTCGTAGACTTTTGTCAAACTGATGATGAGGGACACAAATTTTTTAAATACGCAGATCAACTTACAAAAGTTGCGGAACGGGAGCAGGTATGTAAAATAGTTTCATTACTATTCGATTTATAGCAGAATTCTTTGCCTTTATTTGTTGCACCTAAGATCATTCTTGGTAATCTTTTTTTTTAACGATAGCCAAGATAGCTATATCTGTTTAAAACGTTTTACATTTTGAATATCTTACAGGAGTAGTACACAGTTCATATTAAAGCAGTAATAAAAATGAATTATAAAAATTTTATAATCCTTCCTACTGAAATTATGAATCTGATGCGTTTAACATTGTATATTAGTTCAATTGCATTATTGGATGTGGATGTTAATTTTTCACTGATTGCTATTACTTCATCACCTTTTTGTTTCTTTTTCCATTCAGACATCATTTGTTGTGGATTTGGATGACCTGTTTGAAACAAATGAAGATTTGGCAAATGCGGTCAAACAAAATACAAGAAGATACACTAATATGGTTTCAGATGTTGTTTATGAAATGTTGCCTGATTATAAGCATAAAGAGGTTTGTGTTATTTGTCTGTTATGTACTCTAGACAAAGTATTCATACCTTGAATGATTATAATAATTATTCTAAATTTATATATAAAGTTCCAGTGTACATGTGTTCGTAGTTCTTTTTTCCCTAAGTGGTGTGACTAAAACACTTATGGGGTCATCTAGATGGTTCTTAGCTTTAGTTGAAACAGTAGCCGAAGCTGTTTATGAGATCCAGTATTCACTTATGATCCAGAATAAAATAATTTTTGTTCAACATGGATTATAAATAATTTAACTTTTATCACTAGTTCAGAAAAAAATGCATCAACCTGGGATAAATTATGCCAACATTTTCTTAAAGTAACACTATAATCAAGTAATATCAAATTTGTAAAAAAAGTATTAAATATAAGTGTTAATTTATGACATGTATTGTTATTTTTAGGTTGTGGCTAAAGATGCATTAGATGTCTATATAGAGCACAGAATAATGCTGGAGGCAAGGAATCACAGGATACCTGGTGAAATGAGAGACCCAAGGAATAGATATCCTCCGGAATTGATAAGAAGATTGTGAGTTTATTATTAGCATTATGATTTTTATTTCTTTGATTAAAATGCTCATTAACATCATCTTCAGCCAGTGGCAGTCCACTGCTGGATGCAGGCTTCTTCCACGGCCCACTACTTAACCCGGCCTTTGGTTCCATGAATGAGTTTCCACTTGATTGGACTATTACCTCTAGTAGAAGGAGGACATTATGTTTTCTTAGGTTTTTAATTAATCTGCATTTAGCAAATAAAATCAAATTTATATCTTAGCGAGCTGTGGTAGCACAGAGCCTAAGTGCTCTCTGTTAATTTTAAGTATGCAAGTAACCATGGTTTGATCCACGTCAGCACCATTGAAATTGTTAATTGCAATTTTAAGTGTTGATTTACTATTGCTCGGCGATGAAGGAAAATAATGTGAGGAAACCTGTATGTCTAAGAAATAAAAAAATTATTTTGAAGACATGTGAAGTTCGTCAACATGCATTGGGGCAGGGAGCCGGACATTTCAATGCCCTAAAACCTCAGAGATGAGAGAAGACCTGTGTCCAGCAGTGGGACCTATATGGGCATTTCCCTCTATCACTTCTTACTACTCCCATAGGATGATATCCGCTAGTAGATTTTATTACCCTGCTACCATATGATGTATAAAAATATCTAAATAAAATAATTAATAAAACTACAATAACTAAATTAATGTTTATTTTTTGATATAAAAATTTGAATTCCATTTTTAGTCATTTGTTTTTTAGTGTTGTTATAATAAATATGTTCTTTCTTTCTTTTATTCTTTCAAATATTGAATAGAGTCTCAGCCAAAATCTTGACAAATTGAATCTGTGTCTGTGTCCATCTGGGTTGGTATACCACCCTGTTTTCAGTGTTGCAGTTTGAATTGTATTGAATTATAATGTAATTAAAGGCTGTGAGACATTCCAGTTTAGACCTCAGAGGTGATAACACAACTGTAGCCTTCTTTGAAGTTGGTGAAGCACTTACCCAATAACCACCTAAAAGAAGAGAATTTTTGCTGTATAGAAATCGCAAAGTAGATTTTTTAATTTAAAATATACAATGTTGTTTGTTACAGTGAAGTATATTTCAAAGATGTGTCCACTGCCAAGTCAGTACCAATTCGAGAGGTAAAAGCTGAACATATTGGAAAACTTGTAACTGTTAGAGGTAATGTACTTATTATTTACATACATATTTTTACAAAGTATATTATCTATATACAGTAGAACGTCGATTAACTGAACGACCGGCTAACCGAACTGTTACCTCGGCACCTCACTGGGATGCGACCACCTTCTGGTTTCTCCACGCAGTGTCCCGTGTTGGCCTAGTTCAGTACCGATAGCGCTATACGCATATTTGTTAATTTTGCACTATTAGTTCACAATTTAAAATGCCTAAATGTAAACGTGTTGTTCTTTCCATAAAAGATAAATACGAGATTAACAAACGATTAAAGAAAGCCGAATCTGCAACTAAGTTATCTAAGAAGTACAAAGTGGTTAAGTCGACAATTACGGATATAAAAAACAAAAGACCATATCCAATTTTATATTCAAACATGATTTTACCGATGGGTTGACAATTCGTAAAACTATGAAGCTCACCACGAACACCGATCTCGATGACGCTGTTTACAAATGATTTACACAAAAAAAAAATCACAAGGAGAACCTATCTATGATGCCCTTCTATGTGATAAGGCAAAACATTAAATGAAAAACTTGGAGGGCCGTCGAACTTTCAAGCAAGCATGTGAAGGCATTTGTTAGCTTCAAATACAAGGAGAAAAGCTTTCTGCTGGTTCTTCAGCGGCTGATTCTTTCAAAATCAAATTAAGCGATGTATTAAAATAAGAAAATTAAAGCAAAAAAACAAGAAAATAAAATAAAAGAATTAGCGGCACCTTATGTAAAGTAAATAACTGTAATAATGCTCTAGCTTCTATTACAACTGTAATAGATTAAATTTATATTACATATTATGAATATGTTTTTGTTAGTATATTGGGTACATACAATAATACTGTTTGATTATCCGAACAAACCGGTTTTCCGAACACTTATGTCCTCCAATCAATTCCGATAATCGACACTCTACTGTACAAAATAATCAATTCTCAAAATGCAAACATAATACCATAAAAATATACAAATAAGACATTTGATATAATATTTCTTGATTCATCAATCCATCCATTACCGCCTATAAAAGTCCACTGCTGAACGAAGATCTCTCAGAGGTTGCCTTGTAGGAAGCATTTTGCCACTCTTGGCAGGCAGCTTTGCTACTCCAGGTTTTTATTATTTTGATTTGTTATCAGAAAGAAGCTACTATCCATCTTCTTTTATTCTATCATGGTTATTATTGTTTCATTATCATTTATGATTAATAGAATATCTCTGCCAAGGTTTAGATACAAATAACAATAATATTTCTATTTCCTGCATATATATATATATACACTGGGGAAAATAATTTTTTATAATTTAAAGTATTGGTGTGTGTATAACAGGTAAATACATATTTACCTGTTATACACACACCAATACTTTAAATTGTAAAAAATTATGCAAATATGTATATAAGGTTATAATCACTGCAGTTGCCTCTTTTGGTTGTCTAGCTTGGTTGTTTGAGCACAATGTGACAGCTTTAGATATGTAATAACCCTGTTCATTTAATAATTTGTCATTCAGATATTCTCTTAAATGCATATATTAAAAAAAAACCTTTTAAACAAGTGGTTTTATTTGTAGGAATATAAAATAGGAAACAATTTGTGAATCAAAAATAGTTATCATTATCATCATCATTACAGCACATCACAAGTCCACTGCTGAACATATACCTCCCCCAAAGAATGCCACAGCATGGTCGTGAGCCACCTGCGTGCATTACTTCCTAAGACTTCCCTACACTTTACATAACTGTAATAAATATATTTCGAATATATAGCTTAAGGCATATAAACAGAATTCATGAAAATATTAATAATGTGATTTTTAATTTAAAGGTATAGTGACGAGGTGTACAGATGTCAAACCACTGTTAGTGGTAGCAACATATTCATGCAGTGCTTGTGGTGCTGAGACTTATCAGCCTGTAAAAGGCTTACAGTTTACTCCACCCCCCGCTTGTACTGCAGATGAGTGCCGTTTGAATAAGACCTCGGGACAGTTGTATTTGCAAACAAGAGGCTCCAGATTCCAAAAGTTTCAAGAATTGAAGATCCAGGAGCATGTAAGTGTTTTGATTACATGCTTATATACCACTTAATATTTGACATGTGTAGTCTTGTGAAAAAAAAAAACTATTCAATCAATGCTTGCTTGTAAGGCAGATTAGAGACCATGATTTCTAAAATTTGTAGTCCATATTTTTGAACATTATACTACTGTTGCGTTTAGAAAGCTTAGCAGTTCCATATGGAATGGTTCCATAACTATTTCTCGTTTCATGTGAATAAAGAAACATCAAATATATTTTGTCATAGACCCAATATCCTCAATTGTAAAACTAAATTATGTTAATTATTGACTATATATATATAAAGTATAATAATTACTGACTGTGACACATATTTTAAATATTCTTAATTGATTAGGGAGATAGGGTATGATATACTAAATAATAGATATGTAATGTGAAGATAAAAAAAACTATATAAATAATATTATACACAGATTTTCATATAGGACTTAAAATGACAAATGGTGGAACACAAAAGAAAAAAGTGACTGCTATTTTTGTTAACTATGATAAATATTTTCGCTGTGACCTTAACCTATACCTAAACATTAAAATGATTATTGGGGTATTAAAACTTAATAAAAAACTGCAAAAATAAAGATCTTGCAGGTTGAGCACAGTTTTTATTCTCCTTACCAAATAGCGTCATTTAAAATCTTATTTTAGAAAAAAAATTTCAGTCAGACCAAGTGCCAGTGGGGCACATACCTCGTCAGTTATCGGTGTACTGTCGCGGTGAGACAACACGACGAGCGCAACCTGGAGACCACGTAGCGGTGACTGGTGTGTTCTTGCCTTTGCTTAGCACCGGTTTCTGGCAACTAGTGCAGGGTCTACTGTCTGACACCTACTTAGAAGCACATGTAAGTATTATTGAAATCACACCATTTCTTAGTTTTTTTTTTAAATCCTGAATCTCTAAAATGTTATAAATAACGCGATATCTGCACCAATTGTATAAGTTGCCTCAAGTGTAGCATAGGTACAATTTGTATTTTAATAAAAGTAGGGTGATTTTTTTTATACTAAAGCTGAACGCAAATTTGGCCGCGCCGTGCGCGCCGCACGCGCCGCTTTTTGCGGATGGCCTCGCACATTTGTACGTACGCGCCATACGTATTGTTTTATTTTGCCAATAACTTTTACACTTTTTTTCAACCACTGGTGTGATACGATACAAGTACATTGATCACTCGGATCGCTATAGAAAAAATTGTTGTAATAGTCTACTTATTGGTAGAGGAAGAAGAAAATAAAATTCAAAGAAAAGAAGATTCTGGATTCATAATATTAATTCAAAAAGGCAGTTGTATGGAGAATATCATGCTTTATTTAAAGACTTAAATGATGATGAACAATTTTTTCAAATATTTGCATTTAACATACAAGAAATTTCAAGAATTGCTACATATAATAAAACCATATCTCTATGGAAAACTCAATATTAAGAAGGCCAATTGAACCAGAGGAAAGACTTGTATGTTTGAGGTAAGTACTTTTAATGATAATTAAGTAATCAGGTATAATTGGGTTTTTGAATTAAAATTACTTATTAATTTTTATTATATTTAAATAATTTCGTCGCTCAATAATATATTGATAATTGATGCAATTTTTTTCACATTATAATTTATACGGATTAATTAAAACCTATAAAAAGTATTATGTGACGACTCATTGTTGCCTACACAGTAAAGGAAAAGGCTCCAGAAATAAAGTAAAAATATATTTCAAAACGAAAGTCGAAACTACCAATTTGAAGGGAAGATCCACTAAGGTGGTAACATTAGACACCACTCAGCATGCGCCGAACGCGATGCGGCTGTAATGTGCGAGGTGTCATATAAATTCATACAACGAATTCTAAAATGCGGTGCGTACGGCGCGTGCGGTGGTGACAAATGTGCGTTCAGCTTATAAAGGCATTCTAATTTTAGTTGTTACCTTGAGGTTGTGATACTTGTTTTTTTTTTAAGATTACATTTTAATTTTTGCATTAACATTTTTTTAGTACGAAACTGTAAAAGTTAGTTTATGATGTAATTATATTGATGTTAGTTTTTTTAAACATTTAATTTTAATTTGTGTATAAACAAATATTCTTCCGTGAAACGAAACTAAAAATTTTAGTGTAATATGTAATAATATTATTGTTTTTTAATTGTTGTTTATAACTACTTCATGTGTCTTAGGCTGTGACATGTTTAAACCAAAGTGATGAACATGAAATGGCAGAGGCATTGACTGAAGAAGAGTTGGCAGAGTTAGCAGATGAGGATTTATATTCAAGGATGGCGCAGAGTCTCGCGCCTGAGATATATGGTCATGAAGATGTTAAGAAAGCTCTCCTGTTGCTACTTGTTGGTGGCGTTGATAAGTATGATTCATTTTTAATCTTCACCAAAATTTACCTTATAATATATTAGTTTAGAGTGATGAAGTTTTGAGTTTAAAGAGATGAAAGGAATATTTTGAAAGCGTGTTTATGAGTGAGGAGACAATGTGTGTACTAAGTGAAGTAGGAATTCCGAAAGAAGAGGAAAGAGGTAGCGAGATAAGTATAGGTGAAATAATGAAAGCAATGATTTGTACTGTACGTGGTACAGCCATGCTGCAGTTATATTAGTAGTATAGTTGTAGCACGAATGGGTCGGCTCGACCGGGGAAGGACCACGCTCTCACAGAATACCAGCGTGAAATAGTAGCTTAATGCTGCTGTATTTCGTATGGTGAGTGTAGAGAACCGGATACCCTGGAAACGAGGCATTCCATCTTAGTCCTCACGGGTGACAACGCATCTGCATTTTGATTCGTAATCGAGGATAGATGTAGATGTCTATGGGCCACAGCAACCATTTACCATCAGGTGGACTGTGTGCTCGTTTGTCACCCTATCCTATAAAAAAAATAAAAAAATGAAAAGCATGAAAGCAGGTAAGGCTGCCAGATATGATAGAGTTTCACTCGAAATGCTAAGGGCTGGAGAGGAAGTGGTGGCAGGCCTGCTGCACACCTTGTTTAATTTATGCTGGGAACTGAAGCGGGTACCGGTAGACTGGTGCAAAGCCGTGATAGTCCCAGTATATAAAGGAAAAGGGTCGCAGCAGGACTGTAAAAACTACCGTGGCATCAGCCTTCTTAGCATTCTGGGAAAACTGTATGCTAAGGTACTGATTGAAAGGGTCATGAAAGAAACTGATGGAAAAATTTGGGATGTGCAAGCGGGATTTAGAAAGGGAATGGGATGTACAGATCAAGTCTTTTCTATGCGCATGATCGCGGAGAAGTTTTTGGCCAAAAACCAAAAGGTTTTTTGTGCGTTCATGGACTTGGAAAGGGCCTATGACAGAGTGCATAGGGATGTGCTATGGCAAACACTGAACTCATTTGGGTTGAGCGCTGGCTTGGTACAGGCATTGGAGTCCCTTTATAGGGACTCTAGTGCTTGTGTTAGGATCAACGGGGTCTACTCGGACTGGTTTGACATCCATGAAGGTGTCAGACAGGGCTGTGTGGCTTCCCCGTGGCTGTTCAACCTATTTATGGACAGTTGTTTGCAAAATTTGAAAGTTAAAGAATGCGGATTAAGAATGGGTGAGCTAACCGTCAAATGCCTTTTGTACGCCGATGATCAAGTTATCCGTGCGTCGTCGGCGGCCGAGTTGCAAATGATGGTTACATTAATGAACAGATCATTAAAAGAAAGGGGTATGAAAGTGAACGCAAGTAAGACGAAGGTTATGGTTTTTGAAAGCGAAGAAAGTAAAACGATTTGTGAAATAAGAATAGAAGGGGAGTTGATCGAGCAAGTAGATGAGTTTGTATATTTGTGCTGCGTATTTAGCAGGGATGGGAGATATGATAAGGATATAGAACGACGAGTGAATGCGGGAAATAGAGTAAATGGGGCCCTGCACTCTATTGTGAAGAGTCAAAATGTGTCGAAAAAGGCATGTATGTCAATTCACTATACTGTGTTGGTCCCTACTTTAACGTATGGTAGTGAAAGTTGGGTGTGGCAGAAGAAGCACGAGAGTAGAATGAACGCAGTAGAAATGCGGTCGTTAAGGAGTGTGTTAGGGCTGAATCTTAATGACAGGGTAAGAAATTGTGTAATAAGAGAAGAGTGTGGTTTGCAAGATGATGTTGTGACCAGGATTAAGAAAGGAATGCTTCGGTGGTTTGCTCATGTGGAAAGAATGAATGAGGAAAGAGTGACAAAGAAAATTTATGTTGCAGAAGTGAATGGCAGAGTCGGAAAGGGACGTCCTAGGCGAAAATTTATCGACCAAATTGGCGATTTATTGAAAACTGGCCAAATTAGGAGTACCCTTAACCGACGAGCATGTATGCGGAGGTGTATGGATGTGAAGGAGGCGAGAGAGGTGTGTCAGGATCGTGCCAAATGGAAGTCTGTAGTCTCTGCCTACCCCTCTGGGTGACAGGCGTGAGTGTTTATGTATGTATGTATGTATATTAGTTTACCCTTCAAGTGGGATATTATTAAATTCATTCATCACAGCCTAACAAAATCCGCTGATGTAGGCCTCCTTCTATAGATTGTCTGATACTTGTCAAAGTTGCTAAGCTGGCAGGTTGGCAATAGTGTTTTTTTTCTTATTTTGTGTTGTTATCAGGATCAGGCTGTTCAACTCCCTGTTCCATTTCACTCTGTCGTCTCTTACGACACCCACAAGACATGTTGTAGTGGATTCTTTTAAGCTAACACTACACGGCCATAAATAGTTCTTTTAAAATAATAATGAGATCTCTTTAGCTATTACTTAAACTAAGTTTCCTTTCAACTGTAACCATTTTTCCGAAGAATTGAACTATAAGGGTAATATTGAATATTGAGATAGGTGAGGCGGCACATTGACTCTGAACAAACTCTAACAAACAGTAAAATCTTTTTTTTTTACTGTGTGAAATAGAGTTTGTTCAGAGTATTTTATGATTGCAGCACGAATGGTGCAAGTCCACAGGGAAACCAAACTTTCGCAGAATATGAGAGTAAAATAAAGGCATAATTCTGCAGTGTTTAGTATGGTCGGTGACAAGAACTGGTGTCTTTTTTTTACTGATAACGAGGCAGTTCATTAATTCTCAAGGGCTATAACTCATGTATTTGTTTTATAATAGACTGGCATAAATGTATGGACTTTTTGCCACAGTATACACTTAACACCTAATGCGCGGTGTGCTCATTTGTCATCCTTATTTCTAATAAGAGATATTAATATTCTATGGACATAGTTATTAAATACCTTGTTATCGCAATTGATTAGCAATGAAACAACTGAACACGTGAAGCTTTCTTTATTCCCGTAAAAGTACAACGGTCGGCAAAATCTGACAGTTTAAATGTCATTCATTGAATGTTCAGAAACAATAGTTTCTTTTCATAGTTCTCGTAAGGTTGGCTAGAGTTGATGCGGGATGATTTTAGCTGTTATTTATATTAAAGTCTTGTTTTGGATTTTTTATGCAAGACCTGTCCTCTATTTGACTGGTTTTATTGATCCTGATATATTCACAATTTTGAAGCGATTTAAATTTTAAATTTTTTCACTTAGACGTCCAAATGGCATGAAGATCAGAGGCAACATCAATATTTGTTTGATGGGTGACCCAGGAGTAGCAAAGTCTCAGCTTCTGAATTACATTAACCGTTTGGCGCCACGGAGTCAATATACTACAGGAAGGGGTTCCTCTGGTGTGGGTCTTACTGCTGCTGTTTTGAAGGTATTGTGCATGTAATAAGTTGTGGTTTATGCTTAGTGGTTTAAAATACGTTTCCTTCCACTACTACCACACCACAGCCTATCAGAAGTCCACTGCTGAACACAGGCCTCCTTTATACATTGCCTGGTATTTGTTTCCCTAATAGCACTTATTAGTTTGTGACAGTGCATATATGAAGATGTCCTAACGCCTGTACTTTATCTTTGGTTCATATGATAGGAGTGTTTAAGTGCGTTCTCCTATAAGTTATTAGGGAGAGTCTTTTTTTTATAAAACATAAGTGACAAACAAATTTACAGTCAACCGGTGGTAGGTAGCTACTGCTTTCTATGGACACCTGCAGCCAACTTCAAATAAACATGGCTACGGATGTGGTGTCAACCCTAAGCACTAAAATGGAATGCCTCACAATCTGCAATTATAATAGTTCTCTATATCCTTCAGACCGGATCACGGCTGCCATTTGGTTGCAGAACAGCTTTCAGTTGCTCTAGTGAATATTCATGCTTTCAAAAGACACTTAAAAGAACTAACTTATTAAACAAACACAATGTAAAAACAGTCCAAATTAAGATGATCCATAATTACTTATGTTGGTAGAAACCAAAATGTAGAACTGCAAGAAAAAGCTTTAACCTCACTTCTGATGTTAGAAATAAAGCTGGAGGTAGAAATTACTCTAGAGGTTAATTGTTAAAAATAATAAAAGTTTAAGAGCAAACTCCCAGTTCACTTTTATGAATATTGTTACGAGCTTGAGGTTCGTGACAATAAAAATTGCCGATAGAATTACCTAAATTAACACTTTAATTCATTTTACACTAATTAAAGTTAAAAACACTAACAATTAATCACGCTGATTCACTTTATTCCGCTCCGAAGCTTCGCTTGTCTCGCCAACTTCCATACTTCCCCGATCGCGTATTGCAGCGCCTTTATATAGGGCTCTTCCACGAAAACATCCAGAATATTCCAGAATATTCGAGTAAATACGCGCGCCATCCGACCAAGGGCAGAAAGATCGAGTGTAGAGCTTCTAGAAAGTTTAGTTCTTCAATTTGGTACTAGATGGCGCTGTCGGTAAAAATTAGTCATGTCGTTTTCTGGAAAGCTCTCTTCTCGCTCTGTTACCCGACACTAGATGGCGCTAGTGCCATGAGATGAGATGTCAACTTAGCCGCGCAACAATATCATAATATATTACTGGTTCATGGTCTAGTAGTATTGGTGTCTAGTTACTATTGTTACGCGCTCAAGTCGACGATATACTAGCGCCATCTAGTGTCAGGAACGAGAGCGAGTAGAGCTTTGCAGAGAATGACATCACAGATCTCTCAACCGACAGCGCCATCCGAAGAACCAAGTTTCTGGAAAGTCTATACTCGCACACTTGTCCCTTTGCGCGCATTTACCTGAATATTCGGGATGTTTCTTTGCTAATTTAAATAAATAGGCGCTGCAAGATGCGATCGGGGCAGAGTTGAACTCGGCGACACAAGCGAGGCTTCGGAGCGGAATTGAGTGAATTAGTGTGTTTAATTATTAGTGTTCTTAACTTTAATTTGTATAAAGTAAATTAGTGTTAATTTAGGTAATTTTATCGGCAGTTTTTATTGTCACGGACCTCAAGCTCGTAACAATTGGTGTCAGAAGTGGGATAAAATCATGCCGATTTTACCTAAGGAGGAAACGGAGGGTGTCCGTATCCGAAGTCAACGCCAGCAGGAGACGGACCAACGAAGATTTGGTGGTGTAACGCCGCAGACTTCGGAGGGCCAGCGGCTGGCAACGGATGCCGGTCCGTCAGTATCCTCTCCTGCATCTGCAGCACCTGATTTAGGCGCCCTGATGGTGATGCTGCAGGAGCAGGCTCGCCGACAGGAGGAGCAGGCTCGCCAGCAGGCGGAACAGGTCCGTCAGTTGAAAGAGCAGCTGCAGAGCGGACAGGAGGAACAGGCCCGTCAGCAGGCGGAACAGGCCCGTCAGCAGGCGGAACAGGCTCGTCGGTCGGAAGAACAGATGTTCCTCATGAAGGACCTTCAGGCTACCTTTGGGAAAGAGATAAGGCAGGTGAAGGATAGGGTTGCTCAACACGACAACCGTCTGTCGGAAGCTGAAACCCGAATCGCAGAACATGAAACCCGAATCAACCATGTGAACAATCGGGTTGACAACGTGATGGCTGACGTGAAGAAAACGCTGAACGAACTCAAACTTGGGGATGGAACTACAGCTCCCGTAGTAGCTTCAGCACCTTCGCTACGTGGGTTCAAGGTGCCACCGTTCGACGGGACTTCTTCCTGGTCAGCCTACAAAATCCAGTTCGAGGCTGTTATGAAAGCGAACGGCTGGAATAAAAGTCAGGCCATGACTGCTCTCACACTAGGCCTGCGTGACCAGGCCTTAACAGTTCTGGAAGCTCTCGGTGAGGAAGTGACTTATGAGCAACTCCTTGAGGCATTGGAGGCGAGATATGGCGACGCTCACCTGGAACACGTCTTTCGTGCGCAGCTTAAAGATCGTGTGCAGCGCATCAACGAAAACCTGCAGCAGTGGGCTCTGGAAGTGGAGAAGCTGGTGCGAAAAGCATACCGGTCTGTACCTGCGCTCATTGAAGGGAACCTGGTGCAGACATTCATCGACGGCATCCGCGACCTGGAAGTCAGAGCTGCTGTGAGGCTCGGGCACCACGAGATGCTTAAGGACGCCTTGGCCCATGCACTGGAAGTGGAAGCCGTGCGGCAGGATCATCGTTCCCATCGCGTCAGGGAGGTTGCAGCAGCTACAGTTCGCGACCGCAACAAAGGATTCAGCCCTAGGTGCTATGGCTGTGGGGAAAAGGGCCATCTACGATCCAGCTGCCCTAAGCGAACTGAAGAAAGGGAAGTTGATCGATCTCGAGAGGGTAGTGCAGCTAACGGCACTGCCTGGCGGCGACAGGATCATCGTTCACCTTACGCTAGGGAGGTTACAGCAGTTACGGTTCGCGACCACAATAAAAGATACAGCCCTAGGTGCTATGGCTGTGGGAAAAGGGGCCATCTTCGGTCCAGCTGCCCTAAGCACACCCCAGGAAGGGAAGGTGAACGGTCTCAGAAAGGAAGTGCGGCTAACAGCACCGCCCAACAGCAGCAGGAATACGACTTTACTATCAGACACTGCAGCGGAAAATCTCACGGCAACGCAGATGCATTGTCAAGAAGACCTTGTCCTGAAGATTGCAACCATTGTAGTAGGCAAGGTAAGGAAGTGGTATCCGTGAGGATGCTCAGGACAGACCACCTCAGCAACGGGTGGAAGGACAGCCTACGACATGCACAGCAGGAGGATCCGGACATCAAGCCGATTCTGGGATGGATGAAGGCCCGTGCTACCAAGCCTAAGTGGAGGGACGTCTCAGCGATGAGTTCAACCACGAAAAGCTATTGGCCCCAATGGGGCAGCTTGCTGATTCAGGATGGAGTCCTGTGCCGTAATTGGGACAATGGTCGAGGAGACAGCTGTCGTTTACAAATGGTTGTCCCTAAAGCTAAAGTGCCGAATGTTCTACAGCTGTGCCATAATGGTCGTTCAAGAGTCCATCTACGACGTAACGAACGTAAACGAACTCTACTGAAGGTCCGAGAACAGTTTTACTGGGTCCATTATCGTGACGATGTCGAGGATTGGTGTCGTACATGTACAAGTTGTGCGGCCGTGCGGGGACCTCAGACAAGTAGTAGAGGAGCACCGAAATTGTACAATGTTGGTGCACCACGGGATAGGACAGCGCTTGACATTGCGGAGCCGTTACAGAAAGGCGCAAGAGGGACTCCTAAGATCGTCCATGTGGATCGCTTGGCGCGTTATTATGGGGCCGATAATGCTCGGCACGAGCATGTCTTAGGAGGGGGCAGTGTTACGCGCTCAAGTCGACGATATACTAGCGCCATCTAGTGTCAGGAACGAGAGCGAGTAGAGCTATGCAGAGAATGACATCACAGATCTCTCAACCGACAGCGCCATCCGAAGAACCAAGTTTCTGGAAAGTCTATACTCGCACACTCGTCCCTTTGCGCGCATTTACCTGAATATTTGGGATGTTTCTTTGCTAATTTAAATAAATAGGCGCTGCAAGATGCGATCGGGGCAGAGTTGAACTCGGCGACACAAGCGAGGCTTCGGAGCGGAATTGAGTGAATTAGTGTGTTTAATTATTAGTGTTCTTAACTTTAATTTGTATAAAGTAAATTAAAGTGTTAATTTAGGTAATTCTATCGGCAGTTTTTATTGTCACGAACCTCAAGCTCGTTACATTATGTTGCAGGTGCTATAATTTGTGTATAAAACCTAAATTGTTGTCTTTTAGGGTCTGATTGTTATTTTTTAATAGCCATTCACTCCCAGGTGTCTACTGTAACATCTAGACTTAGAACAATCATTTGTTGGTACACAAATACTTAATTCGTGTAGGTCTCTTACTTTCAGCCATGAAGTGCCCAACAAATTCTCAGCTACTGCTTTATAGGACCATTTACATGTTGATGATTATTGTATAACTCTGCACTGATGGATATGGCTTCTGTTGTAGAGAGAACTTGTTTTATTTTCCACGCTTGGCAGATTTGGCGATCGTAGATCCAGATATCTTGCACCTTTGATGATGCTCCCATTTGCCGGTCTGGGTATTTTACATCTAGCATAGACAAAATGGTTATGTTGCCATCAATCGGGAGCCATATGATTACTTTTATTATACCCTCGGGACATAATAGTTACCCCTTTATGTCCCAAAGGTATAGTGCAGTGACGAGTTTTACAATAGGCACTGTAATATCTAACGCGCAATTAATAGCTTCCCAGCAATGTTCGAAACTATCAGAATTTCATTTTTATATTAGTGACTAATAATGAAATGTAAGCATTTCTACAATTGACTTTAGAAAAATAACATACAGGGCACAGATGCTCACATGGTAGAACAAGGTTCTCACATGTGAGCTATATTGAACAGTTTCACAAGTGACAATTGTTATTATTTAAAATATATTATTATAATTTATACTATTAATGCTAGGACCCATTCACTGGTGAGATGATGCTCGAGGGTGGTGCTTTGGTGCTAGCCGATCAAGGTGTGTGCTGCATCGACGAGTTCGACAAGATGGCGGAGAACGATCGCACCGCCATACACGAGGTGATGGAACAACAGACCATCAGTATAGCCAAGGTACATTTTATTTTTCAAAATTAAACTTTCACTAACTTATTGTAATAAACTCTTACCTATATTCAACCACAAGGCTAAGACCAGAACAATCTGTTGGTAGTTTCTTATACAGAAATAATATAATTTGATTCACGTTTTTTACGTGGTCGAGCCATGCTGCGGTTATATTAGAAGTATAGCTGTAGCAGGAATGGGTCGGCTCGACCGGGGAAGGACCACGCTCTCACAGAATAGAGAACCGGAGACCCTTTTTACTGGAAACGAGGCATTCTATCTTAGTCCTTATGGATGACAACGCATCTGCATTTTGATTCGTAATCGAGGATAGATGTAGATGTATGTCTATGGGCCACAGCAATCACTTACCATCAGGTGGACTGTGTGCTAGTTTGTCACCCTAACCTATAAAAAAAATGTTTCTGCTTTGTGGTGGTTCTTTGTCTATGGCCTCCACTTGCTTGTGTTTGTGATGATCCATTCTACAAAAAAAAATCAACAAATTAAGCGGTCCGATTGGTGTCGCTGTACTTGCACTAAAAATTTAAATTAGGAAAACAGAAAAGTCTAGTACAAATACCATGTGAGATTATTTGATATTGGTGAAGAAAATTACGGGGAGACCGTCATGTTTATCATCAAAATTTTATTTAATAATACAGCATTATGTCATGCCCCATATTCCTCACAGATACAAAAGAGGTCCGGAATCCTACTATGGGATTATTAATTTGATGCTGTACTATTGTAATATATTTTTCTTTTGAAATATTTTTTGCAGGCGGGTATAATGACGTGCTTAAATGCGCGAGTGTCCATCCTGGCGGCGGCAAACCCTGCGTACGGCCGGTACAATCCGAAGAGGACAATAGAGCAGAACATTCAGCTACCCGCAGCTTTGCTTTCTCGTTTTGATTTGCTCTGGCTTATACAGGACAAACCCAACAGGTTCGTCAATTATTATCCATGATCTGTTTATTTATGGTAAATATTTGATGGTGCGTCTGTTAGTGATTTTGTAACTTCTAAAAGACTATCAGTTGAAATCAAATCACAAAATATATTTGTTTTGATGAGGTATTGGCTCACTGCTATGTTAGGTTCTGATAGGTGGCATTAATTAATAAATTCCTTATTTTAAAATTAAGAATTATATGTTAATAACAAATTCTCCCTATAACGGAAGAGGCCAATGGCTTGCAGTGAAATATTACTGTATAACAAAAGGCAGGTTAGATTAGATTGCAACGGGCTATTTTCCGCAACTCCACATGTAAGTGCGTATTTTGCGTGTGGGCATAAAATCTTCAAAGTATTTTCCTATGTTAACTCAAGTCCACTGCTGGCAAAAGTTAATTGCTCACATTATATAATTTATGTTAAAATCATATATAAACATTTTTATGATCCCAATTGATTTTGCATATGTTTTCTATTATGAACAAGGTTTTAAAAAATTGCATAAAAATTTGTTAAAATTTTAAATAAACAATGCATTCCTAACCTATAAGTTTAAATAGATTCAATTATAGATAAGATATATAGAAGAT
This sequence comes from Parnassius smintheus behrii, assembly GCA_036936625.1. Classification (NCBI taxonomy): domain Eukaryota; kingdom Metazoa; phylum Arthropoda; class Insecta; order Lepidoptera; family Papilionidae; genus Parnassius; species Parnassius smintheus. The sequence continues at coordinate 20,815,571 of JAUPFT010000001.1, forward strand.
AAATTACGAGTTTGTATCATTTGTTATGTAAGTAGTTGTTATATTATTAGATATGTATTAATGTTTGCAAGATCGCGTTATTATAGATAAAATTATGTTTATGAAGTATTCATATTCAAAGTAGATATTTTTCTCTCACAGTGTTAGGTGCTATATAATATATTAGTTAGTTAAAAACCTGTGAAGGCTTGGGTGGAGGAGGTGAGTGAAACTCGCGGCAGCAGAGAAAAAATTATCCTTTATTCTACGGACACAGCTACATTTTTAGCATGGTTAGACAGAGTTGGTAGCATCTCGAATGGTTTCATAGTATCAGTGCCCGGCTGTTACTTAGTTGGCACGCAGATTCGCGCGAACTCCACACGTCGAGGAGTGAGGGATTCACATTGCCGTTCTTCTCGCTCGCGACATATAAATATGTGTCGACGCGGCGCAGCGCGCCAGAACAGTCCTTGCGGCTCCTCGGAACTGAGATGCGTCGTGACTCCCATAAGCCATAATAATAACTAATTTATTCAAGACTCCTTACACATTATTTTATTTAAGACTTGTAGGCAAATTGTTCCAATCTATATATATTTTTCAAACATTACAGGGACAAGGACCTGGAGCTAGCGAAGCACATTGCGTACGTACACCAGCACTCCGCACAACCGCCGACACGCCAGCGCGCGCTGCCCATGCGCCTCGTGCGGCGCTACGTGGTGCTCACCAAGCGCAAGCAGCCCGTCGTGCCGCAAGCCCTCGCGGACTACCTCGTCTGTTAGTGCGAGCCATTGTGTACTCTATACGTACCAGCAATAGGTTGAAACTGCCTCGGCTCACATGAACATTATGCAGCACTGCCCATGCGCCTCGTGTGGCACTGCGTGGCGTTCGCTAGTACTTTAGTGACAGTTCCGTCAAAATCGGTCCAGCTATTTTGGTGATTAATCGTAACAAGCAGACAGACAGACAAAATTTTTAAATGTATAAACTTTCATATTCATTTAGTAAAAAGCTGTCATTTTGACATAACAAACAGAATTCAATTTTATTAATTTGTATAGATAATACATGCCAGCAGGCACATTCAAAAGGCATTTCAAAGTCCGGTGGTGGAGTATCAAAGGCTGCTCATTTGTGAAGTAATTATACATAGAAAATGTGACCAATTAAGTTATTATTACAGCTTCGTACGTGGAACTGAGACGAGAAGCTAGAAATGCACGTGACGTCACATTTACGTCGGCCAGAAATCTGCTCGCTATCCTACGTTTGTCTACCGCCCTCGCACGTCTTAGGTTTGTCACACAAAGTCTGAATTATATGTACATTTAATTAAATTATATGTACATTTGTAAATGAAATTGCACATACACAGTTACAATTATCCCATATGTTAGCATATACATAGTATATTTATTGAACTTACTAAAACTAACAAAATCTACACCTAATAAAACATTTTATACACCTTACAATAAATAACTTTTTGTTCACACTTTCAAACGCACGCGTTTAGACATTCGTACTAAAAATATTTATGTAATTGTAGCTGATATTGGTGCATAATAAGATGAGACCTGAATAATTTTTTTGGGCCTGAATGCTTGTCCAGGATACAGATGCGTTTGTTAACTCTGACGACTAAGATGGAATCCTCACAGTCTAGTGCCTTAAAGTAGTACTTTTACGTGGTAGAGCCATGCTTCAGCTATGTTGTAGTTGTAACACGAATGGGTCGACTCGACTGGAGTAGACCCCGCTCTCACAGAATACTAGCGCAAAATAGCAGCTTAACGCTGCTGTGTTTCGTTTGTTGAGTGCAGAGAACCGGATTCCATCTTAGTCCTCACGGGACGTGAAGTATTACAGATACTGCAGACACTGACCTATATTGAAAGATGGTGACAATGTAATCTGCTCATACAAATATATCTGCAGGTATGGAATACTATTTAACTAGCAGAAAAAATGCGATTAAAGTCACCTCGGTCCTTTTAAAGCTTTATATGATGTTCTATCCAAACTATTCGCTTTTTAGTAAATACTTGCAACACGTGCATCAATATTAAAGTCTGAATCCTATTCTGACGAGCTTTCCAGCAAATTTAGAACTATTTGTGGGTACACTCTGCATAAACAATCCACTCTAAAAAAACACATCAAGTAATTTTGAAGGGTTTCAAGTGAATGTATCATTTCATATCATATCTTAAGTTTATAGTTCTTTTACGCAGATCAAATATAATCGTATATGTGTAATCTGTCACTTTATGCATAAAATATTTATTTTTCGTCTTAGATTGTCCGATATTGTCGAGAAGGAAGACGTGTCCGAAGCAATTCGTCTCGTCGAGATGTCAAAACAGTCACTGCAGCATGTGGAGGATAATGTACAGAGGTACGAATCAATCTTCTTTTTCTTCTTTATCGACCTGTGGAACTCCACTGTTGAGCGTGGGACTATTCTGTTGTAGGGAGAATTTGTATAACTGCCACGTGAACCGACGTTCGTAGTACCGGATGTCTCGCATCTTCGAATCTGCTTCTCGTCGTCGGTCCGAATATTTTACGTCGTACGTAATAGGGGTGGTTATATCGACAGCTTGTTTTATAGAAGAGGGAACAGACGAGCATGCGGCTCACCTGAAGGTAAGTGTTGACCGCCGCCCATGAAAAACGGCCGGCCATTTAAAAAAATGTAGGCTCTTTTCTTGATGCCATTTTGGCATTTGCCAAAAAAAAACAGAAGATGAAATAGGGTAATGAATTTTCTTATCCAGTTTTAATCCAGTTTTCAACATATATTCACGTTTTGAAATAGATTAAAATGGAAAGAAAAATATATAAGTACCGTGTGTTGGCGCTGTGAGAATATCCACTACCTCCTCCTCCTAACTACACGGGCTCCGCCCACTCCCCCGTTCTATTATGTATGTATTATAGTATTCTATGGTCTGTCTGTGTGCTTGCTTGTGTCCATGCATGGTAGTTTGTATGTTATAATTTTTTTTGGGTTTGCATCTCTAGAACAAATCTTATAAAATGATATCGACTCCCAAACATTTTTTTGTTTAATAAACACCTAATTTAAAGATTCATTAAATGGAAAGTAACTGCAAATAGTCTACTAATGACCAAATACCATATTAATTTATTGGGAATACAGGGGAATGTTCCCAGCGATGTTCAGGTATGTTACTCTGGAAATCTTTGGGTGTGTGAACATTTGCTCTTCAAACCGTTATCTGCCACAGAATATTAAGGCGCAGGCTAACTTACATATTTTGAGGCAAAGAGTTAACGTAAGTATTTTGTGCATTATGCTCGGAATTCATATGGACTTAGAGCAACCACCAACAACCAAACTTACTGCTACCATACCATACTATCCAGCATAAGTATGCAAATTTTGAATTTAGCAGCTCAGCACTTCTTTTTTGTTAATATCACGTTCAAAAAATGTTTACAGGGGCATAAGCGCTACAGACCGCATCTTCGCCATAGTGCGCGACCTGGCCGGCTCAAACAAGACTGTTAAAATCGCTGACGTCATCGAGCGTTGCGTCGACAAAGGCTTCAAGCCTGATCAGGTTTGTACTTACTGCTGAAATAAGGAGTCAGAAAATGTATATTTTTAGTCCCCTTAATGCATATTATGTATTGGTAAAAGTGAATCTATGCAAGCATCAAACATTTTAATTGGCAACTGTGCTCGGTGATGAAAGAAAACATCACAAGGAAAAAATCTACGTGACTATCAACACAAGGAAAATCTACGTGACTGACTATCATATTTAAAATATTTTAAGGTCATGTAAAGTCCGCTTACACGAATAGGGGCAGAGCAGCGCATTCCGTCCTGTCCCAAAACCACTCAGATATGATAGAAGCTTGAGGAAATCACAGGGATGTATTTGTGAGGTTGGCCAAGTTGGCATTTTATAAACGATAACTATAATAGAAAACTATAAAAGTTTCAACTCATTAGCTCATTATGAAGTTCGCTTAAACTTTATTGCAAAGCGGAATAAAGAAACAGAAAAAAGACGATTTTTTTTTTATAGAACAGGGGTGACAAACATGCACACACTCCACCTGATTGGTAATTGAATGCTGCGGCCCACAGACATCCACATTTATTCTCGATTAAGAATCAAAATGCAGATGCGTTGTCACCTGTGAGGACTAAGATGGAATGCCTCGTTTCCAGTAAAAATGGTTCTTTACGCTTACCATGCGAGACACAGCACTTAGTCGACCCGTTCGTGCTTGGGTCTACCACGTGTAAAATTAAATACTTAGTTATATAAGTTATTTCATCAATTTTTATCGTTTTCTATTAGCGTTAAAAATTGCAAAAGTCAACTTGGCTAACACCACTGGGTTGTTACTCCTATCTACTCACACAATATATATCAGCTTACATCGAATGTACGCCATTTCCGGTCCGCCAATTTTACCGGTTGAATTTTTTGAAAAACAAAGGAAGAAAAGCCAAAGAATGTTAAAGCAAACTACAAAAATTTATTAAGATTAATATAATAAAAAATATAATCATGTGCACTGTACTTTACTAGTACCAAGTATTAACCTTTTGAGCGCCAAAGTCGCCTATACTTGACCACCACCTGCGGGCCCTGAGCGCCAACGACGACTATAGTTGTAAAAAAACCCGGCCCACAAAAATATGAAATATAGATATTGTAAAATTATTACTGGTATTTTAATTCGACACCTCAAAAAAGAATAACCCAGCAATATGTGAGTATAAAAAACAAATCTCCTAGAGCCACAAGTACTAAGAAACATTGAACTAAAAAAAATGGATTTTTATTTAAGCAAATACTGTGTGTTGTAATGCGATAGGAATAGATTTATTAAAAACTATTCAAAATTAAACGCAAACGTGTTATTTTTTAAATTATTATTGATATTTGTATAATATAACAAAAGGTAAGAAACATAAAACTATCATCAGCTACATAAATAAAAGAAAATTTCGGCAAATCAACTTCGCATAATAAATCTAATATCTCAACTCAGGCGCATCCGAAGCGCGTCATCGATTATCAGTTCATTGGGCGCCGTGGTCAAGGATAGACGACACCCTGATGACGTCATAAACGAATAGCGGAAAAAGTAGTGCAGTGCAACATGAACGATTCCTCAGAACTCATTCGCATTTTGGAAAGCGTCTATGATGATAATTTTTTTATTTTAATATATAAAATTACGAATAATAAATGTTAATTTTTTACTTAAGGTATGAAGAGCAATTTTTCATTTTGTGTTGTGCGATTTTCTTTCTCCATCTCAAAATCATCTGGTAGCATCAGCATCATATCAAACCTCCATTGTCATAAGAGCGTAAGACTTTTCTTCTGTGCTTCACTTGGCCTACGCCTCCCCAGACACGTAAAATACTTTGAGTCGATCTCTGTATATTTTGGTTTCGAAATCGATGCACAACGTGCGACACGGCTACATCTCTAAGAAAGTTTCAAAAAGGAAGGTCAGCTACGCCGTTGTCGTCCAGTCGTGACAGTGACGTCATCACGATGAAGAGTAGTGCTGTGGTTTACTACTATTTTATTGTTATTGTTTGTTTTTTATTTATGTACAAAGTACATATATAAAAAGAGTGGAAGACAGCACAAGATTAAATAAAACATACCATATTATAAAGAGTCATTTATTGCATAAAAAACCAACAAAATCAAGTTATTTTGTGATATCGATATATCTACACTATTTTTTTCATAGGTATTTTTGTTTACTTTTCGCTTTGACGTACAGGACACTGTAATGCGTTTTTGGCGTGGCGCTCAAAAGGTTAAAAGTCTTAGACTCTGAACCGGGTAAAAAGCTTACTTAAAATTAACATAATTTATTGATTGAGCCGTGGTAGACTCAGATGGTTAACGCTCGCTGTAAATATAACAGAACGCGAGTAACCCGGGTTCGATCCCCGCCGGCACCAATGAAATTGTTAATTGCAATTTTAAGTGGTGATATGCCACGTGCTCGGAGGTGGAAGAAAACATCGTGAGGAAGCCTGCATGTCTGAGGAATAAGAAAAAGAATATTTCGAAGACATGTGAAGTACGCCAGCACGCATTAGGGCTGTGCGGCGGACATTTCTTACCCTAAAACCCTCTCGGAAATGAGGGGAGGCCTGTGCCCAGCAGTGGGACGTATTTAGGCTGTAACTTTACTTTTTTACTTTTTATTGATTGATCAATTTGATAAAATGTCAATGAAAAAGCAATAAATTTAAAAAATACCTATGCTTCATGCTTCTACTTCGTTTATCTATTACACCCTATTTTTTTTCTCATGGTATTAAATTCAAGGGGTATGTTCATACTAAAATATTCAAAAATATATCTTTCCACAGGTGGACGCTTGCATCGAGGAGTACGAAAACTTGAATGTATGGCAAGTCAATCAAGTGAGGACGAAGATAACATTTATGTGAATCGATTGTATTTAAGTTTTAATAAACGAATGCTGGTCATCATGTTATGATTTCCGATTGTAATTGAAATGTTTGTGTTGTGTCATGAGATGAGTGTGGTAATAAAGTTTAATTTTTCAACATTCTTTGTTTTATTGAAATACGGTATTTTTGTTATTGTAATTAGCAGAGGCGGATTAAACATAGACAGCGTCCTAGGTTAGCACATAATCGTCGCCCCTCTAGCGGCCATATATTATAAATTATAACTACTCATTTTGGAAATGAACTATACTCAAGACAAATTTATAGAAATTATATAGTTATAGCAAGAAAAAGGTTTAATTTCTCCTGTTGTAATTACAGTGCCTACTGGCCAAAACATTAGTAAAAGCTATAAGAAAAAGAAGGTAGGAATAATTATTTTTTATATTTAATATTTTTTTAGTACTTTTACTCCATAATCTGGGCCAGTCCACTATTTCTCCAGAGATAGGATATTTCTTTTTTTACGTTTAGTGACATATTGATACTTGTATTTATTTTTCCCTATTCCGACTGAAGTATTCGATATGTATTTAATCAAAATAACTATAATGAGTTAACTATCTGGTAAAATTATAATGTGCGAACTTTATACTAATTGAAATATACTGTAAGAAAGAAAATATTTCCAACGATCAAAAACCGCGATCGTAGTTGAGTTCTATTGCGGAACTCAGACCAAACTAGCAGCGCCTATAACTAAAATTGTTCAAAACGACTATAAATCAATAGCACGCTACAGACTATAAACTATAAATTTCTAGCGCGCTATTAAATACGCTATGTTATAGCGCGCTATTTATTTATTTTGCAGCACGCTATATCTCGTAACACGTTACATTACATGTCGTTCATTGAATAGACCGCGTGCTATATAAGAACATTATTTCGTAATAAGTCGCATTTTAGACAAATAATATAAAGCGGTAAAGAAAAACCAATGAACGCTTTTACATACTTTTCAGGCTTACGACTTTCTACGATCCTAAAAATATTTTAAAGCTTAGCTTAGCTTAGCTATGTCCTTTTTAAAACGAAATAAATTGAAATATTTTTTATTATAATTGATGTAAACGTTATTTTAACCTTAATATAAATTATAAATCAAATAACTGTGTATTTAAAAGTTTACTGATTGTATTTATAAGAATCAACTATTTACATACACTATTATATAAATTTTGTATTAATATTTTATTTACATTTAAAAACATTAGTTAGGCTTCTTTTGTAGCAGACAACTGTGTCCTTCAATCACTTCTAAATATACAGTATACACTAACTAAACAACGTCTAACACTAAATTAGGTCGCGCGCGATGAATAGCGTCACACGTCCTCTCCCAACAGCGCTGCCGCTAGATCATCATCATCATCATTACAGCCCTTCACAAGTCCACTGCTGAACATAGGCCTCCCCCAAGTAATGCCACAAAGCACGGTCCTGAGCCACCTGCATCCATCGACTTCCTGCATATCTTACCAGGTCGTCACTCCATCTAGTGGGGGGTCGCCCTACACTACGCCTACCGGTACGAGGCTGCCACTCAAGAACCTTTCTTCCCCATCGGTTATCGGTTCTTCGAGCTATATGGCCGGCCCATTGCCACTTCAGCTTACTAATCCGTTGGGCTATGTCGGTCACTCTGGTTTTACTGCGGATATCCTCATTTCTGAGTCTATCACGCAGAGAAACTCCGAGCATAGCCCCCTCCATAGCTCGCTGAGTGACCTTGAGCGTCCTCATACGGCCAGCAGTGAAGGACCACGTCTCAGATCCGTAAGTCATCACTGGCAACACGCACTGGTTGTACAATCTAGTTTTTAGAGATTGAGGTATACCTGACGAGAATATATGTCGTAATTTCCCGAACGCTGCCCAGCCGAGTTGAATCCGTCGATTGACCTCTCGGTCGAAGTTGAACTTACCTAGTTGGACTATTTGTCCCAGGTAAACGTACTCGTCAACAACTTCGAGCATAGTGCTCCCAACAACTACCGGCATAGGTGTGACATGGACATTGAACATGATCTTTGTTTTGTCCATGTTCATCTTAAGACCTCAATAGTGCCTCCCAACGGATAGGCCGTTGGGAGGCACTATTGAGGTCATTGAGCATAGTGCTTAAGTCCTCCAGCAATTCTGCCATAAGGACTATATCGTCGGCAAATCGAAGGTGAGTGATGTACTCGCCATTGATGTTAATACCGTATCCTTTCCAGTCCAGTAGCTTGAAAACGTCTTCCAAAGCAGCGGTGAAGAGTTTCGGGGATATAACATCACCCTGTCTTACACCTCTCTGCAGTTGGATAGGTTTCGAGCTCTGGTTCTGTACTCGGATAGCCATCGTAGCCCTACTGTACAAACACTTCAGCACTTCGATATACCGACAGTCAACTTGGCACCGCTGAAGGGACTGTAGCACCGCCCAAATTTCGACGGAATCAAAGGCTTTCTCATAGTCCACATACGCCAGGCAAAGTGGCAGATTGTACTCTTCAGTCTTCTGTACAATCTGCCGCAGGGTATGTATGTGGTCTATGGTACTGAAGCCTTTTCGGAAACCGGCTTGTTCGGGAGGCTGGAAGTCGTCGAGTCTGCGTGCGGGACGATTCGTAATGACTCTCGAAAACAGCACGTAGACGCGGCTCAGAAGGGAAATCGGTCTGTAGTTCTTCAAGAGAGCGTTGTCGCCTTTCTTAAGGAACAAGACCACCGCACTTCTGCTCCACGCCTCTGGAGTAGTGCCACCATGGAAGACGGAATTGAAGAGCTTCTGAAGGACTTCAAGTACCGGTGTTCCACCCGCTTTCAGAAGCTCCGCTGTAATTCCATCCTCGCCTGGGGCCCCGCCGTTTTTAAGGTGCTGGAGAGCCATTCTAATCTCGCTTAGACTGACGTCCGGGATATCATCGGAATAGTGTCGGATAAGACTTGCTCTTGGATCGTTACTCACACTTGCGTGTGGCTCCAACGATGATGTGTAGAGCTGCCCATAGAACCTCTAAATCTCACTCAAAATCTCAGGTGTCCCGGAAACGATGCTGCCACACTCAGTCTTCAGCTTCGACAGTTGGCTCTTACTGGCAGACAGATCTCTGGCAAAGACTTTGGAGCCCTGGTTCCGCTCGATCGCTTCTTTAATACGAGCAGTATTAAAGTTGCGTAAGTCTCGCCGCATGCAATTGGAGATCTGTCTGTTCAGTTGCCTTGACAGCATACGTCAAATCTGTTGACGATTGCAGCCTCATCTCCCGTCTAACAGCCATGAGATTAAGAGTGTGATCGGAGAGATCAGAGAGCCGCTAGATATTAATACTTAATAGCGCCATAGCGCAATAGCGTCATGGCGACTACTTACATAGCATGCGTTATAGGTAATGGTGGTTAATATGGCGCTATGCGCTATATTAACCACCATTACCTATAACGGCAATGGACGCACACTACGATAATATCGAAACGAGATGGAGCCCGCGAAATCAAGTGACACAGGTCAAACTAGACAATCGCTCGCGCGATCTCAGATGTCCGGCGCAGGGAAATATGTGATAGTTTTACTTATATAATTAAAAAATAATAGTAACGATTTAGAAAGTAAAAATCATAGTATAGTTTAAGCAAATGTTGATGATTATTTTGCTATAAGTTTTACGTCGAAATGATGTAGAACTTCGGAGATATTGGGGCTTGTATCGAAGCTTTTTCAAAGGCATATAACGAAAATGTATTTTATCAGTATTAAAGTGTAGAATATTTGTCGGATAAAATTTTTTTTGATGGTCGATTTTCAATAGAATCTACAAATTAAAGCTCCCAAATAATGTCTCAGAGTTTTGACCTAAACATGCATCGGGAGAATGATTAATACTAAATGCGTAAATAAGTTATCTAAAATTTGCCTTGAGCTTATTTTAGTAGAGGAAACGAACTAGTTTTACCAAGTAAGTAATTGTTTTTTCAAGCAACGAACGGAAAACTTACAATTTTAACCAGGAACCCTTGTAATTTCGCGTTTTTTATAATAGGTACTCCTATTAACTTCTGGGGTAATAATGAAATTACAAGAAGTTCGAGGAAATGCAGTAAGCACAATACTGTGCGAAAAATACTGAAATCGGCCGGGATATATCTATACCTACTAACATAGTAAAGCGGAAAGTTTTTTGTTTGCTCGAACAGTCCGATTTGAAAAAATCTTTTTGTATATTATAGCCAGATTCCTGAAAAATAGTACAGGCTATCTAGCATTAGGCTACAACACTCAATTAGCCCTAAATATTGACTTTTGTTAAGCATGTCAGAAGAAAAAGGGCTCCCGAAATGATTTATCCATGTGCGCCGGCATAATCGCTAGTGGTACGTAATACAATGTTCACAAAAATACAGATCTTTACTCCTAAAAAGCATTCTGCGATACCATGGGCACAATAAGGTATTTATTATATATAAGTCACAATAAGGTATTTTGTGACGAAAAATTATTGAAAATTAAAATGACTTATGAGCTTTATTATTAGGCATGGTATATTAATCCATACGAATGGAAGTTACTTCACACTCAAGACAGTTTTATAAAGAATAACTGCTCTTTATAGCATGGTATTTGGGCGCATAGTTTGATATTGAAAAATTAAAATAACACTGTGCTCGGCACGCGAACGACACATAAACCCTAGCCGCACGATGAGAACCGAGAGAAACTGGCAGTGAAAGCTTCTGTGAGCGAAGTTAGTTCAATAATTTTAGCTAAATAATAAGCAAAATTAATGGAGTACTTTTATCTATCGGCGTATGTCTCCCCCCCCCCCCCCCGCGTCCCAATAAAGATAGCAAATTATTCAAGGATTATTTAGTACCTACACACTTCATGTATCTCGTACGGCTTACTTTGGGGGTGACGTTCACCCGAGAGGGGGAGAGAGAGCGAATAAAATTTAACTTCGCTCTGTAAAGTACATGTGCCGATAGATAAAAGTACTCCATTAATTTTACCAAGTTTTCCAATCATTGCTATCTGAAATGCTTGAACTAGGTGATGTCAAGTGTCCATGTCACGTCATGTCGCGCGGCTCATACACGTGATATACGCGCTCAGTGCAACATCATAGGAAAAGAGGGAGGGTCAGTTATGGTATTTGGAGGAATTTGTATGGGGGCACGTACGGAACTTCGTGTCATTGAGAATGAGTCACTAACAGCGGCACGATATGTAAATGATATTTTGGAAGAAATTGTAGCGTCATTTGCTCTTTGTATAGGAAATAGATTTGGTGAGGTAATAATGCATGCCCCCATACTGTGGCCTTAGTAGTCAAATACCTGACGTTGAAATTAATGCTATTGCTACGCGCTCAAGTCGACGGCACTAGCGCCATCTAGTCTTGAACCGAAGAACTAAACTTCTTGAAGTCGAAACACGAACTCTCGGTACCTTGCGCGTGTTTACTTGAATATTCTGGATATTTCGCTGCTAATTTATATAAATAGGCGCTGCAAGATGCGATCGGGGAAGTATTGGAGTTGGCGACACAATCGAAGCTTCGGAGCGGAATAAAGTGAATCAGTGTGATTAAATATTTGTGTTTTTAACTTTAATTAGTGTAAAGTGAATTAAAGTGTTAATTTAGGTAATTCTATCGGCAATTTTTATTGTCACGAACCTCAAGCTCGTAACAATTGGTGTCAGAAGTGGGATAAAATCATGCCGATTTTACCTAAGGAGGAAACGGAGGGTGTCCGTACCCGAAGTCAACGCCAGCAGGAGACGGACCAAAGGAGATTTGGTGGTGCAACGCCGCAGACGTCGGAGGGCCAGCCACCGGCTGCAGGCCCGTCAGTAGCCCCTACATCTGCAGCACCTGACTTAGGTGCCCTAATGGTGATGCTGCAGGAGCAGGCTCGCCGACAGGAGGAACAGGCCCTTTGGTTGAAAGAGCAGCAGGAGGAACAGGCTCGCCGACAGGAGGAACAGGCCCGTTGGTTGAAAGAGCAGCAGGAGGAACAGGCTCGCCGACAGGAGGAACAGGCTCGCCAGCAGGCGGAACAGGCTCGCCAGCAGGTGGAACAGGCACGCCGATTGGAAGAGCAGCTGCGGGGCGGACAGGAGGAACAGGCCCGCCAACAGGAAGACCAGCCCCGTCGGTTGGAGGAGCAGATGCTCCTCATGAAGGACCTTCACGCTTCCTTCGGGAAGAAGATAAAGGAGGTGAAGGATAGGGTTGCTCTGCATGACAACCGCCTGTCGGAAGCTGAAACTCAAATCGGAAAAACTGAAAACCGAATCGAGAAAGCTGAAACCCGAATCGACCAAGTAAACCATCGGGTTGATAACGTAATGGCTGACATGAAGAAATCACTCGACGAACTCAAACTTGGAGATGGAGCTACAGCTCCCGTAGTAGCTACAACACCTTCACTACGTGGGTTCAAGGTGCCACCGTTCGACGGTACCTCTTCCTGGTCAGCCTAAAAAATCCAGTTCGAGGCTGTTATGAAGGCGAACGGCTGGAATAAAAGTCAGGCCATGACTGCTCTCACACTAGGCCTGCGCGACCAGGCCTTAACAGTTCTGGAAGCTCTCGGTGAGGAAGTGACTTATGAGCAACTCCTTGAGGCATTGGAGGCGAGATATGGCGACGCTCACCTGGAACACGTCTTTCGTGCGCAGCTTAAAGATCGCGTGCAGCGCGTCAACGAAAACCTGCAGCAGTGGGCTCTAGAGGTGGAGAAGCTGGTGCGAAAAGCATACCGGTCTGTACCTGCGCTCATTGAAGGGAACCTGGTGCAGACATTCATCGACTGCATCCGCGACCTGGAAGTCAGAGCTGCTGTGAGGCTCGGGCACCACGAGACGCTTAAGGACGCCTTGGCCCATGCACTGGAGGTGGAAGCCGTGCGGCAGGATCATCGTTCCCATCGCGTCAGGGAGGTTGCAGCAGCTACAGTTCGCAACCGCACCAAAGGATACAGCCCTAGGTGCTATGGCTGTGGGGAAAAGGGCCATCTTCGATCCAGCTGCCCTAAGCGAAGCGCAGAAAGGGAAAGTGAACGATATCAGGAGGGTAGTGCAGCTAACGGCACTGCCTGGCGGCGACAGGATCGTTGTTCACCTCACGCTAGGGAGGTTGCAGCAGTTACGGTTCGCGACCACAATAAAGGATACAGCCCTAGGTGCTATGGCTGTGGGGAAAGGGGCCATCTTCGATCCAGCTGCCCTAAGCACACCCTAGGAAGGGAAGGTGAACGGTCTCAGAAAGGAAGTGCGGCTAACAGCACCGCCCAGCAGCAGCAGGAATACGACTTTCCTATCAGACACTGCAGCGGGAAATCTCACGGCAACGCAGATGCATTGTCAAGAAGACCTTTTCCTGAAGATTGCAACCATTGTAGTAGGCAAGAGAGTAAGGAAGTGGTATCCGTGAGGATGCTCAGGACAGATCACCTCAGCAACGGGTGGAAGGACAGCCTACGACATGCACAGCAGGAAGATCCGGACATCAAGCCGATTCTGGGATGGATGAAGGCCCGTGCTACCAAGCCTAAGTGGAGGGACGTCTCAGCGATGAGTTCAACCACGAAAAGCTATTGGGCCCAATGGGACAGCTTGCTGCTTCAGGATGGAGTCCTGTGCCGTAAATGGGACAATGGTCGAGGAGACAGCTGTCGTTTACAAATGGTTGTCCCTAAAGCTAAAGTGCCGAATGTTCTACAGCTGTGCCATAATGGTCGTTCAAGAGTCCATCTGGGAGTTAAACGAACTCTACTGAAGGTCCGAGAACAGTTTTACTGGGTCCATTATCGTGACGATGTCGAGGATTGGTGTCGTACATGTACAAGTTGTGCGGCTGTGAGGGGACCTCAGACACGGAGTAGAGGAGTATCGAAATTGTACTATGTTGGTGCACCACGGGATAGGACATCCCTTGACATTGCGGAGCCGTTACAGAAAGGCGCAAAGGGGACTCCTATGATCGTCCATGTGGATCGCTTGGCGCGTTATTATCGGTTCGATAATGCTCGGGACGAACATATCTTAGGAGGGGGCAGTGTTACGCGCTCAAGTCGACGGCACTAGCGCCATCTAGTCTCGAACCGAAGAACTAAACTTCTTGAAGTCGAAACACGAACTCTCGGTACCTTGCGCGTGTTTACTTGAATATTCTGGATATTTCGCTGCTAATTTATATAAATAGGCGCTGCAAGATGCGATCGGGGAAGTATTGGAGTTGGCGACACAAGCGAAGCTTCGGGGCGGAATAAAGTGAATCAGTGTGATTAATTATTAGTGTTTTTAACTTTAATTAGTGTAAAGTGAATTAAAGTGTTAATTTAGGTAATTCTATCGGCAATTTTTATTGTCACGAACCTCAAGCTCGTAACACCATAGTGTTTCTCGAACCTCAAGCTCGTAACACCATAGGGTTTAAGTCAAGCGAGCTCGCTGGCCACTATATATAGTGGCCAGCGAGCTTGCTTCACTTAAACCCCATAGAGCATGTGTGAGAAAAGCTGGGAAGACAAATTAAGAAAAGAAATCCTGCCCTTGTTAATTTGAGAGATATTAAAAACGCATTACAGGAAGAATGGAACGCAACTTTTCAGGTTTTTGTATATATATTTTTTGGTTGGCTAACTGTGTTTGTCCCGTTATTAAAAAAACTGACAAAACTAAGTATCTGGGGGTGATAGTTGACCAACGATTATCCTGGCATCCACATCTTGAACAAGTAACAAACAAGGTTAGGAAACTGATCTGGATATTTAAGACCTTAAAATATGTGGTGCCGGGTGAGAAATCAGGTAGCCAGTACTATCATAGAAATATACTCAGGGAGATCTATATGGCATTAGCACAGTCCCTACTAACATACTGCATCCCAATCTGGGGAGGGGCAAGTAAAACCAAAATGTTGGAAGTGGAACGTGCACAACGTGCTCTTTTGAAAGTAATGCACTTCAAAAAAAGGAGGTTTCTAACTGACAAACTTTACTCCATTAGTAAAGTCTTGTCAGTGAGAAAGCTCTATGTTCTACTCACTGTATTAAAAAAAACATAAAACTTTAACCTACGATGACAGCATTAAACAAAAAAGAAGAAAAACTGTCGTTGCATTAAAGAAATTCAAAACTGCATTTGCTAGTAAACAATACTCAAGCCTCTCCGTTTTACTATATAACAAATTAAATATAGAACTAGAGATTTACAGCAAAACAAAAAAGGAATGTAAGAAATCGATTTCAAATTTTTTAACTCCCTTAAATTATGAGGAAACAGAGAAATTATTACAATACAGATACTGAATGAACACATACACATACATACTCAGAACATACTCACACACTACTCATAAAACATGCTCAAATTTATATTTCACACCACATACTACAACTAAAACTAAATACACATACACTCTATGGATGTATAATACTACCCTAATATATGATATTATTGATGTTTTAATGCTTTGAGACTAATGGTAGGATACTAATTGATGTTTTTATTATTTTTATTATTTACTTTAGGATATTTTATTTCGTAAATAATATTGTAATACTTAGCTATGGAGGAGCGAAGTCACCTGCTACAGGCATTATTTTGCTTACTAGGTGACTTCGATCACTGATCATATAATGTAAAATTAATGTTTGACGAAATAAATAATTTATTTATTTATTATTTATTATATATATATACTTAGTGTTGCCCCCATACATATTGCACGTACATATAGTAAATATATAAATGAATAAAATGTTATGTACAAAAATGTTTCTTTCATGTAAAATGTTTATTTTTTTATTAATTTGGTAAATTTTTGTCATTTGATCGTTTGTTTGTTCTACGTTTGGTTGCTAAATACCTAATTAAGACACGAGTACCCTTAACAGATAGGCAGAATGAAGTTGCAAGTAATGATATAGACGATTTCTCTTTCGTGTAAAAACTTTCGCGTGTGCCCCGTTTCAACCATGCGCCCTCAGGCAGTGCCGAATTAACCACGTAGCAAGAGTATTCCTACGGACCCCGCGTATCCCACACCTGCACTCACCGTCTAAGCGTAATTTTTTGAGTGAAACTTATGAAAACGTAGCATATTGAATTACTTGATGTGCCAAAAACGTGAAACGTTGCAGCTTTTCCATCTAAGACAATCCACGTGAGACAATCGGTAACCGATCATCTCGTTGGCGAAAATAAAACTCAAAACTTCATACGATAAACGCACAAGTTTTAACACTCACCACGTCGAATGACCGATCCAATTGGTCACTTCGTCCACCCGTATTCCAGATGTGAAGGACACCTTCCACTTTTGAACTGCTGACATCTGGTCAGCAGTTCAAAAGTGGAAGGTGTCAGTCAGATCAGGTCTCCGTGAAAGCCTCTCTTGACTCTTCGGATCATTGTCTGATCCGGAGTACAGTGCCCGATCGGAAAAATACCGCCGTGTCTATATCCATTGAGCGTGTTTGTGTGCCGTAGATACAACTAATAAGAAAGCGTACGGAAAAGACATGCGCCATCCCCCACTATTAGTACAATAGTAAGGTTTATTAATTTCACATTGATGTTAACACACTCTGCTCCCATTTAAAAAAATACTACAGACAAATTTATAAATATAAGAAAATTGCGAAATACAAAACACACTAAATTAAACTTCTAAAACAAACTACTAATTACTTAATTATCTATATAAAAACAAAAAGAAAACTATATTATTATACAAAGGTGAAAATAAAATGTAATTTAAATTAAAAGCACTAAGGGGTATTGATATCAACTTCGATGCAAATCACCCCTAAAATAACTTTTGGTCAGCGGATTGGGATTAGATGCGGGCTTTTTTTCGCATAAACGTATTTGCTTCACGTTTGATAATCCCAAAAAAATCGTTGTTGAGTTAGTCGCCGATGTGATGCAAGAGATGGAACATTTCATCCCAGCGTCTGTAGTGCCTATTAGCGGCGGATCCCTGCCTTGATTTGGACGCTCCTGCAAAATTGCGTCACGACAAAAGCAGAATTGTTACAAGGGCTGAGCTGACGCTTCGGTGTCCCGGGATGTAAACACTGGCGCGCTCAAAAATAAGTATAAATCTTAGTTCAGGTCCTACAAAAGTGTTATCGCTAGGTCAACGTCGGAGCATATTGGGAGAATTGGGGAGAAATTAGTTCGCCTTCCTTTGGGAACTCATGCGTTCTGATCCCTCGCCAAGGTTGCCAAAGGGAATTTCTGTAAGCCATCATTATAATCTTTGCGCAGGGAATATGACTCGCTGGCCCACGCCGTAAAAGAAAATGCCGATCTTTTAGATTCTCCTTTTGCATCCAATTCGGCTCTCGACGACCTGGGGGAACATACCTCCGAATATCCCGCGGTGTTATGTAAACAGCACATCCGGCATTGAGTGCTCAATGCTGGATGTGCTTTTTACAAAACACTCGGTGCGCAAAACGTTCTTGTCCCTAGACGACAACAAGTCGAGTAGGCTTAATGGAATTCCTCCAATTAGGCTGAAGAAATGTGCTCCAGAGTTGGCATCGGTTCTTACGCGTCTTTTCCGATTCTCTTACTCTTTAGGCGTCGTTCCAGGTTTATAGAAGACAATCTTAGTGCACGTGATCTCTAAAAAAGGTAACCGCTTAGCACCTGTCCAACTACAGGCCTATGGCCATCACATTGTCCTCGAAAATAATGGCATCCTCATGCGGCATAACTGCCGGCTCATGCGGTACCTTGAAGCGTATCATCTGATGTGTGACCGTCACTACGATTTCCGTCGAACACGCTCAGCTGCAGATCTTCTTGTCTACCTGACTCACCGATGGGTGGAGGCAGTCGAGACCAAGAGATAGGTCCTGGCGGTTAGTTTGGACATAGCGAAGTACTTCATCGGGTTTGACTTCTTTCAAAGCTTCCCTCTTATGGGCTTCCCTTAAATATATTTAATCTAAATATAAGTTATGTACAATAATTTCCCTTCAATATATAATTAAAATAATAAAAATTACGCAACTGGGTCACCAGTTTTATTACAGATCGGTGTATTAAGGTCGCAGTCTACGGTGCATGCTTCGACTACAAGCCTGCGAATGCTGGTGTTCCACAAGGCTGCGTGCTGTTGCCTATCCTGTTCCTTCTGCATATCAATGATATGTTTCATACTAGTAACAATCATTGTTATGCAGACGACGTACACCGACGCCGGCCATGCTAATATTTCTCGGGAACACGTCGTCGGTGCCGGAACAAATTTGTTCAAACTGCCTGAACAAATTCTACTAAGTATATACCAGTTTAACCCCCAAAAGGCACAAACCTTCGCGTTTACAAAAAAGAAATCCCCGATCGTATCTCCTCGATTTCAGTACACCATTAATAAAATATAACATAAGCTATTCTTAAAAATATATATTATGTACATAATAAAAGAGATTTACTAATATATGTGTAGTATGGTCAGTTTTAAATTATTAGTTTCTTATGAAAATCATTATAAATTGAAAGGACAATCTCATTTCTGACTTTTTGTACTTGTCAGAGTCTAACAGGGCCTATAGTAAATTACTGTATTACTAAGCACCAACAAAATTGTAACCTATAGATGGTAAATAAACGTATTGAGTATTTTTTACCACTTTATACTTAAGAACCCATTGCAGATCAAGGGCCCCTCGATAGAATTGCTACAGGCCCCGCGCTTGCTTAATCCGGCACTGCCCCTAGGCATGTGCCAAGTTTGCCTGAAGAATAATCCACCACTGCTAATCAGTACAAAAGTACTTAGACTGACCACGGGGATTAGTTAGCGCCATATGGCAAGGATTGCAAATCCTCCAAACTGTGAGAGAAGCTATTTCCAACCACAAACTGTTATAGAATTTTTGAAGTGAAACTTCTTTAGCATCGTTGTGATTTGAAACTGGATGAAACGAAAAAGCGACAGTAAAAAGAGACAGACACATAAATTCATAAGATTTAACGTGGGCGAAAATGAGATAGGAAGCTAGCTCAATGCTCGCGAGAAAAAAGTCGTAAACGCCGCCGAAACGGCGTCGGTTACGCGTTTTATTCAACAAGGTACGAAGGTGTGCCTATCGAATAAACAAGCAGTGAAGAACGGCCAAATCTCAACTTTGTAATAGGTAAAATTGATATAAATCTTTTTGTAATTAGAGAGTACTTTATAAGATAATTTGGAAAGGATATTTTAAATATTCGAAGGGAATTTAATCTACTCGTCGTCAAAATTAGTGCCTGTCCCGTACGTTAATATATTAAAATAAATTTCTTATACTAACTTTTATTTTACAATATACTATATTATTATTATATTTAATACGTTAGTTTTATAGTAATTAAATTTTCTTATATTTTATGCCGAACTTGTAGTTTAAATTATAATATTAAATAAATCATTTGCCGTAAAGTATTTGTATTTTATATTTCATTTGATTTCAAGGTTTCACTTCTGTCGCGTGTGAGCTGCACGCGTATTTTTTTTACTGTTACATTGGAAGGCGTTTTCAAGCTACTAGACTGCAAGATACTGCATCAGTGCATTGATCTCATTAGTGTCTTCTACCGGATAATATTAATAATAATAAATAATAATAAATATTTATTTGCATAAAACATGGTACATGTTTAGGTCTTGTAACATAGTGTATACATGCATGTTTTACCGCTTTATCGGTATGCAAATATTACGTCAACGTGCAATTTAATAATTAAAATTAGAAAAATATAAAATTACAACATTATTTCATCTTAATTTGAATAAAACTGTAAAAGAAAGAAAAAATATACACGCATGGTCATATCACTATGCATAACGTCAAACATAGATTACTGTGTATAATGTCAAACTAGTATAATATCTTACAAACTCTAAATCATTTGTCAATTTAAAATTTTATACATCGACAACAATTCGGCCAAACAATTTTGGCCACGTATACATTAATTAAATCCATCTTAGAAAGTGTAAATAATTCATATCTAACCACTGTATTGTTTTTTGATCTAAGTAAGGCCTTCGATTTCGTAGACCATAAAAATCTTCTTAAAAAACTGGAAAATATGGGCATTCGAGGAATTCCTTTGCAGTGGCTCGAATCTTATTTGTCAAGCAGAAAACAAAAAGTTGAAATAAAAAATCTCAATAACCAAAATGAACCGACTTCTTATTATTCGGATTTTAGGAACAACAACTTTGGCGTCCCACAAAGAAGCATTCTTGGGCCCTTGCTTTTTATTTTATATATAAATGATATTCCAAATATAAATACATTTAAATGTACTATGTTTGCAGACGATATTTCAATAAAAATTGTTACTAACCCAAGGAAACATTCATTTAAAAAACATGAATCTGACATAAATGACACAATCAAATCAGTAATAGAATGGTTAAATCTAAATAATTTAAAAGTTAATCTTACCAAAACTCATTATATTAAATTTGATAATTTGAAAACGAATAAGCTTGACATATATTACAACGAAACCAAAATTGAAGAAATCACGCAAACTAAATTTCTAGGCTTAGTAATTGATAGAAACCTTAATTGGGAGGCTCATATTAAGTCAGTGTGCGATAGACTAAATAAATTTGTATATGCTTTAAGGTATATTAGAAAAGTCACTAACATAAATATAGCCCTCTCGGTTTATCATGCTTATGTAGTTTCAATTCTGCGTTACATGTTAATTATCTGGGGAAATGGTTCTCAATTAAATAAAGCCTTTATCACTCAAAAAAAATGTCTACGAGCATTGACTCTTAAAGCGCCATTTGATTCATGTAAACCTTTATTCAAAAACCTTAAGTTATTGACATTGCCCTCGCTCTATATATATGAAATTTGTTTGTTCGTTAAACAATACAACCATCTGTTTACCAAAGCAAAAGGTATATCTTCTCGAAGCCATAGATACCCCGAAAAACTTGTAATCGACACACTTCCTAGATTATCTAAGTATAATAAAAGCTGTCTATATATGTGTGTCAAAATATATAACAAAATTCCTCAGCATATTAAAGCACTTTCTTTACCAAGATTTAAAAAAAGCCTCAATGATTTTCTTGCAGAAAGTACCTTCTATAGCGTCAAAGAGTTTCTAGATTGTAAATTTAACGAATGAACTGCTGTAATTTCACTGAGCATTGATATTTTATTCTATTTAAAAATAATTAATAATTATCCGACATCTTTCTTCTATTACGCCATTAGCTCTTGATAAAAAAAAATTGAAGCCGAAACTTAACATATTTCATAATAAGTAAATTGCAATTTATTTAAATTTTTGCTAATATTTTGATACAGTTTATGACAATATAGTAACATGTTGTACTGTATAGGTATTCATCCGAAAATAAAAATCATCTCCTATTTTAATAATGGTGAAATAAAAAAAAAGAAACTGATCTTTTTGACATTAGCATTTATTAATTTTTTTAACAATTTTTTTTGATTTTTTGATATTTGACATTTATATAAACATTTACCTACATTTTATTAAAAAATTGACATGTAATATTTATTGTAATCTAAAAACTTATCGCTAAAATATTTTTGGATGGGTACATACCTAATTCATTTTCTTCAATAAGTTACTTAACTAAATTGTATTAATATTTTTTGTTTACTGTAAAAGATTGCACGCCATTATCATGGTAGAATGTAAGGTCTCGTTAATAATTAATTACATCATATCATTATGTACTACATTCTAGCAATAAATAAATTTGAATTTGAATTCGGTTGAGGTGACCGTCACGGCGGAATTTGATAAATTCATTTATGTCATAAAACCAATTTTCAATCTGAATCCCGAAAATAATTTTTTTAAAAAGTTTAAATGTCAAGTTTTGAATATGGTTCGAGAGTAAATTAAATAGTCGAACGCACATGCTATAACTATTTCTAGCAAAACAAGTTGTGGCTGTCTGGGGCACAGATAACTTCCACGGGTACCTTCTTGTACCACAACGATCATTGTGTTGTTTTGTGAAGAGGTTTGCATTTTTTTTGGTAAAAGTTAAAATTTCATATATATATAGAGGGAGAGAGAGAGAGAGAGAGAGAAGGTAATGTAAGAATATTTAGCTTTTTAAAGAGTGGTCTACATGATTCCATTTAACAAACACCGCATATAGATCTTATACATCTCTTCTGTAGTATAAAAAGACGAGAAATGTGTGTCGAATTTCCCCACAGAATCAGTCCATACTTCAGTATAGAACCAACGTATCCATGTTAAGTCATCAGTGCTGTTTTAAGGTTGGCTAACTTTGACAGACGATACAGAGCGAACACAAACCTGTTAATCCTCTGGCATACAGATTCTACGTGATTCTGCCATGTCAGTTCGGAATCAATCACAATATCGAGAAAGGTCGCTGATGCGGTCATGGCAATGGGATCGTTACTATGATGTACCGATAGTTGCTGAGGTTTACCATTCTAAAATTGAAAAATTGTATATATTTTGTTTTACTAATATTATTCCAAATCATTATGTTTCAGCCAATTCGTTATATTTCTTATTTCATTATTTATTTCATCATTATAGTCAGTGTTAGGTTTCTTATGTATAGTTATAGAAATATCGTCAGCATAGAGTGTAAAAGAATATTGCGTACATTTAGGAAGGTCATTGATGTAAATGATGAAGAGTAATGGTCCCAATATACTGCCCTGTGGGACACCTGGGTTATTCGCCCTAATCTCCGATCTGTACGTCACACTCAGACACCCATCATCCAGCTCAATACTTCCACAAACTGAGTCCTTTCATTGAGATAGCTCCTTATCCAGTCATAGGCTGGTCCTCTTACACAATAACGTTCCAGCTTATTCAGAAGTTTCTTATGTTTGACAAAGTCAAAAGCCTTACTCATATCGAAAAGAATGGTGGATACGGGAATCCTGTTGCCCATATGGATTGATATGTTCTTAATAAGGGAGTAACAGACCAGTGCTGTTGACCTTTCCTTTCGAAACCCAAATTGTTCCTCCCCAATTACGCTGTGATTTGTAAAAAAAGAAATTAATCTTACCAGCATGATCTTTTCAAATATCTTGTCTGTAGTTGTTTAAATTATGCCTGTCTCCGCATTTAAAAAGTGGCTTGACAATGGACATTTTAAGAGTGCTCGGAAATTTACCCTCTTCAAAGCAACGATTCACAAAGTGTGCCATCAAAGGTGCTAACTCACTTGCACAAGCCCTAACTACCTTCGTACATATCGTATCATGACCTGTGGAATTTGTGTTGTTCAGAGTGTGTATAGTTTTGATTATTTCATTTTGGTCGGTGGAGCTTCAAACTATAGATGCGGTAGTACTTTCAATGAACTTCAGTTTATTTGAGTTATATTGATAGTTACCAGGTACATTTGATACATAGGATATAGATATAGGATATAGATTTGATAGATAGGTCTAACGATGAACAGGGATAAGAGAACACGTGTAACGTCTATGTCAAACCTAGCTGGTAGTTGTTAAGAACATTACACTCGAAGTTGTGTATGAGAATATGACAAATTAATGACTAGATAAGCCCAGCTTCAACTGAGAGGTCCATCAGCGCATCTAACTTAGCTAGGCAGCATTCTGGAGATTACGACATACCTTTTAGTCAAATTTTGTTCATAACTTGAAAACATGATTGTAAAGCCAGAGCGTGTTGCCAGTGATGATATATGGATCTGAAACATGTTCCTTCACGGTTTACCGTACAAAGAAGCTCTAGATCGCTCAGTGAACTATGGAGAAATTGTGCTCGGAGTTTACCTACGTGATAGAATTAGTAATGAAGATTTCCGCAGTAGGATCAGGGTAACTGACATAAGCAAGTAAGCTTAAGTGCCTATGGG
Source organism: Parnassius smintheus behrii (assembly GCA_036936625.1). Classification (NCBI taxonomy): domain Eukaryota; kingdom Metazoa; phylum Arthropoda; class Insecta; order Lepidoptera; family Papilionidae; genus Parnassius; species Parnassius smintheus. The sequence goes on from JAUPFT010000001.1 coordinate 20,839,955, forward strand.
CTGTTCATATAGCTGGAAGAACCAGCAACCGATGAGGGCGAAGGATTCTCGAGTGGCAGCCTTGTTCCGGAGAACAGTTTACAATACAATTACTAAAATTTTAATTACAACATAATAAATAACAATTGACAATTTAATAGACAAAAATAAATTAATGATTTATGCTGTTATTCTGCGCTGTTTAGTTAATTCATTGGAATAATGCAAAACCAGTAAAATAGATGAAAACAGAACTAAAAATTCCCTTTAAATAACTGTTTTCGGCTTTTATAATGAACAGTATTGAGAGTATTGACGCAGTAAACGGTCGTATGTACACGTACAAAAGTCACGTATCTTTATTTATTATGTAAGTATCTCACTGTAGGCATATTCAACATTGCTTATTATTTTTAGGAGGTCTACAATTTCCATGACATTCTCCCATTTGATTTTGTGCAAAAAAGACCGCAACTACGGCAATCAATTGTGTATATATACCTACTGATTGCGCAGAAAAACCATCCATATTATTATATTTGACGGTAGGTGCCAAGTCGTTTATTCCTTCCCAAAACGATATCACTCATACCCTCCTATCGACACATCGGGGCGGTGGGGTGGGAGGGGAAAGAAGATGATTCTAGAATGTCACGTAATCATCGGAACCGAGGATATATAAGGCACGCGCGACCGACGCGGGCCTCTTCCCGCCGCGCCAGTCATTGGAACCACACCTCTCTTCCCGTCGCAGTCGTCGTTGAAACCACACAGCCTCTTCCCGCCGCTCCAGTCATTGGAACCACACCTCTCTTCCCACCGCGCTCGTCGTTGAAACTACAACGCTTCTCTCCCGACGTACCCCTGGGGCCCCAGAGTGTCTGTCCAGAAGAAGTTCCGGAGGTCGCAGCTATAGTGCTCAACAAATAGAAGAAACCCCGGTGAGTCAATATTCCTTTAATTACTGCCTGCCTGATATAATTGTTTTAACCCGCTCCAATTTTGTTTTTCTCCTAATCAGGCAGGATTCCCTTTCATCGATTTGGCACAATAATAGTTTTAGTTTTTAGGGAAGAGCGAGTGCATTGTACCGCGTGCTATAGTAGTCGCTTTTACGTAAGCGTAGAAGCGATCGCATATACAGTCCACTTTAGTTAATATCTCGCGCAATAGGTTTAAGGTTCGACCGGGGAATTAGATTTTCGGCAGCCTTAGACACGTGGCTCCACCATTTTATGGTCACTTCGGCAGGATTTGGACTGGGTTTAGTGGTCGCCCAACTATTTCTGGTCGAATTATTAAATTAATTATTTAGATAATGCACTCTAATTTATGGAATAGACTTAAATAGTGTTCGTTTAAATTTAAATTTTGATTAGGTACTCGCAAACAGAATTATTCGTTTTATAGCGCTCGTATTTGGTTAAATTTAAAGCTTATTAAATAATTGAAACAGTGTAATAGGAACCGTTTGATACGCTTACCCCACAATTTTGATAAAAATATTGAGTTTAGCGAACGACGCGTCGCCTCGACTCGCTGTGCAGGTGTTCGATTTAATTACGTAATACGGCATACCGAGTGTCCATCCTTCATTGTTTGTACGTTGTGAGATTAATTGTGATTAATATAACTTCATTATAATAATTTAAAATGGCAGTTAGTGGAAGTGAAATCAAAATTAAAACGCTTTATGCCAAGAGGGACATACTCTTTTCACGTATGCAGAATATAAGTGATCATATAAAGAACATTAATATAGAAGCAGTGCGGGAAACCTTTTTAAATGAAATCGAAACGGTAGATTCTTTGCGAACAGATTACGAAAGAATATTAGACCAAATTAATCATTTGGAATTACAAATCGACCCGAAATACATAGTGAACTACCAACCGCTGCTGGCATTCGAAGATATGTTGTGTCGCGTGAAAAGAACTGCGAAATCCCTACAATCTCAAAACGAAGCAAAGCCGGAAACACAGGTACGTCCGCGTGACTCAATTAGGTTGCCGCCAATAGATATTCCGGTATTCAATGGTGATATTAAGACGTGGCCCTTCTTCTTCAGTAGTTTTCAAAACAATATACACAATAACCCATCGTTATCGGATGCTGAAAAATTATATTACTTAATTAGTAAACTTAGTGGCGGGGCACAGTCGATCTGCTCTGGTTTTACACCTACAGCAAACAATTACTTATTAATATTCGAAACGCTTAAAACTAAATATGAAGATAGGAGAATGTTAGCTTCCGAATATTTGATAGGGTCACTGAACGGTTGCCAACCGTTTCGGTTGACACCTCGGTAATGATTGAATTTAAGAATTTGACTCTAGCAGATGACACTTACGCCGTTCCTGGAAGCATAGACATGCTCATTGGAGCATCGCTTTTCCCTCATCTTTTGTTAAACAATAAGGTCAGGGGCAACTCCTCGCATACCGCGCCTTACGCACTGGAAACCGTATTGGGCTATGTGATCCTTGGCTCCGCCCCCATCATAGATAGTATTTCGGCAACCTCTTATTGTGGTATGGCTGTCGAACCGCTCGAGTCGTTAGTCCGCAAATTTTGGGAGATGGAGGAGGTGAACGTCCCACCCATAGCTAGCTCAGATGACAGGTTATGCGAGGAAATTTACGTCCGCACGACCGTTCGTGATCGCGACGGTAGATATAGTGTAGCGCTACCCTTTAAGGGAGATGTTTTATCTCTCGGCGATTCGCGTCAAATGGCGGAAAAACGTTTCTACAGCTTGGAGCGTAGGATGCTCGCTTCACCCCAGTTAAAGGAAGCTTACGACGGCGTCATTAACGAATATATAAGAGAAGGTTACATATCACTTGTGGCTTCGAAATTAGATAACTACGAAGACACACCCTCGTATTTCATACCACACCACGGGGTCATTAGAGAGGACAAACTTACATCTAAGTTACGTGTAGTGCTCGACGCTAGTGCTAAAACTAGCACTCACCTGTCGCTTAACGATATCCTCTATAGTGGGCAAAATTTACAGGGCAGTTTATTTAATATAATAGCCAATTTTCGTTTGTTTAGTATAGCACTATCCGCCGATATTCGCCAAATGTTTCTTTGCATAGGGGTCCGTGAATGCGACCGTAGATTCCAACGCATTTTATATCGTTTCAACCCAAAGGAACCTCTAATGGTGTTTGAATTTAACCGCGTTTGTTTTTGTTTAAAGTCGAGCCCATTTCATGCGTTACGCACGGTGAGACAGCTCGCTCACGATGAAGGTCCCTCTTATCCTAAAGCTAAGAGGGCAATTGAGAGCGGATTATATATGGATGATTTTGTGTACTCGGTCGATAGCGTGGAGGAGGCCACCCTAACCACCGCCGAGGTTATAAGGCTCATGAAATCGGGTCAATTCGATCTTGTGAAGTGGACTAGTAATTCGCGTCCGGTTTTAGATACAATCCCACTATCACACCGTCTTTCGGCGATAAAGGAATTCGACGATTCTAATACACACAAGGTGCTCGGTCTGTGCTGGTCACCAGAGTCCGACGTGTTTAGCCTTAAGGTACATCCGCCCGTAGAAAAATGCACAAAGCGCACAATACTGTCATGCGTTGCTAGATTATGGGACGTCATGGGTTTCGTAGCTCCGGTGGTATTATACGCTAAGCTTTTGATTAAACAACTTTGGTTATTTGAATGCGACTGGGATGACTCGCCGCCTGACAGCATTGTTCGGTTGTGGCAGCGCTTTAGAGAGGAACTTCCTTTATTAAGAGAAATTAAAATACCGCGTCATATAAACGTAGATAGAAATAGCGTCATAACGGTCGTTGGGTTTGCAGACGCCAGCGAGAAGGCTTACGGGGGCGTTGTATATTTCCACGTCCAGAATAACGGTAGAAATTCGATTAGCCTCATTAGTTCTAAGTCGAGAGTCTCCCCCCGTAAGGTTGTCTCTCTGGCGCGCTTTGCGCAATATTAGTACTCACCAAGCTTATTACCGCAGTTATCAGCGCATGTAGGGATAGAGTTCACATAGAAAGGATATTTGCCTTTTCCGACTCCACCGTCGCCTTATGCTGGGTTCATTCTTCACCCCACCGTTGGGATACGTTTGTCGCGAACCGAGTGGCCAAGATACAAGACGAGTTAGAAACGCGGAACTTTTATCACGTGTCCGGTACGGAAAACCCCGCCGATTGTCTATCCCGTGGACTCACCCCGATGCAAATAATGGACCACCCGCTTTGGTTCCACGGACCTGCTTGGGTCCACTTGGATCCCTCGCAATGGCCGATAACCGATTTCGAACCTTCGTCAGTGTCACAACCGCCGGAAGAGAAGAGACACGCTCTAGTGGCGAACGTTTCGAGCGAGGTTTCTCCAATCATTGCTTTGGCGAACCGCTTGTCCTCTTGGTCGAAATTATTGCGTAGCGTAATTTACGTTTGTCGATTCGCGAAGCTTTTACCGCGACGTTCGTATGTCTTAGCATCCGATTACAGCTATGCCGAGTCGCTAGTATTACGTGAACTTCAACGTGCGCACTTCTCTGAAGAAATTAGAAGATTACAATCGAATAGAGCTTGTAGTCGCGCCTTTCAACGCCTTAAGCCATTTTTACGGGATGGGATTGTAAGGGTAGGTGGACGCTTGTCCAACTCGCAATTGAGTTTCGACCAACAGCACCCTATTGTTTTACCGCGTAAAGACCATATCATGAACTTATTAGTCAATTACCATCATAAATTGAACTCGCACGCTGGCCCCGACTTGTTGATGTCGATTTTGCGTCAGAATTATTGGATTCTTTCTGCACGTAGTTTAATACGCAATCGGGTGCACAGATGTATAGGTTGCTTTCGGGCACGCCCCAAGCCGTCATTTCCGGAAATGGCGGAACTTAGATCTTGTAGAGTAATACAATCAGTAAAGCCCTTCACGCACACCGGGTCTGATTTCGCTGGTCCGTTTAAGGTCACGCTCACTCGCGGGCGTGGTATGAGATCCACAAAGGCTTACGTCTGCATTTTCGTATGTCTAACTACTCGAGCGGTGCATATAGAACTCGTTGGTGATCTAAGAACAGCAGGCTTTATGGGTGCATTTAAAAGATTTCTTTCCCGCCGTGGCCCTGTAAGTAAATTATATTCGGATAACGGTACGAACTACGTCGGTGCAAAACGTATTCTATCAGAACTACATGAGCTCTTAGCTAGCAAGTATTATAATTCGGAGTTCGCTCACATTCTAGCCGAGAACCGCATTGAGTGGTCTCTGAACATCCCAGCCGCGAGTCATTTTGGAGGCAATTGGGAGACTAATATTAAGAGTCTAAAGAGTCACTTATACCGAGTAATAGGAGATCAAATTTTGTCCTTCGAAGAGCTAAGTACGGTGCTCGCTCAAATTGAATGCGTAATGAATAGTCGCCCACTTTGTCGTATGTTGTCCAGTGACCCCTCGGAACCGCTGGCTCTAACTCCAGCACACTTTTTGAATTTAACGCCTTTAAAGTATTTGCCCGCCGCAGATATGGATGAGAACAGACTTTGCATTTCCGCACGCCACAAATTATTAGATCGGTTAGTGCAATCGTTTTGGAAACGATGGAGGATGGAATACTTGCATACTTTGCAGTCTCGGCAAAAATGGAACACAGCAACCGAGCCTTTAGCTGTAGGAACTGTAGTTGTGCTCACCAAAGAGAATATGCCGCCTCTCCACTGGCCGTTAGGAATTGTCGAAGAGGTCTTTCCCGGTTCCGACGGAGTAATTAGGATAGCTCGCGTTAAGACCACGGTTGGGTCTTACCTGCGTCCGGTTGTCTCTTCCATAATTTAAATTAGCTTTCTAGATTAAAATTGTAGTTGAATTTAGGTAATCTTAGCGTTAGTTAGTTATTTTGTTAGTTGATCTTAGCTCTAGTTGTTTTAGTTAATTTTGAAGGAAATCCTTCAAGGGCGGGGGAGATGGTTGCGCGGAAAAACCATTCGTATTATTTATATTAGGACGGTAGGTGCCAAGTCGTTTATTCCTTTCCTAAACGATATCGTTCATACCCTCCTATCGACACATCGGGGTGGTGGGGTGGGAGGGGAAAGAAGATGATTCTAGAATGTCACGTAATCATCGGAACCGAGGATATATAAGGCACGCGCGACCGACGCGGGCCTCTTCCCGCCGCGCCAGTCATTGGAACCACACTTCTCTTCCCGTCGCAGTCGTCGTTGAAACCACACAGCCTCTTCCCGCCGCTCCACTCATTGGAACCACACCTCTCTTCCCGCCGCGCTCGTCGTTGAAACTACAACGCTTCTCTCCCGACGTACCCCTGGGGCCCCAGAGTGTCTGTCCAGAAGAAGTTCCGGAGGTCGCAGCTATAGTGCTCAACAAATAGAAGAAACCCCGGTGAGTCAATATTCCTTTAATTACTGCCTGCCTGATATAATTGTTTTAACCCGCTCCAATTTTGTTTTTCTCCTAATCAGGCAGGATTCCCTTTCATCGATTTGGCACAATAATAGTTTTAGTTTTTAGGGAAGAGCGAGTGCATTGTACCGCGTGCTATAGTAGTCGCTTTTACGTAAGCGTAGAAGCGATCGCATATACAGTCCACTTTAGTTAATATCTCGCGCAATAGGTTTAAGGTTCGACCGGGGAATTAGATTTTCCGCAGCCTTAGACACGTGGCTCCACCACCTACTAATCCCAAGTTATATATACAAAAATATTAATGGCTATTAATAATTATGTAAACATAATATTAATATTATTATATTAGTCGAACACTTGGGTACGGTATTAAAGGTACCCAAGTACGGTATTAAGTTCCGAAAATCAATAGTTTGTTTTTGCACATTTAATATTGGTTACCCAGTTACCCTATGTACTCGTAAACTCGGCTTGTAACATTTTAGTCAGGTATTTTAACAGACAAGGCTCGCAGCCATCACAATAATAACACATAGTGCACAATTTACTTGTCGATTTCCTAACTAATGATATAGAAAGAACAGTCTCCTACTACGTAATACGTTACGTATTGTTACGAGCTTGAGGTTCGTGACAATAAAAATTGCCGATAGAATTACCTAAATTAGCACTTTAATTTTCTTTACACAAATTAAAGCTTAAAACACCAATAATTAATCGCACTGATTCACTTTATTCCGCTCCGAAGCTTCGCTTGTCTCGCCAAATCCAATAATTCCCCCATCGCACCTTGCAGCGCCTATAAATACACCTTAGCGCCGAAAAATCCAGAACATTCAAGTAAATACGCGCGCCAATCAACTAAGCATCGAAAGTTCTAGTGTCGGGCTTCTAGTAGCTTAGTTCTTCGTTTCGACAACAGATGACGCTGTCGGTTGAAAGATTAGTGATGTCATTTTCAGGAAAGCTCTCTCCTCACTCTGTTACCCGACACTAGATGGCGCTAGTGCCAGATGTCAACTTAGCTGCGCAACACTAACAACTTTGTTGGCGATCACGAAGTTAAGTTGATAACCAATCCAAAACTGACGAAGAGAAACCCATGTATTTACAGATAGCAAGAAGAATGTCATGATCAACTGTACAGAAAGCATTGGAGAAGTCAATTAATACGAGAACCGTTAATTTTGATTCCTCGATACCCTCTCGTACGTCATCAAGAGCTTTAAGGAGAGCAGTGGTTGTACTATGCCCAGGACGAAAACCTGATTGCAAGGGACTGAGAAGATTATTTTTATAAATGTAGCTGGATAACTGTTTGTATGCAGCTGATTCTAAAGTCTTTTAAAGAAAGGGAAGTATAGAAATTGGTTGAAAATGGTTAACAGAACTGGGATTATTTAACTTGGCAAGTGGAAGGACAAATGCTTTTACGCCAAAAAGATGGAAAAACCCCAGTAGAGAAAGAAAAATTGATGATGTGGGTAATGATTGGGAGAATGTTTTCAAGTATGGGGATAATCATATTTCTACTCACATCATCATAGCCAGTTGCTTTAGATTTAATGGAAAAAATAATTTTACGAACATCTTCATCAGTTATTGGAGAAAAAGCAAAGCAGTTTGCGTCGATTTTGGAAAGTGATGAGATAAGAGAAATAGTTCTATGTTTAATGGAATTATCGACGTTAGTTGCCGAGAAGAAGTGCTTATTAAGATCATTGAGAGATATTGACCCCATATCAGGGCAATTCTTTAGTCTACCTAACCCAAGGGAATTAAGAAACTTCCAAGTGCCGGCTGGCGAAGAGCTTATAATATTCTTATGGATATGTCGGCGTTTTGCAGCTCGAACCATCTGATTGCATCTGTTTCTGGTAGCCTTATATACATTCCAATTGGCATCACAGCGATTGTTTTTAAATCTTACAAAAGCCCGATCACCTTTTGCCATTGCTTTACGGATGTCACTGTCCATCCACGGTGCTGGGGGGGGGGGGGGCGGGGGCTTGACTTTAACATTGCGAATCGGCGCTACTGCATCGTATAACTGAAGGATATTATTAGTCAGTGTCTCTACCATATGATTTACATCTGATGTATTAAAAATATCTGACCAATCTATTGAGGCGGCTTTCCGTTTCAACAACTCCATATCCAGAGTCGCAAAGCTACGCAGACGCAGAACAGGTGCGGTAACTTTAGGCGATTTGACTCTATAGGTAATGAATAGAAAATCATGGCGCGAGAAACCAGAAGCCGGAAACTGCCCACGATTTACAACATGTTCAGTAGACGAAACGATTATCAAATCTAGCCATGAATCAGCAGTGTTAATATTAGAATGCGTGGGTCCACGTGGGAGAATAGAGAAATTTACTGAATTCATGATCATTCGTAGTTCTCGCGATCTAGAAGAGTTCTGCAAAAGGTCAGTATTGAAGTCGCCCATAATTATATGATGTGCGTACTCAGATGCGATATTCATGATAGCTGACTCAAGGTCATGAAAATAGTTAACTGAAGGCGGAGAATATACAACTCCAAGAATAATTTTGTTGTTTTATTCATTTCTAACCTGATTAATTTAAAGTATAACTAATATTACGGAAAGGAACATTAACCCTTACATTTTCCCAATAAATTAACTTCCCCGCTTTGAAATCGGTCAAATATTTCTGCTCATTCCAAAGTGGCGCAGCCCTGGTGGCAGAAAAAGTCGTGGATGCCCACATTAACACGTGTTCACTTGTTTACATTTCGTTTTACTCTTTCGGTCCATATAAAATTATGTATAATATGTATTCAGTTCAGTCCTATAAAAAAAAATATTTCGAAAACATGTGAAATTCGCCAACACGCATTGGGGCAGCGCGGCGGACACTTTCTTGCCCTAAAACCCTCTTAGAAATGAGGAGAGGCCTGTGCCCAGCTGTGGGACGTATATAGGCTGTGACTTTACTTTACTTTAAATGTCAAACAGTTTTATACATTTAGCAGAATATTTAGAATATTGTGATTTTTTATCCAAAAGGAAAATATTTAACCCTAGTTTAATCTGTTTTTTATGCCTCTCTAACTGATAACAGAAAAGTAGTAGCAGCGGAGGAAAATAAAGTACCTAAAATTTTATTATAAGAATTTTCTGATATAAGAAATGGAAGAATGATAGGTTATTTTACGGTCTTTAATAAATAATAAAAAACATTTCATAATCTTTTTGTTTTAAATAAAAATTTTAGTTTTTTTTTTTAAATAAAAAATCTTAATTTCTTCTTATAAAACTATTAATTTTAATTGAAATTTAAACATCTTATAAAATCGAATTATTAATTATCAGTGTAGCCACCTCTTACATTAAATTACACATCGACATCGATTGTTCATACATATGAGTATTATGAAGCTGTAAACCACACAAAAACCGAAAACGTTTTCCCTCCCGTACACATAGTCTAATTTTCATAAATTTGGAAATGTTGCTGATATAATGAAAAACTATACGGACATAGTTATTATATTATTATATGCTTTTATTTTATGAAAATATTGCATACGATATAAGTTATTAGCATCTAAATATCTATATTTTGATCTAAAAACTTACTGGAGCGAACTTAAAAACTTAACTTACTTTTTTTATTAAACTAAACTTAATTACTACGGAGCGAGCGATGTGAAACAGATAGCATTTTTAAAAATATCTACTCACGCCGCGTACCAGCATTTGACATTTGTCAATGTCTTGCTGCGGTATGAGGTCCCATGTTCTTTGCAAGTGTTCGTAAAATTCCGTCGTCAAATTTGGCGGGAAATCTCTCGAAGCTTTTCGTTGTAACATGTTCCAGGTATGCTCGACAGGATTTAAGTCGGGCGACTGTGCAGGCCAATACAAAACTCGAATATCGTGGTCTCGGAAAGCGGCCGACGCCAGCCGCGCCTTATGGGAAGGAAAGGAGCACTATCGTGCATGAGTGGAAAATCCTGGCCCATTTGGATTCCGTATAGGACAATAAAAGGCTCTACTACCTCTTCGTGGTATTTTTGTGCAGTCATGCTGCCTTGGATCCAAACGAGCTCGGTTCATCCGCCAAGACGAATTTCTGCCCACACCATGTTTATTCTGCCTCGGTATGAGTGGACCTCCTGAGGATGCCGTAGACTGCTAACTCTTCCTGGAGTTCTTCAAACGTGTGTTCTTCGTGAATTCGGATGAAAAAACCAGGACTCATCAGTGAACAGCACCAAAGACTATTGTTCGTCGCTGCGTGGTAAATGCTCCTGAGCCCATGAAAGCCGCCGACCGCGACTGCCACGTCGCAATGCTGGAACACGTAGCGGTCTTTGAGCATGAAGATCAACTTTATGCAACCTTTTTCGCACGGTTTGGTCGCTTACCAGCAGCTGGTCGTCCTCCTGAAGCCTTCGTAGTAGTAGCATGCTGTGATATTGGGTCGTGTTCTTTCTGGCAGTCATTTAGGGAAATCGCTGCTGGTTTTGCGTAGCAACACGATATCTACCCGTTGCCGTTCAACCACATCCCCAGTACTGCGATAACGTGACCATTACCTTGTGATCTAATATCAGATCTAATATCATCATCTAATATCACGTTTCGACTGGTGTGTGGGGCCTCAGCAATGATGCGTAGAATAGCACCATTTTTTAACATGCCCACGGCTCATAATATTTCATCTCGACTTAGAGGACGTGACATGACTCTTAAAGCTCACCCAGAACGTTGAATTAAAAAGAAAAACAACTAATCTCTTTTTATTAATTAATATCAGTAGAACAATTTTAACTTTCCTTGATGCAACGAATTACCAACAATTTTGCCGCCGTATTTTTTTAATTTAACATATAACGTAACACAAACACTCACGCCTGTCACCCAGAGGGGTAGTCAGAGACTACGGAGACTACATTTGGTACGATCCTGACATACCTCTTTCGCCTCCTTTACATCCATATATCGACGCATACATGCTCTTCGGTCAAGGGGTACTTCTAATGTGGCCCATTTTCAAAATAGCGCCAATTTGGTCGATAAACTTTCTACTAGGGCGTTCCATCCCGACTCCGCCATTCACATATGTAATATAAATTTGCTTTTTCACTCTTTCCTCATTCATTCTTTCTACATGACCAAACCACCGAAGCATTCCTTTCTTAATCCTGGTCACAACATCATCTTATATACCACATTTTTCTACATTTACACTTACATGTATAGAGATACGGCGAGGAGCCGAGTCTATTTTTTCCTTTGGGTATTCAACCAACCGGAGAGACCATGCGCGTTAATTCCTAAACAAAAATTCTGTCAACGTCAGGGGGGCGCAACATAAACACACGACTGTATACATTACTACAAACGCAAAATTAAACCGCGTCAATATAAACGCACACTAAAACATTTGTGTTTGTGTTCATTGAATTTACGCAAACCACCAAATTGTACACGTGTCGACATACAACACAACGTAGGCCGTAGACTATGTCGATATTTTTTATCGATAAACAAATCACCATAGTCCGCATAAGTTTTTATTTGATTATAAGTAATACGCCGATAAATAATGCCAAGGTGTTATTTGAAATTCTTTTTTTAATATTTAAAAATGATGTTAAAAGTAAGTTTATTATTTTGCTACAGGTTTATTTTAAATTATGCAGGATAAAACTTAAAACATGTAACAAATCGAAATGAGAGGTTTAGCTAACTTATTTTAAAAATCAGATTTGTAAAAAGAAAAGTCGTATCAGTTTATCGTCTTAGATGATGTTAACCAAGTTTTTGTTTTTATTATAAGGCTTCAATCACAAAACTGCTATTTAAAAAAAGTCGTTGATTTTCAAGAGTTATTAAGTGAACTATCTGGAAAATATTTAATAAATTAAAAAAAAATAAGGAAACTTTACAAAATATAATAGTTGAACAAAGTGAACCTAGGGCTAAGTATTCTCGAGAAAGATGTTTTGCTTTAACTTTACATTACTATTCACCGAAAGCTTAACGATATGTGCGAAATATCAAAAGTTTTGAAATTTGTCTGCCTTCATCAGGTACTATTAACAAAGTGGTATAGTACAATTAATGGCTGACTTGGGTACACAAAAAAGCGTTAACTGTTTTAAAACTAAGACTAGAGAGTAATCCTGACAAGAAATTGTATTGTAATGCTATATGATAGATGAAATGAAAATAAAACAATTGATGGATTATTATGCAAGTTCTAAAAGACATTTTGGTTATGTAAAATTTACGGACTACTATATTAGATCCACGTGAAAGACACAAACTTTTTTTTCTAGATACCGGCCATATGCTGAAACTGTTGCATAATGCTTTTGAGTTTTATGAATATTTTATCCAAACTGTACTAAATTTATCTTTATTTAAAAACGCTGCGCTCATAGCTAATTTTTTTAAATTAATCAATGATATTTTCGATATTGTCGACTCAAAAACTTGGTCTAAAAGATTTCATCGAGCATTAAATAGTATACGTTACGGTACGTAATATATATATATATATATATATATATATATATATATATATATATATATATATATATATATATATATATATATATATATATAAATTGAATTTGACATATTAATGCTTTTATAAACTTATCGAAATTCTAAAATATGTATTTTCAAGTAGAATAATATCGGTGTCAAGGATAGTAGTAAAAATATTTAGTCTCAATATAATTCCAGCCAAACATTACCTCCCACAAGTTCAAGGTTGGTACTGCAGTATCGGCTTACCTTCTTTTATTGTTGGCTTGGGGTATGAAACATGATTTTTCTAAATGTTCGGAGCAAATGGTGCTAGTCCGTTTAGGTATCCAGGAGTTATGATTTCTACAAGCAGCAATCTAAGTTTGCTGCCTAAGAGGATCTCTTGGAAATTTTATTTTATTTTTTATTTTATTCTTTATTGCATCCTTAAACAAAAGAATACAAAGGGCGGACTTAATGCCTTGAGGCATTCTCTACCAGTCAACCCATGGAGTGGTGAGAATTTGATGTAGGTGTGGCAATAAGAGAACACTATACAAATGATAATTAACTACATAATATATACAAACTACTAATAAATGAACTATACATATATGATCTATCCTTACATATATACAAATATATAAATAAATGGATATACATACAAGTATATATATATATATATATATATATATATTTAAATAAATACATAATTAGTATATACAAATGACTATGAATATATACGTCTGTTTGGCAATACATATTAAATTGACGAGTCATGTAAAATGCATTGTCTTTAAGAAATGATCACGGACCAACTTTTTAAAAGCGTACTTATTGGGAGCTTTTCTGATGTCATCGTGCAAGGAGTTCCAAAGGCGTGTAGCCTGAACTGTGAAGGAGTTACCATAGAACTCGGTGAAGTGAACTGGAGTACAGATTTTGTTGTTAGAAGAAGAGCGTAGGACCCTATCATGAGATGAAGAAAGATAATGAAATTTACTCTTAAGATAAGAAGGCGAAGATGGATCATTTAATATGGAAAAAAGTACAAGTAATATTCTGGAGTTGCGCCTCTGCCGGATTGTAAGCCAATTTAGCTTAGATCTGTATTGAGAAATATGATCATACTTACGAAGCCCAAAGATAAATCTTATACATTTATTGAGTAGGCGTTCCAGCTTGTTCAGAAGATCTTGGGACAGGTCTGAGTAACACACATCTGCATAATCAATTATGGGTAATATAAGTGATTGGACAAGCATGATCTTAGATTTTGTGGGAAGAAATCTGTAAAAACAAACCAATAATAGAAAAATTTACTACTTTTTGTAATATGTACTTTATTATAAAATCTAAATAAAAACTTTAAACCGGTTCGGCAGACAAACCCGCACGGTTAATTAACTTACAAACCCGCACGGTTAATTAACTTATCGATAGCTAAAGTTGTGGCGCACAACACTATAGTGCAATACTTTCGGTTGCAGTGATACCAGTTTATTTTTATAAAAATTGCACACTTCTGCTGCGAGGTAGCAAGTTTCTATTTGACTTATTTGGCCTTTATTTTGTATAATATGTTAATAAATAATAGTTATCGATTATATTAAATTATATAATATTCAGAATTTTGTTGAAATTGAGCTGAATATATAAATCATTTAACAAAATTCACCACACATCTGTATGTAATTATTATTATTCATCACAAACTTACTTAGTTATTATGGAATACATTTTCGTTAATATATTTAACTTGTGTAGTAAATTAAATTTATATAAAAATAGATCATTTTTCACTTTATGAACTATGATGGCAGCACTCCGTATTGGATGAAAATATTTATAAAGTAGCAGTTTTAATGATTGGTGGATGATAACTTTAATATTATGTTAAAAATACTCACATATGAAAAGTCACGTTCTCCTTTTGTAGATTTGACGTTTTTGATTGTTTTTTGCATCTAAATACACTGCAATTCGGCATTTTGTCGGAGCTCGATTTACTGGCACGATCACTTGGCGCACGACGCGGAGCGACAAGTTTTATATAACGAGCATGAGTCGGACTCTTGTACCTTTTACAGAGGGGTATCCCTTGCGATGGCGTCTCCTTTGGTTTAATACTCAAAGATTTTTTCGGTTTTGTCGCTCGTTCAGTACCACCCGGGGGACACGTGTAGGGTGGGCCTAGGCCCTAGGTGGACAAAACCAACAGACGCGAGCGACTCATCCCCTCATTTTTTTATTTACATTTTTTTATTTTGAAAATAGAATAAAAGAGGTTTCAATCTATATATAATTTTTTTATAAAAATAAAAAGGTTTTAAACTATAAAGTCGTCAATAATTTAGGATTGAGTTATCCCTAGATTCGGTTGATGTGTTTATGGGGGGTTAGATAGTTAATTGAATTATAGACGACTTTATTCTAGTCAACTCTAATATTTTTGAAGTTATCCTATGCTAGTATTTTCTCTTGTATCATGGAGGCATTTTACGTGAATAAAACATTTAGGCCAGACCCGAAGTAATAATTAAATTTTGTAGGCCATTGTGCCAAATTGATTCTTGCGGGATTCGAAACCGCGGCTTGCAGCGTCGCAGCCAAACGCTTAGGTGCCGATTATTAAGACTACAAAAATGTTTGAAAACCACAAGAGTGATGAAATATCGCTATAATATATAACTCTCATCACGTAACTGCTGTTATATAACTATGATTGTACCACTGTATTTTGCAAGCTATTAGATCTTTGTAGCATTTCCTACAGTTGGCTATTGCACTACCATCGGTACGAAATGTGGCGATGGATTTTCTCGCCAGCGCCACTCGGATATACTACGAGTAACTTGTAAATAAAAAAACTAGAATTTTACCAGTGTTGAAATAGCTAGACCAGTTTACTTTTACTTTTTCCACAGCATAATGTCGTACTGTATTTTGCTATGAAGACACGCGACTGACATGGAATATATATATATATATATATATATATATATATATATATATATATATATATATATATATATATTTGTTTTACAGAAGAGGGCCATAAGAGCAATCTATGATTTGAAAGCTAGAGTCACTTAGACAAAAATTTAAAGAAATTAATATATTAACTTTGGCATCTCAATACATTTATGAAAATGTAATGTACGTACACACACACACATACACCAAAATAAAAGTAGTTTAACAAAAATAAGTGATAAACATTCTGTAAATATTAGGACCAGACACTAGCTAGTAGTCCCAGTTACTCGACTCCACCGAGTAAGTAATTCATTTTTGGGACGATGTTTGCGCTTCAACAACAAAATCCCACAAATATACAAAATTTGACCTGCACAAAGTCCGAAAACTTTATTAAACTAAGTTTGTATAAAAAAGGTTATTATAATATTACAGAATTTATGAATGATAATTACCCCTGGGAATGAGGTGATCGCTACTAAGCTATTTCTAATTTGTTTGTATTGTTAATTGTATAACATAAATGATAGTAAGCTGTTTTTGGGTTTCTTGCTGGTTCTTCCCCGGACAAAAGTTTTTCTTCCGAACTAGTGGTAAGTTAAACGTAGTATTAAATTGAAAATTTTAAAAACCCGCGAAACAAAGAGATCTGCTAACCTTCATACGGATGAAAAGATTACTTGAAATACTTGAATAATAGCTAAGAGCACTCTCGATCAAGTCACCTTTCAAACAAAAAAAAAAAAACTAAATCTAAATCGGTTCATCGGTATGGGAGCTACGATGCCACACATCTGGAATTACCACGACCACGATGACATACACACCTTAAACTTATATCACCTCTCCTTTTCGTGGGGGGTTAAACTGTCAATATGCATTATTACAATAATATATATTGAATAAAAAACATTCTGTTTCTGTTTCTGGTGACTGTCACGCCACGTCTTACTGTCATATGTTAGTACCTATTGGTTTGATAGTTTAGCTCGTTTATTTTGAGCAGCACTTTAGTTGGGCTAAAGTGCCTACTGCTCCAAACTAAGGGCTTGGATGTTAACAATATTTCCGGGTTTGGGTAAAAAATATCGATAAGTCGAAATAACGATATTTTCTCATAAAATTATCGATATATATCGCCGATATTTTCAAAATTCGACACATCGATATTCTATATTTATATCGGAGTATCAAATTCGTATCAATTTTGATTTATTATATAAATGTTGTATTAATCGACAAAACAATTAGCAACAAAACTAGCTACAAAAGCATTTATGTGCTGTTACCGTCGTTTTTCGTCGTTCAACCGTCCAGTTATACCATTTGGGTCTTGTCTTACTACATCATGCAAACGTGACGATATATCGATATTTATCACTCGATATATGGTTTATGACATTTATTTTCTCAAAAGATTTACAAATCACTTACAGAGAAAATACTTATTATAAAGTAAAAAAAACATTAAGCCGTTATATATATCGATACCGTTTAAAAATATCAACACGATATATATCGATATATTTTTTTCACTTGCCCATCTGTAGGTGTAGGCAATGATTTTTAAAATGCATATCTTCAGTTTGATATGTTACACAGATGAATGTAAGGTTTGCAATTTACGTAATGTCTCCGTGTCTCTGTCACATTAAGGTGTGTAACAGAGTGTCTGTCTGTGGTATTGTAACTCATATACGTTTGAACCGATTTAGATTTATTTTTTTTTTTGTTTGAAAGATCACTTGATCGAGTGTTCTTAGCTATGATTCAAGAATTTCAAGTAAATCTTTTTACGCGTTTGAAGATCATAAGATCTTTTTGTTTCGGGGGTTTTTTAATTTCTCAATTTCATATTATGTTAACTTAACAATATTTCAGAAGAAAAACCTTTGTCCTGGAAAGAACCAGCAAGAAAGTTTTTTAAGTTGTTGCGATAATTATTATTAAAAAGACGGATCGTTAATAAAAAAAGTATTGTATTAACTTTTACGAGTAACATTCACGTTTTACTCCGCCATATTCGTGTTTCAACATGGTTCTTATATTATCAATATGAATAAAACTAAACATTTGAAAATATATAGTTATTATATTAACAATATGCAGTTTTTTTAAATAAACTGAAGATCACCCGCCGGACCGCTTATGTAGGCTTTCAGACCGTGAGTTTCTTTACCCTTGAACTTTAACGGTCTCGACCTTCGTTATTTGAAGAAAAACGTCAATTTCTTTAACAACGAATTTTCACACGAAGCACACAAGGGTGTAATCCATTTTAGACTTGAGCTTGTGACCTGATTTTGTGTTAACCCAAATAATAAGTTTGAATAACTTATCCTACCGTGTCCGAATAACGTCTCCTACTATGTAATATATCACTTAATATGTAATATATTACATAGTAGGAGACTGTTCTTTCTATTATAATTAGTTAGGAAATCGACAATAAATTGTATTAACATCCTTAGGGTGCATACTCGCGGCACTTAATTAGCACTTAATGCCTTACTATTATTATTTATCGTATATCTATAATTATCACTGCGTTCCTAGCAGTACCTTTTGCCAGCGGAAATTTTAGAGCACCTAAAAGCCCCAAATTTTAGCTTTTTCTAAATGCATATTCCTGACTTTGCATGGCTAGCGGGACACAACTGAATGAATGAATGCTAGAAATGGTAGGTTAATCTAAAATTAAAACCGCTCTTAATATACAAAATTACGCTCTTTCCTTGTATAGTGATGTTTATGAAAAAAAGAGTAGTTATCATATAAAGTAATCATGGTGCCTCTGGTAAGTGGCGGTACAATCATAATGTGTTATATCCAATGTTCAATTGCGGCAAATCGCCCTGACTATGGAAAAGTCTGTGAGAGTACTATTATGGAGAAACGAAGAAGAAAATAAATAATATAAGAGTTTTAAAAAACTTAAACAACACGCATTGTATTTTATGCTAGTGATGGTAATCAGGTTACTAGGTTAAAGTTAGTAAATATTAGTATTGTTACCTGTCCTGATAGTCCCTGCAAATTTCCGAGTCAATCGGAAGTCTACAAGTTGATGAAAATTACTTTAAAAGATGTATTTAATGGATATACACATAGATAAATAGATACACGCGAAGGTAATAAAAGCGTTTATAACTAGTTTAGAGCGTTTTTTTATTCTTTCTTTCTTTTTCAAAAAAAAAAAAAAACACTCGCTAATACTTAGGAAAACACGACATGATGTACTCTTATATGAACAGTTGTTAAATGTAATATAAGCAGGGATGCGCGCGTACTGTACTCTTCATTTGTTGGGCGCTGGCAGAATAACAGCGTTGTAGGCAACTGCAACATTTATGCTGAGCTAGAGCCCATTCGTTACTACACTTTGTAATTTTGGTTATTTCTGTATATACTGCTCACTGTAACTATATTGGTGGTAATGAATAAATGTTTTATTATTATTATTATTATTATTATTATTTTCTTTAAAGAATATTAACAATGCTATAAACATTACTAATATTCCCCTTAACCACTCGCGGTAAGCTTAAATTGCTTATGTTACGAGTGGTTCACGCCAGTAGTCGAATGGCGGATTTGATCCCACGACCTTTTTGAGTTCGCGGTCCGCGCCTTGCCATTAGGCTACTGTCGCTTCTACTCTACTACTCTTCTACTGTTTGCTTTCCTGAAGTAAATTAGCATGGTACCGTGTACTACTATTCCCGGTGCCGGGTACTACTACGAAATAATTAGAAATACCTACCTATTACTTACTGTCATTACCATCACTACACATATTATATAGATAGCTCTTTGAATGCAGATATTTTTTATTAAAATAACTTTTATCAATGTACCTTTTTTATCTTGAGCAAAAAAGGTTATAACTTTAGGCAAAGTTATAACTTTATTTTCTCGCCTGTGTTTCAGTAGGTATCAGTAATGAGTAATAGCAGTTGAAAAACTTTCTCATCGCTCCTGAAATTGGATGATTTATTTCTTATCATATTTTTCAATCGATGGAATTATATTGTCACGTACAACTCGGGAAATTGCTAAAACCTTATTTTCCGATATAACCCAGAAACTTATAACAAAAGTGTGCTACCTAAGCGATCCAGTGATGTTGCCAGTGATAACTCACTGAATCGAAAAGTGGTCTTCTGTATATAAGAAAAGTTCAAAGTCACTCAGCGAGCGATGGAGAGGGCTATGCTTGGAAGTTCTCTGCGTTGTAACTTGCAGAAGAAAAATAGAAACTGACATAGCTCAATTGATTAGCAGGCTGTCCTGTACTGTAGCAGGCTGGCCATACAGCTTCAAGAACCGTAACCCCTAGTACTGGTATTAGTATAAATAATAATAATATATACTCAGAAACTGCCAAAACTTTGGCGTAATTATTGATTATAATTCATTGAGCTATTATGTACTACGTACTAGAAGGGACACTGCATTCAGCTACTCTGTTCCACTCAACTGCGGTGCATACACCGCACTTAAATCAGTCACTCGCTAGGCGCTTGTAGAGTTGTCACGTGTGGTGTTGATTTAAAAAAAATCTCTTGATAAAAATATACCGTCGTGTGTACTTAGATATTGCACAAATAATTCAAGAAATGTCAGTAAAAACCAAGGTATTACTTTTCATCGGTTAATAGGATACTTAATCAATAAAAAAAGTATTATAAAATAATAATAAAACAAATTATTCCTAAGACGCCATCTTGTGCCATGTAATATAGATTATGAAATTAATTTGTTCAGATGCGACATTTCTGTGGGTACTTAAGTATAGAATTTTTTACTTAAGTTTAGGACAAATTTTTGTAGAAACATATATGAGTTATCATAATAAGGCTAATTTTTTATATTTAAATCTGCTCATTATTCTTTTATCTTATTTTTAAGTTTCCACATCAAAGTCAAAGTAGAATAAATTCGTCCTTTTTTCACCCTCGCGTGCCCAGCATTTATGAACGACGCTTATTCTAATTTTAAATAAATATATTTGTAATTTAAATTTTATATTAATAAGTTTTGTTAAACATACATTTAGTATATTTTTTATATTTGACATAGATACCTTTTAAAATATGCAGATAAAAAATCATTAAAATGTAATTGTGATATAATATTACGTAACATTATATTAAATAAGCAAATATCATATACGAAATAAATGACAAAATTTGTAAATTGTTCTCGATATAGTTTACCTATTTAACAATACAATCTGTTATTACCTGCTGATCATTCTACCTGTGTTAATCCTATGATATAAAAATTGATCTCGATATAATTTACCTATTTAACAATACAATCTACTATTACCTACGGATCATTCTACCTATGTTTATTCTATGATAAAAAAACCAACCGCACGAACACATAGTAGCGCACATGATTTGTTTGAAATAGCTGTTCTAGTACGTAAGTACATATTACTTCAATGTTATAATTTGACTTGGGGCGTACATATTACGGATGTAAGTAGAAAATATTTCACGTCTTTCATTCTCTAAAACGTATTTAAAGTTTTCTGCCCTTGTCATCTAAGATATTTATAGTCCAGACTATTTTCTTGTCAGTTTTAGATTTCAAAATTTATGTAAAAAAAAGTATTTGACTGCCTCGTTGGTCTGGTGGTCATAAACGCAACGGCTGATCATGAGGTCTCGGGAACGAATACCGGGTCAAATAAAAAAAATCAGTTGCGTTTTTTAGCCACGAAATTCTCAGTAGCAACCCGGTGTTAGAAAGTTGGAGGTGGTTCACCTCTGTACCTCGTAAAGCACGTAAAGCCGTTGGTACTGCGCCTAATTTCTCTCCCACCGTGTTGGATTGCCTTCTAATCGGATTGAGAGCAACTTTTGCTTGCGCATACACTCGGGCACTATAGTCCCATCCTGTGCAGATGGTACTCTTCGTTGAGACTGGCCGCCACGACATAAATTAAGACTGGAGGGCTAGTATTTGCAATGTGTTAGGTGACTCCCCACCGGACAGAGTGAAAATCATTTCAAGCATGCATGTAATAAATGGATGCGGGTGGCTCAGGGCCTTACTTTGTGACAATCTTTTTAGGGCAGCCTATGTCTAGATGTGGGCTTGTAATAACTATAATGATGATATTAAAGTTTTTAAGAATTTGATATTTCGCACACATTCGCTCAATAAAATAAAATTATGTGTCTTACCTAGTTTGAAGTGTACCTCCCGCCCTCCCTCAAATTTGTGCACTAATCCCGTCACCACTAATCCCAGCACCACACTCCCAACACCACTATTTGACACCATTGATGTTAATAAGACACGTGTTTCGCCTCTACACGGGTATCTACAGGTAATGTAGACTCTGCGTTGGCTGACCGCTAAGTGAGCGGCGAGCTTTTTTTTTTTTTTTTGCGCCCGAAGCAATTAAAGGGCTACCCTATACGTAGGGAGGCGGAAAATGCATTACGCATACCACGATAGCCGGTCTATCGTGGTTATGAGGGGCTCACTGTCCTACCGGGGACCCTAAGTGATACCCTCTAAAAACCGCCTTTGGGGACAGGCAGCCGGCTGATTAAGCTCTATTGTGCCTTATCATGAGCGACCCTCTTTTGGGAAAAGAGGGCGCAGGCGGCTAAGAGCCGCTGAGGGAGTGCCTACGAAGGCAAATTAATGTTGGTTAATACAATAATTTAAACTAATTAGAGTTGGCCTGAGCCACCAGGAGGCAGTTCAGGTCGTTTGACAGTTTATTAGGCGGGTCCGAGAGAGAGTTCCTCGGCCTGCGGACACGATAGCGAGAGGGGGGTGGGGCTGCATAAGAAGCCGCCTCACGAATTAAATTGTTTGGGTGCGACTCTGAGGCTTTGAAGAAGTTCTCAGAGAGTTTTTTAAGGAATTGTTGAATTGTTGGGAGCTCTAAGTCCCGATGAAGGTCGGCATTACGGACGTACCAAGGTGCGTTCGCAGCTCGACGACAGAAGAGGTTCTGGACTATTTGGAGTTCATTTAAAATATTAGGGTTTGCGTGGGCAAATACGGGGCCCGCGTAGGACATGACGGGTCGTATACAGACCTTGTAAAGGGTGCGCTTGTTCCGGAGGGACATTTTACTGTGTCGGCCCAACATACTGTTGAGCCTACTCAGATAAAATCGTGCGTGACGGGTTACTCTTTTGACGTGGGGCCTGAAAGTGAGCTCTGTGTCTAGAGTTACACCTAAATATTTGGCGGACGTATGCCAGGGACAGGGGTCCCTAGCATACGTATTGGTGGAGTGTTTTTGAGACGGCGTCGTTTATAATCGAAATGAACGGCGGAGCTCTTCTCCGGGTTCACATCGATGCGCCATTTTTTGAACCAAGCTCCTAGGTCATCAACTGACTTTTGGATCTTGTTCCGTATGAAGGGTAGTGAGACACCTTTGCAGTAGATGGCAGTGTCGTCTGCAAAGAGGGAGAGTTGAACACCTTTCGACGGGATGGGAATGTCGTTGGTGAACAGGATGTACAGCAGAGGAGCAAGTACTGAGCCCTGAGGGACACCAGCCTTGATAGTTCGCTGTGAGGATAGCGTGCCTTCGTGTCTAAAACGAAAGGTGCGATGTTTTAAGTATGAGGCCACGAGACGAACTAGACGATCGGGGAGACCTATTTTATAGAGCTTGTAGATGAGGCCTGTGTGCCAGACTCTATCGAAAGCTTTAGCTATATCGAAAAAGACCGCGATGGTCTTACGACGACGAGGATAGAACCCGCTGAGGATATATTCCACAATGCCGTGGACTTGTTGGGGACATGAGTGTTTGGCTCGGAAACCGAATTGATGGGGAATGATAAGAGGGTCGCCGTCTGTGGGAAACAGATAGCGCCTCATACGAGTTTGGATGACTCTTTCGAAGAGCTTGCCCATTGCCTTGAGGAGGCTAATGGGGCGATGGCTGGAGGGGAGGTTGAGAGGCTTGCCTGGCTTGGGAATTCCAATCACAGTTGCCTCTTTCCACGTAGTGGGAAAATAACTAAGGTTGAAGCAGGCGTTGAAGATAATAGATAAAAAGGTTAACACCTGCTCGGGAAAGTGTTTTAGGGCTTGGTTGGAGATGCCATCCGCGCCCGGAGCCTTTTTAGGCTTAAGTCCTTTGATGAGGGATGAAATCTCATCATTGGACACAGAGATAGGTTCGGAGGCCGTAGGGGGTGAGTTCCGGCGGCGGACCTCATCCTCCACTGCCTGGACGTGTGAGGGGTCGACGGGTTGAGAACTAGGAGAGCATTGAGCGGCAATGCTATCTGCAAAGCACTCAGCCTTTTCCTCGTCCTCGAAGGCAACCGTGCCGTCGGGACGGGAGAGAGGGGGAGTGTGGGTGATAGCGTCTATGCAGAGGGCTCTAGCCATCTGATAGTACGCTGTGTGAGATTGAGAGATATTCTCCATGAGCTTACTCTTTTCGAGATCTTGAAATTCAGAGAGGCGGAAGCGGAGTTTTCGTTGAAGACGATTGGCCGCGCGCCTATATTCGGGGATGGGATATTTTGCTGCTCTCCGGAAAGCAGCTTTTTTGGCTTTTAATAGGTTGCTAATATGTAGGGGAAGCCCACTATTGTTAGCAACCGGGACGACCCTTTCGTTCTCCTTAAGGGAGGATTTAATAAGGGTGGAGAGTGAATCGACCGCGGTGTCGATTTTTTCGGGACTGTCTAAGTCCGACGGTATGGAGATGGTAGAATCCTGTGAGTCCAGAGCTTTAGCTAGGGACTCCTTGAATCCCTTCCAGTTAGTGAAGGTTTTCGTGTGTGTTGGGGGAGGTGGCTGATGGCCAAGAATGAGGGAGACCGGTCGGTGATCTGATCCTAGATCGTCTAGTGTCTCGATTGCTCTGATGTTGAGAGAAACTCCTTGGAGTAACGCAAAATCTAACACATCGGGTGCGTGATCGGTGTTATCGGGAAAGTGAGTAACACCGAGAGGAGTATGGACGGTAATATCAAGAGACTGCGTGATATCGAGCAGTATCTTGCCACTAGGGGACGTAGTGCGGCATGTCCATTCAGTATGCTTGCAGTTAAAATCTCCAAACATAATGACTGAATTGCCCAAGGATAAAATGGCCTCAAAATCTTTTTTGAGGGGATAGGTTCCTGAAGGGATGTAACAGGAGGCTATGAGGATGGACTGATGTCCAGTCATAGCTAGCCTGCATACCGTGGCTTCCATGTTGGTAAGCTGCGGAGTAGAAATGGGCGAGCAATGAAGTGTCTTAATGATTTCTTATATTTACGCGAACACTACACATGATTAAAACTACTTTTACGGATTTTATCGCGTTTATTTTTACTTTTTTTTATTTTTTAATTCCCGACGTTTCGGGCGCTTTCCAGCACCCATGGTCACGGGGGACTGAGATGACTGACGTCGCGATGTCATTGTTAAACCCGGAGTACCTTCAGCTTTTTTAATTATTGTTTATGGTCCGATCTATGCAAAATGAACTAACTCTGTCTTGAGGTCTTGCAGTGGTATGCTTGGGTTTAGTTTTAATTTTATTGATTATAGGATCCCAAGCAGGTGGTAGTACCCAGCCTCCTTCTCTATTGAAATTAGGATGTTTTTTAATTTCAATAGCCTCACGTATCATCCTTGGTAGGAATCGGTGTTCTTTCGCGAGGATTTGTGGTCTATCAAATCTGATGTAATGGTTGGGGCCGTCTAGGATATGATCACAAACTGCAGACTTCCCGGAACGTTGATGCTTCACATCAGCTATATGAACATATATATATGAACATCTATATGAACATATATATATGAAGTGTCTTCTTGTAATAGATGGCCGTTCCGCCGCCTCGGCGGTCGGGTCTGTCATTACGAAGAAGAGAGAAGTTTTTAATAGAAAGGCCTCTAGTGTCCTTAGCTTTGAGATTAGTTTCCTGTAGGAGGAGGAAATCGACTTCACGATTTCGAAGAAAGAGCTTAAGCTCTGGGAGGTTATTTCGCAAGCCGCGAATATTAAATGATACAAGCGATAAACCCTTAGGTTTGATACGACCGTGGGATCTTGGTAGGTTAATTTGCTCAGACATTGGAGTTAAGTTAATTAAGTTAACTTAACTTACAACGCTAGCAGAAGATCGTTGTGTTCAGCAAGAGCGAGGAGACGCTCTTGAGGGGACTTCGCCGCGCGCAGTTTGCGTGCTATAACGGTGATCTGCCTAACATCGATATTCCTAATCGCGGAATATAGCGTGTTGTAGTCGTCGGGTGTGGCCTCTGCCTCGTGTGCGTACGAGGTTGTCCGCGGTGGGTCTGCCTTTTTGGGCCCCCAGGGAAAGTCTGGAGGCTGCATTGGCTTGGAGAAGCCCGGAGGGGGCCGAATTATGCCCTGAGGGGGCCTAGTGGGACCCTGAGGGGGCCTAGGGGGACCCTGAGGGGGCCTAGGGGGACCCTGAGAGGGTCGAGGGAAGCCCTGGATAGGCTGAGAAGGGCCCTGACGGGGCCGTTGTTGGAGGGCCGGGAATGAGCGGTCATTCACCGGCGGTGGAGCTTTCCTACTGGGGCGAGATTGAGGTGCGCGTGGGCAACCCTTGTAGTTCGCCGGGTGTCCTGTCTGGTTGCACAGGACACAGGCGGGCGGGGATTCGGCGTCTTTGGGCCGGGGACACTCTTTCGTGTTGTGTGGTTCCAGGCACTTCACGCACCTGGGTGGGGCGGAGCAGTTGGCCGCCGCGTGACCATAAAGTTGGCAGCGGTGGCACTGCGCCGGGAAACCGGGCCTATGTGGGGGCTCTACCTTCACCCTTGACAGGCCGCACACTGTGCGCACCTGCCGGAAGATGGCTTTAGCCTCCGGCACGTTTGTCAGGATTACTATGGCAAGGTTGTATCTCTTGCCCGTTCGGTTGTGCATTTTGTGCACTGCTTCTACGGGGAAACCTTGGGACTTAAGGTCCTCAAGGATTTCCTCGTTAGAGAATTCGAATGGGACGCCTCGGATGACGGCCCTGACTTTACGCTCTTCAGGGAGAGCGTACGTGTGGTAAGAGACCCTTTCGGCTGTGAATAGCCGGGTGATTGCGCGGAAGTCCTCGATCGAGCTTGGGATGATTTTGATCGCCTCCCCGAGGTTGACGGCATGATCGTATTTAATACCTGCGTCGTAGCAGGTCTTAGATAAGTGGGTGAACTTAGCCTTGTCTCTTAGGAAGACAGGGGGCGGGACTTGCTTCTTCGCTAGTACTGGAGCACAACGAGAGCCTGGTTTGGATGGTGTGGGGATGTCTAGCGACATCAGTGGGACGGGGGCAGCGTCGAGGGCTGCGGAGGTTGTAGAAGCGGCAGGGGCCGCTGAAGTAGGGGGGGTGCGTTTTATCGCGGCGCGCTTTCCGTTGCGCTTGGAGGTGACTTTGGTGAAGTTGGACTCCCCGGTTCCGTCGGAGTCAGAGGACTCCAATGAAGCGGAGCCTGAGGTAGTGGCGGCCCTCTTCCGGGAGGTCGGCGCCGAGGATTCGGAGCATGCGTACTCCATTTCTAAGGGGACAGATTCGAGTGGGGCAAATGAGTTCCTTGTTTCGAGGTATGACTGTACTACTGGCGGCGGAAGGTGTGCCTGAGGGGCAGGGAGGGGAGCCTGGGCGGCGAGGACCGTCTCATTGCCATAAGCGGCGAGCCAAAACAGCTGCTATTTATACAACTCGCTGACGCAACCGCTCCCCTTTTCCCAATTAAGGAAAACATCCAGTTGTCTCCTTCTGCCAGTCCAGCAAGTAATCATGTCGTCTACGTATCGATAATAATACGAGTATAAGATACATATTTTGATTGACAACTATATGTTGTTTTTCGAAGTTATCCATGAAAATGTCCACCATAAGTGGACTTAGAGGGGACACCATAGCTAACCCTTCTTTTTGTAGATAGGAACGCTTATTAACCGGGAATAATTTTGTTTAATATAGAGAGATGTTAAGTTAAGAAGACCATTTGTTTCTCCGGGTTGTAGACAACGTTTATCAAAGAGATCTGCGAGAGTACGCAAACAGTCCGGGGATAGGAAATTTGTGAAAAGACTGTCAACGTCTAAAGCTAACGACGTAGATTTAGGAGGAATACGAACATCTTCTTTGGAAATGAGATCTTAACTATTTTTAAGGCTGTAAGTTGAGTTGAATCCAGATTTCTCCCGAAGGAGGAAGTTTAATTTTTTAGCAAGTAAATAAGCTGGTGCACCTATATATGAGACAACTGGGCGAATAGGAACATGTTCTTTATGTATTTTAGATTACCCATTTAAAATAGGTACTTGAGGATGCATTATAACAAATAGGGAAAAACATATGATTACTTTTGTATACATACTTTAATATCCGAAGAAAAGTTTTTAGTTGGGTCAGACTTCAATAGCTCAAAGTCATCACCTTGGATAACATCGTTAACCTTCTGGCTGTACCCGCTATTCTCATAATGACAACAGTATTTCCCTTGTCGGCTTTAGTAACAAGAAGGTTATTGTCTTTTATTCTCTACTTTAGTGACATAAAAATGGGGAACTCAGAATTGCAATGGGAAGGTGCGGGTACCTCCTGAATTTCTTTAGTTACCAAACTTTTAACGATGTTGTCATTCTTCCCGATCACAACGGCCAAATCCGTGTTAACGCCCACGGTCTCTAACGATTTTTGGGAGATCGAAGATGTTAAATACTTTAGGCCTTTATGTGAAAGTGACAACTCATCCGTTGAAAACTGGACATCGGAAAGATTCTTAACTCGGGAATAAAATTGTTAATATTCAGTATGTATGTCGTTATTACGTTTAGGGGATGAAAAGGATATAAATCATAACTTACGAGACCAAATTTGATATTTCTCGTAAACAGCCCTTGAAGCAAGTTCTCTGGCTTTCCCATCCAAAATATCAAATTCAATATTATGAAATTTATATGAAAGTTTAGAATATAATACTTTAAGGTAGCTTTTTAAATTATCTCTGATGGAAAACTAACGACGTCACCTCATCATTAAGCCAAATTTCCTGAGCTTTGGAAATGGCAACACTGGCCGCTCGACTATTTGTGTCACAACGTATTTGGATATAATTGGTAATGACAGGAAGTTGGTTGCACTGCTGATTGAACCAAACATTTTGGGCAGCAATACGATGTAGTTTTGTTAATTTGACATAGAGTCTTGCCTGGTCGGCTGGCTAGCCTTTTTAAGATAATTAACAGAATCAGGCGTTACTTTGCGGAAATCTATTATATTAAAGTTGTTAAAAATTACTTCGTACACATCCGCTCAACAAACTAAAATGATGTGTCTTACTTAGTTTGAAGAGCACAATGGTGATGATTATAACCTCGAGGTACAAAAATTAAAGTACCTAAATAATAACTTAATGCTATTATACTTTTCTATAAGGGGTCTATAACTGTTGAACATACATAACATAAAATACATACATAAACCCTAACACCTGTCACTCAGAGGAGTAGTTAGAGACTACAGACTTCCATTTGGCACACCTCCCTCGCTTTCTTTACGTCCACATGTACTTACGTATACATGCTCGTCGCTTAAGGGTACTCTTAATCTATTCCGTACACATCCGCTCAATAAAATAAAATGATGTGTCTTACCTAGTTTGAAGAGCACAATGGTGATGATTATAACCCCGAGGTACAAAAATTAAAGTACCTAAATAATAACTTAATGCTATTATACTTTTCTATAAGGGGTCTATAACTGTTGAACATACATAACATAAAATACATACATAAACCCTAACACCTGTCACTCAGAGGGGTAGTTAGAGACAACACAACGTAAATAAGGGTCCAACTAAGACGATCACGCCATAAATACTACAAACGGCCTATTACTAAATCTTTAAAAAGATTATTTGGAAAGTTCTAAACATATTTATTTATCCTGGTTACTTATATAGATATAATTATATATATAAAAGGGGAAATAATATAAGAAGGGCGGAAAGTGTTGTAGTTGCTAGCGATACGTTTTGCCAGCAACACAAACATCAGCCATCATAAGCGCGGATTCCCGGCGCAGTGCCACCGCTGCCAACTGTATGGTCATGCGGCGGCCAACTGCTCCGCCCCACCCAGGTGCGTTAAGTGCCTCAAACCCCCCAACACTAAAGAGTGCCCCCAACCCAAAGACGCCCCGCCCGCATGTGTCCTGTGCAAACAGACAGGCCACCCGGCTAACTACAGCGGCTGCCCCTGCGCACCTCAACCTCGCTCCAGTAGGCAAGCTCCACCGCCGGTCAATGACCGCTCACTTTCGGCCCTCCACCAACGGCCCCGTCAGGGCCTTTCTCAGCCCATCCAGGGCTTCTATCTGCCCTCTCAGTGTCCCCCTAGGCCTCCTCAGGGCATAATTCGGCCCCCTCCAGGCTTCTCCAAGCCTATGCAGCCTCCAGTCTTTCCCTGGGGCCCCAAAAAGGCAGACCCACCGCGGACAACCTCCTACCCCCATGAATCAGAGCCCACAGCTGATGACTATAATACACTGTATTCCGCTATTAGGAATATTGACATTAGGGAAATCACTGTAGTAGCACGCAAACTGCGCGCTGCGAAGTCCTCCCAAGAACGTCTCCTCGCTCTTTTAGAGCATAATAATCTTCTGTTAGCGTTGTAAGTTAAGTTAACTTAATTAATTTAACTTCAATGACAGAGCAGTCTGCTCTACCAAAATCTCATGGTTGTATCAAACCTAAGGGTTTATCGCTTGTATCCTTTAATATTCGCGGTTTGCGAAATAACCTCCCAGAGCTTAAGCTCTTTCTTCGGAATCGTGAAGCCGATTTCCTTCTCCTACAGGAAACTAATCTCAAAACTAAGGACACTAAAGGCCTTTCTATTAAAAACTTCTCTCTTCTTCGTAACGACAGACCCGACCGCCGAGGCGGCGGAACGGCCATCTATTACAAGAAGACACTTCACTGCTCACCCATTTCTACTCCGCAGCTTACCAACATGGAAGCCACGGTATGCAGGCTAGCTATGACTGGACATCAGTCCATCCTCATAGCCTCCTGTTACATACCTTCAGGAACCCATCCCCTCAAAAAAGATTTTGAGGCCATTTTATCTTTAGGCAATTCAGTCATTATGTTTGGAGATTTTAACTCCAAGCATACTGAATGGACATGCCGTACTACGTCCCCTAGTGGCAAGATACTGCTCGATATCACGCAGTCTCTTGATATTACCGTCCATAGTCCCCTCGGTATTACTCACTTTCCCGATAACACCGATCACGCCCCCGATGTACTAGATTTTGCGTTACTCCAAGGAGTTTCTCTTAACCTCAGAGCAATCGAGACACTAGACGATCTCGGATCCGATCACCAACCGGTCTCCCTCATTCTTGGCCATCAGCCACCTCCCCCAACACACACGAAAACCTTCACTAATTGGAAGGGATTCAAGGAGTCCCTAGCTAAAGCTATGATTGTGGACTCACAGGACTCTACCATCTCCCTACCGTCGGACTTAGACAGTCCTGAAAAAATCGACACCGCGGTCGATTCACTCTCCACCGTCCCGTCTTAAACGAGAACTCCGTTTCCGCCTCTCTGAATTTCGAGACCTCGAAAAGAGTAAACTCATGGAGAATATCTCTCCATCTCATACAGCGTACTATCAGATGGCCAGAGCCCTCCGCATAGACGTTATCACCCACACTTCCCCTCTCTCCCGTCCCGACGGCACGGTTGCCTTCGAGGACGAGGTATACGTGGTTAAGCCATGCTGCAGTTATATTAGAAGTATAGTTGTAGCACGAATGGGTCGGCTCGACCGGGGAGGGACCACGCTCTCACAGAATACCAGCGTGAAATAGTAGCTTAATGCTGCTGTATTTCGTATGGTGAGTGTAGAGAACCGGAGACCCTTTTTACTGGAAACGAGGCATTCCATCTTAGTCCTCACGGGTGACAACGCATCTGCATTTTAATTCGTAAATAAGGATTAATGTAGATGACCATGGGCCACAGAAACCACTTACCATCAGGTGGACTGTGTGCTCGGTTGTCATCCTATCCTATAAAAAAAACAACGAGGAAAAGGCTGAGTGCTTTGCAGATAGCATTGCCGCACAATGCTCTCCTAGCTCTCAACCCGTCAACCCCTCACACGTCCAGGCAGTGGAGGATGAGGTCCGCCGCCGGAACTCACCCCCTACAGCCTCCGAATCTATCTCTGTGTCCAATGATGAGATTTCATCCCTCATCAAAGGACTTAAGCCTAAAAAGGCTCCGGGCGCGGATGGCATCTCCAACCAAGCCCTAAAACACTTTCCTGAGCAGGCGTTAACCTTTTTATCTATTATCTTCAACGCCTGCTTCAACCTTAGTTACTTCCCACTACGTGGAAAGAGGCGACTGTGATTGGAATTTCCAAGCCAGGCAAGCCTCTCAACCTCCCCTCCAGGCATCGCCCCATTAGTCTCCTCAAGGCAATGGGCAAGCTCTTCGAAAGAGTCATCCAAACACGTATGAGGCGCTATCTGTTTCCCACAGACGCAAGCGAGTTTCCGAGCGCAACACTCATGTCCCCAACAAGTTCACCGTATTGTGGAATATATCCTCAGCGGTTTTTATCCTCGTCGTCATAAGATCATCGCGGTCTTTTTCGACATAGCTAAAGCTTTCGATAGAGTCTGGCATACAGGCCTTATCTACAAACTCTACAAAATAGGTCTCCCCGATCGTCTAGTACGTCTCGTGGCCTCTTACTTAAAGTATCGTACCTTTCGTTTTAGACACGAAGGCACGCTATCTTCACAGCGAACTATCACAGCTGGTGTCCCTCAGGGCTCAGTACTTGCTCCTCTGCTGTACATCCTGTTCACCAACGACATTCCCATCCCATCGAAAGGTGTTCAGCACTGCCTCTTCGCAGACGACACTGCTATCTACTGTAAAGGTATCTCACTACCCTTCATACGGAACAAGATTCAAAAGTCAGTTGATGACCTAAGAGCTTGGTTCAAAAATGGCGCATCGATGTGAACCCGGAGAAGAGCTCCGCCGTTCACTTCGACTATAAACGACGCCGTCTCAAAAACACTCCACCAATACGTATGCTAGGGACCCCTGTCCCCTGGCATACGACCGCCAAATATTTAGGTGTCACTCTAGACACAGGGCTCACTTCAGGCCCCACGTCAAAAGAGTAACCCGTCACGCACGGTTTTATCTGAGTAGGCTCAACAGTATGTTGGGCCGACACAGTAAAATGTCCCTTAGAAACAAGCGTACGCTTTATGAGGTCTGTATACGACCAGTCATGTCCTACGCGGGCCCCGTTTTTGCCCACGTCAACCCTAAAATTATTAATGAACTCCAAATAGTTCAAAACCTTTTCTGTCGTCGAGCTGCGAACGCACCTTGGTACGTTCGTAATGCCGACCTTCATCGGGACCTAGAGCTCCCCACAATTCAACAATTTCTCCAAAAACTCTCTGAGAACTTCTTCAAAACCTCAGAGTCGCACTCAAACTATTTAATTCGTGAGGCAGCTACTTATGCAGCCCCACCCCCCTCTCGCTATCGAGTCCGCAGGCCGAGAAACTCTCTCTCGGACCCGCCTAATAAACTAACAAACGACCTGAACTGCCTCCTGGCGGCTCAGGCCAACTCTAATTAAATTAACTTATGTACTCATAATTAATTTGCCTTCGTAGGCACTCCCTCAGCGGCTCGTAGCCGCCTGCGCCCTCTTTTCCCACAAGAGGGTCGCTCATGATAAGGCACAATAAAGCTTAATCAGCCGGTTGCCTGTCCCCAAAGGCGGTTTTTAGAGGGTATCACTTAGGGTCCCTGGTAGGATGTGAGTCCCTCATAACCACGATAGACCGGCTATCGTGGTATGCGTAATGCATTTTCCGCTTCCCTGCGTATAGGGTAGCCCTTTAATTGCTTCGGGCGCAAAAAAAAACTATCATACGGAGTGTTGGCCGCTCCCGGGCAGAACACCTTGCCCGGCGGGAGATCTCCCCTTTTCCTTCTACGGCCACAGTGGTGACCCCGACGTGATCTGAACACGCAACCTACAACCTTGGGAAACTACAACTTCAAGCCTTCGTCATTATCCTCAAGAACCCCTACCATTCACTACTGAGAATCGTCTTCTGCAGTCCTCAGTTCCTGCAAGCCAGTCCAACTTGTCTTCATCTCAGACTTCTGGCACTTACTCCAGCACACCGTTGTCACCGGCATCACTTGCCAGTGCGTAGTACGGCATGCATTACACATCGGCATTTCATTCGCACCGGTGTCACTTGCCCTTACGCACACAGCATACATTCCCCGCCGGCATTAAGAACGCACCGGCAATCGGACTGCACTGTCGACCTCCGGTATGAGCAGGGGGGTGATGTTAGCGGTGCTATCGTCGCGTCGCAAGCGAAAACACACCGTATCCTAAATCACGCTATCAAAATTCCGAATCATAAACAGTATACATAGATTATCTCCGAACTGTCACACGGAGTGTTGGCCGCTCCCCGGGCAGAACACCTTGCCCGGCGGGAGAACTCCCCTTTTCCTTCTACGGCCACACATTCATCATATGTTCATTGATTGTTCATAGGGCTTTAGTCGCCACGCTTGGCTACCGGGTTGGCAACCGTAGCGTTTTTTTTTAAATAGAGTAATGGTGACAAATGAGCACAAAGTCCATATGATGGTGAGTGGATGCCGTGGCCTAAGACTAAGATGGAATGCCTCGTTTCCAGTAAAAGAGGCTCTCCGGATCTCTACACTCACCACACGAAACACAGCAGTATTAAGCTGCTACTTTACGCGGATATGCTGTGAGAGCGCGGTCCTTCCCCGGTCGAGCCGTCCCACTCTAAAAGAGAAATATGCTGCAACCCATCTACTGTTTTAGTTTCTCTCTGTCGCCTCTTACGGCATTCACGGAATGATATGTGGTACATAAAGTGACTTATGAAGACTGAGGAATCATCATTATCATCATTGCAGCCCTTCACAAATCCACTCCTGAAAATAGGCCTCCCCACTGAATTCCATATAGCATGGTCCTGAGCCAACTGCATCTATTGACTTTCACCGTGTCTTACCAGGTCGTCACTCGACCTGTACGCGGTAGAGACATGTTGCAGCTATATTATGGTTGTAGTACGACTATATCGGCTTAACCGGGGTAGGACCACCTTCTCACAGAATACCAGGGTAAAATAGCTGGTTAATGCTGCTGTGTTTCGTATGATGATAGTAGAGAACAGGAGATCCTGTTTATTGGGACCGAGGCATTCCATCTTAGTTCTCGGGGGTGACAACGCATCTGCATTTTAATTCTTAATTGAGGATAAATATTGATGTCTGTGGGCGTCAGTATCCACTTACCATCAGATGGCGTATGTGCTCTTTTGTCACCCTTATTCTATAAAAGGAATCTAGTGGTGGGGGGGGGGGGATGCCCTACATTTCCTCGATTGAGGAATAAGTTTGTGGATACTCTCACGCCACCACTACACGACTTTTCATAGCATTTCGTATTTAATTTATTTAACAACTAGCTACCAGTGCCAGCTGCGCCTGAGTAGGGTCTATTAATGTGTCGTTATTAAGCTATAAAATAATCATTTAATACCATTTATTTTATACATTTTTCGATTAAAAACAAAAACACTTTAGGATAAAATCCCTGGCATTGCTCTCAATATATTTGCCAGGATTCATTACAATCGGTTAGATACAATTCAGCTAAGCACATAGAAAAACACAATGTATTTGCACATTTACTAACTCATATCAATGCAAACTAATTTTTATATAATATCGAGTAATTAGAATATCTCTCTATCCGCCTCTTTGGTATCTAGTCTTCAATGCAGCTCTTATGGTGGCCAAAACACCTTTAGTTTAACCACCATCTCGTTAGTTTGCGAGAGAGGCAGTGAGGAAATCCGACCCTCATCTAATTTACTTTCACTTTCCGCCTGTTACCTTGCCTGATGGAGGCATCCCGTACCTATTTATGAAATTAGTAAAAAAATATTGTATATATTTGATGTTTTGTATTATACATAGCCACAAAGACGTGTCTAATGGTTAATAAACTCGGGCGTAAAGACATATATTGTTTACAAAATTACAAATTTTCATTTAAATATTTATTCACTACTTATTTAGTTCCTGCATCTAACTTGTGCAGTGAACATGTGTATCGTTATGAATTACACAACATTTCTATTCATTTACTTTAAAGATAAAGACAAGAATGTAGACTGTTCGTTTGAATTTTCATTTTCTTTTACATATATGTGGGTAGTTCAAGTTTTACACATCACTTTTGATTTAATATTCTAAATAAAAGAAAACACTATTTTTACAATATGACCACCTCAAACTCAATAAGTAAAATGCTATCTATTACTTTTTCCTTCAAAAACTTTATTCCCATCACAAGGATTTTCTCCTGTATCTTCTAGTATATTCTCTTCTGTAAGCCATACGCATAGTATAAGAGCCGAAGAGAGATCGACCTTCACTGATCGGTTAACCAGATGAAATATATTTTTAATAAAATTTTTAAAATAGTAGAATACGATAAAATTCTTTGCTTATCGAAATGCTGACCAAACTATTTTTAATTAATTTTTCTTTCCGTGCTTCACTCTTTGGTTATACAAACGATTTATAATTATATATATTTATAGTCACATATATTTATAATTTTATATTCTGAATAATTTTTTACCGTCTGGAAAAAAATTGGGTGAACGGATTAAAAATAAAACAGGTCGAACGAAATAGAAGCCTATGGCACTGATATTTTAATTTTTTTCATTTTGCATTAACTTACTATGAAATTGAACTATCAATAAATATCACTAATTGGGTACGTATTGTTTTAATTTCGATAATTTATAATTGATTGATTTATTTCGTTCTAAAACTTTGTTGCTATTTTTTAAAACCGAAAATTTATTTCAAATTACTAGTATTTATTGAAAGATTAATTTCATAATACGTTAATGTAAAATATATATATAAAAATTGTAAAATATCAGTGCCATAGGCTTCTATTCGGTTTTCCCGTTACACCCTATTTTTTTTCCAGGTGGTAAAAAGAATCACCCAGTATGTCATAGCAATAAATTAATTATAAATGAAATTAAGTTTATTGACAAGCGCTCCGAAATGATTCTCGACAATAATATAAATATGGGAACCACATCCAGCAACGAGTTCTTAGACTGGTATAAGTACTTATTCCGTGCGGATTTCGAAACCGCGTCCTCTCAGCGCCGCTACTTAAGGGGTATAGTAAGTCAGCTCAAATTCTAATTTCGCCCCCACTTCCCCGCGCGTGGTATACTGTAAGTAGATAGGTCGTTAGATACTTATTTCATTAGGTTTATCATATTTATGCCTGTTAGTATTTTATGAATAACACGGTTTATTGTTCAGTTCAGTTCAGTACCTCCATAACTTTGGATTTTTTTTTCTATCGAGAAAATTTTACGGAATCGTGTTTTCGTCTAACATAGTCCTTAACATTAATCCTAAACTTTACCATATATTTATTTCAAAATTAATGGTGCAATATTTTCGGCATAACGGAGGATCTTGCTAAGCCATTTGCGGTTATATTTCCCCTTAATGACAAGCCATTGTGCCGCGAAACTGTTAAAGCAATTTAAGAACTTTACGGATTTAGTTTAATGTTAAAATTTATGTTATGTAACGGATGTTAGGGAGATTGAGTTTTCCCTACACTGGATTAAAATTGAGATACAGGTAGCAAAGTTATATTATTCTTTTAAAAGTTGGAGTGTATATACTTTAGACTTAATATAATAAAGACGTGTTCGCTAAGTGGAAGCAATTTACTGTTCCATTGTGAAAAAGGCTATAAAAGTAATAACGATAAACAGAAAGGTCCGGTATGAAGAGATTTACGAAAGCGTTGACTTAAAAGACTTTTCTTTATAAATTTCTCATTGACACCGTTTTAGTTTCATTGTGCCAAATTAAATAATATCAATGAATACAATATTAGCATTGTTATTTTTAAGTAACATAAAACTTTAAAGTATGTAGTAAAACTTTAATTTATAATAGCGACCCGCCATGGCTTTTTTATATTTAAAGTAAAAAAAAACATCTTTTTTTATTTAACTGGCTTTACGGCTCTGGGTTCTAGCCCTTCTGAGCCTATCATTTCTTTCAGAATCTTCATTTTTTTGTCTTCAAAATATGCTGATTCGTCTCATTGCCAAGGCTTTGGGAGATTTTGACGACAGCTCAACCCAGCAGACAGTTGATGACGACAGCCACTTAAGTTCATAAGGCGCCAAAGCGATCAAATTAACTTGAGGTTTGTATCAACATCAAAGCACTTTTTTTCTCTATAAGTTCACACGCGCAGACACTTAATTCACAAAATCGCATGCATCACTTTTACGAATCAAAATCCACTTCAATCTCTCGTTGAAGCGACAAAACAGGAGCGACAATCCGTCGACGGTCAAGTTCCCGCCAAAACTCCAAAAACATCTTTATTTCGGATAAATATAGCCTAGATAACTTGTGGCGCTGCGCTCTACATCCTCGTGAAGTTTCATTTCAACCGATTGAGCCGTTTTCAAGATTAGCCCGGACGGAAAAAGGACCGGTAGACAGACAGACAAAAATTTTAAAAATATTTATCCATGTCTTAATAACATGCAAATAACCATCTTAGATCGATATAGAACAGTTATTTCGATATTGCAGATATTAATTTTGTTTTTAATTTTGTTTATTTTATTTTATTAAATTTTAATTGTAGGTACCCTTCCTTTCTGCCTAAGATTTAGTCGTCTGAATTGCCTTAGCTATCTGTTGCCAAGCAACAATAATCACCGCAGTTTTTAATTGGTTTTAATCCTCACCTTAATCCTTAGGTGTATCAAATGATAATTCGAGGGCCGTCCCTGTCATTATAACGGATTTCACAAACCACAAATCCTTGCAAAGAAACACCTAACAAGGATAATTCGCGAGGTTACTGAAATTGAAGAACTTCCTAATTCATATAGAGAAGATACTGTTGCTGTCGTCTGCTTGGGGTACAATGATTAAAAAAAAAAACTTTTTGTAAATCCAAATGTGCATGCTTTAAGCGCTCACGTTATTCGTCAATTTTTAAAGTATTTTAAATACACACAAGTTTTCACAAATAACCTTATTACTATTACTTTTAATTTTCCGATAATTTTGTGTCAAACGTCAATAAAATAAAGTTTTTTTTTTACGAAGGCATATAATATCCTACTACATCTTCATATATCCTCGATAAGAATTTGAAATGCTGAAGTATTTTCTTTCCAATGGGCTAAGAGGGAATGTCAAGGTTTTTATACCTTCTCCGGTCTCGGTACTCAATATTTATCTTACGAACTATAGGTGCACTGCTTAGAG
Source organism: Parnassius smintheus behrii (assembly GCA_036936625.1). NCBI lineage: Eukaryota > Metazoa > Arthropoda > Insecta > Lepidoptera > Papilionidae > Parnassius > Parnassius smintheus. The sequence goes on from JAUPFT010000001.1 coordinate 20,879,308, forward strand.
TATTTAACCGTGGTACTACTGTAATAAATAGGTACTTTAAGGTGCACTGCTTCAAATTGGCACTATTATCATCTTTGGAGGCATGCTCCTTTACAGCATGGCTATTTCACTTATTAAGTAATCAAACATATCTTAAGTATATTTATATGTGCGGAAACGTTTCTTAAGATTTTTATAGTCGTAAAACCTCATCCTTATCTATACCTGGCTAGGTGTCGTGTAATTCCTGAGAAAATTAATTTTATTTTAAAGCTGTGTGTAGCTTGGTCGCTCAAGTACTAATAAAGCATAATACCCATGCGTGCGAGTCTTAAAGATAATAAATCAAACAGCTGTAGACGGTCAGAATAGCAGGGTGTGACAATCCTATTGTTACTTCAGTTTCTGCGGCTATATTTTATGGGCGTACGTGTATGACTATGACGGGCTTTTGTTGTATGTGGAGTTTGTCGGTGGACGGATGCTGTTTGCAGTAGGGAATTCAAGTTAAATTGCATCCTTGTTGTTTTGTAAAATAATTGACTATTTATTAGAACTAGTATCGCGTCTGGTTTTCACCATCTAATGGTTTTACCTACACACTGGTTTTTTCTGTATATCTATGGCACAGTGCTATAAGATTGATATTAGCCTAAAAAAGTCCATTGCAGAACACAAGCTTTTCTCATAGATTGCCTCATCGGGGGATTTTGCCATAGTTGCCAAGCTTGGCAGGCGGGTTGGCAACCGCAGTTTTTTATTTTCTAGTTGTTATATGGAAGACGCCTCTGCCCATCTCCTGGTTTGATTCCCTCTGTCGCATCTTACGAGACCCACAGGAATATATGGGGTGGTGGATATACTAACACTGCCATTGCACGGTCAATTGTATTATTATAAAGAATTATTTGTAAGAAATGGTTAAACACAGTCAATATTATGTGTGTATTTAACAATTCGTGGCACATTTTTATTAATAACAGTATATTGTTTAAGCCATAGACTTAAGAAGAATACTCTAAGTCTAGGGTTTAAGCTTAATATCATAGATTAATATATGTATATATAGTAACTATTTTTTTTCTATAGAATAGGGTGACAAACGAGCACACAGTCCACCTGATGGTAAGTGGTTGCTGCGGCCCACAGACATCTACATCTATCTTCCATTACAAATCAAAATGCAGATGCGCTGTCACCCGTGAGGACTACGATGGAATGCCTCATTTTCAGTAAAAAGGGTCTCCGGTTCTCTACACTCACCATACGAAATACAGCAGCATTAAGCTACTATTTCACGCTGGTATTCTGTGAGAGCGTGGTCCTTCCCCGGTCGAGCCGACCCATTCGTGCTACAACTATACTACTAATATAACTGCAGCATGGCTCTACCACGTAAAAAATATTAGACTAAATATAATATTAGACTTAATACTGTCAGTAGAGAGTACAACCGCGATTTCGGCAAAACTTGAATGGCATAGGAATTGTACCGACAGCCAGCCTTATCCTAATTAATACTTTTTTTACCTAAATATTTAAAAAAATAGATAATTGTGTATCAGTAATTTTATTTATAGAACTGAAGTGCCAAATGAACATACAGTTCAGCTGGTGGTGACCTTTTTTAATAGAGTAAGGGTGATAAACGACCACACAGTCCACCTTATGGTATGTGGATGCTGTGGCCCATAGAGATCTAAATTTATCCTCGATTAAGAATCAAAACGCAGTGCGTTGTTACCCCTAAGGATTAAGACGGAATGCCTCGTTTTCAGTAAAAAGGGTCTCCGGATCTCTACACTCACCATAAGATACACAGCAGTATTAAATCTGCTATTTTTACGCTGGTATTCTGTGAGAGCGTGGTCCTTTCCCCACTTAAGAGACCCATTCGTGCTACAATCATAACAAAGCTGCAGCGTGGCTCTACCATGTATAAAATACTGCAGTCCATAAAACATCTGTTGTCAACTTTATACAAAAAATCAGTGGGCAATGTGTTCAAAACGGAGAGCGGCCAACGCTCCATGTGGAAGTTCGGGGCTATTCTGTATATACTCACTATACTTCGGAACTTTGATAGCGTGATTTAGGCTTCGGTTTGTTTCGCTTGTGGCTCGACTACAGCGCCCTCACACAGCGATGCAAGCACTGCTTTTTGGCGGCGGATATAGGTAAGAAGTAGGGACCTATCCAGATACACCCCTAGACCGAAAAAGTGTCTTCCCACCTAAAAAAAATATGTTGATTCTGAGGTTATTATGTTTTTTCTGTGAAAATTAGTAGTCTTAAGGATCACTCACGCTACACTGAATCGGGTCCGAGCCGAGTGACGGCCGAGCAACGGACAACGCTCGGCAACAACTACAAAAAAAAAAAAAAAAAAATATATATATATATATATATATATATATATATAATCATCCTTTCACGGTAAATGTTGATCCAGTGAGAAGTTAGAACAATTGTTGATCCACCTATTTGACGTGTTTGCTCAGCTCCTCGTTGCACAAACTGATATACTTTGATCCATTCTTGATGCGCGTGAGACGTCGGTGGATCTGCACTAACAGGATTTCAATATACTCGTCAGCAATTTGACCAACATTTGTTGATCTATCAACGGTCTAAAAAATCATATTCAGTATGATCCAGAGTATATTTAATTTATATGCGACATTTACTTAGACTAAGTGGATCCGGAGCCATAATTGACGAATTGACTTGAACACGAAGCGGCAACGTCGCGTTCTGTGTGTGACAGAGAACCCAGTAGGCTACTTCGCTATAGTAATAAGGTAAGAAAATACGTTATCTGCTGATTTTGTGGATCAAACTTTGGCAGGTTTTATTGTGGAAAGACGTTTGTTCGAGTTTTTGTAATCGTGTGAGTGAATTTGTGTTATTTTACTCATTTGTCATAGATCAATTAGAAGATGATGGATAGTACTTTATTACAAATTAATATGTCACTCGAGTGTGTGTTTGTGTGTGTGTTTGTGTGTGTGTTTGTGTGTGTGTGTGTGTGTGTGTGTGTGTGTGTGTGTGTGCGTTCATGTGTGTTCGTGTGAACGCATGTGCGTGCGCATGTGTGTGAGTGTATGTGTGCGTGTGTGCACTGTTGTGTTTTTTTAGTACGTGTGTGTGTGTGTGTGTGTGTGTGCGGTTGCGCGTGTGTTTGCTTTTGTGTGTGGGTACGAGTGTGTGCGTGTGTGCGTGCGTGTGTCCACTGTTGTTTAGTGTTTGTGTATGTGCGTGTGTGTGTGTGTTTATGTGCGAGCGAGCGCGCGTGTGTTTGTATGTGTGTTTGTGTATGTGTCTCTGTCTGTGTTTGTGTGTGTGTGTGTGTGTGTGTGTGTTTACCATAAACAAGTTAACATGTTTTCTACATCTTCATAATCAAGATTTTTAAGGACGCGTTTACAAAATTGATAGGTATAGAATCGAACTATTACATGAGATGTTATCATGAGACCTTACCTCCGGTCTTGATGGAGTGCCCTCAAAATGTTATTCCGGATTACTAGTGGAACTCCTGGACTAGTAGAACTGGATGTGCTGAGTTTGAGTGTGTGTGTGTGTGTGTTTTTTATGCGAGTTTGTGTGTGCGCGTGCGGGGGTGTATGTGCGTTCATGTGTGTTCGTGTGAACGCATGTGTGTGAGTGTATTTGTGTGTGTGTGCACTGTTGTGTTTTTTTAGTACGTGTGTGTGTGTGTGTGTGTGTATGTGCGGCTATGCGTGTGTTTGCTTTTGTGTGTGGGTACGAGTGTGTGCGTGTGTGCGTGCGTGTGTCCACTGTTTTTCGTGGTTGTGTATGTGCGGGTGTGTGTGTGTGTGTGTGTGTGTGTGTGTGTATGTGTGTGTGTGTGTGTGTGTGCGTGTGTGCGTGTGTGTACTGTTGTGTTTTTTAGTAAGTTTGTTTGTGTGTTAGTATATGTGCGCGCGCGCGCGCGTGTGTGGGTGCGTGTGTGTGTTAACTGTTGTTCGTGTGTGTGTGTGTGAGTGTGTGTGTGTGTGCGCGGTCGTGCGTGTATTTGCTTTGTGTGTGAGTACGAGTGTGTGTGTGTGTGTGTGTGTGTGTGTGTGTGTGTGTGTGCGCGTGCGTGTGTCCACTGTTGTTTTGTGTTTGTGTATGTGCTTGTGCGTGTATGTGTGTTTGTTCGAGCGCTCGCGTGTGTGTGAGTGTATGTGCGGGTGTGTGTGTGTGTGTGTGTATGTATGTGTGCGCGCATATGTGTAAGTGTACGCGCGCGTGCGTGTATGTGTGTGTGCGCGCGCGTGTGCCTGCGTGTGTGCGGTGTGTCTGCGTGCGTGTGTATTCGTCTGAGTACATATCTGTGTGTCTATGCGCGTGCGTGCGGGCGGGTGGGTGTGCGTGCGTGTGTGTTCGTCTGAGTAAGTGTTTGAGTGTATATGTGTGTGTGTGTGTGTGTGTGTGTGAGCGCCCAGAAAACGGAGAATGGAGACGTGGAGGCGGAGGTGAATGCAGCGTAGTATGTGGTGAAGGCGGAGGAGAGGAATTTGTGGTGAAGTCGGAGATAGTGGAAACGGGGAATTGTGTTGGAGGCGGAAAGAATAGTGACGGCGCGTGGTGGTGGCGGCGGAGTGAGCGGAGTTTATTGTTGAGGCGGATGGAGCAGAGTTTATGGTGGAGGCGGAGGTAGCGGAGGTGGAGAATGAAAGCTTAGAGAGGGGTGCGGTGGTAGATGTGGAGGCGTAAGTGGCAGAGGTGTTGGTGGGTGCATTGGAGTGCAGTAAAGTGGTTACCGCGTGAGGGTAAGTGAGGATCATACAAAGCACAGTTGGTTACAGTGAAAAACAGTGTGGCTGGTAAGTGGATATCGATACTGCCCCTAAAGATGTTACTACGAGGTTATTCGTTTTTCCGAATATCAGCTTGGATACCTATTGGTACTAGAGACAAAGTGAAAAGAAAAAGTCTTTTGTGACGGTTTCATCATAACTAACAAAACAAACCCAAACTCGGCATACCTAGTTCTACTAGTCCAGGTGTTACAGTGTTAGTTACCGAAGTACACCTTCAGGTCACTTCAGCATGTCCGGAGGTAAGGACTCATCATAACTAACAAAACGAGCCCAAACTCAGCACATCCAGTTCTACTAGTCCAGGAGTTCCACTAGTAATCCGGAATAACATTTTGAGGTCACTCCATCAAGACCGGAGGTAAGGTCTCATGATAACATCTCATGTAATAGTTCGATTCTATACCTATCAATTTTGTAAACGCGTTCTTAAAAATCTTGATTATGAAGATGTAGAAAACATGTTAACTTGTTTATGGTAAACACACACACAAACACGCAAGCGCGCGCGCAAACATGCACACATGCTCACACGCACAAACGCATACACACACTCACACACGCACACTGCCGCACACGCACGCACACACATAAACACAACAGTGCACACATGCACACCCATTCACACACACACACATACACACACACACACACACACACACACACACACACGTACACATACGCACACGCACACATATGCACACAAACACAAACACTCGCGCGCGCGTACACATATGCACAGTAAAACACACACACACACACACACACACACACACACACACACACACACGCAAACACGCACTCAGACGAATACCTTATGTCGCCGTTGCCACCACTTCCGCTATAAGAAGGGGCGTTGTCGAGTAATTCGTTAAAAAAAGTCGTTTATTTCGACCACAAGGATCATAGATGTTAGTAATAGTACAAATCTTAAAACTAATTTTCGTAAAACTTAAAACTATTTACCTAATTTTAAAACTATATATAAGACAGGCCCGATTAGTCAGCACGTGCACCATATGACAATGGTTCAGGTACTGACCTCAAACCTGTCTGAAATGGCCCTCAGGATACCATTGGAACTGGCGCGCACCCTGCGCACCAGGGATGTGCATCGTTTACGCATGGTGGTGTAGAAACAATCCACACGCGCATCCGCGAACATACCGGCGCATTACAATATTGAGGTAGACCAAACAGCACCCTGAATGCATTACATAACACGCATTTAATCTAGTAGGTTGTACCGCCAAAGATACGAAACGGCAACGTCGCGGCTGCATTCAGCCAATCCGATCGTTTATCTCATCGTTTGCTGTGCTCTGATTGGCTCATTTAAATCGGATCAACATTTTCCGTAACCATCGCAAGGTGGATTTGTATATCGGATCAACTTCGGCCAACGCTAGCAAATAGTCTCGTGAGTGCAGATGTTGATCCGGTCGGAGCCACATTAGTTACCAGAGATGCATATTGGATCAACAAAAGGTGCCGGATCAACATGCGTTTTCGGATCAACAAAGTGCTCGCGTGAAGTCGCGTCTGATCAACATTTACCGTAAAGAGATCTCTATATATATATATATATATATATATATATATATATATATATATATATATATATATATATATATATATATATATATATATATATATATATATATATATATTACACGCCGAGAATAAGTTGTTGCCGAGCGTTGTCCGTTGCTCGGCCGTCACTCGGTTTCCGTTCGGTATGGCGTGAGTGTGACCATACAAAATATAATATGTAATATTAGTCGACAAACGGAAATTTCAATCCAAGTATTTAAAAATTTAAGGCATTCGTAGTAGTTTAAAAGTGAGTGATTTTGTATTTGCACAAATATAACGATAGTTTACGCAGGGTGTTTACAGAAAAAGATTTTGCCCCTTACCCCCTTCTTTCTTTAGTCGATTTTTCAAGTGATTCATTTGCAAATGGTGCAATAGCAAAACGGTTGCGAACTTGTGAAGATGCGGCTTCAAATCCTGTACGGAAGATGTGTTTGTGTGGCCTACAAATTATTGTTTTGGTTCTGAATGTTTGCTTGTGTGCAGTTTGCGTATGTAAAATGATCACCACAATACACATTAAAAAAAAAGAACTAATAATGTGTTCAACTTAAAAATAAAACTCCCCATAGACTTGTCATTAGAAAAAACGATAGCATAAATGAAATTCGTGTAAGTGTAGGCTATGAGTAATGTATTAGCTGACCTATTTACTATGCCAATTCTCTGTATAGGCGTATATACGGTTCAAATGAACACGTTATACTGAATAACTACTTTTTAATTCGATTAGTTGCTTGCACAGCGCTGAAGATTGATTGCAGATAAAATATTGGCAGGCGCTCAAACGTACGAACGAAAAATATAATACTGCTATTTTTAAAACATTTTATAATAACAAAAGTTTCGATGAGCCGTCATAGCTCAGAGGATAAGCGTTTGCCTTGAAATCTCGCAACTTTGACTCTGCTGCTCGTGGCCGATATGAGTATTTTACGCTTGGCATAAAGAGATGGCTATATACTGCCATTTCTTTACACAAAGCGTAAAATCAGAGACCATATTTGTCAAAATCCATAAAATCTTTCCGGGATTTCCCTTAGTCGCTTCTGAGGAAACCCACGGGACGAAATTGGGTTAATGGATTCTCTGACACCACCACCACGCTGATATAGATTTATAATCTGAAAAAGTTACAGCCTATAAACGTCCCACTACTGGGCACAGGTCTCCCTTTATACTTCATACTCCCTTGTCCTAAAATTTGCTAGCGTCCGCCGCGCAATGGTGTAGCCGTGCAGCGTGTTGGCGAACTTTACATGTAGGTATTCGAAACAATTTTTTTTTCTTATTTGTCAGATATGCAGGTTTCCTCACGATGTTGTCTATCACCGCCAATCACTTGATAAATCAGCATTTATAATTGCAATTAACAATTTCATTGGTGCTGGAAACCGGGTTGTTCGCGTACTGTGAAATTTACAGCAAGCGCTAACCATCTGGGAGCTACGTATACCACGGCTCATATCTGGAAAATATTCATTCATACAATCTGAAAACAATTCATTTATTTTTTTATTCAGACACCAACTATAATTGAAACTGACTGACAGTTCACAATGGCGAAGTGTACCAGCGCCATATTATTCGGAGTCCTGAAGTTACTTATATTTCGCGGGTGTACGTACGTGTATAATGCGCTTTTGTTACGTCTGGAGTTTGTCGGTCGACGGATGTTCTTTGTAGTAAAATGTGGAACGCCTTCGGTGGCTCCGTTGCGTCCGGAAACGCTTATAGCGCGAAGTGCGCTCTTTGAAAATAGCTGCCATTTAGTAAATAGTGCTGCCAGTCCATTAAAATAGTAAAATATTTGTTTGATACTAAACGCTATTTTAGAACGCAAAGAGCTAAAATTAAAAACAGGGAAAGGTAAAAAAAAACTACAATGTTGCTGAAACAAAGATAATTACGTCAGGCGCAAGACTCATTTAAAAACTATCATTTTAGGGTATGTTAATTACGAAACGCGGATTATTCTCCGTATGTCATTATTTTCAAGCACAGTTTATTCACAGCTTATTTATCTGAATCCTGCATTCTGTAATAAAATAACTCTGTTTTCTTAACCGACTTCAAAAAGGAGGAAGCATTCAATCCAACTATATTGTGTATTTTGTATGTACAAATGTATTTTTTTAATGTGTGTTACCTCATAACTTTTTTATAGGTAATTTGATTTTGATGATTCTTTTTTTATTTGAAAGCTGAGTTGCTTCTCATGTGGTCCCATATAAATTGATCAAGAACTGACCAATAGTTTTTGAGTTATCCTTCATAATGCATATTTGATTGACTTCGACAACATTGATGATGTTCTCATTTTATTTACATATTTTATTTTATAGGATAAGGGTGACAAACGAGCATACAGTCCATCTGATAGTAAGTTGTTGCTGTGGCCTATAGATATTTATTCATCCTCGATTCCTCGACTACGAATCAAAATGCGTTGCGTTGTCACCCGTGAGGACTAAGATGGAATGTCTTGTTTCCAGTAAAAAGGGTCTCCGGTTCTCTACACTCACCATACGAAACACAGCAGCATTAAGCTACTACCACTTTTACGCCGGTATTCTGTGAGAGCGTGGTCCTTCCCCTAGCTGCAGCATGGCTCTACCACGTAAAATATAGATATCGACGTCGGTTGTACAAAATATATAATTTTACCACATGTTTTGTCTTTTTTTTAAACACGGACACCTGAAACCAACTTCAAATAAAGAAAGCTTTAGATCCGTTGTCATCTCTTAGTACTAAGAGGGATTACTTTCACACTCTGTAACTGGCAGCTCTATTATTTATGCTCTGTACACATCGGACCGCAACCAGGAAGAGTAAATAAGAGATTGGAACCTATTCAATGGACTCCTAGGCAGTAAATGGTCCTGCCAGCAGCCTAGTAGGTACAACTTATAAAAAATTGAACATTATAGTGTATTTGAAGTCAGATTTTGTCGCAATAAATTAACATACAGGTAATCATTGAAATATACAATAGCGGATAAAGTTTTTGTAGCTCATATGCTGTTTGTCCTAAATTTTACAGTACAAGAGAAACCTGAGTTGGAACTCCGACGGAAACAATGACTGCAGTCAACTGCAATGACTGTAACTGCTTTACCACGTGCATATCAGAGAAATGGAATATTTTGAAAACAAGCAGCTTGCTTGGCGTTAGAAAAAAATACTTTCTCAGGAACTACCCGTATATAAAAAACTTGTAAACTAAAACAATATTTCAATGTTTCATCCAAATCGCTAGGGTAGTTTTTTTATAGAATAAGGGTGACAAACGAACACACAGTCCACCTCATGGTAAGTGGATGCTGTGGTCCATAGACATCTACATTTATTTCGATTAAGAATCAAAACGCAGATGCGTTGTCTCCCCTGAGAACTAAGATGGAAATGCCTCGTTTCCTGTAAAAAAAGGGTCTCCCTCTCTACACTCACCATATGAAATACCGCACCAATCAGCATTAATTTATTAGCTGCTATTTTACGCTGGTATTCTGTGAGAGCGTGGTCCTTCCCCGGTCGTGCCAAACCATTCGTGCTACGACCATAATATAGCGGCAGCGTACTCTACGACGTATAATATATAAAATTACCATACATATTGCGTGGGCGAGTCAAATTTGTTCCTTTGTACATGAAAACTCGGAGAAAATGAAACGCCTCACAAATCAGACGTAGTTAGATCGATTTTTAAAAGCTTTTTTTAACCCCCTTAAGTTCTCCTCCTCTAGTGTAAAATTTCCATTTGCGTTTTTGAGAAAACGATTACAAATATAGAAGTATTGCTTGTATCCCCCCCCCCTACCGTGACCATGGTTGCTGTAAAGCACCCGAAACGTCAGGAATTAAAAAATAAGTAAAATCAGTTAAATAAACGCGATAAAATCCGTAAATTTAGTTTTATTCAATGTATTGCTTGTATAATAGGTTTAGGATTTATCAATGTTCAATATGCTGTATATCCTTTACGTTATATATGTAAGTATTAAAAACTCGAAAGTAGATGGAAGCAATTTTTTAAAGTCTTTGTATTCAACACAGCGACAAGCGTCTTTCATGAAAGACACACCGCGAATGCTCCAATAAGCTTGTTACTGGCGCTAGCATATCATCATTACATTCAAGAGGACGCATGTATATCCAAAAATTCATCAGCAATAATCTTTTTCTCTAAATCACATTGGGTCTATTTTACAATGGCATAGGAGAGATACAAGTCGTTTGGATTTGAAGGTGGTGTAAAAGGAGCAGGTTTGTCCAAGACAAGCCGAAGCCTGCGCCGGCGCCCGCGCATTCCTGGAGCGTTAGTCACATAACCGTTGGATTAGTGTGAAGATAGCACTATCAGATCGGGGTGGGCCAAGATAATTAAAGGACAATAAACGTGACACCTTGCTCTGCAAGCGTCTTAATTTTATTATACAGCGTGATCTCTAATTACTCGGATGCTATAATTTAGTAATAAGGTAATTTAGCAAAATTATTATTTATACCTGAGACCGGACGTTTGCATGTGAAAGTAGCGTCAAAAGTATAAGACGCGTGGTACTGCGATGTTAAGCTTGGTGATGTTGTGGCAGACAGCCATATTCGGCCCGAAATCTGTTTATGAGTTTTTGGAGGTTACTCAGGATGTTTTGTAACGGTTAATGATTATCATGTTATCGTTAAAGTCTTTCATTTGATGTATTGATAACTATAGTATTTGAGTAATAGATGACTCTGTGATACGATGGCTCCTCATCAGCCAATGAAATGTTAAAGGGTCAAAAGGGCGCTGCTTTATCGACGCCATTTTGACAGTTGACTTAATAGTAAATATTTTAGTCGATTTTAATATGGTGTAATGTAGTTAGTCTTGTTTAGGTTGATTTTTCGAAGTGTTCCTAATTATTGCCAAGGCTTGTTTGCAATTTTTTTAAATAAATCAGTGAGTTATAATAAAAAGACTTTGTGTTTTTTGTCCTCCTCCTAGTTTTGGTTTTATATGGCGGCAAAGCTTAAGGTGACCGTATAATCCCCACCTACCTTAATACATTAGGTGTTTCTAGTATTAGTACCAAGCTAATATAATAAAATATAATAAATATAATAACCACTCGCTTCGCTGGGCGCACGGATGTAAAATATTTAAAAAAAATTGTTTGATTGAACTATCGTAAAATCGGTTCTTAGTGAGCGTCTACATTGCGAAAGGAGTGACTATACTAAATTTAAAGTCGATCGGGTGTATAGTTTTAGTCAGTGGTATTTCGCTTATAATTATATATGATATGTTGATTTCTTTCATTCATTTTCTCATTTTCATTTATTGATTCCGAGGTGGAACAAAAGAATAAATGTTATGAAATTGAAGGATTTTTTCATGATAATCAGTGGTGTTAAGCGTCAGTAGAAGTATTTTTCAAAACTTAAATTGTTTTGGCACATAAGATAGATCATCAACAGTTTGAAAATACCAAAGAAAACTTACTTATTCTAAAAATAGTAACCTATAAAACTTGGGTCTGGGCAACGTTCCTTACACAAAATTTACCATTTTTAGTGTTTCTTTAGTAAAACAATGTAGACATGGAAAGGAAATGCCAAATTAAGGTGTATAGAATCATATTTATAGTGGGCTCCATAGGCGCTTCTCCCCGTCCCTGGATATCTTACATAGATGGTATATCGCTATTTGTACATAAGGTCTTTTATGTTTTTGCAATAGTCACCTCTTACTTCACTTTGAATTGCAAAACTTGTGATGTTTTTAGAGTTTTCGTTCGCCTTCCTTCTGGAACCCGTGCATTCTGGTCTCTCGTCAATGCTGTCCAGGGGAATTTCTGTCAGCCATCTCTTCCATCTCTGCACAGGGAGGACGACTCACTGGCCCATACTGCAAAGGAGAAAGCCGATCTTCTAGGCTCTTTCTTTGCGTCTAACTCGACTCTCGATGACGGGGGAGTACGCCGCCGACCATCCCGCGGTGTGAGTGCTCCATGCCGGAAGTGCACTTCACACAGCGCTCGGTTCGCAAAGCACTCCTCTCCCTGGACATCCACAAGTCGAGTGGGCCTGACGGAATCCCCCCAATTGTGCTGAGGACGTGTGCTCCAGAGTTGACACCGGTTTTAACGCGTCTTTTCCAGTACTCCTACTCCCTAGGCGTAGTCCCAAAATCATGGAAGACAGTTTTCGTCCACCCGATCCCTAAAAAAGGCGACCGCTCTGACCCGTCCAACTACCGGCCAATCGCCATCACCTCCTTGTTCTCCAAAACAATGGAGTCCATTGTAAACTGCCAGCTCATGAGGTACCTTGAAGATCACCTGCTTATTAGTGATCGCCAATACGGTTTTCGCCGTGGTCGGTCAGCTAGTGATCTTCCGGTCTACCTAACTCACAGATGGGCGGAGGCAGTAGAGTTCAAGGGGGAGGCATTGGCCGTTAGTTTGGACATTGCGAAGGCCTTCGATCGGGTTTGGCACAAAGCGCTTCTTTCGAAGCTCCCTTCCTATGGGCTTCCCGAGAAATTGTGCGATTGGATCACCAGCTTTCTTGCAGATCGGAGCATGAAGGTCGTTGTAGACGGTGCAAGCTCCGATTGCAAGCCTATTAATGCTGGTGTTCCACAGGGCTGCGTGCTATCGCCAACGCTGTTTCTTCTGCATATCAATGATATGTTGCATACCCGTAACATTCATTTCTATGCAGATGACAGTACTGGTGATGCTTTTTACACCGGCCGAGCCAATATTTCTCGGGAAAACGTCTCCGAGTGCCGGGACAAACTTGTGTCTGAAGTCGAGTCTTTGCTGAACAGAGTCTCGGATTGGGGACGACTAAATCTAGTCCAGTTTAACCCCCAGAAGACACAAGTTTGCGCGTTAACCGCTAAAAAGAACCCCCTTGTCGTATCCCCTCAGTTTTAAGGCACTCCCCTTGTTGTCTCAGCCAGTATCGGAATCCTCGGCGTCGACATATCGAGTGACGTGCAGTTTCGTGGTCACTTGGAAGGGAAGGCCAAATTGGTCTCTAAAAAACTTGGCGTGCTCAGAAGAGCGGGACAGTATTTCATGCCGGCACACCGCCTGCAACTTTACAAGGCGCAGCTTCGGCCGCACGTGGAATACTGTTCCCATCTCTCTGCTGGGGCACCCCAGTACCAGCTCCTTGCACTTGACCGCATCCAGCGCAGAGCGGCTCGAATCGTCGAAGACCGAGTGCTTTCCGATCGGCTCGATTCACTGGCGCTGCGAAGAGATGTTGCATCTCTTTGCGTATTTTATCGCATCTATCACGGGGAGTGCTCTGAGGAATTGTTCGGATTAATCCCAGCCGCCAAATTTCGTGAACGCACTACACGGCAAACGTCCCGATACCATCCACACAATCTGGATGCTTGGCGGTCCACCACTGTACGTTTCACAAGGAGTTTTCTTCCACGTACAACCTCTCTGTGGAATAGTTTACCACCAGCGATTTTTCCGGACCGATACGACCTGGGGACCTGCAAGAAAAGAGCTTACTCCTTTCTAAAGGGCCGGCAACGCACCCGCAATTCTCCTGGTGTTGCGGTTGATCATGGGCGGCGGTAGTCACTTAACATCAGGTGAGCCGCATGCTCGTTTGCCCCTTCTTCTATAAAAAAAAAGTTTCAATGAAGCGTTAATTCACTTTTCAGTTTTATTTTTAACTTATGGAATAAACCAGGTGGTGCCAAAATTGGACTGGTGGACTGGCACCAAGATAGTGTTATTTATCTGAGGTATCATCAACATTATTAACGGACAGGGCTGTGACGACCTTAAATTGATGGGACTAGATGGGTAACGGAAACACCACTAGGAAGGTATCGGTTTTGTTTCGTTTTGGAGTCTATTTTTTGTGATGTAAGCGCTGTCAGCCAGTTAGCTTTTATAGCTTCGTTGGTCTCAGGACCTTTTAGTCCACGAGATTTATAAAAGGCGGACTGATGATAATGATGATAACTCGGCTTGAGTTTCTGGTACGGTTCGCCCATTACGATAATGGGCGAACCTCGGCTCTGACGGCTTAGCTCGTGCAGGTCGAATGGGCAAATAATGCATATCAGTTGGCATATACTTTTTTATTATTTATCTTTAATTAAAAAGACTTTTATCCTACATGGATATGTTAGCCTTATCGTAACATACCTTGTTCCTGTTACATAAATCCTATGTAGGTATTTAGAAAGGGGGAATCAATATGGTAAGAATATGGAAATCAATGATTTATACCGCCGTGTGTGGCTCCACCAGTATACTCAAAAAGCAACCCGTTTCGCACAAATTAATAATACATTTTTGAACCACAGTTTCCCTTTTCCTTTGATATTTGACACATTGTATTAGCATATGTTGGACATCTTCTATAATGTGACAAATATGGGCGTAAAAAGATGGGCGAATATACTTTTTCCATCAAAAATATTTTCTTTATTGTGGTAGTGCCCAGAGCGTAACTTATGATAAGTAGTTATATGGTTTCAATCACAGAACACCTAATATAGTGAATAGAAATGCCTTTGTTTCAATTTACTTGCGGTACCGCTGCCGCCGGTAGTCTCCCCACTCCTTGCAGGTAGTTAACACACTCAACTCATATACGCTAGTGCTTGACAAAAAACTATCGATAAAATATCGACACGGAATAATGTAGGTAATAAATATGTGATAAAATAAAACAGTATAATGATATAATATGAAACGCAAATTTAATGAAATAAACGTAATGCTATAAAAAAACGTAATGTAGAAAAAATAATTAATTTCAAGGAGTAAAACTTATACATTAAAATAGAAAAAATAAAATAAGACATTTTCATCATTTCAAAAACAAAATATTTATTGAAATATTTATTTATTTATTGTCCTGTAAAATGCAAATATTTATTTAAAAGTTGTCTTTTTGATACTTTTTGTGCTGAGGTTTTCATTAAATGGTGAAGGCTTATACAGTAACAGCAACAGCAAGATCTGTATACCTTTCTATAATACAAAAGACCTAAAAACCCGGTTTTTAGGTGATTTAATTATTTTCATTTTGTTATACATTTTTAGGTTTTTTATATATGCTTCCATATTGTTTAAAAAAATGAAAACCTTATCTTTGTTTTTGAATGTTTCTTATAGTTTAACTGATTAATATTTCGTGAATTTAAAATATCAAACAAGTCATTAAAATTTTGCAAAAAATCTACTGTGCCTTGAACCCCAGTTGGTTAGTTTTGGAAAAAAAAATTAAAGCTCTAGCCACACTACTGCTCATCAGTTGTGTCACCCGCTTAACTTTCATTTTTTGGTTGTAGAAATAAATATGGCGACGAATGAATGCCTCATTTCCAGTAAAAAGGGCCTCCGGCCACCTGCACTCACCAAGCGAAACGCAGAAGTAAACCACTCACGCACCAATCACGCTGGTTTCCTGTGAGGTCGTGGTACCACCCCGGTTCGACCCAGCCCATCCGTGCGACAGCAAGACTGTCATTTCAGTATAATTACACAGAATGTCGTAAAGCGTTTCGTTTCCGATTTTTTTTTTAAATTCTTTATTAATGAGCTTATTCACATATGTCACTCCGTTAATTCATCACCAAAAAAAACAATTACATAAGGTATACTTAAACTTATTACATTATAAAGTTCTCAAATCAATAATTAATTACAGAAAGTTGAAGAAGATATGCAATTAGTTACAAAAAGTAAAATGAAAAGTTCCCAGATCAATCACATTGAGAAGTGTGTGATCGATCCGAGAACTTCACCTTGTAAAGCTTGACTAATATTTTTATATCGTCAGAATGTGGCTTAGCTAAAATTATATTACAATCAGCGAAATCTATTAAAATGTGGTGGCATTTCTCATTACGAAAGGCAGCGTTGTGGGCACAATCCATCAAGACATGCATTAGGTCGTCTGGAACACCGCATTGATCACAGTTCAGTGACTGGACCTTTTTCATAAGGAATGCAAACTTTCTAGATGGAATGTGTCAAGTACGCAGCCTCATTATCACTACTGCATCCTGTTTCCGAATTATAAAGTATCAAAAATATACTAGTGGCGCCACATAATTTCTTTACTGTTTTGCATAATATAGCCACGGGATGGTTTGTATTTTACTAAAATACTTTATTTATTTAGAAGATACTTAAATTTTCAGAAGTTGTCCAAACGTGAATAGCCGGATAAGCGTGATCCAAAAGAACACGGCGTTTTCTTGTAGGATTAAAATCCTTTTCTTGAAAATCTGCTGAACATATTTTGCTATGTTTCGAAGAAAACCAATTTTTTTCCCTGCCGCCAAAATTCATTTTTCCTTAACTTCTGGGTTTATCGGAAAACTAAAAAAATATAAGAATATTGATTGAATAAGAAAAAATATTTATTGTTAAATAAAAACTTACGCTTTTTATTTAACAGCAAAATTTATTTCTAAAAATAACCTGCTAGAATTGATTATACAAGGCATAGAATATCGATAGCGTCGATAAACTAAAATCTAAGCACATCCTTAATTGGCATCTGGGACCAGCGGCCATACTACGATGCGTTGAAGGGCAAAGTATCGTTCAATAAAATCGACTTAAAATGTATTATTTTACTCACCAATGATAAAAAATTCCTTTAGAAGAACAATAACCCTTTCCTGAACAGTTTGAACAGTTCGAAACACTGCAATAGACCATTTTTAACCACGTGTACCACGACTAACACGTGACGACGGTTTGTTTCGAACTAAGCCACGAAATTCTAGTAGTTGGCTTTTAAGCCATATACACGGCGCGCATCCCCGGCTCGTATAACATTTCTACTAGCTGTATTAAGTGTTCTGTGGTTTCAATATAATTATACCACGGTATCCGAAGAGGCTGACTTTGAATTGTATTATACCATATTCCTTTTTCTCTGCTTCTTTCATCGAAATACTCTCTAAATTTATCATAACAAAGGTGGCATATAATTGTTATTCGTTAATTGTGTATTGGGGGTGTAAGTATATCCGCTACCCCATATCGTCCCATGGGCGTTGTAAGCGGCAACATAGAGAAACAAACTAGGAGCAGTGGGCAGTAGTGTATTTTTAATAACAACCAAAAAAAATTTCGGTCGGCTACCCGCCTGCGCGTTGGGGAGTTCTGTGAGCACTGATCAGCAGTTTAATTTGATGCTAAAAGGCCTTTTTCTAGCAGTAAACATTATATATATATATATATATATATATATATATATATATATATATATATATATATATATATAATCGGAATCTCGGAAACGGTAAAATTTAGTGTCCAGGGAGTTTCGGGGGCAATAAATCGATCTAGCTAGGATTTATTTTTAGAAAATATCCTTTTCTCCGTGTTTTCAGGCAATAAAAAAACTGCTACAATATAAGATGGTAAATTTTGTCAGATCACTAACGATCGTAATAGCGGGCGTGATATCGGAGTTCCGTGGTTCGCGTCCTGTCCGGCTTTTTTTCTTTTTTTTGAGTTACCTTCTTTTGTGAGAAAATCTATTATTTCAAGCACTTTTTTTAGTATTTTTTAAAAATACGAAAATTTTAATAAAACTAATTGCACTCATGATTTTTTATTCAAATAACCAGTTCAGTTTCTATTCCGTCAATAAGATCAAAAAATATTATTTATGTTTCATCAGTATGTAATTTTTAAAATGTAATTTAAAAAAACCGGGCAAGGCTCGGTCAACCTGGTACTATATATATATATATATATATATATATATATATATATATATATATAT
This sequence comes from Parnassius smintheus behrii, assembly GCA_036936625.1. Lineage (NCBI taxonomy): Eukaryota > Metazoa > Arthropoda > Insecta > Lepidoptera > Papilionidae > Parnassius > Parnassius smintheus. The sequence continues at coordinate 20,897,502 of JAUPFT010000001.1, forward strand.
ATATATATATAGGCTGTTGATATGATATGTAGTGCAGCCTACACGTCATTATGTGTACACATATATTTTGTTTTTCAAAATGGTCTATAATTAAAGATATAGGAAGTAGTAGCACGTCTCTTCATTTCCACACTCTCTCTACATTTTATCCTACATTGCAGATGTGCTTCGGGAATAGGATTTAATTTGTTTTTATAATGCAGTTAATGCAGATACGTTGTGATCGATCCCTAATGACTAAATCTACGGTTATAACAGCGTAATGCTGCTATAACCGTAAAAATATAAAAATATGTCTATGATGGAGTGGTCTGTTCTGGTTAAACCTATCTATTCATCTGCGTTTGCTGCTACCACAATGTTGCAGCGTGGCAACTGTACGTAGTAGACGTATAGTTCGCAGTTTGAATTCTGAGATAAAAGTATGTCGCCTATATTGCAATGATTTCCGAGAATACAAATTGGCAAAGTTTCTATGCCGATGATTCAAAGCCTCGCCTCAGGAAATTTTTCAGTATTTCTGTTAATCTAAGTATGTACGAGTACAATATTTGACGAAAAGAGGTGAAATTTTTTTTACGTTTAATTTTATTGAAGCCGCGGTAGCTCAGGGGCAAAAATGAGCAAATTGGTTCGACTTACGATGCCGAAACAAGTATTATTTTTACTCAATTTAGGGTGAATTTTTCAATCATCAGATAAAACTTATCCGTCGAATAAATGATAACCTGGCTGAATATAAAAATTAAGTTGTGAAAAAAAGGGAATATTCATGAAACTGTAATTTTAATTTGTTTATGTTGTATTTTTAATCGACTTCAAAAAAGCAGAAAGTGCTCTGAATTCATCGGAATATTTTTAAGTATACCGTTAGCATTACAGCCTATTAAGAATTCACTGCTGAACACAGACCTACCCGATAGATTGGTTCACATGGGGGGTATTTGGTTGTCAAATGCAGTTTTCTTATTTTCAGTTGTTATTAGAAAGACGCTTCTGGTTTGTTAACTCTCTGTCGCTTCTTACACCACCTCTAGACGGTTATGTAAGTAAATTAAAATATTTTTTTTTCGATTACATGAAATTTTTGTAAAAAAAGGGTTACTCTATGTATGGTTCCATATAAATTTGGTCAAAATGTGATGATAGAATCTATGAGGAAATCATCTCACTCGTTAATTTGAAAAGCGTTTTTATACGTGGTAGAGCCATGCTGCAGTTATATTAAAAGTATAGTTGTGGCACGAATGGGTCGGCTCGACCGTAGAAGTAACACGTTCTCACAGAATACCAGCGTAAAATAGTAGCTTAATGCTATGTTTCGTATGGTGAGTGTAAAGAACCGGAGAACCGTTTTACTGGAAACAAGGCATTCCATTTTAGTTCTCACGGGTGACAACGCATCTGTATTTTGATTCGTAAACGAGGATAGATGTAGATGTCTGTGGGCCATAGCAACCATTTATCATCGGGTGACTGTGTGCTCGTTTGCCACCCTATCCTATAAAAAAAGCATTTGCACAACATAAGAGCAAATGACGCTTTACCAGGTCAAACAATTTCAACCTTAAACGATACGATGTTACGAGTTACGACGTGATACGTAGATGATACGTTCTTTTTAGCAGTGAACGCGCAAACTTTTGTCTTCTGAGGATTGAAGTGGGCTAGATTTAGTCCGAGACTTTTTTAAGCAAAGACTCGACTTCAGAAGAAGACGTTTTCCCGAGAAATATTGGCACGGTCGGTGTATAAGGCAGCAATTATACAATACAAGCCGGAAGTGCAGTTCACACAGCGCTCGGTTCGCAAAGCACTCCTCTCCCTGGACATCCACAAGTCGAGTGGGCCTGACGGAATCCCCCCAATTGTGCTGAGGACGTGTGCTCCAGAGTTGGCACCGGTTTTAACGCGTCTTTTCCGGTACTCCTACTCCCTAGGCGTAGTCCCAAAATCATGGATGACGGCTTTCGTCCACCCGATCCCTAAAAAAGGCGACCGCTCAGACCCGTCCAACTACCGGCCAATCGCCATCACCTCCTTGTTCTCCAAAACAATGGAGTCCATTGTAAACTGCCAGCTCATGAGGTACCTTGAGGATCACCAGCTGATTAGTGACCGCCAATACGGTTTTCGCCGTGGTCGGTCAGCTGGTGATCTTCTGGTCTACCTCACTCACAGATGGGCGGAGGCAGTAGAGTTCAAGGGGGAGGCATTGGCCGTTAGTTTGGACATTGCGAAGGCCTTCGATTGGATTTGGCACAAAGCGCTTCTTTCGAAGCTCCCTTCCTATGGGCTTCCCGAGAAATTGTGCGATTGGATCACCAGCTTTCTTGCAGATCGGAGCATCAAGGTCGTTGTAGACGGTGCAAGCTCCGATTGCAAGCCTACTAATGCTGGTGTTCCACAGGGCTGCGTGCTATCGCCAACGCTGTTTCTTCTGCATATCAATGATATGTTGCATACCCGTAACATTCATTGCTATGCAGATGACAGCACTGGTGATGCTCTTTACACCGGCCGAGCCAATATTTCTCGGGAAAACGTCTCCGAGTGCCGGGACAAACTTGTGTCAGAAGTCGAGTCTTTGCTGAACAGAGTCTCGGATTGGGGACGACTAAATCTAGTCCAGTTTAACCCCCAGAAGACACAAGTTTGCGCGTTAACCGCTAAAAAGAACCCCTTTGTCGTATCCCCTCAGTTTCAAGGCACTCCCCTTGTTGCCTCAGCCAGTATCGGAATCCTCGGCGTCGACATATCGAGTGACGTGCAGTTTCGTGGTCACTTGGAAGGAAAGGCCAAATTGGCCTCTAAAAAGCTTGGCGTGCTCTGCAGAGCGGGACAGTATTTCATGCCGGCACACCGCCTGCAACTTTACAAGGCGCAGGTTCGGCCGCATATGGAATACTGTTCCCATCTCTGGGCTGGGGCTCCCCAGTACCAGCTCCTTCCACTTGACCGCATCCAGCGCAGAGCGGCTCGAATCGTCGACGACCGAGTGCTTTCCGATCGGCTCGACTCACTGGCGCTGCGAAGAGATGTTGCATCTCTTTGCGTATTTTATCGCATCTATTACGGGGAGTGCTCTGAGGAATTGTTCGGATTAATCCCAGCCGCCAAATTTCGTGAACGCACTACACGGCAAACGTCCCGATACCATCCACACCATCTGGATGCTTGGCGGTCCACCACTGTACGTTTCACAAGGAGTTTTCTTCCACGTACAACCTCTCTGTGAAATAGTTTACCACCGGCGATTTTTCCGGACCGATACGACCTGGGGACCTTCAAGAAAAGAGCTTACTCCTTTCTAAAGGGCCGGCAACGCACCCGCAATTCTCCTGGTGTTGCGGTTGATCATGGGCGGCGGTAGTCACTTAACATCAGGTGAGCCGCATGCTCGTTTGCCCCCTCTGCCCCCTCAAAACTAAAGTATAAAAAAAAAGCAATGAATGTTACCAGTTCGCAACATATCGTTGATATGCAGAAGAAACAGCGATGGTGATAGCACGCAGCCTTGTAAAACACCAGCGTTAATAGGCTTGTAATCAGAGCATGCACCGTCTACTACGACCTTGATGCTCTGATCAGTAAGGAAACTGGATCTTGATGATCCAATAGTACTATTTCTCGGGAAGCCCACAGGTAGGGAGCTATGAAAGAAGCGTTTTGTGCCAGACCCAATCGAAGGCCTTTGCTATGTACAAACTAACGGCCAATACCTCCCCCCTGGACTCTCTGCCTCCGCCCATTTATGAGTTAGTTAGACCGGAAGGTCACCAGTTAATCGACTACGACAAAAACCGCATTGACTGTTACTAATCAGCTGATCCTCAAGATATCTCATGAGCTGGCAGTTTATAACGGATTCCATTATTTTGGAGCTCAAGGATCACCTCCTTGAACTCCAAAATAATGGAGTCCGTCGGCAATAGGCCTGTAGTTGGACGGGTCTGAGCGGTTGCCTTTTTTAGGGATCGGGTGAACCAAAGCTGTCTTCCATAAATTCGGGACTGCGCCTTGGTAGTAGGAGTACCGGAAAAGACGCGTTTAAACTGGTTCCAACTCCGGACCACAAGTCTTCAGCACAATGGGAGAATCGAGAATACCAATGAGAATGTCCGCGAATTGGTAGCTTCAGTCATCACGAAGAATCTTGGTATCAATAATTGTTCTAGTCAGTCGCTGCAGGTATGTCATCGTCTTGGCACAATATCTAATGGCCGCCCTCGTCCGATTCTCATAAAATTTGAAGATGCTCCATTACGTCGGGAAGTATGGGCCAAGAAGGCTTTGCTCAAGGGTAGCCCATATGTGTTGTCAGAATATCTAACACGAATGAGGCAGTCTTTATTCTTAGAGGCCCGCAGGCACTTCGGCATTAGGAATGTGTGGACCTTGGACGGGGTGATCAATGTCAAGCTTCCTACTGGATCACGTTACAAAGTATTTACAACAACCGATCTTGAGAAGCTGACAACCAAACACAAAGCTGACGTAGAACGGGCTACCTCGCTTCCAGCCTCAGATGTCATTCCCAAAAAAGAAGGATCTAAATCCAGGTCAACAACTACTTCGAAGCGTGCAATCAGTAAGAAGTTGTGATTTATCGTAATTGTTTCCAAGTCTGTACATAATGGCATTGCACTTTACGATCAGCATCATTCTTGCTGTATTTATAACTTTTCCGATTTCATTTTTTGATTTCGGTGCTGACAGTAAGCTTTAATTTTACGTTCACCGTACGAAATATTATTGTAGTACATATTTGGTACGAAATACACCAGGTAGGTAAACAATTTACCATAGCAATTTATGTTCACAGACTACTAAGAGGATACTATTTACTCGTATGTTATAGTCAAACGTCAATATCATACAATTATTTTTATTAAGACAGTGGCCTGGATTCTTGGTTTTTAAGCCATGTCTTCATTTCATTTGTCATATAATTTCCGTATTTTAACCATTAGATTGTATTATATTGTAGCGTTTTATTCTCAGTTTAATCTTTTCATAATTATTAATATATTTTAAATTAAATGTACAATATACACTTGTGTCTTGTATAAATGTAAAATAGTAAACGATCACGACCTTACTTATAATTGTTGTTTATCGCTCACTTAAGTTAGTCATTAACATTATAATATATGTCTTTCTATTGTCCTTTGTTGTATAGAAGATGAGCACAACATTAATTATCTTTTAATTTGACCAAGTGAAATATGAGTAAGACATCATTGCTGTTTCATTGGACTGTTTAAAATATTTGTGCTAATCTTCTTTTTATATGTAAACTTGATTAATAATTTTTAAGGCTGACCGGCAGGTAAAACAAATAGTGATTAATTAACTTTTTATATTTCATAATAGTTTCATTATTTTAATATTTATATTCATAAATATAGTATTTAGTATATATAAAGTTATTACATATATAGGTATACATATATATATTATACAACATTATTTATTAATACATATACCCTATATATTTATTTTTTACTTATATTAATAATAATAGATTAAATGTCATCGGATGAAGACTCATTTTATTCTGCATGTTCTTCTTTTAACATTACCTCACCCGCAGACGATTCTTTTATTGATAACGTGGGTAATTATTTGCACACGAAATTTGCCTCTACAAATTGTTTAAATGTATGCCATATAAATGCGCAAAGCATCCCTGCCCATTACTCAGATCTACTTGACACATTTTCCTCACCATACATCCATGCTCTACTTATCTCAGAGTCCTGGCTAAAACCCTCCCTATCCTCCACGTTGTACAGTCTTCCTGGATTTGTACTTATACGTTCTGATCGCACTGGCAAAGGTGGAGGTGGCGTAGCCATTTACTTGCGATCGGAATATGCATATGATGTCATTGCAATATCACCATCAGAATATAGAGGATCTGCTGAGTACCTATTTCTAGAAGTAAAAATTAAGGGTTTGAGGGTCGTTCTCGGAGTTGTTTACTGCCCTCCTTCAACTGATTATTTTTCCCATATTGAATCGGTAATCGACTCCATCAGCACTGATAACAAACATATTATAATAATGGGTGATTTCAATACCAACTTGCTAAAGGATTCTCCTCAGAGTCGCAAACTTAAAGCCATCATGGACTCGGCAGATCTCTATATTCTACCATCTGGTCCAACTCACCACAACATGGACACCGAAGATTCATGGTTAGACATCATTTGCACTAGTTCAGCGGATCATGTTTTATATCATGATCAACTGGCTGTTCCCGCGTTTTCTCGACATGATCTTTTGGTCATGTCGTATAAATTAAAGCCTCCCAAGCCAAAGCCAGTGATTGTGTATTTACGCAACTTCAATAAAATTGACACCATTCGACTACACCGCGATGCTAAGAATATAGAATGGGGCCCATTGCTGGATGCAAATAATATGGAAGACAAAATTGCTCATTTGAACACCCAAATTCTCAACCTGTTCGATAAGCACGCACCAGTTCGAGCAGTCAGGTTACGCCGACCTCCTGCACCGTGGATAACTGACGAAGTGCGTAGAGCAATGAGAAGAAGAGATCGAGCTTTTCACATTTTTAAAAAGAATCGGAACAGTACCACCTTTCAACAATATAAGCGAGCACGAAACCGCTGTAATCAGGTGGTAAGAACAGCCAAACGCCGCTACTTCCACAATAGTATTTCAAACTCCTCTTCTGCAGATATATGGAAGTTCCTTAAATCCCTAGGATTTGGAAAATCACATTCCAATTCTTTAATCCCAAATATTTCACTCAATGACTTGAATATACACTTCTCTTCTGCATCACGTCTGCATTTGACCACCAAAGCTACGACTCTCCAGGAACTTAATTCCATGCCTTTGTTATCATGTAATTCTTTCGACTTCAGTTCAGTGACTGACGATGATACTAGAAAAGCCATACTTTCAATAAAATCTTCCGCAACCGGATATGATGAGGTTAGTAGACCTATGATACTTCTCATACTAGATATTATTACTCCAGTTCTCACTCACATCATCAATTTCTCCCTCTCTACTGGTATTTTCCCTAAGTTATGGCTAAAAGCTTTTATCTTGCCTCTTGCGAAGGTACCCAATCCATCCCTACCCTCCCATTTTAGACCTATTTCTATACTGCCATTTCTTTCCAAAGCCCTTGAAACATTGGTACACAAACAAGTCACCTCTTTCATTTCGAAATGCAACTACCTTAGTACATATCAATCTGGCTTCCGCCCGGGACATAGTACCACCACAGCGTTACTTCAAGTTACAGAAGATTTTAGAGAGGGCATGGAGAGGTCATGTTTGACTGTACTGGTCCTTATTGACTTTTCAAACGCATTTAATTGTGTCGATCACGACTTACTCCTTGGGTTACTTTCACGCCTAAACTTCTCTCCGTCAGTACTGAACTGGTTTTCCTCTTATCTTCGCGGTCGCCAGCAGGTTGTTCGGGCTGGTCAGGATTTTTCCGACTGGTGCGATCTATATCTAGGTGTACCGCAAGGCGGCATTCTCTCTCCTCTCTTGTTTTCGTTGTTTATCAATCTTCTAACTACCCACCTTCAATGTTCTTACCACCTCTATGCTGACGATCTTCAGTTGTACTCACAAGCGTCCTCGGTTGAAATTGCTACCGCTATTGCAGCTATTAATCAGGACTTACAACGCATTTCAGACTGGTCACAGCGATTTGGTATAACGGTAAATCCCAGTAAATGCCAGGCTATTATCATTGGTAGTCGTCGATTGGTGTCACAACTTAACATACCTGATCTACCATCCATTTGCTACGAAAACTGTTTAATTCCTTTCCGCACTAGTGTCAAGGATCTGGGTTTAATTATTGACCCGACCCTTAGTTGGAGGTTACAGGTGTCCGAGATTTGTCGTAAAGTCACAGGCATACTTCGTTCCATCTATCGTCTTAAATTCTTTCTGCCTCCTTCAACTAAGCTTCTACTCATCCAATCTCTAATTCTTCCATTATTTGACTATGCCGATGTTTGTCTTTCTAATATCTCTCAGGAGCTGCTAAGCAAGTTGGACAGGTTACTTAACAACTGCATACGATTCATCTTTGGTCTGCGCAAATACGATCACGTATCAGAATTTCGCTCCCAATTAAAGTGGTTGACTATACGCCAGCGCAGAGATTTTCGAATGCTGTCCTCTCTGTTTTCAGTTCTTAATGATTCTTCCTCACCCCTTTACCTAAAAGAAAGATTCCAATTCCGTAGTGACACTCATTCTCTCAATCTCCGGTCTTCACACAATTTATTACTGTCTACTCCTCTCCACCATTCTGGGTTTATGTCAAATTCTTTCACATTAACTTCCATCTCCCTCTGGAACAAATTGCCTGCTGACCTGCGCATAATACCTGCTAAAAACGTGTTTAAAAGAAAACTATACGATTATATACGTAACCAACAAATTTGAGTCCACTTTATATGTTTATAGTTATTTGTATATAAATTTATGGAGATATATATTTATATATATGTATGTATATATGTATATATATATATATATATGTGTGTGTAAGTGTATATAATACATATGTGTATATATATATATTATGTATGTGTAGCATGTACATTTTGAATTGTATGTTTTATTATTGAATTTACTGCCCATAACTCACTCTCTGTTCTACCCAAGGTTAGCTGGTAGAGAATGCCATATAGCATTAAGCTCGCCTTTTGTACAAAATCTTTGGTGCAATAAAGAATAAATAAATAAATAAATGGGAGGGACTCCATCAGGCCCACTCGACTTGCTGACGTCCAGGGAGAGAAGTGCTTTGCGAACTGAGTGCTGTGTATACTGTATACTGCACATCTGGCATGGAGCACTCATACTCATACTCGCGAGATGTTTGGCGGTGTGTTGGACGCAAAGAGAGAGCCTAACAGAACGGTATTCTCCTTTGCGGCATGGGCCAGTGAGTCACTCTGTGCAGAGATGAAAGAGATGGTTGACAGAGGTTCCCTTAGCCTTGGCGAGAGACCAGAATGCACGGGTTTCCGAAGGAAGACCAATGCTTCTCGCCAATTCTGCCATGTGCTCAGACCTTGGCAATGACTCTTTCGAAGGATCTGGAGGCGGAATTATACTTCTTTTTAATAACGCTGGTGTTTATATCCCGAGACGTTGATGCGTCAGCCCAGGACCGGTAGCACTTCTGTTTATAGTGTGATTCAAGTTTGCAGGAGCGACCAAAACATGGCTGGGATCTGCCTCCGATGGGCACCACAGTGGATGGAATAAAAAGTTCAATACCTTGAAGTACCACATCAGCAACAACAGTGGGATCGTTCGGCGGGAAGCAAACCCATGGGTAGGATGTAAAAAAAGAACACATCCTATCCCAATTGCCGATCTATAGTGCCAAACACGGCGGTAGCTTACAAAATGCATCCACGACGTTAGTGTGGTAGTGGGCACCCCACTCCGAATAAGTCAATGGTCCGGTGAGCCTATAGGGAACGGAAAGCTGATATCGGTCCGGATGACGTCAGCAAGGTCCGACCGGGAAGGTGCATAATACTTCAAATCTGGAATCAGCGTAGGTGAAGTAACCAGCTATGTAAGACCATATGCCAATGCAAAGCCATAAACAGATCTCCCCGCATGTTAAGAGTTATACGTGAACCGAGTTACGCGACGTGGTGGGCGTTAAAAACGCCAAGGATCACGATATCTGCGTATAGAATCTGCTGTAGCAGGGAATCTGTAACCGTTTGGACGTGGCTGATGAGTCGGTCTGTTTCGGCATTACCGCTATGGGTTCTATAGAGGCACCCATAGACCCAAGGATGGGCGTCGCTGTCTACGCGCACCCATAGGATGGACAGGTCCGTGCCTTCAAGACTGCCGAGGTGTCAAAAACAGATGTCCTCTCTGACGTATACACAAACTACAGCCTGGGCCACAAAGGAGGGTTCTACTTTGTACTCCGTGTCGGAGACATATAGAGTATCAACCAGAAAAGACTCAAAGAGGTTTGGTTAAAAAGAGCAAGGTCGGCTTTGAGGTCGTGGTACCACCACATAGGACAGTAAAAGCCTGTAAGTGGCTCTACCACTGTTAGTCCCCTGTGATTTAAAACGATTTGTAATAACCACTATACAACTACGTTTAACAAGTGCGTTTGGAAATTTGAACGAATCTTGATATTGACAGCGTTGCGAAATTACCCACGTTAATGTGAAACAGTATTAATCGCGCCACAATTTTGACGTCCGCTCCAAAGCTCCGCGGGAACGATTTGCATTGCTCTAAAACTAGCCTTCGATGTCGCTTCGGTCAAAACTATCTGGTGTTTTATCATCAAACCACATCTTATATTGATAATAGCTTCCGGCAATGACTAGGTAGTTCGCCAAAATCAAATAAGGTAAGTGATTGGCATGACGTATTTCCGGCAATAGAAAAAGTCATCTAATAATTTGTCGATAAACTTGTCATCCATTTTGAAAGGTGTAATTTTAATTAATTTACGGGTTCATAAAATTCAAACACTTTTAATATGTGTGTATTAAAATCTAGTTTCCTATAAACATTGTAGGTTTACGTTATTTAATATCACATAAGTTGGTAGTCAACATTTTATCCATATATAATTTAGTACTAAAAAAGGTGGCAATGAAGGAACGTTTCGAAGATATATCGCAAACGTTTGTCGGTTAGACGCGGTCTCGGAATCGGCCCAACGTACCTATTTATTTATTCTGAATTTTAACGCTCTTCTAATGATCAAGTGATCTAGTTTTTATCGCACACATTACTGCGGCGGCGACGTTATAAATTAGTCTTACGAGTATATGTTGTTCCTATCTCGTGATCGATGACAGCTTTGACAGGGTGGGAATCGACTCCGCCTCCAGCGGCGCTGTGAGCTTAGACTTGTTTGCTTTATAAAATTCCTCACGACGCAGTAAGTGAGATAACAGATAAAATTGTGATTCCGAGATCATAATTTAAGATTTGAGAACGATAAAGTAATATAATACGCGCTGATAGAGAAATTTAGGGCTTGTCTGTTTATTTACGAGCTTTGAATTCAGGCGGCTAGTTGAATTTTGTTAGATTTTGATATTCTGTATTGTTCAAGCGATTTTCGTCGTTATTCAGTAATAAAAGAAGTAATAGTGGTAAATATTGTTTACATCACAACAAACTGCAATGGGATTTAAATCTAAATCGAAATGTGTAATAAGTTACATTATTTATTAATAAATAGTTTATCGGAACACGTAATCGCCACTCTATGCAGACAGGTAAAGGCCGTACTTTTATTTTTGCATTCTTATAGCTGCACTTTATCACTGGTTTGTCTATGTTACGCATGAAAAATAAATAATGGTTTATTTTCAATGCTTTTCCGGACGCCGTAATCTTTTTTTATATAGAATAGGGTGACAAACGAGCACACAGTGCACCTGAAGGTAAGTGGTTGCTGTGGCCAATAGATATCTACATTTATCCGCGATTAAGAATCAAGATGCGTTGTCATAAGATGGAATGCCTCGCTTCTAGTGAAAAAGGGTCTCCGGATCTCTACTGTCACCTTAAGAAACACAGCAGTATTAAGCTGCTATTTTACGCTGGTATTCTGTGAGAGTGTGGTCCTTCGTCGGTCGAGCGGACACATTCGTGCTACAACTATACTACTAATATAACTGCGGCATGGCTCTACCACGTAAAATCATAGATGTATTTTACAATAACCACAAAATTAGGTCCTCCAGACCGAATTTCGGTCACGGCGGCCAGCCTCAACGGAGAGTAGCCATCGGCACAGGACAGGATTATAGTGCCCAAGTGTATGTGCAAGCACAGGTGCACTCTCTATTTCCTCACTCTCATAATCCGATGGGACGGTAAACCGACACGACCAGAGAAAGATCAGGCGCAGGACCAACGGCTTTACGTGCTTTCCGAGGCAAGGGGGTGAGACACCGCCAACTTCCTAACTCCGGACAACTACTGAGAATTTCTCGAAAAAACTCGATAATCAATTTTTTAGCCCGACCCGGGATTCGAACCCAAGACCTCATAATCAGCGGTCGCACTACTACAACCACTAGACCAATGAGGCAGTCAAATAACTAAAATTAGGTATATATTAGTTGGTAGGACTTTTTTTGTACCTAAGGGTCCGTCTATGTAGGTAGCTACCTTCCTACCAATGTTTGTTGCTAAACGGCAGTAATTGCTCTACTGTGTATTGGTTTGACGGGAAAAGACAGTGAGTATAATATCAGGCTGTTAAACATTCTATGGCAGTCCCCGAAGATGACAACGCATCTGAAGTCTTCTTTGTTTAAAAATGGTTGACCATACGCTGCAGCATCCACGCATTATAGGATGGACTGTAAGTTTGTTTGTATTTTTTTTATAAAAGAAGAGTGGAAAGCGAGCACATAGTCCAGCTGATGATAAGTGGATGCTTTGCCCCATATACATATCTATAATAATCGATTATAAATCAAAATCGAGATGTATTGTCACCCCTAAGCACTTAGATGGAATGCCTGGTTTGTAGTAAAAAGGGTCTCCAGTTCTCTACACTTACCATAGCACAAAATACAGCAGGATTGAACTGTTATTTTACGCTGGTATTCTGTGAGAGCGTAGCCGACCCATTCAAGCTACAATCATAATATAGCTGCAGCGTGATTCTACCACGTATAAAAAATAAACTTAAATGAAATGAGTTAGTCGTCGGCAAATGGCAGTAATGTGTAGAAATATATGGAGCAGTTAAACAGCTATCATATAGGCTTTTCTTCTGACATTGTATACAGGAGTAATCGCCACACTGTTGTTTTGGTGATCACCTACTGTACGTGGTAGAGCTATGCTGCATTTCTAGTAGTAGTATAGTTGTAGCATGATTGGGTCGGCTCAACCGAGGAAGGAACACGCTCTCACAGAATACCAGCGTGAAATAGTAGCTCAATGCTGCTGTGTTTCGTATGGTGAATGTAGAGAACCGGATACCCTTTTTACTGGAGATGAGGCATTCCATCTTAGTTCTCAGGGGTGACAACGCATCTGCGTTTTGATTCGTAATTGAGGATAGATGTAGATGTCTATGGGCTACAGCAACCACTTACCATCAGGTGGACTGTGTGCTCGTTTGTTACCCCATCCTATTAAAAAAAACTTGCCAGTTCGATTGGTGATCACAGCACTAGGTATCTCACACTGATTCTTTTTGTGTTGTCAATATAGGTACTTTTACATATATAATATTAAAGAGATATAATATGAACCTATCAGAGGCCATGATTGTTTTTGGCTTTTCTCATAAGATGCCACTACGTGGCTTTACTGTCCTTTCTTATTTTCCATACTGCGTTGGAGTAACAGGTCGACATGATTTCCATAGCATAGGCTGGAGGGTGACGTAGGCTCCTATTAATAGACATCATACATGCTAAACATTACTACAAGGGCTACAAGGTGCGCATAATGATTAAAGAATCAGCAAAGTTGTTTATTTAAGAAAGACTTATATCAATGGGTGCGTTTGGCAGAAAAAAGCGCTAGCAAGCGCTTACTAGCGTTAAAATAGTTTTCGGCCAGGACACGATTGCTACTTCAGTAGCGCTGACACAATCCGCCATTATGCTTATTTAATTTGTTTGTTTTGAAGTAGAGTTTATAAGTTATTTTGTGCAATATTAGTTTTAAGTAATATAATGACATGATTAGACATATACATGTTATTAAAAATTCATGATTGGTAATTTTTTGATATGAATACTTCACAAACATATATATTTAAATTAGGTTAGGTTCCCCGGTTAAAACTAACATCGTGTCCTAGAGGAAAATAGCTACTTACGATTTGACAGCGCTTACCGCTTACGATCGCCATTTTGCCTACAAGCGCTTGCTAGCGCTTTTTTCTGCCAAACGCACCCAACATCTGATAAATTATTGGTTAAATTCGCTTTCTCTACTCTGCAGCGAATAATTGTCAAATGATATTGTGAGAGAGCTTAGCTACATCACCGAGTATTAAGAAATCAACGTGAATGAAATGGTACAACGATTGCTTTCCCAGCACCAGCATGGGTCTAGTATATGTAAATATACATAGACTACCTGTCCAGTGGAGTTTCTCAACTCTTTGTATTTAAAAGGCGTGCTCTGCATATGCTGCCGCTAAAGGTTAGCATAGTAGTTCTAAATTTAAAAGTTACAGCCTATATTCGTCCCACTGCTGGAACAGGCCTCCGCTCATTTTTGAGAGGGTTTTAGATCAAGGAATTGTCCGCGCTGCCCCAATGCATGTTGACGAACTTCACATGTCTTCGAAATATTTTTTTTCTTATTTCTCTGACATACAGGTTTTCTCACGATGTTTTCCTTCACCGCCGAGTACGTGGTAAATCAGCACTTAAAATTGCAATTAACAATGTCTATGGTGCCGGCGGGGATCGAACTCGGTTTGCTTGCGTACTGTGAAATTTACAGCGAGCGCTAACCATCTGAGCTACCACGGCTCTATAGTAGTTCTGCTGATACTTAATCATTCATGTAGTTTACAGATCTATTTTACTTTAAATTTGATTATTTATAACGTACGTCCATGAGTCCTTAAGTCAGCCAGTTTTTCAGCAAGTTGTGATTTTATTATTCCAAAGCGCTTCGTTGTTAACTTGGTGATGAATAAGCAACCTAATTTGTCTTAATCTTTTTCCTTTTCTTAATCTTCTTCTTAACCTTTTTTACAAAACGAATTCCAATATTAAATTAACGGTATGAAATGAGTGTCATGTGATAGATAATTTGATTTTCATACGAATGAAATCGTAGATAAAATCGTATTGAACTGATGATATTCAGTAGTTGTAACAAAAATGTGATTATTGACTACTATACGGACAAAGTATTGATCAAAAGCTTATTATTTTTAATAACGGTAAACATGATAATTATGTTATTTTCTGACCCCACTATCGTACAAAACCGTGGGGAAAAAGCTAGTTATATAATAAAAATAAAATGAAACTTCGCGTTAAAATTTTTATATAAAAATTTTCTCGCAAATAAAGCACGGCGTAAATAACGAAGAGCAGATTTTCTTTCCATTATTTATTTCCTTTTGTTAGATACAGATTCTTTTCTCTGCGTTATTAATGACTTGGATCTTGGTAGTACAATAAAATGAGTGTTTATTTCTTTTAAACGGTCTAGTATGTTGGCGCCCGTTGAATAGAGATAATTTCGGTTTATGAGGCAGTGTAAATGTTTGTCTACGTTGTGATGCAATGCAGTTGCACTTATCGGTGTAGGTCGTTGAATTCGGGAACATTAATTAAAATCGGATACACAATTTTCTGAACGAGTCCGGTCCACGAGAGGGTACGTCGAATTAGTACTGGCAGGTAGAATTTAAAGGGTCCTATTAACATTACACGGCCAATTGTGTGAGTTTACCAGATCCGACCGCGTTGGTAAATGATGACGTCGCGTTTTGAATGGATAATGTGTACATTTTTATGCGATAAAAGCGAATAAAACATCGACCCCGGCGGGTGATTCTAAGGTTGTTTTATTTGTGGGGATTTTTCACGGTATCACATAGCATTGTGCACGCTTGTTTTTGTGTATGGTTTTTTGTGCGTTCTCCGAGCAGCGCTAATCGTTTCGAGTTGTGTCGACAAGTTGCGACACGCCTTGGATATCTCTCAGGGTCTGATCAGATGCTGCCTCCGAATTTTGACTTTTTGGTAATAAAGTTTGTTTATGTAGGAGATTTTAATTGATAGGCAGGATGTAGGGTTATCTCGTTGTTCTCTAATATAGTCTCGATTTTAAAATAATACTTACTTTACTTACTTACTTTACTTATCTTCACGCACAATCCCTAACGGGGTAGCCAGAGAGAACAGATCGCCAAGTGTCACGATCCTTACATACCTCTTTCGCTTCTTTCAGGTTCATTAACTTCTTCATACATGCACGTCTAGGTATCCGAGTACTCTTGACCCCCCCCTCTTCGAGCAATTTGCTCACATGGTCTTCGAAAGTTAGTCTCGGTCTACCTCGACACCTTTTAATATTTACTTTCGCTCTATATATTTTCTTCACCATTCGTTCTTCACTCATTCGTTCAACGTGCCCAAACCATTGGAGTACGCCCCTATCAATTTTTGTGATAAGGTCATCTTTCAATCCTGCCATATTGCGAATCTCTTCGTTTCGCTTTCGGTCGGCTATGGTAACGCCACACATTTTACGAAGAGATCGCATCTCCACTGCATTCAACTTGCTTTTATGCTTCTTCTGGCATACCCAGGTTTCGCTGCCATATAACAAAGTCGGTACCAACACTGCGTTATGTATTACAAGGCGTGCACTCTTCACCACGCCTTGCCTTTTTACTAATGCATTCAGGGCACCATTGACTTTGTTTCCGGCAGCGACACGCCTATCCACATCTAAATCACATCTTCCATCCCGGCTGAAAGCACTCCCCAAGTATACAATTTCATTTACCTGTTCTAGACATTAATTTTGAAATAATATTTTCTTTATTATTATAGTTTGAAATTATATATAAATGTACGTACTAATGTAATGCTGTAGCTATATTGTGGTGGTAGTACAAATGGATCGGCTTGACTGGGGAAAGAATACGCTTTCACAGACTACTTGCGTAAAATAGCAACTTAATTCTGCTGTGTTTCGTATGGTGGGTGTAGAGGATCGGTGACCCTTTTTACTGGAAACAAGGCATTGCATATTATTCCTCAGGGGTGACAACGCACCTTCATTTTGATTCTTAATTGAGGATAAATAGACATGCCTATGGGCAGCAACATTCACTTACTGTCAGTTGGACTCTGTGCTCGTTTGTCACTCATATTCTATAAAAAAATTATATTGTTTACACCGGAAACGAATATGTATGCGACGGCTCCTTGCTCGATTATTAAGAACAAGCACGTACTCAATAGTATAAATGGTAAAATTACAATAAAATATTTTAAATATATCTTAAATTTAATGTTTATTCTGGTCACATATAACCTTTAAAAATGTCATGCGCATGTAATTTTGTTAGTAAAATTACGACTCTGTGCTATGCGCAAACGCACTTACATACAATAGACTTAAACGCGCACACGTTTTACTCTCGGAGGTTCCTGTCACCATGAGATTTAAATGATTTCCTGCCTCTTATTTTTAGTATGAAAATTGTTGATAGTTTATTTATTTATTATGATGTATCCATCCGATACCCATTATAATGTTAGACAAGCTTTACCTGCGACAATGCTCGCTGGATGCGTACTGAAATATTACAACTTTTCTTAAGTTGTAATTACTTAAATAAAAAATGTATTAGTCCGAGGAATACTAAAATACAATCTGTAAAACTCGATATTATGTAGTTATAACAATTTTATGTTTTTTATTATTTAAATTGTAAATAGATAAAACAAAGTTGCTGGAGGATTTGCCTTAATTGCTACGTTTGGTGGAGTACCGGTCGTAGGAGTAGTACTGATGTCCTGCATCTTTGACGCTGTTTTCCATCGCCGTTATCTTGCATCTGCCATTAACGAGATGTTTATATTTATCAGTGGCCGTAAAAAAGTCTGTTAACGTTTTAACAACATCTACGGTACCAATAAGGATGATAAAATATCTTGTAACAGTAATTTAATATAGCGTAGGTATATTAAATACAAACTTATAGACAACCGATGGAGAAAAAATGTTCTCGAGTAGCAGCGTCGCGTCGTACCGCGGTAAGGGAAGTGAAGGGAGGCCCTAGGATAAATAGAATGACGATCTGGTAAGACAAACAGGAAGTCGGTAGATGTAGTTGCTATTCAGCAGTTGACTTGTAAAGGACTATAATGATGATGATGATGATGAAATACATCATAATATAACTGATAAAGATCACGTAAAGGTTATCCAATGTGATAAATAAATTACGTCAATGTGCAAGAATTTTGTCTACGGAATTAATTTGAAAAACATTTACCGACAAAGTAGCTTTTTCATTATAAGTAATAAATGAAATAAATTTGAACCTGGCGCCTTCCGTTAGGCTCCTTTAGAATTTTTTGGGCGCGAAATATTTGTCAATAATAAATGAGACGTCCTTTTTATTACCAGCATTCATAGCTGGCTGTAGTATATTTTGGGACCATATAAATAAATTAGGGGCTTAACAAATAAGCGACGGGCGGAAATACATATTTGTTTCTATATTGGACGGCTCGAAATGTAGTAAGTAGCTAGGTTCGTCGTTGAGGGCTGTTAGTTCGATTCTGGGACGAATAGAAATATTTGCAACATTTATTTTTTTTCCGGCGCTGGATGTTTTTCTTGTGCGAATAGTTTAATAAAAATGCCTACTATACAGAAGGAAGTTTTAGTGTGTGTGAGTTTGTGTGTGTGTGTGTGTGTGTGTGTGTGTGTAGTGGGCTTTTGAAAATTTACAAAATATTGTGTATGAGTAAAAATGAACAGGAGTAGTGATACGATTTTTGGTTAGTAAAGGCAGAAAATAGGTTCTATAGCTATACATACTAGATATTAAGCAGTTTGTTATAGTAATTATGTATGTGTATTAAATATGTTATTATTATCTTTTAATATGAAATCCATTTTTTAAATTTGTAATTCATTTATTATTTACGACTAGTTGTGTAGATCGGATAAACAAACAGACAAGTGCATTTTAATTATCACAAAAGTTCGCCTACTTTATGTCTTGTCAAAAATAAAAAAGCAAAACTCATTTTTATGTAGAAAAGGAATTGAGTGACAAATAAATAGTGTTATTTATTTTTATCATTCACTTTTAATTATATTTTGTATGCCACCCACGTCTTTATCCTCAGGTCCCAACATTTATCATCATAAAAGGTCTAGAATAAATCGTTTTAAAAGCGAAAAGTGTCTTTTATGCCAGTATTACATCTATTGTTTTTAATTGCTTATTATATATTGTTATACGATGAAGAATATAATGGTTACTACTGATTTATAATGATGAGTACAATAATCTGTCAGAGCAAGTGAAAGAGTTAGGATTCGAGTATACGTATAATTCATAAAGATTTATCACATTCATAAAGATTGGTCACGTTTAGTGTTATTTACTTGTGAATTGTTTTTACTGTCATAGACTTTACATAGGGTAGGTGCAAGTAAGGTGATGGAATCTACATATTGAGTCTTGTATTTTATATTATAGTCTTAAAAACAATTTAATGCTTTTATAGCCACACTTTCACTAGTGGTTTTTGGATAGACTTATCAATTTAAATATCAATGAAATCAACTTTATTTAGATTTCTTCTTTACAAGAACCATCAAGGAAAAATAATATTTAAGTATATAAGCAAATATGGAAGACGCGACAGTTATTTTTTTACATTTACATTTAGGAAATTGTTCCGTATCGTGAAGGCAATTTCTAAACATTTTTTATAGGAGAGGGGGCAAACGAGCATACGGTTCACCTGATGGTAAGTGATTACCGCCGCCCATGATCAACCGCAACACCAGGGGATTTGCAGATGCGTTGCCGGCCTTTTAAAATTAATTAAAATTAAATAACTTTAAAATAATGTCATAATTTGCACAAGGGAATACAAAACATGCAAACATGCGGAGCAATTCGAACTCGCAGCCCTCAGTGCTGAAAGTCAGTGCTAAGACGCTGCGCCATAGATCCGTCGAGTTTCACACTGTTATGGTATTATATAAAACCGAAGTTTTTGTAAATGTTTTTTTTTTTGTAGATAGCTATAAAATATGAAACTGATAAAAACAATTTGGATGTAAGCTGAATGAAGTACGCACTTCCGAATTACATGGTTTTTTTTAACCTGGCAATTTCAAGGAACCTTTACGTGATAATAAGTAGCATTTACGTGCGAAGTGTCTCAGCTTATCGCTTGGGACGAGGTGCGAGAATCGGCTGCCTGAGTGCTCGTACAATGCAGAACGCGGCGGGCGGCAGCGTAGCCCAAAAGTGCCTCAATGAAGCGAAGCACCTACCTGGATTATCTATCGAGTGATAAATTAAAAATATGGCATTTGAACAGCATTCATCATCGGAATGGGTCATTTCAACCTTGTGCTGCTATTGTCTAAGGATTTTGGTATTTTCTATGCATCTCGCGTCTCGCTTTGTTTTATTTAGAAGTGCTGTTAGAAGGTTCCGTTTGATACTTTGTGTTTATTTTATAAATTCAGATAAAAAATTATAAAATAAAATATGACGACACATGTTATCATGTCTAAAAGGCTATAAAAACGTATAGGAAATATTAAAATACTGACATCATTAGCATTTTGAAGATCACTATTTGACACAGAATTTACATATAAGTTGGTATGTTTTAGAGACGCTGCAGGAGATATAAGATGAGACCCTTTTTACTGGTAGAGAAACATTTTCATCTTAGTCCTCATGAGTGGCAACGGATCGTGTTAAAGTCATGCTATATTATGGTTGTAGTACAAATGGGAGGACTACCATGGAAGTACCACACTGTGGTCTGTAGATATCTACATCCATCCTCGATTAAGAATCAAAATACAAATGCTCCTGAGGGCTAAGATGGAATGCCTCGTTTTCAATGAAAAGGTTCTCCGATTGTCTACAGTCAGTAAACGAAACGCTACTATTTTATATAAGATCTTGATGATATATACAAAATAAATTAAATATTCTTTTATGGTAACAGTTTGCTTTTCACAAACCACCCGTGTTTTATTGAACTGACTTGCTGCTTTTATATCCTTATAGTTAATTGTAAATCGTGACTTTATTTCAGAACTAAATATTTTTAAAAGTTTTTAGTCCAAATCCTATAATCCGAAGCATCAATTATTTTTGCACGACAAATTTTATAGCAGTTTTTGTGCAAGTCCAAGCTCTCTTGGTGCCTGAGTTAGTTGAGTTGAGCGTCGAGTAGCCGCCGGCGCTCGATACATTGCGCGCGCATTCCTACCGCATATACGCGTCCACCGGCTTTCAGGGATGCCCGTGTTGCGTTCAAGATATTTTTTCGCAATTCTTAATGCTTTGAAGCGCCGTTATTGACATTTAATATGCTGAATTTCTAAGTCTGATGAATTTTTTTACTGTTAAATTAATTTTTTTAAATAAAAATGAGAACTAAAGTTATTTCACTTAACTAATCGATAAAAAAGTTGTTACCACGTAGATGAAATGTTAAAAACATTGTATAGCTCTTTCTAACGTCAAAAAGTTGAACAGTACTGAATTGTATTACGGGTTTCACCAATGAATTTAATCAATTTGGCAAATCAACATTCTGGCTATAAAGAGTTCGGCAACTTCTATTAGTTTTATTTCAGTAACTAATTTAAAACGTCGTATTCGCGGCGGTCGTTCGCCGTACCGGCCTATTCTATATGGCCGTTGGCCGTCAGTCCGGGAAGGCGCACCGATGAGGGTGCACGCGCGACGCTCACTAGTTGTCACGAAGATCGCGCGCTCGCGAGTGTGCAATTTAAAAACGAAAAAGTTCGATATTTAAAAATAAAAAAACAAAGCAATATTTTTTGTGGCCATTGTGAACATGAAGTGTGCGGTAGTGTTGCTAGCCTTGGTGGCGTGCGCGGGAACTGCGGACGCTGCCGCCACAACCTGTATCAGCTCTCAGGAGTTCTTTACGAGGCACAACATATCAGCTGATGATATTGATGGACCAGGTGCTAATTGTTTCCCTTTCAAATGATTTAGTAATGGTGTCAGATATTTAATTGAAAAACTTGCATCATTCAAAAACTTTTGCTAAGCAAAACTTTTTGTTTTACGATTGTGAATATTACGATAGAGTAAATATATAATTGAATTAATATTTTGTAATAGAAATATTTATAAGTATAAGATATTTAACAAACATAATATTTAATTTTTAGTCTACTAAATTATTTTTAATACTTTCATTACATTATTTATCCTTAAAAGGTGCAAATTTTGATTATTTTTGGTCATCACACATGTAATGTTGGGTAGCTTAGTAAATTTAAATTATAAAAGAGAATAAATACGTGGTAGAGTCACACTGTCGGTATATTATGGTCGGATGGATGATGGCTGGGTAGGCTCGACCGGGGAAGGACTACGCTCTCACAGGATATCTGATTAAAGTAGCAGCTTAATATTGCTGCGTTTCGTATGATAGGGGAAGAGAACTGGATACCTGTGATCGGTGACCTTTACTGTTATTCTATCAGGCATTCTTTCTAAGTCTCCAGGGGTGACAATATTTAGGCTAGGTGTAGGTATTTAAGGATCACAGCATCCACTTGCCGTCAGGTGGACTGTGATGCTGTGTGTGCTCATTGGTCACGCTTCTTCTATAAAAAGCTAAATATATTGCGTTTTAATTAATCACTTTGGAAGACCGTAAATATTTCGTGGATTTGGATAGAGTTTAAAGTTTTAAAACCCAGCCTTCCATAATCGTTTAAACAAGATATTAAAATAATTTGCTTTTTATATAACTTAGCCACAAACGTTCTCGTTATTTATATAGGACCAATGTTTACGACCGTCTAGACTCTAGAGCTTATCAAAGACTTGTGTTTATACAATACACAATGTAGTTGGTCCTGCCAAGAAATATCACATTCCACCGACTTTAAACGTGTGATAACAATACATGTACCTATTTCTCAGTAACATGTTGCCTGATTAAATTTTATATTAAAATAAGAATGAGCAATATTTTTGCTTTATCGTGAATAATCTACGCCCTAGTGATGATTTCAGGCTATGGTTTATTACCGTTACTGTTATAGCCTATTAAAATCCACTACTGAACATGGCGTTTCCCATGCATGGCCTCATAGGGGGGATATTTGCCATAGTTGCCACGCTTGGCGGGTTGGTTGGCAACGGCAGTTTCTTTTTGTTATTAAGAAGACGCTACTGCCCATCTTCTGGCTCGTTTCCTTCTCTCGCCTCCAACAAGATCCACGGGATGATATGGAGTAGTCGATATTCTTACGCCGCAACTACACGATTAATTGCCCGTTAGTAAACGGTGGCTTATTACGCCATCTTTAAAAATATAGTTTTTTTTTACATACGTTCTATTCAATAGGCAAAAGGGTCTCATTCATCATTCATCAGTGTCTTTTTAAAAACTACTTCATAGATTTTAACGCGGTTTTCATCATTATACTATAAAAATTTATCGATGGTTTTTTTATAGGATAAGAGTGGCAAACGAGCACACAGTCCACCTGATGGTAAGTGGATGCTATGGCCCATAGACATCTACATGTCACCCCTGAGGACTAAGATGGATTGCCTAGTTCCCAGTAAAACGGGTCTCCGGTTCTCTATACTCCCCATACGAAACATAGCAGCATTAAGCTGCTATTCTACGCTAATTTTCTGTAAGAGCGTGGTAATTCCCCGATCGAGCCGACCCATTCATGCTACAACCATAATATAGGTGCAGCGTGAGTCTACCATGTAAAAAATTGTTTATAAAAGTGTTAACACTTTGTGATCAAGTCGTAAAAAGATAACCACCTTGGTGAATAAATAAAGTGAAAGTAAGTTGCTAGCTTTTTGTGTAATCTAATAACAATAACACTTTGCTGTAGGTATATCTTGTAGCAACATTGAAAAATGGGGGATACTGAAGCTATCTTTCTACTTATGACTCTACAATATGAGATGTTTAATTTACTAAAAAAATCCAAAAATATTTATTGTATATTGATTGTAACAGTTGATTGTTGTTTTTTGAAAAAAAAAAAAACAGATAATGTCTGAATATGGGACGTGAAGAAGCCTTAGGTGTTGTATTTCTTGATCGGCTGGAAGGGGAGGTGTCGGATGGCGACGCTCACGCCGGTCTGTAGTCAGCTGGTGTCTTTGTGGTGACCTTACACGCGCCGCCTTGTCTGTCGTGAATTTGATATAATGTGGCCGTAATATTAAAAACCCGGTTATAATGTGCAAATATACGATAAAAGTATTTATAGAAAAACAAATTATGAGGATAAGAAGCCCTATTGGTTTGGGGGCAGTGCGAGCAATCAGAGTTTAATATTCACCGGCACCACTTAAAATTCTTTTATTTAATGGTGAATTGTTTATTTACTACGTGTTCGACCGTAAAAGCAAAACATCGTAATAAAATCAGTATGCCTGAAAAACCCAAATATCGAACCAAAACACATTGAAGTAGAACAGCAGACTTTATTCTGTCCTAAAAACCTCTAAAACACGAAAGGTCTGTGCCCTACAGTGGAACATGTTTTTGGTTTGACTCTACATTTAGACATGGGCATGCCAACACTTGTTTTGCACTGCGCTACCGAGTCGTCAATATTCACACACACTGACATACATTAGATGTTCCTAATTATTTATCTTAAGGAGAAAATGTTACAAAATACAGTGTTGACTTAGAGAAAATGCTTAAAGGCATCAAGTCCACCCTTTGTGAATCATTTTACGTTGGAGATGAAAATGATGCAGTATGTGCATCATTTTCATCTCATCATCATTAATATATATATATATATATATATATATATATATATATATATATATATATATATATATATATATGTATTTTTATACATGGTAGTGCCACGCTGCAGCTATTTTATGGTGGTGTAGCACGAATTTGTCGACTCTACAGGGGTAAGGCAACGCTCTCACGGAATACCAGCGTAAAATAGCAGCGTATTATGATGTGTTTCGTATGGTGAGTGTAGAGATCCGGAGATCGTTTTTACTGAAAACGAGACATTAAATCTTTGTCCTTAGGGGCAGGGTTGACAACGCATCTGCGTTTTCGACGATAAATGTAACGTATATGGGTCACAGCATCCAATTACCATCAGGTCAAAGACTATATAACCACTTCTCTATGCATCAGGTGGACTGTGTGCTCGTTTGTAACCCTTATTCTATAAAAAAAATGTAAGCGAAACGTGACTGACTGACTTATGAGAACATCTCTAAAACTATACAACCTCTTGACTTGAAATTTAGTAAAATTACTCATTTCACAATGTACAATCCAATCCAATCCCAAAAGGTCCCATAGAACAAAAAAAATACTTGATATTTTATATCTACGTTATTGGCGTCCATTATCGTGCGCCCGACGAGCGAGTACCAGCTATTTTCTTTATATTATGTCTCGCTTATTATATATGCAATAGTAGTAATGTACTCAATATCACGTATGAATTAAATTCATTTCCAGTAAGCCCAGTCGCTATGTGAGTGTGACACACGACCCTGGACCTTGAGCCGTGCATGAATGAAAGGAAATAAACGCGCAACTTAGGTAAACACGGCGTTCGTTCGTCTTCATTCTTAAATTAATGAATCCGTAACAATATGCTTAGACTTTTTGACCCCCAATAAGTTTGAATAATTCATGCAGTTGTAAAATGAATCGAATAATAAATCGTTTTTCAATTTACGCAATCTTTACTTTCGGGGAGTCATGAAAAATTACAAAGAACCGCTATCGCGGAGGAGGTACGAGGGAAGTGGGGAGGTGAATGGCGGCGGGTAGGCTTTGTTGCTCGCACTGGCATTCCTCGCCTGGGAACCGGGAACAGACGCCCCTCCCCTCCCTTTCTCATCGGTCCCCTTTACCCCTGCACGCATTCCTGCCCTCTCTCACTTTCATTGTTCCTGTCGGCGCGGGAGGTCGCCGCTCCACGTACAAATAATGGAACCAGTTGTTAAGTGGGAAGGACTAGTTGGCGCACTCCAATAAACACGCTTGGACTATCCATAAACGGCATTTAGGATGAGAGTGGCAACTTTGAGCGGCGTTGAAAAAGTTGGTTTTATCTCTAATAGACGTGGAGTAACATTTGAACAATTTATTAGGTTCATATTGATAATGTGCGTCTAACAACTTCGTATAGTCGACGTACGAGTATACGAGAGTTCATTACTAATCGTAGGTTGGAGATTTAATAGCTGTGCTCCCAGTTGGGATGAGATCACCTGCGCCAGCGCCACGCACTAATGAAAACATCCCTTAATAATAAAAGAGATGACTATTATTATTGTAATTTATCAGGCAGGCCCGGGCCAGCGAGGCGAGTTAGTCATAGGCGGTCGCTGGTCGAATTTTGATTCATTTCGGATGCTCGGAATGCCATTGTGGCCGTCTCTACCTGCGCGGAGGCAGGTACCGCGACATATTCAACACTTTGTTTTTAAATCTTTACAAACTTTAAAGAAATTTGGTTTCTGTATAATGATGACTATAATTTTCTGAATTGTTTAGAGAAGAAAGTAAAGGTACCAAATTCATTGGCTTGTTTAATAAATTTATGAAACTCCATGTTAAAATACGAGATTTTGTCATTTAACTATATGTACGGCTTCAACGGAATGCCGTGTAATTTTTTCTTTATTGCTAAGTTAACATTCATAAATTGAGTTTACTTTTTTAACCGCTTAATTAGCAGCTAGCTTTTTAAAAGTATGCTTAATTAGTTGTTAAATGTTGTCAATGGAAGTATGGGTATGAAATTCCTAAGAAGCTTATAAGAAATGAGAATGTAAGAAATACGTAACCATTACACATGGTTGAACTAAAACTTCTTAGTATTAATAAATATCAATATTCATTTGTGTATAGAATTTATTTTCATTATTATTATTATTTGTTTATAATCCAAGTTTTTTTCTTGCTGATCCATAGAAGTCTTTTTTAAAGTTAAATTTCTTGACCTTATAGAATGGAAAAAGAATATCATAAGCTTAAGATAACAACGAGAATGTCGTTTAAATAGTTAGAATCCAAAATGTATCTCCTATTTACCACCATTAAGAGTAGAAATTTATATAGTAGGATTACACGTGAGGACCTATTAAATAGGTAGCCTATTTAATAAAAAAAATAACCATTAAAATGTGTGCAAAATTAGCTAAGATATCGCGTAGCATACTTACAGATAATAAGGAAAAAAAGAAGATCGAATTAAGAACCTGCTCCTTTTTTAAACGTCAACTTTCTTGTTTCTGTGAAATTTTACAGTTAGACAGCAGGCTTTATAGCTTTATCAGATGCAGTGTATCCAAGAGCAGGGCTCCAATGGTTTCAAAAATTGATACTTGAATGCTCAATATTTGTATCTACAGCAAATCACATAATTACATTCCTCTTTTTAGAATGTTAGCGCCACTTACGATTCGGTTGCATCTAATACCGTCTCGTATCTACAAAGATAACTTACTCTCTGATTCACTGTTAGAGTCCCAAGAATTTTAGTTACTTGTCCACCTCACCAAATTTGCCCACAGTCAGTCGAATCGAATTATCTCGGGAGAGCTCTTCAACGGAATTAAATTAAAGACCCACAGCTACATCAATGTCCGGAATGGAGATACAGTTTGACCGATCCATCCATATGCAGTAAAGAATTAATTAACAGAAGATAAGATGGTGCTAATTATGCTCCTAGTTTTGCCGTCCGGGCGCTCGCTGTTAGTGGGTTATCTTAAAGGTTCACGATCCCACCTCGCTTGATCTCGAGTGATATGTACGCTTCACTCTTTAAGTACCTGTGAATGATATTGCGCTTATTTTATTCAAAAACGATATGTTACAAGAGTGCAAGAAAAAAAAATTGGCATATTTTTTTAAATATTTATGATTTCCCTATCTCTTCAGACCGGAACAGAGTAGTGCGCGCACTGATATTTACGAGCAGAAATATGTATGTAAGAGGGTGGTAGCAATCCGGACGTACAAGGCAGAATACTTAAAATATTTTATAA
Organism: Parnassius smintheus behrii; assembly: GCA_036936625.1. Lineage (NCBI taxonomy): Eukaryota > Metazoa > Arthropoda > Insecta > Lepidoptera > Papilionidae > Parnassius > Parnassius smintheus. The sequence continues at coordinate 20,925,340 of JAUPFT010000001.1, forward strand.
TTACTTTACATGTAATAAAAATCTAAAAAAATTTCTAAATTAAAAAATACAGAATATTTTTTCAAGATATTATAGATATACCTGATAAGCCTGTTCAAACTAATAAATTTAAGTGAAACGTAGTACAACTCGGAACTTTATCACTCAATTTTTTTAAATGGAATTAGATCTAGGATCTATTTCTGCCTATAAAAGTCGACAGCTGAACATACAACTCCCCATGGATTGCCTCGCAGGAGGAATTTTGCCATTTTGAGTTGTCATGAGAAAGATGCCACCGCCAATCTCCTGTGTCGGCTGCGTTCTGTCGCCTTACCACACCCACGCCACGGGACGATACGGGGAAGTGAATATTTTTACATCGCCACTACATGGTTAACAGAGAAAATGCAAAAAAATTTGATTGAAAAAATTCGGCTACATAAATGCACAGTACCAAAAGAAAAATTCCTTAAGTGGTTTTCCTTTGTATGTTTTTTATAAAACCCCTGAAAAGATTTCAGACTTGGGAATTCCATATTCAAATAGTACCTAATATTCATGCGACTTGCTTTTTACGCATCGCTACTTCTCTTTTATGGCCTTTTGATATTACATTTGCTTAGAAAAGATCTGTTATATAATACGAATATATTTATAATATTTAGAAATATATTTTATATATGTATTACTGCTCCTCTACCCTGACATTTACAATATCATTCTACTAACAATAACTCTAAATAGATTTAGAAAGTGAAATCTTGGCACATTCGTGATGTAGAAATCGGAAACGCGAGGCAACGTGTAATAAGTAATAACGAGGGATTTTCGTTGCTTCCTCCCGGGAACTGAATGGAAGGATGACGTTGTTACCTGTCGGAGGCAGGTTAAAATATTTAATGAAAAAGTTATTTTGTTTTCAGTGAAAGTCTGAGTTTAGTGGGGAGAGTTTTTATCCATTAGTAAACACATACACAGTAATGTATGTGTTTAAGAGTCCTTGGTATAATTTTTATGTACGCATGAGTCGATCGTTACAGTGTTGACCGGTAGAGAAAGCCATATAACATTAAATAGGCCCTTTGTATTAAGAGTATAATAAAAATTAAATAAGTAAATGTTATTTTATATGTGTTTAATGCCTAAACATATTCATACTTATTTTTCTCTTTTGATCACTTTTATTAATGTTGAATCGTTTAATATAATTGACCTTAAATATATAGTGCTAATGTGCCGAGTTAGACTTTTCCTCCTTTTATAGGCGTATAGCAGCTTGTTTGGTTTCAGCCACTTAGCAGCCGTCAACTATACTTGCCTTAGTTGGTAAGGTCAAGAGAAATATCAGCTGAGAGCATCTTTCTGAACTTAAGCGCTTTTAAAATAAATTATTGTGGTTTTAAGCCTACGTTATTTTACTGTATATGTACATAAGCACAATTTTATAGAAACTTGATCATAAAATTACTTGGTAGCATAATGTATCAAATCTAATTACAAAACATAGAATAAATGCTGTAAAAATGACTGCATTTGAATGGATGAGAAATGTTGTGATAAGAGAAAAGTGTGTTATGTCAAAAAATTCATGAGAAAAGAGTGACAAAGCAAATTTATGTTGCCGAAAAGAGTTGGTAAAGGACGCCTTAGACGGAAGTTTATCGGCCAGATTACCGTTATATTGAAAATGGGCCAAATGAGGAACACCTTAAGGGTACTCTTAATTTGGCCCATCTTCGAGCATGTATTCGTAGGTATAAAGGAGGAGAGAGAGGTGTGACAGAATCATAACATTTAACCGACAGTAGCCTAATGGCAGGGCGCGGACCGCCGCGAACTCAAAAAGGTCGTGCGTTCGAATCCGCCATTCAACTACTAGCGTGAACCACTCGTAACACAAGCAATTTAAGCTTACCACGAGTGGTTGAGGGGAATATTAGTAATGTTTATAGCAAATTAAAAAAAATAACAAACGGAATTCCGTAGTCTCTGCTTACGCCTGCGGGTGACAGGAGTGAGTGATTATGTATGTTTGTATGTACATTTTATATTTCGAACTAATGTTATATTTTTGTTGCGATTGTGATGGCGATGGACAGTCTACAATCGCTAGTGCAGAACACTGCAGAAGAGAGTCATATGAGCAATTTATTTTTATGAAAACGTTATTTTACTACTGAATAGTACATGATTGATATCACTGTGAATGAGGTGATTGCTACCATGCTGTTTCTAGTTGTTTTTATATGTAATAGTATAAAATATTATATTATCAATGAATGTTTGAAAATAAAGTACTACTGGGTTCCTCGTTTTCTTGTACTTGTTCTTCATAGGGCGGAAGTTTTTTCCGTACCAGTTAGTTAAGCAGAAATGACTTACAATAAGGATTCTTATAATCTATATCATTACCGGCTAACAAAGTCCACTACCCTATAGAGAGATGTTTGCCATAGTTGCCACGCTATGCAGACGGGTTGGACACTGCAGTTTTTTTTTAAATTTTAGTTTTTATTACGAAGACGCTGCTGCCAAACTCCTATTTTTTTCCTTTTGTCGCCTCTGGTGACACCCACGCGATAATATGGGCTAGTGGATATTCTTACACCACCACTAGATAGTGTAATCTACATTGAATAAAAATTATTCTATTATATTCTAATACTTTTAGAATATTGTGTATGTTTATGAATAGTTTGATGAATTCTCTTAGGCTTCCACAACACGGCCAGTTAACCGTTAACACTGACTTTTTAACTTAACACTAAAACTGTTGTATCCCCATTTTTGTTTTAAGTCATTCTGTTTGAATAAATTATCCTCTTACGTTCCCCGTTAAATTGAAGTATCGAAACGTTTCTTACAAAAAGTACGCATCCAATAAATATTTATCAATGGCTCGTGTGATTTTATGGCTGTCTTACAAACGAATACATTTATTAGGGGCTTTTAAAACATTGTGAATAATTTATACCGTAATTTTAATTTGTGTAAAATTGCAGTGCGTTTTAAAAGTCAAAGAAATTTCTTTTATTAAATTTAGCCTTTTTTAAAGTTTATATGAAAGTCAAAATGTAGATCAGTTCGTAAATACAAGACCTTCTTAGTGAAGGACCATTTTTTCATTCATAATAATTTCAACAAATTTTATAATATACAATAAAATAAATAAATAATATAATAATTATTTTTAAAAGTTCAATTTTGATTAAAACAAATCAGTAGCCGGGTCAGTCAACGGCCTCTTAGGCAAATAATTACATACGAATATTGATATGAGAAATCATTATTCATTATTGTCGATAAATATTCGAAATTGAAAGTATTTTAATGTGGAATAATATATTATATAATATTTATATTCGGATAATTTTCAGTATATTGTTTTTCTTTTTATTGATTTTAACTATAACTTATTCTTAGTAGCTGCTGATTATAGCACGCAAGAAAACCGAGTGCGATTCCTACCTCCGAGACAGGAATTGTTAGTTGCACTATTAAGTGCTGAGTTATCACGCGCGATAACATCGCGAGGAAACCCACATGATTGAGATAAAACATAAACACTTTTTACAGGCAACGAGGCATTCCTTATTTTTCTTGAAGATGCGAAATCGAGGATACATTTAGGTGTCAACGAACCACGGCCACTTATCACTACATGAACATTTGCTTTCGACGCTAATGCGTTCGACGGAAATCACTATAAATTATAAATAGGGCACACGGATTGCAGTAAGAGAGGGTTCGCACCTATAACATAGCTTCCCGATGCTGGTCAGGTGAATTTAATTACGGTTATACTGTCATCTGTCGGAGACCATATTAAATTATTTATAATTTCACATTATGTTGAATTCTCTAACGCTGCCACTATAAAGGACCCCATATACGCTGCGTTCCGTCGTTACGGTTCGTCGGTTCAGACTGTCGAAACAATAGATCTAGTGTACGATCAAACTGTAAGGATATCGTGACGATAGATCGCTCAAAGCTTACCACTCTCACACGAAACGATTGGTCGTTGCTATCGATCATTTACTTGTTTGTAACGAAACGATAAAGACGGGCTATCACAGACGATAAATCTGAATAACTAATTACGTGCCATATTTTAAAATGTAAAATGAGCTTCAAGCGAATGATCATGTAAATCGCTAACGATCGTAACAAAAACTACAGATCCGTCGATTCGAACAGTCTCAACGGACGGATCGTAACGTATATTACTTTACGATCGTTAGCAAGTTACGTAAGGATTAGTTAAATTATAATATTAATTTTTAATTAATATAATCCACTGTTTAATTAGTTCTACCTATAAATGCCACTACACTACTAAAGATCTGATGACATTGAATACCATTATAGCATTAAGTTTACCTTTGGCGAAATAAAAATGCAATATTTTATTTCTATCTACCACTGAATGACTGACTTACTAACTCATCATGATATCTCTAAAACTATACACTCGATTAACTTGAAATTTAGTGTAGTTACTTATTTCGCAATGTAGACGGTCACTAAGAACGGATTTTACGATAGTCCCATATTTTTTTTTGATATTTAATATCTACTTTATCCCGGGGAAGCGAGCGGGTATCAGCTAGTAATTCTTTGAACATACTATGTATAAAAACAATATGATGAATGAATGATTCAAAACATGAGGTTAAAATATATGTCTCAATAAATTATTATGGAACAGGTGGTTGTATTGGCTATGACCCAGCGCTATCGGTTTCACGTCCGACCCTTGGCCGCGGGCTTCCCTGCTCGGGTTACAGTGCTCGCCGCGACTTATGACTCACGTGCCGGCTCAATATAACAACGTTAGATAGACATTGACTCTCTTTTAATAATAAAAAAAAGAAACGTGGTAGCTACAGTACGCGAGCAACAGGGTTCGATCCTCGCCGGCAACAATGAAATTGTTAATTACAATTTTAAGTGTTGATTTACCACGTGCTTGGAGGTGAAGGAAAACTTCGTGAGAAAATTTAAAAAAAATTAGACTTATGTCCGTCAACACGCACTTGAGCAGCGCGGTGGACATTTCACTATTAGGACAATCAAACCTCAAAAATTGAAGGAATTATATGCAAATTAACTGTTTTAAAAAAATGTATCAAACGAAAATATAATTCTACCGGATAGTAAGTGGACGATTTGACCCATAGACCATATAAGAATATAAATGCGGATGCGTTGTCACCCCTAAAGATTTAGATGGAGTTCATCGTTAACTGCATGGTCACTCGTCATACGAAATGCAGCAGCATTATGCTGTCATTGTTTTAAATAGAATAAGGCTGTTAAACGAGCACACAGTCCACCTGATGGTAAGTGGATGTTGTAGCCTTTAGACATCTACATTTATCCGCGATTAAGAATCAAAAGCGGGTGCGTTGTCACCTTTGAAGAGAGGACTAAGATGGAATGCCTCGTTTCGAGTAAAAAAGGGTCTCCGGATCTCTGTACTCACCATACGAAACACAGCAGTATCTGTGAGAGCGTGGTCCTTGCCCGGTCGAGCTAGGGTTGCCAGATGGTCTGGATTTATCTGGATACTCCCGACATTTTAAATGATCTCCAGATTCCCGACAAAATTCAAAATCTCCAGACAAACAGCTTCTCTTCACATCACTGCCTTTGATTTAATAAAAGTTGAGTTATTGAGTAGACTGAACTTTGAAGTAAATTGTTTGAATTTCAAATCTTATCTGAGTAAAGGATCCAAATTGGTGGACTCGGTAAAATCCAATGCCAAAAACACGTGGCAACCCAAGCATTAACTGTACTTAAATTAGTTATGTGTCAAGAATGTTGTCTTTTTGTAGCCTATTAATTTAAAACAAAACTTTTTATTTAACAGTTATTTCTCCGGACAACAACCCCAAAATCCCGAAATTTTAAAATTTTGTTCAGATATTTTAGTTTTTAGATTTGGTATTCCTAGGTCGAACTGATCCAATCGTGCTACAACGTAAATAGCTGCAGCGTGACTCTTCCACGTGGCTTTCTTTGCGACTGTGGTTCTGCCCCCGACGTGCCTTTTTATGCCACAGTATGATTCTATCCTATAGACGATGTGTGGAAACACCAGCAACACAAACAAGAAATGTTTCGAATTATTTATTTAATGTGAATAATAATTAATAACTTTTAATAAAAAGCCTAAAGCCAGCTAATAAAGTAAGACATTTTTGTCGACGAGTTTTTTTTATTGTAACCACTTTCTTAACTATTTTTCGAGCCATTTAGTACGATTCGAAGAGGTAAAATACCGGTATTTTATAGAGTAAGAGTGTTTTTAAGTTGCTCGCAGCTATTCATTGGCCGCAGTAGATACTTACCTTCAGGTGGAGCGATAGCTTACTTATAATTTGTTTACAACTAAACTGTTTTATACTTGGCTGCAACACGATAAGAGGTAGTTTGAACATTTAAAACTGAAATGCGACGATGTCGATTGTCCAAGGTACTGAATCGGAACCAAGAGTTCGAGTTATCGCAACGATACATCGAGCTTCACTTCGCGAGCGCCGCCCTGAGTTCGTCACGCTCTAGTTTGCACGCCATTTGGACTTACGGACTCTTACCTTTTTATTGCCCTATAACTAAGAAACAAAAAAAAAAACTAGTGTGTTTAAATAAATACAATAATATAATATGTAGGTCATCTGTAGTGTTGAAGTAAAAATGAATAAGTTTGATTATTTTATAAATTTAAGATGATTTAAACGTTACGATTTTATAAATAGCTTTGGCAACTCAAGGGGTCAAGCGGTTGCCTTAAATTTCATAGTTTACAAGCAAACCGAATTCGATACCCACATATAACACAAAGAAGTTGAATGCAATTTTAAATGCTGATTAACCACGTATCAGTACCACGTACTGAGTAAACCTTCGTGTCTTAAAATAAATAGTGTTTTAAGAACATGTGAAGAACGTTTATACAAATTGGGGCAGCGCAGCTCAAAACACTTTCCCAGAAATCAGAGAAGGCCTATATCCAATGAAACATGTGCAGAATAATCTCGACGAGCACTTTAACCCTGCGCTATCACTGCTCTATATTTACATATAGTCACCCTGCTTTGTTATAGAGTAAGGGTGACAAATGGGCACATTGTCCCCTGATGGTAAGTGGATGTTTTGCCCATGGACACCTAAATCTATCAAAAAATAAGAATCACTGCATTTGCATTCTGCAATACGTTGTCACCCCTGAGGACTGAGATGAAACGTATCGTTACCAGTAACAAGGGTTTCCGTTTTTCTACACTTACTATATGAAACACAGCAATGGTCTAGTCGACCCGAAAACAGTGCCGAAAGGAGTGTTCATTACTGACGAGTGCGATTTTGAAAGAGCCTGTGATAAACCCCGTTATTATTTTAAAGTTAAAGGCGTATATAGGCTGTAGCCTATATATGTCCCACAGCTGGGCCTCCTCTCTTTCTGAAAGGTTTTTACGGCTAGGAATTGTCCGCCGAGTTGCTTCAATACGTGTTGGCGAACTTTACATGTTTTCGAAATATTATTTTTGTCTTATTTCTCACACATGCGGGTTTCCAGTATCAGCACTTAAAATTGCAATTAATAATGGCATTAGTGCCGGCGAGGATCGAATCCCGTTTGCTTGCGTACTGTGAAATTTACAGCAAGCTCTAACCATCTGAGCTATCATGACTCACCAGCTATTACTGTATTTTTTATATTAAAAAAATTATAACGATATCCAGAGAACCTTGAAATAATTTTTGATAAGAGTAATTTTCTTACGCCGATAGCCCATGTCAAGTACTATATCGATACGTATTGGATACTGTTTCTTTATATGTTAATGAAACTAAAGGTAACCACTTAGCGCTGTAAAGGATCGAAGTAATAGAATAATAAAATACATAATCGGAGTCACGCAGTTTGACACAACACGAATTCAAACTTTTCTTTAAACTATGGCGTCATGTATCAACATTCGCAACACTTAGCGGGTTCCAGATGACTTTATCAAGACTATATGGACTAGTTGCCTCCCAAATTATATGCACAACGTAATGGCATCACAGCCTGACTCAATTCTTGAAGCATTGGCTGCCTTAGCTGATAAGGTGCATGAACTTGTTGCGGCATCTACAACACGTCGCTTCTATGGATGTAGCTCCCGGGTCGTTCGTTACTTCACACATTGAAACAAATCGCGGAACTTAAGCGCCAAGTGCAAGCATTATCCCTCAGAGTAGACGCAACAGACGAGACCCCAACCATAGTCACAGTCACAATCGGAATCGTTCTTAATCAAATTATAGAAGGTTTCCATTATGCTTTGATTTATCTTTTTTTTTATTTACAAATTCGACGACAAGGCTAAAAAGTCTATAAAGCCTCGTGATTACCAACAGGGAAACGATCAGGGCAGTCGTTAGTGGCGACGAATGATTGCGTCAGATATAGGATAGGTTATATTCTTACACAGTCACTATACGGTCTATAATATGTTTTTATTGCAATAAAATGAAAAAAGTCACAATCAAAGATATACTTAAATGTCTTTGGTCGCAATCGAATTGTGTTACGGTGACAGTCAAATGTTATCGTCGTATTTGTGATAACTGAGCTGTCAGAAAGACGTGAATAATTATATACATGATATTTGTACATATACAATATTGTTTTATCATACAGGTGGTCTACATTTCGCCAAGAATGATGGCTGCATTTTCTTTCTGACTAGTAACGATGACCACTTGTACCACAGTTTAGAAACTTCACCGCCGACGGACTTCCTTTTGGGTTTCTCTTGCTTTTTCTCTTGCTTCTTTCATATATTTATAGTATAATTATTATATAAGTAATGTGCAGTTGCTAAGGTGAATAAAGAACAGATTAGCGTGGAAATTTCAAATAATTTATTTATTACAGTATTCGTAGCAGGATGGTCATATCGGTAACGTCAGCCAACTTTCTTTTGGTTAATATTTTAGCTTATTATTCTGGATGACATTTTTTACCGTCTGAAAAAAATAGGGTATAACATGTGAACGGAGTAGGTAGAAGCAAATTCAAATCATATCCACCTTACTTTACGAACGGCAATAAAACAATAAGTTTAGTAGGCATCTTTGAACTTGTCATTTCGTAGGGTAGGGTGGATATGATTTGAATTTCGATAGATTTTAATTAATTCATTTAATTAATTCAAAATTTTTGTTTTTATTTTTTGTAAAATATCAGTACCATAAGTTTCTACTCCGTTCACGTGTTACACCGTATTTTTTCCAGACGGTAAAAAAGGTCATCCAGTATATAGTAAAATGGACATTCAAATGCGATTTAATAAAGGTTTGTACATACACATAAACCGTGACAAATATACCAATTGCCTACCATGATAAACATTCAATTTGACTAAATTTATTTAATAAACTAAATATTTTTACGCCGGGTCGGCTCGACTGGGGAAGGACCACGCTCTCACAGAATACCAGCGTAAAGTAGCAACTCACTACTGCTGTGTTTTGTACTATGGTGAGTGTAGAGAATTGGAGAACCATTATAATGGAAACGAGGTATTCCATCTTAGTCCTCAGGGGTGACAACTCGTGCATTTTGATTCTTAATTAAGTCTAGATGTAGATGTCGATAGGCCACAGCATCCACTTACTATCAGGTGGACTGTGTGTTTGTTTGTCAACCTTATTCTATAAAAAATGGCGAGATGTTGTGCTAAGCTAAGGAAAGTTAAGCAAGTGAAGAAGTGTAAAAAGTCTGACGTGTAAAAAACTGTAGACTGTTAGTAACAAGTGAGTTGACGTGAAATATTCGAGGAGCCTTTGTACATTGTACATATTATCTTTACGTTTTTATGCTACTGCTAAATTACTATTTTAAGAGTTTATATTTAAATGTGATAAACATAATAACAAAAACTCAGTTATATCAATGACCTCTGAGAGTGTGAGTAACAAAATAAGATCCCAACAAAAAGGTGTCATGACCCGTAATATAATTAAACTTACTAAAAATCCATAATTGGAACTGTCCGATAATCCGAATAAAGAGATTTAGAAGCCGGACCAACTCACATGTGATTTTTCAGCAAGCGGTGACGTCACCGGATGTGCTAAATATATTTTATGCCCCGTCCGGCGCTCTAAATGACAGTGGACGTCGACGTCGAGAAGGCATGAGTTCTCGAGAGGAACACCGCGTAAGTTGTTATCATTGAAATCAACTCAAGATTGCAACAATGCAGCATCGCGCACTAAATAATACACTTTCATAACCAATTCCGATGTTTTTATAATGGAAGGCATTTTAAGACTTCCACTAATGCATGTTGCTTTTTTAATATAAGAACGGATATGTTTGAAAAGATTATTAAGGCATTATTAGGTTTGTATAGCGGTATTATCGCCATAAACTTTGTTAGTGCTCAATGTGCCCTTTTTATTACTTACTTACGCAATATATTAGTGGGAAGTTTTCTTTGACTTTAATATTCTACATGATTTTTTAAATTAATTGCTTTTGATAATGATTTCTTAAATTTACGCGAACACTATACATTGAATAAAACTAAATTTACGGATTCTATCGCGTTTCTTTAACTGATTTTACTTATTTTTAATTCCCGACGTTTCGACGACGTTTTGCGTAAATCGGACCAAACTGAAGGAAGCCGGGCTAACAAACAATCAGTTCAATCAGTCAAACATCTCAATCCCCCCCCCCCCCGTGACCATGGGTGCTGTAAAGCATATGAAACATCAGGAATTAAAAATAAGTAAAATCAGATAAATAAACGCCATAGAATCCGTAAATTTATATATATATATATGTATATATATATATATATATATATATATATATATATATATATATATATATATATATTTATATATACATATTTATACATTTAATTGCTTTTAATAAGCAGAATATTACTAAGGTACGTGAAGGTCACCTTAAGCTTTGCCGCCCTATAAAACCAAAACTAGGGGAGGACGGAGACAAAAACACAGATCGTATACTATAACTAATATATTAAGATAAAAACGTTACAAGATTTGGCAATAGTTATGAACAATTCGAGAAATAAAATAAATAAAAGAATTAACTACACTACACCATACTAAAATCGACGAAATATTTACTATACTATCAGTTGTTAAAATGGCGTTCATAAAGAGTTCCCTTTTGCCCTTTTGTTATTTGATTGACCGATAAAGAGCTATCGTATCACAAAGTCATAAATACAAACAAGGCTGTAGTTTTTGAGCTATAAGAAAGTGATCATATTAACCGGATGACCATATTACCCTCACGTACTCTATACACTTATAATATATAATTCGTACGTACGTATAGAAAGTGATCATATTAACCGGATGACCATATTACCCTCACGTACTCTATACACTTATAATATATAATTCGTACGTACGTATAGAAAGTGATCATATTAACCGGATGACCATATTACCCTCACGTACTCTATACACTTATAATATATAATTCGTACGTACGTATAGAAAGTGATCATATTAACCGGATGACCATATTACCCTCACGTACTCTATACACTTATAATATATAATTCGTACGTACGTATACAAAGTGATCATATTAACCGGATGACCATATTACCCTCACGTACTCTATACACTTATAATATATAATTCGTACGTACGTATAGAAAGTGATCATATTAACCGGATGACCATATTACCCTCACGTACTCTATACACTTATAATATATAATTCGTACGTACGTATAGAAAGTGATCATATTAACCGGATGACCATATTACCCTCACGTACTCTATACACTTATAATATATAATTCGTACGTACGTATAGAAAGTGATCATATTAACCGGATGACCATATTACCCTCACGTACTCTATACACTTATAATATATAATTCGTACGTACTGTTACATCCCTAATTTCACTGTCACATCACTATTTGTTGAAGTAAAATGCTGACTTGCAATTATTGCTGGTTCATTCAAATGCAATATTGAAAATCAGCAATAATTTTGCTATAAATACGCGAGACTTTCCTAAATTCAGTCAGTTGGTTGTTCTTCAGCTAAACTGCTCTCCAGCTACGGACCCGGTTCTTGCCTGCCGGCTGGTTATCAGTGAAAGCTAAGAATACACTCCGGGTCTACTCTGCCCTTCACTAGGGCTATCGCGTTGTTATAATCCAAGTCGCGTATAAGTTCATATAATAGTAGAAATTCTGTGTCCGAACTTGTGTAAAAATAAAATATTTAATTAATAAATAATTGTCAAAATTCAGTACTGTGTTTTTTTTTTATAAGTGCTGAATAGGACAATCTAACATTTGGTGTCAGAAGTGGGATTTCTGAAATCCCTCGGGTCGCCTACTCCTGACGACGACCAGCTCCACACAGAAATCGGCCCAGACTCGCGATCCTGAACTAGCAAGTTGGCCACCTGCTGTCTTTGCCTGTCTTCCTGACGCTGTAAAAGGCCGCCGCCAACCCTAGTCATCGCAGACGACGTGTCAGCATCTCTCCATTGTGCGTGAGGGTTTTCTGCCCAGCACCGAGTTATTGACTGCACGAAAACTAATATTTCTACATAAAATACATCGCGACACTTGGTTTAAGCATCGACCCGTACCAACCGCAAACGCTACACATTTCATCACTTCCACCGTCACCCGACACCGACGTCACCGAGCCGCCACCGCTTCCATGAAATCGCTGTATCTACTAATAATACTGTGAGTGTTGTTATTCGATTCATGTTAATTTATTTTTGTCATTTGCATAATTTTGCGTGTGGATATTTTATAAAACTCTTAATTTCCTACTCCGTTTCACGTAATTAATTAAATTAATTCTTTAAAAATGGTTAATGAAAGTAGTAAACTTGAAAAGAAAAACGTTCAGTCGTGTTCAAGTTTGCAGACTGTAGGCATAGAGGAATTAAATCTTTCAATTCTCACTAAATTTATTAAAGCATACGATGGCGACAGGAATAAATTATCACCATTTATTAGAAATTGCGAAAATGCTTTAAACCTAGCTACCGCGTCGCAACAAAGTATCTTATTCAAATACATAATTTCCCAACTAGAAGGCAAGGCTGAGTCCGCCTGCTCTCTTAAAATTTTTGAAACCTGGTCCGAATTGAAACAATTTTTAAAATCCACATTTGGCGAAACCAAACATAGGGATCACTTACTTTTAGACTTACAAAGTTGCAAACAAAAATCGAACGAGTCTGTCACACAGTATAGTTTACGAATAGAGACATACCTCACACGTTTACAGACGGACATAACACATTCCACTAGGGACCCTGGTGAAATAAGAGGCAGAATCGCCAGTACAGAAGACTTGGCGCTACATACCTTTTTACTGGGCTTACCTAGCCACATTTCAAATATCGTAAGGTGTCGTAATCCTACCTCTTTACAAGAAGCTATAAATCTCGCTATCCAGGAAGAAAAACTACAAAATTACATTCAATCTACTAGATCTTCCGAATATAGACCAAAATGTAAACTTTGCGGCAAGTTAGGCCATTCAGAAAAAACATGTTTTTTAAATCGCCGTCATATTAACAACTTTCAAAATGAAATCCCAAATCAGGCTCAACCTTCTACGTCTTCAAACTCGCAAAATAATAACTTTTGTAGATATTGTAAAAACATAGGTCATGACATATCTCAATGTCGTAAACGCCAATTTAACAACTCTCGTAAAAATAATAACTCTACCAATCAATTTCAAAAACAGGTACATAACCTCACACCTACAAGCGATTTTGATAATAAATTTGATAATCCAAACTCTGAACTAGATGAAAATTTAAACTAAATAAGGTTCCGGTTACGCGTCGTACGGAATCTTCAACTCAAACCGACGCTTTCGATCTCTTAACGAGACAATTTCTCAATACTAAATCCTCTGAATCTAATACTAAATCTACTATAAGCACTGAATCCAATTCCAAATCCACTGAATCTAACACTAAACCTAGAAAATCCACTGTATCCAATACAAAATCTACTAAATCCACTGAATCTAATACTAATTCTACTAAATCCTCCAAATCGAGTACCATGTCTATTAAATCTAATAAGTCTACTAAATCTATTATATCAAATACTCCTACTAAATCCTCAAAGTACAATGCAACTATGTTATCTACCATGTCATACAATGAAAATAACAATTTAAATAATGTTTCTGATTCGTATTCTAATTTATTTGAAATTAATTATAACAATAAAATACATTTGCCTCATGTGTATATCAAATCTAAATATTCCGATAAGTTACTAGTTCTTTTAGTCGATTCCGGTGCAGGTGTATCACTAATAAAACAATCCTCAATGCAAATTCAACCAAAACTAGTTTCAGAAATTGTTCAGTTTAAAGGAATCGACAAAAATACGGAGTACTTAAAAAGTCTTGGTCACTTTCAATTAGATTTTATATTTCCAAATAATGACGTTATTTTCGGCAAATTTCATTTAATACCAGATTGTGTCGATGTAGAATTTGATGGTATTTTGGGTAACGATTATCTCAAGTCTCATGATTCTAAAATAGATTACAGGAATAAGATTTTAGACATAAATAATCATGTTCTACAAATTCATTTTTCCAAACCAGAATATACTATTCCAGCACGTTCTGAAATGATTGTAGAATGCTATGTTCTAAATCCCGAAGTAACTACTGGATATATCGATAAGTCTGAAATTCAGAAAGGTGTGTTTTTGTCTAGTTGTCTCGTTACACTTAAACAAAACAATCATGTCGCTGTATCAATCCTTAACACTAATACTGAAGATGTCAAAATAAAATCTCTTTGCGTAGTTCTAAACCCTTGTGACTTCTTAGATGATTATTTACACAGTATTAACACTCTAAATCTTTCTAATCCCATCAATCAAAATACTATATCAAATAGATCCTGTGAAATTAAGAAACAAATACGAACTTCACATCTTAATTCCGAAGAATCAAAAGCCTTATTTGACTTATGCTCTGCATATTCCGATCTGTTCTATTTAGAAGGAGACATTCTTACTTGCACCAGTACCTTGGAACACAAAATTAAAACTACTAACTCACAACCAATTCACGTCAAAACGTATAGATATCCAGAATGTCATAAGGAGGAAGTTAATAAACAGATACAAAAAATGCTCGATCAAAATATAATCAAGCCTTCAAATTCCCCCTGGTCTTCTCCGATTTGGGTAGTTCCTAAAAAACAAGACGCTTCTGGTCAAAAGAAATGGCGTATAGTCGTAGATTATAGGAAACTAAACGACGTCACTGTCGGAGACGCTTATCCCATCCCTAATATCACTGACATCCTGGATCAGTTAGGCCATAGCAAGTACTTTACTACATTGGACCTGGTGTCAGGTTTCCATCAAATTCGCATGGATCCAGAAGATGCCCCTAAAACAGCTTTTTCTGTTCCTAATGGTCATTTTGAGTACACTAGGATGCCTTTTGGGTTAAAAAATACGCCAGCTACATTTCAAAGACTTATGAATACAGTCCTCGCTGGTCTTCAAGGTCTCCACTGCTTCATATACCTTGATGATGTAATTATATACTCTCACTGCCTCTCTTCACACATAGAAAAACTTAAATTAGTCTTCGATGCTCTCAGAAAGCACAATCTTAAGTTACAACCAGATAAGTGCGAATTCCTACGACGAGAAGTTGCGTATCTCGGTCATATCATCACTGATAAGGGCGTCTCCCCAAACCCTGACAAAGTCAAAGCCGTATCCAAGTATCCAACACCCAGAAACCCAAAGGAAATAAAATCATTTCTCGGGCTAATAGGATACTATCGAAAATTCATAAAAGATTTCTCCAAAATTACTAAACCCCTAACTTCACTACTTCGTAAAGATGCTTCTTTCAATTGGACTCAAGATCAAGAAAATGCTTTTAATACTCTTAAATCAATGTTATCTAGTGCTCCTATTCTTCAATATCCTGATTTTTCTAAAGAATTCATTCTTACTACTGACGCTTCTAACTATGCTCTAGGTGCAATACTTTCACAAGGAAAAATTGGCGAAGATCTTCCAATCGCATATGCCTCTCGAACCCTCAATAGAGCCGAAGGTAATTATAGCACTACAGAAAAGGAACTTTTAGCTATTTTATTTGGTGTAAAAACCTTCCAACCCTATCTTTATGGACGCAAATTTAAAATTGTGACTGATCATCGCCCTCTTGTTTGGTTATTTAATTGCAAAGACCCTAGCAGTAAATTAGTTCGATGGAGACTTAAGTTAGAAGAATACGATTATGAAATTGTTTATAAATCTGGGAAAACTAACCTCAACGCTGATGCACTATCTCGCCCTCCCATAATATATCCTATCAATGATATAGATCTTACTAACGATATTACATATGCCAAATTTCTTCGATCTCGTTCTAGTCCTACGGTATATAGTACTGAAATCCGTGAATTTAATCAAAATCTGTTAAGAACACCCTGCTCTACAATCGCGTATCCTACTTCTATTGATCTAGACTCATCTAATCCTTACTGTGAAGAAATTATTAACCTCCTGGACGACAAAGAATCTTTTATAAATTCCGAGAAAGAACTATATTCACTAAAGGATACTAAGGTTAATAATAAATTATATATCCATATGTTTACTAAAATTCATCACTATGATTCCTGTACTTATAGAGAATTATTTAAGGTGTTAAACTGTCTCCGAAATGAATTAATTATATTCCATCCTGATGTAAAAGAAATTTCTATGTCTGATTTTTCCAATCCATTTGACAAACTAGAATTTATTATAATTTACGAAATCATATCTTTTATTTTTCATAACACACATATTAAAATTAATATCTACCACAATAAACTCATTTATCCTAAGCCTAACGAAATTCCTACGATTTTAAGAGATAATCATGACTCTCCCATTGGTGGACATATTGGTTCCACACGTTTGTACAATAAACTCAAAGATTCTTTTTATTGGAAAGGTATGAAGAATGATATTGAATCATATGTTAGGCGGTGTCCACTTTGAGAGATTATCTCTACATGCCAGGAACCTCTCCAAAGAATAGCAACTGATATCGTTGGCCCTTTACCCGAATCAGGTCCGGAAAAATACAAATACATAGTAACGTTTCAGGATGATTTAACAAAATACTCCATGGCTTACCCTATTAATAATTCAACAGCTGAACAAACAGCTGACTGTTTGATAAAGTTTATTTCTCATTTTGGTATCCCTAAGACTCTTTTATCTGACCAAGGTGTTCATTTTATTGCCGAAATATACAAACAAATAACTTCTCTTTTCAAAATAAAACGTCTTTTTTCTACTCCATACCATCCTCAAACTAATGGCGCTCTAGAAAGAAGTCACGCCACATTGAAAGAATATTTGAAATCTTACGTGAACGACAATCAAGATGATTGGCATAAATATCTCCCAACTGCTCTTGTATCATATAATTCGTCTGTTCATTCTTCTACAAATTTTACACCACATGAATTACTATTTGGTTGTAAACCAAACCTGCCAAGTTCCATTTATGATATCGAACCAACAGTCACATACCCTGATTATATAAAAACTTTGAAACAAAAACTTATAAATACTAGAAACATAGCCAGAGAAAATATCCGCCGTAGTAAAGAGAATTCCAAAATTTATTACGATAAAAACACTAGAAATATTACTTATAATGTCGGAGATATGGTATATTTAAAGCAACATCATAGATTACGCAAAGCCCTTTCTAGCATTTGGAAAGGCCCATATAGAATTATTAAAATACATAACAATAATAACGTTACTCTTTTAATTAATCGTAAACATGTCAGACATCATTTTGATGAAATTAAACCGGCCCATGATAATTCCCTTCCAGGGCCGTCGCGCCAGGACTCCTCGCAGGACCAGACATGATTACACCGATAACTAATAGTCCAGGTCTTTTCTACGATCCGATTGGTGCACTGAAATATTATAATAACCATTGGAAAATAGTTACATATTCTGATCTATCTTATATACAGCCTCATATAGAAACATTACAAAGAATTCTAGAAACATGTAAACAAATCTGTAATACACATCAATCTACTAAAGTCAAAACTGATTGCTGGAATATCCTAAGTCCTTTAGAAAGTCTTTTTATCGATGTTCAAAATAATTACATCTCTTTATCCCATTTAACTAATGCTAATAATACTCACAAATCTAAAAGGTCCGCCTGGATTGGTATAGGTGGTCCAATCTTGAAACAACTATTTGGTTCTCTAGACGAAGATGACGCTAAGGCTTTTACTGACGCGATTAATGCGGTTCAAGACGATCAAAGACACCTGGCTTCAATTATGAAGGAAAATATTCACTTAATAACTTCTACCATTTCATCTTTTAACAATACTATTGCCAAACTTAACGAAAACGAAAATATTCTAAATAACAATATTCGAAATTTAGGCAAAATTTTAGACACTGTTTCAGCTAATACCAATAAGTTAGAAATAATATCACATTTTAGTGCCTTAGAAAGTTCATTAATGATACTCAATTTTAACCTTGAAGATCTAATCAATGCTATTCTATTTGGGAAACAGAATGTAGTTCATCCATCAGTGCTAAGTCCAATACAATTGTATAACGAACTAAATTCGAAAAATAATGACATCCTTTCTAGTTTGCCTTTACATTTATCTCTTGAGAATATTCATACAATAATAGATGTCGCAGAAATATCTTCATTTATCAACAAAAATAAACTAATATTTGCCATTAGAATTCCTCTAGTTACTTTTGTAGATTATAATTTATATCACATATATGCTTTACCAACTCCACACGACATTCAAAATCCAAATACTTTTGCATTAATAAATCCATCCGCAAAATTTCTAGCTGTGACACAAGATAAATTAACATATTCCGCGTTACAAGACTTAAGTGAGTGCAAAGTTATAAATAATAATTACTATTTGTGTAAACTAGGAAATATACAAAATAGTGTTGGAAATCCTATTTGTGAAGTGAGTATTTTAACTGAACATGTGAAAGGAATACCAAAAACCTGTATTTATAAGATTATATTAGGTGAAATAGATTTATGGCAAAGACTTAATAACAATAGATGGATATATGTCCAATCAGATATATCTAAGATATCTATAACTTGTGATGGTAAAATGAATGACTATAATATTGTTGGGACAGGTATTTTAGACTTACCTAAATATTG
Organism: Parnassius smintheus behrii; assembly: GCA_036936625.1. Classification (NCBI taxonomy): domain Eukaryota; kingdom Metazoa; phylum Arthropoda; class Insecta; order Lepidoptera; family Papilionidae; genus Parnassius; species Parnassius smintheus. The sequence goes on from JAUPFT010000001.1 coordinate 20,944,625, forward strand.
TAAAGCTTATCATAAGCTACTACAGTTTGTTCCGTCTCAAGAATTCGAAATTAAATTCTATGTTCCTAATCCGAATTTCAATATTATAGAAGACGATTGTTGTTCTAAAGCTACTGTAAATCAAACATTACCATATTTAACTCCTATTAAACTATCTCATGTGAATCTTGATTCGTTACAATATGCTTCACATAAGTTAAATCAAAATGAAGCAGAACTGACTAAAATCGAAAATCAACCTTACCATATTAAGTACAGCCATTATTTTAGTATAATTACTACCCTAGTATCTGTCTCTGTATTTGGATATTTTTCTTGTAAATTGTATAAATGTCTCTGTCTTAATAATCGAAGAAACAGTACATCCTGTTGTATTAAAATTGTCAATACCTGTATGACTAAACCTCATACAAATATCCGAGCAAGGTCCAATATTGAAATGGCCGATACAAACTATGATACAGAAAGTACTGATTCTAATACACCAAGGCGAAACCTTGAGTTATTGTAAAACTTAAATGTACAATATAATTATCATTTTTTTATTGCATTAGTATTATATTCCATTAGTCTTAAGTTGAAAGTTCTCTCCTCAAATTTATAATTTCTATATCGTTACCTGGATTATACTCACATACTCTATTCCGTATGTTCCGTTTTAAAGGGGGGAGATGTTACATCCCTAATTTCACTGTCACATCACTATTTGTTGAAGTAAAATGCTGACTTGCAATTATTGCTGGTTCATTCAAATGCAATATTGAAAATCAGCAATAATTTTGCTATAAATACGCGAGACTTTCCTAAATTCAGTCAGTTGGTTGTTCTTCAGCTAAACTGCTCTCCAGCTACGGACCCGGTTCTTGCCTGCCGGCTGGTTATCAGTGAAAGCTAAGAATACACTCCGGGTCTACTCTGCCCTTCACTAGGGCTATCGCGTTGTTATAATCCAAGTCGCGTATAAGTTCATATAATAGTAGAAATTCTGTGTCCGAACTTGTGTAAAAATAAAATATTTAATTAATAAATAATTGTCAAAATTCAGTACTGTGTTTTTTTTTATAAGTGCTGAATAGGACAATCTAACAGTACGTATAGAAAGTGATCATATTAACCGGATGACCATATTACCCTCACGTACTCTATACACTTATAATATATAATTCGTACGTACGTATAGAAAGTGATCATATTAACCGGATGACCATATTACCCTCACGTACTCTATACACTTATAATATATAATTCGTACGTACGTATAGAAAGTGATCATATTAACCGGATGACCATATTACCCTCACGTACTCTATACACTTATAATATATAATTCGTACGTACGTATAGAAAGTGATCATATTAACCGGATGACCATATTACCCTCACGTACTCTATACACTTATAATATATAATTCGTACGTACGTATAGAAAGTGATCATATTAACCGGATGACCATATTACCCTCACGTACTCTATACACTTATAATATATAATTCGTACGTACGTATAGAAAGTGATCATATTAACCGGATGACCATATTACCCTCACGTACTCTATACACTTATAATATATAATTCGTACGTACGTATAGAAAGTGATCATATTAACCGGATGACCATATTACCCTCACGTACTCTATACACTTATAATATATAATTCGTACGTACGTATAGAAAGTGATCATATTAACCGGATGACCATATTACCCTCACGTACTCTATACACTTATAATATATAATTCGTACGTACGTATAGAAAGTGATCATATTAACCGGATGACCATATTACCCTCACGTACTCTATACACTTATAATATATAATTCGTACGTACGTATAGAAAGTGATCATATTAACCGGATGACCATATTACCCTCACGTACTCTATACACTTATAATATATAATTCTTACGTACATATCGTAGTGGCGGTGTAAGAATATCCATTATCCCATGCCATCCGGGGTTGTCGCAACTGGCTACAGAATTAAACAAACCAGGAGATGGATGACACTGTTTGCCTGATAACTAGAAAAAAATTGCCATCCCTACTGCCAAGCTTTGCGACTATGACAAACATCCCTATGAGGCTATTTAGGAGGGTTATTCTCAACGGAGGACGTTGGTAATCTGTAACGGTAACGAAAAATATTAAAATAAATAAATAATTTTTATTTCATTTCCAATTACATACAGGTAATGTTTACATACAGGGACAAATATGATTACAATTAAATAAAGTAACAATAAGTCTAAGAGATACAAGCAATAATAAAAATTAAAACTATATGTAGCTTAATAATGTAGAGTCTACAAAAGAATAATTGAAAAGTCAAGTTTATAATATTAGCTACCTGCCTGAACTAGGTTGAGTACCCGTGTTTCAGACCATCACTTACACTATGGGTTTAATAATGTAGGGTACAAGATAATTTAAATAATTAAACTATATTATATAATAAATAAAATAAACTAAATAACAATTATTTGTTACCTACAATTAATACAAAACTATTTTAGAATTTCTAACAACTTCTCTGTGTATTCGTAATTTAATTTATTCAGAAATTCCGTAACAATTATATTACATTTCTTATAACTTATACTCTGTATATCTTTAGTGACTTGATGAGCTTGTTATATAGAAATGGTCCTAAAAATATGTTAAATCTGTTCACAAATGTGTGTTTGTTTTGAAGGTTTACACAAACTAAGTCCATTCTTCTCCTGTCTTTGGATTTTAAGCTAAATGGAAGTTCGGTATGCAGTTTTAATATGATGTTCAAAATAAACAACTGATGTACAGTTAGTACACTACATGCAAAGTAAAGTTGATGTGTAGGAAACATGAAAGGGCGGAAAATGGCTACCTTTAGAACTGCTCTCTGAGCACGTTCTTGTGGAAGCAATATTGCTTAAGAACCATGGGCCCAATGGGTCAATAATTTGAATTTGGTTAATTGACTTTTCCTTTAAATATTTAAATTGAAGCGATTTTTTCTAACTGATCCAATAGATTTAATAACGCTATATGATTATAATATTACAATTCTACATTTCATGTATGTAATTAATGCGTAACATTAATATAATAGTATTAATTTGAGCAAAAAGCTAAAATAGATGTTAAGGAAGCGTTCGTAATATACGTACGCGAGATGTTAGCGCTCTCAGATACGAGGGCAATTTATCGCATGATTAGATTAAATCAATTTATCTGTGACAGTGAAATGGCCCTTTTCCTGCCACTTCGGAACCTGACATTATAGCTCGTTAACGTTAAGAATTCGACCGAAAACGCCGGATCTACATTGAGACCCATGAATGGCAGCGGGGATTTGCGATACGGAGTGCTCTATTGAAAAAAATTTCTAAGAAATGTACGTCCGGTCTCTTGGTAACACATAAATATCCAGTGCGATCTAGTGTAATGGTTGTTGAATCGTTTTTTGATTAGTTTAATGGTGATCATATCTGCCCGTACTATCAAATAGAGGTAAATAGTATGTAGTCATGGAAGTGATTAAATGATCTGTTAATTTCATATAAATAAAACTTAAGTAATATAAGTATAAGAGAGTGTAAGAGAGCCGTGGTAGCTCAGACGCTCAACGGTGAGCGCTCGCTGTAAATTTCACAGTACGCAAGTAACCTAGGTTCAATCCCCACTGGCATCAACGAAAGTATTCATAGCAATTTTAAGCGCTGATTTACCACATGCTCGGCGGTGAAGGTCAATTTGTGAAGAAACCTGTATATCTGAGAAATAAGAAAAAAATATTTCGATGGCATGTGAAGTTCGCCAACACGCATTGGGATAGCGCGGCGGACACTTGCGTGCCATAAAACCCTCTCAGAAAGGAGGGGAGGTTTGTGTCCAGCAAGGGGAAGTTTAAGGCTGTAACTTATACTTTTAAATTTAAAACTTAAGTTATAACTTACAGTCTACTAGATGGTAAGTGGGTGCTATGCCCTAGACACACCAACAACATCTATTCTCAATCACAAAGAAAAAAGCTGATAAGATTTGTCACTCTTGTAGATTGAGATGGAATGCCTGGTCACCAATATAAAGTTATCGTTTCTCGTCACTCGCCATACGAAACAAAGCAGCAAGCGGCACAGCAGTATCATGCTGGTGTTCTAATCAGTCCTGAGTCAGATGAAGCTGTAAGAGCCGCATCGGCTAACAGCGTATCTATGTCCTACCATCTGGATGACTGGTGGTCCAACACAGTGCGATTTAAAAGAAGTTTTCTTCCTCGCACAAATTCCTTGTGGAATTCGACTACCACCAGAGATTTTTCGGGACCAATACGACTTAGGGACCTTCAAGAAAGAGCCTAATCCTTTTTAAAAGGCCGGCAACGCATCTGCAATTCCCCTGGTGTTGCGGTTGTTTATGGGCGGCGATAATCACTTACCATCAGGTGAACCGTATACTCGTTTGCCCTCTATCTTATAACAAACAAAACACCAAATTCTCAGAAAGCAGCTGGTATTCTGTGCGAATGTGGTCCTTTTCTGATCGTAACGACTCATTTGTTCTGTTTTAAAGAAAAATAATTACGTTGCATCATGGTCATAACCTGAGTCTGACAAAGAAAGATAGACGGCACTTTGCGTAAATTTCAAGTGATGTTGAAATTATGCTCATCTTCTTACGCGCTAATGCACATATCTTTCTTTTTTATTTCCCGTTTTTGTTCACTGCTGGACTCATACACTCTACTATATACTTTATACATTTTATTCGAGGTAGAGTCACGCTGCAGCTATATTATGGTTGTACCACAATTGGGTCGGCGTGACCGGGGCGAGGCGACGCTCACACAGAATACCAGCGTGAAATAGCCGCTCAATGCATCTGTGTCTTGTATGGTGAGGGTAGAGAACCGGAGACCCTTTTTACTGGAAACAAGGCATTCTATTTAAATAATACTAGTTTTTACGGATATTAACGGTCACGGGGGGACCATGGGTGCTGTAAAGTGCTCGAAACGTCGGGTATTTAAAAAGTTAAATATACGCGATGAATTCCGTAAAAACTAATATTATTTAAATATGTAGTGTTCGCGTAAATATAAGAAATCACAAGGCATTCTATCTTAGTCCTCAGAGGTGGCAATGCATCTGCAATTTGATTCTTAATGCAGGACAAATGTTGATGTCTATGGGCCATAGCATCCACTTACCATCAGGAAGACTGTGTGCGCGTTTGTCACCAATTTTCTATAAAAAAACATATAACCAAATTGTTGGTTGCAAAAAATTTTAGTTGCATATGTGTACGTAACTAACGATAGCTTGAGCATGGTTTTTGCTTAGTATTTGGATCACTTGAAATGGGTGCAGCTTTATGTTTTTCTTCTTTGTTTGTCCAGGAGATATACCACGTAAAAATACTTATATACCTATATACTTTAAAAATGTAAGTGAAAAGTCATAAAACTTGACTTATATTTTAAAGGAAGTATTATACTAAGCTTAAGAATATTAGTTTATTGACGTATTCTTCATGTTATTGTTGTACGTATCATTATAGTTTAGACCTTACCTCCGCGAAGAAAGATTAGTTTTTTCTACACCTCCAAGGTGTTTTGTTTTCTTAGCAGGTAAAAGATTTGTTATTCATAGACAGACAATTAAATAGAATGAACCGCATTGTAAATATTGCCAGAAATAACTAAATTCCCTTTTTAAGGCTTATTAAAAAAGTTAATTTTTTGTAACAATTACATGTGGTTTATTGTAACATAGAGCCAGATACTTTTTTCTTTTTGGATGGTTTTAGAACACATACAGAGAGACGGACTGTTGTAGAGAACATATGCGTCGAGGAATTATAACCAGCTCCCCGAGGACTAGCTTACTGTGTAGAAAAGCGATCACCCATCTGAGCTGTGGTAGCTCAGATGGTTAACGCTCGCTGTAAATATAACAGAACGCGAGTAACCCGGGTTCGATCCTCGCCAGCACCAACGAAATTGTTAATTTCGATTTTAAGTGCTGATTTACCACGTGCTCGGCGGTGAAGGAAAACATCATGAGGAAAACTGCATGTCTGAGGAATAAGGAAAAAAATATTTCGAAGACATGTGAAGTTCGCCAACACGCATAGGGGCAGCGCGGCGGACACTTACTTGCCCTAAACCCTCTCAGAAATGAGGGAAGGTCTGTGCCCAGCAGTGAGACGTATATAGGCTGTAACTTTGTTTAGCTTTACTTTTATTGTAACGTAAAAATTGCGACAAATATTTTTCATGACATTTTTTTTCAATTTGCTAACGTGTGCTTGGGATATTATAAAAACTACATCATCGTCATAATTATCAAACCTTAAACAGTTTACTGGAGAGTTGGCTGGACGTGAGCCTTCCTTGTATAAGTATAGAATATCTGATGAATGAGACATGGTTCTACCGCATTTTGTCAGTAGTAATACTTGACGTTTTCCTTAGTAAAACTCTAAAAACCCTTACAAAACTCTAAACACCTTAACCACCACACGTCAACAAATTAATCATGTTAAGAACTGAATACATATATAATTTCAAAACGCACAGCTATACATACGATATAGATCACCAATGATCGCTGCTTGATTGAGCTAAGTATATCGTTTTGTTTTTTGGTTAAAGATAAATATAGATATATACGATGATTCATTCAATGTGCAGTTCTAATAAACCTGGCAATAAATTCAGTCATTCGAATCTTAATCTTCTTCAGTTAGTTTGTTTTATTGCTGTGAATAGCGCTTCGTAAATCGATTAATTAAGATTTGTCTGGTTATTTCAACGTTCTGAATCACCGGGATCTCAATTTATTATTCCTCTATTTCATTTTCAACGAATGCAATGTTATTTCAGTGATAAATCGTTTTCGTTATTGTCAACATTAACAATTCGTGATCGTGGAATCGTATTTTAGCGAATTTTTTGTCGTTTACGAGATTTTTTGAGGTTTTATGCATAGAAATTATTTTAATAGCATCGCGTCATCATCATCATCACAGATTTTCGTATTTTACACAATTAAATATTTACAAATGTGCTACAATGCTTACAAGAGTGCGATCACCTTTAACATGACAGTTGTAATTTATTTAAATGAATTCAGGATTCAGTACAAAGAATGTTAGTTGACTTGTTACTTTGTTATACTTTTAGACAATCTATGAATCAATGTAATATGTTGCAATACGTACGCCAAATTACCGTGGTAGGTTACTATTGATATATTTAGAAATATATTTAGAAATATGAAACAGTATATTTTCGTTAGAAATTCTAAATATATTCCGACAGCGGACTTACAAGAGAGAGAAGCAATAAGCCCGTGGATAAATTTTTCGTAGAAACAGAAAGTCGAATGAAGATGGAATAAAGGTTACTTTTTATGCTGCGACATAAATATCTCTATTGCAAAATGGAATCGATTATGATTCAAATAGAAAATTCTAGACGTTTCAAAGTTTTAATTACGGTTCGGTTGAACTTTAAAACTATTTTGAAAAGCGTGGATTTTTCTGTCGCTGGAGTTGACATGTCATTTTTCGGTACGGTTCGTGTGGCACGAGACGGCAATGGAGACCGCAGTTCCCAACTTTTTACTCTTATTGGGCACGCTATAAAAGTTTCGCTCTACCGCAGAAGCCATAATGGCGCTAGGGCTTAGAAAAGATAAAACTTTCAATCCCATTCTATGTTATTTCACTTTTTTTTGTAGATAGTCATACCTCAATGTGAATACTTTCATGTATATAATCAATGATACCCTTACTATAATTATTGTAGGGAATACGTTAATGATTATTATCATCTTTTGATTATATACTTAGGTATGCATATGATATTGGCTATATAAAATCAGTCTATCGTATTTTAGGAGTTTTACGTTTAAGAAAGTTTTAATATTTTAATGCTGTAAGAATGTTGGTGTTTATACAATAATAGCAAAATATCACGTATAACGTCAATCCATAACGATCATCATCCTAGCCCCTCTCGAGTCCATTGCTGGACAAAGGCCAATACCAGCGTAAAATAGCAGCTTAGTACTGCTGTGTCGTATGGTGAGTGTAGAGATCTGGAGATCATTTTTTACTGGAAACGAAGCATTACATCTTAGTCCTCAGGGGTGTCAACGTGTATACGTTTTTATTTTTAATCGATGATAAATGTAGATGTCTATGGGCCACAGCATACACTTCCCATCACGTGAACTGTGTACTTGTTTGTTACCCTTATTCTATAAAAAAATCTTCTAGGCCTCGGGCGCATTTTGCATGAGTGCTCTTTTCCGTTTTTAGTATTCGATCAGAATTATGTTGCGATGAGGAGGATTTCTGTATGGTGTTTTTATTATAAAACAGTGAAATATTTTGGCAGCGATTACGTTTAGTAATTTAAGTTGCTGGTGGCTACGTGGCACATGTTGCGGAGGGGGAGGGGAGGGGAGTTGCTAATGACTGTCATTGTTAAAAAAGTATTTTTTAACTTTTTCACTTTCTGCTATCGTCTTTGTAATATTGTATACGAGGGCGTTTGTGTTGTCGTAGATGCTATCCTTATTAGTCTTTACGTAATATTTAATCCTCGTGGAAGCATGTTTCCAATGATCAGTAGTTGGAATCTTGGATAGCTTCTTCATATCGTACATTTCAATTTTGATGAGATGCGTCGCTTGGTCTCCATCGTCAGAATTAGTAGAAATGTATGATACACCATCTCTAGCGGCTCGTGCTACGGTTGATGATAACAGCTTCCTCTTTTTTATTTTTGATTCAGCTTCAAAAAAATGATCAATCGATTGCGATTTTCTTTTTCCACCATCGCATGTGTTATTATTAATGACGATGTCATCACTCTCTTCTTGAGGGGAGAGTGGCGAGTAGTAATACTGTTTATATGTATTTTCATCGAAGCTCAATGATTTCTGCAACAACACAGTTATTATGTTAATATCAATTTGGTAACACTTAATCATAAAAGTTAAAAAAGCTAAAGTTACAACCTATTAAAGTCCACTGCTGAACATAGGCCTCCTCTCATTTCTGAGAGGGTTTTAGGGCTAGGAAATGTTCGCTGCGATACCTCAATGCGTGTTGGCAAACTTCACATGCCTTCGAAATTATCTCAGACATGCATTCCTCACGATGTTTTCCTTCACCGCTGAGCACGTGGTAAATTAACACTTAAAATTGTAATTAACAATTTAATTGGTGCCGGCGGGGATCGAACCCGGGTCGCGTACTGTGAATTTTACATTTTGCGCTAACCATCTGAGCTACCACGGCTTAACCATATACACACATACTATTTAAATATAATTTGTTAACACTAAATCATACACACGTAAGAAAATAACAGAAAGAAAAGTAAGTTTGTCAATAGAATAAACACTTACATCCATGGCCTTTGATGCGTTGAAGTAACACAAACGTAGTATTGATAGATCCACTGCGGTCAAACGACCATACACTAACTCCATGACTGCAGTTGCTTGGTCTTATATAGTACCAGTGAGTAATAATTCTAATCTAAAGAATTTCTGCAGTAGAATTGATAGTATCTTTATGCGTCAACAAGCTTACCTTACATTCTGTTGCTTATCTCTACATTCCTACGTCCTTCCTGTCGTGTCTTGTTCAGTGTATTGGTGACTCAAATACGATTTGTATAACACAAAGAATGTAATTTAATATTTAGATATCACTATAATTGATCATTCCTATATTAGTCATTGAGTAGATTGGTACTGTAATAATCTACTAATAGCAATAATATTATGGATACACTAGATGTACAACAACATCTGAAAAAGATTCACCCCACTCTAGAAAATAATGTTTATGCTGCCAATAAACTACCCATGTACACCCACGTACCAACGTATATAATATGCAATTTGGATACAGATGATAAACCAGGGTCACATTGGGTAGCTTTATATATCGATACGAATGACGTCGGTCAATATTTTGATTCATTCGGACGGGCACCTGTACGATATCATCTAGAGTTTTTTAAAAGAAATTGTAAAAGATGGAACTGGAATGTTGATAGGATTCAGAATGAGTGGACTTCAGTTTGTGGCGAATATTGCTTAATGTATTTGCTATATAAGTTTCAGGGATGTTCAATGCATAGTTTTACGAGAATATTTACAGGGAACACATTGTACAACGATATTTTAGTGGATGAGATGTTTCGCTCCTATTTTATAGATAATAAGTAAGATTTTGTATTTTATAAATAAAAATTTTAACAAAATTGGGTAATGTGTTTTATTAATGAGTCAGATTAGTGTAGATAGGAACAAAGGAGTATATAACAATATCACCACGCTGAGGAAGAATAGATAATGACGGTATTGAATGAACAATAGATAAGTAGATAAGAACAATGGAGCGCTAATGACGGTGGAGGCTCGAAGCGGATATCAATTAGATAAGAGTTAATTGAACTGCACATCTCCGGAACCGTGCATCCTACGCAAAAATGGACCGCAGATTCGTGATCAGAGCATGCCAAAACCTTTTTTTTTTTAGGATCGTGAGTCGACGAACGTCGTACTTGTGACTCAGTGCGCCAGAACTGGTACAACCTTTCTACAAGTGCGCCAGAACTGGTACAACGTAACTACTGACAACTATGGCCATATTGTTCCTATGATGTAATTTATGGCGTAGGCCTATGTTCAGCAGTGGAACTTGATAGGCTGTGATTAATAAATGAATGTGTTACTTTTCATATGTAATAGTATAGGTTAAAAATTAAAAAAAAATCACTGTGTAACTAACGTGTTTGTTTTAGCTACCAAGTACCGATGTAAGTTTATTTTTTTGTTTAATGTTTTCATAAGTTACGGAATAATATTCTGTGATGATGACACTATCTGTATATAAAATTCAAAGGGTCTGTAACACTAATATCTGAACCATCATAGATTGGTAATTATTAAGTAATTACTTAAAAATTGTGATGAGCACTGCACGCGTGCATTCTGGGTCCAATTTTTAACCAAAAATAACATTTTAGTCAAATAATTTTTTTTTAATTTCTTTAACTTTATTTGATTATCGTTATTTCGTATCAAAGTTTTATTCAATAAATGTTATGACCGTTCCTTCTGACTTTGCAACGCTTCGATATTGGGTGATCAGCATGCAGCTTTCGAGGAGACCTCAATAGAAGGCCACTGAGGAGGATTTCTATCGACAAGTAACGTTACGAGCAGAATGTTCAATACGCGCTACGGATATTTTTTAACATGAAGGTTATTGACATCCATCGGTATATAGTATGGTTAGAATAACAAATGCAATAAAATTTTGAATTAATTGAGTATAATTCACAAAGGTTTACATTTTAAAGTGGCTAAGTGGGAGAAAGAAAAGCGTGTTTCATGTATTTTGGCTGATACACTAACTCAATAAGTCGGCTATGTTGCGTTTGATGAATTTCTAAATTCGAAAAACTGATTAGTTGCAAAAAGGTCTCAGAGGATAGTTATACATTATTAAACATTTATTACACTCCAAAGTGTGGATGTTCAATTTGGCTGTTTTGAAATCGTCGACTGCTCCTTCATCGGACTGGAAACTTTGACCTTTGATTTTTCTTAATTTTAGGAAATGTAAAAAAACCGTTAGGGCTTAGGTCAAGACTATGGAGGATGGTCAAGAATTTATGCGTTTTCCTGCTTCAAATACTCGTCTCGTTTGACCAGCGCTGTGTGAGCCTGCGTTGTCATGGTGTGGGATGATGCGTCGCTTTGGGTTAGATTTCCGAAGTTCGGCAATGACTTGTGGTAAACAAACTGTGGTATACCACTCTACATTAACCGTTCTACGATCTTTAAGCACAATCGTCGCAACATGGCTAGTTTTCGCAATGAACATGGCCACCATCTTCTTTAAAGTGCTTCGAGAGCGAACAACATTAGTCGGCTTGACCCAGATTGTAGATTTTTGTTGAAGATCCGGATCGTAGGCATAGATCCAAGATTCGTTACTACTGATAATGTCGTAGAAGTGTTTTGACTCTCCTCGGTTGAATCTCTGAAGAGTTTTCTTACACCATCTGACGCGGGTCGCCTTATGATTGTCGGAAAGCAAATGCGGAATCCAAAGGCAAATGAGCTTTCTCACACCAAGCGCTTCATGCAAGATCTTCTGAATGGTGGTCCCTGAGATGACTAATAATGCCACTATCTGTCGTTATGTCACATGACGATCCTCGAGAATTAGTTTTCTCACAGCAACGTCATCTTCAGTGAAGGCGGATTTTGGACGTCCTTCGCGAGATTTGTCACTAAGATTGGTATGTTCACGCTGGAATTTTAAATACAAGCGTTCAACAGTCCTCAGACATGGGGCTTCGTCGTGGAACACAGAAGTTAGCTCTTATAAACACTGAAGCCGTGTTAGACCTCTTCGAAAGTTGTAGAAAATTATTGCACGGGTATTTTCCTTGGTAAGATTCATTTTCATACGTGACCTGACAGATTCAAAACGACTCTGTGACCAAACAATAGCATTAACCCTCATACTTTCAATAGTTTTAAGATTCTGTCTTTAAACATATTTGAATATTGAACAGTTCGAAATTGAAAATCGTCGGCAAATGTGTAAACGACAGAACTTAAAAGGCATGCTACTAGTAATATATAAGTCAATGGTAATTACCAATGATTTCGAAAGGAAGGATAGGCCCATCAAATTATTTTACTCATAACTTTTTTGTACAATAAAAAACCGGCCAAGAGCGTGTCGGGCCACGCTCAGTGTAGGGTTCCGTAGTTTCCCGTCTGTAACAATAAGTGTTCCCACTTATGAGTTTGTACAAAAACTGTTGTTTCCATCCAAGTTCAAAATGATTTTCCTAGAAAGTCCTTATAAAGTTCTACTTTTCAGATTTTTTTCATATTTTCTAAACTTATGGTTCAAAAGTTAGAGGGGTGAGGGGACACATTGTTTTTTAATTTTGGAGCGATTATTTACGAAATTATAGACATTATCAAAAATGATTTTAGTAAACCCCTATTCATTTTTAAATACCTTTCCAACAATATATCACACGTTAGGGTTGAAATTAAAAAAAATTACTTCCCATTTTCCATATAGGGGGCTACCCTAATAAAACATTTTTTTCGAATTTTTATTTTACCACTTTGTCGGCGTGATTAATACACATATTGGTACCAAATTTCAGCTTTCTAGTGCTAACGGTCACAGAGATTAAGCGAGGACGGACAGACGGACAGACAGACATGGCGAAACTATAAGGGTTCCTAGTTGACTACGGAACCCTAAAAAGTAGCGCATATGTCATAATACAAATGTCATATCAAAACACGACGTAACCAGGTCAGATTTTGTAGTACCTATAATTATACCATTATTTCATAGTTTGTAGTACATAGTATCGTAATAATAGTAGGGGAAAGTACCGTAATTTTACCTAAAGGTCGACTTGTATTATTATTGGGTCCTTTTACATGTTAATATTAACCCTACGATATCGAGAATTTCTGTATTGTACACGAGTACCGCGTTTTTTTTAATAAAATTAGAATTAGCTCCCTTTCTGGTTAATCGATGCTCGATCGATACTTTTCTTTTGTACTCTTTTCGTTTTAACCTTATTCAATATAAAATATATTGGGTACCAATATTCAAAATTTAACTTACACTAAGTTCTTTAGATAAAATTTTAACAGAAATATAAATAAAACCGTCAAGAAACGAAACGTATAGATAAAACTAGATGCGTGACGCCAAAATCCCGGCACATGGGAAAAAAGAAACATGAAACCTGAAACGTGATATATTTTTTTTAAATAGTATAATTTTATTTTCCATGTGTAATAATTTTGAGGGTCTGAATCCAACCCTGGCCTAATCTTGGTGACGTAACTAAACTAACTGTAAAATAAAACTTTATAAATGCGTTTACATAATAATTTAATTGTAACAAAATTAATATAAGGTTATTTACCGATGGTACGCTATCCCATGTTTCTCTTGTCTTTATATCGTAATTTTTGCATTCTTTTACCACGCAACTAGACATATTTGTGACAGGCAAATCTGTCCTGCGCGCGCACCACACATGCACACACTCGACCGATTCACGTTGGCCCTAAACTGTAATTTTAGGGCCAACGCATTGGTCCATTTAAGTTGTTCGGTCGGCCCGGTCCTTACGCTAGTAATATATGAGTCAATGGTAATTACTGGCTGTGCGGCATCTTATCTTAGTTCTCAAGGGTGAAAATGCATACGAAGCCTTCTGAATTTTCTTGCAGACATCTGCAATATGGGGTGCACTTAACATCAAATATGCTGTAACTTTGATTGTCACTTCAATTTTATCAAAATGATTATTAATCTGGAATTGATTCGATTTGGCTTTATAACACTCAAAAACACATCTGTTTAGCTGTAAATATTGTTCACCATCTGGTCGATCTGCAACTAATTTATTAGGTACTAAAAAGTATAGGAATATAACTGTAAATCTTGATTTAACATACTTACACAGAAACTCCCTTTATTTATGTAAAAAAGTGATATACACTCTGTAAACACTATGTACAAACACAAGCTAGTGAAGTCCCAGAAAATATACAAGGTCTCTTTATTATCAAGTTTAAATACATAATTGAAAAAAAAACTCTATAAAAAACGGTTATTATAATATAAATGAATACATGGTCGACAGTAACCCTTCCAAGCTGATTCTAAAAGAAATTTTGTAAATAGTTTGTAATTATGGATATAGTAAAATTTATTTAAAATAATTCCCATTGGGTTTCTTTCTGGTTCTTACCAAGACAGAGGATTTTTCCGAACCAGTAGTAAAGTAAAAAATTACTTTCAATAAGAATTACATGAGATCTATATTGCATAAAAATATTCCATTCTATTCGATTCTAACAAGCTTATTGTTGGGTAATGTGTGCAATCCGCACTCTCTCCTTTATCATTTAGTATTGTAACTAAAAGACGTAAGGGTTGACCTATCGGAGAAGGACAACACTTGCAAAGAATACCAGCGTAAAATAGCAGTATAATGTGGCTGTGTTTCATACTGTGAGTTCCTGCACCGGACCTATTAACAGATAAAACGGCATTCCATCCTTATCAATATATCTGTGTTTTGATTCTTAAGATGTAGATATCTATAAGCCGCTGCACCTCTTATCATTAGGTGGACTGTATGCTTCCTTGTCACCCTTCACACACTATCACTATCATATCATCCCTCCACAAGTCCACTGTCGAACATAGGCTTCCCCAATTCTTACCACAAAGGCATCATCATCCTTTTCCTACGATTGTCGTCATCACTACGATAATAAAATATGTGCATTTATTCTGCATTTCCAAAATTCACTTCACTTTAATATTCTAATGGCACATTAGAGTATACATTAGATATTGGTGGCGTTGACTCGTATTTTTCTTTATTTGCTACAAATGTAACTAGTCTGCGGATGTGACCCATCCATCACTATTATCCTATGTAATGGAGGTGACTCAACATATTCTTGTTAAGTTCTCTGTTTGAAAGCGATGTATTTTGTGGGTTTGACGTTACATTATTGATAGGTATTAGTTTATTTCTTTGAAAAAAGTTAATATTTCTTACTTTAGGATTTTCTCCTGTATCGTGGAGACGTTTTACTTACACAAATTGTATCCACATCCAAAATATCCAGGCTGAATAATTATTTGTAGGCAAAACAAACAGTATTTCTGTGCAGGAATGAAATTCGCGGCCCCATAGTGTCCGAACGCTTAGCCAATGTGGTAACGGCTCATCCTGTAAAAGGATTAAAACAGTTTTTGCTTTGATTATATGCTATTTATTGTAAATAAAAAATTAATAACGGGCAATAAGCCATGCTTATGTTCTAAAAGCGCTTGCTGTAAATTTTATAGTATACAAGCAAAACAACATCAATTACACTGTTACCGCAAAAATTTTTTTCACGTGCCTGGACATAGGACACAAATAGCATAGATATCCTATCTATATCCTAGGACAGATGTCCTATCTTTGTCTTAGGACGGATCTCCTATCTATGTCTATGTATGAATAAAGTGTTGCGAGGATATGTGAACTTAGCCAACACGCACTGGAGATGCGCGCCGAACCGACTGCTTCATAACCCTTTGGGAAATAAGGGAAGGCCTGTGATTAGATATGTGCCGTATTTCAGTTGTAACCTTATAACTTTGAAAAAATTATTTATCTGTACTTATAATAAAATTGTAAATTGGCGATGAAAAATATTGTATATTTTTTGGACAAAAATGATTGAGAGGTACTAAAAATAAGTAATTAATATTTTTCTATCATCGAAATTATAATGCAAAGTAGACATGATGTTATCGTTTTATTAAATTATAATTAAACATTTATTTACCGCTGTAGATTGCCTCAATTGCCAAGGTTGCCACCCTTGGCGGGCGGGCTGCCAACCATAGTGTTCTATTTTCTAGTTGTTAATAGAAAGACGTTTCTGCACATCTCCTCGGGTATGGGGTATGACGGTATGGGGTAGTGCATATTGCTACATCGCTATTACACGGTAGTAAAGCATACGATGTAATGTTAATACTATAATATCCAAAGAATACAGTATAGTTTCGCAAAAAATATGGTTAGTATTGAATTTGAATATTAAAAAAAAATGTGTAGGTGTTCACGCAACCGAAACCATTCCACAGGGCTACGTGCTCCCCCCGAACGGGTTCCCGCCTTGTCGTGGCGGGGGGGCTTAGTAGCCATGGCTTGGTCTCCCACGGTGAACAAAGAGGAACCCACTTGTCTGGCCCGAGGTGAAGGGCCGGCCTGAGGTGGCCACTCCGAGTGGGCTTGGGGAGCCCACTTTGGATGTGTGCTGGTGGACTGCAGCGGGTGGGGACTCGCGCACCCTCTACCGCTGCAGCCGAGGTGGAGTCGCGGAGGAAGAGGAGTGTTGGTATGGCGATGCGCCACTCGCCCTATCCTTCGCGACTCAAACGGGGCCGCACCGTTGATGCGGTGGTGGTGGGGCTGCAGGGGGAGAGGATTGTCGCAATAGCGAGGCGCCGCTTTCCCTACCCTCCGCAGCCGAATCTTGGTTGGCGGCGGAGCCATAGACCAGATCCGCCGCTGGGGTCGGGAAGGCTGGTGCTTCTGGGTGCTCGTTTTTCCTGGCCCCGCGGCCTTTGTGCATCGGACGCGGGGCGTCTGTTGCACAGACGTAATTGAAGGCCGTGGAGGAAGGCGCGCCATGTGTTCTGGTGCGCCTTACCTGGGAAGGAGAACGGGGAGGAATTTTCCTCTCCCGAGGAGGTGCTGCCATGGGGCGGCAGGTGCTGGTAGGGCCGCGGATGTGTGCGAAAGCGTTCCCGTAGCCCTGCCAATATAGACAAAGGTGGAACACCATGGGGTTTTAGTCGGTGCGAGTCCGACATAACCCGTCCTTGCCCCCGCGAGGCGGGTATGCGTAGGCATTTCCCCATGTACAAAAAAAAAAAAAGAAAAGGGCTACGTGCTATCGCCAACGCTGTTTCTTCTGCATATCAATGATATGTTGTAAACCCATTAACATTAGTACAAGTAACATTCATTGCTATGCAGATGACAGCACTGGTGATGCTCTTTACACCGGTCGAGCCAATATTTCTCGGGAAAACGTCTCCGAGTGCTGGAACAAACTTGTGTCTGAAGTCGTGTCTTTGCTGAACAGAGTATCGGATTGGGGGCGACTAACTCTAGTCCATTTTACCCCCCAGAGGACACAAGTTTGCGCGTTAACCGCTAAAAAGAACCCCTTTGTCGTATCCCCTCAGTTTCAAGGCACTCTCCTTATTGCCTCAGCCAGTATCGGAATCCTCGGCGTCGACATATCAAGTGACGTGCAGTTTCGTGGTCACTTGGAAGGGAAGGCCAAATTGGCCTCTAAAAAGCTTGGCGTGCTCAGCAGAGCGGGACAGTATTTCATGCCGGCACACCGCCTGCAACTTTACAAGGCGCAGGTTCGGCCGCATATGGAATACTGTTTCCATCTCTGGGCTGGGGCTCCCCAGTACCAGCTCCTTCCACTTGACCGCATCCAGCGCAGAGCGGCTCGAATCGTCGACGACCGAGTGCTTTCTGATCGGCTCGATTCACTGGCGCTGCGAAGAGATGTTGCATCCCTTTGCATTTTCTTTCGCATATACCATGGAGAGTGCTCTGAGCAATTGTTCGGATTATTCCCAGCCGCCAAATTTCGTGAACGCACTACGCGGCAAACGTCCCGATACCATCCACACCATCTGGATGCTTTGCGGTCCACCACTGTACGTTTCAAAAGGGGTTTTCTTCCGCGTACAACCTCTCTGTGGAATAGTTTACCACTGGCGATTTTTCCGGACCGATACGACCTGGGGACCTTCAAGAAAAGAGCTTACTCCTTTCTAAAGGGCCGGCAACGCACCTGCAATTTCCCTGGTGATGCGGGTGATCATGTGCGGCGGTGATGAGCCGCATGCTCGTTTGCCCCCTCTTCTATAAAAAAATGTCTTTCTTTATTTTACGTATTTTTCAAGCTTGCTTATCGGATAGTATGTGTATAGCAAATGTTTAAAAAATTAATTTGCAGTCGTAAGCGGTATTATTTAAAATATTTTATTGTTATCGTTTTTAATAAAAAGGTTTACAATTTTATATGTTTATTTGTATTCACGTCTCTTTACGAGACTAAACGAGCATAATTGTATAATTTACAAAGTTTATTGTAACATAAACGAAACTGCTTATAAAGTGCTCTATTAAGGCACCGTTTAAAATAAATAATTTGAGTTTACGATTTACCGCTTTGTATTAACTTGGCTCTAGTTGTTTTGAGGAAATTTCTATCACGGCGTTTAATCTAATTCAGGGTTGTTCACAGAAATGCAGTGGGTTAAATTTTATATTTTTTTGTAAAATTTAACGTTTTATATTGAGTTGAACGTACCATTTATTATTCTTGTCTTGGGACTTACAGGGTCCAAGTTCATGAGGGACTTATAAATAAAAAATTTGTTGGCTCTACAGGCCATCCCTGAACTTCCCGCTAATTTCAAATGCAAAGCGCTCCAAATTTTACCAAATTATGTTGCGAAATCTCGAAGTTATGTAAAAAAAAAACGTTTTTTTTAAGTTCTTTCTCATTCGATATCTCACAAACGAATGAACCGACTTTTATTTTCCAACGACATTTTTTGAACTTAAGAGCTGATTAGTTTTTGAAATCGATCGGTAAAGCCGTTTAAATGTTTTTCCAAAAAACAGTTTTTCAAAATTTTTATTTTTGAGATATCTCAAAATCTACTCTTCCGAATCATTCAATTCATATTATCATCAAATCTATTCCACATTGAGATCTTTAGAACGCTGCAAACCGCAGCTCAATCGATCAAGATGTTCAAAAGTTATGAAAGGTTTACATACTTACACACACACACACACACACACACACACACACACACACACACACACATACATACATCCGTACAGACGTCCACGTGAAATTAGTTGAAATAGCTTCCTGGGGTCTCAAAACATCGAGATCTAATGAAAACTCAATTTTCGAAAATCGGGGTGAAACCAATAATTTCCCCATTTTTGAAAATTTTCAATTTTCTTAGCGGGAATTTAAAAAAATGGGCGAACTTTCTTTACCTAGCACGTCGTAAAAGGCGAGTAACGGGTATTTGATTTGTGATCGTGTAGGCGTAGAGGCGGCGATGTAGGATGGTCTAGCCACGTATAACTTTTTGTACAATTTCCCATTTACACTCATATTTACTGGCTAAACTTGGTGCAAGTAGTTCGCTGCTCTTTAGATTCTATCTACCCCCACGGGAATAACAGGCGAGACGCTATGTTATAATATGATATAATGTTATTGAGACCTAATTTAGGTGGCAGTGTTAACAGAGACCAGCTACCTTCGTAGGGCAGGATTATAGTGCGTGTGTGAAAGCTCAATTTACACTTTTTATTCCCTCACTCTCATAGTGCGTTTATCCATCGTCTGTTACTAGGTGTGAGGAGTACTTTCTGCCGAGGAGTTCATCTGGGAAGGCACCATGTTTTTACCTACTTGTGCCGACAAATATATTTTTTTGTAGTAAAGGGTGACAAACGAGCACACAGTCCACCTGCTGGTAAGTGGTTGCTGTTGCCCGCAGACATCTACATTTATCCTCGATTACGAATCAAAATGCAGATGCGTTGTCACCCGTGATGACTAAGATGGAATGTAGTGCAGTAAAAAGGGTCTCCGGTTAGTAAAAAGGGTCTCCGAATCGTCAAAATTTATTATATAACCGTAGACCCTACGGTTATATAATAAAAAATTAAATAATAAATAGCAGTAATTTAACTAATGAGTTCCGACCTGAAGGGTTTAAAGATCGAGTATAATTACCAGGACTACCTAGTTGGTCTACTGGTTGTAGTATTTTGACTGCAGATCATGAGGTCTTGCCGGTGGTCGAGCCGAAAAATGAATTATTGAGTTTTTCCGTCAAGATATTAAAATATCCTCTTATATTTAATTTTATATACTTACCCAAACAATAAAAACTTAACATTGAAAATATATCCCTTCGAATTCAATTGCAAATAAAATAAAATGGCATCTTCGGTTCAACACAAAGATAATCCTATCACCTGATAGCCCGCATTGCAGCACTGTGCCGCATCGCTGGTGTCGTTTGTCACAATGTACTCATATTGTTTAAAAAGAAAAATATATAACAATGTCGAAAGCTTTAAATAACGTTAATGTTTTAAATATAAGCCTAAACTATGTAAACTAAGATGGCCTTATTTATAAATTTTAATTATCGCTTACTTAAGTTAATGTATTAATATAATTATCTCCAAAACTGTTTCTTTTATTGTCATTTAGTAAAATGAAGAGCAACTTTAAGCGTTTCTTAAATTGGATTCAATTATAACGTGTAAGACACATAGTTAACAAAAATTAAATGCAATTTACTCAAATGCTACATGTATATAAGAGCACTCATAATGGATTTTATTTGTATAATTGGAGAAAACAAGTATTATTTAATGAACTCTAACGATAGTACTCTGAAATTATCTTTTGAAACGACCAAATTAAAGCACGAACTTTCTATATTAAAATTTTCACAATTATAACAATTTCAATCTCTGCTTAAAAAGTAATTGAGGTGGTAGAGAATAATGATTGGTTCATTAAAGGCCGAGAATTTTCTCTAAATTGTTAAGAGAATACAGTTACCTTATACTATCACGAGGCTGACGTAAGATGCGACGGAGGGGAATGAATCATCATCAGGATATGAGCAGTAGCATCATCATAAGTACTCAAAGTAATAAAAAGCTGCGAATACTAACCCGACTGCCACGCGTGGCAACTATGGTGGCCAACCCTATGAAGCAATTTGTGTGGGAGGCCGATGTTCATCAGTGGACTTGTGAAGGGCTGTAATGGTGATGATGAATGTAATGAAATAATAAAGTGTACGGTCGATCTCTATTTTAATTAACTAAATGGATTTGCACTTAGCTTTAATAGACTAGAACTAAACGAATCTAGCGTTTACGCTAGATTCGTTTAGTAGAAACTACCTTTTAACATAGACTGGGGGAGAATATTGTTATTTAAGAAGAGGATTAGGTTTAGGTTTGAATATAAAACTGTTTTCCTATCTTTTACATTATACCTTATTAAATGAAAAGAAAATTGAGTAACTCTGAAAGATATGTTTGTGAAGATGTATTTCTGTTGTTTTTAAACTTATACTTAACCTATTAGCTATGTAGTGGTGGTGTAGAGGGGCAGAACCATCTTCCTGATGATAATATCGGATTTTTATATGCTGTAATGGAATGAAGTTATACTTCAACAGAAATACGATTTAGATAAATATATCGTATAGGTACCTATGTTGTGTAAAGTTACAGCCTATATACGTCCCACTGCTGGGCACAGGCCTCCCCTAATTTCTGAGAGGGTTTTAGGGCAAGGAAGTGTCTGCCGCGCTGCACCAATGCGTGTTGGCGAACTTCACATGTCTTTGAAATACTTTTTTTCTCTCATTCCTCAGACATACAGGTTTCCTCACGATGTTTTCCTTCACCGCCGAGCACGTGGTAAATTAGCACTTAAAATTACAATTAACAGTTTCATTGATGCTGGCGGGGATCGAACCCGGGTTACTCGCGTTCTGTTATATTTACTGCGAGCGTTAACCATCTGAGCTGTTGTAAAAAGTTATAGCATATATACCTAAGTCCCACAGTTGGATCTTCTCAGCTCTTCTTATTTCTTAGAGAGCTAACAATAAAATGCGCCGCGCTCCTTTATGTTAGTGTTTGTTGGCGGACTTCGCATATTTTTTTTCGAACACGCTCCAGATTTTGTGATTTTCCTTTTCGGCATTTTGTCATTATAGTCAATTGTGAAAATGAGTTATTTTGGTTATTTTGGTCTCTACTATCGGACCAAAGCAGCTATGTGGCAGGCATCGTCTCTAAAAAACATGTACTGTTTAAATTCATACGTGGTAAAGCCACGCTGCAGCAATATTATGGTTGTTGCACGAATTGGTCGGCAGCACCGGGGAAGGACCGCGCTATCACGGAATACCAGCGTAAAACAGCAACTTGATGCCGTTATGTTTCGTATGGTGGGTGTGGAGAACCGGCGATCCGTTTTACTGGAATTGAGGCATTCCATCTTAGTCCTCATGGGTGACACATCTGCATTTTGATTCTTAATCGAGGATAAATATAGATGTCTATGGGCCACAGTATCTACTTACCATCAGGTGGACTGTGTGCTCGTTTGTCAGAGCTACACTACATCTATGCTAGCTATACATAGCTGCAGTAAGAATGGGTTGGCTCGACCGTGTAAAAACCAACTCTCACAGTACACCAGCTTGAAACAGCTGAATAAAGCTGCTGTGTTATTGTGGTGTGTGTAGAGAATCGGAGACCCTTTTACCGGTACCCTTTTACTGGTAACGAGGCATTCCATCTTAGTACTGTAGTGCATTTTGAATCTTAATCGACGATGGATGTAGGTTGTCGGTGTTTACTCGTATGTTTCATAGCATGCACTTACCATTAAGTGGGTTGTATGCGGTTTGTCACCCTTATACTGTAAAAAATATCTCATTTGATCAAGCTGTTCAGAACTTTCATGGTTATTAAGGACTCATCAATAATTATTTGTTAATTTATTTCGACTACAAAATACTTTACACTTTACATTTACATAAAAAAAGATCAGATAGTCCCAATAAATCTACATTAACGAACTATATCTAAGTAACATTGTGAACAACAGTTGTTGGTCGACAATTTTACTGCAAAATCTGTTTGAAAGGAGACGGTCCGAAATTGTATGCAGCGTAGGCCTAGTTTTGTACAAGTGGGGAAATAAATTAAAATAATATATTATACCACTTTTGGTCATTCAACTCCACAAATTTGCCTTTATTTCAGTGATATTAATATTTTATTTCTACCAAAAACTGCATCACTATTGGCTAATTGATGGTCGTTTTGACGTTAGCTGTCAACTGTCATGAGGTTATTAATCAATTTATTGACAGATATTGGAATTCTGAAATTCTGTGTTATTCTTATCACTGTTAGCCTATCAATAATATATATATATATATATATATATATATATATATATATATATATATATATATATATATATATATATATATTATAGATACAATTGCTAAAATGTCTCGAAACTTGGGGATGTGCTATTTTGGTCTTGGGGCAAGTAACGTAATTGTTAATATTTCCACATCAAATAAAATTTCATATAAAATATCATACTACCTACATAATTTCATGACCCAAGTCACTTGTCAGACATAATATTTGACATATAATTTTATGACTGGAAGGGCGTCATCTTGTAAAATCATCAAAAATTGGGATTGCATTTTTATTTTTAGCAAGTTATTTAGTTCGATTTATTCTCTTATTTTATTTTAATAAAATCCCTGAATTCTTCGCTTTTTATGGTATAGTGTACATATACTGGGCCTGAAGTGGACCGTCTTCTTTATGTTAAAAAGTTTAGAATAAATACTTATTACACATGTTTGTGGAACGAATGAATGAAACCGATGATGTATAAATAGTTGTAAAGAATGTGAGGAATATTATACATGAATATATTTATGACTCTTATCGTCATCAGCTTGTAATGAATTGTTTGTGATAACCTTCACAAGCTCAAGGTTTAAAATAAATTCACCTCATTCAACATCCTCATGAATTTTAACATAAAATTTATGTTTTTCGCATCCAAACACCTAAGTGTCGCCCAAACACGGTCCATAAATGTCCGTAAAGAACCGAAACGTGTCAGGAATGTAATGAAGAAATGGCGCGATGAACGTCCGGTTGCTTGTCCGTCCACTTGGCTTAGGCAGGAGCGAATTACTTTGTATTATTCTCTCCCAATCCCTAGAATTGTCTTGTTAGAGGCTATTCATTTAATACTTGTGACATCTGAGGGAAGAAGGAGTGCCAAAAAAACCAGCAGTTCATGGGATCTTAGTCGTGAGTGTCGTAAGCAAAAGCTGAGTCACCTCCGATTACTTAAATATAATTAAGATATATGTACTTAGTTTATATTACCAGTAGGCGAGGTATGGGGCGGCCCCATAATGGATGGAGCGACGACCTGGTAAAACGTGCAAGTCAATAGACGCAGGTGGCTCAGGACCATGCTTTGTGGCATTCTTTAGAGGAGGCACAAACCCGCCTAAAATCATAAAACCTATAGATTGTGTCACAAGGTCTCATAAACAATAAATTAGTAAGAAACATTTGTGTACTGTAACGTGGTAAATCGAAAATAAATGATGAATTTTTAAATTACTTTAGTCTGTAACGACAATTTTTTAAGTTCTTACAATAATTTCAATAAATTTTAAGTTTGTTAACACATTAAAATCGAAACCAGAAAACCTCCCATAAGCTTAGGACGCATCGCAAGTATGTTCGTACAATTTATGTTCGTACATAGGCATTCGGTATAAATTATTTTTGATATTCTCATAATATAGAACACTTATAAATCTATTTCATTGTTAACTTGGAATAACGTTGGATTCAGTGCGCTATTATTCAAGAAAACGTCGTCGAGAATCAGTCCATGAAAGTCATATTACAATTTCACATTGTCCCTCATCACCTTTGAACGGACACGACGAGATCGGCTCAGATACGTCTTATATCAACACGTGTCAGTTTTATAAATGACTTTCGTCCCTCACTTTGATAGCCGCCGCAGCCGTGGGACAGAGGCGACGGACATCGCCCAAACCGGTCTATGCCACCGGCTCTGATTGATATTGATAGAGTAAAACTGGCGTACACTGGCGACCCAGCTCGCCATTGCTCGAGTTATATCTGATAGCAATCAAAATCACCTTAGGACGTAGGAATATTTTACAATGCATAGCATTTATTTTATATATATATATATATATATATATATATATATATATATATATATATATATAATATGTATATACGCAATATGTAACGTAATTAACGCACACCCTCAGGCACCCCAATTAGTATATTATGTTATAATCACAATATATACACTGAATTTTTAGTTAAATATTTTTATGCAATGATTATTTTATTTATCAAATTAGTTAAACTAATTCCGGAAGAATGGTCATGGTGAAAAAAATGGTGGTCACAGTACAAATCCACAAACGCAAAGACTTTAACGTGCTTGAAATAAAGTTCATTTTTCTTTATTTTTAAAGATTTGACTGGTGACATGTTATAATAATGATGATGAAACGCTTTTCCTATTATATATATACATGAAATGTGTTTCCCTTAAAACAGATTTTTGTTTAGGTAGTCTAAAGTACAGGTCTTTTGTTGAAGTATGGGTGAGAAACGAATTCCGTCCACGTTATACTTAGAGGATGCTGAAGCTTTTAAACATCTTTTGCGATATTCCATTGAGGAATTCAATCTTGGTATTCCTCAATGGAATATATATGGCCACAGTATCAACTTTACTTCAGGTGGACTGTGTTATTCTTTGTTATCCTTATTATGTATTAAAAAAAAACTCACGTCAAATTAAGATGTTTTTGTAATAAACATCAGCTAAGAACATATTTTCACCATATACGAGTAAGAATTATAATATTTTACTTTGCTACTATATTCCTGCAGTGTGGACAGACAATGTAAGAATCAAGATAAAGTTCCCATGACATAGTCGATCGATACTATTACGAAGTGTCATGGCGTGTCGCGATACATTTAAACTATGATTACAATAGATCAACAATTTTTATAGATCTTATTCGGTATTCTAATTTATTCGCTTTAACTGCAATCCTGGGGGCAATGAACAACAAAATATTTCAGATATCGAATTATTTGTTAATTTAAATAAAAATGAAATGTTTGAACATTAACAACCTTACACATATAAATTTATGTCTATTTAAGAAATGCTTAAAGTTGCTCTCTCTATCTCTCTTCACTAGAAGACTGTAGAAAGAGACCGGTAAGGAGATAATACTAAATTTATGTAAGCAATAATTAATGAAATAAGGGAGTAAATTTTTTGTCATGCAGTATCTACGGGAATCCTACACTCTTTTTCGTACCGTGGATACAGAAAAAGGCGACTATGTCGGTGACGGGCTGCAAGGCTGCAACTGTTTTAACTCAAAGCCACAATTTTCCGTGAACGTATATGGGCTGATGATAATGAATAAGGAAATTCAAATTTCGTACGATTATTCATAAACATATACCTAATTCTCGTAGGTGAAGGAAAACATTATGGAGAAATCAGGCCGATATTGGACACCTCAGTCAGTGTGTTCACCACTTCAAGTACAACTAGAAGGACGTGTGATGAATCTGTTACTTCGTTCAATTGTAATTTACTTTTCTATGAAATAATTAGCGGGAATCGTCGTGTAAAGCTGAAGTGACCATTGAGTTATAATGTACTAGTACGTAGTACATTATAACTCAATGGAAGTGACTATGATGATCTGCACCAACACCGGCGAGATGTTTTAGATATACCATTACTTATTTTTTTTAAAGTAAAGGGGTTAATTCGAACCTCGATTTGGCGCTTGTTTTGGACCCTTTTGTAAGTGATAACCTACTTGTTCTTGATATATAAATTTTGTGTATTTAGTAATTCATACCGATGAAAGCTTAGTAGTTTGTTAAATAAAATCTACATTCAAATATAATGTCTTCTTGTATTGTTCTTAATTTTCAGTCACTGACTCCTCGTAGTATAACAAATAATAAAATCAATAATTCCAAGTAACAGTTTTATTTACAAATTTTTAAAGCTGACAATCGTTGAAAATAAAATATCGAAAATGGTTCACTTTTGCATAAAGTACAATCTGCCATAGGACGATCCTGGCGGAGTTGAAATATCATTAATCAGTAAGCCTGTATCACAATATGTCCATGAAGGCATTAACATAATATGTATTCACGACTGCATACATTTGCGTACATACATTACTACTATTACAAGGGCCAACATTGAAAAATGCATAGACTCAATATTGCCATGTTTAAATGACCTCTTGAATGTTTTCGATAGCACGGGTTTCAACAAAAAGGGCTCAAATTTAGATTATTTACTTCTCATGATAAGTAACATTAGCTGCAGCCCTAGAATACGCCGTTGGTTAAGCAAATTTTAAATGAAGAATCCACATGTACCGTTAATAAAATTACTACCATTTTGAAATTACGAAGGATGAAACATAAGAAGGGGTGGAGCCATAGGGACAATACGAAACTTAACTTTTGATATAGAGTGTCACGAATTTTTATTAAGCCCAGATGTAGATATACTAATATATCTGCTACGTCCATTAATGAGAAAAGAAGGCTATATAGACAAAGAAATGGATAAATTACCAATTGCATTACAGTATTTACCAAAAGAGAAAAAGAGGAAGAAGACATAGATATAAGAAAAATGATTTCAGAAACATGAATATAGATATTTTTGTTTTCAATTCGCTATTTCAAAATATATTTTCAAAAATATTCAAATGTAACAAGCATGCTTACGATTAATTTAGCATTAAAACATCTCCCTGGGATTTATAATCTGGGATGTAATCGTATTCACTGAGACATGGAAGCACCTTTACAGTACGTCTCCAGGGGGCTTATTAATAACAGGTTTTGCAAAAAGTGGAACGTTTGTAAAATGCAAAAGTTATTGCCCGTTTATTCAGGACATCCATCAATATTTTTTTTTTAGAATCAAACACTTCATTTAAAATTCTAAAAGAGTTTTTCAATTAATTTATAACATTTTCAAGAAAAGCACAAGGGCTTTGCAGAATTTAAAATCGGTGAACCTTATCAAATAAATGCATATATTTTACTATATATTTGGAATTTGGAATGTACTCATATTCAAACTTTTCAAACTATGAATGACACATGAATTGCTTATTTTTTGGGTCTCAACTTTTTGATAGTCATAGTTTTTGCTCTGAGGTCACATTTTAGGTCAACGTGTATAGCTGTATACTCTGTATTAGCCGCGCATATTTACGACCTTAGAACACGACAAATCATTTGAGATATATATCTGTCTAAATCCAAAGACTAACTTAGGAGCTCTCAGTAGTGACTAATAGTGTTCTGTGCTTGATTGTCATGTGTTCTGTGTCAAGGAGCTACGAGTGGACATAGAAACGGCCATTATATTATTTATTATACATATACGTAAATAGAGAATTGTAATACGGTAAAATACGTAAATAGAGCCGTGGTAGCTCAGTGGCTAAGCACTCGTTGTTTATTTCACAGTACGCGAGAAACCCGGGTTCGATCCCCGTCTGCACCAGTGAAACTGTTAATTGCAATTCTAAGTGATGATTTATCACGTGCTCGGCGGTGAAGGAAAATTTGAAATTCGCCAACACCCATTGAAGCAGGCTGATATATTTTTGCCCTAAAACCCTCTTCGAAATAAAAGGAGGGCTGTGACCAGCACTGGGACGTATATGGGCTGTTACTTTGTACGTAAATACGAGGGTGGATTGAAACCCCCCCGATCGGGTTCCCGCCTTGTCGTGGCGGGGGGGCTTAGTAGCCGTGGCTTGGTCTCCCGCGGTGAACAAAGAGGAACCCAAATGGCTGGTCCGAGGTGGAGGGCCGGCCCGAGGTGGCCACTCCGAGTGGGCTTGGGAAGCCCGCTTCGGATGTGTGTTGGTGGACTGCGGTGAGAGGTGTGTCCTCCCCACCTACCGCTGCAGCCGAGGTGGAGTCGCGGAGGAAGAGGAGTGTTGGTATGGCGATGCGCCACTCGCCCTATCCTCCGCGACTCAAACGGGGCCGCACCGTTGATGCGGTGGTGGTGGGGCTGCGGGGGGAGAGGATTGTCGGTATTGCGAAGCGCCGCTCTCCCTACCCTCCGGAACCGAATCTTGGTTGGCGGCGGAGCCATAGACCAGATCCGCCGCTGGGGTCGGGAAGGCTAGTACTTCTAAGTGCTCGTTTTTCCTGACCCCATGGCCTTCGCGCATCGGACGCGGGGGCATCTGATGCGCATATTTAATTTGGAGGCCGTGAAGGAAGGCGCGCCATGTGTTCTGGTGCACCTTACTTGGGATGGAGAACGGGGAGGAATATTCCTCTCCCGAGGAGGTGCTGCCATGGGGCGGCAGGCGCTGGTGGGGCTGCGGATGTGTGCGAAAGCGTTCCCGTGGCCCTGCCAATAAGCGACAAAGGTGGAACACCATGGGGTTTTAGTCGGTGCGAGTCCGACATAACCCGTCCTTGCCCCCGCGAGGCGGGTATGCGTAGGCATTTCCCCATGTTAAAAAAAAAAAAAAGGGTGGATTGAAAAGTACTCGGCCTAACCAAGAAAATAAACACATACTAAATCAGTTATATTTTTATTTTTCTACATAATCACCATCAAGTTCAATACACTTTTGCCACCTCCCCTTCCAAGCATTTAGACCGTTGAAAAAAAAATGATTCTTCCTTAGAGTCAAAATATGCGTCTACAGCTGCTTTGACCTCGTCGTTTGTCGAAAATCTTTGACCTCCCAAGTGCTTTTTTAGGTTAGGGAACAGAAAGAAGTCTGACGGTGCCAGATCAGGTGAATACGGCGGATGCGGTAACAGTTCAAAGCCACAGTTGTGAATTTCAGCCATTGACTGTACTGACGTGTGAACACGGGCGTTATCTTGATGAAACAGGACTTTTCTTCTGAGCATTCCTCGACGTTTTTCTTTTATTTCCTCTCGTAAATGACGTAGTAAGGTGCAGTAGTAATCAGAGTTTATAGTCTGACCCTTTTCAAGATAATCAATCATAATCACACCTTTCGAGTCCCAGAATACTGAAGCCATCACCTTATTTGCCGACAAAATCGACTTAGCCTTTTTAGGGGGTGGTGAACCAGGTCTTCTCCACTGTTTTGATTGTTGTTTTGCTTCCGGTGTACAGTAATGAACCCATGTTTCGTCCATAGTAACAAAACGATTCAAAAAATCATCTGCATCGGCTTCAAATAACTCCAAACAGTCGCGTGAAATAGTCAATCGCGTCCTTTTTTGTTCAACTGAAAGCAGTCGCGGAACCTTGTGGAAACCCAACTCGTTGACAATGATGTTTTGAGTTCGTTCATAAGAGATGCCTATAATCTCGGCTATCTCTCTAATTTTTAATCTGCGGTCTCCCATTATTAAATCAAGTACTTTTTTAATATTTTCGTCAGTAGTTGACGTCGAAGGCCTTCCAGAGCGGGGTTCATCTTTCACACTATCTCTACCACGCTTAAATTCTGCTATCCATTTTTTGACGGATGAATATGACAGAGCACAATCGCCTAATGTACTGACCATGTCATCATGGATGGCTTTTGATGATAGCCCCTTCTTATGGAGGTATTTAATGACGGCACGCTGCTCGATTTGCTCCATTCGCGGAAATTATGTCGGATTACTTTGTTAATAAATTTATAAAATCACAACTAATTATCGCACACGTTTCGAACTCACACAATGAACTAGTCTGAACTGAACTAAATAATGTGGGTAGATTTGATTTTTAGAATTGAATGGATCTGTGTTAGGCCGAGTACTTTTCAATCCACCCTCGTATAAACCAGTCAAAACTATTACCCACTTATTGGGCTTCGCCGCAGTCGGGTAAAAGCAAACAGTGCCTTTATTATCCGTTATTTTTATTAATGATGTTTAAACTTTAGACACTAGGAACTTTTACACTAGGATTTTCTCCTGTATAGTGGAGGCATTTTACATAATTAATTGCACAAGGACAAACATCCAGACACGGAACAATTATTTGTAAGCCATACAAATACTTGTTCCGTGTGAGATTCGAACCCGCGGCCCCCAGCGCAGCCACTCATTGCTAAGTCACTCCGCCACGGAGCCGTCAGATTATTCAAATTATCGTCAAATTATTTTAAAGTAGTGTAATTCTTATCCGAGAATCTTCTTATTCTAAAAAAAGCTAATGAATGTACTCGTAAATGGATATTAATAAACTGAAAGCTAATAGATCGTGTGACATACTTACTTCTTTTCTAAGATTGTTGATATGCCCTCTTTACACGAGAATAGTTTGCATTTCAGTAATGAAAGCATGGTAATTTAGCACTTATATAATTAGCAAAGTGAAGTATATTCGCGTGAGCAGCTGGATACTTGTTATCTTATTCATCGTTTTGCAAAGTTTAAGAGAAGTTCGCTTTGTATTTAGTTGTGTGATGATCGGAGCGTGAGTGGAGTCTTTGATGTGTATATTAATAATTCAGACGTTGGTTAGATATTTGAATAGGTGTATAGGTAAGACTATAACTATGGTGTGTTTAAAGTTAGTGGATGAATTTTACCTACTAGTGATGGTGTAAGACTATACACTACTCCATATCATCCCGTAGGTGACGTAAGAAGTGATAAAGGTAAACGAATCAGGATATGGGCAGCGGTCTTCTTAGTAAAGAATTCAGAAAAATGCTGCGGTTGCAAACAAGGACGGCGATGAGCAGCAGCGTCTTCATATATATATATATATATATATATATATATATATATATATATATATATATATACTCGATGACCTATTTACCGCCCGAAAAAAAATATGTGTAACATGTGAACGGAGTAGAAGCCTATGGCACTGATGTTTTACAAAAAATAAAAAGACGATTTTTGAGCTAAACGTTTGTAAAATTTTCTTTGAACATTACTTTGCTCTTTGCCCTTGAACCTGTGACCTTACGAAGTGAACAGGTCAAAGATGCCTACTAAATTTTATTGCCGTTCGTAAAGTAGGGTGGATATGATTTAAATTTCGAAAGATTTGAATTAAATAATTAATTTAATTCAAATGAAATGATTTGAATAAAAAAAAGTGTGTGTGTATACCATAATTTTGAACACACACACACACACACACACACACATATATACATATGTATATATGTATGTATATATATATACATATGTATATATATATATATATATGCATGCTAAATATCACTGTCTGACTGACTCTCATTAGATACTCTCTTCGCTCATTAAGAACGGATTTTACGACAGGCCATCAAAACAATTTGCTGATATTTTCAATCTAGGTTCCGCAATAAAATATTATCATGCGCGCAGCGAAGTGGGCGGGTATCGGCTAGTATACATATAGAAAAATTCTTCTGTCCGTGTGTATGTGAATGAACTTCTAAATGGCTGCACTGTGTGTGATTAAGTCAATTCGATGGTTTACATTCACTATTGGATCCGGTAGGTGATGCTGTTGTCGAGATACAGAAATCACCCGTGCGAAGCCGTGGCGAATCGATAGTATAAATAATAAATTTGTCAGTCGTAGGACTGCACAACAGAAATGGAAACATCTCAGTTTCACAGCGGTAAATATTATTTTATTATATACTGGTTGTTTTCTTTACCGCCCGCAAAAAAATAGCGTGTAACAGATGAACGGAATATAAGCCTATGGCAAAGATATTTTACAATTTTTTTGCTTTTACATTAACATATTATGAAATTGATCTATCAATAAATACTACTAATTGGGTACGTATTATTTTAATTTCGATAGTTTTTAATTGATTTATTTATTTGTTCAACATTTTTGTTTTTATTTTTTAGTACCGAAAGTTTATTTCAAATTAGTAATTATTGAAAGATCAATTTCATTATATGTTAATGTAAAAGAAAAAAAATTGTAACATAGGCTTCTATTCCGTTCACCTTTTACACCCTATTTTGTTCCAGACGGTAAAAAAGATCACCCAGTAAACTATCTGAGCGTGACTATCACGCGAGTTCAGTTCAATTCTTTTTCTTTTTGTTCTTTTTCCCCACCCCAAAAGTCCCTAATGTGCCTAAAGTTTTCACTTCAATAAAAAGCTGTAGTTGCCAATTCACCAGCCAGAAATGGTAACTATGGCAAATATCTATAGGGATGCCTACGTTCATTAGTGAACTTTTGATAGGCTATATCGTTAACGATAGGAAACTGAATACTTATATGTTCAGTCGTGGTTGCCCACAGCTAAGTACATAAATTTCATGTTACACGAGAATCCCGTACGTGGATGTTTTATCTCCGAAGCCTGAGGAATTGTTAATTGCAATTTAATTGCTTATTTAGCTCGTTCTCGGCAGTAAAACACATTATAAAGAAAGCAACATTTCTGAGTAAGAAAACATATAAAATAATAATAAATGTGAATGCTAATTCGTTTTGTAATAGTAAGGGGTATTGTTTCCAGCTCATATATATATATATAGGTCAAATTTTGCATATTTTCTGGAATTTTATATATATATATATATATATATATATATTTTATATATATATATATATATATATATATATATATATATATATATATATATATAAAAGGTCAAAAACATTATTAAACTAAGTTTGTATAAAAAGTGTTATTATTTATGGATGATAATAACCCGTAGGTAAGGTGATCGCTACCAAGCTATTTTGTTTTGTTTTGTATTGTTAATTGTAATTGTAAAGTGTAACATACATGATTCATGCCGGTGCTTTTCAAGACAGAGGTTTTTTTCCGAATCAGTTGTAAATAAAACAAAAGTGTGACTTTCAATAAGCATTATATATCAATTACATTGAATAAAAAGGTTTCTCTTTCTATAAATACATACACAACCTATGTTTTATAGTTTTTATTACATAATGATTAAAATTATACATAATATAGGTTTTTACTTTGCTTTATACCCGACTGCGAAACAGTATTGCTTTTGTTTAAAACGAAGTAATCAAATTAACTAATATTACCTCTGATTATAGTACTAAGTTAATTTAATTACTTGTGGGCTCAAAGAAAGCATATTGGGTTTCAGTTTTAGCCGGTGAAGCCGGTGGCAGTCTTTGTCCGGTTTCGATGCGAAAACTAATCATACCTTGGATATAATATACACAATAGTAAAAGCTTTTCATGCTTTTATTTAATACTAGTTATATAAAGGTATATAAAAATTTGTGGACATATTTGGATATTTGTTACTCAATCACGTATCAACGGCTTAATGGATTTAGATGATATTTGGTATGACAGATAGATCACGCTATGAATTAATACATGTAATACTTTTAACTAAAGAAAACAAGATACTGTGAGAAAGTGTACAAATAAGCTTTTGTGTTTCTATGCGGGGAGTGGATTTTTTAAAACAAAGGTAAAAGAATATTATACGTACTTTTAGTACCAAAAATTAAATAAATAAAACAAATAAATAAATTATAAAGTATAAAGTTGGTGGCACTATAAGTTCCCTATAAAGAGTTGTATGACGAGACGCTGTAACTCGAGGGTTGACGCTTGGATTAAAATTTTATAGTACTAGAGAAACCTGAGTTCAATCCCCAAGTAATATATTCTAGTATGTTTTTTTTATGAAATTGAAGTGGAAAACAAATGTATAGTCCACGTGAAGGCAACCCCTGTAACAGGCAGCTGGATGTCCCTGAAAAGTAACATTTATTTAAAGAAAGGTAACATGTCCTTTTTACTATAAATTATCTATGTTTAAAAAAATCGTTGTTATTATTTTTTACACATTTAGGTTCTCCCCCTGTATCGTGAAGGCGTTTTACAAATGTAAATTGCACTTGGCAATCAGCCAGAAAAGGAAATTATTATTTGCAGGCACTACAATCACTTCACAAATGTTCCAGCTATTACCTTACCGAATCATAAAGAAATTAACAACCGACTTCAAAAAACATAAACAATAAAATGAGAGTATTATCAAAGATGTCGAAGTCAATTAAACACGCATTATTAAGGATATCTCAAAAACTATTGGTCAGATCTTAATCAAATTTATATGGGACCACATGAAAAGCACCAGCTTTCAAATAAAATAAGAATAAAAAAAATCGGTTTACCTAGAAAAAAGTTCTGAGGTAACACACATAAAAATAGAGTCGAATTGAGTACCTCCTCCTTTTTTTAAGGGGGTTAAAATATATTTATATAAAATAAATTTAAAAAAGTTTTAAGTACATGATATTTTGATTGTTCATTTAAATTTCGTCTGTATATATGAATGAATGAATTGCTTATCTACAAAAATACAACTCAACAATTAATTTATTTAATTTTTATTTATTTATTTTATTTGCCTTAGCCTTGCCAACAGTAAGTACACTAAAATGAATCAAATACATTAGCAATAACATTAAGTAAATGTCTCACTATCCACGGGTTAACACAGCATGTACCGATATAAAGCAATTAACAAAACAAAATCAACAATTTAACAACAGTACAGCAAAAAGATTTCATTCATCATTATTGATATCAATGTCGAGCGCAGTCTTTTTAATTTTAGATACAGAGGTACGGTAGAATATGTCTCATATTGTAAGAAATTGTTACGAAATTCCTACAGTTAAAATCTTACTCTGAAACAGAAGGTATGCTAAAAACAATGCAATAAATTAAGAAGGGAATGTTAATAAAATTTACATACCATAATAAAGTATTTGAAAAAAAACACACACACACAAATACATACACAAAACACATACTCAATTATGGTAGATAAAGAATGTCTATCAATCATACTAACAATTATGGTACTAGTAATATATGAATCCAGTTCGAGTGTGAGGGTTGGCACACAGGGTATCCTAGTATCGGTTCAGCTCTCTCACAATGGTCAATGTTGCAATAATTATATGAAGCATGTTTAAGCATGTTTTTATTTTATGTACCATTATGATTGGAAGTAAACGGTTATTATTATTGTTTTTTTTTATTTAAAGTCTCATCTGGTTGGGATCAATAAATATATAATTATAAACGAAAATGAAAGGATAAATATACATAAATATCAATAAAATAAAATAAATACAAAAATACATAAATAAATAAAAGCCCAACCAGATGGAAGCCCTCGGCAGGGGAGACCAAACGGCCAAGGGTTAGGGAGAAAGGGAAAGAAACCGGCGGACGATGCGGGCAGTATCAAGGAGCACCGCCTTCTGCATTTGAGCCCGGAGCGGTCCGTCACGGAGTCCCAGTCGCCTCAGATGACCAGAGAGGCTAACTGGGATTAGCCCATTCGCAGAGACGACTACAGGAATAATTTCGGCCGGCAGACCACCCCACATGTCGGTCACCTCGTGAGCCAGGTCCAGATATTTTGATTGCTTATCTGTTTCGGCTCTCACGAGGTTCTCGTCATACGGGATGGTAATATCGACCAAAAATATCCTTGACTGTGCCCGGTCCATCAGCACAATATCAGGCTTATTCGCAAGAATAGTCCTGTCTGTGATGATGGCCCGGTCCCAGTAGAGCCTGGCGCGGTCATTTTCGAGCACGGCTTCCGGCAAGTACTTGTAATACGGCAATTTCCGGTCCACGAGACCGTATTTAAGAGCGAGCTCCTGGTGTAGAATTCTGGCTACTAGGTTGTGCCTGTGCAAGTACTCAGAGTTACAAAGCGCCGAACAACCGGAGATGACATGCCTGAGTGACTCCCCGGGATGGCGACATGCTCGACAGACGTCGACGGTGCCATCCTTTAGGATGTATCTCCGATAGTTGTTGGTCTTAATAACCTGATCCTGTATTGCACAGACAAAACCCTCGGTTTCCCCGAAGAGGTCACCGAAACGTAGCCAGTTGAGGGAGGCGACTGTATCTACGAAGGGCTCATGTAGAGCCTTGTAGTACCTCCCTTGGAGCTCCTTCTCCTTCCATACGGTCTCCCGGTCGGAAATGCTAAGCACTGCTGGGTCCTGTCATTGCTCGTTGGGTAAGGATAGAGGGGTAAGCCCTTTATCACTAGAAATGACGTCATTATAGAATGGATCATCCGATCTCGCCAAGAAGTATTGACGGAGACTGCACACTTCGCGATTATGCATGGTGAGCGCGCTCAGAAAGCCACGCCCACCATACTTTCGCGGCAAGTACAGCCTCATTACCGACGATCTCGGATGATGCATCCTATGGGACGTCATGGTAGTGCGGACTTTTCTATCCAGGGCGTTAAGCTCAGTCTGAGTCCACCTGAGTATGCCAAAGGTATACATGAGGACAGGCATGACCCAGCAGTTATATGCGCGTGACTTATTTACACCGGACAAAAGGCTGTTAAGCACTTTGGTCAAGCGTGCATAAAACACGTCGCAAACTGACTGTTTCATACCAGCCTCATCGATACCGATGTTCTGTGACATACCCAGGTATCGGTATGTTTCGGCCTCGGAAAGGGTCCTTAAGTTGACGGGCATAGACAAGTCTATGCCCTCAGAGTTAGCAACCCTTCCCCTTTCAACATGGAGGACCGCACACTTATCCGTCCCCAGCTCCATTCCAATGGAACTGCTAAATTCACATTATTATTGTTATTATTATAATAAATTTGTGCAGGAAAACAAATTAGTTCAATCAGTTTTTGAGACATGTTACAGCTAAAAGCTAGATCTTTTTTTGTACCATTTCGTTACGATAGATGTGATTTTCGTAACTCGTTGTTTCTCAAAATCTACTGCTAAACATAGATTGCTCAGTGCCGTTAATAGAGAGGCTACTTTTTTACAGTTGGCACGCTGGCAAGCTGGCTGACAACTGCAGTTTTTTTTTATTGCGTTAGCTCTTTACAAGAAGATGCTGTAGTCCACTTTCCGTTTCAGATTATCTCTGCCTCCAATACGATACCTACGGGATGATATTATGGGCTAATGGATTATCGTACGCCGCTATATATATACGTCCCATTTGTTTAAGGGGAAATATAACCTCAAATGGCTTAGCAAGATCCTCCGTTATGCAGAAAATATTGCAGCATTAATTTTGAAATAAATATATGGTAAAGTTGAGGATTAATGTTAAGTATTATGTTAGACGAAAACACGATTCCTTAAAATTTTATCGATATAAAAAGATACAAAGTTACCTTCGAACTGAACAATAAACCTCTGTTATTCATAAAATACTTTAAATTAGATCATGAAACTTTGCATACTAACTGAAATAACTATAAAGCAGGGCTTATGTTTTTGATTTTTGTTAAATTACCATTATTTTCACTGTAAAAAGAAATTATCTAAACTATCGGCGTCTTGAAGCTTTTTTCTGCCGCCCGGTTAGTCTCGCTTCGGCTTTTGAACGGGGAAGCTGTCACTTACGATCAGAATACACATTACGCAACAGGACGACGTAAAATTAAAATGGGAAATAACCGTAATAAAAATAAGAAGTGACTGGGTCGGCGTAAAGAAACAGGCAAAAATATGATAAACCTAATGAAATAAGTATCTAACGACCTATCTACTTACAGTATTAGTGATTATAAACATGTCGGTACATAGATAAGACGCGCGGGGAAGTGAGGGCGAAATTAAAATTTGAGCTGAGTTACTATATCCCCTTAAGAGGAGAAGAATTACGTACACAAAACACACACACACACACACACACACACACACACACACACACACACACACACACCCGCATTTTATATACGAGTATGAAGGTATATAATATGGGACGGATGTATTTTCACATACATTGACGTGTAACAAGCATTAATTGCGTCTCGCGTACGTAATTAGTTGGTCCTGCGTGTGCGTTCATCGGCGCGTACCATTAATTTCGGTGCAGTTGCTCCCAACAATCGCCGTTAATTAAAATCACATCCAATCTGTTAGAGGACGCAGTGTGCTCGTATAACACATTTTTGCACATACGAGGGCTGGTCAAAAAGGTTCAAGGGGTTAGAGAGGGGGTGGGGGATTTTATTTACCTGTCACTACTTGTTGACTCATATACCAATACATATATATACCAAGTTTTAGCCAGATCGGTTTGTTAAGCTTTAAGATATCACAGGATAAACAAGTCAATGGGGAAGTGAACACTGATTATAAAGAAAGTTGTTTTTCAGTTTCGTGCCCTGATTAAGTTCTTATGCTCTTATGTGTTGTGTGTTCTTATGCCGTTTGTTGCCATATAGAGGCAGCTTAAGAGAATTTCCTGCCCCATATCATGTAGTGGGTGTCGAAAGGCTATAGAGGGAACTGAATCAGGGGATGAACAAAACCATTTTAATGATAAGAGACTAAAATAAAAAATTGCAGTTACTAACACGCTTGCCAAGTGTGGCAACTATGGTAAATGTCTCACCTATGAGGCAAAGTATGCAGTGAAAAATACCAGAAAATCTTATGTCTTCCGATAAAAAATAAAATAAAAATAACCTTTATGTCTATTATAATAAACACTTGACATGAGATCGATCCAGGTTATAATAAGTATTACAGCTAACATGTATTTTTCTGGTTATATGTATAATTATGTATGTATAAGTTACGCGGAGGTAATATGGTCACCTTGAGCTTTGCCGCCCTATAAAACCGAAACTAGGATGATGACAGAGACAAAAACACAAAGTCGTAGACTATAAATAATATATTAACAAAAAGTAGCAAACAATCTCTGGTAATAATTATGAACACACACTGACTATTACCCTCAGGTACTCTATATGGCCTGATTAATATTAGTGGTAGTCACCTCTGTAGCGTAGACCTCTCGCAAACTTTCAACACATCTGTCACCCGCGCCTCTCGCATCGTATCATACAGCCTCTATGCAAACAAGGCTGTAGTTTTTGAGTTATAAGAAAGTGACCATATTAACCGGATGACCATAT
This sequence comes from Parnassius smintheus behrii, assembly GCA_036936625.1. NCBI lineage: Eukaryota > Metazoa > Arthropoda > Insecta > Lepidoptera > Papilionidae > Parnassius > Parnassius smintheus. Next base: position 20,984,957 of record JAUPFT010000001.1, read on the forward strand.
TAGCCTCACGTACTCTATATGGCCTGATTAATATTAGTGGTAGTCACCTCTGTAGCGTAGACCTCTCGCAAACTTTCAACACATCTGTCACCCGCGCCTCTCGCATCGTATCATACAGCCTCTATGCAAACAAGGCTGTAGTTTTTGAGTTATAAGAAAGTGACCATATTAACCGGATGACCATATTAGCCTCACGTACTCTATATGGCCTGATTAATATTAGTGGTAGTCACCTCTGTAGCGTAGACCTCTCGCAAACTTTCAACACATCTGTCACCCGCGCCTCTCGCATCGTATCATACAGCCTCTATGCAAACAAGGCTGTAGTTTTTGAGTTATAAGAAAGTGACCATATTAACCGGATGACCATATTAGCCTCACGTACTCTATATGGCCTGATTAATATTAGTGGTAGTCACCTCTGTAGCGTAGACCTCTCGCAAACTTTCAACACATCTGTCACCCGCGCCTCTCGCATCGTATCATACAGCCTCTATGCAAACAAGGCTGTAGTTTTTGAGTTATAAGAAAGTGACCATATTAACCGGATGACCATATTAGCCTCACGTACTCTATATGGCCTGATTAATATTAGTGGTAGTCACCTCTGTAGCGTAGACCTCTCGCAAACTTTCAACACATCTGTCACCCGCGCCTCTCGCATCGTATCATACAGCCTCTATGCAAACAAGGCTGTAGTTTTTGAGTTATAAGAAAGTGACCATATTAACCGGATGACCATATTAGCCTCACGTACTCTATATGGCCTGATTAATATTAGTGGTAGTCACCTCTGTAGCGTAGACCTCTCGCAAACTTTCAACACATCTGTCACCCGCGCCTCTCGCATCGTATCATACAGCCTCTATGCAAACAAGGCTGTAGTTTTTGAGTTATAAGAAAGTGACCATATTAACCGGATGACCATATTAGCCTCACGTACTCTATATGGCCTGATTAATATTAGTGGTAGTCACCTCTGTAGCGTAGACCTCTCGCAAACTTTCAACACATCTGTCACCCGCGCCTCTCGCATCGTATCATACAGCCTCTATGCAAACAAGGCTGTAGTTTTTGAGTTATAAGAAAGTGACCATATTAACCGGATGACCATATTAGCCTCACGTACTCTATATGGCCTGATTAATATTAGTGGTAGTCACCTCTGTAGCGTAGACCTCTCGCAAACTTTCAACACATCTGTCACCCGCGCCTCTCGCATCCATATGGGTCCACATCTCTGATTAAAAATGTCTCTCCACCTTTTACAAACTTACCAAGTAAAAGGTTTCCGATAAATGGCGGTATAACTATCTCAAGCTAAACAATGACAAGTGACAATCAAGCTAAATTCTACTTACAACAGGGGAGGCCCACGTCCAACAGCAGACTTTTAAGATCTGACGAAGGGAATACTTACAAATAATTAATTTTATTAAAAAGTGCTAAGCAGTGATACTGACATTACTAATGTTTCCATGAAATTGCCAATTCAGCTTAAATAATTTGTTCAAGAAGTGGTTCAGGAAAGTAGTCGAATACTCGTAGCATAATTCGAACTGCGCAGTCCCTACAGTCCCTATGTTTAACCATGAGGTTACTGTCGCTTTTTATTCTTACTGTCTGACAGTAATATTTTTAATTAATTTCAAATTAAATCTTAGAGACACAATCAAATAAACATTTAAATTGCTTGATTCTTACTGTGTAACCCATATGTGTATTACATTAATAAATTTACTCGCGGTAGGTAATGAGTCGCATTTTAAATTTGCCACATGTACCTCACGTGGTATTTGGTGTTGTAAATTATGTCGTAGACCGATCGTTAGAATTGGGTAAATCGTAATACGCCCGGGCATTTGATGAAACGTCGCCATTTCATGATTTGTCCGATAATTTATACCTTGGACTTCCGTTAACAAATCAAAAGTACGAAAGTACCTATCTGGTAATATCAGCGACAGTAGGGTCAAGATGCAGCTAAAGCCGGGTTTTATATCTATTATCTCTTATATATAAATAAAATTGAAGTTATTGCTGAAATGAGGGGGTTATTTGTATGTCATTAAAATATGAATAACAATTTTCAAAATATGAATTTGTCTGTTGTCTCGGACCAAAACCGGAATGGCTGAATTAATTGTAGTGACTTCATGAATAGATAGAGAACAATGCAAGGAGTGAACTAGGTTATAATAGTAAACTTGAGATTTTTTTGAAGAAGCTAAAAATTGATGTTTATGTTAAATTTAAATATATACCATAAATACTACCCAGGCATAGCCGGGGTAGGTCGTTGGTATTATATAAATTTGGCACAAAGTGCTATAGCAGGTAAATAATAATCGGCCAAATCATGAAATCGAGACGTATCAAGAAATGCCCAGGCAGATTATAATCTGCCCAATTCCACGATTGGACTCCGACATATACATACAGTCGCCACATGTCATTAAACTTTGTCGAATAAAAATTCCATGCGATAATGATCTAATAATTATTAGAACGACAGGCGTATATTTATTTGTATAATATATTTGATTACAATTGTCGTAATAAAAAACATTGAAAGTGTATAAAAAAATTAAACTTCGATTTTTGAATGTATTTTTTAATCTACCTACATGTAAATACATAAAACATTTTTCTTAATTATTAGGCAATTGATAACATTATCAAATTATTGGAGCGGAGCTCCCATGACGCAAGAAAACGATTCCTTGAAATTTATCTCCTCCGTAACCCCTAGGCCTATTTACATATTTTTTTCTTAGTACTGCTGTGTTACGTATGGTGAGTGTAGAGAACCGGAGACAAAGGGTCTAGACTCTAGACAAAGGAGGTATTCCACCGTAGCCTTCAGTGGTGGTCATTTTATAAATTTAATAATTAATAAAAATTTGTCATTTACGAATGTTTAATTTACTATAAGATACTATGACGTCAACTATTCATCTATAAGTCCTATATAAAAAGTAATCGTAAGGACATTTGTTAACAAAAAATAAGATATTTCAATAGGCATGTCTCTTTGTTAACATCTTTTATAACTTTCACTATGAAGTGGCTGCGTCAGTGAATTCACAATCTCATATCATCGTTGAGGACTAAGACGAAATGTCGGTCTCCGGTTTTCTACACTCACCGTACGAAACACAGCAGCATTGAGCTGCTATTTGACGCTAGTATTCTCTGAGAACGTGGTTCTGTCCTGGTCGAACCGACCCATTCGTGCTGCAACCATAATATAGCTGCAGCATGGCTCTACCACGTAAAAAGTAGCAGCACCTTTTTCATAAAAACTTTAAATAATAAAAAAACCATTGAAGTAATATTAAGTATGTAAGTACATTATACTTTAATGTAAAAAAACTTCATTTATCGAGCCCCCTGCTAAATATGGCATCTAAGGGGGAGGTCTATATTCGGTAGTGGGCTTTTGATATGTTGTAGTGATGATGTGGTGTGATTGATGTAGTCATGTGTAACTGTTATCATATTTACACAGCTACGTTAAGTTTAATGTAAACAACCGTGTAGTGGCTCGACCGGAGAAAGACCACGCTCTTACAGAATAAAAGTAAAGTTAAGTAAAGTTACAGCCTATATACGTCCCACTGCTGGGCTCAGGCCTCCCCTCATTTCTGAGAGGGTTTTAGGGCAAGGAAGTGTCCGCCGCGCTGCCCAAATGCGTGTTGACGAACTTCACATGTCTTCGAAATATTTTTTTTTCTTATTCCTCAGACATGCAGGTTTCCTCACGATGTTTTCCTTCACCGCCGAGCACGTGGTAAATCAGCACTTAAAATTGCAATTAACAAATTCATTGGTGCCGGCGGGGATCGAACTCGGGTTACTCGCGTTCTGTTATATTTACAGCGAGCTTTAACCACTGAGCTACCACGGCTCTCACAGAATACCAGCGTAAAATAGTAGCTTAATGCTGCTGTGTTTCGTATGGTGAGTATAGAGAATCGGATACCCTTTTTACTGGAAACGAGGCATTCCATTTTAGTCCTCACGGGTGACGACGCATTTGCGTTTTGATTCGTAATCGAGGGTAGATGTAGATGTCTATGGGCCACAGCAATCATTTACCTCATATCGTCCCGTGGGTATCGTAAGAATGCGAGCGAGGGAAACTAAATCAGGAGATGGGCAGCAGCATCTTCCTGATAACAGCTGAATAAAAAAAACTGCGGTTGCCAACCGTCTGCCAAGCGTGGAAACGATGGAAAAACCCCCTCTTTGAGGCAATCTATCGAGGAGGCCTATATTCAGTAGCGGAAATTTATAGTCTAGGGGATTAAATTTATTATCTCATTGGTTGACAAATAAACTTGGAATTGAAAGTATCTCTTAAACATCCCACATGAAAATTATAATGTTTGAACGCCTTAAGCGATTGTATATATTCATAGCTCTTTTGTCATACATTCGCGAACAGTCCCCGCTTGTTTTTGAACAATGGCTGTCCGCAGTGCATCAGAACATACTTGAAACATTGCATTCATTATGTGAGGCGACGAGTTATATGATGTGCCGTAATAAAATTTAATGTTTATGTAACGTCCCTATATACACTTATGTATGAATAACTCGATTGAATTGCAATTGTTATTACAATTACCTATGTATGGTTCACATTTATATCTTTGTTTAATTTATCATATATGTTAAAGGACGAAACATGTTTATGCAATAATTTTATTACAAAATTGCTTCATATCTTTGCCAGCTGTATGTAGGCTGTATCTTTACTTTCCACCACACTAAAAAGTAAAAGCCAACTTGAAGGAGCTTAAAAGGCTAAGGCGTTCAAAACAATAATCCCTGTTTTGTCCGTGACATAATGACTCATCAGAATTCTGTAAGGTGTCGTCCTAATTAACAACGATCGTTTAATCGTACGATCGATAGCCAATTAGCACCACGCCTTAGACCACATTCAATATATTATATCTGAAGAAAAATAACCTAGATCGGAGTCTGAAAGCTGCGTATTACGAATAAGACGGTACTGTGTTCACAATTCCACTTGCCAATCGTGGTGGTGACGGCAAATCCTTATCAAAATGCGGGAGGAGCATGTCTACCAAAGACTGTTAGGTTCTTCTTGGACCTTCTTTTGATCTCTTTCATTGTAGGATCTGTTTCCGTTCGAGAGTCTTTGCCTTAATTGTAATGTTCGGCAGGCGGATTTACAATCGCAGTACAATACGGCCGACGTATCTTGGCGAGTCCGACCTTCGCGCAGAAGGTTGCGCAATAGCTTTTTTAAGGAACAAAATGGTGGCATGAGGCGACGTACGGGGGGCGGTGGTCTAGGCTAGAGATTGACCATAAGTAAACACAATCGACCCTTTAGTCATAAAATATCGCAATCGATTAGTTTTATTTAGAAGTTATTGATTTTTGTTTATATAAGATATTAAACGAAATAGATTTACAAATATAGTGAATTTTGTTGATAATAAACAAGATTTTGACTTAAATAAAAAAAAAAAACTAAAAACATATTATTTTCTCAGCTGAAAGACATAATGTACTTAAATATCAATTATCTATTAACGTCTTCTTGAGTAACGACTATTTGAGAAAATTTAGAACCTCCTTATAAATTGCAAATAAATATATTTTTATGTCTTAATTTTAATCGATTTGAATAAAAATCGATTAAACAACACCCTCAGGCACGCGTGTTGGACATCCCTTTCTGGTTACTTCGTAAAGCTTCGTGCTTATTCGGCAATGCTCGGTACACGGTAATATTTCTCAGTCACACGTTAGCATTGGTGTCGTGTTCGTGTCGCTATCTCTGTCTTGAGCACAGTCGGTTACAAAAGTTTTCGTTGTTATTGTTGTTTGTTTTTATTAATAGTGTTAAGTTTGTTTTGTTTGTTTTATTTGTTTTATTTGCAAGTGTCAGTTAGCACTTATATTATTCGCCAAACATGCCACCAAAACATAACAGTGTGTTAAATCGCCAGGCGAGAAAAATTATTTACGATTTAACGCAATATATGAAAAAAGAAAAAGAAGAAGGCGTAAAAGATGTCGATAAAGTTTATTTAAGAGTTGCTAACGCAACTGGTGTGTCCCAACGCACAGTACAGCGGATCGCAACTGAAGGCAATATTTCGGGCTTACTTTCAGTATTCCGCACGCCTGGTAAAAAAAGGTCTAGATCAAAACCTATTACTGATATGGATAATTTTGACCAGGGAGTAGTAAAAAGATGCATACACAACTTCCACAAAACTGAAAAAGAAATGCCGACGATAAACAAATTACTAGCGAAACTCAAACGGGATATAAATTTTCAAGGTGGTAAAACGAGCTTAAAGACAATTATCAAAAACTTGGGTTTCAAGTGGCGAAAGACCGAAACCAATAGAATGGTTCTTATAGAGAAGACCGACATTCGCCTGAAAAGGATCTTGTACTTGAAGGCAATGAAAAAATACAGGGACGAAGGGCGACCAATTGTATTCACTGACGAGTCGTATGCCCACTCATCACATACAAAAGGTAAGGCGTGGTCAGATGGTTCCGCTCAAGGACTAAAGCGCCCGATATCAAAAGGTCAGCGGATAGTGATGGTACACGCTGGGTCAGAAGCAGGGTTTGTTCCGAACGCGCTACTAATGTTCAAATCTGGCAGCAAAACCGGAGACTATCATGATGACATGAATTTCAAAAATTATGAGAAATGGTTACGGACCCAACTGATTCCAAATTTGAGCCCTAACTCGGTGGTGGTTATCGATAATGCTCCGTACCACAACAAATTAATGGATCCTGCCCCTACATCTAATGACAAGAAGGCAAAAATGGAATCGTGGTTATTAGAAAAGGGTATACCATATGAAAAGGACATGCGTAAACCACAACTTTACGATCTAATAAAAAAAAACAAAGACGTGAATAAAAAATACGTAATAGATGAAATGTTTAAACAAAACAACCACGATGTCCTTCGTTTACCCCCATATCATCCCGATTTAAACCCCATCGAGATGGTGTGGGCTGCCATTAAAGGGCACGTAGCCGCTAAAAACGTCGACTGGAACGTAACCCGGACAATGGAGCTCATACAAGAAAAAGTAAATTTAATGGGTCAGAATGAATGGAGTGCTTTATGCAGAAAAGTGCAAGAGGTCGAACATGACTATAGGAAGAGCGACCATATTATTGACGAAATGACGGATCAATTATTCATCATTAATACAGCTTCAGATTCAGAAAGTGAGTCTGAAAGTGAGAGCGACGATTACGAAGATGAACCTATGCCAAGTACCTCACATGGTACACAAGGGGCCGACGACTTTATGTTAGGAATTTCCCCCCTCAGCGACAGTGATTAAATAATAATAAGTGTAAATAAATAAAAAGTATTAAATGTAAATAATATTGTATGTGTTTGTGATAAAATCTGCCCCTATCGAAAGGTGAGGTATCAAAATTGAATCTTTAATTTATAATGTCTCCAAAGTGTTTTGATATTTTTGGTCACTGTATTAGGGAAATTTTATTTGTACATTGGTATATATAAAAAAATGACAATAACAGTTTTCTTCACGAGTGTTCATGCGCTAAACTTCGCAGAGCCTATATTCAGACTCGCCAAGATACGTCGGCCGTATTGTACCAGTCGTTAGCATCTTGGACGTTGCTGCTGCAGTGAATGGTGTTAAGTGAATCACTATCATCATCATCATCATTAAAGCCCTTCACAAGTCTACTGCTGGACATAGGCCTCTCCTAAGGAATGTCACAAATAACGCTCCTGAGCTAAGATTTAAGTGAATAGGGTGATTTATCTTATTTATAAAAGTAATGTCCTGATGATCAGGAGAACTATGTCTCCTAATGGTATGCATTCAGTGGCCGATAGACATCTTCATCTGCTAACGATTAAGAATCAAAATTAAGATGCGGACTGATGCGGAGGAATAAGATGGAATGTCTCGTCACCAGTATTATGTTATTTTAAGCTGGTATACTAGGCCCTTCTATAATTTTTCGCTGTGACATGAAAACGTTTTCAAAATCGTACATGGAATGCCTCGTTTTCAGGAAAAAAGGTCTCCGGTTTTCTACACTCACCATACGATACACAACATCACTAACTTTCTAGTTTACTCTGGCATTGAGGAAGAGCCGTGTGAGGAAGCTTAAGGTCGCTCAGCGAACTATGGAGAAGGCTATGTTCGAAGTTTTTCCGCGCAATAAACTTCGAAATGAGGATATTCGCAGTAGAGCCAGAGTGACCGACATAGCCCAACGGATCGATAAGCTAGAAAGCCAATGGGTCGGTCTTATAGCTCAGAACCGACAACCGATGGTGAAGAGAGGTTCTCGAGTAGCAGTGTCGAAGCGTTAAGCGAAGTGTAGCTCGATCAACACTAGATGGAGTGACGACCTGGTAAGAAATGCAAGAAGTTGATGATGGCATTCCTTGGGACAGCAGCAGCGGTGGACTTGTGATGGACTGTAATGTTGAAACGATGATGATGATAGAAAACCCGAGTTTATGATTGAGAACATAAAATTTATATCAAGGTGCAAAATTAAGTTGAATCACATTGAAAATAGTAATTTTTCTCTGCGAAGAGAATTCTATAAGGTAATTTATTATGCATAATACGAAAAACGTGTCTGTAGGCTCGCAGTAGGCGGGAGTCCCTCAGATTATTGCGTTAGTTTTTACACAAAAAATGTACACGAATTCACAGTCGATTTATAGATTTCAGTTTTCTGTAGATAGCAAAATGCTTCAAGAATAATAACCATAACATTTTATGACAAGCAGATTTTTTGGTTGTGAATGAAAATTCATAGAGAGTTATTTAATAATTTATACCTACAACAGTCAGCGTACATATGTCGCACTGCTGGGCACAGGCCTCATCACATTCCTGAGAATGTTTTAGGGCCGTGGTAGCTTAGGCTAAGCATTCACTATAAATTTCACAGTACGCGAGCAACCAAGGTTTGGTGCTGATCGATCGATAATTGCAATTTTAAGTGCTGATTTACCACGTGCTCGGCGGTGAAGGAAAACGTAGCGAAGAAACTTGGATGTCTGAGAAATAAGAGAAAAAAATATTTCGCAGACATGTGAAGTTCATCAACACGCATTGGAGCCGTGCGGCTGATATTTCCTTACCCTATTTATACCTGTTTAATTACAAAACAATGACAAACATTGACAGTTTTATATAGTAGAATACTTTATGCTTATGTTAATTACATACATATGTATCTTTATACATTTACATATGTATATACAACATTTAAACTGAATGCCATATTATTGCAAACTGTCAAAATATGTTTCCTTTTTATTTTATTAATTTATTAATAAATTACATCATATCCAAAGTCCATTGCTTAACTTTTTTTTTTTATAGAATTGGGTGATTAACGAGCAATCCACCTGATGGTAAGTGGATGCTGTGGCTCATAAATATTAACATTTATTTTGGATTAAAAATCAAAACTCAGATGCCTTGTCACCGCTAAGGACTACAATGGAATACCTCGTTTCCAGTAAAAAGGGTCTCCCGTCCTCTACACTCAACATACGGAACATAGCAGCATTAAACTGCTATTTTACGATTTCTTTATAGGGGAAATATTTGCAATAAGCATGGTATCTCGAATTGCCCTTTTTGTAATAATTTGAGTTGTTGTAGATACCTAAAGCAGCCCATTTTCTGTTTCCTTCCTTCTATCACCTCGTACGACACCCATGAGCTGATATGCCATAGAGAATTCTCTCACGCAACCACAAAATGGCGCAACAACAGTAGTTTGCAAATATTAAGTACCTAAATAAGATGAAAATAATATAAAAGTAAACAATAAAGAAACGTCTAGACGGTCTACAATAATAATATTTTAGTTTCCTTTGTGTACGAAACCGTTATGATGACGTATGTAAAATATAAGCAGAAATCTACGAAATACTTTCAAGGCAGTAACAAAGCTTATTGACGTTTGAAGAAGAGTGTTAATAAAATATATTTTAAGTAAACAGACGCGGTTGGAAATGTGTTAGACTACTTGACATTATTGACGCGCTTGGTGGCTTAAAATTAATTTTCTTCGCTGAATTCTCCGACCGAGTAACGCCGAGATTATTCTTTAATAGGTTTAGAACGAATGTCGGGTGTGGCGGGCTATAGAAATATCATTAGGATCGAGCAAGATCAACGCGGACTCAGGAGTTTGATCTCGTCTAGACGTGACATGTTTTCAAACAGGCGAACGTGGAGTAGTCCTTACACATTGTTATCAAATGGATGAAATTTTAACAACATAACGTAATGGCGGTGAGAGAACATCCGCTATCCCATATCATCCCGTGGGTGTCGTAAGAGGCGACAGTGGGAAACAAATCTGGAGATGGACAGCAGCCTCTTCCTAATAACGAATTTAAAATAACTGCGGTTGCAAACCCGCTTTTTTATAGGGTGGGGTGACAAACGAGTACACAGTCCACCTGATGGTAAGTGGTTACCGCGGCTCATAGACATCTACATCTATCCTCGGTTACGAATCAAAATGCAAATGCGTTGTCACCCGTGAGGACTAAGATGGAATGCCTCGTTTACAGTAAAAAGCGTCTGCGGTTCTCTACACTCACCATACGAAACACAGTGGCATTAAGCTACTATTTGACGGTGGTATTCTGTGATAGCGTGGTCCTTCCCCGGTCGAGACGACCCATTCGTGCTACAACTATACTAATAATATAACTGCAGCATGGCTCTACCACGTATAAATGCCTTTTGCTTGCCAAGCGATTTTATGAAGCAATTTTATATCTGCCGGCGGTGATTGAACTCATTGAGCAGTCCCCTGAGCTACCATGGCTTTATTTTCATAAATCATTCGTAATTTGATACTGGTTGCCAGTTATGGGCTCAAGAGAATGCTTCGTTTCATCTTAAAGGTACTGAGAAAGGTGTAAAGAGGATAGTTGTAATGATATACAGGAAATTGGCAGATAGAATTTAAAAAAAATGACAGAACAATCATTACTTGAACGGCTGGACTGTTGTGATGATATACAGATAACAAAAGCGGCAGTCTCAGTCCGACAGCCAGCCAGGTAAAATGTGTGGTTGTGTGTCGATGAGACAATATAAGTTAAGAAACAGCAAATAATACATAGGGTATTCACAATGTTATATTGACATACATCAGCTCTTCCTTCAGTGATGAGCGACAGCTCTTTTTGCGCTTTGCGTGCCTGGTGTCGGAAACCACATATCCTGGACAATATTGCTTATACCATCGTATATAACCATGTCTATTACAACGCAACTAGTACTCTCTCTCTACTCCAGAGCAATGCTGCAGCTATATTAGTTGTAACACGAATGGGTCGGTTCGACCGAGGAATAACCACGCTCTCACAGAATACCAGTTTAATGCTGCTGTGTTTCGTATGGTGAATGTAGAAAACAGGAGACCGTATTAACTGGAAGCGAGGTATTTCATCTTAGTCCTTAGGGGTGACAACGCATCTGCATTTTCGATAATAAATGTAAATATTTATGGGTCACAGCTAGTGTTGCCAGGTCCAGTGTGTCAAATTTCGGGACGGCAGGTTAAAATAATCGGGAGTTTGGATTTCAAATTGGAACAGCTACAATGACTACAAAAAAACACGTTTTGTAGCCTGTTTGGCTGTCATAAGTTATCCTCAATCGCCCAGACAAAAATCCTTCCATCGTACGCATAATACAATATAACAATAGAATACAATAACTTTATTTCAGGCATCAAGCATTAAAAATTAAGAACATTGGCCCATAGCAATATATACCTTAACCTAAATATATATATATATATATATATATATATATATATATATATATATATATATATATATATATATATATATATATATATATTATATATATTAGATTTATTTCTATGATAACATAACGCACATGGATTTGATATATTTATCAAGGTTATGTTACCTAGTCTGGTGAAGTCTACACGAAAATATGCTCATTTTATTCTATATTTTATTTGAAATATAAAAAAATAAGCATGAATATGTCTTTTCCGTGGATGTGATTGAAGCAAATTTACAGATATAATATATTTTTTCGCGTTATTTTCCATAAATTTTCTTAAATGTAGGATATTATCGTAAACTCTAATAGATACTGACCCATACATGCGAATAACTTTATAACTAAATGACAAAAAAAAAGAACAAAAATCTAATTTCAAAACGTGAATGATTTTTTTTCACTTCCATGGATGTAGGTCACAATAAGTTTTCACTTATAATAAAACGTGCGTGTATCCGAATTTATCTGAGCATAGACAAGGCGACACATGTCATAATCATAATTAGTTCTCAATTTGCTACCGGCTGCATTACGTTTGGCGTGAAAAAACAATTAAATTACTGATTTAAAACTCGTCAAGCATACTAGTCACTACTGTGGTTGTTTTGACTAGTAAGTATATTTGTCTAATTTACATTTTGTATTGCTGTTTTTGTAGGTTTGATGGTCCATAAACGATGGCCAAAATAGGTTGTTAAAACAAGATTTTTGAGGTTAGTTTTCCGCATTTGAATTAAAATATTTCCTTTCCATGGATGTCACTTCCATTGATTACGTGGATATTTTTTTTCATGGAAATGACCTCAGATCCAGGGATGTGAACTTTAACTTGAAATGATTACGGGACTTATTCCTTTAGCTTCTTTCTTTGTTTATTACAGACATATATATCCACAAAATGCTTTTTAATACACGTTTAATTATATATTTTTTTAGATGGCAAGAAATAAAAGACCAAAGACAGCAGAAGAAATACGTAAACAAAAGAGAGAATGCGAACGAAGACGAAATGCTCGTATTAAAGCTGATCCAGACTTGTACGAAGCCAGTAAAAAGGTTTTGCCGGATGCGTCCTTTTTGGATCGTTTCTCGTCAAGTTTCTGAAAGGTATACATGTTTGTGTGTTACACATGAAAATATGCAACTCAAGTTCGATCATTTGAAACACTTGAGAATTTTTAACTCTACAAACTTAACAGACTTGTGCAAAAGCATGGTTTAAGCATGGTTTGTAATATCAATAAGGAGGCTTGCATGTTACGTAAGTGTCATGTTTGCCTGAATAAATCATCTGAAGTACAATCTTTTGATGGTTCGGAAACCACTACATACAAAACGTGGTGTGTCATAAAAGAAAAGCGATTGATTAAAGGAAAAGAAAAGGAAATTAGACGAACAGTAAAAGGGTAGAAAAGAGTTACAAGAAAAGAGCTAGTAGAATCGTTCTTGAAAGATTTAAAAATGTTTCTAGAGCATCAATTTAATATTTCTCATCAATACAAACAAACCACCTCAATGAAGAACAACCTTGTTGATGGAGAAATTTTTATGCAGATAGATTTTTCCGAAAATTATTGCTGTAAATATGCGGCTGAGATTCAATCAGTCCATTTCGGTGCTTCTAGACAGCAAGTCAGTCTTCATACTGGTGTTTATTACTATAGATGTCCAGATACGTAAAAAGTTAATAGTTGTTCATTTTGCACATTTTCTGAGAATTTACGACACGATGCAAGTGCAATATGTGCTCATCTTCAAGAGATACTAGATCTAATTGTGTCGTCACGTACAATTCAGAAATTGCATATTTTAAGCGACGGTCCTAGTGCACAGTACAGAAACAGATATATGTTCTATCTGTATACTCAATACTTGGCAAAGAGATACAGTTTAAAAACTGTGACGTGGAACTTCTGTGAAGCGGGCCATGGCAAAGGGCCCATGGATGGAGTGGGTGCTGTAATCAAGCGTACCGCAGTTCGTATTGTTGCTCAAGGGTCAGATATACCTGATTTCAATACATTTATGAGGTGTATTAGAGAAAACACTACCAATGTCATAATTTCAACCATAACTACGAAACAAATTGAAGAACTTAATAAGCTATTGCAACGAAAAAGCAATAGTGTTCCTGGAATCACAAAAGTTCATCAAATGATATGGGACTCGCACATGGCGCAAAAAATATTTTTACGAAAATTAACATGCCTGACATGCGCCTCCGGAGAACGGTGTCTACACTACTCGTTGCCCGACAGTTATGTGGAATTTTCTAACCCATTGCATATTTTTGAAAGTCTTGAACTGGAATCGGAAACTGAAACGCCGCCGGTTGAAGTAAACGATGAAAACTTAGATCGGCGGGGAGAAACAGATGAGAGAGATAGTGAAGAACAGGAGGAGGAAGAACTGGCTAGTGAGACTGAAGAACAGGAGGATAATGAACTGGACAGTCAGAGTGAAGAACTGGAGGATAGGGAACAGAATAGTGAGGCCGAAGAACAGGAGGATTAGGAACCGAATAGTAAGGCGGAAGAACACGAGGATGAGGTACTTGACAGTGAGAGTGAAGAACAGGAGAAGGAGGAACTTGATAGTGAGACTGAAGAACAGAAGGATAATGAACTGAATAGCGAGACTGAAGAACTGGAGGATAGGGAACGCGATAGTGAGACCGAAGAACAGGAGGATTGGGAACCGAATAGTAAGGCGGAAGACTTCAATATTTTCTGATTGTCATTTTATTTAAACTTTATTTTAATTATAATGTTAAGCTATTACTGGGGCTGAAATTAGATGGTGCCATAAGTGTAATGTTATTGATCTCTTTAGCAATTACGATTAAAACATATAAAGGGTTATATGTAATTTAGTTTGGACTGGATCAGTACATAAAACTTTTACTATGGAACTAAGTGTGAATTCCATAGATAATATTTCTATCTACTCGACCCAAATGTATGGAGCAGCAGATCTTTTTACGCGATTTCGAACTTGATCTCACAATCAAAGTTGTTCGTATAGACGGGTAGTATCATCCCCAACTGTCCACACTAAATTAAAAAACCCCTGTATAATTAGCCTTAAAGTCAAATTCAAAGCAATTAAAGCTGATTTTTCGAACTTTTGCTTGTTTTGATTAAAATAAATCCAATATATTTATCATTGTGTATCATAATTTCTTTGAATATTATAATGTGTGACTTCATCTTTTATAAAGCATATATGGAATGTCATGTCTATGGTTTGAAGTCTTTTCCATGCTAAAAGAAATTGTATGAAAGTCATTTCCCTGGATCCAGTGTCATTACCATGAAAGTGCGAGATTTTAAAAGGTATTTCTAGTGAGACTAATAAGTCGTAAGCTCGGTGCATATTTTTTTATAGTAGATTATGACCTAAATTATTGATATTTATAGGTATTTCATGTAAAATTCACCTTAATGATTTTTTTTGTTTTCGTCATCAGAAGTTCAAAAATACCCTACTTACCAGTAAAAGAATGAAATGATAACTGATCGTCGAATTGATGACGAAAATTATTGATCAAAGTACGAAGTAAGAAGGTTAGTGAAAAATCAGGACATTTGGCGTCCCGATCAAGTGTGAATCGGGACGTGTCACCAGACCCCTGAAAAACGGTACATCTCGCACAAATCGGGACACCTGGCAACACTAGTCACAGCATCAGGACCGTGTATTCGTTTGTCACCTTATTCTATAAAAAAATTAAATAGTAGTGTACGTGTAGGTTAGGATGGGTAGCATAAATTTCTTTTTATAATAAAATATGTAAATTTAAATTTGTACTAAATAATGTATATCATGTGGCCCGCTGACTTGGCCTAATGGAGTATACGTGTAGGAATGCGTGCTTAAAGTTAAATAAGTTTTGATTTCCTGGCGGTCTTGTTTTATATAAAAAGACTTCTAAATTTGCATGAACGTTGAAACAATTTATCAGATTACAAAGATAAATTCCCGAAAAGATCCCAATCGTTCGGGTTACGTCAATTTGTATTTATTGAGGGCGGTCAGCCAAGGGCAGTAGCGTAGGACGTGCGTATGATGAACCCGTCTGGGAATTTCTAACTTAGTTTCGTAGTTTATTTATTTTGGCAGGTTGTATTAAACATGTGATTTATTCAAATACACCTAATATATTTAAGTGATTTTTGTAAAAAAATATTTAATACATTTTTATTTTTGGCTATTTACCATGTTTTATAAAGGGTTTTTCAATTGGCGCGAGTAGATTTTGGCGGCCCGTGGTGGCCATTTTGTTTTGGTGACATCTATCAAAACTTTTGTTTGTTATTCAGTTTCTTAAGCCAAATCATCACGCCAAGTTACGCGATTGAACAGTACGTTATAATAATAAAACTTTATTATCAAAATGAGTGTTCGTTAGTGCACACGTTGCGCGCATTGCGCTCATTTTACGGTAGAATTTGTGGCCCCTCCCAGTCGAATTT
Organism: Parnassius smintheus behrii; assembly: GCA_036936625.1. Lineage (NCBI taxonomy): Eukaryota > Metazoa > Arthropoda > Insecta > Lepidoptera > Papilionidae > Parnassius > Parnassius smintheus. The sequence continues at coordinate 21,001,317 of JAUPFT010000001.1, forward strand.
TCAACATTTAGTGGCCAAATTTGAAACGGTAAACAATCAGCCAATATCCGTAAGTTCAAACAACGCAAGTAAAAATTTACAGAAGAACTCGAGACAGTCGATTTCTCGACGTGCACAAGAACTCGGCGTTTTGCTGACTTCATGTTGGCGAATTTTGCGTTGGGACTTAAACCTACACCCATACAAGATCCAACCGACACAGGAGCCCTAAGTTCATGACCATAGACAACGCTGTTTGTTCGCTGACTGGGCTTTGAATCGTTTGGAAGAGGACCCCAATTTTGGCAGAAAAATCATCTTTAGCGACGAGGTGCACATTTTGATAAATGGCTGTGTTAATAAGGATAATTGCGCTATATGGGACGACAGCAACCCACGTGAGGTTTACTAGGTGATAATGCATCCTCAAAAAGTTATCGTTTGGTGTGGATTTTGGCATGTTGAGGGAGGAAAAAAAATTCATAGACTGTAGATTTTTTTCCCTCAAATGAATATAGGATCAATTAACTAAAAAGGTTCACCGAAATCGGTTACTGTTTGACAATGCTAACGCGTAACACACATAAAAAAAAGTTGCGAACTGATTGAGAACTTCTTATTTTTTTAAGTCGGCAAAACGAAACATAAACATATAATCTAAATACATTAATAAACAGTGATTAATCTTATAAACTCATATAATTTTAATAAAATTATTACGATAATATTATAACGCGTAAATTGAGAGTGAGTGTATAAGCACGTACAGGTCGGACCGTTCAACTCGGGTACGATGTCGAGGCGTGAATTATCACTCCTCATTATCTGCAAACGATTTATTTTGCAACGCGCAGCGGCATATCCTTTGAATTAAATTAAAACAACCCTCGTCAGGTTGCCGCCGAGCCACATACTCTATACTATTCACGGGCTTAATCAGATACCTCTTATCTCAAGGGAGTCGCAGAACTGTATGCGATGCTCTTTAATGTAACTCCAAATTTTATGCAAATTAGCAACCTTTTTGGTTGTATTACTTTTATTTACTTAGGATTTCGTGCGGATATTTATAATTAAGTCACACTGAGATTCGACTGTGACACGGCAAAGTATGTGTCTGCTCGCATCAGATATTCATGTAATGTGACGTAGAGAATTACGAGAAGCTAATTAGTGTTGATTAGCGAGTGCGTGACAGGAAAAGCTTGCCAATTATATAGCGATCTCGCTCAGAACTTATTTCTTGGAACCGAGAATTATGTACTTACGTCATGGAAAATGTATGTACTTTGAAAATCTTTTGCTAGAAATTTTGTACCATGTCAAAAGATACCTTTGCATAAAAATTAGTATAATAGTAGTTATTATTTGTCAATAGAGAATATTTATCGATTTTTAAGATGGTTAAACTGTTAATATATTTTTTTAAATTTTCTGATAATAGCTTCTGAATTCGGTGCCAATATATAATAATAATAATAAGTAGTATAATGCCAAGACTTAGTGGAGCGAAAAATCAAGAGTATCGCCCAGACTTCAGAATAATTTGGTAACAATTATTTTCTTTTTAGGTCTTGAAGTTAGTTTTACTATTTATTTAAAGTTTAGTTATTGAACTATGTACAGTGGTTTATCGAACATTAAATTAGAAGACGCGAAAATTATATGAATACCTTCCTACCTACCTTCATCTCAATCTTCTAGTCGTTTTTTGAACTCGGTTAAAAATGTATCGATTCAACCATTATTTTTTCCATAACATGTATGTCGCAGTGAGATGGTTGAAGCCATAATATAGTTATATCCCGTAGCTATATTATACATTAATATAATTATATGACAGCAGTTCATAAGTGTCTTACTAGTAATATAACTACAATGTAAGCACGATCTAGTAATATAACAATATAGTATCTATATCTATACTGACAGTTAAATTTTAAAAGATTTTGATTTTCGGATGTCCATCCGATGGAGTTAAGGAAGTCTATGTCTGTGTGTCTATGCGTTCATATATTAGTGAATTTTAGTCATATATTGTCGTGAATTTTAGTCACGCACAATTGCATAATGAATACCTTTAAGTTGCCATTGTATGAAACTAATGTTTCCGGATTTTATAGCGTTTGATTTACTTCTTTTTATTCTTTTTTTTATCGCCGGCAAAAGTAAAAGTTATAGGACATAGGGCTCTCCGCTACCGGTGGGGTCAAATGTGCGCGAAAGTGTTCCCGTGATCCTACCAATATGTGGCGAATGTGTAACACACCGTGGGGTCTTAGTGCGAGTCAGACATAAACCGTCCTTGCTTTCGCGACATGGACTATGCGTAGGCATTTGACCATGTAAAAAAAGAAAAAAGGCCCCTCCCCTACAGAGATGCTCTAATCGTTGCTTGGCAAGGTTATGGTTGTAGTAAGAAAGGGTCGACTCGACCGGGGAAGGACTACGCTCTCACAGAATACCAGCATAAGATAGCATCTTGATGCTGCTCTGTTTCCATTCCATTCCAGGATCCATTTACCATCAGGTGGACCGTGTGCTTGTTTGTCACCCTAATTCTGTATAAAAAAATCTCGATGTTAAGAGTGCTTTGGAGTGGTGTCATGGTCTAGAGAGACTGATGTAATCAACGTCCTGTGAAGTTAAACGCGATAAAATCCGTGTACATTAGTTTCATGCTGTGTGTAGTTGTTACCTTTTGGAAGTTGATAAAAAAGAGTAGTTATAGGTAGAATAGAATAATTGTTGTTTGATACTAGTGCTCGGCCCTGGATTCGCACGGGTGATATCTGGATTTTAAAACTGCGCCATCCACCTGGTCAATGTTATAACGAATATATCCACGGAAGTGCAAGCAATACGTTGACAAAGTTTTACCGCAATCTGATGTACGGTATGGCAGCATGTAAAATACGAACAAACAAATATTAATTTTTATATATTAGATAGATTGCAAGTAGTACGGTTGAAAGTAGTTTGTATGTAGCATTGAGTTTTTGTTGTGCAGACTGTATAAAATTGTTTAGAAGGGGTGGACTTAATGCCTCAAGGCATCCTCTTTTAGCCAACCCTGGACGTAATGAGATAACGTTGTTATAGTTTTATTATAAGTAAAAACGTAAGGTTAAAAATTATACGAGCTATATACTTAATACATAAATGTAAGACACTTAATGTTACATATAACATAAATGTAAAATACCTACATTATACATGTAGACAATAACCGACATTGTTATGCTTTAGGGCAAGTTGAAATTATAACATATTCATGCTTTTATCATTGTTTCGGAAAAAGGGGGTCAGGTGAGCAGACCGAATCTCACACATACAAGTTTTTAAATATTAAAATAACTAATGAACGAATCGTCCTTGTAAAGTATATTTCACTGTTACTATTTGCGTAATAATTTGTGAAAATCCACGCAGTTCCATTAATTTTAATTATCAGCTTACAAATGGAAATGTTTAATGGTTAATAATGGGCCCTGTGTTAAAGTTAGAAACTGTTTGCGTAATTTGTTTAGGATTGTTATGTCGTTTGTTGTAAATTTAATCAGTTCGCGGTGATTAAAACATACATTATTTGTTATGTTTTAATTGTAAATCAGTAATTAAATTAAACTAAATAACCAATTTAGTTAAATGATAACATAATTAAATGATAAAAATTAATAAGCTGCATTGATTAATTAACAAAAATTAGACTAACGAACAATGTTGCGCACGGTGAGTTTTTTTTATAGAATAAGGGTGACAACGAGCACAAAGTCCACTTGATGGTAAATGAATGCTGTGGCCCATAGATATCTACATTTATCTTTAATTAAGAATCAAAATGCAGATGCGTTGTCTGCCCTGAGGACAATTATGGAATGCCTCTACACTGACCATACGAAACACAGCAGTATTAAGCTGCTATTTGACGCTGGTATTATGTGAGAGCGAGGTCCCACCCCGGTCGAGCCGACCCATTCATGCTGCAGTCAGAGTTTGTAAGCGGGACAATATAATTTGATGTTAGAGGAACTATGACAAGGTTTTCCTAATTGTCTTTTTTATAAAATTGAATGACATACGAAATTTCAGTCCATCTGATGGTAAATGGCTACTGCAGTCTATACAGCCTCGCGACCAGCATCTGCGTTTTGATTCTTAATCGAGGATAGATGTAGATGTCTATGGGCCACAGCAACCACTTACCGTGAGGTGAACTATGTAAACTCGTTTGTCACCCTTATTCTATAAAAAAAATGTTTTAGGGTTTAGATCTGAGTTTGGGACAGAAAAAGATGCATTTGAAGAAATAATTGCACAGTATAATTCAATGGAACATGTAATAACCAATGCATGGCAGACGTAGGATATTAATGCTAAGGCCATCAGCGATGCACCCGGCGCACTCGCTCACTGTGCTGGTACGTGCATCCGTATTGTGCACTTTTACCATTGTCATCACAGACATATACTGTGACTAGATATGGCAGCGACGTGTTATAACAAAACATGATTATTAAAACTTTGGAATCTTTGTGATATAAAAATCGATGAAGCGAAAAAGCTACACTAAAAAGAGACAAACTTATAAGTGTATAGGATTTAGCGGGCGAGAGAATGACATAGAATATCATATTCAATCATCTTCAGAGGTAATCAATTTTGTTCGATAAAATTACTTTAAAAACGACTCTAAAAAAGTAAAGGCCCTATTGTAATGCAATTTTACTCGAATGTAGATATTACATATTACTTAGAAAGTAACACTAAATTTAGGCTCAACACATCTAAAAATAAGAAGTGTTACATTTATAAGCAGTAAAATTACACTTTTATCTTATATTTTATGCCGCACTTGCGGTTGGAAATTATCATATTAAATAATGAATTACTTGCCATGAAATATTTTTATTCTATATTTCATTTTATTTGAAGATTTCACTTCTACCGCGTGTTTTTTTTTTTTTTTTTTTTTATAGAAGAGGGGGCAAACGAGCATGCGGCTCACCTGATGTTAAGTGACTACCGCCGCCCATGATCAACCGCAACACCAGGAGAATTGCGGGTGCGTTGCCGGCCCTTTAGAAAGGAGTAAGCTCTTTTCTTGAAGGTCCCCAGGTCGTATCGGTCCGGAAAAATCGCCGATGATAAACTATTCCACAGAGAGGTTGTACGTGGAAGAAAACTCCTTGTGAAACGTACAGTGGTGGACCGCCAAGCATCCAGATGGTGTGGATGGTATCGGGACGTTTGCCGTGTCGTGCGTTCACGAAATTTGGCGGCTGGGATTAATCCGAACAATTCCTCAGAGCACTCCCCGTGATAGATGCGATAAAATACGCAAAGAGATGCAACATCTCTTCGCAACGCCAGTGAATCGAGCCGATCGGAAAGCACTCCGTCGTCGACGATTCGAGCCGCTCTGCGCTGGATGCGGTCAAGTGGAAGGAGCTGGTACTGGGGAGCCCCAGCCCAGAGATGGGAACAGTATTCCATGTGCGGCCGAACCTGCGCCTTGTAAAGTTGCAGGCGGTGTGCCGGCATGAAATACTGTCCCGCTCTGCTGAGCACGCCAAGCTTTTTAGAGGCCAATTTGGCCTTCCCTTCCAAGTGACCACGAAACTGCACGTCACTCGATATGTCGACGCCGAGGATTCCGCGTGTGAACTGCACACATGTTTATTTTTAGTTTATAAATTATTACTCTATATATTTATTTACTTTTTGTTTATAAACTTACACGTAACACCTGAACCTAAAGGGTACATAGGGCGGACTTAATGCCATGTGGCATTCTCTGCCAGTCAACCATGGGTGCCAAAGACAATTGTTGGCAGGTTCGACCATTATACGTAAATAAGTGCTTATACATTAAAATATACATATATGCAAATTACATACATACATATATATAATATATATATATATATATATATATATATATATATATATATATATATATATATATATATATATATATATATATATATATATATATATATATATAAAAATGAATGATATATTTATACTCTGTAAACACTAGGAACAAACACAAGCTAGTGATACCAGTTTCTCGACTCCACAGAGTCAGTAATTTACTCTTGGGGCAATGTATACGCTATTACAACAAAGTCCCAGAAAATATACAAGGTCTCTCTATTACCAAGTGTAAATATTTTATTAAAAATACTGTATAAAAAGGGTTATTATGATATAAATTAATACATGGTGGATAATAACCCCTGGGAATGAGGTGGCTGCTTCCAATATATTTCTAAAATGAATAGTCCTGCTGGGTTTCCTGCTGGTTCTTCCCAGGACAGAGGTTTTTTTTCGGAAACAGTGGTAAAGTAAACAAATGGCTTTTAATAAGAATTATATTTATAAACTGTAGTAAACCGTAAAAGGTGTAATTTAGTTTTTATCTGGTAACTTAGGATAAGAAATACATGAATGTTTGAGTCAAAACTACGTAGGCGGTCCCATAATGAATTGACCTAACTATGAACCAATGAAGGAAATGAAGCGAAACCAATTTTATTTTTCAATATAATCACCATGAATACTAACACACTTCTGACATATGTGAATCAACATCTTTAAACCTTTATAAAAATAATCACATTTTTTACCCTCAAAATGACTGAAGACGGCCGCCTGCAACTCTTCATCGCTTGAAAATTTTCTTCCTCTTAAGTCCCGCTTTAAATTTGGAAATAAATAATAGTCGGACGGGGCCATGTCTGGACTGTAAGGTGGATGTTGAACTTCTGTGAACCCGCATTGACGAACTGCATCCTTCGAAACACCAGCGGTATGAACAAGGGCGTTGTCATGGAGCAACAGGACACCTTTAGACAGCTTGCCTCTTCGTTTTTCCTTTATCTTGTCTCGTAATTTATATATTAAAGAAGCATAATATTCGCCGTTCACGGCTGTATTACGTTCTTTAAAATCCACCATCAAAATGCCTTGAAAATCCCAAAATATTGTGCACATCAGTTTTTTAGTCGATTGTTGCACCTTTGCCTTTCTAGGGGGCTTTTCACCCTTATAACGCCATTCTATTGACTCGCGCTTGCTTTGTGGATTATAATACAAGATCATAGTTTCATCACCAGTCACTAGCCGCTCGATCACAGTCTTTGGATTTTCGCCACAAAGATCCAAAAACTCCGAAGCGCAGCGCACTCTTTCCTGTCTCTGTACCGCTGAAAGAAGTTTCGGTACCCATCTTGCACTCACTTTTTTCATGTGAAGATGTTCATGGATCACGCGATGAACGGTACTCTTAGAGAGCCCAAGCTTTGCTGCAATTTCTCTAATCTTCAAACGGCGGTCACTCGGAACCTCCTCTTCGATAAGAGCAATCGTTTCGGGAGTGAGCACTTCCACAGGTCGACCGTCGTGGCCAAAGTCTTCGACGGTTTCTCTCCCGAGGCGAAACTCTTTCACCCAATTTTTCACTGTGCTATAGGAGGGGGCAGACTCCTTATACACGCCATCCAAACATTCTTTTATTTGGGCAGGGGATAAACCTTCTTTAAACAGAAACTTTATGACACTTCGATACTCAGTTTTCGACATTTTGAAAAAATACGCGACTCTCGTTATTCAAATGCCTGTTAAACTAAGACTAAGCATTTCATGTCGATGCATGTTTCTTATATTAAGTGCACGATAAACGTACTATTTAATGCAACACAACATGTAGCGACATATCGCGTTGAACTATATCAGGCCAGTTCATTATGGGACCGCCTGGTAGAATGTGTTGTTTGAGTTATTATTCAAGCAAAAATTGCTAACTCTGCGCATATTATAATTACAAACAACCTTAACGTAGATCGTTCTATTTTTTTCTTTATTATATGTATAATCTGTAGTAAACGGTAAAAGGTGTAATTTAGTTTTTATCTGGTAACTTAGGATAAGAAATACATGAATGTTTGAGTCAAAACTAGGAGATGTTTGAGTTATTATTCCAGCAGAAATTGCTAACTCTGCGCATATTATAATTACAAACAACCTTAACGTAGATTTTCTATTTTTTCTTTATGAGCCCACAGCATTAATTAATAAGATATTATAGAGAGGAATTGCGGTAGTAATTACAGACTTCTCGAACCTTCGACTTTGCTTCCTGCAGCTAGTCTGTTTATTTTATATGTGGCATAATATTTGAAGTGGTTATATAATACCTATTATATAGTTATAATTATAATTAACTAATATAGTTATCTATCGGAGGTTAAGAATACTTACCGATAGTCGTCACCTACGAGATAAAAGTCGAATATTAAAATTTTGCATATAATTACTCCTTTAGTATTTGAATCCTAGGCATAACTACTTAGTAGGTAGACGAGTATAATGGTCAGGAATGTTGCGCGTCTTCATCACCATCATTACAGTCTATCAAATTCTACCGCTGAACATGGGCCTCCCAATAGATTACTTCACAAGATATATTTGCCATAGTTGCCACGCTTGGCAAGCGGGTTGTCCAACGACAGTTTTTTTTTTTTTCTAGTCGTTATTAGGAAAACGCTGCGGCCCATCTACGTGTTTGTTTCCGTCTGTCGCTGCTTACGACCCCCACGGGACAATATGGGGTAGTGGAGCTTCTTACACTACCACTATATGGTCCAGAAGGTTATACTTACTTAGTGTAATGCAGTAAATAATGAATATGTATATTAAGTTTCTTTTAAAGATATGAACAGTTTTTGCACTACATAATATTTTGTATAATTTGTCAGTAAATTAATTTGATTTTTATTTCTTTTCAGGTAAATTTCTCAACATTCCATAACCAACAATGTGATGAAATGGATTGGAAACACGGTGTGTAAGGTACTAATTATTTAAAACTAATTCAATTTTTGTCAAGAAAACTGCAACAGGTCTTACTTTTATGAAGTGTACATGGATATAGTTTTCAGGCTTAAGTACCAAGTTCGTAATGCGTACAACAAGGGAGCAGAATAATCGGATGTCATCTCTTTCCATCTGATTACAATATGGATGTTCAAGGCAAGAGTGAATGTCTATGATACTTTTTCGCTTTGCTGATTTCTCGATGCGTTCTACTGCTTGGTACAAGAAGACTACGCTGAAGGTATCACCTTTTACGTTATCCGAGTTTCTCACAAAATATAGGCAGAATTTATTTATGCAAGCTCAAAAACAATTTGGGATAAAAAAGGTCTGGTCTTTAAATGGCTTCATCAGTGTCAGGTTGCCCGATAGCTACCACCAGTGTATTCAATGCAATGTGGACCTCAACCGGCTGGTACGTGAAAAAGCAAGACATGATGAGATGAGGAACCTCAACCGGTGATGGAAGAAACCAGGGTTTCGAGGGGCCTTGAAATATGCGCAGTAAAATACCACGAACTAGGCGTACGGTAAAAAAACACTAATACCAAATACTTGTTTCGATAATTTGTTTAATCATTAGACAGTCGTATGGTTATTTTTTTTTTTTTTTTTTTTGCGCCCGAAGCAATTAAAGGGCTATCCTGTACGTAGGGAGGCAGAAAATGCATTACGCATACCACGATAGCCGGTCTATCGTGGTTATGGGGGACTCACTGTCCTACCGGGGACCCTAAGTGATACCCCCTAAAAACCGCCTTTGGGGACAGGCAGCTGGCTGATTAAGCTCTATTGTGCCTTATCATGAGCGACCCTCTTTTGGGAAAAGAGGGCGCAGGCGGCTAAGAGCCGCTGAGGGAGTGCCTACGAAGGCAAAATAATATTAGTTGATATAATAATAATTAATTTAATTAGAACTGGCCTGAGCCGCCAGGAGGCAGTTCAGGTCGTTTGACAGTTTATTTGGCGGGTCCGAGAGAGAGTTTCTCGGCCTGCGGACACGATAGCGAGAGGGGGGTGGGGCTGCATAAGAAGCCGCCTCACGAATTAAATTGTTTGGGTGCGACTCTGAGGCTTTGAAGAAGTTCTCAGAGAGTTTTTTAAGGAACTGTTGAATTGTTGGGAGCTCTAAGTCCCGATGAAGGTCGGCATTACGGACGTACCAAGGTGCGTTCGCAGCTCGACGACAGAAGAGGTTCTGAACTATTTGGAGTTCATTTAATATGTTAGGGTTTGCGTGGGCAAAGACGGGGCCCGCGTAGGTCATGACGGGTCGTATACAGACCTTATAAAGGGTTCGCTTGTTCCGAAGGGACATTTTACTGTGTCTGCCCAACATACTGTTGAGCCTACTCAGGTAAAACCGTGCGTGACGGGTGACTCGTTTGACGTGGGGCCTAAAAGTGAGCCCTGTGTCTAGAGTGACACCTAAATATTTGGCTGTCGTATGCCAGGGGACAGGGGTCCCTAGCATACGTATTGGAGGAGTGTTTTTAAGACGGCGTCGTTTATAATCGAAGTGAACGGCGGAGCTCTTCTCCGGGTTCACATCGATGCGCCATTTTTTGAACCAATCTCCTAGGTCATCAACTGACTTTTGGATCTTGTTCCGTATGAAGGGTAGTGAGACACCTTTGCAGTAGATGGCAGTGTCGTCTGCGAAGAGGGAGAGTTGAACACCTTTCGACGGGATGGGAATGTCGTTGGTGAACAGGATGTACAGCAAAGGAGCAAGTACTGAGCCCTGAGGGACACCAGCCTTGATAGTTCGCTGTGAGGATAGCGTGCCTTCGTGTCTAAAACGAAAGGTACGATGCTTCAAATAGGAGGCCACGAGACGAACTAGACGATCGGGGAGACCTATTTTGTAGAGCTTGTAGATGAGGCCTGTGTGCCAGACTCTATCAAAAGCTTTGGCTATATCGAAGAAGACCGCGATGGTTTTATGACGTCGAGGATAGAAACCGCTGAGGATATATTCCACAATGCGGTGAACTTGTTGGGGACATGAGTGTTTGGCTCGGAAGCCGAATTGGTGGGGAATGATGAGAGGGTCACCGTCTGTGGGAAACAGATAGCGCCTCATCCGTGTTTGGATGACTCTTTCGAAGAGCTTCGTATGGTTACTGGTTGTTCAACTTAAATATCGCAGGTCCCTTTTTTTCTGTACTGTGAATGCAATTTGCATTGTTCTCATTCGCTGACCGCTCAGAATTGGTAAACAACTTTTAGTTGAAGTAATTATCAACCATATGTGTGTATATCTAAGGTTAGGAACTAACATTACGGAATATTTTTATTAGTGGTGATTCATTATTTTATATTTTTGTTTAATAACATGCGTGCATAAGAACAACTTTTGATGCATTTTGTTTAATTTTTTTGATAGTTTTATGACCAAAGTGATTTATATATATATATATATATATATATATATATATATATATATATATATATATATATATATATATATATATATATAATAAAAAAATAGGTATGATTTATAATAATACCTATTTAATTTTTTATTTCTTTCCTATTTTATTATTAATCTCGTTTTGTTAATAGTCTACCAGCAGGTGTGGTAGCAGTATAAATTAATATCTAAATTACAATACAGCATAAACATTTTATATTTATGCTGTATTGTATATTTATTTTTATTTAGTTAAATAAGTTATATATTTGTTTATAGTCAATTCAGTCATATATTTATTTATATAAGTTATTTATATGTTAATTTATTTCCATATATTATGTAATATTATATACCGATTTTTAGCGCCATGGCAGTTTCCGATAAAGGTTTATGCACCTCTACTAATCTGATTCCTTTTATTCATTTTCTAACTTTGAATTAAAACTACCTACACTTCGTTCTCTCCTAACCCAACATTCGATAATTATAATAAAAATTTCAACGTTTGTCACATTAATGCCCAGAGTATTCCGCAGCATTACAATGACCTTTTAGAAACTTTTAATAATCAATGCATCCACACGATACTTACCTCAGGAACCTGGTTAAACCCAACCTTTGCAATGATTACCAGGCTTTATTTTACTTCGTAACGATCGCAGTGATAAAAGAGGAGGTGGTGTGGCAGTATACCTGCGAAGTGGTATTCCTTACAAAATTTTATCAGCCTCACCTTCACATTGTACTGGATCACTTGTATATATTTTTAGAGACTGTTATTAGTGGAAACAAAGTTATGCTTGGTGCAATTTATTGTCCACTTAATTCCAGTTATATACGAAAATTTGAAGAGGCACTTCTTTCAATTTGGTCTGATTATCAACATCATATTTTAATGAGTGACTTTAATACAAATCTTCTAAGTGATACTTCCAGATCACGTGGACTGCGTGCAATTATTGAATCGGCAAATTTTTCAATACTTCCACTTGATACCACCCATGACAATCTTTAATGTTTCTTAGTTACTACCGATAATACACTGTTAGATTTGATATTAGTCTCCTCAGAAGAACGTGTTGCCTGCCGCGGATAGTTCCCTGCTCCTGGTTTCTCGAGAAATTATTTACTGTTCATTGCCTATACAATCAAACCTCCCAAAGTAAAGCCAGTAATAGTGCGTCTGCGTAATTTTGCTAAGCTAAATGTAGAAACGCTCCAACATGATGCTTCGCTTTTAGATTGGAGCGATACATTTAACGCGGAGAGTATTGATGACAAGATTACGACATTAAACTCTAATATTCATAAGCTGTTTGACAAACACGCACCTATTCGTGAAGTTAGGTTAAAACGCTAGCCTGCGCCATAGATTACTGAAAATATCCGTAAGACCATGTCTAAGTGCGATCAGATGTTTCGGATATTCAAACAGAACCGTTGTGAACTCAATTGGTCAAAATTCAAAGCTGCGAGAAATCGGTGTAATCAAATGGTAAGAGTTGCTAAACGCCATTATATTCACTATAGTATCATGAACTCTTCTATGGCTGATACATGGAAATTTCTCCGGACGATCAGGGTCTGTAAACCTACATGTAATGTGGACCCAGCAATCTTTTTTTTTTATAGAAGAGGGGGCAAACGAGCATGCGGCTCACCTGATGTTAAGTGACTACCACCGCCCATGATCAACCGCAACACCAGGAGAATTGCGGGTGCGTTGCCGGCCCTTTAGAAACGAGTAAGCTCTTTTCTTGAAGGTCCCCAGGTCGTATCGGTCCGGAAAAATCGCCGGTGGTAAACTATTAAACTATTAACCACAGAGAGGTTGTACGTGGAAGAAAACTCCTTGTGAAACGTACAGTGGTGGACCGCCAAGCATCCAGATGGTGTGGATGGTATCGGGACGTTTGCCGTGTAGTGCGTTCACGAAATTTGGCGGCTGGGATTAATCCGAACAATTCCTCAGAGCACTCCCCGTGATAGATGCGATAAAATACGCAAAGAGATGCAACATCTCTTCGCAGCGCCAGTGAATCGAGCCGATCGGAAAGCACTCGGTCGTCGACTATTCGAGCCGCTCTGCGCTGGATGCGGTCAAGTGGAAGGAGCTGGTACTGGGGAGCCCCAGCCCAGAGATGGGAACAGTATTCCATATGCGGCCGAACCTGCGCCTTGTAAAGTTACAGGCGGTGTGCCGGCATGAAATACTGTCCCACTCTGCTGAGCACGCCAAGCTTTTTAGAGGCCAATTTGGCCTTCCTTTCCAAGTGACCACGAAACTGCACGTCAATCGATATGTCGACGCCGAGGATTCCGATACTGGCTGAGGCAACAAGGGGAGTGCCTTGAAACTGAGGGGATACGACAAAGGGGTTCTTTTTAGCGGTTAACGCGCAAACTTGTGTCTTCTGGGGGTTAAACTAGACTAGATTTAGTCGTCCCCAATCCGAGACTCTGTTCAGCAAAGACTCGACTTCAGACACAAGTTTGTCCCGGCACTCGGAGACGTTTTCCCGAGAAATATTGGCTCGGCCGGTGTAAAGAGCATCACCAGTGCTGTCATCTGCATAGCAATGAATGTTACGGGTATGCAACATATCATTGATATGCAGAAGAAACAGCGTTGGCGATAGCACGCAGCCTTGTGGAACACCAGCATTAATAGGCTTGCAATCGGAGCTTGCACCGTCTACAACGACCTTGATGCTCCGATCTGCAAGAAAGCTGGTGATCCAATCGCACAATTTCTCGGGAAGCCCATAGGAAGGGAGCTTCGAAAGAAGCGCTTTGTGCCAAACCCGATCGAAGGCCTTCGCAATGTCCAAACTAACGGCCAATGCCTCCCCCTTGAACTCTACTGCCTCCGCCCATCTGTGAGTGAGGTAGACCAGAAGATCACCAGCTGACCGACCACGGCGAAAACCGTATTGGCGGTCACTAATCAGCTGGTGATGCTCAAGGTACCTCATGAGCTGGCAGTTTACAATGGACTCCATTGTTTTGGAGAACAAGGAGGTGATGGCGATTGGCCGGTAGTTGGACGGGTCTGAGCGGTCGCCTTTTTTAGGGATCGGGTGGACGAAAGCCGTCTTCCATGATTTTGGGACTACGCCTAGGGAGTAGGAGTACCGGAAAAGACGCGTTAAAACCGGTGCCAACTCTGGAGTACACGTCCTCAGCTCAATTGGGGGGATTCCGTCAGGCCCACTCGACTTGTGGATGTCCAGGGAGAGGAGTGCTTTGCAAACCGAGCGCTGTGTGAACTGCACTTCCGGCCGTTCCGGTCGGCGGCGTACTCCCCCCGTCATCGAAAGTCAAGTTATACGCAAAGAAAGAGCCTAGAAGATCGGCTTTCTCCTTTGCAGTATGGGCCAGTGAGTCGTCCTCCCTGTGCAGAGATGGAAGAGATGGCTGACAGAAATTCCCCTGGACAGCCTTGGCGAGAGACCAGAATGCACGGGTTCCAGAAGGAAGGCGAACTAGTTTCTCGCCAATTCTGCCTATGTGCTCTGACTTTGCCTTGGCAATGACTCTTTTGAAGGACCTAGAGGCGGAATTATACTTCTTTTTTAGAGTGCTGGTGTTTACATCCCGGGACGCTGATGCATCAACCCAGGCTTGGTAGCACTCCTGCTTATAGCATGATGCTATTTTACAGGAGCGACCAAACCATGGCTGAGATTTGCCTCCAATGGGCACCACAGAGGAAGGAATAAAAAGTTCCATACCCTGAAGTACCACATCAGTAACAGAATCCGCAACAACGTTGGGATCATCCGGCGAGAAGCAAACCCGCCCCCAAGGGTAGGATGCAAAGAAAGACCGCATCCCATCCCAATCGGCTGACCTACAGTGCCAAACACGGCGGCAGCCTGCAGAATGCAACCGCGATTTCAGCGTGAGTGACACAACACTCCGGACCAGACAATGGTCCGAGGAGCCTAAAGGGGCGTCGACAGAAATCTGATATCCGTCCGGGTGAGAGGTCAGCAGAAGGTCCAACAGGGAAGGTGCATGATCCTCCACATCTGGAATCCGCGTAGGCGAAGTAACCAGTTGTGTCAGACCATATGCCAAGGCAAAATCATGAACAGATCTCCCCGCATGATCGGTTAAACGTGAACCAAGCCATTCGGCGTGATGGGCGTTAAAGTCGCCGAGGATCACGACCTCTGCGGAGGGGATCTGCAGCCATTTGGACGTGGTCGAAGAGTCGGTCTGTTTCGGCATTACCGCTATGGGACCTATAGAGGCACCCGTAGACGCGCGGATGGTCGTCGCTGTCTACGCGTAGCCAAAGGATGGACATGTCCGAACCTTCAAGTCTGCCGAGGCGTCGAGAACAGATGTCCTCTCTGACGTAAACGCAAACTCCAGCCCGAGGCACAAATGAGTGTTCCAGTTTGTACCCCGGGTAGGAGAGATATGAGACATCAGCCGGAGAGGACACCTGCGTCTCGGACAGAAAGAGCAGAGCCGGCCTCGCCGTCTCGAGATGGTAGTGGACGGCGTTTAGGTTAGAGTGAAGTCCCCTGATATTGCAGAAATTCACGGACAGCGTGGCAGCGGTCGCCTTGGTCTTGTTGCTCCGTTTGCCCCGAGCAGTTGTAGTCTTGAGCGGAATTTTGCCCCCCCCCCCCAGAATACGTGAGGCAGCCTGAGCACCCACGCTCAGAAGTGGAGAAACATGGTCGTGGATGCTCAGCGAGGGATTCTTCAGGGGTACTGGTACCCTCCTGGGGTAGTCTATCATTATTTAATTCCGCTACCATGTTGATGGGGGGGGGGGGGATTTGGGCCTCCGGCCACCTGCACTCACCAGACGAAACGTGGAAGCAGAGCTTCCACTTCACGCCGGTATTCTGTGAGGTCGTGGTACCACCCCGGTTTGAGCCGGCCCATACGTGCAACAGCAAAGCTACCGCGTGGCTCTACCACTGTATTACCGAGCAGTGTACGTGCAGCCACGAGCAAGGCATCGTTCAAATGCTTGCTCTGGAATCATTTTCTGGCGTTGCAGGAGTAGTTTGTGGATTAACATTTTTTTATATCCTGTTCTGTAACTGTTCGATAACTGTTTAATTTTCCTGTTTTTATTGCAAATATTTTATAGGCGTTTGAATCAGAAACAGTTATATTTAATTTTGTATGTACTATGTATGCATATATACACAGACAGTATTAAGCAAATATATGTATATATTTGTATTATATTGTATGTATATCGATATAATATATATGTGTAATTATGTTTATAATATGTATCGTAATATGCAATGACTATTCATAGACATTTTAACTCGGTTGCACTTTGCACCCTCAATATCTTCTCTGCTTAGCTTGGAGGTAGACTGGTAGAGAATGCCTTGTTGCATTAAGGCCGCCTTTTTGTACTTAGTGTACAAATAAAGCATAAATAAATAAATCGGGTCCGATTTTCAAGCCTCGCTTTGAAACCGAAATGTAGGTGTAGTTCGCTATAGAGTAAGTCAAAGCAAATGGAGTGTCTTTATATTTTATAACGTTGAGAGCTTGTTTATGATTCGCTTTTGTTCCGAGCTGTGTACCTCTTGGAGAATTTAAAATGAGGAATTGTGGGAAAGCATTTATTTTTATGAATTTCGCTTGAAGCGGTCAATTTGCGGTTTACTTATTTTGTATGAAAATCTGCCCAATTTCAGATTACCTTTGTTTTTCCTTATTTGTATGGTTTTAAGAAAACACATTTTTCTCACTATTAAGGGTGCTAATAATCGCTCGAAAGGGTGTGGTCCACTGCTGAACATAAACCGCTGGTATTCACAAAATACTTTAAATTAGATCATGAAACTTTCCATACTATCCGAATTAACTATAAACCAGGGCTGATGTTTTTTATTTTTTTTAATCACCATTATTTAACTGTGTTTTCCCTGCCGCCCAATAACTCCGCTCAGTGTCGCTTCGGCTTTAAAAAGCTATGTCGCTTACGATCAGAATACACATTACGCAACAGGACGACGTAAAATTAAATTGGAAAATAACCATAATAAAATATAAGGAGCGAGGGGGTTGGCGTTAAGAAACAGGCGTAAATATGATAAATCTATTGAAATAAGTATCTAAAGACCAATCTGCTTACATTATTAGTGATTACAAACACATAGCATACGAAGTGCGGGGAAGTGGGGCGAAATTAGAATTTGAACTGAGGTAGTATAGACCCTTAATAGCGGCATACCAATGTAATATAGTACTTATGTTGTAATTAAATGATTATCAACTCATTTTAAAGATAAATAAGCGAGAGAAAGTATAAAAAAAACTATGTCAGTGGAAGCGAAAATTTAATAAAACATTCCACTTATCTGTTCGAGACAGAAGCGAGCCGAGAAGCGGGAAGTAATATTAATTATTCAGAACGAGTGCAAGTCGGCGTTGGGCGTCGTTTCAAAGAGTTTCGCGAAATATTCGCCTTTAGTCGAATTCCCAACAACATCCCTCGTAACTATAACGAGATCGAGAATAAAGCTTAGAAGATGTGCCCGACCGTATTTGTATTTGTACTAATCTAATAAAAGCAGCATGGGTTGGGAAAACTTTCTACATTTTAAGAAATGGAGGCTTCGTGGTTTTTATACATAGTTTTTTGTAGTTAGTTTATAATAAATTAATAATATCTACGACTTGTGATGGTGTAGAATTTGGTTATTGAATATATTTTTAATTTCCCGCTAAGATAAACAGTGTCTGTGTGTGTGTGTGTGTGTGTGTGTGTGTGTGTCTGTGTGCGTGTGTGTGTGTGTGTGTGTGTGTGTGTGTGTGTGTGTGTGTGCGTGCGTGCGTGCGTGCGTGCGTGCGTGCGTGCGTGCGTGCATGCGTGCGTGCGTGCGTGCGTGCGTGCGTGCGTGTGTGTGTGTGTGTGGATGTATGTAAAACTCGTATAACTTTTGAACGGCTTAACAGATTGAAAAGAACAACGCGGATTTCCAACGTGTTTCATCAAACTTAGATTTTCTATGAATTTAAAGTAATTTGGGCCGGTAGATTTTTTAAATCTCAAAAATTTTAAAATAATAAACTCTTTTTTTTTTGTAATAATCTTTAGACGGCTTTACCGACGGATTCTAAAAACTTATCAGCTTTTAACCTTGAAAAACCACGTCGATCGCCGTTGGTCCGGTTAAATCCGGTTGATTCGTTCGTGAGACATCGTTGACGAAAAATTTTGAAAACATAGATTTTTTTAATTTACTCCCATATTTCACATTCAATGTCATAATTTGGTGAAATTCGGAGCGCTTTGCATTTGAAATTTGTGGAAAGTTCCAGGGATGGCCTACAGGGTCAATAAATTTTTTTACATATAAATTGAGAGATATGCGAGCTTACAGTCTACTTGATGCTTGTCCCATGGAAACCTGCAACTACTTTCACTCATTTAGACTTTTAGATGTGGTAGAGCCATGCTGCAACTATATTACGGTTTAGCACGGCCGTTGTAGCATGAGTCGGCACGGCCGTGGAAGAACCCCGCTCTCACGGAATACTAGCGTAAAATAGCAGCTCAGAGCTGCCATGTTTCGTATGGTGAGTGTAGAGAACCGGAGACCCTTTCTACTGAAAACGAGGCATTCCATCTTAGTCCTCAAGGGTGACAACGCATCTGCATTTTGATTCGTAATCGAAGATAAATGTAGATGTCTGTGGGCCACAACAACCACTTACCATCAGGTGGACTGTGTGCTCGTTTGTCACCCTATCCTATAAAAAAAATCTAGACGAACTCATAGGTAGAATAGAAAACCTATCTCTTAGGAAATATGATAAAAGTAAAATTGCTGGAAGTATTTTCCCGCCTTTAATAAAGGACTAATTATAATATGAGGAATAATTATTAACAGACTTTAAAGCCTAAAATTAAAAGATTGAGCTGCACATTTATAACCTACAGATATTACACTCGTAATACAATGGTTATGAGGTCCCGGATTCGAATCCAGGGTCGGGTCAAAATTATTTATTGGGTTTTATTTTCAAGAAGTTCTCAGTAGCTGCCCGGAGTCAGGAAGTTGGCGAGGTTTCACCCCCGTGCCTCGGAAAGCACGTAAAGCCGTTGGTCCCGTGCCTGATCTCTCTAAGGTTATGTCGAACTAGCGTCCCATAGGACCCCATAGAATCCCATAGAATAGAGAGCGCACTTGTGCTTACGCATACAATTGTGCACTATAATCGTGTCGTGAGCAGATTACAAGCAAGTCTCCTTTGATACTAGCCGCCGTGATCGAATTTCAATCTGTAGGACTTTAGAATGGGCATAAATATTTGTCATAGAAAATTAACTTTCGTTCTAGAAGTACATATTATATTTGTAGCGTGTACATACAGTCCAATTAGATGGTATAAACTTCCAAATACATTGTTCTATTTACAAAATAATGTATTTCATAGAATCATATTATTTTATATAAGTAGTATAGTACCCACACTAAATAAAATACCCTTTTACTGATATCCTATTTGACAGTAACTATGATATATTGTTTTTCGCTTACAATAGAATGTTAACCTTTTGGCGGATTTATCACGCTACTAGTTCTTGTATATTATGGGCCTATATCCTTAATCCTACACCTTTAAACGAGCAATTCTTGTGTATATATATATATATATATATATATATATATATATATATATAATCGGAATCTCGGAAACGCCTCCAACGATTTTCATAAAATTTAGTGTCCAGGGAGTTTCAGTGGCAATAAATCGATCCAGCTAGGATTTATATTTAGAAAATGTCGTTTTGTCCGTGTTTTCAGGCAATGAAAAACTGCTACAGTATAAGAAGGTAAATTTTGACACTGTGTTAATCACCGTAATAGCTCAAGTGGATATCGAGCGGTCGTGAAATCGTAATGCCTTGGTTCGCGTACCGCTTCGGTCCGACTTTTTTTCCTTTTTTTTCAAGTTCCCTTCTTTTATGAGAAAATCTATTATTTCGAGTGCTTTTTTTAGTATTTTTTAAAAATACGAAAACTTTAATAAAACTAATTGGACTCATGATTTTTTATTCAAATAACCAGTTCAGTTTTTTAAGTGAAATACCCAGTAGAGATTCCGATGTTCCTTTTTTCATTTTTTACTGTTCATAATTACGAGACATTTTCAGATTTCTTGGATGCATATTAATCAAGAAATTGTAAATAAAATATTATTGATTAATATTGAAATTCGGTTTTCTTTCAATACAATTTACCAACTTTAGGAGCCAACGCATCTGCATTTTGATTCATAATCTAGGATAGATCTTTTTTTATACAATAAGAGTGACAAACGGGTCCACCTGATGGTAAGCGGATGCTGACGCTCTACCAGATCACCTGATGACCCAGGTTTAGCCGACCCATTCGTGCTGCAACTGAAATAGCTGCAGCGTCCTTCTACCACATAAAAATGTATATGTCTATGGGCCACAGCATCCACTTACCATCAAGTGGACTGTGTGCTCGATTGCTTGTGCTTATTCTATTAAAAAACATACTAAACCCGTTTTTCCGTTTCACGTCAAAAGGTGAAATAATAATAAAATTGCCACTAAAAATAAAGATGGTGGTAGCATTCCTGTGTAAATAGTCGCCGGAGATGACAATGCATCTGTAGCCTTCTTTGTTTGAAGTAGACATGTGTCATTCATTAATTTTTAGTGACCCGATCATTCAAGTAGTGATTCGTCTCACGAAACGGGTCAATCGGAATGATCATTCAAATGGATCATTTAGAGTTTCAGTACTTCGTGATCTGTGAGACCTGCTCGATAATGTCGGTCGTCGGACAATACTATATACTCTTTGGTCGTAGTGTTTGTCAATCATTTGATCTGGAACGTTCAAAAATGTAATAGGGTATTTTACACCATGTAAAATAAAAACAAAATATATATATTTATGATAGATTTTGTAAAGAGTAATCGAGAAATATTGATTCCTGTTTATAAAATTACATTATAAATTTTATATTTCAACTTTAAGATTTTTTTTGTCTGCGCCTCAAATCTGCAAAACACTGTCCGCCATATTAGACCATGTCGTGACGTCACTGACCCAGCCTATGAGACTAGGCCTTTTAGTGTTCTGTGTCACTAATAAAGAGAACTAGCCAATGTGCTGTGTTAATTCGAAAATTTTCAAATTATCATTACGACTACTGAGTTTTATTCCGAATTTTATTGAAAAGGCATCATGGAAGACGAATTCGTAAAAGCAGAAAGTATTAATCTACCAAGGATAAATAAATTGATGGTGGCAAAATTTGTTGCATGCAATCCCAATTTTTGTTCTGCTGAGTTGAGGAATGTTAAAACATCAATGTAAGTACCTATTAGCAACTTTTGTTTATACAAAAACACAATACCAGGTCAAACTGTATTTTGATAAAACATAGCTTAGTAGCTATCATAGTTTAGTTTATCTATAATTACAATCATTAGTTATAATATCTAAGTTAACGTTATTTACTACAAAATTTGACTTGCGATACCCTTTACCTCATGATGTTTTGTTTTGAAATGTTCTACATAGAAGAATAGTCTGGTTTTTGTAAACAATGTATTCAGGTATCTTCTTGCCAGTTTTAACCAAGTCTTTCTTAAATTAAAATATTTAGCTCTTGAATTCATAACTTTTCCGTCTTCTTATGCTCGTATTTTTGCATTCAGCCACCACACAACAATGATTTATATGATACCTCATTATTAAACGTTAAAAAGTATCTTATTCCCTTGAAAATCGGCAAAATCGAGGACAGTGACGTCACGAGTTGAACAGCATAGCGGCTAGCGTTTTCGTGCGAAAATTTAAAACGATAGATTAAAGTAATTTTTATGGCACTATACGGTTTTAAAAAATATATATAAAAATTATAGTGGTTCATTATCACTCCAGCATTCATTTAAAACAATTTTCGAAAATGGAATGTAATACCCTATTGTAATCATCAATACTTTGATGCGACCCGGGTCAAAAGAACGAATCATTCACGATTGACAAATGTGTACTTTGAAGTTGGCTGCAGGTATGCATTGACTGCACTCACCAACAGGTTGACTGTAAGTTTGTTAGTTACTTTAAATATACGAAGAAAAAAACACTGTAAAATCATGAAAATTTTAGATGCACAGTTAAAAATGTATAAAACCATCACTCGATAGAATTTATGCTGCTATCGTTTATATATAAGTTAAAGTATATAAGTTGTATTTTAATAGGGGTTAGGCGCTAATTAACCAGATAAGATTTAATTCATTTATCTTTTATTATATTAGCTACTTAGCTTACGGAACTTTGTTTGGTAACATTATAATAATGACTAATTAAATAGAGAATTTAAGAGATACTATCAAATCGTAAAAACCGGTGAATGCTACTTTCAAATACTGGAAGTGGACTTAGCCTCCAATCTTATTGCGGTAGAATAGTTACGAATGGAATCTTTTTTATTATTATGAGTAAAAATTTAACATCATAATCATTCATCATCATCATTACAGCTATTAACAAGTCCACTGCTGAACATAGGCCTCCCCCAAGTAATGCCACAAAGCACGGTCCTGAGCCACCTGCATCCATCGACTTGGGCTATGTCGGTCACTCTGGTTTTACTGCGGATATGCTCATTTCTGAGTCTATCACGCAGAGAAACTCCGAGCGTAGCCCTCTCCATAGCTCGCTGAGCGACCATGAGCGTCCTCATACGGCCAGCAGTGAACGACCACGTCTCAGATCCGTAGGTCATCATAACGACATAAGCCCTACAGTATTAGACAGTGCATTTCCCTCTGCGGTTTTATTTTGGTGGTTAGTCTAAATGAGTCGACTCAACCAGCCAGCACCACGCTTGCTTAAAATACAAGTAGAATGTATCCAAATGCTGCTATTTTACGCCGCAGTAATCACTAACTATCAGATGGACTGTGTGGTCGATTGTCATCATTATTACTATAACAAAATTGGGACCATCACTGATGATATTCGGTATGGTATGGAGAAACAAAAGCTTACTATTCTCACGTTGCTTGATTTTAGTAACGCATTTAATACTGTAGATTTTGATATCTTGTTAAGCATCCTACGCTCTCTCAACATATCTCCAACTGTAGTTGACTGGTTTCGAAGTTACTTGTTTGGTCGCCGACAGCGAATTCAGGTGCAAGAGGTTTTTTCCACCTGCATTACTACAGCTGCTGGTGTACCACAAGGTGGCGTGTTGTCTCCTCTCCTTTTTGCAATTTTCATTAATTCTATAAGTCATAATTTGTCCTCTTCCTACCACTTGTATGCTGATGATCTCCAAGTCTATACTCAGTCCTCTCTTGAAGATCTATCCAAAGCAGTTGACACTATTAACACTGATCTGACTTGTATTTCGAATTGGAGTAAATGTTATGGTTTAACGATTAATCCTAAGAAAACTCAGGTCATTGTCATCGGTAGTTCTAGATTAATTGGCAAAATTGACTGGTCTTCCCTACCCCCTATTATACTAGACTGCACTCTAATCCCTTACAGTGACAAGGTTAAAAACCTGGGGTTGTATCTTGACTCCTGTATGTCTTGGACCTCACAGGTTAATGAGGTCAGTAGAAGAATGTTTGCTGCGTTAAGCTCTTTACGTAGATTACGTAATTTCCTTCCCACAGCAACTAAAGTTACGCTCGCCCAGTCTCTTCTTCTGCCTATCCTTGACTATGCTGATATTTGCTATCTTGACATTACCGAGGAGCAGCTTAATAAGCTTGAGCGCATTCAAAATTTATGCATTAGATTTATATTTGGGCTTCGCAAATATGATCATTTCTCCGAATTTCGCAAACAGCTCAAATGGCTCCCGATCCGCCTTCGCAGGAATACTCACATTCTCTCCGCGTTGTATAGTGTGCTGTTTAATCCTTCTACTCCTCTTTATTTAAAAAACCGTTTCCAGTATCTTTCTCTTACCCGTAATCGGTTCCTTCGATCATCCATCAATCTTTCTCTCTCTACACCTTTGCACTCTTCTTCCTATTTCAAGAAATCCTTCGCCGTAACCGCTGTGCGATTGTGGAACTCCTTACCTCTCCATATTCGTCGTGCTAAATCTCTTCACTCTTTCAAAATTCTTGTTAAATCTTATTATTTAGAACGCTATTAGATAAATTACTTCACCTTTCTCTTACTCTTTTCATTTAATCTATTATATGATATTTTATATATAACTTTCACTTACTTTTATCTGTATGTATTATTGTATTTTTTTTATTATTATTTTGTATGCCCCCCTCTATTTGTAACTTTTGTTTGCATCTTTCCTCTACGCAAAGGTTGTCTGGAAGAAATCACTTTCAGTGATAAGACCGCCTATTGTACATACTTTAATTAGTTTTAACTATATTGATGTTTCTGTATTGTGGTGTACAAAAAAGTATAAATAAATAAATAAATAAATAAAATTGGGACCATTAAATGTCAATGTAGCTGCCTCACCACTAGGACTAATATTCGGTGTACCTTTAATATCAATTACCCGTTTAGTTTCCTATGTGGTTATAATTGTTTCTGATTTTATTTTTATAAAAATACTACGTTATACAAAATCATTTGCCATATGGTTGACTCGATGATTATCATTTCTATTTTTATTATTTATGTTTAAGCAAACATTACAGATGTGTTGAAATAATTGGGCTACCCCGAAAGGATTCTAAAACTATTGTTGCATTAAAAACGTCGGACGTTGTAAGTTATCTGACTATAGCGCACACACGGCCAGCTTCTATGAAAGTAAAGGCAGGATTTAAAAACGCATGGATATATCCTGGATAGACATCAGTAAGTATATTTATTATAAGTACAGTACAGTAAGAGAATGTAATTACTTGTCAGCGCCCGTCTTTCCGTTCGATAACAATCTGCGAAGAATCTCTTGAAGACAAAAATGAACAAGCTTTTGTTTTTTAAACATTGATATTTACTAGGACTTCATCAACACTTACCACCAGGTGAGTTTTGATCTAATACTGGCTTATAATACGTTGAAATAATAACCAAACTGTCATTTATAGTATTTGGATTTATTATGGTTGTTAGTATTTCTTGATGACGTTGATGTCCATTCTATCGGACTAAGCGTTGGTTTACCTTGTTAAGTCATTTAATGGACCAATACAGACGTTGCGTGAACGCTGCAGATAGCAAATCTAAAATACATTATGTTAGTTTCTTTCTAACATTGTTCCCACATTAAGCCTTAAAGAGTTTCGTCCGTCCTGATAATAAATCTTAATTATGTATTGTACGCTCTATGTTCCCTTGGCACATATGAGAATGACGAATGCACTGCGAAGTTGCAGCGAAACGTTCTCTGCATACAAATACGCCTGTTACATAAGAACAGCAGTGTTGCATTGAATTTGAACGGTAGTATACCGATCTCGTAGGTCCTAGAATTCAATTGGTTGGTGCTAACACTTTATTCTATATTTTTTTCAACCGACCTGAAAAATCAGCACCTACTCGATTCGACTGTATGTTTTTTTATGTGTGTTAGCACAGAACTTTTCTGGGTGAACCGATTTTGATGATTCTCTTTTTATTTGAAAGCTGGTACTTCTCTTGTGGTCCCATGTTATGTGTGCGTATTGTTAGTAAGCTTAGGCTGACGTGCTATGTGAAGGTTGCAAGACTTAAATTCAACATGTTCAAGATCGTCCCAACCATCCCAGCATTCTAATTTCAATATAGAAGATGGCTGGGTACTACCTAATGCAGGGGTGACTAACCTTTGTGTATCAACGTGATATTTTTCTAAAGAAATGTTCAGTTAAGTTATAGAGGTGGCGTAAAAAATTTTGACATCGTGAATATTGGGGAACTTTTAGTAAATCAGTTATACGCGCAATTCAAATTATAGTAACATTAGTGTGACTTCTGTTGTTGCAGATTAGATGACTAATAACTTATATATTGTTGTTGTAAAATCCTAAATATAACACAAATAAACTTTTAAGTACAGTTGTGTCAACGAAATTGACTATTATGCTATGCATAAACGAACTATACATTCCTTGGGGAGGCATGGATTTGTGAAGAGCTGTATTGATGATGATGATGAACCTTGTGTCATTAATAATAGCAGTCCACGATGTAACTAAGATCACTCGCGTTTGTTCGTAATATACATTCATAGTGAACTTTGCGATCGGTGGCGTGCAAAAATATTGTGCGTTTCATTGGTTTGCCATCCCTGACCTACGTATCTACTTGGGATCCCCATAATTAATAAAATTACAACCAAACCCACTTCAAGTAAGCTATTCCATAATTGATGAAGTGACAGTAGCCTAATGGCAGGGCGCGGACCACGTACTCAAAGGATCGTGTGTTCCTAACACAAGCATTTTCAGCTTACCAGAAGTGTTGAAAGGGAATATTAGTAATGTTAATAGCATGGCTAGTATTTTTTCTAAAAAAAATTAATAAAATTAAATCCAAACCCATTTCAAGTAAGGTCGTACCAAAGACTAATATTTAAAAGTTGAAAGTACCCTTTTTAACTACGATTCAGTACGTCAAACACCTCACTTCTCCCCGTGGCCACGGGTGCTGTAAAACGCCCGAAACGTCGGGAATTAAAAAAAGTTAAATTAAATGCGATAAATACCATAAAATTCATTTACTCAACGTGTAGTATTCGCGTAAATTATGAGAAAGCATTAACTCGGCATATTAAACACCCAAACACTTATTTTACCGATTTTAAAAAGACCAACAGAAGTAGTTGCGTAGAGCATATGTACAGACATACATAAAAACTTAATTCAAGGATACTCACATTACATAGAAACAGGCAGTGTTTTATATGATAAAGATACTCAGCAAAGTATTGAGGAATTCTGTTTTTATTAACTGGGATTTTGAACATCCTCTATTTTAAAGGATTCAGGGCTGAGTTCGGAAAACACCGACTTTAACCGAAATTTAAAATAATTTTACTAATTTTATGGAGTTTTTCATAACATTTCGTTTATTACGAATATCATATTTATTTATTATAAGCCGCGGTGTTATTACAATATAATGGTGGTAAAAAAGCTCTAGATGCTAAGTGGCACAGTCTCAGTCGCACCAAACGCTTATGCACTCTTGCTATGAAGATGACTGTAATCGGATAGAAAGATAGACGCCGGGAGATTATACTTTGTTGTTGTTATTGTTGTTGTTTTTACTTTGTTGCAAATATTACGAAAGATGAAAAGAAGAATATACTCGTGGAATGTTATACCACTTTTCTTTTGTTAACGAGTTTTACATATGACCCACACTCTCATTATTATTAAAAATAATTCTTATGATGTAACTAAAATTATATATAATCAAACCACATAAAATACTTTCGTTTTTTGATTTAAAAGTTCAAAATACAGAGACGAGGATTAAAAAAGACAAAATACTTTGGCATAATATAACGAGTATGTCAATTTTAGTTCCCGGTACAGAAAATGGTGGCGCTTCAAATCGGCACAGACATTTTGTATATATAGTCCAGCGTACTTGTTTATATAGAGGTCGGTGAATAGGGACGATTAAATTTAATGTCCTTTAACCTTTTTGAGCCCGGTTCGAATGCATGAGATGTCAACAACGAAGGGGTGAGGATCCGCCAACCGTCTGGTTATCCGATTTTGGAAAGGGGGGAAAGGACTGAAGGCATGTAATTCCTGCGCAATGCGTGTAGAATACCGAGCAGGTTGAATCCTATAGAATAACGAGAGGTTTGCTTGCTTCTGTGCACGAGGCTGACAAGATTGGTGACAACCAAATCAGTGTTACCAATAAGCCTCTTAGCTCGCGTTTCCACTAAGTGAAATGCTGCTAGGTGCCATTTTTGTAGCACCAATCGATATTTGATAGCTATACTCCATTAACAACCGGTCTTGCGTTTTATATAAGGCAAGAATATACGAGTATCATGCTCTTAATATATTGTTATTAAGTTTATTTTTTTCAAGGTTCGTAAAATTTTATTGCGTAGTAGTCATCTAATATCTAAATTGCAAATACCATTTTGCTTAACAGCGCAATGTATTTACCAATGTTATCGATATTGACGGTTCGTCGATCTAATTTATTCCGGAATGAATTAACTACAAAACCTGACACACCGAAGCTGTTTTATTATAGACTATAACACAGTAATGGGTTAGCGGTTTTCAGCGTTAGCTGTCGTTTGTCATTCGATAACTGTTGCTAAAACAAGCCGACGACTAGCGGCGAGATGTGCGACTATTTACACGCCAGTTTAGAGCCACTTGCGCGCCGTGAGGTATTTATATCCGAAATGAAATGGGGGCTCGGTACTAAGGTGTTGCTCCGAAGTCGAATTATACTCGACTCACTTTGCTATAATAATCAATTTGTTTTCATGCAACATATTATAGTCGTAACTGTTTTATTTATTAACATTAATCAATGCATATTGTAGTTTATTTCTTTTAAGAATAAACTTAAGTAACTAAACTGAAATAACTTAATAAGTAAATTTATATTAGTAAACCACGTAAACTGGATTAAATATTTAATTATGTTAATAATGAAGTCAAAATTATCCGCAGTAGCATAAAAGTCGGAACAAAAACCTCTCCCATAAATTGAATCATAGGGAGGGGGGGGGGGATTTTGCCATAATTGCCACGCTTAGCAGGCGGTTTGGTAACGGAAGTTTTTTTTAGAATTTTGAGTTGTTATGTTGCTGTGTCGCTTTTTACGGGGCTTTTAGGGGTATTGGATATAATTACTTCGGTTAAAATGATGGTTGCATTAATAGAATTTTTTTTAATAACATTTTTTATAGATTTCTTATAAATTTATTTTGTTTGTATAAAAAATTATACCGGTTTAAATTCTGAAACTATAATATTTCATCACTTCAAATTGAAAAATATTAAATAAATTATATTTATTAGTTTTATCGTCCAGTGACATCTAGTAATGACATGACGATTGCCAAGAGTTCGTTAATCCGTTGAATAATTTTATCGTAGCATTATCAACGATCGGACCTTTCACCTTAGCGATGGCGCCATTTTATTCGAACTGTGCCCAACCCACTAACAGATTTATAAATCGAACACACGACTTCGGAAAAACTAAGAGTTTTGCGGCAATTTATATGAAAATTTATTCACGTTCATCTGTGAGTTTATGTCAAAGAGCGCAATAAAATGTCAATAAAACGTTTTGTTTTAAATAACAATAGGAAACGTTTATAAACTTCCCTTTCTTTACGATAATCTTATTTTGTGTATTTTCGACAGATATTTTGTTTTTAAAAATAGAATAATTTCATCATATTGTACTGTTATCACATCATAATCACTGTCCCTCACAAGTCCATTGCTGTTCGTGGTCATCATGACTTCTCTCAACGAATGCACCAAAACACGGTTCTGTGCCACCTGCATCCATCGATTTTCTGCATGTCTTACTAGATCGTCACTCCATCCAGTGGGACTGTCACTCGAGAAATTTTCTTCCCCATCGGTTGTCGGTTCTTCGAGTTATCTACTCTTATCGAAATATCTATCGATTGACTGCCTGGAAATACGTAATATCTATAAAATCTAATGCTTTTTTGCGTCATAAGTGTCAATATATTCTGTAGTCGATTTTAGTTTAGGCTTACGTAACCTGGGCCTAGCGAGGCAGAATAAGGCCAAGTTAGTGTTTTCCTAGTAACAACGTAAAAGTAGTAAAACTGCAATTGCCAAGCCTGCCAAGCATGTCAACTATGTAAAATTCCCAGACGAGATAATATAAGGGATACCTGTGTTCAGCAATGGACATTTACAAACTGTAATGAACGAAATAGATGTCTGGCTGGACGGAGCACGCTTTTTAGCTTCAATTTTTTACTCAATCACAGAGTTTACATAACTGCATCTAAATAAACACAAAAACAAAGAGAGACCTACCTTTGTCGTGATAAGAAATTAAAAAAGTAATAAAGTTGGTAAGAATTACTTCGCCCATATCCGCTCAATAAAATAAAATGATGTGTGTTACCTAGTTTGAAGAGCACTTCCCGCCCTCTCTCAGTTGCGTACACTAATCCCGTCACCACTAATCCCAGCACCACCACTCCCAACAACACTACACTAGGAAAGACAGACCATTATCCTCAATGGTGTGACGGGATTAGTGCGCGCAATTGAAGGAGAGCAGGAGGTGATTGTCAAACTAGGTAAGACACATCATTTTATGCAATTGAGCGGATATAGGCGAAGTAATTCTTACCAACTTTAATATAATGGATTCCTGGACGGTGGCGCCTGATTCTGTTAATTAACATAAAAGTAAGTTTATGTATGTATTAAAATACCGTGTTAGAGGACATATGCGATTTTTAAGGCAATAATAATAATAATAATGTCCTCCAGACCGAATTTCGACCACGGCGGCCTGCCTCAACGGAGACTAGCCATCGGCGCAGGACAGGATTATAGTGCTCAAGTGTATGCGCAAGCACAGGTGCTCTCCCTATTCCCTCACTTTCATAATTTTTTTAAGGCAATAGTAATGAATTAAACACATTCTCTCTTTATAAAGTACGCCTTTCAAAACTTGGAACTGCATGTTTCAAATCATCTCACCTTAATGTTTCCGACGTTTCTGTCAAAAACAAAAACAAAAGACGCGAAATCGTAGTCTTTGCTGTAACTTTATATAAGAGTTCATTTTAACGTGACTGTTTGCATACGTAAAGACTCGATTGATATCTTGTAATTAAGCATTCGGTTCATGATGCATTGTGCTATATTACCCGTTAAGTTCCGGGAACGGTATCGGGAGATCTTGATTACTAGCTGTTCCCCGCGACTTCACCCGCATTTAATTAGAGGATTAATATTTTTGGCGCGGAACCCTACTTTTTTCTGAAACAATATATAAGCTAACGGCCAGTGAAAATCCAGTTAAAAACAGTCCAGCCGTTTTGGAGTTTAGCCGGAACAAACAGACAGATAGACAAAATTTTTAAAAACTGTGTTTTTGTTATAAGTACCATATATACTTTCATAGGCATTTAGTAAGACACTGTTATTTTGACGTTACAAACACACACTTCAATTTTATTTATTTGTATAGATAAAAACAGGATGTTCACACTCGCATCGCATTTCTTATATATGTTATGGTTAAAAGCCGAGATCCAGATACACCTAGATTTAACCGACTAGACCTAGGTGGAGTCGATTGCGGTTGATTAAACTTATGTATATACTATATAACTTATAAATTGGACAACTGTCCGCAGCTTTATGGTTGCACAACAAGGTTGACGGGCCATCCCAGCTGCACCTTAACCTACTGTCGCTGATATGACTTGATACGTGCTTTCGTGTTTCTGAAAAAATTTAACTACATTGAAGCCGCTAAACTTAAGTGTATCCGCACTTCAGTTTTAGCAGTTACATAAACATCCGATCAAATACAACACAATAAATACTTCAAACAAAAGCATCGCCTGCAATGCGGTATCTAACGCGGCGCGATGGACAACGCGACTGACGGCGCGATTATTGCCAATAAATCTCTGAAATGCCTAACTCAAACTCTACACACTGGTGATGATGGATAGAATTGTGCGGGTATCAATTATAAAAGATATTGTTATAAAAGAGATATTATTAATAAAATTAACCTAACACGTTTTTTTATAATATTGGGGTGACAAACGAGCACACAGTCTACCTGATGGTAAGTGAATACTGTGGCCCATAGACATCCGCATTTATCTTTAACTAAGGATGAAAAATCATATGCGTTGTCACACCTGAGGACTAGAATAGAATGCCTCGATTCCATAAGGGTCACCGGTTCTCTACACTCACCATACGAAACACAGCAGCATTACGCTGCTATTTTACGATGGTATTCTGTGAGAGCGTGGTCCTACCCCGGTCGGGCCGACCCATTTGTGCTACACCTATAATGTGGCTGTAGCGTAGTTCTATTACGTAAAAACCAACACACGTTAACCACCTAAAACCATGTTATAAGGTTATTTACTTATAATTTCTTAATTAGCATTGATTTAACGTGGTTGAGCCACGTTGCAGCTATATTATAGTTGTAGCTGGACTGAGGAAGTATTAAGCTACCACAGAGTACTAGTGGTAAACTTAATGCTGTTGTGTATCGTATGGCGAGTGTAAAGAACAGGAGACCTTAGACCTTACTGCTAGCGGGGCATTTTATCTTAGTCCCAACGCATCTACGTTTTGATCCTTAATGTATGATAGATATCGCAGACTGGACGACTTCCAGCCTCCCGAACAAGCCGGTTTACGAAAAGGCTTTAGTACCATAGACCACATACACACCCTTCGGCAAAATGTACAGAAGTCCGAAGAGTACAATCTGCCACTTTGCCTGGCGTATGTGGACTATGAGAAAGCCTTTGATCCCGTCGAAATTTGGGCGGTGCTACAGTCTCTTCAGCGGTGCCAAGTTGACTGTCGGTATATCGAAGTGCTGAAGTGTTTGTACAGTATGGTTTCGATGGCTATTCGAGTACGGAACCAGAGTATGAAACCTATCCAACTGCAGAGAGGTGTAAGACAGGGTGACGTTATTTCCCCGAAACTCGTTACCGCTACATTGTAAGACGTTTTCAAGCTACTGGACTGGAAAGGTCTATACTAGGTACGGTATTAACATCAATGGCGAGTGCATCACTCACCTTCGATTTGCCGACGATATAGTCCTTATGGCAGAATCGCTGGAGGACTTAAGCACTATGCTCAATGACCTCAATAGTGCCTCCCAACGGATAGGTCTTAAGATGAACATGGACAAAACGAAGATCATGTTTAATGTCCATGTCACACCTACGCCGGTAGTTGTTGGGAGCACTAAGCTCGATGTTGTTGACGAGTACGTTTACCTGGGACAAATAGTCCGGCTAGGTAAGTCCAACTTTGACCTTGAGGTCAATCGACGGATTGTGTTGCAATGGGCCGGCTAAGTAGATCGAAGAACCGATAACCGTTGGGGAAAAAAGGTTCTCGAGTGGCAGCCTCATACCGGTAGACGAAGTGTAGGGCGACCCCCCACTAGATGGAGTGAAGACCTAGTATTCCCATGCAGGAAGTCGATGGATGCAGGTGGCTCAGGACCGTGCTTTGTGGCATTACTTGGGGGAGGCCTATGTTCAGCAGTGGACTTGTAAAGGGCTGTAATGATGATGATGATGATGATGTATGATAGATGGAGTTGTCTATGGGCTAAGCCATCGATATACTACTACATGCATATAGATTCGTATCGGTTTGAAGATATACAGTTTTATTAAAGGCTGTGAGGCCTTAGTCCACAGGAGAGATAATGAATCCGTAGAATTTAAAGTTCCTGGGCTGCGGCATCCCTTTACTATCAAGTGGACTGTTCGATCGATATTTGTTCTAATTTAATAGAAAAACAGTTTTACGTTTTGTCGTGTACGTTCCGTTGGCATTAATTACTCATTTGCAGTGCTGATCTAGTTTCCGGGTGCAGAGTACAAATGAGTTACAGCGAAATGAGAATGAAAATACATATTTACAATTTTTTTCGAGTAACTGCCAGCATAAAAACATAAATTATAATAAGGATAATTTATGCTTTTATGTATTATTATGTAAAGCATAAATTCTTAAATTTTGCATATTTTTCAACCGTCTTAAGTCTAACGTTCTATAGTCAGTCAGTCTAACTTTTATAGTAGTCATCGTATAGTTCGACTCATTCCTATAGTTCGACTACCTCATTGCTTTAGTGGTTGCAAGAGCGTCTGTTCGAATTCCAGGTTGGATCAAAATGAGTTACTGGGTTTTTCTGTCATGATATTCTCATTAGCAGCCTGGAGTCAGAAAGTTGGCGGTATCTCACCCCGTGCCTCGGAAAGCACGTAAAACTGTTAGTCCGTGACGTGCCGGATTACCATCCCATCCACCCACTCGTGCACTATAGTCCTGTCGAGTGCTGATGCCAACAGCTAGTCTCTAGAACGGGACGACATTATTGTGGTATCACACATAGGAAGTATCATCGTTGCTTTCGTTGCTTAAATATTTTTGTTCAAAATTATCAAAATTACTTCATAATTTTTTTACATAAAAATATTCGGGTTATTCGTCATCTCGCCCGACAAAAACTCGCCCGATCGGGCGACTTGGCACCTTTCGAATTTACCTAATATTTCTGTCGTCAACTCGCACGCTCGTACGAAGTACAGCCAGGAAAAAAATAAACTTAATTTTAAAAACTACTTCAAATAAAACGAATTTGTATTAAATAAAAATTTAAACTAAATTTTAAAAACAACTTAAAATAACGGTACTGACTAAATGTTGTTGTTTTATATCTTATATAGATATATATACACATAAAAAATAAAAATACAAAAACTATTTCGTGCCCGCGAAAATTCAAAAAATTTTACTAGCTGATTACTACAGCTCGAAGAATAGAATTTTGGTTTTCGCTAGTGATAATTGTGAAAAAATATTAGCAAATTGTAATTTGACAGTTTTATGTGACGAACTTTTAAATTTTGTCCAAAACCCTTCCAGCAATTGTAAACCTTACATGTTGATTTAGGAAGCAGTGAAACACATACTAACATCATACCTGTGATTTATGCATTATTGCCAAACAAAAATACAGTAACTTATAAAGTGTTGTTTTCGCTGATCAAGAGTCAAATTCTTCAATTCGATTCAAAAAATATTATACTCGTAAATATTATACTATCATAGATGTATTCCCAGATACTTGCATTTGTGAGTGCTTTTCATTGACTTGACTTGATTTCTCAATGATTATACAACACTAGAGAAGCAAACCATATTACCGCGTGTCGAAAAAAGTGTAACCACTATCCAAACGCGACGACGTAGCTTTGAAACTAATAACATTTTTAAATAAACATATATCTATCTCACTTACACAAGTTGCGAAAACAATATCGTCGCTAAGATTAGATAAAAATAGACACACAAATATGCAATGGCAGGTAGGTGTGGCTTACTATATGAAATTTTACCTAAAATACGCAATAAAAATTAGTTTTTTTAAGATGCAGTTAATTGTTTTTATATTAAAAAGGTATATTTTATTTATTATTTGATGTAACATGCTTTTATATTTTTAAGATGTTAATTTGTGAGATATATCTAAAATTATAACATAATAACATTTTGTTACATTTTAAAGTCCAACTATTAAATATTAAACGTTTTTCAAAAGGATTTTTGCAGTTGACTATACTAAGTTACCTCATATTTTATGGTCTGATTTAACACAATGTCGTTTTATTTGAAGTCGTTTTTAAAATTTAGTTTAATTTTTATTTAATACTAGATTTGAACGTTTTGCGAAAGACCCCAATTATTTTTCTAATATATTCTAAGTTACTCCTTATAACTTCAGTTATCTGCCAGTGAAAGTCCTGACAAAATTTGTTCAGCCATTTCGGAGGTTTTATTAGAAGTCGTTTTTAAAATTTAGTTTAATTTTTTTTCCTGGCTGTACTTTGTACGAGCGTGCGAGTTGACGACAGAAATATTAGGTAAATTCGGAAGGTGCCAAGTCGCCCGATCGGGCGAGTTTTTGTCGGGCGAGTTGACGAATAACCCAAATATTCTCAAAGGACCTCATCGTATTTATAGGTAACAGATAAACCGCACTGCAACTCCAGAATATGTGAAATGTGCAGTCGATTTTACAGCTGCGTTAGTAATAGTAGGCTGTTGGAGTTATCGTAAAGATTTAATGTTACATTACCATCTCGCACGCGACAACTTAGGTCCTAAACGAGCTAGGCTATAAGAGAGTATGATAATATTTTAGACATTTGTGTTAATGTACAACCGGCCGAACGGGGAAGTGTGTTGTGCGGCTAAACGCGGCCATTTCATTTATGTACTTACGTACGTGCTACGTACGTACGAGTACGAAGCAAACGTTTTAAAGTTTTGTCTCAGTTTTAACTTACTAGCAGGAAGGTTTTAAAATAAAATTGGTTTGCACTGTGCAAATACGTTCTACTATACTATACATTAGCCGAAGGCTGATAGTTTATCATGAGTAAACATAGAAAAAGGCGCCACTTTGCGCTAGTTTAGACAAGTCAAAATAAATCAGCACACTTCTTAATAGGTATTTTGACAATTATAAAATTTAAAATTTTTCAGAAAAGTATTAACTCAAGTAAACTAAGGCAATTATTCCTAATTCAAATTTATTGTAGTTAGTTTTTTCTTTCTTATTCGTGTTTTAAAGAGAGAGAGTTTTTAGAGAAATTAATAAAAAGTGTCCAATTCAGAGAATACTAGCTGGAAATTTCGCAAAAAATAAGTGTTTGATGTGGAAGTGTCAAGGAAAACGGACCTATTTTTAGTTATGTTTAATTTCGTTTACTTAAATGTGACATGCCTCCATTTTACATAGTGTGAATTATTCAGATATTTGTCAACAAGCGAGTATAATTATTCAATTAACACTTTGTCAGGGACTTATAGGTTCCATGTTTTTATGGGACTATTTTACATTAACATATTTAACATTAACATATTAAATTTATCTATCATTAAATTTTAATAATTGGGTACCTACTAATTTTTTTGAACTTCGATAGTCTTTTATTGCTTTATTTATTTAGTTCTAAAATTTTGTTGTTATTTTTTTAGTACCAAAAATTTCAAATTAGTAGTATTTATTCATAGATCAGTATATAATATGTTTTTAAAATATAAAAATTGTAAAATATCAATGCCATAGACTTCTATTCCATTCATCTAGTACATACAATTTTTTTTCCAGACGGTAAAAAATTCACCCAGTATATTCTAATAGATCCGAACAACCGGATACTCTAGATTTATTAGTTGATCCAGATGTATACAGTGTGTATAAATTTTTCTGTAACCCTAGTTGCGATATACTTTTAATTACGTCGAAAGCCTTCGGTTAATTGGTGTTTATATTTTTTTAATTACTGCTTTAATTTGAAACAAGTTAGTATTTTATTCCTTTCACCACATCTAAAATAAGAACTGATTATATTGAAATTCTGTTTGGAACAGCATTAGTCTGGATGTCTGTTGTCCTTTTTCCAAATTTCCATGTGCAATTTATCGTTGTGCAATTTTTCGTATGTAAAATTACTTTACGGTAAAAGAGAAATTATTAGTAGGTTAAATAAATAAAAAAAATTATCAAAATCAAATTTATTTCATGCTTTATCATTTTAATTTAAAAATAAACCACTATTAAAATGTTTACCGTCCGGTTATAAAAGGATTATACTTTTATTACTTTCTACTTTACTGTCCCCTTACTATCTAAAACACCCTTGTGCTTACACACCCAACCAACAAATAGTGTCGTCTGCCTTATTATTTTAATCATCATACAATTAAAAAATAACTACTAGCTTTTAATTAAAAGGAGACAGAGGCGTAAAGTGAACGAACAAGGAAGGACCTTGCTACTTGCGATATTTTAATTGGCGCATTGGTCGACTGTAGCTTTAAACTTTATATTCAATTTTCAGCTTCTGCAATTATTTAGTGACACATTTTTGTGTGCAGACTTTGTTATTATTTTTTATTTGAAAAGTTCTTTTTTATTTGTTGTCTGTGAGGCCCCTCAGGACTAAGATGGAATGCATCAGAGCCTGTAGTTATACTGTGGCCCTCTATATACTCTTCACACCGGAATTAGGCAAAACGAGCATTGTTATTTGATGTCTGAAGACACGCACTGTTATTTGAAGTACTGTGCACTGTTAGTAGAAGTTGTTAAGTTAACCAGGGGGACTCTTACGCACAGAAGAAGTCCTACCACCTAGCAGTCTATATGCCACCAAGTAGAAAAATGTTAATCCTTTTTCATCGGCGATTTTAAAAACTTCAAGGGTGCAAAATATTTGCCTATATATACATTCTACAACAAGTCTACTACTGAACTAAGGAAGTGCCAACTAAGCTAACTAAGAAAGCGCGTGTTAAGGATCTACGTGGTAGAGTCACGCTGCTATATTATGGTTGTAGCGCGAATGCGTCGGCTTGATCAGGGTAAAATTATGAAATGCGTGAAAGATGGGACTAACTTATCGCCTACACAATTTCAAACTCATTATATTATATCTTATTAGTAGCCTTTTTTGACATGTAATTAACAATGTTGGCACATTCTTATTTGATATTTATTGTTTAATTCGGGAATTAAGTAATAAATATAAAATTAGAGAATTAAGTAATAAATATTAAAATGGTTTAAATATTAGACTAATAAGTTATAGACCAACAAAGAACAAATATGTTACTTGATTTTATGCCTTATGTCCTTATTTGTTGTTATTTGTTTATAATATATTGTTACGCGATGACTAGACAGGGGGCGTGGCTAATGATTGCGTCACCGCGGTGGTGGGGTTTCGAGCCCAGAAAGCCGGTCGCCGTGGGAGGTGGCAGGGTCACTTTGGCTCGAACGTTCGGAGAGAGTAGTTGTGCTAGGAATTAGACATTAGCTTAAATCCTTAATTGCTGATTAATATTGTAAAAGTGTTATAAAAGATTTATATTACAAGTTTTGTTTTGAGTGCATTTTTATTAAGAATTTAACCGCTAATCTGTAATATCAGAAGTGGGATAGTGCTTCGTTGCCTACCCGCTTTCGGAACACCTGACTAAAATTAAAGTTAAAAAGATTAGTGTTGTAATTAGATTTTAACGATTTCGTACTTTTCTTTTGTTTAGTTTTCGGTTTATAAATTTCAAAATGTCTGAGCAACGATCACGTTCTCGCAAACGCAAACGTGAGTCGAATAAGGATGTGCTGGATGCTATCCTTGCTAGATTGAATACGCTCGAGGAACGTTTTACTTTACCGCCGCCGCCGTCCGAGCCACTTTTACAGGCCGCGTCAACATCTTCGGGGTCGGCACCGCGTTCGGTGCTACCCGCGCTTACCAGCGTGCTCGCAGCCACCGACGACGTACGTGACGGCAATTCGACGGCAGGCCGCTCACCTGTTTTGTTATCACAGGAGAGCATTGCCACAGGCGGGGACGCAACTGGCAGAATCGTGGAGGCCATCACTTCGCTAGTTAAAGTAAGGTCTAATAATTATTATATTTCTAACTTTGACCCTCATCTTCACAATATCGACGTTTGGTGCGAAGAGGTCGATAGGGCTAAAGAAACTAACGGATGGGACGATAACGAGTGTCTATCGCGAATCGGTAATTTTTTAAAGGGAGAAGCACGTGTGTGGCTTAACGAGTGGTCTAGCACTGATCGTTCATGGACGAATTTCAAACGAGAATTTAAAATGTTGTGCCCGCGAACCGTCGATATTGCATCTATTCTCTACGAAGTGATGACCAAAGATTCTAAAAGTTACGCCACTTACGCCGAATACGCTAGACGTTCATTGTTAAGGTTGGGTTTGGTTAGGGGACTATCTGACGAACTAATTGTTGCTATAGTATTGAGAGGCATCACAGATCCTCACATTAAAGCTGCAGCTACTAATGCAAAGCTACAACCCAACGATTTAGTGCAATTTTTGTCGATGTACGTAAAACCAAAAAATGATTTTCCGTCTACCCGCGATATATCTCGTGAATCGCGCTCTAGTCTTGGATCGACCATTACCCGACGAAATGAAAATAAAAATGGAGTTGGCGATTTAAAATGTCACTTGTGTGGAAGGTTTGGGCATAAACGTGCGGACTGTATGAGTGCTAAAAGAACGCGACTAGGTAATAGTTTCGGGTCGTCACCGTCTAACACGCAGTCCCAAAATTCTATAACATGCTCATTTTGCAAAAAGAATGGTCATGAAATTAGTAACTGTTTTATCAAACAACGTTCAGAGTCGACAAAAGCTCAACCCACACAATGTTAATTTTTGTAGTAAATTAGACAGTAACGTTTCGAAATCGACAATTAATGTTACAAGCGCGGTAATCGAAGGCATACCGATTGATTTATTAGTAGACAGTGGTTCCTGTATATCACTCATAGAGGATCACATAGATAGATAAGGATCAAGTAGATTATTTAAGAGTTTAGATATGGCGACTGGCTTTCATCAAGTGCCTATGGAAGCAGGGTCAATCGCTAAAACCGCTTTCGTGACCCCAGAGGGTCACTTCGAATACGTTAAGATGCCTTATGGCCTTTCTAATGCTCAAGTATTTTATCAAAAGATCATTTCTAAGACGCTCAAATCCTTCATCGATTCAGGAACTGTTCTTGTGTACATAGGTGACGCTCTTTTGCTATCCGATACGGTACCTGAAGTATTAGCCCTTCTACGACGAGTCCTAGAAACCCTTATTTTGTCAGGTTTCTCTATCAATCTCAAGCAATGTACCTTTCTTAGCAGTGAAATAGAGTATCTTGGGAGGGTTATCAGTAATTATTATTAAATCATTTATTTCGACCTTAAAGATCATAAGTAGTAATGGTCAGGTTAGGCCGAGCATGCGTAAGGTCCAGGCTCTGATCGATTCCCCAAAGCCTCGAAGCGTCAAACAAATTCGAGAGTTCCTTCGCCTTGTGGGCTATTTCAGAAGATATATTCCAAATTACGCCCAGCGAACAGCTTATATTACGCGTTTAACTAACAAGTACGTATTGATCATTATTGATGCATTTACGAAATACTGTATTCTGTATTCCCTCCATCGTCAGGACACTGACGAATTGAAAAGAGCCTTTACTGACGCGGTTTCGATATTTGTGTCTCCAAGACTCCTGGTCACGGACAGAGGACGAATGTTTGAGAGCACCGCTTTTCAAGATATGGTAAACTCATTCGGTAGCGACATTCACTACATTACGCCAAACATGCACCATGAGAATGGACAGGCTGAACGTTATTGCCGAACTCTACTAAACCTTCTTCGTATTGAAGTCAACCATAGAGGCCAAAGTTGGTCTGTTGTACTGTGGAAAACCCAACTTATTTTAGATAGTACAAAACACAGTACGACTAATATGTATCCCCTTCAATTGCTTATTGGAAGCGACTCCTCCACCCCTGTTATACTTGCTCTTGTCCGAGACGTTGCGGTAGATATTGCTACTCCAAACCGCCAAGCTCTTATGGTACTGCGGAGACAGCGAGTGTCGTCACTATTGTTTATCAACCAGCAAAAACAAAACAATCTGGTGAATAAGGACCGTAGATCACCTAACGAGTTTGCAGTGAAAAACAAGGTATTTGTGATTAAGGCTTCACAGTCTGCAGTAAAATTAGATTCCTGTATGCGTGGACCTTACAAGGTATTGGAACGACTTCCACATGATCGGTACAAATTGGAGCTGTTGGCTGGCTCGTACGGGAAGCGTACTGAAGCTGCAGCTGAAAACTTGGTGCAGTGGGCAGCAGAGTGGACTCCCGAGACGTGTGCTGCGTTTTTGCTTGTAAGTTACCGATGTTATTACGCTTTATTGTAATGTAGGTGTTTTGCTTATGTTTTGCTGTATGCATAAGCTGGTGTGCTTACACATATTCACGTTGACATTGAGATGTTTTCTCTGTCACGGCAGATGGACTACTCATTTGGAGTTTTTCCATGTTCACGTTGGTATAGAGTGTGATTCTCTACCACGGCAGATGGAGGGTTCTGAAAGAATCTCTTCCATATTCACGTTGACATTGAGATGTTTTCTCTGTCACGGCAGATGGACTACTCATTTGGAGTTTTTCCATGTTCACGTTGGTATAGAGTGTGATTCTCTACCACGGCAGATGGAGGGTTCTGAAAGAATCTCTTCCATATTCACGCTGACATTGAGATGTTTTCTCTGTCACGGCAGATGAACTACTCATTCGGAGTTTTTCATGTTCACGTTGGTATCGAGTGTAATTCTCTACCACGGCAGGACAGATGGCCCAAAAGGGGTGCTGTCACGGTATACTAGTCACTACCGTAGCATAGGCAACTGTTGTATGGGAGGCCTCCAGAGATCGATATGCATGAATGTGATGAATGGTTTGAAAGGTTTTGTAAGAGAAACGAATGTAATGTCAGGAAGTATGAACCATTGCTTTGTAAGGAGTATGCTTATTATGAACCGTAATGATAAATTCTAATGTGTTCAATTTGTTTCCAAATTTGATATGATACTTCGGAGGAGGATGAGGCGAGATCAAATCCCGAACACATCAAGGTTGCGGACGAGGACGACCGCCCGTCAGGAGAGGCCGTGTTACGCGATGACTAGACAGGGGGCGTGGCTAATGATTGCGTCACCGCGGTGGTGGGGTTTCGAGCCCAGAAAGCCGGTCGCCGTGGGAGGTGGCAGGGTCACTTTGGCTCGAACGTTCGGAGAGAGTAGTTGTGCTAGGAATTAGACATTAGCTTAAATCCTTAATTGCTGATTAATATTGTAAAAGTGTTATAAAAGATTTATATTACAAGTTTTGTTTTGAGTGCATTTTTATTAAGAATTTAACCGCTAATCTGTAATAATATGTAATCGTAAATATTATATTCATTTCTATATTACACCTGAGATATAATTTAGAATATTTACAAATAAAAACAACTCCAACCCCTTCACCTCTATTCACAAGAGTCACTACATTTAATTATAATGAAATTAATAAGGGCCGTAAACTTACTGAATATAAAGAATTTTATTTAGAAAATTTAAAAAAATAACTTAACTACAGCCATGAATTTTGTCCAGTATTAGTCTTATTATTCTAAACATTTTAATTATATTAAAACAAATTAAATTAACAAACATTGAATAAATCACTATTTAAAGTTTATATTGTAATGATGACGAAAATCTTTTTAGTAAAGTTGGCATCTACCAGCTGTCTCCTGACTACTAGATGCCAATGTGTTCGCTTCGCAACGAAAATGTAGGGTTAAAAAACTAAGACACGTCCAGACAGCAAGGCTTTCCGATGAAACAGGTCATTAGCCGCACGATTTTTAACCGAGACAATATCGCGCTAATTACATTGAATTTTTTTTAAAAGAACCACCGTCAGACGAAATTGCGAAGTTAGGGCGCTGGCAACATTTTAATGAATAGGATGAAAAGCAATAGGCAGTTGAATGTACGGCCGGCCTTAATTGCAAATCGATTCGTACCATCTGTTGTCTTCCGAGGCATAAAACCACCCACTTTATTGGTTTGAATTTATATTGACTTTGTTTCAATTGGTTCCTTTTAGTTATTCATGATGTGTATGTGCATTTATAACGTGCTAGAGTCATTCTTCAGCTATATTATGGCTCGACCATGCGAGGTACACACTCTCACAGAACACCAGCGTAAAAGAGCAGCTTAATAGTCATTGTTGGTGCTTCTGTAATCTTGTTTATCATTATACAGTATATTTGTTTTGTTGTGACGATGGGTCACAACAAAACAAATATACTGATGGTGGACGATTTGTGGAAGAGATATTTGATGGACGGCTAAGATATTCACCAAGTTTTAGCTGTTGCTGAAGTCCGGTCAGGTCATTCTCGGGCAGAATCATTGGAGAGGTTGCTTATGACTGAATTTATTTCTTTTAATT
Source organism: Parnassius smintheus behrii (assembly GCA_036936625.1). NCBI lineage: Eukaryota > Metazoa > Arthropoda > Insecta > Lepidoptera > Papilionidae > Parnassius > Parnassius smintheus. Next base: position 21,045,216 of record JAUPFT010000001.1, read on the forward strand.
CATCACATTTTTTATATTGTCTATACTAGAAAAATGATCATTAACAAAATTAGCAGACTCTACAGGGGAGGACGCAATAGTCGTAAGTTTATGTGTATCGTCAGTATTATCTCTACTAATATTTTTTTTTTTATAGAAGAGGGGGGCAAGCGAGCATGCGGCTCACCTGATGTTAAGTGACTACCGCCGCCCATGATCAACCGCAACACCAGGATAGCAAAATGATTTAATATTTTTCCACAGATAGCGTTGTTGTCAAATTATTAATAAATTCTATATTTATGGACCAAAATGGAAAGAGGTATGTAAGGATCGTGACACTTGGCGATCTGTTCTCTCTGGCTACCCCGTTAGGGATTGTGCGTGACGATAAGTAAGTAAGTAAGTAAGTATGGACCAAAATAACTCTCTTAAAATATAGGTTGATTTAGTGCCAAAAAAGAAATTCAACAACTTACATAATTTTAAGTATATGGTATAAGAGTTTGAGAGATATATTACCTTCATTACAATTTACCCACTATGTTGTTTTTTAAAAGCAATCAAAATATGATAAAAATAAAATTAAAAATTTTGGTAACGTACAAAGTAGTAAGGTAAGTAGTTTTTGACTTGGTAGAACCACGTTACAGCTATTTCATAGTAGCAGCATGAATGGGTCGGTTAGATCGGGGCAAAACTACGCTCTCATAGAATGCCCCCCCATAAAAAGCAGCTATGTATCGTATGACGAGGGTATATAACCCGTTTTACCGGTAGCGAGGCATTTTATCTTAGTCCTCAGGGGTGACAACGCATCTACATTTTTTTTGACCTTTATCGGAGATGGATATAGGTCTCTATGGGCCATCTGCATCCACTTACTATCAGGCGAATGGTGTGCTTTTGCTTTTGTCAGCCTTACAAATTTTACTTACTTTTACTATTTGGAAAAATTCTGCCGCGATTTGCCAAAGCGCGTTGGGGGACTTTGAAATATTTATAATTTCTCTGACGTGTTAATTTCGTAACGATCTTTCCATTCATTGAGGAGAACACAATAAATCATCGCCGATGCCAGATTATATTATCCAATCTACTGGTAAGTGGTGGTGAAGATGACGTGCTGCTGTCAGTATATGAAGCTGCTTTCGTTCTATGAAAGAAGAAGATGCAAGATGCAGGCCTGCATTTAAGGATATATTAATACAAAGCGAATGACTTGTTTTAGTAATCGTTTTAGCTAGACTCGGTATAATCTCAATAAAAGCAAGCACTCGCATGCTCATACCCATTGCCTGATTAGTTCCGGTTCTATTTGAATCGTCTGACGTTTTGCTAAAATTTAACATTACTTTACGTAATGCTCTGAAATACGGAATGTTTTCCCTTGAACGATACATGGCCGGCGCATAAGACATTATAAGTATTTATGAGGCTTAGTTGGAATGGAAGGTTCCATGAAGCTTTTCTGAATAGAATTTACATGACTAGATTTAGCTAATGCAATTATTTACGAGTGGTGGTTATATTTGTGAATTCTATTGACAAATTTATAGAATTGCTCTATTAATGTTCGTATTGGTAATGACAGTAAATATACGGATTTAACAGATTATAGAGGAGTATAATAAATAAACTTCTTGTGATTGTTTTGCGTTATACGTGCGATAGTAATTTTAAAATTCAAATAAATTTTAAACAAGTGAACATAAATTAACTTATTACGTGTTTTAATAAATGTAATTTAACTCTACAAATGTGTATGTGACATTAAAAATTATATTAATTTAGTTCATAATATGAATGATAAATCTGAAAACCGATTTATTAGTAGTACCAGTTACTCGACTCCACCAAACAGTAATTCATTCTTAGGGCGATGTGTACGCTTTTACAATAAAATCCTAGAAAATATACAAAATTGGACCTGCTCAAAATTATTATTATATTTAAATTAAGTTTGTATAAAATGGGTTATTAATAATATTAATAAATTTGTGCATGGTTATAAGGACTGGGAATGAGGTGATAGCTACTATTTTTAATTTGTTTTTTGTTGAATAATTGTGGAACATACACGATTGTAAGCTATTATTTAAAAAAAAGTCCCGCTGGGTTTCTTGCTGGTTCTTCCTGGGACAGAGGTTTTTTTTCCGAACCAGTGGTAATTAAACAAAAGAGTGACTTTCAGTAAGTATTATACATAATCAATTTTGAATAAAAAAGTTGCTGCTTCTGTTACTGATCTCAATTTATTGAAAATTCTATTCCTAAATCAAAACATACTAAAAACCGTTCGCGATCGATATCGTCGTAAGGCCGTGATAAAGTTACCGACACACAGATTATAACTTTTTCAATATAACTTAGGCGCGCATACACGCTCAGGTTTGAATAACGCCTGGAGAGCATTTCTTCTATTGTAATTCATGAGATTGTGATATGGGTATGGGTCCCTTGCGTTGAGCTTCACTATGTCAAAGCAGAATACGTCAATATGTTCACGCCTTTTTATCATATCTCTAATAGAAAAACACCGCTTTCAAGTTGTTGACTTTAGTTAAATTGATTTTGTTTGTTATATAATTATGGTATGTATTATTGTGTTGTGTATATTCTTATAATATCATTTATTTTCCTATACTACTGTTTTAATATACTACTAAAGTAATGCATTTAATTAATGTGTTTTAGATAAGCTAAAATAAAAATATCATGTGCTTATGTTGTTTATGACTTAATAAATTTGAGCCGACAGAGTGAAATGAAGGAGAAGATAGGTAGCATAATAAAAGCTCAAAATAATAAGCTGAATGGGAATGGCAAGTCCACTGCTGAACTTAGGCCGAAAGTGGAGTTTTGGTAGGCAGTAATAATTAGATGAAAAAAAAATGTTGTGGGATATTTTATGCAATATTTGATATGAATGTCATTAATCGATGTTGCTAGCATACGTAATTGGACTGCGAAATTAAAGCTGTTTGTTTTTAATTAGGCGCCGTACCTACTGTGTAAATGATTGTCATGTGCTAGTTTAATCTCCTTTCTATGGATTTAACTGTTCAGTTCAACTTTTATTATTAGAATATAATATTAAAATAAATTAAAATATTGTTTATATAATTTATTAATACCTTAATCATAAGAATATAATATTAAAATAAATTAAAATATTGTTTATATAATTCATTAATAAGTACCTTAAGCATTATATTTGAACGGCGTCAACTAATTTAAACTAATTTGACGGATGTTTTTACATTTATTTTTATATTCCCTTATGATGACGCTTCAAGCTCTGGAGCACCCGTAGTTACAGGGTGTCGAACGGCCTGATGGCATATTTTATCCGGGCTAACTTCGGCTTATGATTTTGCATTAGGCCTTTAATTACTTGTAGTCAGAATTTAATATGACATCGGAACGTTAAGCACTTCAGTCTCCTTCTGACCGTATAAAAAATGAACGCAATAAAATTTGTAAAAATTAATTTCATTCAATGTGTAGAATTTGCGTTAATTTATGAAGTTATTAATCAAAATTTTTGAGACTATTTTATGAAAGAATGGTGACAATCGAGCACACAGTGCACCTGATGGTAGATGGATGCTGTTGCTGAGGTCCATAAACATCTACATTTATCCTCAATTAAAAATAGAATAAAATTTAAAATTACAGATGCTTTGTCACCTTGGGGACTAAGATGTAATACCTCGTTTCCAGAATAAAGGTTCTCCGGTTCTTAACACTCACCATACGAACCACAACAGCATTAAGCTGCTATTTTACGCCGCTATACTGTAAGAGTGTACAGTGTAGTCCTAACCCGGTCGAGACAACCCATTCGTGGATAATATGGCTGCAGCGTGCCTCTACCACGTACAAGTATAATATAAGTATAATATTTTTAATAATTCTGAACGAATAAACGAACTTACAATACACGCGATAGTAAATGTCTTCTATAAAATCTGAGTGACTGGGTGAGAATGCCAAATGGAAGTCTGTAGTTTCTGCCTACCCCTCTGGGTGACAGGCGTGAGTGTTTATGATTATGATAAATGTCTACCTGCTGCAGTCTATGAACTCCTGTAGCCACCTTCGAACAAAGAAGGCAACAGATGCGTGGTTCCTCTGAGGACTAGGATGAAATGTCACATATCGTCTTATTACCCTGGATCTTTTTACCCTTCAGACTGGTACAACAGTGGAAGTTATAATAATATTAAGCGGCTAAAATATTCATTTTCTCTAAATGCCAATCCCGCTTTGTACTAATGCGCCATGCTTATTCGACGACGAAATTTTAAGGCGGGAAAAGTATTTAACACAAATACGGTTCGCAAAAAAAAACTGATTTGAGTAGGAAAGTTACGAGCGTCCCATGCGCTGTTGATTCTCTTAATCAGTACATCTTAAATTAAACGCATATTAGCATTTAAGACTAATAACAATAATGATGTTCCAGCAGGGAGCATAAAAATGATAAAAGAAATCCAAAGTAGAAGTTTATGCGATAGATATTTGATTCCAAGATAATGCGTCCGTGTTGACAGCTTTACTGTTGTGTTCAATTATTATAACAGTCTAAGCTTTATAATATTTCAACAGAATCTCCGAAAAAACGGATAGTATATAACTTTAATATCTTGTAGATTTTAAAGAATTATCAATACAATTTACATCCACTATAGCATTACAAAGGCCTTATATATTGCCTATAAAGCGGGGGGGGGGGGGGGGGTGGTGTTTCCCATAGTTACTACCGCACTTTTTAATTTTTAATCGGCTGTCATTAGGAAAATGTTGTTGCCCATCTCCTGGTTCAGTATATCTATGTCATGACTCCTACGGGATGATGTGGGGTGTGGATATACTCGTATGTACACCGTCACTACACGATTATACGTGGTAGAGCCATGCTGCAGCTATAATAATACCAGCGTTAAATAGAAACTTAATACCGCTGTGTTGCGTATGGTGAGTGTAGATATCCGGAGAGCCTTTTTTACTAGAAACGAGGCATTCCATCTTAATCCTGAGGGGTGACAACGCATCTGCATTTTGATTCTTAATCGACGATAAATGTCTATGGGCCACAGCATCCAATTACCATCAGATGGACTGTGTGCTTGTTAGTCACCCTTAATCTATAAAAAAAATACTCGTACGTATAGATACTACGTATATAATCAATACTTTATTTGGAATATATGGTATGGACATGCCCTATTGAAAAATAATATGTGTGTTGTAGAGACATGCAATACACAATCATGGCCGTCGCCATTTTGTCTGGAAGACAAGAGACGCTGACGTTGAAAATAGCGACCGCTGCCCTGAAAAACTTAATCCGCAATCACAACTAATTTAACTCAATCAATGGAAGACAGCCCTCGCTTGTTATGCGATTACCATTCATTAAACCGCTTTATTTATTTTTTGTTTAAATGGGAATAATCAAAATCAATTGCCAATTATGAATATAAAACAACGGAGTTGACTTCATGGGCTGTTGATACTAAGAGTTTAGAATCGATAAAAAAATATTCGTAGAACTTTCGAAATAGCGCAATTCGTCGCAGAGACAATTGAAATAAATACTGGCGTAGTTGCGAAGCGTCGTGCATGCAGAAAAGTCTTCGGGATTATTCATTGGCAAGCTGAAACACTATCTATTACGAATGAAAATAGATTGAGGTTTGTCGCAATTGAAAATTGTAGAAATGACTTTATGGTTTCAAGTCGAGCGCGTACGCTATATCGCAGAAGTTTTCTTTTTTGTTTTGAGAGTGGAGTGTTTTATTTTAAAATCTGCGGCTTTAACGAACCGAGCCCTTGTTACGTACGATTGGTGAAGCATGTGCAGCTGTCGTCGGATCGCTCGCTCAAAGAACATTGCAATGCAATTGTTTCGTAACTTTGAAATAAACGGTTTTACTTGCATGGAACATTAGCATAACGATGATTTTCAAGAAATCGAACCAGAATCACTTATAATATTATGTGACTGTATTTAAAAGAGTTTGAAAGCGAATTCAAATTCATCATCATCATTAGCATTGTAGCTTTTCTAGGTCCACTGCTGAAATTAGGTCTCCTCCAAATTTGTGGGCGATATTTGCCATAGCTAGATCGCTTAGCTTACCACGCAGTCTTATATTACTTTGAGCTGTTATAAGCAAGATGTTGAGGTTCATGTTTCACTTTCCCTCTGTAAGTGCGACACGAATTCAGATTAATATTAGGTCTTACGAAAAAATGTTTTTCCTCATTCTCAATTTCTCGTCATTATTATATCATCGTATTATAAAGGCGTTCTACATGCATATATTACACACACACACACACACTAAAACCAAAAAAAAAATTGTAGGAAATAGATATTTATATTTATGTATTTTATTATTATTACTGGCATTCGGTACTGCACCAAGACATTTCTACTCTTATCAGAATACCGAACCATCATTTTGAACATGCAATACATTAATTTTTTTATAGGATAGGGTGATAAACGAGCACGCAGTCCACCTGATGGTAAGAGGTTGCTGTTACCCATAGACATCTACATCTATCCTCGATTACGAACCAAAATGCAGATGAGTTGTCACCCGTGAGGACTAAGATGGAATGCCTCGTTTCCAGTAAAAAGGGTCTCCGGTTCTCTACACTCAACATACGAAACACAGCAGCATTAAGCTACTATTTGACGCTGGTATTCTGTTAGAGCGTGGTCCTTTCCCGGTCGAGGTCGGGAAAGGACCACGCTCTAACGGTAATAAAAATGTAGAGGTAAGTAAAGGTATATATATATATATATATATATATATATATATATATATATATATATATATATATATATATATCTACACGTATACAAACATTCAAGTCAGATTTAATAAGATTCGGCATGAACAAGACTTCGGATTGACTAGCACCAAAAAACTAAGTGACATGTGTAAAGACGCATAAGTTAGTGAAGGCGTCGGCGCCGAGGCGGGTGCGGCCGTGCTTCGACAGGATCATTGTGTTTTATGCCGAATATATTAACGTGCATTCTCACGCACGGAACCCGTTCTTTGGCCGGTCACCCGCTCTCTTGTTGCTCCTATACTAATCCGCGTGCCTTTTGTATAGCTTCGTGGACTTTTTGCGCGAAGTTCGATCATCAAAAAAAGGCCGCCGCCGCCTTGTGTCGAATGAGTCGGCGCGCGCGGACCGATGCAGCTCGTTGGCTGGAAATATAAGAAAAAAAAGCACGTTCGACATTGTCCTCTTATTGTTTAAAACACAATATGAGACTATATTCCGTCTTCGTCTTTACATACTTCACAAGTGACGCAAGCTTCAAATGGCCGTTGAATTAACACGAAAGGATAAGAATTTATTAGGCGATTTATGGAGGAGCTATATCTAGCTTTTGCTTATGCCAGTACATTTTTTTATAATATTGAAGTGACCAATAAACTTACAGTCCACCTAGAGACAGGTAACAAGAAGTGTCGGATGACCAGCCGAGTTGAATCCGCCAATTGAACTCTTGGTAGCAGTTGGTCTTACCTAATTGCTCAATTTGTCCCAAGTAAACATAATCAGCAACAATTACGACCATAGTTATCAAAATAACTAACCGGACTTTGTGTGACATGAACGTAACACATGCATTTTGTCTTGTCCATAATTATCTTAAGACATTCATTAGAAAACATATTGAGGTAATTGAACAAAGTGTTAAGGCATTTGCCCCACCGTCAACGATGAACGAGTAGGGAGTATAGCTAGAAACTAGATGAGAGTTGGCGAACAGCGAGAAGCATGTGAGTAGTTCCGAATTACAATATCTTAGTTGCTGGGCTGCAAGCGAATGTATTCGCATCTACACTGTAGAGTAAAATGACCGCAGGTTGGACGCGACGTGAGTTCTGACCGCCAAGCGAGCATCGCTGAGCGAGTTTTATCTGAGATAGCTATAGATATCTTATCGCTGCGACAAAATAGTGGAGAGAAACTATTAATATATGTATCTCTTTTATGCCACGGGATCTATATCAATTCTTGAGCGAGAGAATAGTCGATAGCTAATCGGCGGTGGAACAGGTGCCTAAGGTTCATCGATTTAGCTATGATGCTCGCAAAATGGATTGTCGTATCCTGAAATATTTGGTTGTAAGTGCTTACTTAACTAGTTAATTGACTAAAAACACTTTACTACAGTACATAGGCATCTGAGCTAACTTTAAACAAAGAAATCTCTGTAGCTTTCTTGTTGCTCCTGCATTGTCAGTTATGAAGACTGAGATGGAATGCCTCACAATTTTATACTTGCGCTCTACAAAATTAATGTTAAAACGAATAATATAGAGGTAATGCGATTTAAACTGTATTTTAAGTAAAGAAATGGACTTCTTCCTCCAAAAACAATCTTTTATATGATAGGAAACCTGTATCCGGTTACGTAAAACACTTTATACCTGTTTCCGGGCATAAATTAAATGTTTTATTATTTTATTCAGAAAACATTAAAACTATTTTAAAGCATTAAATTTTAAGTAGTCGAATAAAGCAATTTTTACAATCATTATTTTATCACACGGATCTCTTGTAATTAAGCAAATAGTCTCGTTTTAGAAATACATGGCAGCTATAAAATTTATTGCAGCATTGCGGGGAGGCAATAAAGCGCACGTTGGCGGGAAAGTTCAACGCGGAGTATTCGCTAATTGTACAACGATGGGTAATGTACGAGTAAATGTTAAGTTATATCGAAGTTTTCTGCGCGGGCATGTGCCAATGTTCTCGAAATAATTCAAGGCGGGGTAACGACACGCCGAGGGTGCGACGTATCGCGTGTTCCTGGGCCGATACAGATTTAGAAATTTTGCAAGAATATTGAACGGAATGCCATACAGTCTGCTGTAACTTGTAACCACTATTGAATCTTATGTTGTTTTATATATTTGCGTATATTGCATGTATTGCATTTCTTTTCTGGCTTATTCAAATCTGAATAAATCAACTAAAACTAAAAGCCAAATGAGGATTAATGTCAAGCCCAATTTATTTATTTCCAGATTTTGTTATTCAATTTTATTTAATTGAGGCGATAGAATATTCCTAATAAAAGTTTCTTCTATTTAAGTAATAACCACATTAAAATAGCATTTCTTTTACGGCGCCTTAAACAATTTATATCGCTTTGGATTTGTAATTTCTCTGATTGAAAGATTTACCTTCTTATTATCCATGTCCCTTGTCACTTGGAATCCGTTTACTTTCTGGAAGTATTCTGGGTTAAGGAATACGGGAACCAATACGTTTGCAGGCTGTGAAGCATACTATCTCAGTCCTCAAGAGTTTTTTCAAGTTAATTAGAGTCCATGGACGACAGACAGGTAGGCAAAGATTAGTGTAGCTTCATTATGAATTAAATCATTTTTGATATACAATTGAGATAATATCACTTGCCATGTGTTAGCGGCATAAAAATCTATTACCATTTATTACGTAATTGTCGTAAGACAATTCATAATTAATAATTTATTAAATATACCACACCTCAATATGCACCACATACACGTATACTACACAATCACACAGCTAACACCTTCAGATATTTTATTTTTTATTAAGAGAATACTATATGATATAAGTTTTACTATAAGCCAAAAATCTATGTGTTTCTAACACTACTTTATATAAATGAAAGACAGGAAGAGTGGAGCCTTCTAACACAAGTTTCCTAACTTAAAAGGTGTTCCAACAATGTATTTAATTTTGAGTATTACCGGGGCGAAAATAAAGGTTTTTGATTTGATTTGGAAAAAAATATACCGGCAACAGGGTAATGCCATAGATTAACTAATAATTACTACGTAAGTAAAGCGTAAAAGATATGAGCAAAATATTATAATATATAAGTATGAACACATAACATAATATGGGTCAAATTTTCATTCATATTGCATTAATATGTGCAACAATGATTCGAAGCAGCGTCAAAAGTGCGCGACTTCTGTCACTATAGTTCGTTTCTTTTTGTTACATATATATTCTTTATTCTGAAGATAGTTATCTGTTTTATTTTAAAAGCTCAATTTGATTTATGTGCTATCTTAATAATGTTTATTGTTTGTTTCAGGTAATTACTCGTATTACTTAACGAAGACAGGTTTGATCGCGCTACGCTGATTCAAAAAAAAGAAAGATGAATAAATTACAACGTATTTGTACGAATGTTAACGCTTAGAGGTCTAATTAAGTTGCTATACAGTGGCAACAAAAAGAGGCGTGAGAATAAAGAAGGCGGCGCAGTGGGAGCCTGTCACACTACGCACGGTAAGAGCTGAGGGGCCCGTATAAGGAATACGCATTTGTTTGCCGATTAATCTGCAATTACTTACGCGTTTTACGAATTCAATTTCTGTACCAAAGTTATTTGGTTGATATCCATTTAAAAATATTTTGTGGAATGTAATTCATTGTGGTTATATTACGTGTGAAATATCGAACGCTGTTAATTAATATTGGTAATACTTTATAATACGTAGTATAAATTTCTTTGACGTCGGTAACAAGTTGGATTTAAACAAGGAAATATATTTCTTAGTTTGTAACTCTTGGTTTCTATATCATCATCATCCCCATCATATATATATCATCTTTATATATACATTTAGCTCCTATTTATATAAAAAGTTATATGGTGGAAGTACAAACCTTTTTCTTCAAATGCCATAATACATTTACAACCATACATTACAAAACAAACGCTAAACTTTGTTCTATCAAGGTTTATGTCCAGCAAAGCTTTTAGAAAGGATGTCGATGACTGTAAATGTGTAAGCCATCAAAAACATAACTTGTAAAAAAACCAAGTCTCGCTACTCAGTTCTTCTACCATAAAAAGTTGTGAGATCCACTGAAAATTCAGGCTTCTAGTTTTATCCACTACGAAGTTATGGGGGGTCGAAAATGGCCTGAATTACTTCGAGAAAAGTATGGTACGGCCGTGCCGCACTGCCGTGCCCACATAATATATTAATTAATCTTTTTATTTATTATATTTTTTTAGATATTTACTTCTTATCAATTTTAAAATTTATGTAATTTTTGTCTTAAATTTAAAATCGTCATAACATGTTGAAAGAAGTAGGACTATTTAAAGCGATTATATAGATAATATATTAATATATATTGTGACTGCCTTGTTGGTTTAGTTATTGTAGTAGTGCGACTGCTGATCATGAAATCCTGTTCAAATCCCGGGTCGGGCCGCAATTATGAAATTGATTATTGAGTTTTTCCTCCAAGAAATCATCAGTAGCTGCCCGGAGTCAGAAAGTGGCGGTGTCTCACCCCCGTGCCTCAGAAAGCACGTAAAGCCGTTGGTCCAACCCCTGATCTCCCTCCGATCGTGTCGGTTTACCGTCCCATCGGACTATGAAAGTGAGGGAATAGAGAGTGCACCTGGGCTTGCGCATGCACCATAATCCTGTGTCGATGGCTAGTCTCCGTTGAAGGTAGCCGCCGTGACCGAAATTCGGTCTGGAGGACATTGTATATTGTGATGTATTCGACAGATGTTTCCCACAGATTTATGATTCCATTTAGTAAACCCGAGTAGTCAGGGCTTCGGAAGGTGGGCTTCCAATCGCCATTAGTGAACCTATTATAGTCTAGTCTTTTAACATTTGAAGAAAGCTCTTTTTAATATTCCTTTGCCACAAAGATCATATTCCTGTAATACTCTTCACAGACGCGAAATTGTTGTATGATTTATTTTAAAAAATTGCTACATCACTTATGTTGGTAATTGATTTTTAAACGTTTATTAGAAGGCTTAGTTCATAGATAAGTAAAGACAGTTCAGGGTGTGGGCGATTGTTATGCCGGTAACCGTGCATAAATAATGGTGAAGCGCCGTTGCTGGCGGTCGAGGCTGTCGCGATCGATCCACGAGCCCCCCTCTACGCGAAATGGTCATGTAAAATGGCAGCTTTTGTATCGTGCTTAATACGTTATAGTCTGTGTTCTCTTTGTGTTATTGAATTGCAGTATTTTTTTAATTTTTGTATAATATTCATTTAGTTACGTAATATATGTGTAGATAATTCTAATTATTATATGATTAGTTACATAATGAATCTTAAAAAATTTGTCCATACTTATTACGCGTAGCAGACGGCTGGAGGTAGTGGCTTTTGTTATGGTGCAGCTGTTCATCACCAGCTCATAATCAGACTGAGGGACTTAGTGTAGAATCTGACTAGCGTGCAGCAGGGCGATGCGTTCGGTTCTGTATGACAAACACAGTCTGTTTGATAACAGAAAAGCATAGTCTAAAGAACTCTTCCCTAAACAGAAGGAACGGGAGTGTGGAAGCTTCATACAAGGGTCTCGGAACGCACGCACACAAACACGGAGCTCATCTACAGTAGACAAGCACGGAGTTCAACTACAGTAGACAAGCACGGAGTTCATCTACAGTAGACAAGCACAGAGTTTATCTACAGTAGATAAGCACGGAGTTCATCTACAGTAGACAAGCACGGAGTTCATATACAGTAGACAAGCACGGAGTTCATCTACAGTAGACAAGCACGGAGTTCATCTACAGTAGACAAGCACGGAGTTCATCTACAGTAGAGCGGACATAGATAAAAACGGGATGCCCGCGTCGGCAGTACTAAATATCGCGTTATTTTATATTTTCTGTGCGTGCGTTGTGACACGCTTGCATGAAGCTTCAGCACTTTCGTTCACTCTGACAGTGACCTGCGGCGGGATTGTTTAACTCCTGTGGGTATCATGTTGGTTTTTTTAGACGTTTAGTTTCATTATATTGCAGAAATGTATCAGTAGCGATTAGAAGATACAAAATATTATCGCATTGAAAAAAACATAACGTAGTTTTTGCTAATTCCTAACAAAGTCACACAATCGCCCTGTGGAGTGGTGAACGCATAAAATGTATGCCAAAGGCGTCACCATCCCGCTGTTGTCCACTCTGGGCTTTATTATAGTCTGTCTGATTCTGTATCAAGTAGCAGGACAGAAATATATAAACATAGTAAACTAACGCAAAAGGTGGCTTTCACCTGATTGAAGAGTGCTCAAGCGGCCGCTACTAAAGACACAGCAATACAAGAGCTTGTTGTGCGCTCAAAACGTATGCTCGAAATGTATGTCAATCATCCTTGTCTACTCTTTGCCGATAATATAATCGTTACCGACGTACATTTGATTTGATCGTAGGTAAACTGACTACCTGTAGTGTTTAGTGTTCAGAGCAGTGTTTGTAGTTTGCATAGTATGTGATATACGATAGAATAGAATGGAATCATTTTTATTAAATATAGATTACAAAAATACTTATTGAAAGTCATTTAAGCTTTACCACTGGTTTGGAAAAAAACACCTTCCTTGGAAGACAGGCAAGATACCTAGCGGGACTTTAAAAAAAATTCAGCAGATACGATTTCGAAGACGTACGATCTTTTTTTACGTGGTTAGAGCCACGCTATTGTGCAGAGCTATATTATAGTTGTAGCACGAATGGGACGGCTCGGCCGGGGCGAGACCACGCTCTCATAGAATACCAGCGTAAAAATGCAGCGTAGTGCTGCTGCGTTTCGTATGGTGAGTGTAGAGAACCGGAGACCCTTTTTACTGCAATCGAGGCATTCCATCTTAGTCCTCAGGGGTGACAACGCATTTGCATTGAGATCCTTAATGGAGAATAAATGTGGATATCTATGGGCCACAGCATCCACTTACTATCAGGAGGACTGTGTGCTCGTTTGTCACCCAATGCCATAAAAATCTATTTTTGAAACGGACAATGTCTTTAATCTTCCTGAATCTAACACTGAAGAGTTCTAGAACTCGAAAATAATTAATGATTTTGCACAAATGTTGGCACCATTATGGCAACATAAAAATGTTCATTATTTGTAAAACTGATATTTGATATGCAATAACTGCAATTTATTGTCACATAATACAAATAATATGTCTATAGTGTAGTTTTTGTTGTTGCTTTGCGTTATGTATTATTTTTTGTTTCGGTTCGTTTCATTTGTGTGTTTATCAAATTCGAGAACGTATAATTATTCCTGATATAATTTTTATTCAAATTTAACATTTCAATTTAAGCGTGTGTCTACAGGTCACAAATTACCGTTAGATTTTACGCTAGCTTTCGAAATTATTGGTTAGAATTAATTAAATTAAAGTCTATTACGTTTAAAATTTGTCCTTTTAAAATTATTGAATGAATATTATAACACATTAAATTGTTTTTGTTGCTTGTTTTATAGAGCGTACGTTCTGGTTTTCTTTGTTTAACTTTGTAGAACCAGATAAAATACGTATCACTCGTGTGCGAATGACACCAACTTATTTATGCGAACAAAAGCTTTTAAACTTTCTATTATAGATTAAATAATATTATTTTTTAATTAGACAGTTTTTTCTTATATATAAGTTCTTTTTATTTCATCTCCTGGGCCGACAACGCATCTTCATTTTTATTTTTCAATCGAGAATAGGTATAGGTGTCCATAAGCCACAGCCTATAGTTACTGTTTGTAATTTCACAGTTAAAATAAAATTTTTAAGTAATGGCTAAGGAAACTATTATGACGTATAGAATTTTCAAAAGCATTTCCTTATCATCCAACATTTATTTGTAAATCTAATTGAAAAATTATGTTATTTACATAATTTTATTTAAGCTGCATAAGTATGAATTCATTAGAACAAAGACCTTAGCTTCTTTGTAAGTTTTTGTTTAAGGTTGTTGTGTTCAAGCGCTGCTTTCTATCCTCATGACATGATTCTTACCACGACGAACACTACTGGTTTTTAGTCAAGTTTCTTTTAAACAGGTTGTCAAATGCATGACTTATTATGAAACCAAACGGTGCAAAAACTTTCAGGTGGCTTCTACAATAAGATTGGAGATAAAATAAAAAAATAACCCACAATATTATATTCGGTTCGGGATTAAAATTCACTATAATATTAAGTTTATTAGGTAATAACATTGACATTTCATCGCACTTTAAATACAAGTTAGAGAGCAGCAACCATCAAACAATAAATTAATAATTATCTTGATCCCACAAAGTTTTAAAACGTTCATTTATCATCATTATTTTAGATATAAACGTACTCACTAGGCAGCCCACAGTTCGTGTGGAAAATAAACAGTTCCCCAATTAAGCGTAGGCTAAAGAGTATATAATCACTAGCGTAGGCAATGTCTAGAATTTCCAAAAGACGTCAACAATGCAGTGAATTGAAATAGAGTGAAAAGTGTACCAAATTAAATTTTACAGACAAATACAATAAGAGTGTGTACAGTTTGGCATGGTTTCCCTAAAGCTCGTTAGTAGAAAACAATCCCGAGGGTAAAAAGGCTTCCTGAAATACTTGATACTACAGATTATTTATAACACAGCCCTGCTATAATTTTAGGCTCAGTTCCCTTTTCGTGATTCGTAGTAGTTATTTGTTATTTAAAATTATAATACTTATTATAATTACGTAATTAATGTGGTATTTCTCAATGTTATTTATTTCTTTCACTGAACAAAAATAAATTTGTTTAAACATAAGATGTTACTATATGAGTTACTTATATTACTATCATTTTCTTACATACATAGTAGGTCCTTACATATGAAATTGGCGTTTTGTACTGGAGGAATATAAAGTTAATTTTTTTTCGTAAAATATATTTAATTAATCAAAGTATGCACCTTTGTTATCTATGCACGTTTGCCATCTCATAAGTAGTTCATTGATCCCTTTACTAAAAAAAACCATAAGAGCGAGATGGAACCGATATTTCATGTTTTCCATTGTGCGGTAATAAGCTAAATATATTTTTGAATTTGAATTTGAAATTTTTAACCAAAGGGAGATATTTCAGATCGAAGTGGTCAGTACGACAAAACGCTAGTTTCATATGTAAGGACCCAATATATAGTTGCCAACCCGTCTGCTAAGCATGGCAACTAGGACGAAATCCTCCCTATGAGGTTGAGGCAATCTAGGGGGAAGGCCTATGTTCAGCTGTGGACTTTTATAGGCTGTAATGGGTGAATAATTATCTCCATATGTCAATGTTGAATACATGTCTAAAAGATTTTTGATATTAGAAAATGATTTAAAATTGTCTATTATTTGTTCTTAAAGAAATCTTTATCAAATTCCACTATCGCAAATCGCGACTATAGTCACAATAGTCGCATATGCCACATACTATCTGGATGCTTGCCAGTCCAACGCTTTGCACCTAACTACAAGTTTTCTTCCTCGCACGACTTCTTTGTGGAATCGACTACTACAAGCAATTTTCCCGGACTGATAGGACTTAGGAACCTTTAAGAAGAAAGCTTACTACTTTCAAAAGGCCGGTAGTGCACCTACAATTCCTCTGGCATTGCAATTGTTCATGGGTGGTAGTAATTACTCATTGTCAAGTATGCCGCAATTTTAAATAAATCACAATTTAAAAAAAAACAATCTAATTAAATATCTACTATAAAAATATAAGTAGGAAATCAAACTAAGAACAATTTAATAAAAAGCTTAACGTAGAAATTAGAAAAGGAGGTGTCAGTGACTTCATGGTTTGCATCACAAGTCATTTCCGATTGTAGGCTTCCAAAGAACGCCTTAGCTGAATTTAATTTCTTGGAACATACTTACGGTGCTCGTTTGCTGAGCGTAGAGCAGGTACCGTAGCACTACTGCTGCTACCTTTAAGAAGTCTATATAATTTGTGAACTGATATTCAGGAATATCAGTTATGCTTGGATCTGATATAGTACCTCAATGTCGAATTCAGATATTAAAAATGTGTTTGCCTTGTTAACAATCTAAGTAGTTTTAACTGATTTAATCTTTACGTATTACTACGTATACGAACATTTCTAAAGGAGTCGGGTAAAATACCTTTTTGTTAATTATGTCTCTAAAATACTCGTTATCCAATCTGTTAACCAATTCAATGATTAACATTTAAGATAAGATATAATTCAAATTTTCTCTTTTCATCAGATAAGCAGCCATTAAATAAAAATTAAAAAGTTTATGACGAAAATTATATGCCTATTATTTTATACCGCTTAGCAACTGGTAAGCAAGTTCCCTATTGTCTTTCACCTAATTAAATAAAATTTTACGACCTCTTAAATATCAGCAGGCAATTACGACTCTTATGTTCTCTTGTATAAATAAAGACGGGTACTTAAAAGGGTGTTTAGTTTAAAACTCTTAGATGATGAATAAATTTAGTATTTTGTTGTGGTTGAGTTTAATAAGTTTTAGTAGAGCTATTGGCTGTTAAGGCTCTCTTGCGCTACGGTGTGTAGGTATATATAACTGTACCTCGTTCCCCGCAATTGTCATAGATGTAAAATATGTTCTTAAAATTACCTAAAATATAATAGTACTTTTCATTTGATATGAGGTTTACACGGTTCGTTATGGAATTTCAGCAGGGTAACACTTTTTAATAGCAATTTCTTTAATTTATGATTTCTTTTATGTCTACTCGAGGTATGTATAATTTGTTTTTACGGAATAATTACATTAAATAGATTTACAGAGAGAACGAAATAAATATAGTATATAGTTTTCTATATATTCAACAGTAGCGCATCATTTTGGCCGACCAACGACAAAACAGTTTCCGAGCTGTATTTAAAAGAATTACGTCAAATGAAAATTAACTCTCAACATTTTAAAGATAAGAATATATTGCCCATTTTTTCGTATTTTTGAACTAAAACAATTAATAAAGTTGGAATTAAATTTTAGTATTTCGAAAACAAATCTAAAAAAAATTTGTTGTCCCGTTAAAAAATCCGTAAGGCGTTAAACACAATTTTGTCCCGTTTCCGGTCAAACCTAACAAGTAACCCGTCAAGTTGGGTACACTGTCCACCTCCACCTCAGCACTCACGGAACGAAAGACCGGGAACTCAAAAAATAAAAATAGTTGTTTAAATGTATTATTGTTACATCTAATGAAATCATGAGCATGGACCTCATTATTTGAAATCTATAAATCACTAACACGATATAAATGACATGTAGCGCCATCTCTTGGTGGAATGCCTCACTAACATTAATGTGGTGTAACGGGGTTGCATTTTTTTTCATAATATTTTTGCTCTGAAGCATGCTGTATAATAAAATAGAATAGAAATTTTTTTATTTAATACAGTAAAATACTGTAATGTCGTGGCATGTCTTATATAATATCTTACTTTACTTTCAACAAATAAAGAAAACAGCTAAGTACTAAGGCAAGGATTTCGTACGTTAACAGGTTTTAGCACCCCCTTTTCCGATTTCGATTTCGAAGTATATTTGAGTGCAGTATACGAAGTAATCGTACCACATTCGGTGGACAAAACGTTACTTGATTTGATACGTTTTTGCTTATTATTAGGGAAATAAAACATGTAAACAAAAATGTAATCGATTAATAATTTAATTCAATATTAATTACATGCAAAAATATTGTATGGTTATCGTCTGAAGAACTCGAACGTCAAAGCTTTCTCTAAGTGATAATTTTTTTTATCTCGATTAGTAATAAGTATTAACAAAATCCTTTCGATTAGAAAATATAATTTGAGTATTTCGTGTTTTTTTCCGAGCATTTTCAAGAATGTTTAAAATACTACATTTTTGTTCCAGCCTTTACTTGAAATAATTATTTCAAATACAATGTTATAAAATGAACATAATAAAAAAACAAATTAACGTTTTTTAACAATTATTATAGTAGTAAAAAAACGACAGACACAAAAAACGGTTGATCGCAGAATAACTTCGCCCATTAATTTTTCATAATCCTTCCTGTATAAGTTACCGGACGGCAGCTTTAACTCGGAAGGTAGGATAACTCCAGCCTCGATTTCCCATCTATTACTCAACCCTATCGGACATCGATAACCTGCAACCTCATCGCCGCACCCATATTTTTTACGTTACAGGAACATTAGCGCTAAAAAGGTGTTGAATAATATTGGAATAATGTTACAATTATTTAAAAAGTATAGAAATTTACCCACCGCTGGACACAGGCTTCCTCTTGTTTCTGAAAGGCTTTTAAGAAGGCAATGCAAGGAAATGTCCACCGCGCTACTCCGATGCGTATTGGCGAACTTCATATTAGTATTTTTAAATTTATTTGACATGTAAGTTACCTCACGATGTTATCCGTCACCGTTGAGCACGTGGTATAGCAGCACATAAAACAGATATTACCAATTTGTTTGGTGCTGGCGGGGTTTTTAGTTGCACATTTTTTATAATAGTAAGGATGTAAAAAATAACTCAATTCATGTACTGGTGACAACTCAACAATAGTAAGTGAATGTCACACCACCGACGCTTAAAATGGGTCATCTCGGTACCATTAAAAAGGGTCTTCGGTTCTCATCATTCACCTTACGGTACCACAGCATTACGCTGCTATTTCACATTGGTATTCTATGCAATTCATTACAAATATTTATCTGTTTGCGTATGTATTACATGTGAATAGGTAATTCAACCAAGTAAAAGTGCTTAATCGTTAAATTCTTTGTATATTTCGTAACGTGGTGTCATATCACATACATTACTTAATGAACCAATAAATTTTTTAGAACGCTTACTTTTTCATAACGCGACTTCGCTGGTGTTGTTTTTATATATATTATTTTAGTTTTTATAGATTGAGTATTTTGAAATAATATTAAAGCTACCTATTTAGAATAAGGACCTACCGGCCACTTGTTTAAGTTTCAAACAAACGTATTATAAACATAAAATTATTATACCAAATTAATGAAAAAGAAAACAGTTTTATAAAAACTAAAATATTAAAACATTTTAGTTAAACAATAAACCCAAATTAAAATGAATATTCAATTTCGTTATAAATGTTCTGTCTTTCAGAGTAGTATTAAAACGTTTACTTAAATATTCACAAGAACTCATTAAGAAATTTGATGAAAGTTTAGGGTATTTAAAATGTCGACATTTTATATTTGCTTCAATGAATGTAGATTAAATATATAATAAATTAAACATATTACTATCATGTATTTTAATTAATGAACAGGTGATAAAAAGAAACATTTAAAAAAATGAGCATTAGCCTTATAGCTTCTATTCTTTTTCTCTTTGGGTTACGTAAAAACTAAACATAATTCACATTAAATGAAATTTATTTACATTACTACTACATTCATCCTCAAAAAATACTGGCTATTGATAAAAACTATTAAAGTTGACGTTACAACACTAATTCAAGCCAGTTTGTTTTTACGAAAAAACTGCCTAATGTGTATTTATTTGCGTGCATTGCGTGCATCGACACGCGATGCCCCGACGACGCAGCTCGGGTTGCGGCAAAGTAAACGTGTAATATGTTGTCAAAGGGTTATTTGATATGATACTTACAAATTACGCATCATGGATTCATTTGCTGAGGGCTTCGTTTTTATGTTGAAAGTGAATACCGCAATGCGCTGCACTACAGGTCTGTAGGCCCGCATGAATCAGATCACTAATTTAATTCGTGAATTGGAAATTTAATCTGGTGGATGCATAACAAAGCTTTTAAACTAAATATTTTCAGCTTTCTTTTCTTTTTAGAAAGGAAAGTCATTGTTTATAATTTTCATTGAGCTTTTATTATCTTTGATTGTGGCTTTAAAACTTTTATGTATATATTATTTCATATAATATGATATAATTTTTCGCAAATTAAATTTATTGTAACATGGAAAGCTATTGAATGATGCGATAAAAATGCATACACATGTAAAAATGGCTCCATCTTAGTTGTGCAGTTTTTTATCCCTTTTATTGTTGAAATAATAACAAAAAATGCTGCATTTACTTCGAATTTTCTATTTTTTATTGAATAAGGGTGACAAACGAGCAAACAGTACACCCAATGGTAAGTGGATGCTGTGGCCCGTAGATTTAACCTCGCTTAAGAATCAAAATGCAGATGCGTTGTTACCCTTGAGGACTAAGATGGAATACCTCGTTTCCAGTAAAACGGTTCTCAGGTTATCTATACACACCATACGAAACACAGCAGCATTAAGCTGCTATTTTACGCTGGTATTCTGTGAGAGCGTGGTCCTTCCCGGTCGAGCCGACCCATTCATGCTACAAATATAATAGCTACAGTGTGGCTCTACCACGTAAAAAAAATCATTTTTTCTGTCATTTTACTGTCATTTTACTAAGCCAAATCATACATTTCCATCGGTGGGAATCTATTCGTGCACCACATGCCACATAAAGTAGGTCTATTAAGAACCCATGAACTAGCTGTTGAAAGACGGGTTCAATTCAATACCTACCTATAAATTTTATTCACTATTTTGTTTAGCTTATTCATGTCTAATTTTTATTTTTATACTATAGTACGTGAGGGTAATATGGTCATCCGGTTAATATGGTCGCTTTCTTTTTAACTCAAAAACTTCAGCCTTGTTGTCATAGAGGCTGTATGATACGATAGCTCTTCATCGGTCAATAAAAAATAAAGAGTCAAAATGGCGCTGCTTTATCGACGCCATTTTATGAGTTGATATTATAGTAAATATTTTAGTTGATATTAGTATTGTGTAATGTAGTTAGTTTTTTTTTATGTTGACTTTTCGAAGTGTTCCTAATTATTGCCAAAGCTTGTGTGCTATTTTTTCTTAATATATTAGTTATATTAGACGACTTTGTGTTTTTGTCTCTGTTCTTCTCCTAGTTTTCGCTTTAAAGGGCGGCAAAGCCTAAGATGACCATATTACCATCACGTACATTACAACTGAAAATAGTGTTCTAATTCTTCGCAAAAACATCACATAAAATAATTCGATAGTTAAGTAACATACCTACATTAAAGTTTAAAACCAGATTAAATCGCATTTGTTTAAAGTTGTGTAATAAATAGTCGTGTACTCTACCGCAATACGACATGTGAGTGTAACTTTTGCAGTTTAAATGTGCAAATGATGAACGATTTTATACGCATGTGTGCACTTGATATGCTGGGAACTGTACCTTAGCATTTTATTTATTTATTTATTTAACTTCATATACACATTAGATGTATATAGGCGGACTTAATGCCTGAGGCATTATCTACCAGTCTACCTTAGAGTAGTGCAGAGATAAAAGAGGTAGGTGTAATAAGAAGTATGTACAATACATATATACATACATACATATACATATATACACATATATAAACTCATACATATATAAGCGTATAAATATATACATATATAAACATTATGTAAGTAAATACACATAAAATTAAACATATATATATATATATATATATATATATATATATATATATATATATATATATATATATATACATATATATACATACATACACACACACATATATATTAAATATAATATTAAATACTGCTAACTACGAACGCTAAATTGATTCTGTCATTTTATTGACGAACATTTCTCGCACTTTAGACTTGAACGTGATCCGGTTTTCGGCACTCCTGATTTCGGAAGGAAGTGCGTTCCAAAGAAGAACAGATTGAACAAAGAACGATGATTGAACAAAGTTAGTACTAAAAGGGGGGCACTGAAGCAAAAGGTTATTACTAGAACGGAGAACTCTATCATGATTGGAGCTAAGATATCGAAAATGAGGAGTTAAATAAGATGGAGGATTAGGAGACATCAAGATAGAGTAAAGAGTAGTGAGTGCACGTAGACTACGGCGCTGACGAATGGGTAACCAGTTGAGTTGAGAGCGATAAGTAGACACATGATCATACTTTCGAAGATTAAAAATGAATCGAATGCAGTTATTAAGAAGACGGTCATATTTGTTCAAGAGTTCTGCATTCAGGTCAAAATAACACACATCACCATAGTCAAAAATGGGAAAAATTAAGGTCTGCACAATAATCGTCTTGGTCCTGGACGGGAGAAAGTTCTTCAGGCGGTAGAGAGAACGCAAAATACCTGTCACTTTCTGACAAACATTTGACACTTGAGTTTGCCAGCTCAAGGTGGAGTCAATGTGCAATCCTAGGTCTTTCACGGAATTACTCAGTTCTAAAATAAAACCGCTAAAAATGATCGGTGGTAAAGCTGTGGGATCCAGTTTCTTTAACATCCGTTGGCTACCTATTATTATAGCCTGACATTTGGATGGGTTAACTTTAAGACCAAACTTATCAGACCAGTTCTTTATATACTCTAGGTCCCTATTAAGAGACTCAATTGCTGTAGAAATACAGTCGACCTTCGCGTGTGAGTACAACTGCAAGTCATCAGCATACAAATGATACGCACACTGAAGATTTGGGGTAATGAGATTTATAAATATTGAAAATAACAATGGAGATAGAATACCGCCTTGAGGAACACCAGCATGCAAGTCACACCAACTTGATGAGGACTCGTCAATGCGAACTGACTGCTGGCGGCCTCGAATATAAGATGAGAACCACTCCAAAGCCTCAGATGAGATCATAGAAAGTGAAAGGATTGATAATAGGATGTCGTGACTGATGGCATTAAAGGCGTTAGAGAAGTCAACCAAAACCAGTACTGTGACTTTAGTTTCCTCCATGCCTGCCCTAATGTCACCAGTGACTTTGAGGAGCGCGGAAACAGTGCTATGACCCGGCCTGAAACCAGACTGTAATGAGCTTAACAGGTTATTCGAGAAGATAAAATGTGATAGCTGTTTGTGTACACAAGCCTCTAGCACCTTTGATAAAAAGGGAAGAATGGATATAGGTCGGAAGTGATTAGGTAAAGAAGGATTAGAAATTTTTGGGAGAGGTATAATGTAAGCTTTACGCCACAGCGACGGAAAAACTCCAGAATCCAGAGAGAAGTTAATTATATGGGAAATAGCAGGGAGGAGATGATCTATAATATTAATAATCATACGGCGACTGATATTGTCACAACCAATAGCATTAGACTTAATGGAGAGTATAACCTTCCTGATCTCATTCGTAGCTATTGGAGAGAAGCAGAAAGGAGCGATATTAGGACGAGGTAAACCCATTATCTGATTAACAGTTTGACACTTGGTTTGGTGATCCAGAGGTGTATGTGAAGAGAAGTGTTGATTGATATCATCCAAACCAATTGTCCTCTGAAACTCAGAATGGGACTTCTTACCAATACCCATGGTTTCAAGGAACTTCCAGATATCTGCGGGGGAAGAGGATATGATGTTGTTAAGAATATATCGGCGTTTTGCGTTGCGTATCATCTGGTTACACCGATTTCTTGCAGTTTTAAAAATGGACCAATTTTCCTCACACCGCTTTTTTCTATATTTCTGAAAGGCTCGGTCTCTACGCCTCATCACAACGCGGATCTCTGTTGTCATCCAAGGTGCTGGCAGCCGCTTTAGCTTTACTTTTTTAATAGGAGCATGCATATTATACAGATTAATTAATATGTTATTAAATGCGCTAACTTTTTCGTCTACCGTGGGAGCGGCTGTCACTGTGTCCCAGTTAATTTTAGAAGCATCCTGACACAACTTCTCTACATCCATACGGCCAAAACAACGCAAGTGCAGGATTTTAGGCGAGGGCTTAGGAGGTTTCAGGATATAGGAAAGGAAAATGAGATCATGATGGGAGAAACCAGACGCATAATGTTGACCATGAGTAGAGACAAAGGTGGGGTTTGATGTTAGCATTAAATCGAGCCATGTGTCCTCCCCGTCCGCATTGTGGTGAGTGGCTTGTAGAGGTAGAACATGAAGGCCAACCGACTCGATTATTTGAACTAACTTATAGGAACGGGATGAGTGCGAAGCCAGGAGATTTGTATTAAAATCACCCATGATGATGTGATGTGAGTATTCTGGCCCTAAAGATTCCAGAGTCGTTTCGAGACTGGAGAAGTAATCAACAGAGGGGGGACAATATACAACACCAAGAACGGTTTTAGCTCCCTTCACACATACTTCAAGAAAAAGAAATTCAGCAGATGCGGAGTAAAAGGGCGAGGAGGAAGCTAGAAGTTTATAAGATAAGTCACTGCGGAGGTATATAGCAACACCACCCCCTCTCTTATCAACCCGATCGTTACGTATCAAAGTGAAACCAGAGAGGGGGTAAGTGGTTGAAAGAAGATGGGGCTTCAACCAGCTCTCCGAAATCAGGATGGCATGAACGTTCACGTTAGTAAAGGCTTCAATGAGATCACTGTAGTGGCTGGGCACACTTTGTGCATTGATATGACACACATTTAGCGAAGAGCTAGACTGGTCAAATGTATGACGTAGAAAATCACCCAGCGTATCAGTTATATATCAGGCAGAAAAAAAAGAATCATCATCAGCGTTCATAAAAATAAATATAGATTTATATATATATATATATATATATATATATATATATATATATATATATATATATATATATATATATATATATATAGTATACGATATAAAATATATAAAATTAATTAAATTATTATTAAAACGTACCTAACTTAGGTTATAAACCAAGGCGTACCGTCATCTCTGCACCACCCGCCAGCTAACATACGCACCTTAAATTACTAACTTATCAAATAATAAGCAAAATGAATTAAAAAGATAATGTAAAACACGAATCATATGTACGTTAAACACATAAGTATCGAATTGGTTATTACAACAGATAGAATATAAAAAAAAAAACATAGACAAAATTATTTCATAGAGTTGATTGGTACACAACGTGTATAGACTATAAACTATAACACTACGTGACAGGTTACCGTAATTCGAAATATTACCCTTAAGTTGTCAAACGTCAAATTGGCATTACACTAGAATAGAAATGACAACTGACAATTAAAAATATAACATACAAAAGCATGTTTACACTGTAGTTCGAGAGAATAAAAAGCGAATATTATCTTAGTAATTATAAATACGATATCAATGTTACAAGAACAAGAAAGGAGGATATAATTCGTTTAGAAAAAGAAAAAAAAAATACAACGCTTAGTACTACTTAGAAACCATTTTGGAGTTACGTACCTATACTAGAAATAAAGCAAAATAAAATTGTATACATTTCACATAAAAAAATTAAAAAAAAAATTGAGAAATTTTGTATTAAGGTAATGAAAAGTTAACACACGAAACTACAAACTTCAATTGTCGTCACTTACGAAGTTTTGAAAGAGGGTTCGTTGATCCCACAACTGCGGTCTTGCCCTCAACCAAGGATTCAGCTGCTGATTTGGGGTATTTCTGCTTTAAGGAGTTCAGCTCGTCTAGAGAAGTGATCTTATGCCGGGATCCATCAGCAGCTTTCACCACAATTACACCGTCCTGAGTCCAGCAATCACGCATACCAAAATGCTGCCGGGCTTTAGCATGAACAGCTTGACGGGTCTTTGTCAAGAATTCTTTAACTGCAATCGATGAACCTTTAAGCTTGGACTTTGACCTCCACACCGATGTTCTAGAGTCAATGTCAACAAACCGTACCAAGATTGGTCGTTGATGGTTTTAATCTTTTGCTTGACATAGATTCCTCTCGTTGTGATTAAAGTTTGCCATAATCGCTATATCTAGCACGCGGGTAAGCTATTGCAGCAAGTCGCGAATCTTTGACAATGCTTGTAATCGGATGGAAACACAAATGCTGGCAACTTATTCCACTCCTTTGATGTACGCATCACGAACGATGCAGCAAATCATCTGACCGAGCGTCCGATGGTGGAAGGGAGTGGGAGAAATTAAGTTCTGCAATTCCTGCGAATACTCTATAAAATGCATCGTGTATAAAATCCAAAAACTGGCTACTTAAATCTAACTTAATTAAGTAAATAAAAATAAATAAAAAGCAAAAGCATAATTTATTACCTATATGCTAAGTCCGATGATTGGCTTGGCAAGGACATATACTTAGCCAGAATCTAATGCTAATGCTGACTGGAATGGTGCTCTTGTACAGGTCTAGACACGTGCATATGGCAGGCGTGTAGGGTTGTCAACTACCATCTTTAGTGGAATTCAATACCCGAGTCCTGATATGGTATGATAACAATGGGTACCGTGAAAACGGCTCTAGTTGAGTAGTTCCTCTAATCACTAAGACTCACAGCTTCACAGTCTGCAGTTAAACTGGCTTTCTTAACATTCATACCGGAACAGAACAATTAACGTGGATAGATACCTATATAGACGCACTAGTTCGTATGTTTTTTAAATGCAACCATTATATAAAAATGAAGATAATATAATTATTTTCTATTACATTTATTTTTAAGTTATATGTACCAACACAATATAAGTTCAAGAATATTTTTTTAATATTGTAGATAGTCATAGAGAGTAGATAGATACTCGTAGATAAGAAAAATAATGACGAGCTTTAAAAAAGTATTAGGAGTTCCTTATCCCCACGACTACTAACTCAACTGCCATTATAAAAAGAAAAAATAACCTTACTTTTTTGCATATACTTATTTTTTTACATAACTCAACTGCCATTATAAAAAGAAAAAAATAACCTTACTTTTTGCATATACTTATTTTTTTACATATACTTAAGGTAACCTTTATACTTTTAAATATTTTCTATATTTATAAGTAAAATCATGTATTACATGACTTTCACTTAAAAAAGTTTTTAAGTAAAAGTTATATAATACATGATAACATTTCTGTTTCCATTAGTCAGAGCCGCGTGCCAAATATAATTATTGTAAATGTTAAATATAACGAATTGAATGACAACCCTGCAGGTTGTTACGGTTTACTCAAATGGCCCGCCGAGATGTATGGTCGTTACATAGCAATTTGCAAGTATCTATTTCAGGCTCAAATATTCTAAACACAATGGCTTTAAAGCTATATTTACATACAGTTAAATAAGCGTCGAGAGGCTAAAGCTTGGCTGCGCATAGGTATTTTAATAATCGATGCGTCTTGTTTGTTTGTTGGATTTGTCTACTTTCTGTCAATATTACCAGCTTCGTATTATTGTTTTACGGAGAAAATAGATTTCCCTTATTGTGTGATTTCTTAAAGGGTATTTGACTCAATATCAAATAACAAAATCGATAAATTATTTACAATATGATTGATTGAATTTCCGAAATGTAAATTCAATGTATACGTTTCTAAATTATAAATAGCTTTTTTCCATAGCTGTGGTGTAGCGCCGAAGGATAATCCAACACTCCATTCCTCCCCGTGTGTGTTTTAAAAGGCAACTGTTGGAAATACCAAGACTTCTGAATAGGTGACGGTATTACTATCTCGTTAACTCCCGACGTTAAATATCCAGACCTGTAACAAAGAGTCGCGTCAGACTGCAAGTTCTATAATGTAAGTGGGATTATGTTAAAATCTGTTACGTAAGTTCGTTAACTTGCAATCATTACATGTGTCTTATCAACGATTTCATAGAATTTGATGCTTCGAGATATAAGAACTGTCAACAAGTTTTACTAATGGGCACACATTCAGCTAAAATTGTCGTGGTTAATGTCACAAGTTTCGAAACGTATGGTTCCATAACTCCCGATAGAGGAAGAGTCGTGGGTGTTAACTATAGGTGATGAATATCAGAGGTAGCTGTTAATGAGCGACTCGTATCATTAATATGTAAAAGCTCTAAACGCTGATAAATCGAAAAGTAGCTGCCGTGTAGGCGCCGCTTTATTAATCGAATCAATTAAGAGTCGCCCACATTTAAACTGTGATATATGTTACTTATTGAAATTAACATTATTTAGGTAAAAGGTGTTTTAATATGCATAAATTTACTTAAGACCTTTGTCGGTAGATATGCTGCTACTACTTCCTATTTCCTAGTAGGATTCTTATTGTTCTATGAAACTGAAGTAACGAATGAATTTACAGTCCACCAGTAAAAGATTACTGCAGTCCTTGGTTGCGTTGCCATCTCCGAGGACTAAGATGAAATGCCCCACAAGCCCACAACCTGTAATTATACTTTTACACTTTGGTCGTGGAAGGAAAAGAGGAAATCTCCCGCTGGGCAACGTTTTCTGCTCGGGGAACAGTCAACGCTCCGACTGGTTTATACGAGGTATTCTGTTTATAATATCTACTGTTTTACTTCGGAACTTTGATAGCGCGATTTAGGCTTCGATGTGTTTTTCTTGTGGCGCGATGACAGTGCCGTCACAACACTATTATACGGTTCTCTTTACCATTCAGACTGAAAACAGTGGTGGAAGCACTGCTATTTAGCGACAAAAATAAGCAAGAGAGTGGTAGTCCAGACGGAGTCCTGGTAGACAAGGGGTCTAGGTCTAGGTTTATAACAACCTCATAGGTAACAGGTTTAGAGCTTATATTTATACTATTTCTCAACTACTGAACACGCTTTAGTTACGCTTAAGAAATTAATAGATAGTATCAATTAAGTCCTGAATGCTCTTAAGACCTTTCAATAATACAAAGGTTAAATATCATTCGAAAATTACTGTCCTTTTGTGGCAGTGGAATTTGTCGAGACATTTAATGCGATGCAACGGGCGGTCGAATCAGTGCTGCATTGCAATTTCGAAATAGACAAAGGTGCGGTTGCGATTGCGTGCAAGTTATGAACACGCGGACATAACTTAACTAGGACTCGTTTTTGAATTAAACAGTTAGATAACAATATGAATTGCTTATTTTTTCTGCATGAATTGTGATAACGTATGGCATTTTATAGTGCTATAGACTTAGATGTACACAGAAAGCAACCACATCCATCGTTATTTAGTAAAATAAATGTGTTATCATGATTGTTATTCAAGCTCTCCATATTTTTTTTAAAAAACGTTAATGCATCCATACTAGGATTTTCTCCCGTATCGTGGGGGTAGTTTACAAACACAAATTTTACAAGAACAAACATCCAGACCCGGAATAATTAATTGTAGGTCATACAAATACTTGTTCCGTGCGAGATTCGAACCCGCGGCCCTTAGCGCTGTGACTCATTGCTAAGCCACTACGCCGTCACGTGATATGCTTGAATGTATGGTCAGAGGCATCTATTTCGTCTATAGCTAGCATTCGAATACACTACACTTTGCCAACCTAAACCGAGAACCTTTCTTCTCCATCGGTTTTTGGTTTTCGAGCTATATGGTCAATGGTCAGCCCATTGCCACTTCGGCTTACTAATCCGCTATGTCGCTTACTTTGATTCTACTGCAGATACATTCATTCCTTACTTTATCATGTAGAAAAACCTTGAGCATAGCTCACTCCATTGCACGCCGAGCGACCTTGAGATTCCTTATATGACCAACAGTAAAGGACCACATATCGGATCCGTATGTCATCACTGGCAACACGCTCGTAGAATAACTTGTAGTTGCAATTAGTAAATGCAATACCTTACATAACACACTATTATAATGTGCTACATTAATGTCATTTTTATTTATAAGTGTTCAGACGCCTATGATGCCACTTAAATTTCAATACACCCTCAACCCATAAGTCTAGGGCGGTAAGTAAGTTCAGCTTTTAAATTTGTAATGTTCATAAAAGTTATGTTTAACAGAAATAAAACACATTTAAATATTCCTAAATAACTCTAACAATAGGCAAATTCAGGTTTACTACAAAAGCCATTACATGAAACGATGCAGTCAAAAGCGTATGCGCGCTGAAATTGCGCGTAGGTGTACTCTACGATTTCTTGTAATCGCTTGTGCCTGGTTTCTATAATTTAAAAAAAACGTTCTGTTTTTCTTTAAGGTCCTTCTTATTATACATTTCAGAAAATGCACGTAAGTTGTCGGATTAAAATTTTAGATGGCTCAATATATTTAATTTTTGGTTTTTCTTTCTTTCAAAATAACGTCAAAATAAACGCGATATTTTTTTTAAATTTAAATGTAAGTTGAGGGTTGGCGCAAACGAGCATGCAGCTCACTTGGTGGTAAGCGACTACCGCCGCATATATATGAACAACTGTATCACTAGGGGAATTGCAGGTGCTTTTCCGGCCTATAACAAATTACTTTTAACCGATGTGCTTAATTATAAAAGTCATTATAAATATAGCTTTTACATCCACTTCGTATAAAACAAAACGAATCATACTGGTGAGCGGATCGTGCTGTTGAATTTAGGATTAAAACATTAGTCATAAATATATTTAATACACAGTAATAAAAAACTTACTATTGTTTCGCTTAGTTTATTCGTTTATTATACAGTTATATGATTTTTCTTTGTTAAAGTTGATTCTATCTTACTTTACATTTCACTGTTCCTCTGTCTGTTACATTTTCCTGTCATACTAAAATCTTTTTAATTGAAAACTCCTTGGTTTTAAAAATTGAATACCATTTATTTACTTAAAAAAAGATTCTCGGTCTTGTCACAAGGTTTTGTCAAACTTGTTTAGTCGTTGAGAAAATGGAATTGACTCGAGAATATTCAATAGCGATGATTTATTATGACTTTCGAAGTGGTTTAACACAAAAACAGTGTGTTGACCGGATGATTTCTGCATTTAGTAATGAAGCCCCATCCAAAACCACAATTTATCGCTGGTTTGCTGAATTTCAACGTGGACGTGTCAAGCTCAGTGATGATCCCCGTCAAGGTCGTCCAAAAACTGCAGTCACCCAAGAAAACGTTGATGCTGTGCGTAAGCTGATTGAGGAAGATCGACATGTGACATACCGCGAAATTCAGGCAACTTTTGACGTTGGCATGAGTCGAATACAAGTAATCTTGCATAAACAATTAGGTGTAAAAAAGTTGTTTTCCCGATGGATACCGCATTCGCTCTGTGAAGAGCAAAAAGCGGCTCTCGTTACTTGGTGCGTCAGAACTCTCGAAAGATTCCACGCAGGATCCTCAAATGCTGTATACAACATCGTATCAGGTGACTAATCCTGGATATATGCGTACGAACCCGAAACAAAAAACCAGTCACGAGTTTGGGTGTTCGAAAATGAGTTAAAGCCAACAAAAATTATTCGTTATAATTATTTTAATGTTACGACTATTCCTCCTGAGGGACAAATAACGGTTAATGCAGAATGGTATGCTAGCATTTGTTTGCCACAGGTCGTTTCTGAACTCCGTAAAGAGAACTGCAACCGCCGTATCATCCTCCATCACGACAATGCGAGTTCTCACACCGCACACAGAACAAAAGAGTTTTTAGAGCAAGAAAACATAGAATTATTAGAGCATCCGCCGTACAGCCCCGACGTAAGCCCTAATGATTTCTATTCTTTCCCTAAAATAAAGAATAAATTGCGTGGACAGAGATTTTCATCACCTGAAGAAGCTGTGGACGCCTACAAAACGGCCATTTGGAGACCCCAACTTCCGAATGGAATGGTTGCTTCAATGATTGGTTCCTGGAAAAATGTGTCAAATTTCGCGAAGAATACTTCGAAAAGCAATAAATACATTTTTAAATAGTAATGTTGTGTCACTTCCTTGATTCCCGAAATTTTCAGTGCCGCTCTCGTAATCGACAATGAAAAATGAGAAATCAAGAAAATAAATAATGGGCCCGGGGAGCGGCCAACGCTCCGATTTCTCTAGTATATAGTTAGAAATCTATGCTCCGATTGGTATTACGAAGCTATTCTATATAAGAATACTGTTTTACTTCGGAACTTTGATAGCGTGATTTAGGCTTCGACATGTTTCACTTGCAGCGCGACGACAGCACACATTCGTTAGGCCATAGCCTAGCAAATGTCCACTGCTGAACTACATCCCTACTCCAAAAATTGCCTCATGAGGGCAAATTTGCCTGCTTGGCAGGTGGGCGTGGAACCGCAATGTTTTATTATAATTGATTTGATGGTAGGAAGATGCTGATAACCACCTCCTGTTTTAATTTCCACCTGTCGCTTATGACACCCACGGGATGATATAATAGGATAGTGGGTTCTTTTAGGCCTCCAGTACACGGCAAACTGCTTCGTTAATTATGTAAATGAATACGGTGAACATTTACATAAATTTGGTATTTTTGGTTATTTTTTTTCTAATTAAAGGTCAGTTTGTTTATTGTGCCTATATTTGTTTCTTCATATTTTTGTATGTTAAACATCGATATATATATGTACTACACACTAGATATGGCATTCCGAACACTTATTATGTTCAACTGAACTGTACTGCAATCCGTACACCTGTTATTGTGGCTTCGGTATTCATGCAGTGCGGAGTGGCGCTAATAATAATTTTATATTAAATTAGCACATATGCAAAATAAACGAAAATTAAAAAAATGTATTCGGTTAACAACACAATCTAAATAAACAATTATTTATTATGACAATTTTCGCGCGTTTATATCAACTGCGCATGCGCAACTCTACTGTTTCCCGCGCGTGTGCGAATACAGAATAGGGTACATTATTTGTTTGGAATAGCTTCTCTAGTACGTATTACATATAATTCAATGATGTAAAATATATTTTTAACAAAAAATTTTATACCTGTATTAATATTATTTACAGCGAAATAACATAATTCTTATATTATATGTTTGAAAAACCAAGACTGGCGATGGGATTCAGCGTTAAATTTGCAAGATAGGCGTGTGGAATCCAATTTCATAAACGCAAGGGTGACAATTACGATATCCTTCTTAAAAAATCATCAGAGGTGAGAAGTTATCTGTTGTACGGATTGGATGGTGATGAATGTTGAATAATATTTTATACTCTGTAATTATGTGTAGAATATGTGCAGAAAGTGAACCATCGTAGCGTAATAGTAGTATACATTTTAAAATAGTACTTTAGAAAATGTTGTATTGTAAATTTATGACATTAAAATCTTACACTCAAACTTATAACACAATCTACATCGGTTTCGACAGACTCTAACAGCAATTCCTCTATAAGCAAGGATCTTTACCAACCTTCGATCTCACATTTATTTAAAAAAGAACTGTGCCTTATCACGTTCTCAATCGATTCAGAATGTATTATATTTTTGGTGTAGAAATTCTATTAACCATTACAATAACACAATCAAAAGTTCACTGTTAAACATAGGGCGCCCTTGGCACGCTTGGCAGGCGCGATGGCAAGCGCATTTTTACATTATTTTGTGTTATTATCGGGTATTTATTTTTTTTAAACTTAAAAGTAACACCTTACCCTAAAGGGTACATAGGGCGGACTTAATGCCATGTGACATTCTCTGCCAGTCAACCATGGGTGCCAAAGACAATTGTTGGCAGGTGCGAAATATGAAGTGTACATATATTAAAATACAATATATGCATACTACATATATACACAACACATTTAAATATACACACATAAAGCATAAATAAACATACAATAATGCATACATACATATATTATATATATGCTTATAATAAACTTCATAAATAAATATCCGCATGAAAGATATATATATATAATAAAATTAATAAATATTATATAATGAAATAAATATTTAAAGCTAAAAAAAAGGAAAAATAATGTCAGTTAGTAATTGACGGTTTGACCATCGGGATGTTCGACCGTTGATCAAAGGAAGAAAATGAAAATTATCCATATGATAAGAAGGCGACCTTGAATCGTTTAAAATTTAAAGAAGTATATACTCAGCACTCTCTTTCTCTCTCTTTCTTTATTTTCTCAGCCGCCCCTTACGACACTCACAGTACCACCCACATACGCCATCACTACATGGCAGAATCCGATTTGCATATTCATAATTAAAGACTGGCGTCGTTCGTCATGTTTATTCAAACATATGCAATATTTTTGTTCAACCCTCGCAGTCATAATAATAGGTTATGTTTACAGTTATTATCGCGTCGAGTGCTCTTTGTGTGACTGCTTATTCATTTTGTTCTTTTGAATACGTTCAGAAATTGTTATTTTTATCGATTTTATTGTATCAACGTATTTTTGATATAATATAAAACCCTAACCTCATAGCCTACAAAGCAAAAAAAGAGGATTATAGTTCATAAAAGATAGCTTGATCTCTGCGACAGCTGTCAGTAAAAATCACGCCTATGAAGTCCTGAATTTCTAAGTAGTACAGACAGTACCTGTCAATGTCATACTTTATGGGAATGCACTAATTGGGTCGGCATGCCCATAAAGTATGACATTGACAGGTACTGTCTGTACTCTGTACTACTAAGAAATTCAGGACTGCATAGGCGCCATTTTTACTGACAGCTGTCGCAGAGATCAAGCTATATTTTATGAACCATAGGTACATTCTATCTCTATGTCAAATTTTCAAATAACTACGCCAATTTTTTTGGAGACTACCAGATATATTGATATGGACACCGAACCTTGCTGCAAATAGAACGAAACATAAATAATTTTTTTATTAACAAGGAGCTTATAGATGTCATGATAATTGATTATCTTGGAGGTTAAAGAAATGTTGATTACCGAAAATTTTAGGAAAGATATATTGTTTAATGTCACCATTAGTAATATCATCATAAAATACTATAATACATACATAATAGAACGGGGGAGTGGGCGGAGCCCGTTTAGCCACTAAAACGCCACTAACACGTCAATTCACACGTATAAATGTCAACACGAGATGTATTTTGACGTTACAATCGTTACCGAATTTCGCATGCAAATTATTTAGAAAATGCCAAATTGCACGCTATTTACAAATAAATATGTATTAAAATCCGTCTGTCAACACAGCGAATCGGGTTTGTAGTAGTGATTAACTGATAATACGACGTAATTGCTTGTATGTGTGCTCCCGGCGACGCCTATCCTCGAACAAAATAAGGTTGACAGCCATTCTATTGTATGTTATAGTATTCTATGATTACCATTGAACATACGTTATGTATTAATTTGTACGTACATGTATTAATTTTATTATATATATATATATATATATATATATATATATCTTTCATGCGGATATTTATTTATGAAGTTTATTATAAGCATGTATATAATATATGTATGTATGCATTATTGTATGTTTATTTATGCTTTATATGTGTATATTTAAATGTGTAAGCCTCCCCTATAGTTTGTCTCATAGGGATGCTATTTGTTATATAATAGTTGCCAAGCATTGCAGGCCGATTAGCAACCGCAGTTTTTATATTTTTATTGTTATTAGGAAGTCGTTGCTGCCCATCTCCTCCGTGTCTTACAACAACCACGGGACGATAATATAGAGTTTGATGTTATCTTTTTTTACGTGGTAGAGCCATACTGCAGCTATATTAGTAGTATAGTTGTAGCACGAATGGGTCGGCTTGACCGGGGAAGGTCCACGCTCTCATAGAATACCAGCGTAAAATAGTAGCTTAACGCTGCTGTGTTTCGTATGATAAGTACAGAGAACCGGAGACCCTTTCTACTGGAAAGGAGGTATTCCATCTTAATCCTCACGGGTGATAACGCATTTGCATTTTGATTCGTAATCGAGGATAGGTGTAGATGTCTATGGGCCACAGCAACCGCTTACCATCAGGTGGACTGTGTGCTCGTTTGTCACCCTTCTCCTATAAAAAAAATCTACAGAATATTTAGTGTGGTATATTATACTTTCTCAATATTACGTTACTATTAGATTTAAAAACGTTCAATATAACCGTGCTGGTAATCGATGCTAGAACTTACGCACTGCAAACTGTCTTCATGACGAAAATAGAATAACTCTTTTAAGTATACAACACAAAATATATTGCTTATTTAGTAAAGATGCATTATAAATAGGGATTAGCTAGTACCGTAACGTACAAACATACCGTTCCACTCGCACTTAGTTTACAATACTTTCCACAATATTTACACTTCCCGTGGAGAGACTGAACACACACTTTCCATACTCGGCTTGTTATTTATGTTTAATGCGGGCACTAGAGCTTGAGATTTACTCTGCATTCGCTTAAAATAATATGCCTACACAATTTGTTTGGGTTATACTACAGTTTAAAGGAAACAATAAATTGCGGTATTAGATATTTTTTTTTAATTTTATTTACACATTTTTCACAAAAGTTTTAGGCGAGATCTTACTTTATAATGAAACCTTTTTCTGGAGTATATACGGTCTCGATCCAAGGTCTGCTTTCCCGCATAAACTCTTCAAATTGGTCTAGAGAATCCTCTTTTGATAAGTACTTACGGGTATTATACGGAATGAGCTTTTTACAGTTTGGAAAAAATATGGTACATATACTTTACGAAGGGCAATAAAACAATAAATTTAGTAGGCATCTTTGACCTTGTCACTTCGCAGGGTCGCAGGTTAGGGTGGATATGATTTGAATTTCGATAAATTTTAATTATTTTATTTATTCGATTCAAAAATTTTATTTTTATTTTTTTTTTGTAAAATATCAGTGCCGTCAGGCTTCTACTCCGTTCACATGTTAAACCCTATTTTTTTCGAGACGGTAAGAAAGGTCACCAGTATAAAGGAGTGTTGTAAAATATATTTTGAAGTGGCGTGAAAGGGAATATAAAGAATGACATAATTATGTTCTTATAATTAACTGATGTATATTTTAATTTGTTTGGAAATATTAAAAATAATAATATTATGGCCATTCAATTTTTAAGGACAATTATTTTGGAGTTTATGTTCAGCTATAGCAGCTATAGCAGCTATTATTATTATATTATTATTTATTGTTTTCTATTCCTACTTAAAATTTAAAACCTATCTAAGTCAAAATCAAGACTGTTCGATTCAATTTAGGCTTGTTAAATAAAAATAATAAAGAATTTGAGAACGTCAACATCAACATCAACACCGGTTCGCAAAATATATGTGCTAAAGTCACCATCTATTATTTTCAAACAGTTTTTTTTAATAGGATAGGGTGACAAACGAGCACACAGTCCACCTGACGGTAAGTGGTTGCTGTGGCCCATAGACATCTACATCTATCCTCGATTACGAATCAAAATGCAGATGCGTTGTCACCCGTGAGGACTAAGATGGAATGCCTCGTTTCCAGTAAAAAGGTCTCCGGTTCTCTACACTCACCATACGAAACACAGCAGCATCAAGCTATTATTTCACGCTGGTATTCTGTGAGAACGTGGTCCTTCCCCGGTCGAGCCGACCCATTCGTGCTACAACTATGCTACTAATATAACTGCAGCATGGCTTATCACGACACTAGGAATTTCCGTTATCATTCATTCATT
Organism: Parnassius smintheus behrii; assembly: GCA_036936625.1. Taxonomy (NCBI): domain Eukaryota; kingdom Metazoa; phylum Arthropoda; class Insecta; order Lepidoptera; family Papilionidae; genus Parnassius; species Parnassius smintheus. The sequence continues at coordinate 21,083,391 of JAUPFT010000001.1, forward strand.
ACCAAGTCAAATTCCACTGCTGAACGAAGGTCTCTCCAGTGCCTCGTACGGTGGATATTTGCCATAGTTGCTACGCTTGGCAGGCGTGTGGGCAACCGCAGTATTTTCTTTTCTAGTTTTTTTTTTATAGAAGCAAGGGCAAACGAGCATGCGGTTCACCTGATGTTAAGGGACTACCGCCGCCTATGAACAACCGCAACACCAGGGGAATTGCAGGTGCCTTGCCGGCCTTATAGAAAGGAGTAAGTTCTTTAGCTCTGAGTTGTTATTAGAAAGACGCTGTTCCTCATCTGGTGGTTCGTTTCTTCCGTCGCCTCTTATTGCACCAACGGGACGGTATGTGGTTGGATATTCTTACACCGACACTACTCGGTTAACCGTGTATTTCTGATGCATCTTGCTGTATAACGTAACTTGCTCATGGCCAAACGTGAAAACCCGAAATAATAACTTGTAGGTAAAATAATACTTTCTCGAGAGAATCGATCACACCCAACGTTTAGCCACTGTGATGGTAAAAATGTGGTTAGAAAGAAAGAGATATTTATTTGGTCATTTCGTAACAAATTGGCACTGGCTCTATAACATTATATAAGTAAGCTAACTAGACTTAATTATACACATATAAGGAAAAAAAAAACAAAAATAATAATTAAAAAGCGAATAGCCAATTATAAGAACATGTATTATGGGAATTTGTCCAAATGACTGCCACTCGGAATATGCTAAGATGTTATCCTATCACAGATTTTTTTTTAAGTTGATGACTAATTGCAGCGCACATTGGACACAGGAAAGTGTTCATAAGTGTGTTCGTGTTTGAGCATACAACTGAGCCTCTGTAATGTTTCCTGTCTTGTTGACAGCTTCCTACGACAATCGGAAGTCGTCGCTGCAATCGAGGACATCAAGCAAAAGTGCACGTGAACGTCATCAACATAATTATAATTTTTCATACCTTCATATGGTTAATATGATTATAAGTGTATCGTGCTGATTAATCACGTGCTCTGTGAAGTAAAACCTGTATGTGTGAGAAATTAAAATACATATTTCGAAGATATGTGAAGTTTGCCAACGCGCATTAGTCTAGCGCGGCGGACATTTCCTTGCCTTAAAATCCTCTCCAAAAAAAGAAGGCCTGTGCCCAGCAATGGGACGTATATAGACTGTAACCTTACTTTAAGTGGATACTGTCATCCATGGATAAGACACCCATTGATATGGACATTACGTCTGTCCTTTATTAAGAATCTAATTATCAGATATGTTGTCCATTGAAGACTACTGCCCCCTTACCAGTAGGTACAGAAGATTTTTGTCCTGACGAGGAAACATAGATGAATTATGCTGCTATTTTACGCAGGAGCAGAACGATCAAATACTACTCTAGTTGGACAGACCTATTCGTGCTAAAGAGAAAAAACAGTTCCAGCGTAATTCTGCCACACGTTAAAAGCCTTAGTATCAATGACGATGTCCCTCCGGCCAGCTTTTGAGTACGGTGAAAACTTTAAAATAATCGGGGGATATTTAATGAGCCAGAGATATTATAGCGGTACAAGTGTACGGGCATTCACAACATTCAGTAGTTCTAACCTATCTTTTCCTTTTATATTAGGGAAGGCACTGTTTCCTGAGATACAGGTGTTAACCTAGTTCAGGAGTACCGTCATGTTACTAACGTGTTGTAGCGGTAAAGAATATCCCCTATCCCATATCATCCCGTGGGTGTCGTAAGAGGCGACAGAGGGGAACAAATCGGGAGAGCAGCATCTACCTAATTACGACTAAAACTAAGTAACTGCCGTTGAAGACCCGCTAGCCAAGCGCGGCAACTATCGCAAACACCCCCTCTATGAGGCTTATCCCCCTTAATCAATGGGGAAGGCTATATACCTTCAGCAGTGGACTTTAACAGGCTGTAATGGTAACGGTAACCTATCTAACTTTTGTTTTATGTTGATGACGTAACGAATTCATTAACCCATTTCGTACTATAGGTGTCATAATTGGTAACTGTAGGAATGGCAGAACATGACTTGTTGACGGTAGATCTCGATAGATAGCGGTATAAGACGCTTGTAACTGTGACCGTCAAATCTTGAAAACTAATGATTACTGGTTTTGAATAAATTTCGTCTCTGATTGTAATTTGATCTCAGAATCCGCTGTAATATATTCTGACCACTGGTCGATCGATCTTAGGGAAGAGCCTGCGGGGCGTTTGGCGACCATTGTGGCTATAATAATTGTTATGCGTTGAGTATAATTATTGGGAAGCATTTTTAAGTGAAATGTAATTATGAAATGTGTAATATCTGATTCATATTTTTATGGAAGAAGAGGCAAAAGAGTATACGGCTCACCAGATGGTGAGTGATCATCGTCACCCATTAACGCGACGCCGGCCGCTTAGAAAGAAGGTCTTTCTTGAAGGTTGATAAATCATATCAGCTAGTGACAGTTAATTATATAGTGTAAATTTGTATATGTTCATCATAAAATCCATTACGACATTTCGTTCCTTACGGTTATGGGAAGGCGACTGTGTGAATTTTATCGGGTTGATGATGAAGAAGATGGTACTTCAAGTATGTGTATGAGTGTATATTTAATGTATACGTCCATCACTTCCACGCTTGATGCTCCGCCGTGCAATATGCTCAAATACAGTGGCACTTAAGTTCAAGCACGCAATCTACTCTCGGTGTGCTGACGGAGTGCTCAGAGGAATTATTCGGACTAATTCCAGCTGCTCAATTTCAATACCATCGATACCATCCGGATGTTTGACGATCCACCACTGTGCGATTTACAAGAAGTTCTCTTCCTTGCACAACTTCCTTGTGGAATCGACTACCACCAGCGATTTTTCCGGACCGATACGTCTTAGGGACCTTCGAGAAAAGAGTCTACCCTTTTTTAAAAGGCCGGCTACGCATTTGCAATTCTCCTGGTGTTGCAGTTGTGCACGGGCGCCGGTAATCACATACTATCAGGTGAGCCGCATGCTCGTTTACCCCGTCTTATATAAAAAACAAGGATTTATGATATATGAGCTTGCCTTATAATGAATACGTAGGTATCAATCTGACTCCATACAGTCTGGGACTGTGGCATTGATATTTGCGTTTAAGCGCAGCACTGATGTCATACTACGACAGGCCCATTTATAAATACTCGAGCCGGTTAAGTAATTACTGGCTGCAAGACGTATGCAATGCAGTGCAATTTTGCGCAAACTATTAAATATAATAAGAAAAAAAAGTTCATAATAGAATGACGGACAATTCGTTTTCTTTATTTAATTTTCATAAGATGGTAGAGGTACCGTGGTAGTTCAGAGGCTAAGAGCTAGTTGTACTATTTCACGCTAAGCGAGCAGCTCGTGTCGATTCCCGCTTGCACTAATAAAATTGTAAATTGCAATTTTAAGTGCTGATTTAACACGTACTCAGCGATGAAGGAAAACTGCATGACTGAGAAAAAAAATATTCGAACACTTAAAAAGTTCGCCAACACACTTTGGAGCAGCGCGGTGGACACTTTTTCACGCTATGCTAAGCCTGCATTAGACTACTATTTCACCGGATGGTAAGTGGTGATGCATCTGAAGATGCGTCAGACATTCGTTCGCTTTGATGACACCGACATTATGATCTACATTAATTAATTCCTTGCCCTAAAACCCTCATGAAAATAAGACGAGGTCTGTGCCCACGAGTGGGACGAATATAGGCTGTAAATTTACTTTACTGTTCATATTTTATTTTCTTATTCAAAAAGATAACCTCTTCATTTCGAACTTATCCCGCATCATGATTAAAACTACTTTTACGGATTTTATCGCGTTTATTTTTACTTTTTATTTTTAATTCACTTTTTATTTTTATTTTTAATTTAATATTAAAAAAGCTGAAGGTACTCCGGGTTTAACAACGACATCGGGACGTCAGTCATCTCAGTCCCCCGTGACCATGGGTGCTGGAAAGCGCCCGAAACGTCGGGAATTAAAAATAAAAAGTAAAAATAAACGCGATAAAATCCGTAAAAGTAGTTTTAATCATGTGTAGTGTTCGCGTAAATATAAGAAATCATTATGTTATCCCGCATCGTCAAGGAGTTTTATATGTATACATACGAGAAATTAAATAAACTTATATGCATATTTACATGCGTAAATTGCAAATGGAGAGATAGACACAGAATTATTATTTGTAAACCATACTAATAGTCGTTTAATGCGTTAGGCATAGGTAACCCTATTTGTTTGTTTGGTTGTTCGACGCTTTCTAACTCTGAGTATTTGTACAGACAAACTAGTAGTCAGAATTCTAGACCAGGCGCTCGCTCTGAAATAGTAGTAGTAATTACTGGAACCCGTGCTAGAAAATGGGTGCGTTTGGCAGAAAAAAGCGCTAGCAAGCGCTTGTAAGCAAAATGGCGATCGTAAGCGGTAAGCGCTGTCAAATCGTAAGTAGCTATTTTCCTCCAGGACACGATGTTAGTTTTAACCGGGAATCTAACCTAATTTAAATATATGTTTGTAAAGTATTCATATTAAAAACTTACCAATCATGAATTTTTAATAGCATAGTATATGTTTATTCTTGTCATTATATTACTTAAAACTAATATTGCACAAAACAACTTATAAACTCTACTTCAAAACAAATAAATTAAATAAGCAAAATGGCGGATTGTGTCAGCGCTACTAAAGTAGCAATCGTGTCCTGGCCGAAAACTATTTGAGCGCTTATAAGCGCTTGCTAGCGCTTTTTTCTGCCAAACGCACCCATTGACTGCACAAACCTCTATTGACCGCGCGCCATCATAACAGACAAGTCTATTCTGGCAAATACGAGTAAACCTTATCTTGTGGTGACGATGTTTTGTGTACACATGCAACGATATTTTGGGTCGACTTTACACTTCCACATAACAGCCTTAACAAATACAAAGGCAAAATACCTGGATTTGCGTGGTGACGGAAATAATTCCTGTAATCGTTTCTGCGAACGGGTTAATCACGGTCAATGTCTCGAGTCATCCGAGGTGACTGGGACTCCGTCAAGGAATGCTCCGAGCTCAAATACAGAAAGCGATATTCACATTGTACTGCGGCTTCTTTCCCTTTCCCCCTAACCCACAGATGTTTGGTCTCTCCTGGCGAAGGTTATTTTACTTTACTTGATATTCATTTTACATAAGGTTATTATGTTCAACATATTATATATTTATTCTATCTTATTACTCATTTTTATATACTTATATGGGTATCCGAAAAAGACAAGAATAAGTATTATAAATATCCAATTAATACCGTATATTTTAATTGTCGTACCGATTTTATTGCAAAAAATACATACACAATGTAATATCACCATTTTTCATTGTCTATTATTGTAATTACAATATATCTGGCGTCATCAGAATTGAGTGGACTGTCCAGTCGAACAATTAAATATGCTTCTTCTTTTTTTTTCGTTTTTTATAAGTGTGAGCGGCCAGACTCCGACATGTCTAGTCTGTGGCAGCGGCGCGAGATCGAAACCTTGAACCTCGTCGGTCGTCGCACTCACAGTGACTGTGCCAGAACATAAATATGTTTTGCGTCTAAATGACATTTTTTGCACTGTCGTTTATTATTTTTAAAGTGTTTTTTTTTTCTAATACAAAGTTTTTACGGTATTATACAATTTTAGTAAAAAATACTTGGCACTGAGACCAAGTATTTTTGCCAAGTACTGTAATAGTATGTGTTTGTTATGCACTACAAACGTTTTACCCCGCTGCACGTTTGAACAGAGCGGGCACCGATCTCTTACATTTAGTGAAACTCAGTGATGAGCTCCATCGAGCCAGTATAATATCAGGCTGGTGCAGTCCGTTTTAATCCTTAGATTTGACCGTATAAGATCTTAAGTTGACCTTCGCTGCAGGTGTCCACGCTGCTGTAGTCATCCATCAGATGGACAGTGCTTGTTGGTCACTATAATGTTGTAAAACAGGTATAATAAGTTCAAGGCCTAGTGATTATTATAATCGTGAAAATAATTCCTAGTTATATTTAATTTTAAAATAAACTAATTTAACTTACGTGTTACTCGTAGTTCAGATGGTAACCGCACGCCGTAAAGTCATAAGTCCTCAAGGAATCCAAATTCGATACTCGCTGGTACCAATAAAATTGCTTATTTTCAATATTGTGTGTTGAACTACTACTTTCTCAGTAGTGAAGGAAAATATATCGTGAAGCAATTTGTATGTCTGAGAAATTAAATATTTTGAATCATGTCCGCTAACACGCACTGGGTAGCATGACTGAATAGCTCCTTGTCTATTAACTATGTTCAGAAATAAGAGGAGGCCTGTCCTGTGGCCAGCTGTGGCACTTACATATGCTGTAATATTTAGCATCCTTTTTATGGTCCCCTGCCAGACCTTGACTTCTCCCTTTGTGCATATTTTACCATAGTATTACTTGCAATGAGGGATAATAGTTATAATATGCAATTTTAATGTACCCAGAAAAATATTTTTTATAGGATAGGGTGACAAACTAGCACACAGTCCACTTGATGGTAAGTGGTTGCTGTGGCCCATAGACATCTACATCTATCCTCGATTACAAATCAAAATGCAGATGCGTTGTCACCCGTGAGGGCTAAGATGGAATGCCCCGTTTCCAGTAAAAAGGGTCTTCGGTTCTCTACACTCACCATACGAAACACAGCGGCATTAAGCTTCTATTTTACGCTAAAGTATTTAAACGCTAAAGTATTTTACGCTAAGATACGTTTACATTTACAGCAATCGCCCGGATATTACGAAAGAGACTTAGCCAAGAACAAATCCGGGATTTCAATATATTTAATTTAAAAAAAAACTAGCTTACGACATGTCGTTAGAAATAAAAGTCATATTTGATAGTTTCGTCTTTTCTTTTTCTTAAAATGTGAAATTTAAACATATATGCGATACATTTATATGGTGCCATGTAAAAGCAAAACTTACAAATTCTTAGCATGATTTAATACACATGCTAATCTACGTAACAAACCCTAATTTCAAATCCAATATGTTCGGAGTACTTTGCATAATATTCAATTTTGAAAGGAGTGTGACATATAACAAAACCAAAGTCATATTTGCCTATTTATGTGTCCAGTACCCGGATGACCGAGCTTTGCTCGGTTTTTTTAAGTTACATTTATATACAAATTACATGAATAATAGTTTCTGATCTTATTGACATAATAGAAAAAACTTAACTGGTTATTTGAATAAAAAATCATGAGTGCAATTAGTTTAATTAAAATTTTCGTATTTTCAAAAAATACTAAAAAAAGGGCTCGAAATAATAGATTTTCTCACAAAAGAAGGGAACTTGAAAAAAAAAAAGGAAAAAAAGTCGGACCCAAGACGGGACGCGAACCACGGAACTCTGATATCACGCCCGAACAACATCCCATCTGAGCTATTACGATCGTTGGTATCCTGTCAAAATTTAGCTTCTTATATTGTAGCAGTTTTTTTATTGCCTGAAAACACGGACAAAAGGACATTTTCTATAAATAAATCCTAGCTAGATCGATTTATTGCCCCCGAAACTCCCTGGACACTAAATTTTATGAAAATCGTTGGAGCCGTTTCCGAGATCCCGACTATATATATACAAGAATTGCTCGTTTAGAGGTATAAGAATTGTGTATAATTTACGTCTTAATAGACACAAATTAACAAATTGCATATTGGTTGTCCCATACCCTACCAAAATTATCCTTCGTTAAAAAATCTTATTAATAAAGATAATTAACGAATCTTCTGTGTTTTGTATGGTGGGTGCGCGAACTGGGGACTCTTTTTATCAGGTAACGACGGGCGTATTCTCAACCTTATGACTTGGTTATACGTACTGGTGTCTATATGCCACAACATTCACTTACCATCATGTAAACTTTGTGCTGGTTTGTCACTCCACTTCAATAAGAAAATGTTTTGTCTAAAATTACTTTCATGGTCATGGCTCGAAGATATTTTTTAAATAACGCTTCAGTCAAAAAGATATATCTGTAACATTATAAGATCGGTGGGCCAACAATTTAACATATAAATTTAACGACGTTCTGTTTTTTTTTAACTAATCAAATAATAGATTTAAAAATCGAATTTAAACGTCCCGATACCATCCACACCATCTGGATGCTTGGCGGTCCACCACTGTACGTTTCACAAGGAGTTTTCTTCCACGTACAACCTCTCTGTGGAATAGTTTATCACCGGCGATTTTTCCGGACCGATACGACCTGGGGACCTTCAAGAAAAGAGCTTACTCCTTTCTAAAGGGCCGGCAACGCACCCGCAATTCTCCTGGTGTTGCGGTTGATCATGGGCGGCGGTAGTCACTTAACATCAGGTGAGCCGCATGCTCGTTTGCCCCCTCTTCTATAAAAAAAAAAAAAGAATATTTGTAACAATTTCAACTGTAGGGCCAGTGCTTAGTATATCTCTGTTAAGATTAGGTGATCTTGGAAATTGTCCAAAATGCACACTCAAAATACATTTCTTTTTTTATAGAATAAGTCTTACAAACGAACACACAGTCCACCTGATTGTAAGCGGATGCCGTGGCTCATAGACATTCGTCATTTACATTTATCCTTAATTAAGAATCAAAATGCAGATGCGTTGTCACTCCTGAGGACTGAGATGTGCCTCATTTCCATTAAAAAATGATCGGTTCTCTACACTCACCATACGAAACACAGCAGAATTAAGCTGCTATTTTACGCTGGTATTCTGTGAGAGTGTGGTCATTCCCCGGTCTAACCGACCCATTTGTGCTACAACACTAATATACTGCAGCATGGCTCTATCACTTAGAACGCTTATGTACACTTATATTGCTTTTAAGCCACAAAACTCATTTCACCTAGTATTTTAAGAAAACTGTTATTATCTCCGTTGACTAATTTATCAGCTCCTAAAATTTCCTAAAAGAGGCGTGGAGCAGAAGTGCGGTGGTCTTGTTCTTTAAGAAAGGCGACACCGCTCTCTTGAAGAACTACAGACCGATTTCCCTTCTGAGCCGCGTCTACGTGCTGTTTTCGAGAGTCATTACGAATCGTCTCGCACGCAGACTCGACGACTTCCAGCCTCCCGAACAAGCCGGTTTCCGAAAAGGCTTCAGTACCATAGACCACATACATACCCTGCGGCAGATTGTGCAGAAGACTGAAGAGTACAATTTGCCACTTTGCCTGGCGTATGTGGACTATGAGAAAGCCTTTGATTCCGTCGAAATTTGGGCGGTGCTGCAGTCCCTTCAGCGGTGCCAAGTTGACTGTCGGTATATCGAAGTGCTGAAGTGTTTGTACAGTAGGGCTACGATGGCTATCCGAGTACAGAACCAGAGCTCGAAACCTATCCAACTGCAGAGAAGTGTAAGACAGGGTGACGTTATATCCCCGAAACTCTTCACCGCTGCTTTGGAAGACGTTTTCGGGCTACTGGACTGGAAAGGATACGGTATTAACATACGAAACATTAATAATGGCGAGTACATCACTCACCTTCGATTTGCCGACGATATAGTCCTTATGGCAGAATCGCTGGAGGACTTAAGCACTATGCTCAATGACCTCAATAGTGCCTCCCAACGGATAGGTCTTAAGATGAACATGGACAAAACAAAGATCATGTTTAATGTCCATGTCACACCTATGCCGGTAGTTGTTGGGAGCACTATGCTCGAAGTTGTTGACGAGTACGTTTACCTGGGACAAATAGTCCGACTAGGTAAGTCCAACTTCGACCGAGAGGTCAATCGACGGATTCAACTCGGCTGGGCAGCGTTCGGGAAATTACGACATATCTTCTCGTCAGGTATACCTCAATCTCTAAAAACTAGATTGTACAACCAGTGCGTGTTGCCAGTGATGACTTACGGATCTGAGACGTGATCCTTCACTGCTGGCCGTATGAGGACGCTCAAGGTCGCTCAGCGAGCTATGGAGAGGGCTATGCTCGGAGTTTCTCTGCGTGATAGACTCAGAAATGAGGATATCCGCAGTAAAACCAGAGTGACCGACATAGCCCAACGGATTAGTAAGCTGAAGTGGCAATGGGCCGGCCATATAGCTCGAAGAACCGATAACCGATGGGGAAGAAAGGTTCTCGAGTGGCAGCCCCGTACCGGTAGGCGTAGTGTAGGGCGACCCCCCACTAGGTGGAGTGACGACCTGGTAAGACATGCAGGAAGTCGATGGATGCAGGTGGCTCAGGACCGTGCTTTGTGGCATTACTTGGGGGAGGCCTATGTTCAGCAGTGGACTTGTGAAGGGCTGTAATGATGATGATGATGATGAAAATTTCCTAACTAGACATAAGTACCTCCCTTTGTAGGGACGATTTGCCATACTCCTCATGTTTTGTAGGGGAATTAGCGACATACTCCCGTAGTTGATCTAGTTTTTTTTTTAAATAAGAGTGGTCAAAGGGATGTGCGGTTCACCTGATGGTAATTGACTACCGTCGCCCATGAACAACATCAACTCTGCAACATCAGGATAATTTCAGGCGTGTTACCAACCTTTTAAAAAATAATAGACTCTTTTCTTAAAGGTCCCTAAATCGTATCGATCCATAAAAATCGCTGGTGGTAGCCGATTATGGTAGATATTTGACGTTAGGCCTAAACGGGATTAAATAGGTTGAGTGATTTCGGATTTCATCGCGGACTAACAATTTCACGTAATTTTTAGGGTTCCGTAGTCAACTAGGAACCCTTATAGTTTCGCCATGTCTGTCTGTCCGTCTGTCCGTCCTCGCTTAATCTCTGTGACCGTTAGCACTAGAAAGCTGAGATTTGGTACCAATATGTGTATCAATCACGCCGACAAAGTGGTAAAATAAAAATTGGAAAAAAATGTTTTATTAGGGTAGCCCCACTAGTATATGTAAAGTGGGAAGTGATTTTTTTTTAATTTCAACCCTAACGTGTGATATATTGTTGGAAAGGTATTTAAAAATGAATAGGGGTTTACTGAAATCATTTTTTGATAATGTCAATAATTTCGGAAATAATCGCTCCAAAAGTAAAAAACAATGTGTCCCCCCCCCCCTCTAACTTTTGAACCATAGGTTTAGAAAATATGAAAAAAATCTGAAAGGTAGAACTTTATAAGGACTTTCTAGGAAAATTATTTTGAACCTGGATGGAAACAGTTTTTGTACAAAAAAGACAAAAAGTTGTACAAAATAATTTCTGGACTAAGTTTGTAGTATAATCGTTTAAGCAGGCATTTTTTAAACTTCGTTTACATATTTTATTATCCTGAACGTATCTTTTTTTAAACAAAAAAAGAATCATTAAAATCGGTTCTCGCAATCCAAAATTACCACCGAAAACTTCTGGCACGTCTATGTATTAATTAGTAACCCAATTCCCCGAGAGATGGCGCTGTAGGTACTTATTACATTGGCTCGGGTATTACCGAATTGTTCGGTTGGTCTCTCCTTGGCATCGCCTGTCGCGGAGCGTGCAATGTTGCACGCTCCATGTTCGCGCACGTACCCACTACCGGGAGCAGTTGCAGGAGCGCGGAGTGCTGCTGGAGCGCGAACATAATGGATACCCACCTTTAAACTCATAAGTGGGAACACTTATTGTGACGAACGGGAAACTACGGAACCCTACACTGAGCGTGGCCCGACACGCTCTTGGCCGGTTTTTATATAAAGATTTACTCCCTGGTTTAATCGATTGCAGAACAAAGCAGTGTCGTAAGAGGCGACGGAGTGAAATAAACCAGATAAGCAGCAACGTCTTCCTATAACAACTAAAATTAAAAAAGACTGAGGTTGCCAACCGGCCAGCCAAGCTTGACAACTCTGGCAAATATCCCCATATGAGGCAATTTACAGGGAGCCCTATTTTCAGCAGTGGACTTTTGATAACCACGGGACGACATGAGATTGATATCTTTACTGCACGGTGAACGCTTATTATATATGTATATTAAAGAGGATGTTTGGATATATGAAATCATTCAAAATCTATTTGATCGATCACCATGAAAATAATTGGTATATATATTTTCAATGGAGAAGGTTTATATTTATAAACTAAAAAAATTAAAAAAAATTAAAACAAAATTTAAATTTTATGATTTTATTTACTTTTTTTCAATTATGCGTTGCTGAACACAACCTATGATATTAACTGGCAGAACAACGTGTGCGGGGTTCAGCTAGTTTAATATGTATGTAATTAACAGATAATAATTCAATTTAGAAGTAAAAGCAGCACGTACTTGAATTCGAAGGCAGAGTGCTGTTAACAGGATCCCTAGACCCTTATCACTGTCACCTGTCAAAGTTGCTTGCGTTGCCTTAGCTACCCAATTTACGAGCGGCTTTGTTATTGTCACTTCTATAAACTACGGTTTCCGAGGTCTAAACGCCTTTATATTATTTCAGTGTCAAATCTCTATTATTACAATGCATTTCAGCGTTAGGATGAGTTCAGTATTTATCACTTAGATAAGTATCATTGCTAATTAGTTAACGTATCTCCATGATTGTGGGTTGTTATTTCAGATTACAGTCAGTGATAATTGATAATACTGGAAGTAGTATGTATATTATTTAAATACTGTGCACCCGGTAACTCAAGAAGACCTAAAATGAAACAACTCCAAGTCGTTCGTAATTTGTTTTATTAGAATCTTGTTTCATGAATGATTTTTCCAATACACCTTCTGTACCGCAGAATGACTCGTTTAGTCGAATAATTTATAACAATAGAAATCAGACATAGAAGAACATATTATAGTACAGTTTAGTAAACGGAGAATAGGATTTGAATTTAAGCAGATCCAATATAAGATGAAACTTTCTGATATTTGTATGATTTCATCAAAAGCGAAACATTATGGTGGGTACGAGCCGAGCACGGGCGGAGCATGAGCCGAGCACAATTCGTGTAGTGTGGACCGACTTACAAGCCTCGAACGAGCGCGCTTCGAGCGTTTGGTTCGTGCTCGACTGTGCTCTGCCTATAGTCGGTTTTTTGACGAACACAAAGGGATTCGCATCGCATGCATCGATTTGCATGTTGTGGGCTCGTATACATTTGACATTGCGTGTAGAGCGGCTCAGCTTGTGCACAGCTAGCGTTTGGCTCCTCTAGCGTAGACCTTTATGATTAGAATCATATCGCATTTCATTTTATAAAATAATGGATACAAACTAGCACACCGTCCACCCGATGATACGTGGAGACTATCATCTATTTCTTCAATATCTATCAATGATTAAGAATCAAATGTCGAAATGTTGTCACCCAGGATGACTTAGATGAACTGCCACGTTACCAATAAAATGGGTCTCTTTTCTCTACACTCACCATCCGAAACAAAACAGAATTAAGCTGATATTTTATGCTAGTATTCCATGATCTATGTATTTAGATAAATCGTTCCCCGATGGAGGATGCTGCATTCATGCTGCAACCATATAGCAGCAGCGTGACTCTGTGCCTCTAGCACGTATAAAATGCTAAGTTGCATTGGTTAATCGCATTAAAATATTATGAGGATATCCGACTAATTAGTATATGTCATTATGATGTTATAGCTATATTCTTATAAATGATTGGCTCACAAATGCATACGCATAAACAAAGAGGTACTAGTTGCATAGAAAGATGAGCTATTGATAGAATTGATTGTCTTTTCGAAGAGACATTCCATCTTTTGTATTTTTAAATTAATCACGATCAGTGCTCCGACGGCTTACTAGGATAAGTTTTAGGTGCGGAGTATCATATTTTTATTCATATCGAGATCATTCCAAATGTAGTCTATACCAGCGTGATAATTTGCAATTCAAAACAAAACCTTTGTTGAAATTTTTTGCACTTTTTGCCACTGTATTTTAATATTGTACAAATCAAAACCGGTATTATAAGTTGTATAATGTTAAAATACTTATAATTTAACAATAACTGGCGCAGTAGTTAAGAAGTTAACATTACGTTATGTCAACGTAAAAATTTTCACAGTAATACCACAGTATAATAATGAATTTATTGACTGTAGTAATACTGTATCATATATTAAAAGAAAATAATGTTTTATAATAAATTACTCTTATTTTTAGTATTTAAAAAACGGGACAAGAGCAAGTAAGACCCGCGTCTTGAGGGTAAACTAAATTATGTATTTAAATTATTCATTCATCCCGGGAATCGAGGGACTCGACGTTTTTTTTGCCTGATTTCGATTCCGTAAATTGACAAAGATAGGTAATGTTTTACTTATATGCGATAGGCTTATAATATTTAATTACTTTCACTAAAATAATTTAGTAACTGAAATTCATAAATTATGAAGAATGTAACTACCTGTTACTGTGAAATAGAGTATTTATCAGAGTACATACAGACAAAACAAAAGATTGACTAATTGACATCAAAATTTTCCTATAAGGGTTCGTTTTTTTTTGAGGTATGAAATTCTAAAAATTAAAGATTCATGTCCAATTTTGACCTGAAAATTTTCTAACGCGTCTAATGATGTAAAATATCTTATAAAATTGCCTTTATTTTGCTTATTTCGTATCGCATAATAGAATTTTTCAATAAAGCCAGAAAAAAAGTAATATTATTATGTTTATCATTCTCAATTGACTTTTGGAGAAGGAACGCGTTTAACAATGACTTAAAAGCTCAGAAGACATGACAATATACACTTAAAAAAAAGTTTTTTACACATTTCGTTTCACAGACTACGAAAACCTTATTAATTTGTCATGTGGTTTATGACTGTACAAAATAACAAATTGTTTTTTTTTTCTTATCTTATTATTTTATGATCAGATATGCTTTTTTGTGGTTTTATACTATGGTGTGGAAGTTATTTTTCTTTCCACGGCATAGTATACCATAGTGTACAGTTGACAGGTTATAATCTCTAAAACTTATTTACTTTATAGCATTTTCCCCTGGCCTCTAAATAAAAAGCTGATAAGTTATTACGTTATTATAAATAATAATTGATTTTATGCAACAGTAGTTGTAGGTAGACGCGATCTGTAAAAAGAATCAAATGACAGGTCAATCAGTGCATGGAAAGTGGTATACTTCTTTAAACCTTAGTTATTTAAAACGGTTATATCAGTCGTTTAAGTTCATCTGATTTTTATAGAACATAGTTATCTCTTGCGTATTAATAATATTGAAGTTTCTGTCATATCGAAATAACTGCCTTTTATTGACTCAGGGTATTTGCGTGCTATTAAGATATGAATAACTATTTTAAAATAATGTCTCTGTATGTCAGCAATTCCAGGAGTGATCTAGTTTACGAGTATTTTATTAGAAAAGCTTGTAGAAAGATGACACCTAAAAATTAATAAAATAAATGGTCTTTGATGATTTTCTTTTTAATATAGGGCTTGCTCGTTTTACAATATAATGTTATAAAACGTATGTACTTTATGTTGGTACTTCAGATACTAAAAAGTTACAGGTAGCTTTTTAACAAAAAAAAAATAATGCTATGTTCTTCCATAAATGGTTATTCCTTGTAAAACATAATAATAATAATTATAATGTCCACCAGACCGAATTTCGGTCACGGCGGCCAGTCTCAACGTAGACTAACCATCGACGCTGGACAGGGTTATAGTGTTCCAGTGTATGCGCAAGCACAGGAGCACTCTCTATTCCATCACTCTCATAGTCCGATGGGACGGTAATTCGACTCAACCTGAGAGTGATCAGGCTCAGCACCGATGACTTTTGGTGCTTTCCGGAGCACGGGGGTGAAACCACCAACTTTTTAACTCCGGGTTGCCACTGAGGATTTCTTGATAGAAAAACCCAATAACTGATTTTGTCCTGACTCGGGATTCGAATTCGGAACATCATCAGCAATCGCATTTACGACCATTAAACCGAGGAGGCAGGCAGGTTGTAAAACATATTATAGATACAACTACCATAAACAATGTCTATTATAACAAGTAACAACTGTAGATGAATCTAATTAATTAAAAAAAAACGAAATCAAAGCAACATACACGTAAATTATAACAGCGCAAAATCTACACACTTTAGTTGAAACGATGGCTTTCTAACTCCGTGTAGAGCGAGGGCGATGTGGTTAGCTCTAAAAGCCTTATTCGGTAGAGGAATCTAAATCGGACTTCGGTTAGTGGCTTTGCGAAACAGCAGGCATGAAATTGGATCGCACAGTTGGACCGAAAAACGCTATAGAGTTATATTTCACTGAAAAGCGTTAGTTGGGAACAGGCTAGTTAAACGCCTAATTTATAGCTTTCATGTTTGAAAGTTTGCACTTCAGTACAAAAAGTCCAGCTTTATTAATAATTTTTGTCTGAATGCCTCTCTGTGCATCCACCGTTTTTCAAAAAGGGCTAAATTGATATCCGTAAACATATTATTGTTTATGGCAACATACTTTAAGAAATGCAATGCTTTCTTTTGTTCCAAAATAGAGGCCTTATGGCGGACGGCACTAGATCAAGGGTATTAGTGTTCTGTGCACTAGATACATTACATGCTGATGAAAATTGTCATTTGTGTGTGTTTATATGTCAAATTGTAGACCCGAGAGTACTTCACATGTTTTCATTGTAAAATTAAATCCGTATTTTTTATATTCGTAGGCATTATTAAAACTGATACAAATATGCTATTTCTCACCGTAAATTTATTTATTTCTCATCATACATATTGAGCTTTAAATATAAAATTCAATAATAACATTCTAAGTCGTGCTTCGGCAATATTTTACTAATTATTTGTCTACATAATCTACAAAAAAACAGGTGATTTTTTATTTCCTTAGTTCAAAAGCGTGACTATTTTCATGTTAACGGCCTGGCCACGGGGAATGGCGGCGCGAACGGCGAAGCGACAGGCGGGGCGATAATTCGCGCGGCGCGATTTGAGGGCCACGGGAAGTCTTGGGGATGATGGGATGTTTGCCGCCGCGACCAGATAGGCCGAGAGTGAAAATAAATGTCTTTATCAAAGTTATCTCGATATTGCTTAGAAAGTAATTGTTTTTTGATTCAAGACATAATATTTGGAAAAGATTGCGGAGTACTTGATTTGAATAGGAATCGGGTTATAAATGGAGAATTCCACAACAAATAGAATGCATGTAGAAAAAAATTCGAGTAAATACCAGAATGAGTGTCGAAACCTGCGATTATAATATTCTTGTTAATATTCTACCAGAATTGGAGATAAAAGTCAATGCGGATAGAATTTTAAGTTGTTTTTGTCGGCCCGGCATTTTTCGCGGCGAAAACAACTAAAATATTTTGTTCCCTATAGTATTCGCCGCGTCTGCCGCCGCGATCGCTGCCCGACTCGTGGCTTGCACCGTACTGATTCATACATTTGTTTCAATCGCCCGCCGCGCCGCCAGTCGCCCCCGCGATACGCCCGGTAAATTTCGCCGGTCGCGTCGCCACTCGCCGCTACGCGTGGCATGCTTCATACATTTCTATACATTTGTTTTAGTCGCTAGACGCCTCGCCGTTCGCGGTGCGCGAATTTTCGCTACGGCGAATGTCCCGTGGCCAGGCTGTAAGGGGATATATGTAGTAAGTCAGCTCAAATTCTAATTTCGTCCCCACTTGCCCGCGCGTCGTATGCTATGTACCGACATGTTTGTAATCACTAATACCGTAAGTAGAAAGGTCGTTAGACGCTTATTTCATTAGGTTTATCATATTTATGCCCGTTTCTTAACGCCAAGGCAGTCGCTTCTTATTTTTATTACGGTTATTTCCCATTTTAATTTTACGTCGTCCTGTTGCGTAGTGTATATTCTGATCGTAAGCGACACAACCTCCCCCTTCAAAGGCCGAAGCGAAGTGACCGGGCGGTAGGAATCACGCTTCAAGAGGCCGATAGTTTAGGTAATTTCTTTTTACAGTGAAAATAATGGTATTTAAAAAATAACATAAGCACTGCTTTATAGTTAGTTCAGTTAGTATGCGAAGTTTCATGATCTTATTAAAAGTATTTTATGAATAACAGCGGTTTATTGTTTATTGTGGAGGTAACTTTGGATTTTTTTTTCTATCGAGAAAATTTTACGAAATCGTGTTTTCGTCTAACATAATCCTTAACATTAATCCTCAACTTTACCATACATTTATTTCAAAATTAATGCTGCAATATTTTCGGCATAACGAAGGATCTTGCTAAGCCATTTGAGATTATATTTCCCCTTAACGACTTTTTATGCTGGATATTGACCATTCATAGCAAAATGAGATGTTCCAAAATGTATGGAGCCTGGGCCAGGCACACATTTTAAACGCTTCCCAAATTTTCAATTATTTTATATGGCTTTGTTTGCTGGTAAAGCACAGAAAATTACACTTGAAATTGATTGAATTGAAACACAGAGTAAAAACTTGTCATGGTGGTAAGCTGTCATTTTTATTATATATTTATATATTATATATTTTATAGTGACGTTTGACATGTTTATTTCACGTATTTTTGACACTGTTGTGACAACTGACAGTACTCTTTCTACGATCAATGGTCGCCTTTTGGTTTACTGTCATTGTCTGCAAGCCCAGAGTAACTAAATCGATAAGACACCATTTTGAAAGTCTATAAAAATAATTGATAAACATCAATTGTTAATCAAAATACAGATTTTTCTCTTTTGAGGTAGTGTACATAGACCTGGCCCATTTTGAAACATCTGCTTTTGCGTTATTCCACTGCTTTTGGTAGGTTTTGACGCCGACTACTGCTGCTGATCTTACCTTTGACGCTGCACTTGTTGCCGGTTTAACAAAAACGAGTTGATTATAACGCCATCTATCGGAAGCATGAGATTTTTGCTGGGCGTATTTTTTTCTCTTTGACGCACCGTACGGCAATATTATTTATCATCAGCCCATATTAAGTTCACCTCTGGACCATGGAATTTTTTCAAAGCTTAGATGATTTGCATTAAATTCACTTGCCAGGCAAACAAAAAAAGCAAAAATGTATTAGCTGTTTTAAGCTACTCGGTTTATCCGTTTCTTCCCTGATTTATTATTCATGAAAATGACCTCTTCTGCCAGCGGCAACGATGAGTTGTGAATACAGTTTCTTTAGAAATTACACCTTGCGGGGATCTCATTGACCGCTTGTATCTACAGCAAACGATACTCGGGCATATGTTTTGTTAATAATAAACTACTTTGTTATTTAGCGGCAGTAATATTTTTAAATAAAGCAAGTTACCTGAGTACTAATTGCCTCGAATCATCAATTAAAGATGAATGGAAAACCGATCAGGTTTTGAAATTCTGGAAATTAACTTGGCGATATTGTCACTGATAGTGTTTTTTATAGATTGGCAAATTAGCAACTGTCCACCTGATGGTAAGTGGATGCTGTGGTCATAGGCATTTACATCCCTGAGGTCTAAGGGGGAATGCCTCGTTTCCAGCAAAAAGGAATTCCGATTCTCTTCACTCACCAAACAAAACACAGCACCCTCACGCAGGTATTATGTGAGAACATGGTCCTTCCCTTTGGCAGCATCATGACTCTACCAACCGAAAATTAATTTGTATAGTAAAACTGTGAATTAGTGAATTATTATGGCAACATCGTTTATGACTGTATCAACAACAAAAAAGTTATCAATGGTGATGTTATTATTATGATTATTATTAATGTTAATATTTCTTCTAAAGGTCCTGTTTGCGGTGGACAATGTTGCGGTAGAAGAAGGGAGTCGCAGCTCAGAGACGTTCTCAAGAAAATGATGGAAGATCGGGCAGTATCGGCAACGAGACCCATAACGGAGTTACTCCTCGCTACGAGGCGAACGTTACAAGGTATTTGGTACTAAACTGATTGAGATGAGTGGATACATATAGATTGCATAATAATTCTATGATGAATACAGTTTGTTCATAGCATTTTTTTATACAATAAGTGTGACAAATGAGCACACAGTCCACTTGGTGGTAAGTGGATGCTGTTGCCCATAGATATCTTATCTATCCAAGATTAAGAATCAAAATGCAGATGCGTTGACACTTCTGAGGACTTACATGAATGCCTCATTTCCAGTAAAAAGGGTCTCTGGTACTCTACCCTCATCATAAGAACCACTATTACGGTTTTTTACGCTGATATTTTGTAAGAGCGTGGAATTTCCCCGGTCGAACCGACCCGTTCGTGCTGTGACCATAATATAGCTTGAGCATCGCTATACCACGTTATCACTGACGAAAAAATCGCTGCTTTAAAGGGCTATTTTTGTGATCATCATCATTTCCGTCCATGACAAATCAAATGTCGAACATGGTACTACGTAGAAATGCCACAAAGTATTCGAATTCGATTCCCTCTGCAACAATTAAATTATTAGTTGCAATGGCGACAGCTACGTGGCGCGGTGGCAATAATGAGTTTTTTATAATTGCAGCGTTTTTTTAGCCGCGGGTTCGAATCCTGCACGGGACAGGGTATTTTTATGGTCAGTAATAAAAAGTATTTTTAAAAGCGTGGTTTTTTTTACAATAAATGAATATATTTACTCAATAACAAAGGAAAAAGAAACAATTTTCAAATAATTATGCAATGGGTTATTTCATTTTATAAGGCATTCTTACACTTTGTATGGAAATATTTTATGTCTGTATTACCATTTGAATGATACTTTGTAGCTGAAAACATTGTGACTCTTAAACGCAACAGTCCTGGTGGGAGGTAAACGTAAAATATTGACCATAAAACTGACAACACAAAACAGAAATCAATGCATTCCTTTCGCTTCGTCTAGGTACATAAGAATTAAGGATGCAGGGTTGCGGGCCATAGTCTTCATCTTATTTTAGAGATAGTAATGGAACATGCCGTATGTTGGCAGCGTGAGAGAATCTGTCACCCTATTTCGTTCCGTGTGTGTCGCAAGGAACAACTAAAGGGAATGTGAAAAAATCTCTCGGTCCCCGATAGATGGCGGTGTTTCCATATCAGATGTAAGAGGCTGACAGCCGTGACTGAAATTCGGTCTGGAGGACATTATTAAAATTAACGGCCCGACGTCTAACGTAAATACGACTATCACGCGTTCATTCATATTTTCAGCCTAGCTTTGAGATCTCATGGCGGACCTTATAAAAAGCTGACGGCCTTTTACTTGTCAGACGTTCAATGACAAAAAATTTTTTGGTACACCTGGTGGTAAGTGGTGAAATAGCCGAAGACGACAATGCGTACTGGCTTAGCTTTAAAAAGCCAGCCAGTACGCTTCTCTTGTATAATTGAGTTTACTATCATAAGTTCCTAATTTTCTCATTATCTTATAAATGTTATTTATCTTTATTTTTATGATATTTTCGACTTGTATTTCTTTTATTTATCATATTGTAAATATTTTTACAAGTTTTTTTTTAATAAATTTATTTATTCTGAAAGACAATAATTTGCCTTAAATTTACTATAATATTTTTCTAATGTCTGAAATGTATTTATCTTAACTTTACGCTTATTAATGTAATTTTATTGTTTAATATATATTTTAAGACTATTTTTATGCCCCTTTATATTTAGTTTAATTATTAATAATAATATTGTGCCGTCACAATATGCAGAAGAAACAGCGTTGGTGATAGCATGCAGCCTTGTGGAACGCCAGCATTAATGCCTATTAATGCGCCGTATACAACGATCTTGATGCTCCGATCTGCAAGATTCCATTTCATTTCATGATTTCGGGATTACGCCTAGGGAGTAGGAGTACCGGGAAAGACGCATTAGAGCTGGTGACGAATCTGGATCACACATCCTCAGCACTGGGAGAATTGAATTGGCAATTGGGGAAATTCCGTCAGGCCTTCCGTCCAGCCTTGAAAAGAACCACATTATAATTGGACAAAAAAAAGGCAAACGTTTCTAGCAAATTAATGACATATTGTCAAATAAAAGATAATATTTTTATAACATTACTACTTTTTATAACAGTACTCAATGATTTTTACAAGAAATTAATCTATTTTTACGTGGAAGAGCCACGCTGCAGCTATATTAGTTGTAGCACGAATGGGTCGACTCAACCGGGGCAGGACCACGCTCTCACAGAATAGCAGCGGAAAATAGCAGATAAAGGCTGTAGTGTTTCGTATGGTGAGTGTAGAGAACCGGAGATCTTTTTTTACTAGAAACGAGACATTCCATCTTAGTCTTCAGGTGTGACGACGCATCTCCATTTCGATTCTTAATCTAGGATAAATGTAGATGTCTATGGGTCACAGCTTCCACTTACCATCAGATGGACTGTGTATCGTTTGTCATCCCTATTCTATAAAAAATATATATTTTATATGTTAAAAGCTTTAGAAGCTTAACTGGCCTTTGTGTTTAAAAGAACCAGCAAATATAAATTCTATTCCTTCGCAATAAATCTTAAAGTCAAAGCGAGCATGACAAAGTAGGATCGTGCATGAATCATAAATTGATATTCATTACAATTTGAGTAGTCAGTTCCATTACGAGATTAAAAATAGCGGAAACGAAATTATGAAAAGTGCGAACGCCTACAAGTCGTGATCTAATTAAATATGTTGTCCCCTCATGCTAAAGCTGATATGATCAAACATTTACTAGAAATATTGTTCTAACCAGCGGATTGTTTCTTACTGGTCCTTCCTAGGACAGAGGTATATTCCGAACCAGTGTTTTTTTTTATAAAAGTCAGCCTCATAGGGAGGATTTTGTCATAGTTACCTCACGTTTGGCATGTAGGGTTGCCAGATGGTCGGGATTCGTTTGGATTCTCCCGATATTTCAAATGCTCTCCAGATTCTCGGAAAATTCACGTATGGCCTTTAATAAAAGCTGAGTTAGTAATTGGTCTAAACTTTTAAGTAAATTGTTTGAATTTAATTCTCTTCTGAATACTAATTACTAAATGATCCAAATTGGTAAAGTTCAATGCCAAATACATTTGACAACCTAAAAATTAAGTTTACTTAAATCAGTTTTGTTTAAAGTACTTTTTATGGCCTCTAAATTAAAAAAAATATATACTTTTTATTTCTAATATCTATTTTTCCAGACAACAACCCCAAAATTCCGACATTTTCAAAATTTGTCCAGATATTTTGGTCTTACGATCCGGCAAACCTATTTGGCAGGACGATTGGCAACAATAGTTTTTTATTATGTTGAATTGTTTTTAGGGAACCCACGGGACGACATGAGGTAGTGGATATTCTAACACCGCCACTACTCTGTTTACAATACCTAATCTATATTGAATAAAAATATTTTGTTATATTTTTTATAGCATTGGGTGACAAACGAGGATACAGTCCACCTGATGGTAAGTGGATGCTGTGGCCCATAGACATCCTGCACTTATCCTCGATTAATAATTAAAAAGCAGATGCGTAGTTACCCTAACTACTAGGGACTAAGATGTAATGCCTCGTTTCCAGTAAAAAAGGATCTCCACACAGCAATATTAATTAGTTAGTTGCTATTTTCCGCTGGTATTTTGTGAGAGCGTGGTCCTGCCCCGGTCGAGCCTACCCATTCATGCGACAACCATAATATAGCTGCAGCGTTGCTCTAGCAAATATAAAGTTTAAAAATATTCAGCTACAGTAGCAGGCAATAATCATTAACGGTCCGGGTGTTTAGAAATGAACAATGTACACTCCATATATTGTCCAATAACAATGTAAAGCAATTATGATATGCGAATGAATAAGACGTATTTAAAGTATGTTTCCTAAGAAAAACATAAACAAATAGCACTAAGAAAATAAATAATTCATAGTCTCCATCATAAGCTCGTAAAGCCCGACGATTAAATCACGCTATAAAAAAAATTGTTTATTGACAAACACAACGATATACGCAACGATTCCGGTTCCAAATGTAACGGATCAAAGCACTCCCCAGGGGCAGCCCTTCCGCAACATGGGGCGTTTAGAACGCTTAGAACAATAAATATTTTTGGCCCGAGGCAGGACTCATCAGCGAACGGCTGTTTGACAAACACTCCCGAAGCTCTGACAAATTGGACACTTTGTATATACGTGTATGACAACCGTGCCCGTGCTCGGTAAACACAATGAACACGGTGATGACAGACTTGATATTATGAGACATTGTTTTCCGTCACGCCCCTAACATTGTCTACAGATTGTTCTTTAATTCATTGGTACACTTCTACATAATGTCATTCAATAGGCACGAATTACAATTTTTTACTGGCCTTGAAAACAATGTAGGTTATCAATTCAACTGTATGTATTTTTACCACGTTTTTATTAAGTCACTTTTTTGTTTGTTTAACTGTCTGTCTGTCGTTCGGAGTGGAATCTTGGTACTCAAATTTTGAGCACTTTCCAATGAGCTAGATCCCTGAAACATAATCGGATGACAATGTAAAAATACGTGGTCACAACTGAGGACTAAGAAGGAACACCTCTTTACTGGTAAAGAAGTGTTCTATGTGTCACTAAAAGCCTTACAATAAAGCAGATAGTTGCAAATCAAAAGAGATCCCAGAGGGTCTCATAGTTCATGTAAAACCCCGATCGCTAACAGAGAAAGGGTCTCGAGGCCCTCTAAAACGAAATTTCAAACACTTAGCTGGAAATGGTTCGGATTAACAAAAGAGCTTGCTGCTGTAAGAACTGTTTGCTCTCACGTGGAGAACATGATTAAAGATGCAAGAGGATTCCAGTACAAAATGCGTGCTATGTATGCTCACTTCCATATAAACTGTGTAACCACTAAAGGCAACACTTCGATTGAGATCCGTAACTTCCTTAGTGAGAAGTACATCAGAAGGGTAAAAATAGCACCTGGTGTTACAGTCATCAACACGACCAAGCAGCAGGATGAGCTGATCATTGAAGGCAACTCAGATTTAAGATGTTTCCAGCTCAGCAGCACTAATACAACAGTCCGCCATGGTCAAAAACAAGGACATCAGAAAGTTCTTGAACGGTCTATATGTATCTGAAAAGGGTACTGCGGTAGCAGAAGAGGTAGATAAGATCATTAAACAATAATTGAAAAAGAGGACTCTAGTTTCGTCGCTCAACCTATGATATAATCTAGCATTATGTTTAAATTTTACGTTGGTAATTTCGCAAGACTTATCCTTCGGGCGAGCCAAACAAGGAATCATTGCTATTAAAAATATCAGTTGTGCAATAACCAGAAATTAAATTCAGTTTTATCATACTCTAATATTACCAATATCTGTATCGACTTGCGTGTTATGACAACGATCAGAAATAAACGAATTTATTGCTTTCCTTCCCGAAAATGAAACGTATTAATGTTTCATGAAACTCCATGCCACAAATCAGGTATATTTATTGAGTTTTTATGCATCATAAAATTTGATGTCAATCGTTATGGACTCGCGAACGGCTTCTTATAACAGCGTTATCGTCATGGCATTAAGATAGAGGCTACATTGTTCTACTATAACTAGGTGTGTCCATAAAGCGGAAAAAGGTGGGGTGGAGTTACTCATTATCAAAATATTATGTAGTTTTACATTTTATTATAATATAATGTTCTCGTTTGATACAATATTTATTACCATTAAAGTCCTCCGGACCGAATCACAGACACCGGTGGAGACCAGCCATCCGCGAAGTATTAAAACACAGTGTAGTCTTGAAATCAACTGAACTGTTTTTATTTTACCACAGATAAGGTACAAAAATTTTGGGTCATAAAGTGAACGACAAGTGGCGCTAGTAAATAACATAAAATTACTATTTTGTTATCTGTATCAAACTAAATAATTACTAACTTGCAGGACTAGATTATAGTTTACGAGTGTGTGTACAATACTGGTGCATTCTCTATTTCCTCATTCTCATAGTCCGATGGAACGGTAATCTGATACAACCAGTGTTTAATTTTTAAAGATTATCTAATCACCAAAGCAGCAGGGTGGCCGCGCGCTTTATGAATTTCTTAAGTATTACGTGTTTGCAAATTTATATGGAGTATATTTTGCGCATGAGTAAACGTATATTATTTATTAAATTAAAGGTATTTTACCCTTTATGAATCTCTTAAGTAACATGTTTGCAAACCTATATGGAGTATTTTTTTTCGCAAAAGTAAATTATGAATCTCTTAAGTATTACATGTTTTGAAAATTTATATGGAGTATTTTTTGCGCAAGAGTAAATGTATATTATTTACTAAATTAAAGATATTTGACCCTTTATGAATCTCTTAAGTATTACATGTTTGAAAATTTAATATGGAGTATTTTTTGCGCAAGAGTAAATGTATATTATTTATTAAATTAAAGATATTTTTACCCTTTATTAATCTTTTAAGTATTACATGTTTGCAAACTTATATGGAGTATATTTTGCGCGAGAGTAAATCTATATTATTTATTTATATATTATTAAGGTTTTAATATTATTTGGTTAAAATGTGTGTAAGCAAATTATTATGGTAGGCCAATCATAACATGTTGTATATAACAGTTATTTAAAAAGTTGAGAACTATCGTGATTGAAACACCGGTGTGAAAACACAAATATGGAGCTTAAGTGTTATTTGCTTATACAAGATGAGTCTAAAATATAACATTATTGAGAGCAACGACCGCTTTGCAATAAAGAGTTAACAGAACAATGCGCTCCACTCTTCACCCTCGGTTATACGCGGAAAGGAAATAATCTGAGAGTGCTAGACGCCGTCCCCTTTTACATCATTGCGCCCCAGCCGACACTCCAGAGACCTCCCTCGTGGACCCTCATTAGGGTACTAAAATAATTTTACCTTTGTGCTTTGAAGGTAACTAACACGACCCGTATAATTATTTTAATACAGCACTTGATATTAATGCTCTTCGTGACCTTGCCGCCTAGACTTCGTTAACTTTCTCTGCGACTCCTTTAAAAACTTAATCGTTTTGAATGTCATATCATGATGAAAAACGTTAGGAAATTTTCTTAAGTTTGTTTTAAGTGAATTCAAAAAGGAGACGGTTTTCAATTTGATTTATTTTTTGTATATGCTACGCGATATCTTCGTCGATTGTAATTTAATTTTAATGATTCTTTTTTATTGCATAGCCTCTAGAGTGCCCTACTTAAATTGGAATAAAAAAATTACCCCCAAGAGTGGAAAATAGAGGATTATGTCTATCAACGTAACCATATAGATGATGCGACGTTATAGATGCCGCTTTGACCTTGTGTTATTGTTTACTCTGCTCAAAATGGACAAATAAAATAATACATGACAATACTTATTACAAATTTATACGTGACTTAATGGCTTCTGAAGCTGCGGCTATATTTGTTACAATTCGTATTAACCCTAACTTCAGAAGCGATTAAATAATGTGGAAATTTTACAAACTTTGTAGTTCTTTATTATTTTAGTAAAATTATTGATTTTGCTCGATAAATCATTAATTACCTAATCATTTTTAAATTATGTTGAAGTCCATCTTTTCTTTAGAATAATCTATATGAAAAACGCAGTTGTAATACTAACTACAGCTAGTAACTAATGTAAATGTACACACACACACAAAAGGGCGCTCAGGTGCAGATTTAAAGTTAGAAGTTGGATTAGTTTTGCTCCAACTTTTAACTTTAGATCTGCATCTCTTGGTAATTTTATATCAATAAAATTATACATCAAGTTATAAAAGACAAAGCTATGTCGTGAATGGCAAAAATTTCTTCTCAAGTTTTCTCTTTAAACGGTGTAGTGGACTAGCTTTCAGTTTAAGAAGGGTTGTCAAGTGTTGCTATTAGCTATGTAAATTGAAGTTGCAAAGATTGTTCCAATTAATCACCGTCACTGTGCTAGAATACATTGAGGAACGAATAGAGTGCCGCGCTATGAAATAAAACGGATTAAACGAACGTTCCACTTTATTATATTGTACTAGCTGGCCCAACATTTTGTTCTGCCTTTCCCGGTGGGTGGCGCATTAAGGTTCACTTCGAACTTATTAGTAAATATATACTTTAATAGCGCTACGCACGGCTACGCACGGGTGATTTCTGGATCTCGACAATAACGCTACCTACCATGTCCAATTGTAAATCCAAACCATCCAGATGTCCACTCAAACACACAAGAAATTACATCAAAATCCGTCCAGACTTTTGGGAGTTCTGTGATAAACACATATAAAAAAATTATATGTACGAGTAAAAGGATTTGGTAGGTGCCCTAAAAAACTTAGGTACATCATTTTTATTGGATATCTATATATTACCATTTTGTTTGAGCTACGTTTGATAATGTTGTGTGAATAAGTCAACTAGCGCCATCTAGTGTCAGGAGCGAGAGCGGGGGGGGGGGGGCTTTGCAGAGAATGACATCGCGGATCTCTCGACCGACAGCGCCGCCCGAAGAACTAAGTTTCTAGAAAATCTATACTCGATTTCTCGGTACCTTGCGCGTGTTTACTTGAACATTCCGGATGTTTTGCTGATTTGAATAAATAGGTGGCGCAAGATGCGATCGAGACAGAGTTTAACTCGGCGACACAAGCGAAGCTTCGGAGTGAAATTAAGTGAATTAGTGTGTTTAATTATTAGTGTTTTTTGTATAAAGTAAATTAAAGTGTTAATTTAGGTAATTTTATCGGCAATTTTTATTGTCACGAACCCTAAGCTCGTAACAATTGGTGTCAGAAGTGGGATAAAATAATGCCGATTTTACCTAAGGAGGAAACGGAGGGTGTCCGTACCCGAAGTCAACGCCAGCAGGAGACGGACCAGAGGAGATTTGGTGGTGCAACGCCGCAGATGTCTGAGGGCCAGCCGCCGGCCACGGAAGCCGGTCCGTCAGCAGCTTCTACGTCTGTGGCACCTGACTTAGGTGCTCTGATGGTGATGCTGCAGGAGCAGGCTCGCCGACAGGAGGAGCAGGCCCGTCAGTTGAAAGAGCAGCTGCAGAACGGACAAGAGGAACAGGCCCGCCGGCAGGAGGAACAGGCCCGTCAGCTGGCGGAACAGGCTCGTCGGTCGGAAGAGCAGATGCTCCTCATGAAGGACCTTCACGCTACCTTTGGGAAAGAGATAAGGCAGGTGAAGGATAGGGTTGCTCAACACGACAACCGCCTGTCGGAAGCTGAAACCCGAATCGAAGAACATGAAACCCGAATCAACCATGTGAACAATCGGGTTGACAACGTGATGGCTGACGTGAAGAAAACGCTAAACGACCTCAAACTTGGGGATGGAACTACAGCTCCCGTAGTAGCTGCAGCACCTTCGCTACGTGGATTCAAAGTGCCGCCGTTCGACGGGACCTCTTCCTGGTCGGCCTACAAAATCCAGTTCGAGGCCGTCATGGAGGCGAACGGCTGGAATAAAAGCCAAGCCATGACTGCACTCACCCTAGGCCTGCGCGACCAAGCCTTAACTGTGTTGGAAGCTCTCGGTAAGAAAGTGACCTATGAGCAGCTTCTTGAGGCCTTGGAGGCGAGATATGGTGACGCTCACCTGGAACACGTCTTTCGCGCGCAGCTTAAAGATCGCGTGCAACGCAGCAACGAAAACCTGCAGCAGTGGGCCCTTGAGGTGGAGAAGATGGTTCGTAAAGCATACCAGTCTGTACCTGCGCTCATTGGAGGGAACCTGGTGCAAACATTCATCGACGGCATCCGCG
This sequence comes from Parnassius smintheus behrii, assembly GCA_036936625.1. Taxonomy (NCBI): domain Eukaryota; kingdom Metazoa; phylum Arthropoda; class Insecta; order Lepidoptera; family Papilionidae; genus Parnassius; species Parnassius smintheus. The sequence continues at coordinate 21,113,110 of JAUPFT010000001.1, forward strand.
ACCTTGAAGTCAGAGCTGCTGTGAGGCTCGGGCACCACGAGACGCTTAAGGACGCCTTGGCCCATGCACTGGAGGTAGAAGCCGTGCGGCAGGATCATCGTTCCCATCGCGTCAGGGAGGTTGCAGCAGCTACAGTTCGCGACCGCAACAAAGGATACAGCCCTAGGTGCTATGGCTGTGGGGAAAAGGGCCATCTTCGATCCAGCTGCCCTAAGCGAACCCTAGAAAGGGAAGGTGAACGATCCCAGGAGGGTAGTGCGGCCAACAGCACCGCCCAGCAGCAGCAGGGAAACGAGTAAAAGCCAGAACCGCGGGGCGGGTGCTGGCTGATGTTAAAAGAGCCCCAAGGATCTCGATCTCACAAACCCATGATGGGAACAGTCTAATCATCAAGGGCGAGGTCAACGGAATGCCGTGTAAACTGACCATAGACACTGGAGCCTCTCGTACGGTTGTTAGTTCCCAACTTATAAGTCAGTTCCTTGGGGACTCCGCATACAACCGAGAACGCATTAATTTGGTAACAGCCACCGGTCAGCGTATACCCGTCCGTGGAGAGAAGGAGATGGAGTTGAAGCTTGGCAACGTGATCTACCTGCATAATGTCATCGTGGCTGATATAATGGACGACTGCATCCTAGGCCTAGACTTTATGAGGAATAATTGTTGTGAGATCGACGTTAAGCAAGGTGTTTTGAAATGTGGACAGGAGGAACTTTTTATGGAAGGTGCGTTACCAGGGAACGTGTACAGCATTAAGAAGATTGTTCTTCCGCCGAGATCGGAAACGATTGTTCCGATTAGTCTTCCCCGAAACGCTGGGCAAGCTCACCGTTGTGTACTTGTGGAAAGGGTAAACAATGACCTTCCATGGAAAGTAGCTCGAACCTTGGTCAGGACCACGGACATCTCAGGAGTACGTGTGCTGAACCTTTGCGACTGGGACCAGATTATAGAAAAAGGCACATTAATTGGTACTTGTGAGGAAGTGGATTGGTTACGTCGGTGCCAATATATATCGAGTGGGACCCCCAGCAAGGATGCAGAAACGAGAGTGACCACACTTTTGGAAGACTGTCGCAGTGTTCTGTCCCCGAACGAATTGGTCAAGGCGAAGAAGTTGTTACTCGAGTACGCCGATGTATTCTCGTCAAACGATGCTGACATAGGAAAGACTGGTTTAGTTCAACACAAAATAAACACAGGTGAAGAGTTGCCTATCCGTCAGCCGCCAAGACGATTGCCGGTAGCACGTGAAAAGGAAGTGGAAACCATGATTGAAGGAATGGTGAAGGATGGTGTTATTGAACCTTCCTCTAGTCCATGGTGTTCGCCAGTGGTGCTGGTGAAAAAGAAGGATGGCAGCATGCGGTTCTGTGTTGATTACCGCCGTCTGAACGACGTTACAAAGAAGGACAGCTATCCCTTGCCAAGAATTGATGACACGCTGGACATGCTTACAGGAGTAAAATGGTTTAGCACGCTGGATCTAAAAAGTGGCTACTGGCAAGTTGAAATTGACCCCAAGGACAAGGAGAAAACTGCGTTCTCGACGGGAAAGGGTCTGTGGCAATTCAAAGTAATGCCGTTTGGGTTGTGCAATGCTCCAGCAACGTTTGAAAGGCTGATGGAACTTGTACTTACCGGGCTAATTGGCGATGCCTGTCTGGTCTACTTGGATGACATCATCATCGTGGGCCGTACGTTTAAGGAACACCTTGAAAACCTGGGACGCGTGCTCATGAAGATTCAGAGTGCCAATCTCAAGCTGAGTCCGAAGAAATGTTCACTGTTCAAACGGCAAGTCAAGTTTTTGCGGTATGTAGTGTCGGAAGAAGGTATCCGCACGGATCCAGAGAAAATTGCTGCTGTAAAGGATTGGCCGGTTCCAAAAGACAAGACGCAGGTTAGAGCATTTTTGGGTTTGTGCTCCTATTACCGGCGATTTGTGAAGAACTTTGCAGATATAGCCAAACCTCTGCATAAGCTAACCGAGGAGAAGCGACATTTCTGCTGGGATGAAAGTTGTAATATCGCATTCCAGGAGCTCAAGGACCGTCTGTGCAAAACACCTATTTTGGGATACCCTGATGCAAGCAAAGAATTTGTAGTTGACACAGACGCAAGTGATATAGGACTTGGCGGTGTGTTGTCCCAACGGAATGGTGACCAAGAGGTCGTGATAGCGTACTTCAGCAAGTCGTTGTCAAAACCGGAAAGGAACTATTGTGTCACAAGACGCGAATTGCTAGCTGTGGTAAAGTCGTTGCAGCATTTTAGCAAATATCTTCTGGGGCGAAAATTTTACTTACGAACTGACCATGCTGCACTAAAATGGCTATTGCGGTTTAAAAATCCAGAAGGACAAGTTGCGAGGTGGATTGAACTACTGCAGGAATACGACTTTGAGATCGAACATCGCAGCGGGAAATCTCATGGCAACGCAGATGCATTATCACGAAGACCTTGTCCTGAAGATTGCAAACATTGTACTAGGCAAGAGAGTAAGGGAGTGTATCCGTGAGGATGCTCAGGGCAGACCACCTCAGCATCGAGTGGAAGGACAGCTTACAACGTGCACAGCAGGAAGATCCGGACATCAAGCCGATCCTGGAATGGATGAAGGCCAGTGCTCCCAAGCCCAAGTGGAGCGACGTCTCAGCGATGAGTTCGATCACTAAAAGCTATTGGGCCCAGTGGGATAGCTTGCTGCTTCAGGATGGAGTTCTGTGCCGTAAATGGGAAAATGTTCGGGGAGACAGCTGTCATTTACAAATGGTTGTCCCTAAAGCTAAAGTACCGGATGTTCTACAGCTGTACCATAATGATTATTCAGGAGGCCATCTGAGAGTTAAACGAACGAAGATCCGAGAACGGTTTTACTGGGTCCACTGTCGAAACGATGTCGAGGACTGGTGTCGCAAATGTACAAGTTGTGCAGCTGTAAAGGGACCTCAGACTCGTAGTAGAGGTGCATTGAAGTTGTACAATGTTGGTGCACCATGGGAGAGAATAGCCATTGACGTGGCGGGGCCGTTTCCGGAGAGTGAAAGCGGTAACAAGTATTTCATGGTTGTGATGGATTACTTCACTAAGTGGCCAGAAGTTTTCGCCATTCCAAATCAAGAAGCTTCAACAGTTGCAGATAAACTAGTTCATGAAGTCTTCTGTCGTTTTGGAGTACCTTTAGAGATTCACAGCGATCAAGGAAGGAATTTTGAGTCTCAAATATTCCAGGAAACTTGCCGAGTTATGGGTACTCATAAAACAAGAACGACTTCTTATCACCCGCAATCTGATGGAATGGTGGAACGATTTAATCAGACATTGGAGAGGTACCTAGCAAAAGTTGTAGACAATCGGCAACGAGATTGGGACAAGCACATACAACCGTTTTTGTTGTCATATCGAAGTTCTGTTCACGAAAGTACAGCAGTGACACCAGCTTTCGCAAACTTTGGAAGAGAATTACGGCTGCCTGCAGACCTGATCACTGGGATACCACCTGATGCCCCACGCAGTATAACCGATTATGCATATGACTTGCGGAACAAAATGAATGACATTTATGAGCACGTCAGACAATCGGGCCAGCAAATGTCTGAGAAAATGAAAACCCGGTATGACCGCAAAATGAACAATAAAGGGTTCAACGAAGGTTCATTAGTGTGGTTGCACAATCCAGTCCGCAGCAAAGGGAAATCTCCTAAGCTTCAAGCTAAATGGGACGGCCCGTACCGGATTGTAACCAGGATCAACGATGTGACCTACCGGATACAGAAAGGCGCAAGAGGGACTCCTAAGATCGTCCATGTGGATCGCTTGGCGCGTTATTATGGGACCGATAATGCTCGGGACGAGCATGTCTTAGGAGGGGGCAGTGTTGTGTGAATAAGTCAACTAGCGCCATCTAGTGTCAGGAGCGAGAGCGGGGGGGGGGCTTTGCAGAGAATGACATCGCGGATCTCTCGACCGACAGCGCCGCCCGAAGAACTAAGTTTCTAGAAAATCTATACTCGATTTCTCGGTACCTTGCGCGTGTTTACTTGAACATTCCGGATGTTTTGCTGATTTGAATAAATAGGTGGCGCAAGATGCGATCGAGACAGAGTTTAACTCGGCGACACAAGCGAAGCTTCGGAGTGAAATTAAGTGAATTAGTGTGTTTAATTATTAGTGTTTTTTTTTCTTTAATTTGTAAAAAGTAAATTAAAGTGTTAATTTAGGTAATTTTATCGGCAATTTTTATTGTCACGAACCCTAAGCTCGTAACAATAATTACCTACTAACAAGCCTCTTGTTGGTGAATTTGACACTAAATGAAGAAGTTAGGACATTCCGTTACATTTCTGAATCACTTGTAGTTGTATATTTCAATTAAAATGTCAATCTAGACTTTTTTTGTAGAATGGTGGTAACAAACGAGCACACAGTTCACCTGATGGTAAGTGGATGCTGTGGCCCATAAACATTAACATTTATCTTCGATTAAGAATCAAAATGCAGATGCGTTGCCACCTCTAAGGACTTCGATAGAATGCCTCGTTTCCAGTTATAAGGCTCTCCGGTTCACGACTCACCATATGAAACACAGCAGAATTAAACTGCTGCTTTTCAGCTGGTATTCTGTGAGAGCATGGTCCTTAGCCGGTCGAGCTGACCCATTCGTGCTGCAACGATAATTTAGGTGCAGTGTCACTACCACGTATACAAGGGTGTGAGAGTTTTTGTCGATTACTGTGACAACTTTTTTAATTTCAAATTTTGAACTTTATCGGGAGTTTTAGTATATACAATAGTAATAAAAATTAATCATTTATTAAATTAATCATTCTTAAATGCAAATTATAAATCTGACATTTTGAAATACCTAGCTATTTTAGGTATCAATTGATTTCCCGATAATTTGAAAGTTTAAATATCAATAATAGCTTCTCTTTTTAATATCTTTAAATATAAACCCTTGAATAAATAATGATTTCGTGTGAAAACAATTTATTGTATAATAAATATCTAATTCAGTGTTTATTCAAATCAATTCTGTAGATTTGTATACCAAAATAAAACCGAATGAAGCGACTAAATCGCATCCATAACCATTTTGAAGCTAAAATCTCGGCTATTTTCGTCATTAATTTATACGTGCCAAGCCAAAACTTTTCTAATGAAATAACGATCTGACTAGAAACTCTGTAGTTGATGAAGACGAAAAAGGCGTAAAAAGAACGCTAAACAACGGATTTCTTGAAAAGAAAGTTCTTTTAGCCCATTTATAGTTGTTTAATAAGTTAAATTTTCACATTTAATTTATACAGTGTATCCATCGTCTTATATCAACTGACTGAAAAAAGGAGGTCCTCAATTCGACTATATTTTTTGCATGGGCAATATCTTCGCCAAACGATCTTCTCAAAGAGGCTTAAAATTATACGTTTTCGTATTTCTGTTATGCGACTTCTTCGTCATTCGTGAATTGATTTTGATGATTCTCGTTTTATTAAATAGTGTAGCTTTAGGGGTGGTTTCATATACATTTGGAGAAAACTAATTCCATTCCTAAGAGCGGCAGTACACGCACACACACACACACACACACACACACACACACACACACACACACACACACACACACACACACACACACACACACACACACACACACACACACACACACTCGTGCGATTTTCCTCAGTCCATTCAAAAGAGTTAAAAAATAAACTTTTAATAAAAACTAAGAGCCGACCTCAAAGAAAAAAATATAATTTCATTTTGCTATTTTTATTTCTAAAAGATATTACTCCAATCAACTACGAAAAACAAAAATTTTATATTTACAAAAATTTAGGAAATCAATAAATATAATTCCTTTTCAGACCGTCGATTACCTCATCATTTGTATGCGTGGCAAAGTCCTTAACGTCGGGTCGACATTACGTGACAGTTTTCTTAGATTTTATGCGAGTACAGCGGCATTTTCACATTTTTCATTCGCGCCATTTTCTTCGCATGTTTTTGACGGTTTCTGTGAATTCTTAATAAATGTTCTCTTCCATTTCCTGTAAGAAATTATATTATTTTTAATATTTTCATACAAAACTTTGAATTGCTTAATTTTTGCTTTTAGTTTATCATTTTTTTTTAATTCTTGAGTAATCGAGAATAGATGTAGATGTCTACGGGCCACAGCAACTACTTACCATCAGGTGGTCTGTGTGCTCGCACCCTTAGTCTGTAAAAATGGCTAAATTTTCGTCGTAAAATTTAAGAGCGTGAGCAATCCGGCATGAGCATCCGATGACGGCAGCAATTGAATAGTCACATATAATTTTTCGTGCTGGTTTTCCACCTGTTCCGCGGTGAGGGATAACATCGTGAAGAACCCGAAAGAAATAAAATATTTTGAAGACATGTGAAATCCGTCGACACCGCACTGGATCAGTGGCGGCGTTATTGCCTCATAAGGAGGTCTAAGCGCAGCAGTGGGAAATATAAGCTGTAACTTATTTAAAAAAGTTACAATTCGATGTAGTATTTTTTTTTTCGTGCGTTCATTTTACTAAAATAACATATTATTACCATATAACATGGCGTAAATTTTAAACCGAATTATCTCATTTGCAATCTGGTTTACTTCTTTCACTAGTAATTTTATCGAAAAAATAACTGAAATCAAATTATTTCAACTCTAGTTACTTAATACTCAGAGTATCACAGTTACTTAAGGCTACAGTCTTTTAAAGTTGACTCACATCGAATCATTAGCGCCACTTTGATTTCTTTTTTTACAGCAAATTATTGTTTCAGAGTAAAATATTTTGATAACACATAAATACCCAGATTATAAGTAATTTTAGGCTAAATTTTTTTTTTGGTTCATCTATGTGGTCTATGTTAGATAAATCAAACGGTAAATAGAGCTCTCTCGCACCCAACGCAATTTCGAGCTTTGTTCGTGTACCATTATAAGGCAATCGATAATAAAAAGGCGAAATCTATTCAGCGCGTTAATAGCTAAACATCTTCAGCTCCAAAATGCGCTGTTTCTTTTTTTCTAAATATCTTTCATTGTCTTAAATAAGAGGTCTCAATTTCGTTAAATTTCGCTGTTTTCGCCTCATAAAAAACTATTTGTTTCATAGCAATAGCTGAAAATATTTATGCTATAATTATTTTTTTCTCAAGGGCAGGTGTTTAATTAGACAAATATTAAAAAATAATAATTTAAACCACTTTATTTCAAAATTAATAATTATTTCGATCGACCTATAAAATATTGACTTTATAAACAATAATTGCGGGCAATATTCCTTAGTAGTCGCTGAGCGGCTGTAGCGTTCAGACGTCTTGTCTGTGCCAAATTTTTGCACTTCCTCTCGCTCTAACATTCCTCTTTCTCTCTCTTTCCCTCATCTTGGTTGCGCATTGTTACGAATTGAAAGTTTCTCTACTTTATTATTTTTTGCATATAATTCTTTAAGGGTTTATAAATCATTTTGTATTTGTTTTATAACTTTTAATTTCGATATGGACCATAAACGTAAAAAATATGCTTGTACCAGAAAACCTACCTACCTACCTACCTACATATTATGTAAGTTCTTCAAGAAAATATAGAAGTATTATACATTTTTGGATTGCACATGATGTTTTGTTTACAAGCGACAGTAGCCTAATGGCAGGGAGCGGACCGCGAACTCAAAAAGGTCGTGGGTTCGAATAGTAATTCATGCATATAGGTAAATGCTATACAAAGTTACATTATACTTTAATGAGAAACTATAAATATGTGTGATAGTGGACTGTTTGTACTTATATAGAAATTATTTTGAGTTTTTTTTTAAATCTATTTTAGTATTTAGAACTACTTGACGTACTTGACGGATTTTCGATAGTGTCATCGACTTATTACGAAACCCTCAGTGCACGACTCATTCTAGCACTTGCCAGATTCATTTGAATAATCAATAATACGAGTACATGTTATACAGGTTCTAGATGATTATCTTTTAGAAACCTTTTCAACAAAACAACAAAAATTATACAAACTTAAAATATATTTTTTTTGTGTAACGAATTTTGTAATAAAAGCATGGAACAAAAATAGATACGAGGTAGAAAATCTGTATGTGAAAATTTGTTGGCTAATTATCAATAATCCTGTATATTAGATAAATTGATACTGGAAAATCTTAGTAGAGCTACTTTCCACGCTACGGCCAGAAAGATAACTGCGGTGGCGGTACATGAAGTGGCGGGGCAGGGAGGGTGTAGATGTGTCACCAGAACGCAATTTTTCTGTTTTGCTCTGAAAGACTGGGCTCTTAATCTTGAGAATGTATCTAAGGTTAAATATAAAGCATCAGACTCGTGAATTTAGAAACTAACTCTGCAATTAACTTTCTAGACAAGAACTACGCGACTTGTTTCGCTCTGTCTGACGGCGCTCTCACTGTGACAGGACCAGATAGATAGAAATGAACATTATGTACGAATCACAACAGTCGGATCTAATAATCTTGTACTAAAAAAGGACTTTCTTTGTAATAAAAAAGGACTTCTACGTATCTCGGACGGCTATTCTTCTTCATCAGGTACAGTTCAGCTAAGATTTGCTATAATCGCCACGGTCTGCATACGAATTGACGATCGCTGTATCAGACATTTCATAATATTGGAGCTGCTCTTTGTCGCTGATCTGGCTATTTTCCATTTAATATACGCGATTTTTACACTGCCATATATTTGGCATGAGATCTTTTTGACATTTCCAACAGTCTTCCAGCAGTTTTCCAACAGTATTCCAACAATCTCTTAAGACCCATGGAACAATGGGGGGTGGTGAGGCCATTGACCATAATTCTGTTACACAAAGCTACAATAATGTTATTTCAAATCTTATCCGAAGTGAATATTCGCATGTTTTCTTACAAATGTTTATAAAAACTGCTTTTGTGTCGTAAATAGTGACTCTGAGTGTCTCGCGCCTTTGCATTCTAATTCTCTCTAGTTGTATCACTTATTCTTCTAAAAGATATAAAAATAAAAAAAAATATATAAAAACAACTCAATATTTGTCCAAATGATTATATTTGAACAAATGTTCAACATAAAATAATATGGTTTAGACATGTCATCTTTTAGAACCATCTTATCAGATGTCGCTTACGTCTTTAATAGAAGAAATAAGTTAAAAAGTTCGTTAACGTAATCGAATTTCAGAATTTCACTGATATTTAAATGTAAATCATAAAAAAGTTTGAAGAATTAGCACTAAGAAATCGCGAAGCTGAATAAATTTAAAAAGCTCGTTAATTTCTCTATTGAAATCATAACCAAGTGTGATGCGTACCGAAGCACGTAGTTAATTTTGTTCCCCCCGAGCTCTACGAAGGACGTCTGGAGGTCCCTGTCGGCATTGAAAAGACGAATGACACTCGTTATTTATCGAGCCAGCCTGGCAGCTTCTACGAGTACAACGCTGAATTCAACGGATTAATTTTTAATATACTTATAGCAAAAAAAACGTGTCAACGAAAACATGCTCTATGTCGTTAATTTTGTCATCTATTTAAAATTCGAATGCGTTTTTATTGAATTATTTGTAACACGAATAGAATAATATGCAGTTGCATAATGTTGTAGGTAGGTATAGGTACTAGCTGCTCGTGGCGCGTTGCAACCGCAGAAGAAATATATGTGGAAATATCTTTTCAAATTTGGAAGAGGTATATTATTTATTTAGGAATGATAATACATTCATTGAAGTTGAAGAATAAATAACTAATAACTAAAAATAAAAAATATCACTTTCAAAAAAAAATTGTTTATATGATACTCGCGCTACCAACTGTAAAGTTAACCGTACTGTGCCTATAACATTCGCGCAAGTGCAAGCAATATGTTGACAAAGTTTTACCGCAATCTGTTGAACGGTATGGCAGCACATAAAATACGAACAGGCAAATATTATTTTTTATATAATAGATTCACAAAGCACGGTCCTGAGCCACCTGCATCCATCGACTTCCTGCATATCTTACCAGGTCGTCACTCCATCTAGTGGGGGGTCGCCCTACACTACGCCTACCGGTACGAGGCTGCCACTCGAGAACCTTTCTTTCCCATCGGTTATCGGTTCTTCGAGCTATATGGCCGGCCCATTGCCACTTCAGCTTACTAATCCGTTGGGCTATGTCGGTCACTCTGGTTTTACTGCGGATATCCTCATTTCTGAGTCTATCACGCAGAGAAACTCCGAGCATAGCCCTCTCCATAGCTCGCTGAGCTACCTAGAGCATCCTCATACGGCCAGCAGTGAAGGACCACGTCTCAGATCCGTAAGTCATCACTGGCAACACGCACTGGTTGTACAATCTAGTTTTTAGAGATTGAGGTATACCTGACGAGAAGATATGTCGTAATTTCCCGAACGCTGCCCAGCCGAGTTGAATCCGTCGATTGACCTCTCGGTCGAAGTTGGACTTACCTAGTCGGACTATTTGTCCCAGGTAAACGTACTCGTCAACAACTTCGAGCATAGTGCTCCCAACAACTACCGGCATAGGTGTGACATGGACATTAACCATGATCTTTGTTTTGTCCATGTTCATCTTAAGACCTATCCGTTGGGAGGCACTATTGAGGTCATTGAGCATAGTGCTTAAGTCCTCCAGCGATTCTGCCATAAGGACTATATCGTCGGCAAATCGAAGGTGAGTGATGAACTCGCCATTGATGTTAATACCGTATCGTTTCCAGTCCAGTAGCTTGAAAACGTCTTCCAAAGCAGCGGTGAAGAGTTTCGGGGATATAACGTCACCCTGTCTTACACCTCTCTGCAGTTGGATAGGTTTCGAGCTCTGGTTCTGTACTCGGATAGCCATCGTAGCTCTACTGTACAAACACTTCAGCACTTCGATATACCGACAGTCAACTTGGCACCGCTGAAAGGACTGCAGCACCGCCCAAATTTCGACGGAATCAAAGGCTTTCTCATAGTCCACATACGCCAGGCAAAGTGGCAAATTGTACTCTTCAGTCTTCTGTACAATCTGCCGCAGGGTATGTATGTGGTCTGGGTATGTATGAGGCTGGAAGTCGTCGAGTCTGCGTGCGAGACGATTCGTAATGACTCTTGAAAACAGCACGTAGACGCGGCTCAGAAGGGAAATCGGTCTGTAGTTCTTCAAGAGAGCGTTGTCGCCTTTCTTAAAGAACAAGACCACCGCACTTCTGCTCCACGCCTCTGGAGTAGTGCCACCATGGAGGACGGAATTGAAGAGCTTCTGAAGGACTTCAAGTACCGGTGTTCCACCCACTTTCAGAAGCTCCGCTGTAATTCCATCCTCGCCTGGGGCCCTGCCGTTTTTAAGGTGCTGGAGAGCCATTCTAATCTCGCTTAGACTGACGTCCGGGATATCATCGGAATAGTGTCGGATAAGACTTGCTCTTGGATCGTTACTCACACTTGCGTGTGGCTCCAACGATGATGTGTACAGCTGCCCATAGAACCTCTCAATCTCACTCAAAATCTCAGGTGTCCCGGAAACGATGCTGCCACACTCAGTCTTCAGCTTTGACAGTTGGCTCTTACGGGCAGACAGATCTCTGGCAAAGACTTTGGAGCCCTGGTTCCGCTCGATCGCTTCTGTAATACGAGCAGTATTAAAGTTGCGTAAGTCTCGCCGCATGCATTTGGAGATTTGTCTGTTCAGTTGCCTGTATGCTGTCAAATCTGTTGACGATTGCAGCCTCATCTCCCGTCTAACAGCCATGAGATTAAGAGTGTGATCGGAGAGTTTTTGTGTTCTTCTGCGGCGGGTCTTGCAGAACCGACCGCACGGACAGTTTCCACGAGCTTGTCATTCATATCGTGCACTGAAAGCGGTTGTGTAACTCGAGCTGAAAGTTTTCGGGATTCTGGATTAGAGCACGAGGGGGACGGAGCGTTTACTTCATTAGACGAGACCTCTCCATCTTAACGTTTAGGTTCAGTGTGCCTCTAACCATTCGGTGATCGCTGCCAGTTTTCACCCTTGCGATCACTGAGACATCACTGAACAGTTGGCGTCTGGTCGTCATAATGAAGTCAATCTCATTTTTTGTCGAACCGTCGGGGCTCGACCAGGTCCACTTCCTGTGGGGCCGCTTCTGGAAGAAAGAGTTCATCATAAAGAGTCCCTCTTTCTCCATAAAGTCGGCCAGCTGCTGGCCCCTTCGGTTCCGTTGCCCTACTCCAAATTTCCCTAACTTCAGCTCACCGCTTTCTCTTGTGCCTAGTTTTGCGTTGAAGTCTCCCATCAACACCGTGTAGTGGGTTTTGGAGGAATGCATGGCTTTGGAAATATCCTCATACATTTCCTCCACCTCCTCATCGGGATGTGCCAAGGTTGGTGCGTAAACCTGTATGACCTTCAGCGAATACCGTTTGGTGATTCTGAGTATCAGGTACGCAACCCTCGTCGACACACTCCCAATCTTTACAACGTTGTTGACGAGAGACTTGTGGACGATAAATCCGACACCTCCTTGGGACAGATGGTCGCCCTCCCGGTGATAGAACAAGTTGCCGGATTCGAGAATCACCGTGTCCTCCCCCTCTCTTCGGACCTCGGATAATCCTATAATACTCCAGCGCAACTTGTCTATCTGTTCTTCCAGCTCCAGGATCTTCTCGTCAGTCCTCAGCGTGCGTGCGTTAAATGTTGCCAGGTCGAGTCGTCGTAGGTGGCAACCGAACCTCCACCGGAGATTCTTAGCACCCCCTGCCCCGCCGTTACCATGGTCGCTACTGTAGCCAGGAATAGCGGGGCCGCCCGGGACTGGGGGCCGTCTATTTGTGTAACTGTTCATGGGGGGGGTATATTGCCATTACTTGGGGGAGGCTTATGTTCAGCAATGGACTTGTGAAGGGCTGTAATGATGAAATGATGATGATATAATAGATTCAAATATATTGTTATATTTCTAGCAGTTTGAGATAAGATTGGCAAAATATTTTTTAGTAAACATTAAAATAAAAGCTTGAAAATTGTTAAATAGGTAAAAAATAAAGTATTTTCAAGTACTTTTTTGGTCTCATAAAGTAAAAAGGACGTTTGCCCGAAATAAAGTACAATACTTTATTATAAAGTGGCAACCCTATTTGTATAGTACAATTTTCATTAAATCTCATGATTTTTACCCGAAAAGTCTATATCACTAGTGCTGCTACTAAATGGATGACACGCCGGTTATGAAACCTTTATAAAATTGCATATTTTACCTAATAGCCCATTGTTTTTATATACTTGTATGTAGGTGGAACTATACGTATGGGCTTGGTGAGAAAGAGTTTTATAATATTAAAGGGATGAATGTGATGAACATTCGTACTTACCACTCTCTCGCTTTACGCTAAGCCCCTGAATACACGACAACATTCAACCCACTGCACTGAAAAGAGTCTTAAATAAGGCTCATGCATCAAAAGCGGGTCTCACCTAGCTTGTAAATATTTTGAAACGTCTGTAACATATTTTTAAACAGGTGCTTTATATTTTTGTTTAACAATTTTAAAGTAAGTCGAGGGTGTTGTAACAGGAGACTTCGAGAAAGGAAAAAAATAAAATTTCGTTATGAAACCCTCAGGCAGGCGCAGGAAGCCGTGGAAAAGGCGCGAGATTACTGATACTGCGGGCGCTAATCTGCCTAGCGTAGAGATTAAGGCAATTTTTTCAACCGACTTCAAAAAAAGGCGGAGGTTCTCAATTCGACTGTATTTTTTATGTGTGTCAGAAATATATGTGTAAGAACTTTTTTCTAGATGAACCGATTTTGATGACTGTTTTTTTAATTGAAAGCTGGTGCTTTTACGAGTAAGTGGACTTATGTATTTTTGACCGAGATCTGACGAGTAGTTTTTGAGTAATACTTGATAATGCGTATTATTTTATTTCTACTACATTGATGATGTTCTTATTTGATTTATATTGAAGTCGGTCGGTAAAGTTATATTCTATGAGCGTGGTCACCTGTCGATCGGACCTATTTATTTATTTATTCAAAAATTGCGTTACATGAGACTTAGTGACTAAACAAAACACGCAAGTACTAACCACTCGCTCGAAATTTGCTGTCCGAAGTTTCACTGGGTTTCTTGCTGGTTCTTCTCAGGACAGAGGTTTTTTTCCAAACCAGTGGTAAATAAAAGATGACTTAATAAATTATGTTATGCAAAAAGTGTTATGCAATAATCTATATTGAATAAAAATCATTCTTTTCATATCATTTCATTTAACAATCTCGTGCACCTCGAAAGGCATATCATTGAACAAGAAAGGAGCGGACACTCAAAAATTCTTTTCTTAAATGTATTCATTAATTGAATAGTACTTTTTAAATAAGTATATTTGTAAAGAGCTTTTGGATTTAATAATATTTGTTTCGGCTTTTAGGTATTCTGGCAATCTATACAAATAAATAAAATGGGAGTGTCTATTTGTAATGTCAAAATAACAGCTTTTTAATAAATGCATATAAAAGTATATACGATACCTATAACAAAAAAAGAAAATTACTAATTTTTGTCTTTTTGTCGGCGTGTCTGTCTATCAGGCTGTTTGTTCCTGCTAATCACCGAAACGACCGGACCGATTTTGACGGGACTTTCACTGGCAGATAGCTGATATATTAAGGAGTAACTTAGGCTATTTATTTTAGAAATACGATTAGGGTTCCGTGCGAAAGAATCGAAACCCATGAAATCTAAACGTAATAAATTTTACCCGAACGTAGTCGTGGAGAACAGCTAGTCTTAATATATATAAATTACGTGTCACGTTGTTTGTCCGCGATGAACTCCTTAACTAGTTAACCGATTTTAATCAAATTTGCAAACCGTGTATAGTTTGGTCCAACTTGAGAGATATGATTTTTTTTGCCCATGGACGTTTGTCGTTCAAAAAGGTAGAACAACGTCTGCCTGGTAAGCTAGTTTATTATAAATTTTAATTGACATCGGGTAAGGACCTGATCTACAGACTGTATGTGAACCTATTCGAGCTTTAGCCATTAGTTTTACCCTGCAGCGTGTCTCCACTACGTTTATAGAAATATTAATTCAACAATATGTAATGGGAATAGCAAAAATATATGTAATTACATAATTGTAATATATATCTAAACTTATTAACTATCCTTGTTTTTATGAAAACAGAATTAAGATAAGACACAAGACAGTTATTACAGAGGTAACTTTGTTTAACTGGATCACACTTTATTTTTTAAACTTATTTATTTCTCTCGCCGGGGAAACGTCGCAAGGCGTTGATCCCTACCCGCCTCGCAGCGCATTCCAATGAGATAACACGGATATGTAAATGTAGATTTATATAAAATACTTACATAATGATACGTGTAAAAATTAAATTAGCTTGTAAATAGTTCATTGCTGCGCACACATTTCTCTTAATTAGTCAAGATATAATCAGATAACCACCCCTAATTTGATGATTAAACTGCCAAACACCTCTCTTATAACAAATCAACTAACTTTTTATTTTAGAGCAGTCGTTACGGAACGCTTATCCTATTAGTCTATAGTCTATACCTTTTTCGTAGCCAGTATTTGGCTTTTTTAAAATAAAAATAAAGACTGAAGACGCCCTGGGGATTCTTCAAATCCTAGCCAGTAGGAAAGATATGTTTAAAAGCCAAAAACTAACTAGTTGTGCGAGTTACATTGATTCAGTTATTGCAATTATTAATTATTGTCATACTAAATGCGTAATAATAATGTAATGTTACTAAAACAAGAGTTTTTTTTTAATAACAACTATTTGCTCCATCGCCGTTATTAGTTACAGCCTATATATGTCCCACAGCTGGGCACAGGCCTTCCCTCATTTTTGAGAACGTTTTAGGGCAAGGAAATTTCCGCCGCGGTGCTCTAATACCTGTTGGCGAACTTCGCATATCTTCGATTTTTTTCTTATTTCTCAGTTACTTACGATTTTTTCCTTCATGCCGAGCACGTGATAAATGAGTACTTAAATTGTATTAACATTTACATTGGTGCCGGCGTGGATCGAACCCGGGTTGCTCGCGTTCTGTGAAATTTACAGTGCCATGTTGCTACCAAGATTCCTGAGGAAACTACGGCTTTATCTCCGTTAATATTGCAATTCAATTTGCCCAGCAAACATATCGTTTGTTATTGATTTAGAAGCGAATTCGAGAGGAATTTATTACACCTGTATTACGAATAAATTTCGTTAAACGTTAGAGGCTTTCAAATATACATTTCGCTGTGTCGACGTTTTAAGTAGGAATGTTACACATTTCAAATGTCACTACGTATTAAATTTTATTGGTGTTTCGAATGTGTTTTATTTACATTAACTGAATGTTTCACTTGTACTTGTACAGTTCTTACTTTACAATGCACTAAATTTGAATTCTAATGTGACAATTATTGCCTTTGAACTAGACGAATACATTTTATTAATCGGTTTAGGCTTAAAATATATAATACGAAAAGTTTTTTGTTTCACACAGCAACTAACTTTTAAACTTTCTAGTTTTTGTTTCAAGATAATGGGAACAAAATAGTAAGATAATTAAATATTATTACATTTAAATATTATATACATTTTAAAGCATTTAATTAACTAATGGGGTACAGACACGTTGTTTATAAATACTAGAAAATAACCCAAAACTAAAAATCACATCTTTTTGGGAACAAATAACGGAAATATTGCCTAATTTCTACATATATTTATGTACT
This sequence comes from Parnassius smintheus behrii, assembly GCA_036936625.1. Taxonomy (NCBI): domain Eukaryota; kingdom Metazoa; phylum Arthropoda; class Insecta; order Lepidoptera; family Papilionidae; genus Parnassius; species Parnassius smintheus. The sequence goes on from JAUPFT010000001.1 coordinate 21,129,878, forward strand.
ACTTTATGCTAATACTTAGATATTTTAAAAATTATCAATATGCTATGCAGATACTTCTGATAAAAAATACTTAGGTAACTTTGTTATAAAATAAAATGATAGCTAGGTACAATAGAACAATACAAAATAGCTATTGTAGCAGCGATATTTTCGAGCGAATTCATTAATATGTAATTAAAAAACAATATATAAATAAATAAATTGAACAAGAAATTTTTGATGGTATAACGCTAAAATTTATACCTATTAGTCTGGGCTAGCGATATTATAAAAGATTTATAATATCGCTAGCCCAGACAATCTTTCTTGAAGCATTGTCGATCTTAAATAATTTTTAATGGTTTTTAACTTTGAAAAAGATCGCTCGCCATAATCATAAATAAGACATTGAGACCACCGTGTAGCGTGTATTACCCCATATCGTCCCGTTGAGGTCGTAGGAGGCGACTGATGGAAACTAACCGAGGGATTGACAGCAGTGTCTTTCTAATTACTACAAAAAGTAAAAACTGAGGTTACCACCTTACCTACGTGCACTACTACTAAGTGCGGCAACTATGGCAAAAGGCCTCCCCTCGATTCAATCTATGGGGAGGGCTATGTTCAAGAGTGGACTCTGGTAGGCTGTGATGTATGGTGGATGACATTAAAAAAACATTTTCACGTAAATTTTCTTTCATAGATTGGGAGGCAAAGCAATATATGGTTCACCTGATGGTAAATAATTATCGGCAACCATGAACACCTGCAACACCAGTGGTATTGCAGGTGCATTGTCGGTTTTAGTCTTAATCCAAGTTTGACTAAGAGGGCAACCAACGAAACCTACTTTCAAGATAATGCGACACATCTCTTCCACTTAACCACATAATCTTAATACTTACGCTAAATATAGAAAAGCTCAATATTGAGCTACGGAAAGACAAGACAAAAACATAGAGCATATTCTAGGTTTCTATTTTTATTAGGTTTTTATTAAACTTTATTATTTTGTATAATGATTTCTTATATTTGCGCGAACACTACATATTTCAATAAAACAAATTTTTACGGGATTATTGCGTGTATTAACTTTTTAGATTTCCGACGTTTCGGGCACTTTACAGGACCCATGGCTACGGGACAGAGGTGTTAGACGTCCCGATGTCATAGTTAACCGCGGTTACCCACAGATAAAAATTATTAATATTAATTACTTATTTCTAGTAATGTTGGGAATACAAAAACTTAATATACGTGATAAATATATTCAGCAGTGTACTTACCCCATAGTTAATATTAGGGGGATAGATATGAATGGTACATATATATAAAATATAAGAATCATCATATGGTGTTCATTGAACAATTTTCATAAAATAGTGTTATAGTTGCTTTCTTTATTTCCATAGCATTAACGCAACACTTACGAAACGAGATTAGATGTTCGATTGGGGCACAGAAAACTTTTATGTAAAAAAAGAAGATATATTTTTGTTTCTTGCAGATCACCTAACGGCGCTCTCACATCAATCGCAAAACAAAACCTCTGTGCTGTTCCTGCAACTCTACCGCGTCCACGCATCGCGAGCCAAAGCTCCTCTGTCGGCGCTCTATGACGACATACGAATATTGCTTCGATCGGACTCTGAACATGACGTCACTAGTGTAGATATAATCTCTTCGCCACCAAAGGATTTGGCGGCAAGCACGAGGAAGTTCTTCCGCGACGTGTTCCCCGTGGCGTACCAGAATGTGTTGAAGTTAGATGCGAAGCAATTTACACCTGAATACGAAGCGTGTTTGCAAGACGCGTATGACGCTGTAAAGCCGTTCGGTGAAGTACCACAACAGGTATGATGTATTGATATTTTTTTTATATTTTAATAAACTCGTATCTACATCTTTTACGTGGTAGATCCAAGCTGCACCTAAATTATGGTTGCAGCACGAATGGGTCGGCTCGATCGGGGAAGAACCACGCTCTCGCAGAATAGCAGCGTCAAATATCAGCTCAATGCTGTCGTGTGTTGTATGGTGAGTGTAGAGAACCGGAGACCCTTTTTGCTGGAAACAAGACATTTCATCTTAGTCCTCAGGGGGTGGCAACGATCTACATTTTAATTCTTAATCGAGGATAGATGTAGATGTTTATGGGCCACAGCATCTACTTCATCAGGTGGACTGTGTCGTTTGTCACCCTTATTTTATTAAAAAAAATTGGTTGACTCTGCAGGCCATCCCTGGAACTTCCCGCTAATTTCAATTGCAAAGCGTTTCAAATTCCACATATTATAATACACCATATTCTACATTATATTCAAAATTATGAGGTTTTTTTTTCTTAAATTGAATATTTCATGAACAAATCAACTGTTTTTGATGTGATTTACGGCAATCGTCACAATATTTTTCAGTTTAACAAAAAGACCTGTTACAAAAAAATTAATATCACGGAAATTTATCAAGTTATTTTGAAAAAATGCTTTTTTGAGATTTCTTTCGACAACGATATTTCTCGAACGAATCAACCGATTTTGATGCGGTTCACGGCAATTGACGTCGTTTTTTGAGTAGAAGAGCTGATTAGATTACAGAATTGATCAAAATAAGGGTGTCAAAGTAATTCCAACAAAACCTTTTTTTGAAAATTTTAAATACTCGAATTTTTGAAGTTTTCTCATAATCTTCACTTACGATTTGGTCTAAATTCACAGAAAATCTAAGTTAATCGAGGTCCTTTCAAATGCCGCAAACAGCTTTTCGATCGGACCATAGGACTTTCCTCGGACCTCAAAACGTCGAGAACGAGAGACGAGAGAAAACGTCGATGAGAACTCGATTTTCAAAAACCGGGGTGAAAACAATAACTTCCCGATTTTTTGAAAATCATTGAATTGCATTTCAATAGCGGGAAGTTAAAAATATTTTTGAACGTATAATTTTGATCACTACTAAATATTTCTTTTTGTAATTAATGTGATATATTTGTGGCATACGGATTGGTTTGTAAATCCTTTTTAAACTATTGTGAATATTTTGAAAAGTCGTGCCAAGAATCTTAAAAGGATTTTTCATATCTATCGATATGCCATTGGATTGCGGACATGCGTCAAATATTTTGTCTATTTTCTATGCAGTATAGCAATAATATGAATTCTTTAAAACTACTCGACTCTAATCTACAAGTGTGTTATTTTGTAACCAACCAGTTACTGAAAATTTATTAACATATTTGCGACTGCTTTTAATTGTTTTCTTTTCCTAGATTATTGAACTATTTTTATTATTAAAACTGTGTAGCTCATTGTAAGCTTGAGTTTTAAAACAAAAGAAAATTGTTTACTATAATAGAAATAAAAAGTTACTTAATATTAAGAAACATTTTGTGTGTTTTTTATAAAATATAAAATAGTGAATACACTTTTTAAATCTAATGAATTTTAAAAGCCAAACTTTTTAGTTGGGATAACACAAACTCTTAGCTTATAAATTATATAAAACATTATAAAATATAAATTATTGTTTTGTCTCCGCTATTTAATAGGAATAACGTCTTGTATGGCAAAGACAAGATTGTAGCTCAGATGGTTAGAGCTCGCCGTAAATTTCACAGTACGCGAGCGAGCTAGGTTCGATCCACGCTGGCACCAATAAATTACCTCGTTGAGGGCCTATGCTACCTCAAATGGATTAGCAAGATCCTTCTTCATGCCGAAAATATTGCAGCATTAATTTTGAAATAAATATACGGTAAAGTTAAGGGTTAATGTTAAGTACTATGTTAGACGAAAACACGATCCCATAAAATTTTCTCGATAGAAAAAAAATCCAAAGTTCTCTCCAAACTGAACAATAAACCGCTGTTATTCATAAAATACTTTAAATTAGATAACGCTTTAAATTAGCGAACTTTATAGTTAAAGCAGGGCTTATGTTTATTACTTTTTTTTAAATTACCATTATTTTCACTGTAAAAAGAAACTATCTATCGCGTCCTGACTCATGAATCTTGTTCGCCCGATCAGTCTCGCTTCTGCTTTCAAACGGGAAAACTGTGTCGCTTACAATCAGAATACACATTACGCAACAGGACGACGTAAAATTAAAATGGTAAATAACCGTATTAAAAATAAAAAGCGACTGGGTTAGAAACAGTCATATATATGATAAACCTAATGAAATAAGTATCTAACGACCTATCTACTTACAGTATTAGTGATTACAAACATGTAGGTAAGTAGTATACGACACGCGGGAAAGTGGGGGCCAAATTAGAATTTGTGCCGAGGTAGTATAGGCCCTTAAATGTTGAACTACCACGTGCTCGGCGGTGAAGGGAACCTGCATATCTGAGAAATTTCTTGCCCTAAAACCCTCTCAGAAATAAGCGGAGGCTTGTGTCCAGCAGTGGGACGTATATAGGCTGTATTTAACTTTAAGATATTATGTCAAAGACAAATAATTAGGCATGCAGATTTATAGTTTATGTAATTGCAGTATAAATTAAATATAAAAATGAATTTTTTTGTTAAAGTTGAATACAAAAGCATATTTTTATTCCTATTTCAAATGTTTTTAGCTAAGAAAAGGGAAGAAAATATTAAAATAAAGTTATGTTTACAGCTAGGGTCGTCGCTCTCGCGATCTCTTGAAGCAGCTAGAGTTCTCCTGCAAGTGTTAGCTGTGGGAGCAAATGCGTTAACCGCCAGTGAGCAAGTGCTGATGAGTTCCAACGAGGAATGCCAGAATAAATTGCTACGGGCAGGTGGATGTCCTCACTGTCAAGGTCACGAAGTCAGACCCTGCCAGAATTACTGTCTTAACATCGCAAGGGGGTGAGTGCAATGGAATATTCATTAATTACTTTATTTTAAATACTTTATTTTACTCTAGCTGCTAGATGTACGTTTCGCTAGGAGTACATTTAACTTTAGTTATCCATTCATCCAACTATAACAGCCTATAAAGGTCAACTACTGAGCATGGGTCTTGCCAAGCCAGTCAACTATGGGGATTTAGCCATAGTTCTTCTTCACACGCTTTGTGAGCGGGTTGCTAAACGCCGTTTTATACGTGGTAGAGCCGTGCTGCAGCCACTGTAGGTGCAGCACGAATGAGTCTAGTATAGTAGAATGAGGGTAGTACTTGGCTCTCACAGAATACCAGCGTAATTTTTTTTAGTTTCGTATGATGAGTGTAGAGAACCGGAGAGCCTTTTTACTGGAAACGAGACATTCCATCTCAGTCCTCAGGGGTGACAAGGCATTTGCATTTTGGTTCTTAATTAAAGATAAATGGCCACAGCATCAACTTACAATCAGATGGACTGTGTGCTCGTTTATCACCATTATTCTATAAAAAACGCAGTTTTTATTATTTTGTTGTTATCAGGCTTCTATCAACAATACCAACTAGATAACGGGTCACGTACAAAATCATAGCTAAATACTGTCCGCATGAATATAAACTATGAAAAGACATAAATTAAATAACATTTAGTGTGAAATCAACCTTAAGTTATAACAAATAAAGTTCCTTTTCCCGTTATTGCCTTGCGAGCTACACTCTCACGTGCAAGAGCTCAGGTCTCATGTGCGCTCTTATTTACTGAGATGGATTTCTTGCGCCGACCCGACATCTAGTTGGTATTGCTGATCGAAGTTATCAGGAATCTGTCGCCTATTACGACACCCACAGGACGATATAGGATAGTGGATTTTCTTACAACGCCAATACACGGTCAACTTTAGTTATAATTGTTGTAAAAAGTATCCTATCTTTTGTTCCACGACATAATCGTTATACCAAATATCATAAGAATCCGTCCAGCCGTTCAAGGAGGATTGAAAGATAATAATGATCTCCAGACCGAATTTCGGCCACGGCTGCAAGTCTTAACGAGGATTAGCCATCTGCGCAGGACTAGATTATAGTTCCAGAGTTTTTTTATAGGATAGGATGAGAAACGAGCACACAGTTCACCTGATGGTAAGTGGTTGCTGTGGCCCATAGACATCTACATCTATCCTCGATTAAGAATCAAAATGCAGATGCGTTATCATCCGTGAGGACTTATGTGGAATGCCTCGTTTCCAGTAAAAAGGATCTCCGGTTCTCTACACTCACCATAAGAAACACAGCAGTATTAAACTACTATTTTACGCTGGTAATCTGTGTGAGCGTGGTCCTTCCCCGGTCGAGCCGACCCATTCTTGCTACAACTATGCTACTAATAATTCAACTGCAGCATGGCTCTACCACGTAAAGACAGGCGCACAGGTGCAGTCTCTATTTCCTCACTCTCATAGTTCGCTGTGTGACGGCTCAATATTATTATTAATAATTAAATTCAATATAAAGGGGCGTCAAAATAGTTTTAAAAGATATATATTAAGCAATAAGTTAAATTAATAAACATAAAGTTAATATATATTTCAGACATTATCCCAATAACATAGCAAATTAAAGGCAAAATTATTGTTTCTCGTAATAAGTAAATTTATTATAAAAACTTGTAAAAATATTTAAAATAAGATAAATAATAGAAATACAAGTCAAAAAATAATATGAAATTAAGTTAAATAACGTTTATAGGATAATTAGAAAATTTGTTAAAAATTGTTTAAGTCATGGGAGGTGTTCGTGTATAAAAGAAAATTTTTCTAAGTTGTGGAAGGAGTTCACGTATAGATGAAATTTTCTAAGTTGTTGAACGAGTTCATGTATTAAAGAAAATTTTCCTAAGTTATGGAAGGTGTTCACGTATAGACGTCTTGTATGGATGAGGTGCCGGAGATACATACCTGCAGTTGTACATATATATGGGGTGGTCGGGAGCCTGACTGCCTGAAGTACTGTAGCATAATGACTAGTCCTATATTAGGGACTTATGATATTAAACTCAATGATACAAAAGCAATACTATAGAAGGTCTCCATGATGAATTTGCATTACAATAGTAGGGTCGTGGGTTCGAACCCTATATATGAATGACTTATGAAAGTAAGGTCTATGATTCAAAAGCAATACTATAGAAGGTCTCTATGATTAATATGCATTACAATAGTAGGGTCGTGGGTTCGAATCCTATATAGGAATGACTTATGAAAGTAAGGTCTATGATTCAAAAGCAATACTATAGAAGGTCTCTATGATTAATATGCATTACAATAGTAGGGTCGTGGGTTCGAAACCTATATAGGAATGACTTATGAAAGTAAGGTCTATGATACAAAAGCAATATTATAGGAGGTCTCCTTGATGCATAAGCATTGTATGGGATGGTCGGGTGACTGACTGCTCCTAGTACTGTAGCAAAATGACTAGTCCTTATTAGGGACTTGAAAAGGAATATTGTGGTGGCGTGTGTGCTGCTTCACGAGCAATTGGTCCGAGGTAAACTTGGACTCGCTAACCGATGTGTCCTAGACATATCATCTTAGTGCCGGTGGTAAGCGGGTTTGTTGTAGCAATACGGCTTTCCCGTGGACATCGCACACCCATACCGTTTGTGGGCGGCGTAGTAGCGCATAGCGATGCGTCGTCTATATTTCGGATTGGGATGATGAGTGTGTTTGGTAGCACTTTTAAGTGTAACAGGCATACTCAACTTCATGTCTTAGTGCATTAGCGCTATGATACGTGGAGTTTTGTTCATTGACGTCTTAGTAGCGTGCTACTATGATACGTTGGTGCAGTTTTATATAACAACAATCTTAGTGCCGGTGATGAGCGGGTTCGTTGTAGCAATACGACTTTCCCGTGGACATCGCACACCCATACCGTTTGTGGGCGGCGTAGTAGCGCATAGCGATGCGTCGTCTATATTTCGGATTGGGATGATGAGTGTGTTTGGTAGCACTTTTAAGTGTAACAGGCATACTCAACTTCATGTCTTAGTGCATTAGCGCTATGATACGTGGAGTTTTGTTCATTGACGTCTTAGTAGCGTGCTACTATGATACGTTAGTGATATTTTTTATATAACAACAATACTAACTTTGTTGCCAAAGTCGATAGGAGTCATGTGGTTGTGTTGTGAGGGTGCGCCGCCCGTATGATAGTTGCATTGATGCTTACTGCTACTTGCGGTATTGCGTCTTGTGATGGATCTGCGGGTGTGCTGCGCCTGATTCGACGCATTGCTGTTGTTCTGGTCGATGGAGGTATACAATTAACATCTTAGTGTCGGTGGTAAGCGGGTTTGTTGTAGCAATACGGCTTTCCCGTGGACATCGCACACCCATACCGTTTGTGGGCGACGTCGTTGCGCATAGCGATGTGTCGTCTATCTTTCGGATGGGGATGATGAGTGTGTTGGTAGCACTTTTAAGTGTAACAGGCATACTCAGCTTCATGTCTTAGTGCATTAGCGCTATGATACGTGGAGTTTTGTTCATTGGCGTCTTAGTAGCGTGCTACTATGATACGTTGGTGACATTTTTATATAACAACAATACTAACTTTGTTGCCAAAGTCGATAGGAGTCATGTGGGTGTGTTGTGAGGGGGGCGCCACCTGTATGATAGTTGCATTGATGCTTACTGCTACTTGCGGTATTGCGTCTTGTGATGGATCTGCGGGTGTGCTGCGCCTGATTCGACGCATTCCTGTTGTTCTGGTCGATGGAGGTATACAATTAACATCTTAGTGTCGGTGGTAAGCGGGTTTGTTGTAGCAATACGGCTTTCCCGTGGACATCGCACACCCATACCGTTTGTGGGCGGCGTCGTAGCGCATAGCGATGCGTCGTCTATCTTTCGGATGGGGATGATGAGTGTGTTTGGTAGCACTTTTAAGTGTAACAGGCATACTCAGCTTCATGTCTTAGTGCATTAGCGCTATGGTACGTGGAGTTTTGTTCATTGGCGTCTTAGTAGCGTGCTACTATGATACGTTGGTGATATTTTTATATAACAACAATACCAACTTTGTTACCAAAGTCGATAGGGATCACGTTGGGAGTATTGTGAGGGGGCGCCATCCGTATGATAGTTGCATTGATGCTTACTGCTACTGGCGGTATTGCGTCTTGTGATGGATCTACGGGTGTGCTGCGCCTGATTCGACGCTCTCTGTGGTTCTGGTCGATGGAGGTATACGGGTGGTGATGTCTGCTGGGATGTATGGGGGAGCTTGGAATGGTGTAAGCCCGACGATAGTCGTATTGATGCTTGTTGCGTTCTGCAGCATTGCGTCTCTGCGATGGTTGTTTGGTGGGACGCTATTCTCAATGGCGCTCTCTGCGTCTCGGTTTGACTCACACCTAAGTAGCTTTGCCCAAGTCGGGTCCCTTCATTGCGGGGCTGCAGACTGTCTGCCCTCCACGATGTTTTATATAACAACATAATATTATATCTCTGTAACTTTCCCACCTTTGAATGATTGAAGGCAACTTGTTGGTGGGTGAGACAAACATGATCGAAAATGCATTTACTCAACGTCAGTGACACAAACCCTTTCTGATGGCGAATTATTACTCTTATCTTATAACTGCCTTTTGGCTATATCTGCCGTTGTATTGGTTGGTGGAGCATATGTGTCGACCTCATGCGGGTGGTAGCTGGCGGGAGGATCTGAGGAGACTCTCAAGGCTGCGGCCGAAAGCCGCACAACGTGGGACCCCATTCCCTTGAGGTGAGCAGTAGTCTCATGACACGCTCTGCGGCTAGTAGCCGTGCTGATCATGCAATTGGTGGTAATGCCATACACTTACATCACGTCTGCAGGAGCGGCGGTCTGGCAGGTGGTGGCGCTCACGGAGGGTTTACGGCCAGTGTGCCTATTTACCTAAACCGTGTGACGTACATTCACTGTGGCTGGATTCGTTCGTATTCTGTATGGCGTTTACACGCATTGACATGCGCGACTTCGGTCGATGTTTGTGCTTACGCACTAACAAGGGGCCAAGCCTCTTTTACTGGTTCGCCAGTTATTTTGCTGTGGACTACGGTCCAGTTCCCGAATTAGCGTTCCCTTCGGGGGGAGTGCATCAAAATGGTTGGCGCTCACCGTGCACGGCGTGTGTGCCGTGTACCTCCCCTACATTTTTTTAAATAAATGTAGGAGAGCGAAGCCCTTGTATCGGGTATTTTTGTATAAATATATTGTGAGCCTTTTCCAAGCGGGAAGGGATAAATAATAATAAATTAAAAATGTCAACCTGATACAAGTGGAATGAAGACGTTTTATGTTCTTAACCTTTTTCGAGCCCTGTCTTCGTGAACGGGGTTCACTTAGCTTATAAGGCACTACCAACAGCTTTCAATTGCTCTAGTGAATATTCATTCTTCCAAACGACACCTAAAGAACTAAGTTACTAAACAAACACAACGTAAATAAGGGTCCTAACTAAGACGATCACGCCAAAATATTACAAACGGCCTATTATTAAACCTTTAGAAAGATCATTTAGAAAGATCTAAACATAATTCATTAATCCTGGTCTCATATATATAATGTTATTTAAAAGGGGATATTTTTAATATTATAAAATTTTTATTATATAGAGAGGGGGGGGGGGATTCGTTACAGCTGGAACGACAAACTGACATGACCGGTGACCAGGACCAACGGCTTTACGTACTTTCCGAGCCACGGGAGTGAAACACCGCTAAATTCCTGACCCCAAGTTGCTTCTGAGAGTTTCTTGACACAAAAACTCAATACCTGCATTTTTAGGCCCATCCAACGAGCCAATTGAAAAATAAACTTTCAAACAAATAAACATATATATTGATATTGTAGAAATAACTTTATTAATAGAATTGTATAATTTAGTTTTATAATTAACTAGCTTGCCAGGCAGACATTGTTCTGCACTTTTCGACGACCCTTTGTCATGTCCTATTAAAAATCCTTAAATTAGCAAAAAAAATATATTGTGGGTCTCATGTGGGTATCATGGGCAAAAAAAACTATCCTATCTCTCAAGTTGGACCAATCTGCACACGGTGTGCAAATTTGATTAAAATCGGTTAAGAAGTTTAGAAGTCCATCGCGGACAAACAACGTAACACGTAATTTATATATATTAAGATTATATATATTAGTAAGTTCTCTCGGGCTTCTCTGGCGAATAAGATTCATAATCTCCTGGGAAAACTCAGGTCACCGACAAAGCCTTTCTAAAAGTCTGCAAATTGGGAGACGAAGGGCTAGCCAGTTTATTTTATTTGAATGTAAAATCTATCGTTCTACAGGGTCCACTCTCAGTAAGTTTCTAAAGGAACGGTATCAGGAAAGGTATCGACTGACCTTCGCTTCTAGTGAAAGCCATTCAGCAAGGCAGCCGTGTTATTTGCTCTATACTTCAATAAGTAGGACTACATGAGTTTTTAGCTTTTTATTGTTATAAATATTGTAACATATTTATATATACAGTACCTGGTTGACCGATCTTTGCTCGGTATTTTTTTTAATTCGTGTGTTTTGGAAATTATATTTAGATACAAATTACATACTGGTGAAATACGAATAATATCTTTTGATCTCAGCGACATAATAGAAAAAACTGAACTGCTTATTTGAATAAAAAATCATGAGTGCAATTAGTTTAATTTAAATTTTCGTGCTTTTAAAAAATACTAATAAAAGGGCTCGAAATAATAGATTTTCTCAAAAAAAGAAAGGGCACTTAAAAAAAAAAGCAAAAAGACGGTCTGAAGACAGGATTCGAACAAGGGTACTACGACCTTGTGACTGCTAAATTTTGATAGTATATTAACTATTTATAATCGTTAATATACTATCAAAATTTACCATCTTATTTTGATGATATTGTTGCAGTTTTTTATTGCCCGAAAACATGGATATAACGACATTTTCTGAAAATGAATCCTAGCTAGATCGATTTATTACCCTCCTAAACCCCCTGGACACTAAATTTTATGAAAATCGTTGGAGCCATTTCCGAGATTCTATATATATATATATATATATATATATATATATATATATATATATATATATATATATATATATATATATATATATATATATATATATATATATATATCTATATATATATAGAACGACTCGACCTGGCAACATTTAACGCACGCACTCTGAGGACTGACGAGAAGATCCTGGAGCTGGAAGAAGAGACAGACAAGTTGCGCTGGAATATTATAGGATTATCCGAGGTCCGAAGAGAGGGGGAGGACACGGTGTTTCTCGAATCCGGCAACTTGTTCTATCACCTGGAGGGCGACCATCTGTCCCAAGGAGGTGTTGGATTTATCGTCCACAAGTCTCTCGTCAACAACATTGTGAAGATTGGGAGTGTGTCGACGAGGGTCGCGTACCTGATACTCAGAATCACCAAACGGTATTCGCTGAAGGTCATACAGGTTTACGCACCAACCTCGGCGCATCCCGATGAGGAGGTGGAGGAAATGTATGAGGATATTTCCAAAGCCATGCATTCCTCCAAAACTCACTACACGGTGTTGATGGGAGACTTCAACGCAAAACTAGGCACAAGAGAAAACGGTGAGCTGAAGTTAGGGAAAATTGGAGTAGGGCAACGGAACCGAAGGGGCCAGCAGCTGGCCGACTTTATGGAGAAAGAGGGACTCTTTATGATGAACTCTTTCTGCCAGAAGCGGCCCCACAGGAAGTGGACCTGGTCGAGCCCCGACGGTTTGACAAAAAATGAGATTGACTTCATTATGACGACCAGACGCCAACTGTTCAGTGATGTCTCAGTGATCGCAAGGGTGAAAACTGGCAGCGATCACCGAATGGTTAGAGGCACACTGAACCTAAACGTTAAGTTGGAGAGGTCTCGTCTAATGAAGTCTACGCTCCGTCCCCCTCGTGCTCTAATCCAGAATCCCGAAAACTTTCAACTCGAGTTACGTAACCGCTTTCAGTGCCTACAAGATTGCAATGCAGTGGACGATATGAATGACAAGCTCGTGGAAACTGTCCATGCGGTCGGAGCTAAGTTCTGCAAGACCCGCCGCAGAAGAACACAAAAACTCTCCGATCACACTCTTAATCTCATGGCTGTTAGACGGGAGATGAGGCTACAATCGTCAACAGATTTGACAGCATACAGGCAACTGAACAGACAGATCTCCAAATGCATGCGGCGAGACTTACGCAACTTTAATACTTCTCGTATTAAAGAAGCGATCGAGCGGAACCAGGGCTCCAAAGTCTTTGCCAGAGATCTGTCTGCCAGTAAGAGCCAACTGTCAAAGCTGAAGACTGAGTGTGGCAGCATCGTTTCCGGGACACCTGAGATTTTGAGTGAGATTGAGAGGTTCTATGGGCAGCTGTACACATCATCGTTGGAGCCACACGCAAGTGTAAGTAACGATCCAAGAGCAAGTCTTATCCGACACTATTCCGATGATATCCCGGACGTCAGTCTAAGCGAGATTAGAATGGCTCTCCAGCACCTTAAAAACGGCAGGGCCCCAGGCGAGGATGGAATTACAGCGGAGCTTCTGAAAGCGGGTGGAATACCGGTACTTGAAGTCCTTCAGAAGCTTTTCAATTCCGTCCTCCATGGCGGCACTACTCCAGAGGCGTGGAGCAGAAGTGCGGTGGTCTTGTTCTTTAAGAAAGGCGACAACGCTCTCTTAAAGAACTACAGACCGATTTCCCTTCTGAGCCGCGTCTATATGCTGTTTTCGAGAGTCATTACGAATCGTCTCGCACGCAGACTCGACGACTTCCAGCCTCCCGAACAAGCCGGTTTCCGAAAAGGCTTCAGTACCATAGACCACATACATACCCTGCGGCAGATTGTACAGAAAACTGAAGAGCACAATCTGCCACTTTGCCTGGCGTATGTGGACTATGAGAAAGCCTTTGATTCCGTCGAAATTTCGGGGTGCTACAGTCCCTCCAGCGGTGCCAAGTTGACTGTCGGTATATCGAAGTGCTGAAGTGTTTGTACAGTAGGGCTACGATGGTTATCCGAGTACAGAACCAGAGCTCGAAACCTATCCAACTGCAGAGAGGTGTAAGACAGGGTGACGTTATATCCCCAAAACTCTTCACCGCTGCATTGGAAGACGTTTTCAAGCTACTGGACTGGAAAGGATACGGTATTGACATCAATAGCGAGTACATCACTCACCTTCGATTTGCCGACGATATAGTCCTTACGGCAGAATCGCTGGAGGACTTAAGCACTATGCTCAATGACCTCAATAGTGCCTCCCAACGGATAGGTCTTAAGATGAACATGGACAAAACAAAGATCATGTTCAATGTCCATGTCACACCTATGCCGGTAGTTGTTGGGAGCACTATGCTCGAAGTTGTTGAGTACGTTTACCTGGGACATATGGTCCGACTAGGTAAGTCCAACTTCGACCGAGAGGTCAATCGACGGATTCAACTCGGCTGGGCAGCGTTCGGGAAATTACGACATATATTCTCGTCAGGTATACCTCAATCTCTAAAAACTAGATTGTACAACCAGTGCGTGTTGCCAGTGATGACTTACGCATCTGAGACGTGGTCCTTCACTGCTGACAGTATGAGGACGCTCAAGGTCGCTCAGTGAGCTATGGAGAGGGCTATGCTCGGAGTTTCTCTGCGTGATAGACTCAGAAATGAGGACATCCGCAGTAAAACCAGAGTGACCGACATAGCCCAACGGATTAGTAAGCTGAAGTGGCAATGGGCCGGCCATATAGCTCGAAGAACCGATAACCGATGGGGAAGAAAGGTTCTTGAGTGGCAGCCTCGTACCGGTAGGCGTAGTGTAGGGCGACCCCCCACTAGATGGAGTGACGACATGGTAAGATATGCAGGAAGTCGATGGATGCAGGTGGCTCAGAACCGTGCTTTGTGGCATTACTTGGGGGAGGCCTATGTTCAGCAGTGGACTTGTGAAGGGCTGTAATGATGATGATGATATATATATATATATATATATATATATATATATATATATATATATATATATATATATACATACAAGAATTGCTCGTTTAAAGGTAGTTTCAAATTATCGAGTTCTAAATGTTGTAAATACAAACATTGTTATGTTCGAGATATAGAGGTCCAATTTATTTTTTCGAGTGATGGATGAAGGGACTCAGTGATTATTTCGATATAAATAGGGTTGAGATTTCGAGTAATGGAAGTTTTGAAGCTTGAAGGTAAGGGAACAAAACATTTTTTTCAAGTTGACGAGATTATCTACTTATCGAGGTTCGACTTACATAGCTTCTACTGTATTATCAGTGTGGCAGATAAACTTCCGTCTAGGTGTCACTTGCCTGGTCTGGCACTCATATCTTAACTCTATCCTCATTCATTCTTTCTAAGAATGCAAAATTTGGTAACAACATCTTTTTACATACCAGAATTTTCTCTTATCAAAATTTTCTCACCCTATCATACAGAATAACCTCCCACATACTTCATAATGACTACATTTTTACTGTTTTAATTTTAATTTCACACTTCATCTATATGCAAATTTTACTAACATATATGATTAAATATTGCAAATAAGTAAATAATTAAAAAATACAACAAAAATACTGGTGAAACAGGTAATGACAATAACTTAATTTAAAACAAGAAATCTTTTCCAAATACATTGTTAATTGCTCCACCTCCTTTAATATAGGAATCTTATTTTGAAACTTAATTCTAGGGGAATTCATTACATAATATGTATTACAGTAAATTTCGTTGAACGTTAGAAGAGGCTTTCAAACAAAGATTCTGCTATGTCCAAATGTCATTACGTATATCATAATATTATCCACCATACTTTACAAACGGCAATGAAACAATAAATTTAGTAGGCATCTTTGACCTTGTCAAAGCTAGCCTAGGGTAGATATGATTTGAATTTCGATAGATTTTAATTTATTTATTTATTTAATTCAAGATGTTTGTTTTTATTTTTTTGTAAAATATTAGTGCCATAGCTTCTACTCCGTTCACATGTTACAACCTACTTTTTTCCAGACGGTAAAAATTTCATCCAGTATATAGGTATATATGTACTGGTAGCTATAGTGTTAAAAGTAGTTAAAAACGCCAAAAGCTTGCACAGATCCAAGAGAACAGGAGTTCGCGCTAGTGAATTACTTATGCCTCTAGAGAGTAGGTCTTGTCGAGTTTAATTGCTCCGACAATTAAAGTTAGTTGCTGAGCTGTTGGTTTTTTTTAAATATTAAGACTTCGAAAATTATTAAAATTAATTTTAAGAATTGTTAAACACATTTTACTTGTAATATGGAATTCTATCCTCGTCCTCGGTGTAGCCAACGCATTCGTATTTTGATTCTTAATTGAGGATAGATGCAGATGTCTACAGGCAACGGCATTCACTTACTTCAAGTAGATTGTATGCTGCTTATCATACTTTCCTGGAAATCAATATAAAAAAACCGGCCTGAAACAGGAACAGAAACATTTTTATTCAATATAAATCTTAATATATATAAATTACGTTTCACGTTGTTTGTACGCGACGAACTTCTAAACTACTAAACCGATTTTAACCAAATTTGCACACCGTGTGCAGTTTGGCCCAACTTGAGAGATAGGGTAGTTTTTATGCCCATGAGTAACCCACAATTTTTTATTTTCTTAAGGATTTCAATAGGACATGACAAAGGGTCATCGAGAAGGGCATAACAACGTCTGCCTGGCCAGCTAGTTATATATAAATAATACTTATTGAAAGTCACTTTTTTACTTTAGCACTGGTTCGGAAAAATCTTCTGTCCTGGTAAGAACAGGCAAGAAACCCAGCGGCTAGCCATCGTTATTCGGCTGAATACGAGTATTCGGTAAAGTTCGGCAGCTTTACCGAATACCGAATATGAAACGGATATTCGGCCCATCTCTACTGTCCACCTCGGTTGTCTCCCTCTGTCGCCTCTTGCGACACTCACGTGACGATATCGCCTAGTGGATATCCTTACACCGCAACCACACGGTCATTCAAGCTAATTTTAATGATTAATGATATTCATTTCGTTGTTATTTAAGTTTATTTTTCTCACAAAATTTATTAAGGATATTATAATGATTTCTTTAATTATATGTACTATTTGAAATGTTGAATTTAATTTAAAAAAAAAAAAACTTTTGCTCTTAATTATTTTAACGAATCTCCCTTACCCTTACTGTCCATATTTGACGTAGTTGCCACGCTTAGCAAGCGGGTTGGCAACTTCAGTTTTACTTTTGCCCGTTATTATACTAAAGATATTAATAGTTATCTTGCAACCATCCGCTAAATTATCCTATATCCTATACTATTAAACGAGCAATTCTTGTATATATATATATATATATATATATATATATATATATATATATATATATATATATATATATACAATAAATCGATCTAGGTTTTATTTTTAAAAAAGGTATTTTTGTCCGTGTTTTTAGGCAATGAAAAATTGCTACAATATCGTTAGAACAAGAAGATAAATTTTGACAGTTTGTTAATGATTATAAATAGCTTAATTGGTAGGTATAATGGGCGGTCACAGAATCGTAAAACCCCGGTTCGAGCCCAGACCGACTGACCGACTTTTTTTAATTTTTTTTTTCAAGTTCCTTTCTTTTTTGAGAAAATCTATTTTTTCGAGCCCTTTGTTAGTATTTTTTAAAAACACGAAAATTTAAATTAAAATAATTGCACTCATGAATTTTTATTCAAATAACCAGTTCCGTTTTTTCTGTTATGTCGCTAAGATCAAAAAATATTAATTATATTTCATCAGTATGTAATTTGTATCTAAATATAATTTCCAAAACACACGAATTAAAAAAAAATCGAGCGAAAAATACCGAACAAAGCTCGGTCAACCGGGTACTATACAATGATGTGACTTAGCGGTCAGCCGCCGTAGAGTCATCACCTAAAGATGCCTCGTGTAGAGACAAAATACGTGTCGTATTATCGTCGATGGTGTGTCTTTCCTAGAATAGTGGTGTTGGGAGTAGTGTTGCTGGGATTGGTGGTGACGGGATTAGTACACGCAATTGAGGGAGGGCTGGAGGTGCTCTTCAAACTAGGGAAGACACATCATTTTATATAATTTAGCGGATGGTTGCAAGGAAACTATTAATATCTTTATCAAATATATTTAATTTATTTTTCTCCGCCAATTATGTAGAAATAAAAGCGGACCCAAAAACAGTGTCTCAACAGCAAATTTAACGAAGTAGAAAAGCTTTTCTACAGTATAATAAATTCTTTATCAGAAGTCGAAACTTCGAGGCTCATGAGCGGCGAACTAGAAATAGTCCCGCGGTACGGCTATAAAGTCGTAGTTAATTATTTTGAATACACAATCTTCTACCTGCTACTTTATGTCGTCTTCATAGAAAACACGATGCCGATAGACGTAATATAATGAGTATACAACTTTATGGGGACATAACAGTTACGTCCCGCTGCGCAGCCTCTAGTTTTGTTTAATGTCTGATCACGAACTTACTGTGCTTAACGGGAAACCGTTTTGCGGGAATCTGTGACTTTAACATTTTTCTTTTATATTAATGCAAATTTGAATCGTTTGACATTTAACTAGGGAGGTTTATTAAGTACAAAGAATAATAATAATATGGCAAAACAAGCATGAACTAATTTGATAGATTAAAAGTTTTAACAAAATAACAAGGTCATCACTCTATATCATCCCGTGGGTGTCGTAAGAAGTCAATATGAAATATGCCGGAAATACCATATGGCTTCCGATGACAGTATAATCTCTTTACGCCAGGTATCAAATACCAGACCCGTGACGGCAAGCAGCATTCAAGGTTTGAGTCGTATGGTAGCGTCGCCAATGCTTTGACAAAAAACCGGCCAAGAGCGTGTCGGGCCACGCTCAGTGTAGGGTTCCGTAGTTTCCCGTCCGTCACAATAAGTGTTCCCACTTATGAGTTTAAAGGTGGGTATCCATTATGTTCGCGCTCCAGCAGCGCTCCGCGCTCCTGCAACTGCTCCCGGTAGTGGGTACGTGCGCGAACATGGAGCGTGCAACATTGCACGCTCCGCGGCAGGCGCTCCGACTTTCCATCCAAGTTCAAAATGATTTTCCTAGAAAGTCCTTATAAAGTTCTGTTTTTCAGATTTTTTTCATATTTTCTAAACTTATGGTTCAAAAGTTAGAGGGGGGGGGACACACATTGTTTTTTACTTTTGGAGCGATTATTTCCGAAATTATTGACATTATCAAAAAATGGTCTTAGTAAACCCCTATTCATTTTTAAATACCTTTCCAACAATATATCACACGTTAGGGTTGAAATTAAAAAAAAAATCACTTCCCACTTTACATATAGGGGGGCTACCCTAATAAAATATTTTTTTCCAATTTTTATTTTACCACTTTGTCGGCGTGATTGATACACATATTGGTACCAAATTTCAGCTTTCTGGTGCTAACGGTCACAGAGATTAAGCGAGGATGGACAGACGGACAGACAGACATGGCGAAACTGTAAGGGTTCCTAGTTGACTACGGAACACTAATAAAAGGGCTAATAGAATTATTTCGTTATAGACACATCAAAAGGTAGCCCAAACAAACTTATCTTAAGGGGAAATATAACCTCAAATGGCTTAGCAAGATCCTCCGTTATGCCGAACGTATCGCAGCATTAATTTTAAAATAAATATATGGTAAAGTTGAGGATTAATGTTAAGGACTATGTTAGACGAAAACACGATTCCTTAAAATTTCCTCAATAGAAAAAAAATTCAAAGTTACCTCCAAACTGAACAATAAACCGCTGTTATTCATAAAATACTTTATATAAGATCATGAAACTTTGCATACTAACTGACTAACTATAAAGCAGTGCTCATGTTATTTACTTTTTTTTAAATACTATTATTTTCACTGTAAAAGAAATTACCTAAACTCAGTGTTTCCACAATGAGGGGAAATTCCCCTTTTGAGGGGAAATTAGGGTCCAGAGGGGAAGAAAAAGGGGAAAGACATGAAAAGAGGCAATCGAAGGAAATCATGGGTAAAGCCTAGCTTAAAATATTACGGAAAATTTCGGAGTTATTTTTGTATGGATAGTCCGTGGACTATAGTGTTACCGTATAAAACAAACAGTGGCGGACCTCGGCTAAAGTCGCAGAACTCGAACTCCATCAAAAGAAATTCTACAGGAGGCACGAAAAACTTCACCAAGAATTTTTTTTGTAGAAGGTTTAATTTATTTTTATATACATAATTTACTTTAGGGGGCAAATTTAAGAGTTTTGTTATTAGATGCGGTCAGAAATTAGCAATACAACAGTATAAAAATGACATTTTGAAAAATGGAGCTACGAGGTCTGCGACTTTAGCCGACGACCTGCAGGTTTTATATATTTCTGGTCAGGCTATAAATAAGAATACGAAATGTTGATGTATACCTTATTCATAGGCCTATATGTTCAGGCCTATGTTCAGCAGTGGACTTGTGAAGGGCTGTAATGATGATGATGATGATGATGACCTTATTCATGCTTTGTCTAATTTTTTTGGATTCGCTTGAAGTTGCATTGGACTGTACAAACTTAAGGTGTGGTATTTCTAACTGATTTTTCAATAGTTATACAGAGGTTGTTGCCGTTCTTTTCAAGCCAGATTTTACGCACAGGATTGATCCAAATGTCTCATTATCGAGCGTTTATCTGTTTTAATATTTTTTAAATCACCAAATAACTGTCCTACGGCAACTTTGGAAAAAGCCAGTGACATAAAATAGTTTACCAAAATTGGCAGTTGAATGAATTTGCGTCTGCTCTCAACATTTTTTTCAAATATTTTTTTCAATACTGTACAGTATCCGTGGAATCGTTAGAATCCATATCTGCAAGGAGACTTTGATTTCTCTATTCCTTGTCTAGTTCTGTTAAATCCACCGTAATGTGTGAACATTGATGTTAAATTTCATGAATAGAAATTATATCAAACAAACCCCTGCTAACCAAATCAATCCTTATCAGACAGAAGAACATCTTAAATTGCAACGCATTTATTTAGGTGTGGATGCAAATCATTTATTAACATAGGAAGAAAATAAAAAACTGTGAAGTTTAAAAAGTTTTTCAGACGGCAAAAATGTCTTGAAAAATGATTGAATCAATCGTACTGATTAAGAAACGATTTGAACATGTACACAATGATACGTCTTTTTTAAATCCTAAAGAAATTGACAGCCAGTGATGTGCAGTTATATCAAACTAGTGATGAGCAAAGTCGACAAATTTTGTCAATTTTACCCTGTGGTACCTATTTTTGGTTATTATTTAGTATGTATCACCCAATGATAAGTGATTGTGTAACACATAACGATATTACAACGTTGATTGAGCAGATTTTTTCTGCTAGTGCTAAAACTACAGGAGAATAATTTTTGAAGGGAAAAAAGTACTGGGAAGGGGAAATCTCAATTGAAGTGTGGGGAAAGGAAATCATTAAAGTGGAAACACTGCCTAAACTATCGGCGTCTTGAAGCTTGATTCCTGTCGTTAGTATCGATTAGGCTTTTGAAGGGAGAAGTTGTGTCGCTTATGACCAGAATACACATTACGCAACAGGACGACGTAAAATTAAAATGGGAAATAACCGTGATAAAAATAAGAAGCGACTAGGTTGGCGTTAAGAAACAGGCATAAATATGATAAACCTAATGAAATAAGTATCTAAAGACCTATCTACTTACGGTATTAGTGATTACAAACATGTCGGTACATAGCATACGACGCGCGGGGAAGTGGAAGCGAAATTAGAATTTGAGCTGACTTACTATATCCCCTTAATTTATAACACTATTATTAAACTCAAGTATTATTAGTTTACATTCAGACGTTATAGTTCAAGAGGATTCGAGAATTTTTATACGCGGTGGAGCCACGCAACTATATTACTGGTATATTTGTAGCACGAATGGGTCGGCTCGACCGGAGAAGGACCACGCTCTCACAGAATACGTGGTGAGTGTAGAGAACCGGAGAACCTTTTTACTTGAAGCGAGACATTCCATCGTAGTCCTCACGGGAGACAACGCATCTGCATTTTGATTCGTAATCGAGGATAGATGTAGACGTCTATGGGCCACAGCAACTACTTACAATCACTGTGTGCTCGTTTGTTACCCGTATACTATAAAAAAATATTTTCCGGGCTGATGATAAAATATGATAGAAATAGTAAAACAGTGAGTGACCCACAAGACTTTCCTCCTAACCATGGATGCAGTACGTATGTTTTTGGCATTGAATATATTCGAAATTCTTTAAATGAACTTTGCACGAAAATGAGAAACTTGTGTTAAATTCTTTTTTTTAAGAATTAGAAATAATGTAACGTTAATAAACTGAAGTGCCGTCTAGTGATGACGTCACATAATACACTACGCCATACTATTCCGAAAGAGATAAAAGGCGACAGAGATAAGCAGCGCAATCTACCTGATACCTCAAACTTATTAAAAATTGCAGTTGCCAACCCGTCTGGCCCAACGAGGCTATCTATGAGAGCCTATGTTTACCAGAGGACTTCGGTGGACTGTAATAATGATTAAGGGTTCATTTGAAAGTTTGGGAGTCATATTCTCGCTGTGATATAGATCTTACTTACTGCTCTCTTGTTATGCACGGGAGAAGT
Organism: Parnassius smintheus behrii; assembly: GCA_036936625.1. Lineage (NCBI taxonomy): Eukaryota > Metazoa > Arthropoda > Insecta > Lepidoptera > Papilionidae > Parnassius > Parnassius smintheus. The sequence continues at coordinate 21,152,485 of JAUPFT010000001.1, forward strand.
GCTAACAGTTTTCAGACGCGTATAAATAAAACAACTATAGCATCTGAATGTACCTAATAATACTGGCGTTTTACAAAGAAGTTTGTTTGGGCTATCTTTTGATGTGTCTATAACGAAATAATTCTATTAATTCGCCAAACCAAACATTTTAGGCCTAGCCTCAAAACTACTGCATTTACATGAGGCTTGATGTTATCTACAGCCGTGCAACCAGACTGTTCCACCTCTCTTTGGACGAATGCAAATTAACTGTGCAATGCAAATGCACCTGACTATAAAACAAAACGTTTATAGTACCTAACGATTGTCTATAGAGAGAACTGTAATAGGTATCAATATTTGAAACCTATTTTTATTTTTACTTATACCGGCCCTATATTTATTATTTTTGCACTATTTTAGCAGTAGACTTATATAAAGCTGTATGGTGTCAAATTTTTATTTTTTGTTGTAAACTTTTGCAATCAGTATGAATTGAGAAACTATTTATTTTTTTATTTTTTATTTTATAGAATAGGGTGACAAACGAGCACACAGTCCACCTGATGGTAAGTGGTTGCTGCGGCCCATAGACATCTACATGTATCCTCAATTAAAAGGAAAATGCAGATGCGTTGTCACCCGTGAGGACTAAGTTGGAATGCCTCATTTCCAGTAAAAAGGGTCTCCGGTTCTCTACACTCACCATACGAAATACAGCAGCAAACGGGTAACTGTGCATATTATACACATGTAATGTAGTGTTAATAAACACTACATCACAGGTGCTCAGAATTAGTATATAACAGTAATTTAAAATTTTAGGCAGTAAAATGAAAATGTAAGAAATACCACTACTTGATATATCTCTTGTTTAATACTTAAAACCTACGACCAAACAATCAAGTAGACTATCAACTACACCATTCGCTTCACTCAGCCATTAACTCGACAGACTACAAACACATTTTATGTATAGGTTGATTTAAGTTTTAAAGTTTTAGCTATACATATTCACAAATTCCATAATCTAAAGTAGATTTGCCATCGTCAGCCTCAGACCAACAAAGAATATAGTTTTAGTAGTACTAATATAGTTGCAGCATGGCTTCACTTTAAAAATATTATATAGATATACGAAGATATGGATATACATCATGTACAATCTCTTGAAATGCACTCACGCACACATATTCCTTGTTCAATTTTTAATAGCCCGTAAAAAGCCATTCCTGATAGTATACATATGCGCCTAAAACCATGTTGTTGGTTGCAAATTAATTCAATAGCATATATGTGCGTGCGTGTTCTGACAAAAAGTTGAATGTGGTTTTAGGATAGCTTCAACGTCAATTGAAATATACGCAGCGCTTCGTCTATATTTCTTTGCTGGTCTGAGTCGTTACCTAATTAATCTCATGATTGGATATGGGACCTGTTCAAGAATAGACATGCATCTCATAAAATGTTCGTCACAACGCTGGTCAGTCAGATTGGTGTAACCGACTGGATACACTAATCACGTCATCGGTCTGTTAATTATTGTTGTTAATTATTTCTTCACCAGAGCTTCATTGGTATATCATCATTGACGCCAATGACATTAAATTAAAAACTAAAATAAAACTTTACGTGTACTGTATTCAATATGAAAGAATAAATAGGTACCCCATTGTGTGCTGATTAATGATTATGTGGAAGATTTTAGAACATAGATTATAAAAGTACGAACATTCAAACTATTAATATATATTATATAAATAATAATTCTGATAGGACTAGGATATATGTCTTCCTTTATGCCTAGATATCCTTCGAGAGCGGAAGTGCGGGCAATGCTCTTTTCCGGCTATGGGCATTCTATTTTTGTATTGTCTATTTTTGTAAGTAGTAGAGTCACGCTGCAGCTATATTATGGTTGCAGCACGAATGGGTCGGCTCAACCGGGGAAATACCGCTCTCTGACAGATTACCATCGTAATATAGCAGCTTAATACTGCTGTGTTTCGCATGGTGAGTGTACAGGACTTTTACAGGAAACGAGGCATTCCATATTAGTCCTCAGGGGTGACAACGCATCTGTGTTTTGTTTGTGATTATTAATCGTGAATAAATGTAGATGTCTATGGGCCACAGCATCCACTTACCATCAGGTGGACTGTGTGTTCGTTTGTCATCCTCATTCTAAAAAAAATCTTAGTCCTCAGAGGTGACAACGTATTTGTAGCCCTCATTGTCTGAAGTTGGCTGCAGTTGTTCATGGATTGGAGGAGCAACTTTCCATCCAGTGAACTGTAAGTTAGTTTGGAATTCTAATGTTTTTGTTTATTACAGATGCATTGGATCTCTGGTGGCAGAACTCGACGCGCCATGGACAGGTTACGTAGAGGGCGTAGAACGAATGGCTCGGGCGGACGCGGATGCCGCGTTGAGGGCGCTCGACGCTAGGGTCTCGGAGGCCATCATGCATGCACTTGAAAACCATGCCATGTTGGAAAAAAAGGTAAGTTGATTAAATTCTGTAATTGTTTATATTTTCGCGGATATCACACATTCACTAAATTGTTTTAAATTTTTCGTTTCATCTTTGTTACTACTTAGCAGTACTCGTAGTCATGGGGTCGTAGGGAGTGATGAGTGTAGTAGGGACCATGACACCAGGACGTTAAATAACTTATATTTGAAGTCCTGGTGTCAAGGCTATCCCAAATTTCTGTTTTTAATTAAATAGGTAAAGATGGCCCTCAAAATATGAACTAATAAAAGCAAGTGCAACATTATCACAATTATTGCACAAATAATATTCTGTGCGTAAATTAAATATTCAATTTCTTTCAACTCGCGGCACGAAAGTCTAGCGGTGACCGCTATTGCGCATAATTTGGCGTATTGCGCATTATTGTGTATGATTGGCTGAACGTATCGTTCACACGCGCTGATTGACTCTCCCGTCGCATTCCATCCTCTGTACTGATACCACATTCGCAGGTATCCCCTCCACGTTTCGTTCAGCGCTAGAATTACGTACCACGATAAATATCTCTGTTTAACAGAACGAACTCAACCGAAATCTACTTACCTAAGTTATACGCGCAATTTTTCTCGTTTGCAATGATTAGGTACTGTAATAATTATACCATTTTGAAGGTCTACAAAAGTTTTAAATTATACATCTACATTGTGCAATTTAGTGTTAACTAGTTTACTTTCTATAGTTTACTACTTGGCTCGACGAGTTATGTCCTGTCGTTTCCGATAGGTGGCGTAATTAGTTTCACTCTGAACTTTTTACAGAGTAAAATAAATATAATATTTATTAATAACTCGACCACAGCGCTACCCATTGGACCTAGACTTTAAGACTTTCTTATTTGGCATTAAGCCCACACATATTGTGAAAATAAGTGTTTTAAAAAAATTAAAATAACTGCGCTACTTTTCAGACCCTAGCATAGTTTAAAACCATAGTTTCGGCAAAATAAATATACTGTGTGAGTATGACGTCAATTGGCCAAGTCATTCAGAATTAAAATAATCGAAGATTATTTGTTTTATAAACATTTTAAAAAAAAAAAAAAAAAAAACTTCAATATTTTCAGATAAAATATAGCCTATAATCCATCTTGGCATGGCTCTCTCTCTCTCTCTCTCTCTCTCTCTTCGCAAGGTTTCATCACATTCCGTTCAGCTTTTCTGACGATTAGCCTTGACAAATAAACAAACAGACGGACAGACAGACAAAATTTTTAAAAATGTTTGTCTTAATAGAATGTAAACAAAACTCCCTGAGCATAAAAGAAGCCGGTTATTTTAAATTAATAGACAGGCACTTAAATGTTTTATAATATGCTTTATGCGTATAAATATATAGACAATCCTTAAACTAACTAACTGGAAAAAATACATTTATAAAAAAAAATTGACAGGTGCTCTGCTTCTGCTAAATAAGATAATTTACTCATAGTTAATTTATGGCCTCCACAAACATTCGCTGTAATTTTGTTTGATATACTGCCGTACTGGCAGTTAATAGTAGTTGCGCATTTTGCACGCTATTTTAGCATTAAATTGCTTGTAAGGTCACCGAACTGCACCGCACCGGTATCACGATATCTCAGTAGGAATACGATACCCGATACAATTTCGCGGAATAAAGCAACGTGGAATATAAAATTATGTGTTTCACACCGACACTGTTTGGCATTGCGCCATGACGTTCCGATTCTATTTAGTGGTAAAATTCAATTATTTTTCAATTATTGTCACCTTTACGTTGGCATTCTCATTCAGCTCTCTCGGTTATAAAAGTTCCGTATACTATTACGGTGCAGGTCCAACCAAGAGTCGTAAAGTTGGAAATCTATTCCTAGATTAGGTTTACACCGAATAATGGGATCGTAAAAGTGGATTGGATGAGTCAATGTGACAAAGGTATTGCGACAACATAGGTCAAACGTAGGCGTTGGCTGGCAGGTGCGTCTTTTTAGGGTTCCGCTTTAGTGAAACGGATCCTTATAATTTTTTTCGATCTGTCTACTAAGGTTAGTCTTAACAACTTCCAGGTCCACGTGAAAGACAATAGTTAAACAATCGAAATCTAAAAATAAATATAAAGAGGAAATATTTTTTGTTTCTTTGTACCGAATAAGCTGCAAAACTACTAGATCAATTTTATTCATTTCTAACCAATAGAAAGCTAAATTATCAGTAAGTAACATAAGATATAATTTATTTTAAAAAATCCTTAAGAAAATTGCAATAATGTAAACCAAAGTAACAAAATTTTGTCTATAAACGCGCTGAGAAAACTATTAATGATACATAAAAATTATGAACTACATGATTAAGGTACTCATAATTAATTAAAAAAGTCCGCGAATAAATATATTTAACTATGATAGTTAAGTCACAATAGTAGGTTTAGTGTTTTAAAATTTAATTAGATTGCCGGTAGAAACCAAACTTGGTTACATTCGTATTGTAGTATAAATTTTTATTCAAATAAATATTTTTATCATCAAGGATATTGATGTAGCAGTAAAATACTTTTTAATTCATTCGAATGGGACATTTAATTTCGAATTTATCACGAGTATAAAATATCAAACGAGAACCGTTCGACGCTGCCGCGACGTCTCTATACAAAAATCAATTGCTGTCCATTAGTTTCGCTAAAACTCGAAAACGGCTCGACCGATTTTGATGAGTTTATTTTGTGTGTGTTTAAATAGATCCCTATATGGTATGGATCCACATTTGAATTCAGCAGGTGGCGCTGTTGTCGAGATCCAGAAGTCACCCGTGCGAAGTCGGGGCGGATCGCTAGTGTTCATATAAGTAACGGAACAGTAAAATAGGTTTATTTTGAGATGTGAAACTTTATGTACTTACTTCCACTACCTACCGAAATAATAAGATTTAAAAGTTACTAATCATCCCCCCCACCTTTATTTTAACAATTATAACGTTACTAAAAATCTGAAACATCATCATCATCATCATCATTACAGCCCTTCACAAGTCCACTGCTGAACATAGGCCTCACCCAAGTAATGCCACAAAGCACGGTCCTGAGCCACCTGCATCCATCGACTTCCTGCATATCTTACCAGGTCGTCACTCCATCTAGTGGGGGGTCGCCCTACACTACGCCTACCGGTACGAGGCTGCCACTCGAGAACCTTTCTTCCCCATCGGTTATCGGTTCTTCGAGCTATATGGCCGGCCCATTGCCACTTCAGCTTACTAATCCGTTGGGCTATGTCGGTCACTCTGGTTTTACTGCGGATATCCTCATTTCTGAGTCTATCACGCAGAGAAACTCCGAGCATAGCCCTCTCCATAGCTCGCTGAGCGACCTTGAGCGTCCTCATACGGCCAGCAGTGAAGGACCACGTCCATACATATATATATATATATATATATATATATATATATATATATATATATATATATATATATATATATATATATATTTCTATATCTACCAATATCCCCTAAAACATCAGATCAATGATCAGATCACTTATCTAGTATAAAACAGAAGCACTTATCCACGTTTGTCTGTGTATTCGGTTAAGACTAAAAACAAAACGCATCAAGTATTTTCATAAAGCGGTTTCCACCATAATTTATTTAAGAATGCCTACGAGTATGTGGATGCCCACGTGTAATAGTGAAGTGAGAATGTCCACAACCTTCAACATTCCGTGGGTGAAGTGAGAGGCGGCGATAGAGGAAAAAGAAACGAAGATAGGCGGCAGCATCTTTCTGATACCAAGTCAAAATAATAAAAAGCTGCGGTGGCGAGAGCTTTGCAATTATTGCAAATGTCTACCCCACAAGGCAGTCTATCGAGGAGGCTATGTTCAGCAGTGGTCTTTTGATAGGTTGCGATGGTGAAATTACTTTTTATAGAGTAAGGGTGACAAACGAGCACACAGTCCACTCGATGGTAAGTGGATGCTGTGGCATATAGATATCTACACTTATCCTCGATTTTTTAATAGGAGAGGGGGAAACGAGCATACGGCTCACCTGATGGTAAGTGATTACCGTCACCCATGAATAGCTGCAACACCAGGGGGATTGCAGATGCGTTGCCGGCCTTTTAAAAAGGAATAGGCTCTTTTCTTGAAGGTCCCTAAGTCCTATCGGTCCGGAAAAATCTCTGGTGGTAGTTGATTCCACAAGGAAGTTGTGCGAGGAACAAAACTTCTTTTAAATCGCTTAGTGGTGGACCGCCAGTCATCCGGATGGTGTGGATGGTATCATGAGTTTTGTCGATTAAGAATCAAAACGCAGATGCGTTGTCACCCCTGAGGACTAAAATGGAATGCCTCATTTCCAGTAAAAAAGAGTCTCCCCGGATCTCTATACTCACCTTACGAAACACGGCAGTATTAAGCTGCTATTTTACGCTGGTATTCTGTGAGAACGTGGTCCTTCCACGGTTGAGCCGACCCATTCGGGCTACAACCATAATATAGCTGTAACGTGGCTCTACCGCGTATAAAAATGTGTTTAGGTTGTTAAGAAATGGTGGCGTTTTGTGACGGACTCGTAACGAGAAAACATCACACTAGTCATTATCACCCATGCGAAGCCGGATCGATTAGTTACTAGTTTGTAGTCAAATACGAGTTTATTATCCACGTAATTAAAATAGTCCGAAATTATATTCTATACTATCTATAAATTAATTGGTTGTAAATTATTATTGTCGTAAACTACCAATAATTGCTTTAAACTAAATAATTATGGATCATAAAACTTCTTAATCAATAACGATATGTATTGACTTTTGATACCTCCATCCCACGTAATGTTTCTATAAGATGTTTGTAGATTTTGCTTGTGAGTATACGAGTTACTCAGGATTTTAGCAGCTTGAACTTTTTTTCTTCTCATTTACTATAATATTAATTTTATTTTTGGCACCTATCACGTTATTTTTCACACGTCTCGGGGTGACTGGGAGAGAATGTCAAAAGGTATTAAGATCTCCCTTTGCAATCTTTTTTATGATGTACGGTATAAAGTAGAATTTAGGCATATAAATAAATAAATAAGCTACTTATTATCATATTTATATTCGCTAGGTGATGATGGCAATGTAGAGTACATGTTCCTATCTGGATCCGTAGACGGTTTAATTATAATGTAAATATTAAGTTCAGCAACGCCTCTGCCAAGCGTGGCAATCATGAGCAAACATCTCAAACTCGGGACACTACAAGAAGATATTCGCCTGAACGATTTTAATCTTCTCATCTATCCTCTTTTCTTTCTTCTGTACTCACAGAAGGAAATGCCATGGTCGTCACCCTTGGCGAATGAATCGCACGATCAGATGTCAGTCTGGGAAATTTACATCTTGCTTACGCGAGATGGATTACCGCCACATATTCGAAATCATACAGTATGTTTCTAATTGTTTCGGACAGAATAACGTATATAACAGTTTTAAACCACTTGTGGTGTTTATATTACATATGTTATTACAGGTTATACACCAGAACGAATTTCGATAACAGGCGGCCAGTACTAACCGAGACCAGCCATCTGTACAAGATAGGATTATACTGAACGATAATGGTAAAGATATTGATAGTTACTTTGCAACCATCCGCTAAATTAAATAAAATGATGTGACTTACCTAGTTTGAAGAGCTCCTTCCGCCCTCCCTCAATTGCGTAGTGTAGTTGCTCAATGTCTTAGCGGTCCGCCGCCGTAGAGTCTACATCACCTGAAGATGGCTCGTGTAGAGGCGAAACACGTGTCGTATTATCGTCGATGGTGTGTCTTTTCTAGAATAGTGGTGTTGGAATTAGTGGTGACGGGATTAGTGCACGCAATTGAGGGAGGGCGGGAGGTGCTCTTCAAACTAGGTAAGACACATCATTTTATTTAATTTGAGCGGATGGTTGCAAAGTAACTATTAATATATTTATTATAATGGATTTCCGCTAAGTAACGCCTGATTCTATCAATGAACTATAATGTTCAGCTTAATACTGTCTAGTGTATGCGAACTCACAAGTGCACTCGCACCTCACTCTAATAGTCCGATAGGACCGTGATCCGATACGACCGGAGAGAGACTTTAAGTAAATTCCGAGGCACGGGAGTAAAACACCGCTAATTTACGGACCTAAAAATTTCTTGGTAGAAAAAACCAATTACTGATTATGGCCCGACCGGACATCTCACTTCATGATCACCGGAACGAGGCAGGGAACACAGTGCTGGAAGCACAGTTTTAACGACGTATTTTTCACAAAATAAACTTCTTTTACAGTTTCGGAACTGTAGGCAGAAACACAAAGGCACTTATTCTAACCTACCCTTGACCGATGTGACCTTGGATGCTGTCAGTTACATATAGGAAAACAAAACAAACACCGAGAAATGTTTTAGTACAAATTTTGAGTGCGGTTGGAATTACAATACGAACTTTAGTGACATCATAATCATTACTTCAGCAATTAACAAGTCCACGGCTGAATGTAGATCTCCTCGTGAAAATGCCACAAAACACGGTGCTAATCAACCTGCATCCATTGACTTACTACATCTTTAACCAGGTCATCACTCCATCTAGTTGAAGGCCGTCCACCGCTTACCAGTAAGAAGCTGCCTCTCAGAACCTTTCTACCCGTGTAGTGGCGGTAGTAATAATATCTTCAAGAAAAGAGCTTACACTTTTCTAAAGGGCCGGCAACGCACCTGCAATTCCTCTGGTGCTGCGGATGTTCATGGGCGGCGGTAGTCACTTAACATCAGGTAAACCGTATGCTCGTTTGCCCCCTCTTCTATAAAAAAAAATCCGTTCCCCATTTCGGGTCGTGGGTATAAGAGGCAACAGAGGGTCAGAGGCCAGGAGATGGGCAGCAGCATCTTTCTGATAACAACAAAAATATAATTAAATAAACTGCGACTACCTACTCACTTTCCAAGCATGGCATTAAAATGAAATTACCTAAAATTCACATTCTCATTTATTGACTGTGTGTGAAAATATATGTTTTCCTTTTGAGGTAATAACTTTTACAACCTATAGGTAATAAATTTGATGCAAAATAGCTATGTCGCTGTCTAAGTCTATGCAAAGAGATATGATCGTAAACCTGTAGCTTATTTTACAGAACAGGTAGTACTAGAAGTTATAGATACCATAAATATCGGCTTAGTTTTACTTTATGGATATTTCTACTCTATCTTGGTTAGGCACGTTTTAGTTTTCCAAAGTTTTACTATTATATCAATAATATTTTCAGTTATAATAGTTTGAAGATCAAAAATTAAAATAGTATGTTTAATATTTCATCATCACCATTATGCATACAAGTGAACATAGGCCTCCCCCAAGGAATATCACGAAGCATGGTCCTGAGCCACCTGCTTCCATGTACTTCCTGCATATCTTACCGGGTTATCACTCCATTTAATGCGGGGCGCCCTACACTTCGCCTACAGTACAATTCTGCCACTCAAGATCCTTTCTTTCCCATCGATCGATGATTAATCTTTAAGAATTAAAAAATACTTTACGTTATTCGAGTACATATACGTTTCTGTATCGTACAGGTGTTTTACTATACTGCGATGTATATTATATAAAATATTAATGCGTGTCCTTTAGATTCAGGATAAAAGACTGTTAGAAGCATACATCTTAAAATAATTTTAATATATGATGTCAAATACCCCTATCATCCCATGGGTGTCGTAAGAGGCGACAGAGCAAATCAGGAGGTGAGCCAACCCGCCTGCCAAGCGTGGCAACTTTGGCAAATATCCCCCCCCCCCATGTGGCAACCTATGGAGGAGGCCTATGTTCGGCAGTGGACTTTAATAGATTGTCACAGTAAAGGTAACTATTACTTCTAAGTGACGGAGGCCCTACCAGTAATTAGATCTTTATTACGGTAATATGACAATCACAAGTTTAAGCTGTGTCAATAATGTTAAAGTTAAAAAGCATGTGGTTTGCTTTTATATTGACGAAAATAGCACCATTTAACGTGGTCGAGCCACATTGCAGCTATATTACGGTGTAGCACGTATGTGTCGACTTGGCTAGGGTAGGACCACGCTCCCACAAAATATCAGTGTAAAATACGAGCTTAATTCTGCTATGTTTCGTAAGGTGAGTGAAGAGAACCGGAGGCCCGTTTTACTGGAAATGAGGTATTCAGACCTTACACACATTCACATCTACTACACTTACTATCGTACACTTTTCATCTAATGGACTTTGTGTCCTTCTGTCAACGTTATTCTATAATGTTTTTTATTTTTTATAGCACAATAAATTTAAGTAGTAGAACTATTATTTTTCTAGTAGTACACCTGGGTTGGTACCATCCTCTTGCTTATTTTTACCGTCAAAAGGCATTGCTCCCACTGCTGTGTCCACGTTTAAATGGTAAGAGTTAGTATGATTATGGGCTTCAGGTATTAGATCTTAGCCCTCAAGGGCGACAGCATAGTTGGTGTCCGCGGACTGCATTGACTGTAAAAAGAGAGTCCTGCTGGGTTTCTAGCTGGTTCTTCCCACGACAGGGGCTAGCGAACCAGTAAAATTAAAAAATTACTTTCAATAAGAATAACATGTAATCAATATTGTCTAAAAATGATTCTATTCTATTCTATCCATCTGGTGGGCCTTTATTGCTACTACGTATGTTACAAGCGAGAATGCTTCGTTACAACGCGTCGTAACAAGCGAGGTTAGTACCTACCGTTTTAAAAAGTCGACTACTTAAAACATTACTAATAATATCCATACGATTATTTTAAAAGAACTTAATCACAGCTTTATTATAAGTTTTGAAAATTTAAGCGAAAAAAAACAGTCGCTAACTAACTTTAAATCGTTATGGAACCTAAAGGGTCATTCAAAATAAAAAATATTAGAAAAACTTAAATATGATTTTTGAAGACCTAATCCATGATAACCCACTTGGTATTTATTACCTCTCACAGAATATCAGTGTAAAATAGCAGCTTAATACTGCTGTTTCGTATGGTGAGTGTAGAGATCCGGAGACCCATTTTTATTCTTGCGTTTTGATTCTTAATCGATGATAAATGTAGATGTCTATGAGCCACAGCATCCACTTACCATCAAGTGAACTATGTGCTCGTTTGTCAACCTTATTCTATAGAAGAAAAAAACATAGTTCGTCGCCATATTGATTTTGTTTACTGTCATGTCTATTAGTGACAGGATTAAGAAAATCCACTGACATAAGAATCATCAAAATCGGCCTACGCGTCTAGAGCGCCACCAAGGAACATACATATATACATCGCAGTTGAGTAAAAGAGTCACCGGTTCTCATCACTCACCATACGAAATACGGCAACGTTATACTTCTATTACATGATGATATTCTGTGCGAGCGTAGTTCTTCCTTAGTCGATTCGTACTGCAGCCCTATCTCCATCACTTAAAAAATTCATTTCTATCGAACTTAATTAAAGAAAGTAAAGTAACAGCATATATACGTCCCACTGCTGGGCACAGGCCTCCCCTCATTTCTGAGAGGGTTTTAGGGTAAGGAAGTGTCCGCTGCTCAGCCCCAATGAGTGTTGGCGAACTACACATGTCTACAAATTATTTTTTTTCTTATTCCTCAGATATGCAGGTTTCCTCACGATGTTTTCCTTCACCGCCGAGCACGTGGTAAATCAGCACTTAGAATTGCAATTTACAATTTCATTGGTGCCGGCGGGGATCGAACCCGGGATGCTCACGTTCTGTTATATTTACAGCGAGCGTTAACCATCTGAGCTACCACGGCTCTTCAAACTATAAACTTAGAAAAAATACAAAGCGTAAACAATATTATAAAACAATTATATTACCTCATTATTATCTAATTAAAAATAAATTACAATGGTGATGGTCAGACAAAGCGCAGACACATCCCGTTGAGTCATGGGTGGTAATGTCACGGAATGATTATGTCATTCGCGGTCTCCAAGGACATTGTTTCCGCTTTTAGGCAATGGCGGTTTGTAAGTAGTTACATATATAAACGGTTTGAATGAATGAACTCTTGAGGTCGAACGTTCGCTAACTATATTTGTAAAAGATTCTAATTCCAATTTTGGAGTATACGTGAATGAATTAAGACAAGTGCAGGTACATTGTGTAATAAAAAAAAATAGAATTTTTATTGGCGCCATGTATAACATGCCCATAATTATGCATCAACATGTTAATTGGTATTTTTATTTTATAATAATCTTTATATGGTAATTAAAAGTTTATGACCATTACTATAGTCGGATACTTTTTAGTTAATTCATCTATAGTTTGATTACATATTATTGTATAATGCTTAAACATACTCATTATTGTTCGAACGATGTGCTGGGGTGTGTGAAAGGACTAAAATATCTAGTGAGATGGAATATGGAACGTAGTATTTTTTGTTTTGTATATGGTAATACAGATTTCTAATTAAAAACTATATTTTGAAAATCCAAAAGTCTACACAATCAATTCGGTGTCTATGGTCCACAGCAACCACTGACCATCAGGTGGACTATGTGCTCGTTTGTCACCCTTATCCTATAAAAAAAAACTAAAAATAACCAGCTTCCCCAGAAGTAATGTAATCTTTGGAATGCATATCTATTTCTCTGGCACGCTTTGTAGCCTAAAAAGCTTTATTGATTTAAACATATTATTGGATATTGTTCGATTCGTTTTAGTTGTGGAATTTATTTAAAGTATAACATTATTTTCAGTAAACATTTTTTCATAGTCAAGTCTATAAAAGAAATACAATTAAAGCCATTGGGCTTGCTGCAATAATTGATTTTACACATATATATATATATGTAAAATCAATTATTGCATTATTATTGTATATATATATATATATATATATATATATATATATATATATATATATATATATATATATATATATATATATATATATATATATATATATATATATATATATATATATATATATATATAGTACCCGGTTGACCGAGCTTTGCTCGGTATTTTTCGCTCGATTTTTTTAATTCGTGTGTTTTGGAAATTATATTTAGATACAAATTACATACTGATGAATTATAAATAATATTTTTTGATCTTAGCGACATAACAGAAAAAACGGAACTGGTTATTTGAATAAAAAATCATGAGTGCAATTATTTTTATTTAAATTTTCGTGTTTTTAAAAAATACTAAAAAAAGGGCTCGAAAAAAATATATTTTCTCAAAAAAGAAAGAAACTTGAAAAAAAAAAAATAAAAAAGTCGGTCGGTCGGTCTGGGCTCGAACCGGGGTTTTACGATTTTGTGACCGCCCATTATACCAATAAGCTATTTATAATCATTACCAAACTGTCAAAATTTACCTTCTTATTCTAACTATATTGTAGCAGTTTTTAATTGCCTAAAAACACGGACAAAAAGACATTTTCTAAAAATAAATCTTAGCTAGATCGATTTATTATCCCCGAAACTCCCTGGACACTAAATTTTATGAAAATCGTTGGAGCCGTTTCCGAGATCCCGATTATATATATATATACATATATACAAGAATTGCTCGTTTAAAGGTATAGGATATATGTCTTTTCATCATACAAAACCGATGCCTTTCCCGTTGGCAAAAATTTGCACTTTAAAAAGGTAGAGACTACAATATTTTAAAAATCCGCAGTCGGTTGGGAGTAATGTTGACTTTCAATTTTCATAGTGATAGCATTGCTTCAAGTTACGCTACGATGTTGAATCGACGGGGATTGAATTTACTTTTATCTTAAAACTTTCGACATAAATTTAAGATTCCTCGCTTTCAAAATAGTGGCGAATTCATCTTGTAACTCTTGATATGTTTTAATGTTTACCATCAAGTTTTAAATAGTTTAAAAATGTTTAAAGGCGGGAAGCGTCTACACGTATTAATCTCGTTCTTCTGGAACCGAAAAAGTTCTTAAACCATAAGATTGAAAGATGGTTTGGATGATAATAGATTGGTTAATAAAGAAATACTGTATTTATATATATATATATATATATATATATATATATATATATATATATATATATATATATATATATATGTCTTTTCGTCATACAAAACCGATGCCTTTCCCGTTGGCAAAAATTTACACTTTAAAAAGGTAGAGACTACAATATTTTAAAAATCCGCAGTCGGTTGGGAGTAATGTTGACTTTCAATTTTCATAGTGATAGCATTGCTTCAAGTTACGCTACGATGTTGAATCGACGGGGATTGAATTTACTTTTATCTTAAAACTTTCGACATAAATTTAAGATTCCTCGCTTTCAAAATAGTGGCGAATTCATCTTGTAACTCTTGATATGTTTTAATGTTTACCATCAAGTTTTAAATAGTTTAAAAATGTTTAAAGGCGGGAAGCGTCTACACGTATTAATCTCGTTCTTCTGGAACCGAAAAAGTTCTTAAACCATAAGATTGAAAGATGGTTTGGATGATAATAGATTGGTTAATAAAGAAATGCTGTATTTATATATATATATACACACACATATATATATATATATATATATATATATATATATATATATATATATATATATATATATATGTCTTTTCGTCATACAAAACCGATGCCTTTCCCGTTGGCAAAAATTTACACTTTAAAAAGGTAGAGACTACAATATTTTAAAAATCCGCAGTCGGTTGGGAGTAATGTTGACTTTCAATTTTCATAGTGATAGCATTGCTTCAAGTTACGCTACGATGTTGAATCGACGGGGATTGAATTTACTTTTATCTTAAAACTTTCGACATAAATTTAAGATTCCTCGCTTTTAAAATAATGGCGAATTCATCTTGTAACTCTTGATATGTTTTAATGTTTACCATCAAGTTTTAAATAGTTTAAAAATGTTTAAAGGCGGGAAACGTCTACACGTATTAATCTCGTTCTTCTGGAATCGAAACTACTAACTAAACCATAAGATTGAAAGATGGTTTGGATGATAATAGATTGGTTAATAAAGAAAGAATGAAATAAAGAAATGCTGTATTTATCATCACTAGGGCCCGGATTAATATGTATATATAATATCAAAATATGTACATTTAATATGGACTTAAAATCCTAAAATATGGAAAAATATGTGTAATAAAAGATAACGACATTGTACATTAAAACGATTTCCTATTAAGAAAAAACAAAAAAAATACGATTTTACTTAGCTTAGGTTCATTATTATTTAAATTACAGTATATAATTACGTGTTTCCTTAAATTTTCTGTTTGGACGAAATAATGCTTTATTCTAGCTGAATGATTTTTCATCATAGGATGTGATTGGAGCTTATTTAAATTTGCATAATTCTGCAAGTGAGTAGGGCACATCTATGGTGCCTTCTAATGTTCCACACAGCATGCTGTTGATTTTCTTTAGGATCCTTTCCTAAAGAAAATCAACAGCATGCTGTGTGGAAATCCTTTGTTTTTTTTTCAGTACATAGAGTAATTTTTGCCTCGCTACTTCAGCAACGGGACCTTCTGATTCTAAAAATATTTTCGATAGTCATCAAATTATCATTTAGAGAAGTGGAAGAATTTTCGAGTGCCTTTATATGGTATGATAAAAAGCAATAATTAGTGTTTATGTACATAAAGCAAATAGTTACGTAGGGTAATCTTGGAGAAGTTCTTTTGAGATTGAAATATCAGCAGCTTTATTCTCCAATTCAAAGATAATCATTTTGATTTCAGTGTAATACTGGGCATAGTATTCATTTGCTCTCAGCTAAGTTCCCCAGCGGTTCAGCACTGGCTCTAGCGGTAAAGAAATGTCGGGATACCAACTCTTTAAATTTTAAGATCCTGCTTGCTGCTTTCAAAAACTTTTTCTTTACGTTTCATACTAAACTGTCAGCCTTTTTAAACTGAGACCTTATTCATTCAGCAAATCTATTCATACCATGAGCCAAGCACTTCATATGAATAATTTTTGGATACAAAACTTGTAGGGAATCTACAGCTTTTACCATACAAGGAGCAGCATCACTAAGTAGCAAGACAACTTGGTCATGTTTAACTCCATAAGGCCACAAAACTCTCATTGCATCATTAAAAAGCTTTACTGACGTTTGGTGGTTGCATTAAAGAAGTTCTTCACACGCCAATAAAAAGGATTTGCTGGCATTTTCGTCATCTAAAACTAATTTTTAGTCATTTCACATACCTTCTCATCAACCTAACATAAAATAATGAAGATATGGATAAATTTATTTAATTTCTTGTGGAATATGGATTTATACTTGAAATATGGAAAAATATGGAAAATAGAAATTGCATTTTCTTGATCAAAATATCATAATATATGTAGAAAACATATTCAAGAACAAAAACCATTTCAATTAAAAATATGGATTTACATATTAATCCGGGCCCTAATCATCACAATCACATTAAAAAAAATCGCACGCGTTATTGTATCTGAATTTTGATTCGTAATCGAGGATAGATGTAGATGTCTATGGGCCACAGCAACCATTTACCATCAGGTGAACTATGTGCTCATTTGTCACCCTATCCTATAATATAATATACAGACTTCAAGTTTTCAATTTCAATAAATAGAACAAAATAACAAAAAGGAAACATATACCGTATTCTGTCTCATTCTCTCGCAAGCTAAATCCTATAGACGAATATGTTTGTCTCTTTTTGGTGTCGCTTTTTCGGTTCATCGATTTTTATAGCAAAACGATTCCAAAGAAGTTTGCAGTTCAAATAGAATCAAAATAAAACGCTCACTCGAAGATAATAGGACAAATAAAAATACATTTACAAATAAATTAGTTTGCAGCAACGAAAAGGTGACCGACTCAGCATAATGCTATTGTGGTGTTTCCACAGTCACAGACAGCGCTATTCTGTCGGTACCTCAAGTTTACCAGCAAGTTGCTTTACATAACATAGAAAAACTCTGTCACCACGAGCAGGTAGAGGTGATTCCATTCGTAAATAAAGTTGAATTTTTACATGTTCCACTTTTACCGATTAACTATCGTTTTATTAGTAACTAGCGTACCGTCTTCGTGTGGTTAAGGTTTATTCTATCTATTAATTTGAGGTTATAAATTTAGATTTAAGATTATTAAAGACTGATTATTATATCAAGTTTTTGTTTTTATACACATATCAAGTTTTTGGACAAAATATAGCTTAATTCCCTCCTGGGCTTGTTCTCGATCTGTCCGGTCCTGTTTTGAAAGTTTTGTCAAAATCAGTCATCTAGATTAATCTGTGGAATGGCTTACATTCCACAGATTAATCTAGATAGACAGACTGACAGACAAACAAAATTTAAAAAAATGTTTTTTATGTCTTAATAGTATGAGAATACTATCTTGTATTACTTGTATCTCCTTGATAAGCTCAAGGAGTTCATAAAAGTCAGTTATTTTAATATTACGGACAGATATTTAAATTCACTACATTTGTATAGATTTTTAACAAAAACAAAGTGAATAGTCGTACAAACAGTTACTTAGATTGAGGATAATCACAACGATACTACATGTTATTATTATTATTTGGGGTATCTATATAGTTTTCTCATCTGGTTGAGTTCTATAAATATACATAAATATCAATGAAATAAAATAAATATCAAATATACATAGATAAATAAAAGCCCAACCAGATGTTTGTTATATTGATATTTTTGGGGTATAAATATACATAAATATCAACAAAATAAAATAAATACAAAAATACATAAATAAATAAAGATGAAAGAAAATTGATATTATTATTACTATTATAAATACGTTCGTCAAAAAATAAGCAAGGTGCTCATACTCAACATGTTTAGGCTACCGAAACAAAAGACTTCAAAAGATTCACGTTGAAATTAACTCCTTTGGAGCCATTAAAATCGGTGCTCGAGTTCTTGTTACAATGTCAAAGTACATTCTGCACATTCGCAAAAGCTGTACCGAAACCATGTCAAAATTTCGTAACGAGTCTGACTGATGTAGCTTCGTAAGCTTTCATTCATTTGCTCGCGCTACAATCTTCCTTTTAGGTTAGACTAGATAATTCCTCGTTTGATTGTTCTAAGTTAGCTCGCTCTGAGATCTTACATATTCTGGAAAGCGGGTAGCGTCAGTTGAAAATTTAGAACAAGTGTATATTGTAGGAAATGGTGTAACTATGTATCGAACTGTGTTAAAAGTTGGGACATTTTTTTAATTCTAGTAACGCTTAGTAACTTCTAATAATATGGATTTGGGCTGATTACGATGATAATAAGAATATTATAGAATAGAATATTTTTATTCAATATATATTAGGTACTGTAAACCGAGAAGTAGCGGTGTTAGAATATCCACCAACTCATGTCGTTCCGTGGGTTCCCTAAAAACAATTTAAAATAATAAAAAACTAGGTTTGCCAACCGGCCTGCCAATGCCAAGCGTTGGGCAACTTTGACAAAATACTCCCTATGAGGCTGACTTTTATTGGTTGTAATGAATACAGATTATTACATAATACTTATTGAAAGTCAATTTTTTTATTACCCACTGGTTCGGAAAATACCTCTGTCCTGGAAAGGACCAGCGAGAAACAATCCGCTGGTTAGAACGACATTTCGAGTAATTGTTTGATCATATCAGCTCTAGCACGAAGGGACAACACATTTAATTAGATCACGACGTGTAGGCTTTCACACTCTTCATAATTTCGTTTCCGCCATTTTTAATCTTGTAATGGAACTGACTCCTCAAATTGTAGTGAATATTAATTTATGACTCATGCACGATCCTACTTTGTCATATTCGCTGTGATAAGATTTATTGTGAAGAAATAGGATTGATATTTGCTGGTTCTTTTGTACACAAAGGCCAGTTAAACTTCTAAAGATTTTAACAACAAAATATTTTTTTATAGAATACGGTGACAAACGGGCACATAGTCCCCCTGATGGTAAGCAGATGTTGTGGTCCATAGAAATCTAAATTTATCCTCAATTGAGAATCAAAATGCGTCGTCGTCACCCCTGAGGACAAAGATGGAATGCCTCGTTTCCAGTAAAAAGGGTCTCAGGTTCTCTGCACTCACCATACAAAACACAGCAGTATTAAGCTGCTGTTTTACGCTGATATTCCATGAGAACGTGGTGCTACCCCGGTCGAGCCGACGCATTCATGCTACAACCACAATATAGCTGCAGCGTAGCTCTACCTCGTGATGAATAAATATATTTTACATTGATTTTAATTCTTAGAATAAAGTCAATTACAAACTGTTCTTTTTTATTTCGTCTCAGTCCTTTGCGATGACAGCGTATTTGTGGTATAGTTTTTCCTGCTAACCTACCAGGCGTGTTGATTACTGCAAGTTCTAACTGATGTTGATAAAGTTCATATCTATTATGTTTACATGCTGATGAGAGGATGTCAGTTGTTTATCATAGATTACACCGCTGCCTTTTTTGCATATCACGCATTTTCATGGTTATTTCAAATATTTAAAATATTATCTTTCTTGATAAATCTCAGAATTACATTTTAAAAGTCACTGATCTCTAATCGTTGACTAGTCAAAAACCAGACTTATATTTCATCAAGTTGGTGTGTGAGCGCCGGCGCCTGCCCACGCGCTCGAGCTTTCACCTCGCAAAAGATGACCAAGGAAACAAGGTTTAAGTCTGGCGCGATGAACGGTTTAAAAAATATTTTTTTAATGACCAGTCTTAGAAATGCCCTATTGTTGAAAGTTTACAAAGGTAAAAATCATAGTTAAGTATTCATCTAGATGTAAATTAGTGACAAAAACAATGATAATTAGTAAATAATCAACTTACCGATGAAATTTTATGCCTTTATTAGTTTAATTACACCTTGATGAGTTTTTTACTACTTTTTTACTATTATGCTGCAGTTCACCATTATTATAACATAAATTCACGTACGACGTTCCCCGCGCAACTAAATCACAAAATGGTGAATTATGTTCGTCAATACATAATAGCGGCGACAAAATCACGCGTTGTGACTTCTATTGTGTCATTATTACGATTTCTGTTACACAGTACTAGTTGGAAATAGATTATTTTAAGTCACTACATGTCTATCGTCTATGTCGATCTAACTTGGTTGTAGAGTACAGTCTTTTGTTTTAATTTAAGTTTTACTTTTGTTTTATTTAAGTACCCTTAAGTACTTAAAATTAGCAAAATCTTACACAACTCAAAGTTACAAAAGTATATAATCTGGCGTCGTCTTAATACAATGTACCGGTGAGGTGTGTGGGCAGAATGACCGCTCGTGCCTTGGGTCATGACCCACGCCCACATGGACAGGCGCGGAGCTTTGATAGCCTCCAATCGTAGACGCACTTTATTGATATACTGCCGCATCATACTTATTTATTGAATTTCCATACTTTCTTTACAGCCGCGTTAATTCCAACCGGCGACTACTGTTTTTGTTACAGAGACATTTGAATTTCAATAAACGTAACAAAATTAGAATTTGGAAAGTAAGATAGCTGTTTTACGTGTGTTATCACATGCAATTTAAGGGCCGAGTTTTGAATCATCAGATAAAAGTTATCCACAAACGAGTTAAAAATTACAGTTTGATAAATGAAATTATTCAATAGTTTTACCTTTATTTCCAGTAAGGTAATTTATTTAATGCATAACGAATCATATATTTGTCGAGGTAAAATTTTTAAAAAACCGTATGAAGTAGGTAATATTTTTTCCAGCCTTCCATCGCTATGCTTCAAAGGTTGATAAGCAATCTTATGTGACTAGCACTGACCAGGAAACAGTCAACACGATGATACGTGGATACTGCTTCCCATATACACCTATACCTAACATCAATTAAGAATCCAAATGAGGATACATTGTCACCTCCGAGAACAAAAACGGAATACCTCGTTACCAATAAAAGGGATCGTAGATCGTTTATACGTGGTAGAGTCATGCTGCAGACATACCATTATACCAGATACACAGAATACCAGCTTAAAATAGTGGCTTGATGTTGCTGTCTTTCGTATGGTGAGTGTGGAGAACCGGAGACTGTTTTTAAAAGAAACGAGGCATTCCATCTTAGTCCTCAGGGGTGAAAACGCATTTTGATTCGTAATTGAGGATAGATGTGGATGTCTATGGGCCACAGCAACAACTTACCATCAGGTGGACTGTATGCTCGTTTGTCAACCTATCCTATAAAAAAAAAGTTAATTGTTAACAATGTTGTGTCTTTTTGTAGCTAAAAAATAAAAATTGTTAAAAAATAAAGTTTTTATTTACCATTTTTATTTAAAATATTTGTTTTTCCCGACAACAACCCCAAAATTCCGACATTTTAAAATTTTATCCAGATATTTCATTCTTCCGATCCGGTATTCCTTTTCACACCCAGCGAAGCATTGTGCTGCTATTTCACTGGAGCTAATGGATTATCTTGCGGTAATTGTCACCTTATTTATAATATCCCTCTTGTATTAAGTAAATATTAATAACCGTGATCGATTTAATTATAATTATAAATTTTAACAAAAAGTAAAAAGGAATTTATTTATTTGTAAATATTTCCCCAAACTTGTATGGAGCCAACCTTGAAGTATTAATTATTTAAGAAAAAAAGAATCATTAAATTCGGTGTACCTAAAACAATAGTCAAATACAAATAAAAAATCACCTATTCTCCATCCTTGGTGGCAGAATATTTTCTGCAAAATTTAATGGAACCACCGTCGAGTTAAAGCCTTTTGAATAAAAAAAATTCTAAAATCGGTTTACAATCTGCGTAGATACTGCGTAACGTTACATACAAAAAAAATAACATACACTCGAATTTAGAACCTTCTCCTTTTTAGTCAAAAGCTTTTGACGTCCGTTAAACAGTAACATGTAATTACCTACATAATTATTTATAAAGTACAAAATTTAAAATGTTAATAAAAACCACTATTATTCTTTACTGTAAAAGTCATCAACATTAATGATTAAATTATTATACGAACTCTTAGAATAATATAGAAGTATAATTAGACAAGTTGATTCAGTCTATACAAAGAACTTTAAAATTTATCGTACGCGTTATTTTGTATTTTATCACAATGTATATTTATTGCTATTTTGCCTCACCTACGTGTTCCTCATATATCAGGGTTAGACGATATCCAATATATTTTCTTACGCCATTATACATTTAAACGAGGCAGCATTCTTTAGCTGGTGATTAATAGTAAGAATGCATGGAGGAATCAATTTATTGTTCTTGACCTTGCGGTCTAGCGATTCTTATTATCTTTAAAATTTAATAGGATAGCTTACTAATATGATTATAATACCCTAATGTGTAACGTGATTAAGGTGTCAGTGGAGCACAGACCAAGACCTGTACAAAAATTGTATTCTAGGCTCATTGCGATAACGATCAAAACTGTCGAGAACTGTAGGAATCTTCTGCAAACATCTGTGCGTAGGCAATACGACACTCAAGTCCGCAGCGCCAAGTAACTGACTATTTGGCTACGGCATTGCAAGTGTTTGTATGGCCTACAAATAATTATGTGTAAACCGCCTCAAAGAAAAAAGAACAAGCTATAAAAATCACAGATACTCGTTCTACCAGTACCCGATGTAATTTATACAATAAAACGTGTACCGAATTCCTATTTATGATGAAATTTTATACTTTTTTGGGCTGTTTTCGTTGTAAATACCTCTTGGGACTGTTTAATAGTTTCGTTTTATATGTTCACACTTTATCTTTACATTTTTATTACTTATTTTATATTTATTTTATCAAAAGATAAGCTCAACTGATCATATGTCTAAAGTATAAAAGTAACAGTCTATTTACGTTCCATAGCTGAGTGCATGTCTCTTTGCATTACTTGCGGATTTCGGAGTAAGGATAAGTCCGAAAGGCTTCTTCACATAGCCTTGATTTTTAATTCATATTTTATGGTTTCCAATACAGACATTTTATACGTGGTAGAGCCATGCGGCAGTTATATTAGTATCTAGTACAGTTGTAGCATCAATGGGTCGGCCCGACCGGGGAAGGACCACGCTCTTACAGAATACCAGCGTAAAATAGTAGGCTGCACTAAAAGTATCGGGAATGGAATATTTCCAATGTACTTGTCATATTAAAATCTTTTTAATTGAAAACACCTTGGTTTTAAAAATCGAATACCATTTATTTATTTAAAAAAAGATTCTCGGTCTTGTCACAAGGTTTTGTCAAACTTGTTTAGTCGTTGAGAAAATGGAATTGACTCGAGAAAATTCAAGAGCGATGATTTATTATGACTTTCGAAGTGGGTTAACACAAAAACAGTGTGTTGAACGGATGATTTCTGCGTTTGGTGATGAAGCCCCATCCAAAACCACAATTTATCGCCGGTTTGCTGAATTTCAACGTGGACGTGTCAAGCTCAGTGATGATCCCCATCAAGGTCGTCCAAAACTGCAGTCACCCAAGAAAACGTTGATGCTGTGCGTAAGCTGATTGAGGAAGATCGACATGTGACATACCGCGAAATTCAGGCAACTTTAGACATTGGCATGAGTCAAACACAAATAATCTTGCATGAAAAATTAGGTGTAAAAAAGTTGTTTTCCCGATGGATATCGCATTCGCTCTGTGAAGAGCAAAAAGCGGCTCGCGTTACTTGGTGCGTCAGAACTCTCGAAAGATTCCACGCAGGATCCTCAAATACTGTATACAACATCGTATCAGGTGACGAATCCTGGATATATGATATGATATTCGAAAATGAGTTAAAGCCAACAAAAATTATTCGTTCACGGAGTGTTACTAAAAAATGGTGGCCACGTTTGTCTCAAAAACCGGCCATGTTACGACTATTCCTCTTGAGTGACAAAGAACGGTTAATGCAGAATGGTATGCTAGCATTTGTTTGCCACAGATCGTTTCTGAACTCCGGAAAGAGAACTGCAACCGCCGCATCATCCTCCATCACGACAATGCGAGTTCTCACACCGCACATAGAACAAAAGAGTTTGTAGAGCAAGAAAACATAGAATTATTGGACCATCCGCCGTACAGCCCCGACCTAAGCCCTAATGATTTCTATACTTTCCCTAAAATAAAGAATAAATTGCGTGGACAGAGATTTTCATCATATGAAGAAGCTGTAAACGCCTACAAAATGGCCATTTTGGAGACCCAACCTTCCGAATGGAATGGTTGCTTCAATGATTGGTTCCATCGTATGAAAAAGTGTGTCAAATTTCGCGGAGAATACTTCGAAAAGCAATAAATACATTTTTAAATAGTAATGTTATGTCACTTCCTTGATTCCCGAAATTGTCAGTGCCGCCCTCGTAGTAGCTTGATGCTGCTGTGTTTCTTATGGTGAGTGTGGAGAACCGGAGACCCTTTTTACTGGAAACGAGGTATTCCATCTTAGTCCTCAGGGGTGACAACGCATCTGAATTTTGATTCATAATCGAGGATGGATTTAGATGTTTATGGGTCACTTACCATCAGGTAGACTGTGTGCTCGTTTGTTACCCAATTTTATAAAAAAAAACAGCCCATAAATTTTTAGTTTTTATCAAGAAGATGTTGGTGCCCATCTTCTGTGTCAATTTCCTGCTGTCACTTCTTACAACATCCACGGGATGATACATGGGGTATTAGATATGATCTCACACCGTTACTGTAACGTAATATTTTAATGTACATATATATATATATATATATATATATATATATATATATATATATATATCGCGCCGTGGTAGCTCGGATGGTTAGCGCTCGCTGTAAATATCACAGTATGCGAGCTAACCGGGTTCGATCCCCGCCGGCACCAATGAAGTTGTTAATTACATTTTTAAGTGCTGACTTACCACGTGCTCGGCGGTGAAGAAAAACATCGTGATCATGAGGAAACCTGCATGTCTGAGAAATAAGAAAAAAAATATTTCGAAGACATGTGAATTTCGCCAACACGCATTAGGGCAGCGTGGCCGACACTTCCTTGTCCTAAACCCCTCTCAGAAATGAGGGGAGGCCTGTGCCCAGCAGTGGGACGTATATAGGCTGAAACTTTACTTTTTTACTATACATATCAAAGTACATTACTATAGACAAGCTGACATTTTACTTTTTTGAAAATAAATATTTCTTCTAAAATTACTTTATTGGCGTTCATTTATCTAATTAGTACAACCATTGAAATAATACTAGTTTTTACGGAATTTATCGCGTATATTTAACTTTTTAAACACCCGACGTTTCGAACGCTTTACAGCACTCATGGTCACGGGCGGGACTGAGATGTTCAACGTCCATATGTCATAGTTAACCGCGGTTACCATAGATTAAAATTTTACTGATTTAACTGATTTAAATTTTAATCTATGGTAACCGCGGTTAACTATGACATATGGACGTTGAACATCTCAGTCCCGCCCGTGACCATGAGTGCTGTAAAGCGTTCGAAACGTCGGGTGTTTAAAAAGTTAAATATACGCGATAAATTCCGTAAAAACTAGTATTATTTCAATGTGTAGTGTTCGCGTAAATATAAGAAATCATTAGTAAAACCATGTTGCTTTATAATTAAGTCGAAAATTTTCTTCTCTATCTAACTTCTTAGATTTCGTAGAGATTTGGAAATAGCGTAGGCTTAAAATGTCGACAAACAACCAAATCGGGGAATGTTTGACCTTTATGGCCAATAATAAACTGTGTGGCTGTAACGAATGGTGTCTCGGCGCAATGATTTGAACTTGAAATACTTCGAATTTACACAATAATGTCGGTATGATAATTTTATTGTCGAAAACACAACCGGATGCCGGTTTACTGCCGGTATTAAAGCGCTAAACTGTTTTAAGTTGGAAACGGCACGTTTGACTGATCCCGTGATGATCTATCTCTATTTATGTTGATTTCTGATATATGTTTGTGTTAATTGCTTAATGATTTTACTTTAAAGTGAAAACACTTAATCTTTAAGTAATTGCTCGTGCGATACTTATGTGCATAAAAATAAAATTAAAAAAGCAAGCTTATGCTTACGATGGGAGGCGAATTGTGCTGAAAGTGACACGACTGGTACAGTTCTATGGTTCGAATCCTTGAAGCATATTCTTATTGTTATAGCTAGGACCCGTCATCCGTGCTTACGAAATTTAGTTGTTGCGAATCTCACCTCACAAAAATATTGTATTTTAATAATAAAACTACTTGTAATGCTAAGAGCATTATTAAAATTACTTATATTCCTTTTACTAATCCAAATAAGTTTAACACGCTTGTGTTAAGAGTAGTTCACAATATAAGTGCAACGGTGGATTCAAATCCTCGACTTTCTAGTTCTCGGTACGTACGTTTAACTTTTAAATAGATATTTCATTACATAATTTAAATTTTACAATTTGAGCACATGTTGGACCAGAGCAGATTCCATTCAACAAAAATCATCTACACACAAGTAATCTGCATCTTCATGGATTTGTACAAATAAGGTTCTGGGCTACGTGTATCCATTTACTCCCTTCATTTATGCATTTGTTTGATTTGCTGGTTGTTTTCTCATACATTTTATATTATTTTAAAATATGTACACAGTGTTCAAGAAGTAAACAGGTGCAATTGGTGAGGGCCGTTTTTTCTGTGACACTACTATATATAGGCTTATGGCTATATACTTTGTATATGATCCTGTGAAATATCATCATCCTGTGAAATATCAAAATCTTCATCATCATACGGACATCCATCACAAAGGTACGGTCCCCCAAAGGTATACTACAAATCACGGTCTTGAGCCAGCTGCATCCATTGTCTTCCTGTATCGCTTACCAGGTCGTCACTCGATCTAGTGGGAGTATGCTCTACGCTTCACTTATCGGTACGAGGATGCCATTCAAGAACCTTTCTTCGCTATTAGTTGCCAGTTCTTCGAGCTATATGGCCGTTCCGATGTCTTTTCATATTACTTATCTATTGTGCTACATCACTTACTCTGGTTCCATTATGGTCATTCCATCACGCAGCCAAATTCAGGGCATACCCCTCTCCATAGCTGACTCATGTCAGCATTGATGGACCACACGTCTCAGATCCATATGACATCACTGTAATTTTTTCTTTATAGGGTGACAAACGAGCACACAGTCCACCTGATGGTAAGTGTTTGCTGTGGCTCATAAACATCCACATCTATCCTTGATTACGAATCAAAATTTAGATGCGTTGTTACCCGTGAGGACTAACATGGAATGCCTCGTATCCAGTAAAAAGGGTCTCCGGTTCTCTACACTCACCATACGAAATACAGCAGCATTAAGCTACTATTTCACGCTGGTATTCTGTGAGAGCGTGGTCTTTCCCCGGTCGAGCCGACCCATTCGTGCTACAACTATACTTCTAATATAAGTGCAGCATGGCTCTACCACGTATTAAAATTGATTTAATATATCTGGTTAAAAAATCTCTAGTTATTTTGGAACATTTTATCAGCATAACATAATTTATATACCTATAAAGAATGTATAAGGCTATGTAGTATGTAGTACATCTTTGCGGATTACGGGTACAACATTAACATAATAAATAAACTTCAGACTAAAATAAAACACCAAATTAAGTTCTAGCAAAGTGAAACGTTTATAAAGGCGTCACTTTGTCATTATTACTTGTATAGTTTGTGAAACATCCCTTTGTTATTATTTTAATAGCATTAAATGGAACCGAGCTTTAGCAGTAAGTTAGGAACTTTGCCGCCTTTTGTGTTTACCCGTGCCATTTCTTGCGTAAGAAAGTGCGAGAAAAAGGACGAGTTATTTATTTTAGTTGGCATCTTTTTGTTTAAGTTACATAATAATAACAAAGTGTAATTTTATAGTTGTTATTTTAATGATTTTGTTAGCCTGATGAAGACTTTTATTTCAGCCAGTGTTTTTAATATTTACTGTAAATATTTTATGAAATCTATTGGCAGTGTATTAAAATTACTATGCCATACAAACTATTTAAATGTATCTTTTTATTTTTCTATGTTCTCAACTTATCATAATCGCCACGCTTGGCACTCTCGAATTTCTCACACCTTTGTTCACACAGTTTCCTACCTGCCAACGGTGCTCGTGTTTGCGTCTACACGCTCATTTATGATCTATGATTTCATCCAGTGCATCAGGAAGTATCGAGCCAATGGACTTATTTAAGGCAAAGTAACTTTTACTTTAACATACACGTGTCTTAGTGCTTATCGTCGCTACGCCAGTATTTAATAGCTTGCACGACGCAGTGGTGAGACGTTGGATCATGGTCACCCTGAAGATTAAAATGAAATGCCTAGTTATTTGTAAAAATCATCACTCATCAGTCACTATACGAAACACAGCAGCATTATGCTGTTATTTCACGCTGATATTTACTATATATCTTCTTTGTTCATGATCATCGTAAAGTGACATGAGCCACCTTCACTTTCAGCCTCCTAGCTCAGACTTTTTCTGCTCAGCTTGTTGAGTATGGACAAATATCCCAAGTAATATCTATATCAAAAAGTGGACTTAAAATTATTGCTGAAGATCAACTGATTCATGCTATCCGTGGACTGACATTTGCCATTACTTGAATCATAGCGTAGTAAACGGAAATTTTTTATTGTAGTGACGTAAACGAGTTCATCACCCAATTTATTTCCGTAAGTTTGTTGTTCTGTCAGGATATGACTATGGGAAATGGCACACTTTTTGACAGATTGTAGTAGGCCATATTGTATACAACTTATGCCCTTCACTCAGACCGGCGACAAAGAGCAGCTTTCAACGTGCAAGATATTTGGTACTTGCGATTTATCCTACAATCGATGAGGACCATCTCCAGCGGTGAACTATTACTGACTAATAGGAAAGTTTCGTGACTTGGCCTGATGTTGGTCGCTGGTGTTGCTTTTCAAATTCTTACCGCAGCCAACATTGCAAAAATGCAACTTGGGTAAATTGATTAGTGATTTGCTCTACGTACACTATTGGCACTAATCGACAAGAGGGTGTCGCACGCCTTTTTGTGCCACCAGGGCGGCGCCACTTACCAAAGAGGTGAAATAATTGACAGATTTTATAGCGGGGAAGTTAATTTGTTAGGAAAATGTAAAAGTTTATGTTTCTTTCTGTAATATTAGTTATATTTAATAATAATTATATCAGAAAGTTATAAACCAAACTATGTATATTTCGAAAATAATAAAAAATATATAATAAACAGAAAAGAGTATTTATTTCGAGTATAAATATAACATTCTAGAAACTGATAAACATTTAAATATAACAAAGTTCTAAATTAAGCGACAATGAGTAATAAGAAACTTTACGAGTAGCTACATCTGTTGAGCGGAAGATTATTAGCCCTTATTGGCTTCATTGAGATTGACTTTCATTCTTTTTATGTATATCTTAGCAAGACTTCTCGTAATTTTGCGTACAACGACTGTATAATAAAATGTTGTATGATCATGACTCACCGCAAGGACGAACAAAGCCCGTCTGAAGTTACAATTTATATAATTAAACAACGAACAATAGCCTTAGTCATTGTATTTCACGAAAGGAAGTCTAATTGATTGTTTGAAACGAATGCGTAGGAGAGGTTCTAGATAAAATTAATTAAACGTCACGCATCTATCGAAAACAATCATATAAACTTATACCGGCAACATCGCCTGGCAAAAATTGGTCAAATGTTCCACAATTACTGTTTCAACGTAAACGATTTTTGCTGTGGGTCTTGTTGCCTCTTGTCTTTAATCCCTAAATCAGATGTTTTCGGACTATTGTAAATGTAATGATTCAAATAAATGGGTATCGCGAATTTTTAACTATATTTTTAATGTATTTTATAATAATAAAAGAGTTTTAAAGTTTACATATCTTGTTGGCAACATTAGAAAAGTTCTAAAGTTACATCTTCGCCCCGGTCGCCATCACTACTACAGGATTTGAGTATGATCGTTTTGAATAGTTATACACCTTTTTTTCGACCGTCTAAGCATCCTTAATTTATACATGGTGGAATCACGCTTCAGCTACACTATGGTTGGAGCACGAATTAGTCAACCCGACCGATGAAGGACCACGCTTTCACAGAATACCAGCGTAAAATAGCAACTTAGTGCTGCTGAGTTTCATATGGTAAGTATAGAGAACTGAAGCCTTTTTCACTGGAAAAGAATTATTCTATTTTAGTCCTCAGGGGTGCCTACACACCAGCATTTTGATTCTTCATGTCTATGATCACAACATTCAGATGGATTGTATGCTCGTTTGGACCCTTATTCTATATAAAAAAAATACTAACGTACGCTGCGTGCAAATGAAGTTGGAATTTTAAGGAAAAGTCTGTAATTTATGTATTAAAAATATCATCACATAGGTAAAGTTATATTATTATTATGTTTATATTTCAAACTTTTGTAGAAAACCCAAACCGGTTTTTAAACCAATTAGATTGATACGAATACTAATAATAGTAATGTTTGTTTATATTTACGTAAGTGTTAAGCCCGGAATAATAATATAAAATTATTTTTTCTGATACGTTTAATTTTATACTGATATATAATTTATTAAAGCACTATTACCCTCTGTTGCCTCTCGCGGCACCCACGGTGTGATATGGGGGAAGTGGATTATCTTACGCCAACACTACATAGCGCCACTGGGTTGTAACGTATGATAATGCAAGTTCTTTATTAAATTATGGTTACGACAGGACTAAAGTGTTTCATGAACATTTTCTGATGTCATATTAACCGGGCTATTTAGTATTAATTTTTGGGTCTCATTAGGATTAAAAACAAATTTAAGATAAAACCTGATATTTTTTTTTACTTATTTTATCTTCGTAAATTTATTTTTTATCAACTCGGCGGCCTGCCTCAACGGAGACTAGCCATCGGCGCAGGACGGGATTATAGTGCCAAAGCGTATGCGCAAGCAAAGCACAGGTGCACTCTCTCTTCCCTCACTCTCATAATCCGATGGGACGGTAAACCGACACGACCGGAGAGAGATCAGGCGCAGGACCAACGGTTTTACGTGCGTTCCGAGGCACAGGGGTGAGACATCGCCAACTTCCTTCAGAGCAACTGCTGAGAATTTATTGACGGAAAAACTCAATAATTAATTTTTTGGTCCGACCCGGGATATGAACCCAGGACCTCATGATCAGCAGTCGCACTACTGCAACCACTAGACCATCGAGGCAGTCGTTCGCAACTCATAATAGTTAAATATTTGGCATACTATTTATTGCGATAGTAATAATAAATATTGATGAATTCGATGTTATAGTAACGATGTCTGGCAAGCTTAACTTTCTCTTTAATACCTTACAGCTTGCGGTGATACTGATCTGGTATACACGAGATATACTATCTATTACAACTGTTTCTTCCCCTGTAATTACTGGCTAGCCAGCGGCCAGCCGCGGCAAGCAAACGCTCTCGGTTGTATGCTCAATTTTTTTTCAAAAGCGGTGCAGCCTACCGTCGTGCAAAAACCCAGCCACTAATGAATATTTACTGTATTTAACTGTCGGCTCCTTTCAACTTGTTATGTTAAGCTCTTAACCAAATCTAAACCGAATTTTCTTGACATCCTGCTATGAAAATCAATGATTTTCAAAAATGTTGAAGTTATTGTATATATAAATAATCGAATATTCGAAAAATATTCGAGTTTTTTTAATTTTCAAAAAGTATTTCTTTTGATCAGTCCTATAATCTAATCAACTCTTTTACTCAAAAAACGACGTCGATTACCGTGAACCGCATCAAAATCGTTTGATCAATAACTAATCAAACACACAAATCTATTAGAGAGATATCATTGTCGAAGGAAATATCGAAAAAGTGTTTTTCAAAATAACTTGAAAACTTTTCGTGAAATCAATTTTTTGTAATAGGCTTTTTTGTGAAACCGAAAAAATTGCATCGATTGCTATAAATCACATTAAAATCGGTTGATTAGTTTGTAAAATATTCAATTTTGAAAAAAAATGAATAAAAAAACTTTTCTTATTAAGTGGTATTTGGAACGTCATAATAAGAGACATTGAAGTTGATGGGAAGTTCCGGGGATGGCCTGCGGGGTCAACCAATTTTTTTTTCTCTTTATTAGGTGTACCAGCAATTGCTAACACTAACACATCAAATTAGTACAGTTACTTAAAAGATACACAGATTAAACAGTAAAGGAAATCACAAACAAAAACAAACGAAAGATTGGCTTTTTTATTTTGGTTTTTCTACAAAGGTCAAAATTATGAACCTAAACTACAAAGAATGCGAGTGCATATGGTGTAATAATTACATGAGTAGTTATATTACACTAGAAACTATGCGCCTATTTGCGTCGGTCGCAAGGCTGGGTGCTCTTTGTAGTTTATTTGCGTGTGTCGCGAGTCGCTGCGGGCGTTCACACGGTCTCAGTGTTGCCAGCTAATTTCTCCCCTGATTACCTCAACTGGGCTGGAAATATGCTTGTCATTTAAAAAAAATCGCTTAAAATAGCAAAGTAAGGAGGAAGGCTTGTTAAATTAATTAATGTTTACTCGCTGTAGCGAGTTAATTAACTCGTTTTTGGTTTAAATATTATGCTTATTACGTTTCTTGTATAAGTTAAAAGGGTATTGCCGCGAAGTTTATTTTATTTAAATCTTAATGCTATAGATGTAAATAATGGTTTTGTAAAGTACAACTGCTCTTTGTAAATAAATTGCTTGTATTCGACATAAAATGTATCCAATGAAACAAACGTTCAGGTATAGTGTCAGAAAAATAGAAAAAAAAGGTACAATATCAAAAACTTACTATATCACTATCATCATCAGATCGTAATAGGTTAATAGCCGAACACGGGCCAATCAAACAGTTTGGACGTCACACCACGCTTGGCTAGGGATAAGAATCACAATACCACATATACTTTGTCTCTTTTTCCTGCCGCCAGTCTGAATATTTCGAGGGATATACGAGATTCCACCATCGGTCCACCATCGGTCGGAGCGGCAAAAAAAAATATTTTTGCCAATTCACCTTAGTCGCCGCCACTTCCTGGGTTGATTTCGGCTGAAAACTTTGAAACTATTATCAAGGCAGGCTTTTAATACAGTTTAGTTTTGAAACATAAATCTGGTAACATTGCTAGCAACGTACACATATTCCTGGTATACACATTGGTCGCGCCAACGCCGCCTGCGCTATTTCCGCACGAATACCGATCCCGCGCTGATAAATTCGCGGTGCTTGCAACCCGCTCATGCACGCTCACAAATGACCAGCACTTCATTTTTTTATCTGTGACATATTTCCATTTATATCTGCATAATATTGCACACATTCTTCTTTCGAAGTATTACTTAACACTTTCACTGTGCTATTTTCAGGCTCAATAGTAAGAAAAAGGGGAAGAGAAAACGTATATTGATTCTTTCTCTTCTCTTTTTTTATTATTATTAGTCGGTGGTTCACTACTATTCCACTTTATGGTAAGTGGCGACGCAGTCAGTCAGTGCGTTTTAGCATCTTCGTAAAGCGCATTGACTTACGTTCTCTGTAGCAATCGAAAGAAAAACCTTATATATGGAGTATACGGGGAGAAGGTATGGGTTAATTTTATTTTTAATAACATGAAAATAACGTTGGCTATAATAATTTTTTCAAGATCAAGATATGTTTTGTAAGTTCGGCCGTAGCTACTTACCCCGTATAGAATGTGCGACTCCGCAAGTGCATTATAACATTAACTTTATTTTAAAAGGAATGCGATTATTAAGAATAGTGATATTTGCTAAAAACTGTCTTAGTTTAGTACATACACGGTCAATATGCTGGCTCCAATTTAATTTACTGTCAATAACTAGTCCAAGATACGTTTGTGTGTCAACTATCTCAATTGCTGGGCAGCAGCATTCAGCAGCGCGGTTATTATGTAAGCAGATGTGGTTGTGTGCAACTATTTTTTTTATTGAAGCAGGTTTTAGGTATGGAGATTTAATTACTAACAACTTAGTTTTACTATCATTAAGGACAAGCCCAGCATCATGGCACCACCTTGATAGGATATCTAGGTCAGACTGCAAAAGGTCACATGCCTTTTGTGGATTTTTATCACCGATTACAAGACAAGTGTCATCTGCAAACTGGTAGCATGTGCAATTGACGATGTAGTATAGTTGAGGCACGAATGGTTCGACTCCACCGAGGAAGGACTAGCCTCTCACAGAATACCAGCGTAAAATAGCAGCTTAACGCTGCTGTGTGCTGTCGTATGGTGAGTGTATAGAACCGGAGACTCTTTTTACTGGTAAAGAGGCATTCCATCTTAATCCTCACGTGTGTCAACGCATCTGCATTTTGTTTCATGATCGAGGATTGATGTAGATGTGTATGGGCCGCAGCATCCACTTACCATCAGGTGGACTGTGTGCTCGTTTGTCACCCTTATCCTATATGTAAGGAGAAATTTAGAAATCATCACAATTCGACATGCGCATTAGCAGTTGCAGAACCTGATATGTCATTTAATTTTATTAAGCCTGGCTAGTACCCGCTACTCACGCCTAGGCGTGTATTTTACTTGTGGGTTGGAATTAAATATATTATTCGAACCACTGAGGATTCTAAGCAAGTTTTTAATGTTATCTATTATATCTGAGAGCGACCGCGGTTACATTGGTTGTGCTTAGTACAGCCACAGAGGGCTGGCAATCGCTGGGCAATCAAAGAGAATGTGGACTGTCGTTTCCTTATATCCCAAGCAGACTCTACACAAGTAGATGTTTAAAGTAAAAAGATATTTATAGAAAGAGCTAGAGACTTCTCCTGTTATGGCACGGGTGACCAGTCTGATGTCTAAAATTGTATTTGCCCATTTGGATATTTGACATCCGACATATAGATGAGATAATTTAATTATATACTTCCAGCTCTCGGAGGCTGGGATATTTAATGGCATTTCCCAGTAACTTGTACAACATATATGTGGCGGAATGGGGTAATAGATTAGTATTAGGTATTAGATAGAACACTTTCAAAGTGTAACGTTAGTTTGATATCCTTTTACGCAGATTTCATTTACCATTTATTACGCATAATTTAGAGGACAAACAAAAGCACAAAAAAAAACAATAAACATAAAATCATAAAAAAAAACAAAAAAAATATGATGTAATAAATAGAGAAGGCCTATGTTAAGCAGTGGACTCTAATTCACTTTAACAGTAACAAATGATTTAGAAAAGCAAAATGTGAATAAAAATATTTTAACGATTTTATTAATTATGTTATTTTTCACTGGCATTTATTTTATACAAGTATTTAATTGTCCGACAGGTGCGACAGGAATGCGGGTCTCCAACAACGATAGATATTTCTGGTCTCACAGCACCGACTCCGACACCAGGTGCAGCCAGACGTGATGCCTTACGAGCTCCCCCTCCCGATACTGAGCTCCTACAGTTTGCTGCTACCCTGGCTGCTAGTAAGAAAATCTTCTCAAGCTTAGCTGATAAGCTATGTGATGAACCTGAATTTGCAACTGAAGGAAATTCGGAATGTTGGAATGGAGAATCGGTTGGAGAGTAAGTAGCAACATACACTCTTAACAGTAGTTTACTTTAACACTTTAAGTTATTTATTATATTAAAAAAATCATAATGAATATGTTTAAAATTAACATGGACATAACGTGTAAAAATACCTTAAAAAAGTATGCCCTTTTTATCATTTTAACACATCATAGGTCAAGTTAAATAACTCACCTATTTCATTATTCCTTTTTTATTATATTTAAAATAACAATAAAATCACAATGAATTTGTTTAAAATTAACATGGACATAACGTGTAAAATACCTTAAAAAGTATGTCCTTTTTATCAATATAACATGTCATGGGCCAACTTAATGACTCACTCGTTTCTTAAAGTTGGTTAGAAAGTACAAATAAATGAAAAATTTATTTAGCTATCTTTTTATATGCCGCCTGTGACTTATAAAAAATCCATAATGTAACTCACTGGTTTAATGGTAATCTAGTTTCTTCATTGATCACACTGATCAGTCTTACGTAACATTTTATGAAGGAAGCGAATCATATTATCAAGTAGCAATGTCATATGGCTATGGCATTAATATTAAACCCTCTCAGAAATGAGGAGAGACCTGTGCCCAGCTGTGGGACGTATATAGGCTGTAACTTTTAATGTTTTATGGATATAAATATTTATTAACTTATCCAGGTACACAAAATCGCTAGTGGCTTCAGCTTCGATCAGCGATCAAAAATACAACCCCGAGCTTAATGCAGGTTCAAAGCAGGACTTAAGGGTTGCCGCACTAGGAGACAAATTACGACAGGCTAGACAAGTGAGTATAACCCCACAAAAAGTTGTCATCCGTTTTATGTTTAAATGTATTCCATTCTTTGTTAACTTTACTGACTTACAAAAAGTTTTACTAAGGAGCTTAGAATAAATGTATGTTTTATGCGCAATTAATTGATTTAAAAAAAAAACTAATTGCATCGCACCATGTCCACGCTGGCTGTAATAAGATAACTGGATATCACATTACTTTAGTGAATATCATCTAATAATTTAATATCGTCATGTTTTACATCAACGAGGTAATAAATTACCTTTTTGTGCTGAGCGATATCATGATAATAAATGGAAAACCAGTCGCAAATACGTCCTTAGAACTACGAGTAAAGGAGCTGCATGACGCGTTACTATTAAATATGTTATTAAATAATAGTTTTTGTTATAGTCTCAACAATTTTATTGGAAGGGGAAGAATTAATATGCTTAAGTTATTCTTCGATTTTCACGTTATATTACATCCAGAGTAATTTTATGATCTATAATTTTTATTAATACGTCCATTACAGCTCTTCAAAGTGCTCTGCTGAACATATGCCCCCCCCCCTTAAATTGCTTTTAAAAAAAGGTATCTGCCATAGTTACCATGCTTCGTTAATGTATAGACAACGCACTACTGCCCATCTTCTGGTTTCTTTACCTCTGTCGCCTATTACGACCTCCATGGGACGATATGAGGCAGTGGAAATAGAAACTTTTTTATTTAATATAAATTATAAATAATACTTATTGAAAGTCACTCTTAAGTTTAATCCTTTCCCTGTCCCATATCTCATTAATCATATATGAACATTTCAATTGTTTAACTATTCTGTCTGTTTTGAGGTCAGGGAAACTGTTAATTTACCACTAAATACTGAATAGGGAAACTGTTAATTTTTTAATACAATTGATTAACTAGATCTCGTTTAGAAATATATAATCGATTTTTCAATAACAAAATATATCCCGTAGAATATATTAATTATTTAATTAATATATTATACGGGATTTAACATTTGAATATTCCAAGCGTAAAGATACTTTACCAAGTAACATTACCTCTTTGTATAGTCGTCGTTTTTTAGAAATAAATAGTTTTATTACGCGGTAAAGCCACGTTGCAGCTATATAGTGGTTGTAGCACGAATGTGTCCGCTCGACCGACGAAGGACCACACTCTCACAGAATACCAGCGTAAAATAGCAGCTTAATACTGCCGTGTTTCGTAAGGTGAGTATAGAGATCCGGAGAGTCTTTTTCACTAGAAGCGAGGCATTCCATCTTGTGACAACACATCTTGATTCTTAATCGCGGATAAATGTAGATATCTATTGGCCACAGCATCCACTTACCATCAGGTTGACTGTGTGTTCGTTTGTCACCCGTATTCTATAAAAAAGGGTTGATTCACCTTTTCAATAGTGTTCTTGAAGTTATCGAAGTAATGTATTACGTGGTGTATCAAAGTGTAACAAAGACCCAATATGCAGGTTTCCTATATTTCATATTTTTCTATTGTAATATGACTATAATAAATGGATCTGATCGACCGAGGAACGGCCACGCTTTCAGAATGACAGCGTAAAATATTTTAATAATGCTACTGTGTTACGTATAATACGCGTAGAAAATCAAAGACGCTTTTAACAGGTAACGAAATATTAGTTTTTAGTTTTTTTGGTGACAACGCCTTTGCATTTGGATTCGAGGAAAGATTTATGCAATCTTGGACACATCATTCAGCATGCACTTACCATCATAATAAGAGTATAAAATTACTTCTTATTCCTTTCTTTTTTCGATGGGTACGAAATGTTCACAAGTAGCAGCTTCGTACCGGTTAGCGAAGTGTAGGGTGACCACACTAAATAGAGTGACGACCTAGTAAGAGATGCAGTAATTAATGGATGCAGGTGGCTCAGGATCGTGTTTTATGCCATTCCTTGAGGGAAGCCTATGTACAGCATACTAAAATTACTTTGTTTTGTTAGTTGCTGGTCTCCCACTCATGGGGCAGTTCTCCAGCGGCGGAAGCATTCATGCAAGGTGACGAAGCTGGCGACGAAGGGTCAGGCTCGGGCCGAAGCTATACAGATGATGATGCAGCTTATGACGCAGAGGGCTCTGGTGAGGAAGGCTCTGGAGAACAGGATGTCGGTGCGTATAAAATAAGAGTTTCCTACATACATATTATTAACTAGTTTAGCGTGAAAAAGTAGCATTTGCTGCTGTGTTTCATATGATGAGTTACAAGAAACCTTATAGACTTTAGGGGTGCTATAGCACCTGCATTTTGATTCTGAATTGAGGATAGATGGAAGTGTCTATAAGCATACTTATGAGGTGTTCTGTGTGCACGTTTGTAACCCTTACTACTATACAAAAGATGCAGTACAACCTGCTGACTAACGAATGAGGCTCTGACACGAAATAATGGTGGTTTGAATATTATCATTAATTTAATTATAATAACAACCTACGTACATCGCACCGCTGAACACCGCGCAGAACTTTCCTGATTTCTGAGAAAGCAATCCGTATGATGGATACAAATCGATTATACGGGTGATGATAAACAACATTACCATTGCGACGAAACTCGTGTCAAATTTGGTGCTTCTAAACCTTTTTGTATAGCGCTGTGAGTATCTTATTAATAAGTATTCTATGGTAGTCAAGTTTTTAAGAATTTATAATGGGGCCTTTTTGAAAAGTGCTATAAGCGGATGGTGAAAGCTGATTGAGAAACCTTTATATGGCTTTAGTTGAATCGGTGGACTTATCGTGTTTGTTTCAGGTATAATTTTCTTTAGCAGTGCTGAAACAAGATCAAACAAGTTCGTATAAACTTCGAACTACGTTTTCTAATAACGAAAATGTTTTTAAAACTTTGTTCAGCATACAAATTCTAGTTCATTAAAAGTTTAAATTGTGAAAATACCTATATGCTAATGAAATTCGAAATAAGCAAAATCATTAGATTTTGCTTATTTCGAATTTCGAGAATGCTTTTGTAATACAGCTTAATATGGTAATATTTAAAGAAGTTCTCACATGGTAGAGCCATGCTGCATCTATATTATGGTTGTAGCACAAATGGATCGGTTCGACCGGGGTAGGAGCACGCTCTCACAAAACACCAGCGTAAAATAGTAGATTAATGCTGCTGTGTTTTGTATGGTGAGTGTAGAGAATCGGGGATACTTTTTACTAAAAACAAGACACTCCATCTTAGTCCTCAGGGGTGACAACGCATCTACATTTTAATTCTTAATTGTAGATAAACGTACATGTCTATGAACCACACCATCTATTTACCATCAGGTGGACTGTGTGCTCGTTTGTTACCTTTATACTTTGCGAAAAGTTCTCGACGGTAAATATATCAATATTAAAACAATCGATCTTTTATCTATATATCTCTCTATATAATTTTCTATCTCGATCGATCCAAAGCGAAACTTAAAATAAAGAGCCGTGATGGCTCATGGGAGTTTCGCTTCAAAGAAACACAGTACGCAAGTTAACAGAGTTTGATCCCTGCCAGCACCATTTCTTTAATAATTGCACTAAACTGTTAATTTAAATCTATAGTAAGATACTGTCAATTGAAACATTTGCGGTGATTTTTTTTTTTAAATTGATGAGGCCCATATTTGGCGGGGACGGACATGGGTTAATATAAAATAAGATGCTGTCTATATTGAAAAAGAAAAATAACTTAACAAACCATAGACTAATATATTCTTTTTATTTCACAACAGGAAGCAGAACATATGTCCACGAAGACACTTCGTACTCGTCGACGGAAAAGACGTCTACCGCGGCCACTAAGTCGCGACCTCTGCTCCCGTTCACGTTTGCTGCAGCCGTGTTCTTGCGTCTCGTCAGCTGCCTCACTTAATCTCGCCACTGAGGCCCTTTGACCCCTATGACCCTATTTCTGGACTAATCGAGCGCACTAAAACTGAACCGTGTGCAAGTCCCCATATCATTTATGTGCAGTGATGTGCGTTTCGGATGTTATTCGACTTCAGTAGCTGTGCGACTTAAAAGACACGTGACAAATTCCCAGTTAGTTAGTGACGAAATTTTAAATGAACTTGTAGCTTAAGCCCTACAGTAGCTAGTCCTAAAACTAGTGTTAGCTCGACACAAGCTTTCTCGTTTACAACGTAATGTAGGGTTTGTAATCGAATCTCTTATTTTATGCGAAGAGCAACGCTTGGAAATCTATATCATTTTAAAGTCTGTAATTGTACAGTGCATATCATGTGTTTTCTATATATTTTTTGTACATATATTTCTAAATTTATGTAGTCATAGTTGAATGTATACTTCGTAACAGAAGCTTTTACTTCTGCATTTAAATACGTTGTGAAATAATTGTCG
Source organism: Parnassius smintheus behrii (assembly GCA_036936625.1). Taxonomy (NCBI): domain Eukaryota; kingdom Metazoa; phylum Arthropoda; class Insecta; order Lepidoptera; family Papilionidae; genus Parnassius; species Parnassius smintheus. The sequence goes on from JAUPFT010000001.1 coordinate 21,193,803, forward strand.
AAATAATACTATTTTATTATTTAAAGAATCTTTAATAATTGTTAAATTATAGCAGATTGGCAATAATATTATGAAAAAGTATAAAGTTTAGTCGAGAATGATAAAGATTTAATAAGGGTCGACTGTAAAGATATGTAAATACCTACTGGTCTAGGTGCTTAGCTAGAAAACATGTTTTGTTGCCATATTAATATTACGAATATTTTAATTTATGATATTAAATAAGTCATAATTTAATTGAATAATGTTATGTGATACAGAATTAGTATTTTAAGTTAATGTGACGTTCTTTATGTGTCCCAGATATATTGTACTATTCTTTGGAAGAGTTATTATGTACTATAATCTATTTCATTAAATAATGGCAATAAATATTTGTAGTAAATTATTTTATAAAGGGCCTATATCAAAATATGCTGGCAAAATATTCACCCATCATGCTAATGTAATATTCCTTAACAACAAAAAATAAAAAAGTTTCCTTTAAAAATTTAATGTGTTGAATTCTTCTGCAATATAAATTAATGTCAAGCGTAAGAAGGTACCGCTGTAATATTTATAAAAACATTAAATTTGCCCGCACGTTTTCGATTTATTTCTGTGCCCTTTTACATCTATATTTAGTAATTTTTCTTTTTAGGTTCGTAAGTAATTTAACAGTCAATTACAGCTCCTTTTATAATATAGCCCATCTTGGAAACTCAATTAAATATTGAGTATTAAAATACTTGAGGCATTCTGCAAAGTATGCACTAGCTTTCAATGAAAAAAAAAAACATGTTGAACGACCGGCTGTAAATTTCGTTGATATGACCAAAGTGACACATTACTATCTTAAACTTGTGTTTGTAGAAATGTCAGCGAATAAATCTAATTGTTTAAAATGTAAAATATATAGATGTAATAAAAATATTTAACTATTTGGGCTTTATAATGTAGATAATAAATAGCCATCATTTAATGATGAGCTTAAATTGTATTGTAAATTTATTGGAAATACTATAATATCATTATTGTTAACTCTCCAAAACGTTATTTAGTAATTCTATATGTTAAAGGAAGTTTCTCCTGAATGCTCTCAAATAAAAGCAAAGGTTTTGATCAATTAGTCAATGAAATTTTAATTTCACAATCTATAAAATAATGTCTTTTTAGTTCATCAGGTTTTTCTTCAAATTTTATATTGTTTTAACGTTACACGAACTCCATTATTTATAATTTAATTAAAGACTCAACTTTATGCAAGTTGTTCAAGAAAACAAATAAATTTTGAAAGGTTGGCAAACTAAACACAGAAAAAGTTATGGGTATTGTTGGATTATAATCAGTGTAATTTTTATTAAATTACGAAATATAAAATTACACGCGAAGATAATGAACGAAAAAAAATCTTTATTTTACACGAATACTACATATTGAATGAAATAAATTTTATTGGTTTTGTAGATTTGATTTGACTTTTTTTTCTACTAATTTTAATTACCGATTTTAATTATGATTACATGCGAAGAGGTGTTGCGAAGTTATTGCTGTCTTGATTTGTATCCACGCGTCATGACCGTTAAAAACTGCCGATGCCTGATTTTTAAATTCATGTAGCATTTTGGTTTTTGTTACGATTCGTTTTGATAGCGCATGTAAATTGGTTTCAATAAACTACTTAAGATGACTTCGTTCATAGACCACCGGTGGAGTGCTGGCCTCGTGTTGCTCTATGCCGTCGTCATATGTTGCTGAAACTTTTTTTTCGACCACTTTGAATAGACAAAACATTACATTTTTAAATAAAGAAAACCAGGCACTAGACGATCGCAAATATAAATATTTGTTTTAATAATGATTGATCAAACAAATTGCTGTTCAACAAAGGCAACTTGTTTGACGCCGGTAAGTTAACAAGAAATGTATCTTGAACGATTTGTAAATATTATTGGACAGATAGTGTGTTTATATTATGGAAATAAACTCTGTACCATATTTTGATTGTTTTAATTTGAGATCCATTAAAGCAGACACTAATACCTATATGTTAATGTAATAGGGTGCCAAACAAGCAGCACGCAGTCTACGTGATGGAAAGTGAATACTGAATACTAAGGCCCATATCCTCTATTAGAAACCAAAATGCAGAAGCGTTGTCACCCCTGAGGACTAAAATGAAATGCCTCCTTTCCAGTAATAAGGGTCTCCGGTTTACTACACTACACCAAGGTGCTATTTCAGGCTGGTATTCTGTGAGGACGAGATACATCCCCAGTTGAACTAAGCCACTCATACAACTTTAACATAGCTGCCTTTTTTATAGAACAAGGGTGACAAATGAGCACACAATCAACCTGATGGTAAGTGTATGCTGTCGCCCAAAGACATCTACATTTATCCTCGATTCGATCGAAAAATCAAAACGCAGATATGTTGCTGCAAATAAACAAATGTCGGTAAGAGTATCACTATGTCGTTGCATGGCCCGATTGCCCATTTCGTCATTTGACTATGCCAAAAAAATCTAATGGTCTAACTATCAAGTTTACGCCAGAGGTAAAATACACACACCGGTGAAGGGAAGTGGCGTCAATTTCGAAACGTCTGAGAGGGCGATCGCCAAACCTCCTACCAAGCGTGACGATTAAGGTAAATCCTCTCTTGACTGGCGGATGCGGCTCTATGCCCAGCGCTGGAATTTTATGGTCTGATGAAGAAGAAAAATCAAATGTTGAAAATAAAATCCTCAAAAGAGGAAGTATTTGCAACAATTAACACAGGTGGGTTATCATATCAAGCGTTTTTATTATAAATTTATAAACTATGTTTATTAATTTATAATTTATCTCAAGTTTAAACTCGAATCCGTTTCACGAAACAAGTTCTGCGGAAACATGCGAAATAAAATGTCAAGCATGAAATTTGACAGCAAATATCTTTCTAAGACTTTTTTGGCAAGACAAGAGTACCAGGCGGTCCCATAATGAACTGGCCTGATATAGTTCAATGCGACATGTCGCTATATGTTGTGTTGCATTAAATAGTACGTTTATCGTGCACTTAATATAAGAAACATGCGTCGACATGAAATGCTTAGTCTTAGTTTAACAGGCATTTGAATAACGAGAGTCGCGTATTTTTTCAAAATGTCGAAAACTGAGTATCGAAGTGTCATAAAGTTTATGTTTACAGAAGGTTTATCCCCATCCCAAATAAAAGAACGATTGGATGGCGTGTATAAGGAGTCTGCCCCCTCCTATAGCACAGTGAAAAATTGGGTGAAAGAGTTTCGCCTCGGGAGAGAAACCGTCGAAGACTTTGGCCACGACGGTCGACCTGTGGAAGTGCTCACTCCCGAAACGATTGCTCTTATCGAAGAGGAGGTTCTGAGTGACCGCCGTTTGAAGATTAGAGCAATTGCAGCAAGGCTTGGGCTCTCTAAGAGTACCGTTCATCGCGCGATCCATGAACATCTTCATATGAAAAAAGTGAGTGCAAGATGGGTACCGAAACTTCTTTCAGCGGTACAGAGACAGGAAAGAGTGCGCTGCGCTTCAGAGTTTTTGGATCTTTGTGGCGAAAATTCAAAGACTGTGATCGAGCGGCTAGTGACTGGTGATGAAACTATGATCTTGTATTATGATCCACAAAGCAAGCGCGAGTCAATGGAATGGCGTTATAAGGGTGAAAAGCCCCCTAGAAAGACAAAGGTGCAACAATCGACTAAAAAACTGATGTGCACAATATTTTGGGATTTTCGAGGCATTTTGATGGTGGATTTTAAAGAACGTAATACAGTCGTGAACGGCGAATATTATGCTTCTTTAATATATAAATTACGAGACAAGATAAAGGAAAAACGAAGAGGCAAGCTGTCTAAAGGTGTCCTGTTGCTCCATGACAACGCCCCTGTTCATACCGCTGGTGTTTCGAAGGATGCAGTTCGTCAATGCGGGTTCACAGAAGTTCAACATCCACCTTACAGTCCAGACATGGCCCCGTCCGACTATTATTTATTTCCAAATTTAAAGCGGGACTTAAGAGGAAGAAAATTTTCAAGCGATGAAGAGTTGCAGGCGGCCGTCTTCAGTCATTTTGAGGATAAAAAATGTGATTATTTTTATAAAGGTTTAGAGATGTTGATTCACTGATGTCAGAAGTGTGTTAGTATTCATGGTGATTATATTGAAAAATAAAATTGGTTTCGTTTCATTTCCTTCATTGGTTCATAGTTAGGCCAATTCATTATGTGCGTACGTACGTCTTACCATACCTTTTAACCATATCTTTTAGTAGAGCCATACTGCAGCTATATTATTTTTGTAGCACGAATAGGTCGGCTAGGCAGGGGCAGGGCCACGCTCTCACAGAATACCAACGTAAAATTGCAGCGTAATGCTGCTATGGTTGGTGTATAGAACCGGAAATCATTTTTTACTGGAAACAAGGCATTCAGAGGTGACAACGCATCTGAATTTTACAACAGCATCACTTACCATCACGTGGACTATGTGCCTCTATGTCACCCTTATTCTATAAAATAGACCATAGTTTTCTAAATGACGGAAAAAGATCTCTGCGAATTGAAATGGGAAGCGACACGTTGAATTCGCCTTATTATGCAATATGCAGATGAAAGATGCAACAGAATGCAATAGAGGACGTGGCCTCCTTGCTTAATATTTTATTCATGTAGACCATTGTTTCATAGTTAGGGCACCGTCAGCACTATCATTACGTCAATGACTATGTATGTATGTTGTGCGGTAATACGAGTATATAAGTCAATGGTTTTGCGTAACAATATGAAACTGCGAACTGCATTTTTGTTTTCTTCTTTGTTTATTTATAACTCAAACATATTAATAAAGAAGTTTTTATGTAATACTAATACGGATACGGATACGGATCATTATCCGACTCGGTTTCGCTCGGATCGATATTTAGATTTAAGGTAATCATCTAAGACCATTTATTTTATCAATTATTCGATTTCTCAAAAGAAAAATCCAGTTTTTCGTATAAAATATAGTTTACACTACTTTACTTACTTAACTTTACGAATAAATAGAGAGCCATTACAGGCTCTCTTTTTGTTCGTAAAGTTTCATTACTCTTACGTGGTAGAATCATACTGCAGCTATATTAGTAGTTTAATTGTAGCACGAATACATTGATTTATATATTACACTGGATCAGTAATAACCGCGCCAAAGCGTTGCCACTGCAAATATGGCCACAGCCATATGCCTAGCTAACGTCAGTTCAGTGTTCAATGTGACGCCGACAGAGTTGAGCCGCGACAAAAAATGGGTAAATGCGTAGTGAAAGAATGCTAAGGATCTCCTAGGTGTGCGTTACTTGCAGTATTACAGTGGCTGCAAATAACCGCCGGTACGACAAACTCCGCCCACGTTGAGTCCCGTGATTCCGTGAGGCGTTGAGGTCACCGGCCCCTAGTTGATTCTTGGCACTTTATGTGTTCCGTGCATCTAGTGCCTAGTCGCGTCATAAAGTGCCACCTAAGCACTTACCTCAACCCTTTTCGTTGTAAAAGGGGTAGGCAGTGCCCCATGTGATTACACCAAAGTATCTTATACCCATCCATCCGCGTCGCGCATTAGCCGAACGGCTGGAACTTAGACAGGGCCAATTAGATTACTGACTCTTAGGTAGGGTTTCACCATGTCCAACAAGGATAACGACAAGGGGGAGCCGCCGCCTAGGACTAGAAAACCACCGGACCGTACATCCATACTAGATCGACCGATAGCATACCGGGACATCTTTCATCCGGAAAGGACTCGAGTAGTGTCTTCCTACTCGCAGATCCCGACCAGGAAACCCCTATCTCCAGGGAAAGGACCCGCACCGAGGACCGCGCTCTCACCCATCGTACCTGAAGGTACGACTGGGCTAGAACCGGTACCCCTACAACAGCGGGCTAAGAAGTCGTGGAGAAGGCATACTCCACCCGAGACTGCAGCATCGCTTCAGGAGAAGAGGCAATGCCTTGGATCCTCAAACTCCTCGGATTACTCGAGCTCCGAGGAGGAGCAAGACCATAGACCTATTAGGAGATCTCCACCAAAATCGCCATCGCCGAACAAACCCACCCCCCCTAGATCAGAGGAACACCACTCCAGCATGGAAGCTGTGGATCTAGAGCAGGGAGGAGAAGGGTCGTACGGGTGGAGTGCTACGACCTATGCGACCTTAGCCCCCAATACATCGGTTGGACACTCGCCGTCCACGTCACCGAGGAAGACAACCGAGAACCCGTCCGGGCGTCCGCTGGATGATGGCCAACGACCATCTACTAGCTACGCCCATATGGTAGCTGCGCCAGCAGTACCACGACCCCAACCGGCGGCAGCGACTTCTGATAAGCCTGCCGACAAGGAAGAGAAAGCGAGATATCCGCCCATAGTGGCTGAATGCCTCCCGGATTGGACGAGGCATTTCAAGGAGCTCAACAGAATGTTGGGCCACCCGTTGAATGCCCGTCCGTTCGGGAAGGGGGTTCGATTCACACCACAAAGCGCCACTGAATTTAGGACTGTTCAACGCTATATGGTTGAACTTTCCAAGGCAACACCCAACATGTCGTGGTACTGCTACACCCCGGATGAAGACAAGCCCACCAAAGTGGGCATCCGGGGCCTACCAATGGGTACCGATACCAGTACCATTGAGGAGGCTATAAAGGCAAAGGGCTTCCCGGTGAAATACGTCAAAGCGATTCCACCACGAAGGGGCAGACCAGGATGCGTCTACTTTGCCCAGTTCGACCACCTGAGCCTGGAGCAACTCAAGAGATTGTATGAAGTAGACGAACTACTCTATATGAGGGGAGTAGTTATTGAGGCCTGGCAAAGGAAAGCAGGACTGGCCCAATGCCACCGATGCTAGGCCTTTGGACACGCCTCAGCTAATTGCTTCAGGCCGGTAAAGTGCGTACGCTGCGCCGGGGAGCATATAGCGAGCCTTTGCCCTCGGGGTAGAGAGGAGGAACCCACATGTGCCAACTGTGGCAAGAATCATACAGCCAATGACCGCCGCTGCCCAGTCCTGAGGAGGACTGCAAGGAGGCAGGGGATAACCTTACCGGGACTACTCCCGGAGGACCTGAAAAGGATCCCCCAGAGTCGCCCCAAAGGCATTACCATCCAGAATGACGGGTGGGCTAATGTCACGGGGAAGGGCAGACAAACAGCCCCCCCCCCACCCGTACCACACAAGGAAACGGTGGAACCCGAACAGGAAAGGGCAACCACCGGGGCGACTCTGCAACCTCCCGCCAACCCTGCCACAGAACGGCAGCCCTCAAAGAAGAGGAGGCGGGAGAGAAGCAGGAAGAAGTCGCAGCCTCCTCGGGCTGTTACCTCTACCCCGACACCAGGACCAATAGCCCCTCAGGCGCAGGCTATTAAGGAGACCACCAAAAAGGGCGTGGGTAGAGTGCAGGAGAGGGCTCCACCCGAAGAGAGAGCCCGAACTGCACACAGAGCGCGCTCTACCCAAAAACAAGAAATCCAACGCCCGAGACCAGTACCAACGCCTTCAGATAGGAGAACACCGTCGGCCGGCCTCGAAACAGCTGATGCAATCCAGCGCCTAGTTGGAATTGCCATCGAGGTCGGCACACAAGTCCTGGCCGATATCAGAGCCGGGACCGATCCAATAACAGCGATCATGAAGGCGCTGGCAAGCCTCCTGGCCAGACACTATGGAGGATAATAACCTGCGCCTAATGTACTGGAACCCGGACGGAATACAGCAGAAGCTGCAGGAACTCCGCACTGTCGCCCAGCAACAGGACATACATATTATACTGCTGGGCGAAACAATATTGAATCCCAAAACGCGCATAAAGCTGCCAAATTTCCACATCTATAGAAGGGACGAGGTCACTTCTCGAGGGGCCGCCTATAGAGGCACGGCGGTTCTAGTGAGGAGGGACATCGTCCACCAAGAGCTGGACCTACCATCCTTCCAGACAATGCGCTCAATCGGCATAAGAATGGAGGCGGCGGGCGAGGAACTTAAGATTTATGCAGCATACCGCCCGCCAGGGACTCCATTCTGTTCCTCAGACATCCGGACGGTAATGGAAGGCGATGTACCAGTAATCATCGCCGGGGACCTGAACGCCAAACACCCGGCGTGGGGGTCCAGAGTGATCACCCCACCGGGTCGTGAGCTTTATGAAGATGCTGAAAAGAACCAGTACGACGTTCTAGGTCCCGAGGAACCAACTCACGTTCCTACCGACCCAAGGAGGCACCCGGATGTATTAGACATCGTGCTCACTAGGAACGTCAACTATCCGATAGTGGTAGCTGTACGACCTCCCTTCACAGAACCTCCCGTTACTGATAACCCTTGGCCTAAAGGCAGTGACTACGCCACCTAGAGCTTTCAAAACCCGTGTCGACTGGAGGCTCTACTGTCAACACCTTCAGCAGAGACCTCCAGCACATCAACCTATATGCACAGCGGACGACGTAGAGGCCGCTGCGACTAGAATCACTAACAACATCAAGGAAGCCCTCCACGCGGCTTCTACGGTCGTCCCGATTACAGCAAGGCGAGACGATCTGCCGCGTGAGATATGCGTGCAGATCAAGTGCAAAAGAGCGCTGAGAAAGCTCTGGGCGCGTACTCGCTGTCCCAGGATCAAAACGCAGCTAAACACCCTAACGGAGGAACTGTCGGTTTCAGTCCAGGCCTTCAGAGGTGAAGCCTGGGATCGGCGCATCGAGAAGGCGGAAGAGCAAGATGCGTCGCTTTATAGACTAAACCGACAGCTGACCAAATCTAAACCTCCCGTTTGCCCGCTGACTGATAATACGGGAAAACGATGCTACGATGCCAAGGGCAGAGCGGATATCCTAGTCGAGCACTTCGAGGAGCAATTTATGCCGAACACAGCAAGTGCGGAGTTCATGGAGCTTCATGCCCGGAAGGAAAGTCGCGTACAGGAGTTCCTGTCGTCGCCCGCGCCACCTCTTGCAGGAGATTGGTTCATCTCCCCCGCAGAATTGCGGAGGACAGTAACCTGCCTGCAACCGAGGAAGGCACCGGGGCACGACGTGATTACCAACGCTGCACTCCGACAGTTGCCCAATAGAGTCATAGTAGAGCTTGGTCGACTCTACAATGGGATATTGCGGACATCCCACTTCCCGGAGGACTGGAAAAAAGGCAAAATTATCGTCTTGCCGAAACCCGGGAAGGACAGGCGTAGAGCTGCCAACTACAGGCCGATCACGCTATTACCACATATAGCTAAACTGTTCGAAAGATTGCTGCTAAGACGTCTCCGTCCGTGCATCCAACTTCGGGCGGAGCAGCACGGATTCAGGAGGGGTCACTCCACAGTTACACAACTGACAAGAGTGCTGCACCTGCTTGCGGCAGAGTACAATCGTGGCCGCATATCGTTGGGCGTCTTTCTCGATATCGAGAAGGCGTTCGACCGGGTGTGGCACGTAGGATTATTATTTAAGCTGGAACAACAGACCAGTGTCCCTCCTGCTATATTGCGGCTAATAGCGTCATTCCTGGAAGACAGGAAGTTCTACGTCTGCGTAGAGGACGCCGAATCCGCAACAAGATCCATTAAAGCCGGCGTCCCACAGGGCAGCTGTTTGTCTCCAGTCCTGTACGCGGCTTACACCAACGACATACCTACACTGGCAGGCAGGCTTCAAGAGTGGGAGGACGACGTTGAGCTGGCGCTATTCGCGGACGATAGCGCCTATTTCACCTCGTCCAGAAGAGCCCACATAGCCACTGCCAAGATGCAGCGTCTTCTGGACCTGCTGCCACCATGGCTGGATGAGTGGAGGATGGTCGTCAACGTTGGTAAGACGACCGCTCTGCTCACTCGCCGTCTCAGGAATTTTCCACCTCCGCTGACCCTCAACGGCCAGGAGATTGCGTACCAGAAGGCTGTAACTTACCTTGGGTGCAGGATCGACAGGACGCTGCGCATGACCGCGCACGTCGACTTCGTCGTCCGCCGGGCCCGATGTGCGCGGGCGACGCTCATGCCGGTCCTGGCATCCAAGCTGCCAACTCGAACCAAGCTCCGGATATACAAGATGTATATCCGGACCATCATCACCTACGCTGCACCGGCCTGGTACGCACTTCTGAGCGACCCTCTGAGGCGGCGACTACAGGCCCAGCAGAATCTGACTCTAAGAACGATCGTCGGAGCAGGTCGCTACGTCCGGAATGACGTGATAGCGACCGACTTGAAGGTCGAGAGTATCCACGACTTCGTGGCCCGGTTAGCGCGCGGCATGTTTGACCGTGCCGATAACGGGCCACACGAACACCTCAACGGCTTTGCGCCGTTGCATACCCGGCCACCGGACGGGCGACCTCTTCCAAGAGAACTCCTCTCTATATGTGATTAGAGAGTTGAGTAACAACCCACAATGCCGCTGAAAGGCCAACTTTGACTCAATCAGATAACCTCCTTTTCCGTAGTTGGATAACTACGGAAATCACAACTATTATACTACGGAAAAACCCGTGTATGCTATCAAGCCTAAAATAGGCCTAATGACTGTCCCATAGTAATGGGATATGAGGACACCCGGGCAATGGGGGACACCCCGAGGCCCGATACCTGCACGTACATTAGTGCGTGAAGACGACATCGTATAAAGAATGCTATTCAAGGTCACAAAAACGTAATAAATCAAGCGGAATCATTTAAACACATATTTTTTAATTCTTGTTTTCATATAAACGTAAAAAACCTCAAATAATTAAATAAAATTATCGAATATTGCCATTTAGGTTCAATGTTGCAACTTTTCCGAGAGACTATATAATTATAATTAATGGAGGAAGTTAATTTGTTACCTCCGATTTTAAATATTTTGGAAATTATAATACAAACTACGTTTTAACTTTCATACAATATAATTAATTATTCTAATTTCAGTTTATTCGTGAATTATCTATTAAATATATTTTACTACCTATTTTATATTAATAATTTTATATTAATTACAATTTCATATAAATTTTATATTAATTATATTTTGTTACCTATTTTATATTGTTTGATTTCTTAGTACAATAAAAATACTTATAAAAATATGTTTTATTTCATCATTATGTTTACTTCTATACATCTGATAAGCTTTGTATCCTTTTTTTCTAAGGGGACGCAATAAAGATTTTAAAATAAAATACACTTTTTAATATAAAAACCATTAACTGTAGCTTAAAAAACTCATTTTTGTTGCGTATTTTAGGTAAAATTTCATATAGTAAGCCACACCAACCCGCCGTTGCATGTTTGTGTGTCTATCTTTATCTAATCTTAGCGATGATATTGTTTTCGCAACTTGTGTAATCGAACAATTATATACTAGAACTAGAACTAGATTAAGGATCAGGAATAAAAATAAGTCGCACAAGTGGCCACGTTTGCACACACGTAAGCATCTATCTATCTTAGAAAAAAGTTTAATAACATTAACAACTTCAGTTTATTGTAAACTTTATAACACTCTAACATAAATTTTAATCACCATTGCAAAATATATTTATTTAAGTCCTTTCATCAGAGGAAGGTTAAAAGCAATAAGTTTAGAATGTCGCTTGAAAATAAAAAGTCATAGGTTACAAAAATACTTATTCTAAAATTAAACTTAAACTCTTGAGTAATAAGGTTAAAACATTATGTTGATATTTTCGTGCTTACTCTAATTTGGTAGTAGAAGTAGTTCTTGGTATTATATTTCAATGCTCGGAACACAGTGAGTATTGAAAGACGTAGAGTTGCAGAATATAAATATTTTAGAGCAAGAGTCGTTTTGTATGGTGGCAAATAATTTTGACCGATTTATAAAAGTAGTAGGATTAAGTAGTAGGTATTCATTGAAAGGTCGTCAATTTCTTTTTTAAATACACTTTTCTGGGAGTGTCACATATCGATGTTAAATCTGATAATGATGCATCAGGAGACTTTAAGCAAACTGCATCAGCCCAAGGTACGTCACGTATTTCTGTCATATCTTCAAAAGTTAAAGTTTATAAAAAAAATTTTAAAGTATTTCATGAAAATACCTACAGGTATAGTATAGTATATTATTGATCGAAGAGCTCAATGCTGCTGTGTTCCGTATGGCGAGTGTAGAGAACCTGTGACCCATTTTACTGGAAACGAGCCATTTCATCTTAGCCCTCAAGGGGGACAGCGCATCCGCCTTTTGATTCGTAATCGAGATTAAATGTGGATGTCTATGGGTCACAGCAACCACTTACCACAGGTGGATTGTGTGCTCTTTTGTCACATTTATTTTATTAAAAAAACAATCGGTTCAGCCAAAGTGTAGCACTGACAGACACACGGACGGACAAAAATTTAAAAAATTAACATTCATTACTTAATCGCATGCAAAAACTCCCTAAACTCAATAAAAGACATGTTGAATTATATTAGATTAAAGTTAGTTTATTTCGAGATTTCAGACAGGCGCTTTAATTTTATTTATATACAATATGTAACGTAATTAACGCACACCCTCAGACACCCCAATTGGTATATCATGTTATAATCATAATACATACACTGAATTTTTAGTTAAACATTTTAAGCACTGATTATTTATCAAATTAGTTATACTAATTCCGGAAGAATATTGTGGTCACAGTACAAACCCACGAACGCAAAGACTTTAACGTGCTTGAAATAAAGTTCATTTTTCTTTATTTTTGATGAATGACAGAATTAGTAATAATACAAATAAAACTGCACTCTTAAAATCTTATTGCCTTAAGTTACGGTCCATTTCAGTTTGTTTTGACTGTACAGATTTGTGTAACTGTAATTTACGTAGTTTTAATTATTTTTGGGATAAAAAATTACCTATATTAAAAATGATAGGAATCGATTCAGTAAACGATTCTGAACAAACTACTTTCTCAAAGTGCGTTAATTATGTTACGTGTTGTATATGTATTATAATAATAATCTTCCTCTTCCTGAAATAAGTGTAGGCTACGTCATCTTCTTACTCACAACTTTCTTACGCATATCATTTACCTGATACAATAGATCCATCCTTTTTAAGTCTTCCTTTACTCTTATATCCATTCACTTTCATAGCACATATTTGTCTTGTCTTTACTTATTTTCAGAGCTTTACTCTGTGAAATACCTGGCTGGTATTTGGTAAGGGTATTCGATTGCACAATACAATAACCTAGAGTCACAAATGTCACTTGAATTATCCTCTTCATGACAATATAGTCCCTTCCTCTTATCCCTTACTAGCTCCCAATTTATCCTTATCGTTATCCCCTTTCCCTTTCCTATTATTATTAGTGACAGGTATACTAAAGATAAAAATAAATAAATAAAATATAGCATAGAAAGGAGTTAAATTCGTTTAAATCTGTGTCCAACTAGGTACGTACATAACGTTTATAGGAAACCTTTACTTTTACTCTAACTGCTATTGTGCTTAGCACTCGAGAAACAATAGAACTAAATATTAAGGGGAAATATAACCTCAAATGGCTTAGCAAGATCCTCCGTTATGCCGAAAGTATAGCAGCATTAATTTTGAAATAAATATATGGTAAAGTTGAGGATTAATGTTAAGGACTATGTTAGACGAAAACACGATTCCTTAAAATTTTCTCGATAGAAAAAAATCCAAAGTTACCTCCAAATTGAACTATAAACCGCTGTTATTCATAAAATACTTTATATAAGATCATGAAACTTTGCGTACTAACTGAAGTAACTATAAAGCAGTGCTTATGTTATTTACTTTTTTTAAAATACCATTATTTTCACTGTAAAAAGAAATTACCTAAACTATCGGCGTCTTGAAGCTTGATTCCTGTCGCCCCGTTAGTACTTAGTATCGCTTAGGCTTTTGAAGGGAGAAGTTGTGTCGCTTACGATCAGAATACACATTACGCAACAGGACGACGTAAAATTAAAATGGGAAATAACCGTGATAAAAATAAGAAGCGACTGGGTTGGCGTTAAGAAACAGGCATAAATATGATAAACCTAATGAAATAAGTATCTAACGACCTATCTACTTACAGTATTAGTTATTACAAACATGTCGGTACATAGCATACGACGCGCGGGGAAGTGGAAGCGAAATTAGAATTTGAGCTGACTTACGTTATCCCCTTAAATGTGGATGATAGAATTTTGTTTGTGCATGCTCTTTCAAATCGTAAGTCAAGCAACGGTGAAAATACATTTTACTTTGATACATACACACAGTACAACTTTGTTACCAGTTTCCTTTGAACGATACGAGCTCAAAGCAGTCGAATCAAGTATCGAACAGAATAATTCAAGTGTTTCGTATCTGAGGCAATTTTTACGCGTCATTTGATCAGCCAGCTCGAGCGAACTCTCAATTTGTACAATTGCTTACATGACATAATATAAAAGAGCTCTTTCTTTGTATATCTATGGTGATTGTTAAACAAATGAGGTTATATTTGTAGGTTGGTGACAGGTGTTAATGTAACTTTGGAGACGGCTGACGGACAAAGTTGTAATTAAGCAGTGTGTTATTTGTGGAACATTAGTATGAATGTGTTCGAGTGTGTGTGTATTTTTTTTCATGTTTGTCAATTGATTATACATAGTATTTAAAATTGTACCACAATGCAACTTGGTAAATTTGACGTGCATTTGTACGTGTCGTTCTTCATAAGTTCATGTATTTAATATCAAACTATTTTTTGTAGAATAAGGGTGACAAACAAGCACTAAGTCTAACTGATGGTAAGTGGATGCTGTGGCTCACAGACATCCACATCAATCCTCGATCAAGAATCAAAATGCAGATGCGTTGCCACCCCTGAGGACTAAGATGAAATGCCTCCTTTCCAATAAAAAGGGTCCTCAGTACTCTACATTCAGCAATCGAAACACAACAGCATTAAGCTACTATTTTACGCTGGTATTCTGTGAGAGCGTGGTTCTACCCCGGTCGAGCCGATTCGTACTGCAACCATAATATAGTTGCAGCAGGCTCTACGACTTACATTCATGATAAGTGAGTTGTATTCTTTTGAGGAATAAATGTCTAAAACCGAAACATTTCGATAGCTGCGAGTCTCCTTTGTAACTCATTATGTGACCTCATTTCAGGCGATCGAAGTTTATTGGCCCAATATATTGATGATTTTGTATCGTTAAATTACGTACCGCTCACTACATTACTTATTTCTATTTTTATTTCAGCATTGACCGTGAAAAAATGTCACAAATATATTGTATACGTGGTAGAGCCATGCTGCAATTATATTAGTAGTATAGTTGTAGCACGAATGGGTCGGCTCGACCGGGGAAGGACCACGCTCTCACAGAATACCAGCGTGAAATAGTAGCTTAATGCTGCTGTATTTCGTATGGTGAGTGTAGAGAACCGGAGACCCTTTTTACTGGAAATGAGGCATTCCATCTCAGTCCTCACGGGTGACAACGCATCTGCATTTTGATTTGTAATGGAAGATAGATGTAGATGTCTATGGGCCGCAGCAACCACTTACCATCAGGTGGACTGTGTGCTCGTTTGTCACCCTATTCTATAAAAAAAAAAAATTATAATCATCAAATGAAAGTTGTGCTTGCTATTTTTGACTTTATAATAAAATTGGTTAAATTATGGAATTTTATATGTTATCTACCTTAATCTTTTCCTGTTTTCTGTTTTTCTTTTCACACCTTTGTCCATAATATATACCCTCCGAATTTTTTGAAAAACCTTGAAATTTCTGATATATCTTAAAGGCATTTTCTTTACGTAAACATTGGACATGGGCACATATTCCCTAAGACACGATCGATCGGACTCGGGGCAATTAAGCAAGTAGCTCGCCTGAGACGTCTGTATACTTTAATACTAAATACAGGTGCTGTTTGTGCGATCAAGGCTGCTACTGTTTACAATGCACTTACCAGTTTTATTTAAAAGAGGCAAAAAAATTATAATCCTCATTTCATTTCTAATACTCACTGGTCCTAACTTACCCGTGCCTGAAGTAACGCTATCGCGTATAAGATCTGAAGCTAGTCTAAAACGGAGTATCACAAGCTTAAACCTAAAAAGACAGTTTACCTGATCAACAATTTATGTTTCAGAACAAAAGTAATAGCAAGATTACCAAGTACTTTCAGCACTAGTACATGAATCACATCACACATAAGAGAAGATTTTTTTAACTTCTATGATAATAGTGTGAGTCTCTGAGAGATAACTAAATAATTGTGGCATTTGGTGTAGAGAATATCGGTCTGTGGGCCCACTTGTGGTGAAGTTTCTAAAGTAACTGTATCCGTGACTTGGTGTAGCTACTTGTGATACTCTAAGCTAATTCTACGAAGATTGCACAAATAATTAATATATTAAGGAAGAAAGTAGGTTGTATGGATCTGTATTTTTCTAAGCAGAACCGGGAAGAGAGCGATAAAAAACATAAAATTCACCAGCTGATTGTCTTCAAACGTTTTGGTGCATTGTAATTCACAGAATAAGCGATAACCTCGCAGACGATATTAAGTAATCCGTTGATGCTCTACCTACCCCGCAAGAGTTACAGGCGTGATTATAAGTATGGATCAGAAATACTATCACCACCTGTCACGCTTTCACCAAAATTCTTTTTTTTTCACGCTTTCAAAATTCAAAGATTCTTGCATGAACGTAACATTTTGTCAAAACATTTAAAACTGCTTTAGAAGTCTTGCCAGCACGTGATGATACATTGCAACGGGTAGTGATACACACAAGTTTTATGACGCTCTGCAATACCCATTGATTTATTGCAGAGGTAAGAGGGTTATCATTTTCAAATTTCACTAATTAACCCGGTCACAAAAGAGCCTACTCCGAACAAAAAAGTATCATGTGTGGATTTTTATGCGTATCGTAGGATGTTGCGAGAAAATTATTTTAACCTCTTAGCCCGGTGTAGACAATTATTTCATCAATTTTTGGTAGACATGTATGTGAAGGTAGAAAGTGAACGTCTCCGATATATATCTTTAAATCAAAAAAAGCTGCGCGTTGAGAATTATATACATTTACAAGATGCAGTTTCTAGCGACGCCAATGTAAACCCCAGCGATTTAGGTAAAATAGTAATTCTGCCCTCATCATTCGTTAACAGTCCCCACTACCTACATGAATACACACAAGACGCGTTCGCCTATGTACGACCTTACGGAAGACCTGATCTTTTTGTTACTTTTGCTTGCAATCCCACATGGAAAGAAATAACCGAAGAGCTAATGCCGGGCCAGAAAAGAACTGACAGACACGATTTAGTTGCTAGAGTATTTAGATTAAAAGAACAAAAATTAATGTATGTAATTAACAAAGGGAAAATTTTCGGAGAGGCGCAGTATTCAATTGAATGGCAAAAAAAGAGGATTACGGCATGCCCACATTCCAATATGGCTTAAAGAGAAGTTGCGGCCCAGCCAAATAGACGAAATAATAAACACCGAGATTCCGGATCCTGAGCAAGATAAAGAATTGTACGATACCATCGTCCGAAATATGATTCACGGTCCATGTGGAGCACGAAATTCAATATCGCCACGTTCATACATGAAATGAAGGAAAAAAGAAGGAAAATGTACAAAGAAATTCCCTTAATAGCTATTTTATGGAACAAGGTGACAAAATTCAGTTTAACTACGAATATGAGAGTGCATTTGTATAATGATATCAATGCTGGAAACTATGCTGACACACTATTAAAAATTGGCGATGGGCGGTTGGAAACGGATGCTGAGGGTTGCGTAAAATTGACGAGAGATTTTTTGTAATTTAGTACAGAGTCATTCCGAATTAATTGCGAGCGTTTATTCAGATTTAACGAACAACATGCGTGAAGACAAATGGTTATGTGAAAGGGCGATTCTTGCACCAAAAAATGAGAGCGTTAACAAAATAAATTCAGATATATTAAGGGAAGTAGCAGGAGAAGTAACAGAGTATTTGTCAGTAGACACAGTTATGGACATAGAACGGAGCACTTCATATCCCGTAGAGTTTCTAAATTCTCTAGAGTTGTCACATGTGCCCTCACATAAGCTTCAATTAAAATTAGGCGTCCCAGTCATGCTAATGCGAAATTTAGATGCCCCTCGGTTATGTAACGGGACAAGGCTGCGTGTGACACATCTTGGACGGAACATAATCGGTGCTACAATTTTGACAAGCGTAGGAAAAGGTGAAAATGTTATTATACTATCCGTGGTATAATAACATTGTGGAATTATAGGGATCCGTCCCTATAATTCCCACAGATCTTCTTTTCAATTCAAAAGGTTGCAGTTCCCTATTAAGCTCAGTTTTGCAATGACAATTAATAAAGCGCAAGGGCAAACGTTACAGGTAGCGGGGGTCAACTTAGAAAAACCGTGCTTCTCTCATTGTCAGCTGTTTGTAGCATGTTCGCGTGTGTCAAATGACCAGTATCTCCACATTCTTTCCCCGAATGGAAAAACATATAACATTGTGTACAGTAGCGTCTTAAAATAGTGTTCAGTTAGTTTTTTTTTTCAAAATTCCCACAATCATTAATCAGAATTCCCACAGATCTTCCCTTTCAATTCAAAATTTCCTATTTAGCTCAGATCTTTTACTTGGCTTAGTTTCCTTTCAATTCAGAAAACTGCATCTCTGACGAATCAATTTAGCTCAGTTTCTTTGTAAAAGTCTGCATCCCGGACGGATAATTATGCTCAGTTTCCTTTAATAAAAAAACATCCCATTTCCATTTGGAATAAACAGGCTATTTTCATGCTTTCCTATACGCTGCGTTTCAAAACATTTAAATAGGCTGACGAATCAATTTTACTCAGTTTCCTTTTATTGGCTGCAACTCTGACATATCTATAAAATTCAGTTTTCTTTCAATTCAAAAAGCAATGGATAGTTCATTTTCCAGTGACCATGCGGGCGAAGCCGCGGGTAACAGCTAGTATAATATAAAGAAGCTGTATTTAAACTACTTAGTCTGTGTCTCACACCTTTTACGCTACGCTCCGTTGCTATTCTGAATATTTTATGTCTGGCATAAACGAGATGGCTATACCACAATCAATCGGAAGCTATTAGAATGTTCTGGTGTTTCCCATAGTCTCATTTAGCAAAACCCACGGGTTGACGTGGGGTGATGGACTTAGTACACCGCCACCATACGTAAAAAATTGATTCTTGTGTTATAAATGCCCGTTATTATACATGGTAGAGTCATTCTGCTGCTATATTATTACTTTTACCATGAATGGGTCGGTTCAACCGGAATAGGACCACGCTCTCACAGAGTACCAGCATAAAATAGCAGTTTAATACTGCTGTCAAATGGTGAGTGTAGAGAATCTGAAACTCTTTTTACTGGAAGCGAAGCATTCCATCTTAGTCTTCATGGGTGAAAAGGCGTCTGCATTTTAATTCGTAATCGGGGATACAGGAAGATGTCTATGGACTACAGTAACCACTTTTCATCGGGTTGACTGTGTACCAGTTTGTCAAACTTACACTATATAAAAACTAAAAAAATTTCTCTTATACCCATCTTCCTACAGCCAACTATCAAAGACTCACTTTATAATAAAGATTATAATAATTCTACGGGTAAGCTTTGGTTAAGCGCTTATCTGCAGGAGTCTCATGTACAGGATCAACTTCAACTTAACAATTCGAAAATTGAGAATGATGAAGGCAAACATCGTTAGGAGATACATCCTTGTGACTGGAGACTTGTGCCTAGCTGGAGGTATATGAATAGTAATTTTAACTTTCACTTTTTATTTAATCCACTTATTCATTTTACACTACTTAATACACTTTGACCGTAACTAAGAGGTAGATAAAGATAACATGCTCTTACGTAAAACGTCATTATCGAAAGACGTTTATTAAATAAGGAAAAACTTGATCATCTATAATATTCAGGAGTGTAGCCTTGACTTTTTCCAGGGTAGCCCCAAGGAAGTGAATACCCCATACTGTTGAAACCCCACTAGCCAGCGTTGAATTATTTTCTTGAGTGGTGTTAGAAACGCCATGTTTTCACGGTTACACTCGATTTTATATAGGAAAGAAGTTCCGTCACCGTACCGTACTCAAAAACGTAAAGAGAAATATTTGATTTCCTTAAAGATAGAAGATTCAAAGCATTTTAAAATTAAAAGTCATGATAGTAATAATGTGCTCCATACCCTATTTCGGTCACGGCATCGGAGGCCGGCCATCTGTGCAGGACAGGATTATATTGCAGGTATGTGTGTACACACAGTTGCACTCTCTATTCTACCACACTCATAATCCGATAGGACGGTAATCCGACACGACCGGAGTGAGATCAGGCGCAGGACCAACGGCTTTACGTGCTTTTTAAACCACGGGGAACCCACCGACAGAAGTCTTGACAATAAATCCCAATATCTGATATTGCTCCGACACGGGATTCGAGCCCCGGACTTACCCCCTTATTCATAAACATTTATAAACACTTCATTAGTTAAATAGTGTTTTGTCACTTTCTAGCAACAAGTGTCTCGCAAATGTCAGAATGAGACAAAACATTATTTAACTAATGAAGCACTTAAAAATGTTAATGAATAAGGGGGTTAATGTTCAGCAGTCGCGCTAACGACCACTAGACTAACGATACAGTCATGAAAATTTAAATGGTATTGAAGACATCACTGGCTTAATAAAGCCGCCGTCTCTTTAAAGGGTCATACCGTCACCATCACTATTAAAGTCCAATACTAAACATAGGCCTCCTCATCCGTATAGATTGCCTCATAAGGGGGAATTTTGCCATAGTTGCCACGCTTGATAAGATGGTTGGGACCGCAGTGTTCTTCCAATTGCTGTTAAGAAGACGCTGCTACACATCTCCTGGTTCGTTTGAATCCTATATCACTCACAGGACGAATGGGGCCGTGGATATTTTTACACCGCCCCTACTCGGTCAAGGATTATCTTAAATGTTGATTTCTTTAGTTTTTCTTATTCATAGATATACATAGTATAGAAATTATAGCATTGGATTTTTTTTTGCATACACAATTTAAATTATGTGCTGATGATTAAATACGTTCTCTAAACCAATTTGCACCCAATAGATAAAATTCTTCAAGTCAAATCGAACAACTTACGTCATTGCAATTTATCTGATTGAAAAGGGCGAATTCATTAAATAGCGTATCAGTGTGAATTAGATACCTATTAAAAACGTTTTACTTGTTTTTAACTGGCGCCAAAATAACTATTCGAATAGAGCATATACGAGATGATACCACCATTTATCAGGGGTCATAAGAAGCCACAGGATACCAGCATGAAATAGTATAAAGCTGCTATGTTTTGTACGGTGAGTAATCAGAACTTGAGAACTTTACTCATAACGAGGCATTTCCGTCGTAAACCTCAGGAGTGATAACGCGTCTGTATTTTAATTATTCATCGAAGATAAATGTAGTAGTTATTATAGGCGACAGTTAAAACACTATCAGGTGGACTGCGTGTGCTCGTTTGTTACCTTACATACTAAAAAAAGATTCTTAACATTACCCATAGTCTGCTGTTAATAAAACTCACAAAGAGGTGGATTTTAGTACGCCGCCATCACACGTATATACTTTATTAAAGAAAAATAAGTTCAACTGATCTGATAGATCGATTTTAAGTGCTTAAAGATCTATTTAAGTGATTTATTGTAAGTGATGTTAGCCTATGCAGCTCTTACAGCTTCACCTGACTCAGGGCTCAGGACAGCAGGCAGGCCTTGCAAGCCGCGAGCTAAGTGGTCTGATATGATACGTAAACACCCAATTATATATTTAGTTTTAATGCGCATCTATAAATTTACCTATGGTAACATCGTAAAATAATCGATCACCCCATTTCGTCCCGTGGCGTCGCAAAAAGTGACTGTACTAGTATAAAATACCAGTAATGTATGACTTTCAATAGATTTACTTTAGTAGTTGATTTTTTTACAATTGTCCTTTATAGAATATAGCCATCCTGTCCGCTTGACCAGAGTCGGACCAAGCTCTTACCGAATACCAGCATCAAATAGCAGCCTAACGCTGCTTTGATTCGAATGGGAGCGTAGAGAACCGGAGATCGCTTTTACTGAAAACGACGCATTCAATCTTAGTCCTTAAGTGCGACCACGCATCTGAATGTTTATTCTTAATCGAGAATAGATGTAGTTCCTGTTACACTTATCTTTATATATATAATTCTTCTATCCATGTGTATGTGACTGAATTCTTCCTTAACTATTGGACCGATTTTGATGAAATTTTGTGTGTGTGTGATTAAGATGATTCGAGAATAGTTTGCATTCACATTTGGATCTGGTAGATGGCGCTGTTGTCCAGCATCATACATCATCCATAAATCATTCATGCAAAGCCTGGGTGGCTCACCAGTTCTACATAAAAAATATCCATTTCGTTTACACCAGACATAAAACACCCAGACTAAATACTGGCAGTTTGTAAAAGCCAAGAACTTTTACGGGTAATAATTAAAAAAAAGAGGTGAGTTCATATCATAGACTTAGAATATACTTTTTATGGTTCATATATTTTTCGAACATAGTACGTAGGCATGGGTATACGAATTATCTTACTGCTAACAAGCAAATCTTGACACAGCATCATTATAATTAATTATTTTTTATCAAGGATCAAGCAATAAAATAAATTGTCATTTTCCGTGGTAAAATTTAGATCTGAAGTCATAAAAATATTAAAGGGCAGTAAGTACTATTAGCGAACAAGCAATTTCAGTACCCGGATCTTATCAGCGTGTCAAACGAACCGAGGAGAAGTAGACAACGCGGAATTGAAAACTCGGGTCAACAACCAGTTGACGACTGGACGACGGGGACAGATTTGTTCCCCTTGGGGCTACAATATTAGATATTACTTTTGTATTATAGAATTACTTTTCGCACAGGATAGGAGTAGGATTGGTTTTACTGACAAATTTCCACTTTAAACGTCATATTTGTTTGTCATTATTTCTCATTCATTTTTGACTGCCTCGTTGGTCTAGTGGTTGTAGTAGTGCGACTGCTGATCATGAGGTCTTAGTTTCGAATCCCGGGTCAGGCCAAAAAATTAATTATAGAGTTTTTCCGTCAAGAAATTCTTAGTAGTTGCCCGGAGTCAGGAAGTTGGCGGTGTCTCACGTAAATCCGTTGGTCCTGCG
Organism: Parnassius smintheus behrii; assembly: GCA_036936625.1. Taxonomy (NCBI): domain Eukaryota; kingdom Metazoa; phylum Arthropoda; class Insecta; order Lepidoptera; family Papilionidae; genus Parnassius; species Parnassius smintheus. The sequence continues at coordinate 21,217,058 of JAUPFT010000001.1, forward strand.
CCTGATCTCTCTACGGTCGTGTCGGTTTACCGTCCATTGGATTATGAGAGTGAGGGAATAGTGAGTGCACCTGTGCTTGCGCGTACACTTGGGCACTATAATCCTGTCCTGCGCCTATGGCTAGCTTCCGTTGAGGCAGGCCGTCGTGGCCGAAATGCGGTCTGGAGGGCATTATTATTCATTTTTGTGCCGCCAAGCGGTGCACGCACTGCTGTGTATGAAGAATTAAGAGAGCCAGTTTAATTGGAAGGTATTCCATCTTTGTTCCCAGTTCTAATAACCCATCTGGAGTCTTCTTTGTTTAAAGTGGGTTGTAGGTCTCCATGGGCTGCAATGGCAATATACCACCGGCTAGACTATTATTTCGTCATTTAAAAGAACAACGTCATGGCATGCTGCCATTTTTAGATTATTATTTAACTTTTGGTTTCAAAAATTAAACAAATTATACTTTAAACTTAAAGTTAATTAATGATTTCTTATATTTACGCGAGCACTACACATTTAAATAAAACTAGTTTTTACAGATTTTATCGTGTATATTCTCCCGACGTTTTAAGCACTTTACAGCACCCATGGTCACGGGGAGGACTCTTTCTTTTGAGAAATATACGTGATAAAATCCGTAAATACTAGTTTTATTTAAAGTTAATTACAATAAAAAATAAAAATGAGGAGCACTTCCAAAGGTGAGAAAGGTTTGGTACTGTGACTGTGATCGTCAATTCTGCGAAACGTGACAATTAAAGCAAACCCCTATCTACGACAAGATAAGCTCATGACTGTACGGGCTAAAAAGAAAGATGAAAAATCTTAGACAAATAAACATGATCCAATTTATGCATTATATTTCTGATATCATGTCTTTGATTCTCGTAAATATAAAAAAAGTAAACTTATGTTACATTGTGCATCCCACAGCTGGGCACAGGCCTCCCCTCGTTTTTAGAGAGACCGCTACGCAACTCCAGTGAACTTGAAATTTAAGGCGAGCGCTTAGCATTGATAAAATTCAAACACTCGCCTTAAATTCGATAAAATCCGTTTGTTTCCTTCAATAAAATTACATTTACATTATAATATATATAAATTTATTTGAATATTCCTTGCCGGAAGCCAATTAGTTTGAGACACACATGCTCAGTTGCATTCATCGTTACAAAGACACTGCACATTCTAATTACAAACCGGTGGGTAAAAAGTCAAGTGAAATCCTTTTTACTTGACTTTTGTACCGGTTGTTCTCATTTCTGAGAGAGTTTTCTTTGACTAAATTATAAAGCTTTATTCTACCTGAAAGTTTTTCTGATTAGATGCACCATCAATTTGGACATATATGTATGAAGAGCCAGCATTATTAAAAGCTATGAGGCATTCTATTTTTCTCTACAGAAGATAACACTTTTTCTATACCCATCGTTGTTGAAAGCTAGTTACAGATGCTTATGCAATCGATTCCTTTGACCAGGGTCGCATCAAAGTATTGATGACTGGAATAACATTTTTGAACAATCCGGATCGAACGATTGACAAGACCCACGACCAAAAAGTATACTAATGTCCGACGACCGTCATCATCGAATGGGTCTCACAGATCACAGAGGGTTGAACTCGAAATGACCTGTTTCAATAATCGAACCAAGTGACCCGGCTCGTAAGACAAATCAATACCGGAATGATTGTAGAGTAAATAATGAATGACACACGTCTACTCTAATCTTTATGAACGACTTGACTTAACAATTTGAGACATAAATAGAAAGATTAAGTTTATATTTACTCAGTATATTTATTTTATTATCCAGATGATGGTTCATAGCTATGCAAAGGTCCGATGTCGTTGTCATGGTATTAACTATTGCTATATTTATGGACCAAAATAATTCATATTCACAATATATGCTAATTTGGTTACTTAAAAACAATATCACAAAACTTTGATCCTATAGATGGCATTGTGATTGAGCTATTAATATATTTTTACTAATACTTTTAAAAATTCTTCAAAAAATCGAATTCGCAGTAAAATTCGTCGAGCCATCTACCGGAAAGGGCAAAAAAAGGTTTTTCGGGCCAGCTAGTCTTAAATAAAAAGAAATCAACGAATCCATATGAAAATAAAATTAATATTTATAATTACTTACTGAATTCTATATCAATCTGGAAATAAGCTCCAAGTGGAAGCGTAATCGACAATCGGACAATTCATCGCGGACTCGCAAAAACTTGCGAGCCAGACACGATACATATATGCTGCGATATATCTGCAGAGCTTCGGTAATTGATCATGCGTATCGACAGATTTTTAAATACTGAATCTTTGAGATTTTTTTCACAATTAGCGGGATTTTGTAAATTTTACTATTTTCAATGTATAGTTGTATAAATGCCGTCAACAGACCATTTCGTAATCTGCAATAATAAACAAATTTCGCTCACTCTCATCACTCTCACCTTCGCGCACTCCTAGAACAATGAACCCCCATAAGTTACCATAAAACATGGTCCCACGTCCACTACTTCCATTCACGACCTGTACAATAAACATATCAACAAGGTATAGGGATATTTTAACAACACATGAATTCCAAAGGGTATGTTAATATTTGTGGTTATTTAATTTTCTTAAGACTTGTATATATCCAAGAAAACTTTATTCAGTAATTTTTTTTTTATAAAAAAGTGTATAATAAATTCATTTTTTATATAAACATTGACTTTCATTGAGATTTAAGGTTTTTAGACAGACAAGGGAGACGCAAGTGTGAAAACTGTAATGCAAGTTTAATTTTTACATTAAAAAATAAACTAAGGTAAAAACCATTTAGGGGCGGCTATTAATTAAGAATTAATAATCTGTAAAAGGAAGTATGACATTCATAATCTATCTGCATCGGTTGGGCATACTCAGAATGGGGTTATCAACATCCTGTTGAAGAATATTTTCTGAGGTCCTACTGAGATGCAGAAAAAGTAGTTCTATTTATGATTTTCACGAAAATCTGTGTTCTTCTTTGGAGCATATCCCCTGCATTCTCAATGGGATTTTAATCTGGGGATTGCATTGGCAATTCTAGAGCCGTTACCACCCTGGCCGGATGTGAACGGGCATTGTCGTGCATAAGCAGGAAATTTTGACCCATTTGTGTTCGATGTGGCAAGACTGTCGGCTCTAGCACCTTATTACGCTATTTTATCCCTATTTTATATAACCCACACCATAATTGTACCACCTTGGTGTGAATGAATTTCTTGAGGGTGTTGAAGCCGCCTTGTATGATTAAGAAACTCACCAAAGCTCCAAACACGTACTTTCTTCGAATAAGGATGAAAACCAAATCGGGATTCATCGGTACGAAAAGCACTAACGACCATTGATGAGCTTTCTAGTTCGAATGTTCTCTAACCCATTGCAGTCTTCATTCACGATTTCCTCTTTCTAGAGCTGGAGCCCGAAGTGGCCTACGAGCATGGAGGTTGGCTTTGTGCAGTCTCCTCCTGAAAGTTTGGTTACTCATAAGCACCTGGTGTTCAGACTGTATGTCGCCTGTGGACCAATTGCATCGCTGTAACATTTAGTTGTCTTCTCGCAGCGATTTGCAAAAAACGATCTTGTCTGGATGTAATAATGTGGCTTGGTCCTGGATGCCACTCCGCTACCTCCCCCGTGGCACGATAGCGTAAGCACGACCTTAAAATCACATTTTGCCTGGTGCCTATTGCCGCAGCGACGTAACGTTGAAAAGCACTAGCCTGAAGCATCTTCAGTTAAATGTCGACGTTGTATTACAATAAAATGATCACAGTCAACCAAAGTTGAATCAAAAATATGTTTAAATAGCGGTTATTAACAAAAAAAATAACAATTACTTTGAGTACAATTTTTACCACCATAATTATTTTTTTTTAATTTGGCATCAATCTAATATAAGTATAATGTATTGAATTTTTTTTAATTTAAAATGTTTTAACATGAAAAACAGTTTGATATTAAAACATTTCAAGGTGGCCTATATTTTTAGTTGGTCAATGTTATTGAAAATATCCCTATGCCGTGTTAATTCGTTTATATGAGCTAACTTGCTTATAGTACGCTAGTAATATATAAGTCAATGTTATTGGAACGGTATTATAATTATGATATGAAACAACATATAATAAAATACAGAAAGCGTGGAAGAACTAATAGGATAATTAAATTCATTAAAAAGATCAAAACGTTGCTTGAAAAATTACAGGGCTCTTCCTTCTAAATAGGGAATGTTTTTATATCAATACATGCAACGAAGGGCAACTAACGCGGGTTGATAAATAAGTTGGCCTTGAATATGAGCTGTTATTTGATGTTGTTTTGCTTGAATTTCTTTGGGTAATTTTGGACAAGAAATTTTTCTTTTAATTATTAATTAAGTCTAAAAATATTTTTATATATATTAATTAAATCCTCAACACGAAAAGGTTTACAATGTAATTAAAAATATTTTAATTTCAAGAAAATATTATTGTTAATTATACAGATTCTTATCGAAATTGTACGTAGAAATGCAAAAGGGATTGATTCACATAGACCTAAATTTGAGATAATATTGGAGTTTAGCTGGGCTAAGACTTTTGCTGGAATCGTTTTATGTGAAGCTACAGACCTAATAATTACCTTGTCATATGTAACACATTTTTAAACTGTATATTGTTAACCATATATATTTATATGTAAATGTACGAATATTTTATTTCAAATTAGTGGTATTTATAGATAGTTAAATTCCATAATATGATAATTTAAAAGCAAAAAAATTGTAAAATATAAGTGCCATATGCTTCTATTCCATTCACCTACTTTTATCCAGACGGTAAAAAAAACCTTCTTTGTTTAAAGTTGGTTGCAGGTGTCAAGGTTGGTCATAGGCTGTAAGCCACTTACCATCAGGTGGACTATAAGATACTTTGTCATTTCAGTTTTATAAAAAAAATTGTATGGCTAATTAAGATTAGACATTATAAAAAAAGTTATTACTGTTAATGCTTAATGCTATTTTAGACCGAAGTCACGGCGGCTATTTTAAACAGAAAGTAGATAGGATGGAAATCCGACAGGACCGGACAGAGATCAGGCACAGGACCAATGCAACGGCTTTACGTGCTTTCCGAAACAAAGAGGTGAAACGACGCCAGCTTCCTGACTCTGGGCTGATAATTTCTTGACAAAAAACCTAATTCCTAATTTTTGGCCTCTTGATCTCATTTCATTTGAAAATTCGACAAACGAGGCAGCCATCATTCAGCAACAATACCTAATCGTTAAGGGTATCAATATCAAAATTTCAATTAGAGAAACATGAGTTTGAATCTGCCATTTGACTACATGTCACAAGCATTATAGTTTTGGAGCCATTAACAGTAATACTGTAACTAATCGATATCGTAAATAATGAGTACAAAAGAGGATTTTTATACATATTTAAATTTAGAACATAGGGATTTTATCCCCTAGTGTGTAATTGTAATAATATTTCACTAGACAGGAAAACCAAACAATTTGGTTTATAATGTAAATTGAAATTGTTAGAATATGATTAAGGGGCTAAAATAAAGTCGGTGTATACTGTACGAAATTCTGTAATAATTACGTTTACGATGACTAGTAATTTTGTACTAGGTATGCTAACAGAAATCCGTGACGTACTAGGCAGGTACTCAAGCCTTAACAACCACGCAGTCATAGAATATTCCTGAAGAAGAGAAAAGAGGACTGGGGTTGTGATAATCCGGGATTACTTGCTTCTAGAACTCCAAGTTCCTTTCGAGAATGTTTTTGCCGGTATTCGATTTTTAAACTACTCAAACATTAACGTAAATATTTTAAAATCCGACTCAAAATAACGCCTCTAATACAATGTATCATGCATTACAGACGAATACATAGTTAAAGAATTTTGAAACTTTTACAAAAGGTGCTCAAGAAAAATACCGCATTAGAATTCGTGTTAACTGCTCTTGAATTTTTGGATCCAATGTACCTCGCTACTCGCTAGTACATAATTTATATGCATTGTTGGTAACACTTCACCACCTACGCAAGAACCTCACAAATAGGAACATTTCAAGTATTAATTTTACATCCAAATTATATTCGGTATAACGAAGTAAGGAAATTTTAACGATTTTATTTTCTAATTGAGTGGTTATATAGTGTCGTGTGGTGGCGATGTATGAGAATTCATCAACCAATTATTCGTCCCCTGAAATCGTAAGAGACGACTATGGGAAATGTCAGAAAAATCTTTTAGCGTCCGATAGATGGCAGTTTAACTGAAATCATTTATAATAAATATTTAAATCCAGAACACCAAAGAAAGAAAAAAAATTGTAATTTATATTTGTCATAGATTGCCAGTACTAATAGTATTTAATGAGACCCGTTATCAGATGTTGCCAAAAACTTTATGTGTTAGCAGGCCTCTGTCACTCTTGCAACCTGCGGGGTGTTATACGCAGTCGGGGCTAGCGCGTTGTGGGCGATTCAATGTCGAATTTTTTTAACGCTATTTATGTAAATAATTTTATGTAAATAATTATTGAAATATTTTTTGTTTAGTATTTAGTATATTTAATTGTATGTAAAAATAGTTGTAAAAGTTTTAATGTATTTTAAAAATCATACATTATGTATATTACCTATTTGATAAAATACAAAATACAAAACGTCCTTCCTACTACAACTGTTGCGTGGATGGATATCTACTAAATGAAATGACCAACAAAAGGTTTCATATCATTCTTTAAGTTACCGATGAATTTTAGAAGGAAGTTATGAAAGGTGAATTTATTTAATTTTTTTATATAGGTATTTGTTGTTTATACTATCTACCTATTTCTTCCGAACCAAGACTTGCGATTCCCGACCAATGACCTCGCAATTTGCATGCGTTAAGGCATCGCAGAACTCACATAGGGACAAAAGTATGGTCAGTCGATCATAGTCAGAATAGGTACTTCGCTTAAGTAACATAATAAACATTTAGCAATGTACTTTTTTACTTTCTATTGACATCCCTTAATAACCACTGAAAGTCCGCCGTGACTTAGGAAGCGGAAAAGATGCAATGTTTTATCTAGCTTGCGTGCGCGATTTATCTGATTAATAATAGTTATGTAGGCTATTAAACGTCGGCAAGCAGTCGACATCAAAGGAGTGCAACTTCTGTACGTAGTACTATTATTTATTCTGTGGTGTTAGTTAATAAGAGATTCGGTAATTAATAAGTTTATTCGTTAGTATTTATACTATTTATGAGTCTTGTTGTTACTATCAGGGCGTCATAATCCCATCAGCGACAAGCCCTTTTTTCTATGAAATAAAAAAGTATTAAATAATCTCGGAGTTTTCTTACAGGAATTTATTTTATTCAAAATTAATAAGAAATCAAGCGGATGCTCGAAATTTAAAAAGAAATATTTTGGCTTTGCATTGACTCAAAAATTCCGCGGCAAATAATTCCTTACAGAATTCATTTTTAAGTGAACGAACCAGTTTCGGTACTCGTATTTATAAGTCATTATCCCCATTGATGCAATCCAAGGTGAATATTTCATACGTGGGCGTTTTTGTGATCCTGTACGTCGAAGCTTGCAAGAAATTGGATAAATTTTAACTTTAAATGAGGTCTGTAAATCTTTTAGAATAATAAAAGATGGCGTTCAAGTTGTTTTATTGAGTTAGAGATTTTTGATATCGTTTTTGGATAGTAAAGATCACGATATTACTTGAATCTATATCTTAATTTGCGTTCTTATTAAGCTTTTATTTTTCCTGAACGTATATTAAAGACTATGTAAAGATATAATGAAATTAAATCAAAAGGTTAAAATGCGCTTCATGAAGCCATACTTTACCTTACGTCTAAACTAGGTAGCAAACTAAGTTCTGCGTAATATATTTAAACAATGTTCTGAACCATTTAAATAACCAAACTGTCTCGGAATCTTAGTTTTGCATCATATGCTGTGAAAAACATTAAAAACCTTACTTGTGTTGAAAATCCTAAATTAGTTGAATTTCCATAACATAATCGTGCTATGGGATAAAAATTATTTTACCATCGTAGCGTGAAACATAAGCGTGAAGGGTCTAATAAAATAAAATCAAAAGACGAAGGGGTGCTTTATGAAGTGCCTCTTCACCTTATTATATCTAAACTAGCTAGCAAACTATGTGCTGCACCATATATCTAAGCTGTATCTTTGACCAACGTACTTAGTCAAAATTACATTTGCCTGATTTTTGCAGTCAAAAGGGGTTTTGACCAGTTGTGAGTTTTGACTGTGACATATATGTAACTAAACTATCCCGAAAGCTTATTTCTGCAGCATAATATGCTGTGAAAAACATAAAAAGCCTTAATTGTGCTGAAACAGTTAATTAAGTTATATTTATTTTAATTTAGTTGTATTTCTTTAACTTAATCCTGCTAAACATGATCTTTGTGTTTAATGTCCATGTCACACCTATGCCGGTATTTGTTGGAAGCACTAAGCTCGAAGTTGTTGACGAGTATATTTACCTGGGACAAATAGTCCGACTAGGTAAGTCCAACTTCGACCGAGAGGTCAACCGACGGATTTAACTCGGTTTGGCAGCGTTCGGGAAATTACGACACATCTCGTCAGGTATACGTCAAAACCTGAAAACTAAGTTGTACAACCAGTGCGTGTTGCCAGTGATGACCTACGGAACCAAGACGTGGTCCTTCACTGCTGGCCGTATGAGGACGCTCAAAGTCGCTCAGCCAGCTATGTTGAGGAGAGTTGTGAGAGGGCTATGCTCAGAGTTTCTCTGCGTGATAAACTTAGAAATGAGGATACGAGGGTGAATTGAAAAGTACTCGGCCTAACCAAGAAAATAAACACATACTAAATCAGTTATATTTTTATTTTTCTACATAATCACCATCAAGTTCAATACACTTTTGCCACCTCCCCTTCCAATCATTTAGACCGTTGAAAAAAAATGATTCTTCCTTAGAGTCAAAATATGCGTCTACAGCTGCTTTGACCTCGTCGTTTGTCGAAAATCTTAGACCTCCCAAGTGCTTTTTTAGGTTAGGGAACAGAAAGAAGTCTGATGGTGCCAGATTAGGTGAATACGGCGGATGCGGTAACAGTTCAAAGCCACAGTTGTGAATTTCAGCCATTGACTGTACTGACGTGTGAACACGGGCGTTATCTTGATGAAACAGGACTTTTCTTCTGAGCATTCCTCGACGTTTTTCTTTTATTTCCTCTCGTAAACGACGTAGTAAGGTGCAGTAGTAATCAGAGTTTATACTCTAACCCCTTTCAAGATAATCAATCATAATCACACCTTTCGAGTCCCAGAATACTGAAGCCATCGCCTTATTTGCCGACAAAATCGACCTAGCCTTTTAGGGGGTGGTGAACCAAGTCTTCTCCACTGTTTTGATTGTTGTTTTGTTTCCGGTGTACAGTAATGAACCCATGTTTCGTCCATAGTAACAAAACGATTCAAAAAATCATCTGCATCGGCTTCAAATAACTCCAAACAGTCGCGTGAAATAGTCAATCGCGTCCTTTTTTGTTCAACTGAAAGCAGTCGCGGAACCCACCTCGCAGACACCTTGTGGAAACCCAACTCGTTGACAATGATGTTTTGAGTTCGTTCATAAGAGATGCCTATAATCTCGGCTGTCTCTCTAATTTTTAATCTGCGGTCTCCCATTATTAAATCAAGTACTTTTTTAATATTTTCGTCGGTAGTTGAGGTCGAAGGCCTTCCAGAGCGGGGTTCATCTTTCACACTCTCTCTACCACGCTTAAATTCTGCTATCTATTTTTTGACGGATGAATATGACAGAGCACAATCGCCTAATGTACTGACCATGTCATCATGGATGGCTTTTGATGATAGCCCCTTCTTATGGAGGTACTTAATGACGGCACGCTGCTCGATTTGCTCCATTCGCGGAAATTATGTCCGATTACTTTGTTAATAAATTTATAAAATCACAACTAATTATCGCACACGTTTCGAACTTCACACAATGAACTAGTCTGAACTGAACTAAATAATGTGGGTAGATTTGATTTTTAGAATTGGATGGATCTGTGTTAGGCCGAGTACTTTTCAATCCACCCAGGTATCAGCAGTAGAACCAGAGTGACCGACATAACCCAACGGATTATTAAGCTGAAGTGGCAATGGGCCAGACATACAGCTCGAAGAACCGACACCCGTTGGGGAAAAAACGTTCGCTACCTGCGTGTGACTAGTGAACCACTAGGTGGATTGACGACCTGGTAAGACATGCGGGAAGTCGATGGATGCAGGTGGCTCAGGACCGTGCTTTGTGGCATTACTTGGAGGAGGCCTATGTTCAGCGGTGGACTTGTGAAAGGCTGTAATGATGATGATGAATCGTGCCATGGGATAAAAATTAGTTTATTTTGGTACTATAGTACGGTATAGTAATAGTATTATTGAAACAGCAAAATTAGTTTATTTTGGTTATTTTCAGAGCATGACTTAATCTTGTAATGGGGTAATGCGACTGACGATTAAATTGGAAACTACTTATGCAAAAGAGCCATTTTTTTATGATACGATGGAGTCTTATGGGGATAATTTTGAAGAAATAAATATAATTAACTTTGGTCTTTCAAAACAAAAATAGTTTTATTGAAATACCTATGTACGTGCAACGAACGAATGAATATGAGCGTGCAAGAAAAAGTAGTATATATTAAGCAAAAATATACTACTTTTTCTTGCACGTCGAGGGAATATAAACTTCCTGTGCCATATACCTGTCAGAAAAAATCGAGGACTCGAGACTAGGAGACTCTAGACTACTCTAGACTCTGAGATAATAACGTTTATTATTTACGTGGAATTTAACTTTTCTACGCACATTTACCTAATTTTAAGACAATAGTAATAATCGTGAATTATAATGAGGAAACTTCCTCGTTAAGAGATGATCAAGTTTGCGGCGTTGGATTATCTTTGTTCCTTTTTTACTACCCAATCACAAAATTAATGTGTACAAGAAAATTTAATTGTTACTCTAGTAACCTTTTAAGAATTAAATTGAGAGAAAACGATCCTGACTACAATTTCAAGAGACCATTATATTTTCAAAATTACATATTTATAAAATTACATTATGTGATTACATTTTTATAATTTAATCTTTTGGCTAAAAATAATGACTTACATTAATAATTTAGAAAAGTAATCTCCTAATTAAATAATCCTCCTATGTTAGCAATTTCAGAAATGTGATAATTTATTAATAACATTGATAATTGTGATACATATGATCGTTGGGGCGCCTGATGGTGAATATGTAACTTCTGAATAACCTGACTAGTTGAGGTCATATTCAAACAACGTATTTTGCTGAGACTTTAGTTCTCAGCTATGTTAGGATCCGATTAGTAGCGCTGTAGTCAAGTTATAAACAAATTCTATATTTTTGAAAAAAAAAAGGGTTACACAGGGAAAAAGAAAATCACACTGTGGTCAAGTAGGATATATTTTAAATTTGTATAAAAAAGTTGTGTTAACGCTGTAAAAAATTCGAGGTAAATTCGCAGTGAATATAGATTTTATTCAAATTCAATCTAGACACAAAATGTTAATAAGGAATCAAACTCATCACGCCACCTATCGGTAAAGGTAGTGCATCTCCTGCTAGGCCAGCTAGTTATATACCTATATTTAATAATTATAGACTTGGGACGGACTGTCTTAGAATAAAAATATTCTCAATAATTACAATTGTAACTAAACATTGTAATTAAACGCGATAAAATCCGTAAATAATAGTTTTATTCAATGTGTAGTGGTCGCGTAAATTTAAGAAATCATTATGTGAACCAGTACGGACTGGTAATAGCAAATAAAATTCGCCGATTAGAAGATCTTAAAACCAAGCGCGCAAGATATATAACATCTTTAAATTTCTTGAAGAGATCCAGAGACCATAATCTCATTTCTACGTGTGTCAAAATATCAACAAAGAAGGACATTCGAGGAAGCGCTAAGATCTTAAATCAGGCAAGTAAAAAGTTGTTACGGACGGTGATTCAGCAGAAACGGTTCGATTTACATTTCATATTCTCAATAATGTTGAAAAGTAAAAATGTGAAACCGGAAACCGGATTGAACCGGAAAAGTACTAGGTATATATCGTATATTAAATAGCAGTATAGGTGAACGTTGGTTTGGTTTTCTTTGTTTCTTTGATCGGATTAGCCTCCCACGTGTATCTGTCAGTCTGCAATCCCGAGATTAAGTGCACTTTAGTTAATTAGAAGTCGGCCTCCTTTGTTACGTTAATTAATAATAGTTCTGTAGAGTAAACTGCAGAAGTGTTCTGTTATATTTTACAGTCTGAAATTAAATACTAAAGCTTAGATTTCTAAATAGGGTGTGCTAAGGTTTTGCTCGCATCGTTGTATTAAAAAGTATTTAGCAATGATTGGCGCTACAATTTGACTTTTTAATTGTTGTTTATAAATAAATCTACTTCTATAAAGTCTACTTCTTTGTTTTACTAAAATAGCAAAAATAATATTAAATGGAAGTTCCTGTGAAATATTGAAACTGCAAATGGAACCCACGCTACTTACCTTACAAATATTATTAGGTTAACCTAAACTTACAAATATTATGTCAGACAAAGTTGGACTCGTCAAGTGATCTCTTTGCGCAGTGTTAGAAAATGTCCCACTGGATGAAGTAACGACCTGATAGTACACGTAAGGAGTCGATAGATAAAAGCAACTCAGGACTGTGCTTTGGTACAATCTATGGAAGATTGTAATGTTTAACAGTTGAATTGTTAATGGTGATGTCGACAATGAATATAACGTTTAATAATCGAGAGGTGACAACGCGTCTATAACTTTTTTGGATTTGGTTGGTTGTGTCCATGGGCTGAAGTGTATCTATTTGCCGTCAGATTTACTATAAGTTTATTTGTCATGTAAACTTTTAAAAAAAGAAGTCTGCTATTAAAATAATAGCTTCGTGCAGAATGGAGAAGTAAAGCAGCGTCAAAGGTGGTGACGTCAGATACAACATATCGTTGTAAATAAAATTGTAAAGCTGGTCTGGGCGCTTTACGATTTAGTTTTACGATTATAGCAATCCTCGTTTCAACGGGAGCCTTCTGGTCTATCCGTAGACTTTAACGGGCTGATGACGAAGATTAAATACAAAATAATCTCAGTCTGCAACTGTCTGCATTCTGTATCTGAATGTAAAAAAATGAAATATGTTGAAGTGAGTTTGAACTATCAATATTTATATGTGGATATTAGCATGTGTACCGGATTTATGCAAAATATGTAACTTACCTATACACATATAAATAAAATTGAAGTGTGTATCTTAAAAATCAAATAACTAGGCAGGTATTGGCATGCTATTACGACATTGATGACTATTATAAAAAAAATTGTCTGTCAGTCTGTCAGACCGGACTACTTTTCGGAATGGCTGAACTAATTGAGATAAAATTTCACAAACAGATGGATAAATATAGTATAAGTACAGCCACGGTGCAGCTATATTATGGTTGTAGCGTGAATGGCTCGGCTCGACCGGGGAAGGACCACGCTCTCACAGAATACCAGCGTAAAATAGCAGCTTAATGCTGCTGTGTTTCGTATGGTGAGTGTAGAGAACCGGAGACCCTTTTAACTAGAAACGAGACATTCCGTCTTAGTCCTCAGGGGTGACAACGCATCTGCGTTTAGATTCTTAATCGAGGATAAATGTAGATGTCTTTTTTCCTCGTTCCTCTTTGTCACTTACCATCAGGTGGATTGGGTGCTCGTTTATCAACCCTAATTCTATAAAAAAAACAATTCCAAATGAGATCAAGACTATATTTAATGCGAAAATATTTCTTTTATATCACAAAAAAGTTTTTGTAAAATCTAAACACTAATAAAAGAAATGGTTATTGATGTCTAAATTATGAAGTATAAGAGCATATTTATAAAAAGAGTTGGAATAAAACTTTTTTGTTCGATAATTTACACAAAATGGGTCCTTACACTTTATCTTTTATCTCTCAAAGTTTTGAAATGAATTTAAGACGCAAAATCGATTTTTAATTTTTTTTTCTTTAACACCATTTTACGACAAAACCTTTTAGAGTTAAGGTGATACTAAATTTGATTAATGAAATTAATAGAATTTCGGTTAAATGTTAAATATTTTTTACATTACCCAAAATACAGTTTGCGAGATATAGCCGAAAACTACCAGGCGGTCCCATAATGAACTGGCCTGATATAGTTCAACGCGACATGTCGCTACATGTTGTGTTGCATTAAATAGTACGTTTATCGTGCACTTAATATAAGAAACATGCATCGACATGAAATGATTAGTCTTAGTTTAACAGGCATTTGAATAACGAGAGTCGCGTATTTTTTCAAAATGTCGAAAACTGAGTATCGAAGTGTCATAAAGTTTCTGTTTAAAGAAGGTTTATCCCCTGCCCAAATAAAAGAACGATTGGATGGCGTGTATAAGGAGTCTGCCCCCTCCTATAGCACAGTGAAAAATTGGGTGAAAGAGTTTCGCCTCGGGAGAGAAACCGTCGAAGACTTTGGCCACGACGGTCGCCCTGTGGAAGTGCTCACTCCCGAAACGATTGCTCTTATCGAAGAGGAGGTTCTGAGTGACCGCCGTTTGAAGATTAGAGAAATTACAGCAAGGCTTGGGCTCTCTAAGAGTACCGTTCATCGCGCGATCCATGTACATCTTCACATGAAAAAAGTGAGTGCAAGATGGGTACCGAAACTTCTTTCAGCGGTACAGAGACAGGAAAGAGTGCGCTGCGCTTCGGAGTTTTCGGATCTTTGTGGCGAAAATCCAAAGACTGTGATCGAGCGGCTAGTGACTGGTGATGAAACTATGATCTTATATTATGATCCACAAAGCAAGCGCGAGTCAATGGAATGGCGTTATAAGGGTGAAAAGCCCCCTAGAAAGGCAAAGGTGCAACAATCGACCAAAAAATTGATGTGCACAATATTTTGGGATTTTCAAGGCATTTTGATGGTGGATTTTAAAGAACGTAATACAGTCGTGAACGGCGAATATTATGCTTCTTTAATATATAAATTACGAGGCAAGATAAAGGAAAAACGAAGAGGCAAGCTGTCTAAAGGTGTCCTGTTGCTCCATGACAACGCCCCTGTTCATACCGCTGGTGTTTCGAAGGATGTAGTTCGTCAATGCGGGTTCACAGAAGTTCAACATCCACCTTACAGTCCAGACATGGCCCCGTCCGACTATTATTTATTTCCAAATTTAAAGCGGGACTTAAGAGGAAGAAAATTTTCAAGGGATGAAGAGTTGCAGGCGGCCGTCTTCAGTAATTTTGAGGATAAAAAATGTGATTATTTTTATAAAGGTTTAAAGATGTTGATTCACAGATGTCAGAAGTGTGTTAGTATTCATGATGATTATATTGAAAAATAAAATTGGTTTCGTTTCATTTCCTTCATTGGTTCACAGTTAGGCCAATTCATTATGGGACCGCCAACGTAATTTTAAAGTGGTTTTCGATAATTGAAACATTTCAGCGAAGAAAACTAAATACTTTTGGTGTTTGTTATTTTGTTTAAGTTTTATGCGGACGACGTCGTAGGTAAAAGCTAGTTTTCAATAAAACTACAACAGAAGACAGGCTACTTTACGTTGAGTTGTTTATATTTTTAACTTAGCTGTAAGCTTCCTCCGCCCACGCGAGCCATTTATTACCTGTTTATATCACTAAACACGCAACATGACAAATTTCCTCTCAGCTTCTCGTTTATTTACCACATTTAAACATAATTTCGTTATTTATGTTCTTGTGGAATGAAATTAATTTAAGTTATAGCAGAATATTATTATGGTATCAAAAAAAAATTACTTACATAAGTTATGATTTTTTATATTTACACAAACACTTAACTTTGAATATGACTCACTTTACGGATTTTATCGCATATATATATATATATATATATATATATATATATATATATATATATATATATATATATATATATATATATAGTATATATATATGTATATATATATATATATAGTATAAGTATATAGTATATATATATAGTATATATATATATATATATATATATATATATATATATATAGTATATATAAGTTTTATACAATAACATAATTAGTAAAATTATATTTATAGCCGATGATGTACACACTACGATTGATTACTACCACTACCTTGCTCTTATGGGCTCGGAGCCTTGTCGACTTACTAGAGAATTGAAAACGCTATATTATCAAAACAGCAAAAACCTCAACAATGTAGGAAGATATAAGGCAACTTAGTATTTAAAGGAACAGCAGTTGCAATATCTGTAAATGTGTAGAAGTCAATGTTAAACTAAATAACTCTACTATGTGTAACTCTGGGAGGGAAATTTTATATATTCTTCTAGAATTGTCTTTGGTTTTCCTTAAGGCTTAATTTACAATTGAGGTGGATTGAGACTTGATATAAAATTGACGTCAGTTTGAAAAGTCCAGTCTGCTAAGAAACTAACTCTCTAAGAAATAAGGGTTACCTGTGCCTAACTGTGGGACTTGATAAATAGGCTTAATTAAATAAGAATGTAATAATTTAGCTAAAAAAGTTATTTCTAAATTACTAACTCTAACATCATTATTTAATCATATGAATCGAAGTGATTCATATGATTAAATAATGAGCTTCGCCTACGCACGCACGTTCTTAAAGTTGTTTCATTTAAAACATTTAACATTTTTTATTAATGTTCAATTAAATACCCAAAACGGCGACAGGGAGCAACGTTAAAGCTGCGAGATCTGGATACTGCCAACTCCACTACTAATCGTACGCCTGGGACTGTTGAATCCAGTGTTGCCAAGCGTGATTCTGATGGCAAATTCAGCTTCTTATACTGCCAACTCTACTACTACGTTTGGGTATCTCCAATCTGCTTGCCAAGCGTGGTGGTGATGGTGGTGACTGTCAAAATAATCTCTGTGTCTCAATAATAATAATTTCTATACTTTCAATTCTAATACTTTTTATACTTTACGAAATACTATGTAGATGTACGTAATTTTCATGCACTATTTTAAAACTCCGTGTCGCAGTGGCTTAGTAATGAGCGCAGCCGCTGGGAGCCGCGGGTTCGAATCCCACACGGAACAAGTATTTGTACAAAAAAATTTTCCGGGTCTGGATGTTTTTCCTTGTGCAATTTATGTTTATAAACTGCCTCCACGATGCGGGAGAAAATCCTAGTGCGGGGGTAACGTTATTTTAATAACTTGTAAATACGCGTAGGTAATACACAAAAATGTAAACAATAAGTGTACTATAATGGCATTGTTCGTAACTTTGATTAGTACGTATTACCCGCCTGTACGCAAGACAATTGAATACCCTATAATTAATTAGGATTGGCTACACGCTGCAGCTTTAATTAATCTCTATTCAATTATGGAAATGCCGTGTGACAGGGTCGAAGTACCTTAGCAAAGACGTCAATAATCCGAGGCGGCACCAAAGTTTGTGTGAAATACAAAAACGTTAGGTTTTCGGAGGTTCATTGTCACCATCATCATCATTACAACCTTTAGGAAGGAACATATAATGTTACGAAGTATGGTTGGAGGCAATTGCTTCCATTTACTTCCTGCATTTCTGACAGTTCGTCACTCTACTTGCCACAGTACCTGCCTTTATTTCCGTTTTGAGAGCTTACGGGTAAAACAGAAATGAAAAGCCTTATCAAGTTGAAAATAAAGCTTAAACTTCACGACAATTATTCGATGTGGTTGTGAGCTCATCATCAGTATCTTTCGAAATGTATTCAGAAGAGGACAGTAGGGAGCAGTTGGTGAAGCGGGGAGGGTTCTCGAATAATCAAGCAGCTCGATCGACGTCGACTAATCCATTCTACCATCGATCGATGTTTTCAATAGATCGGTATGGTAGACACTATCGATCAACGTCGACTAATCGTCGTTGATCGACGATCGATCGATTAATGTTGTAACAACCTTATCACCGATCGGCTTTTACCTTTCACAACAAGCTAATTTTTTACTCTTTTTAGTGGATTAAAGAATAATGTAACAATTTCAATATCATTAAATAGTTACATTTAAAACTTTATCTCCTATTTTGCCACCCTCAGCTTACCTTCAATTATAATTTTTTTTCCAAATCTTCATTAGACCACTTCTCAAGTGCAAAGCAATTGATAAAAAAGAATCATCAAAATCGGTGCACTATCGGGTAACATATAATATAAAGGAGCCGAACCCCGAGAATCTACGATGTTTATACGACTAAAAAGGGAAGGACGAAGAATCTCGGGTTCTTGATTCCTTCACCATATGAAACCTTTTGGGTCGACTCATTCGTGCTCATATGCTAAAGCGTGGTTCTACCAATGTAGATCGTGGTGCCGTAATGAACGACACACGCGGCCAATTCAACTGATCATTCCAAATGATCCGTTCAAACCCTAGTTTGAACCCTAGTTCGACTGTTGATATTGTTTAAAATATCGGGTATTCGACATATCGATAAACAAACTTATATATAAAACTCCGATATTGATATATGTGTTTATAATTATCAATATATCGAAAATCCGATATTTTAAAAAATATCGACAGTCCTAGTATAAACTGATCGGCTGAACTGTCTGTGTGTGTCGTCCATACGAGAAGAGAAAATATAATAAAAATCTCTCAGATCCTCACAGGTGATGAGAAGTCGTTACGATTACAGCCTACTACAGTCCACTGTTGAACATAGGCCTCCCCTATAGATTGCCTCATAGAGGGGATATTTGTATAGTTGCCACGCTAGGCAAGTGCGTTGCTACCGCAGTTTTTAGGGTTCCGTAGTCAACTAGGAACCCTTACAGTTTCGCCATGTCTGTCTGTCCGTCTGTCCGTCCTCGCTTAATCTCTGTGTCCGTTAGCACTAGAAAGCCGAAATTTGGTACCAATATGTGTATCAATCACGCCGACAAAGTGGTAAAATAAAAATTGAAAAAAAAATGTTTTATTAGGGTAGCCCCCCTATATGTAAAGTGGGAAGTGATTTTTTTTAATTTCAACCCTAAGGTGTGATATATTGTTGGAAACGTATTTAAAAATGAATAGGGGTTTACTAAAATCATTTTTTGATAATATCAATAATTTCGGAAATAATCTCTCCCAAAGTAAAAAACAATGTGTCCCCCTCTAACTTTTGAACCATAAGTTTAGAAAATATGAAAAAAAATCTGAAAAGTAGAACTTTATAAGGACTTTCTAGGAAAATCATTTTGAACTTGGATGGAAATGGATACCCACCTTTAAACTCATAAGTGGGAACACTTATTGTGACGGACGGGAAACTACGGAACCCTACACTGAGCGTGGCCCGACACGCTCTTGGCCGGTTTTTTATTTTTAGTTGTTATTACGAAGACGTTCTGCCCATCTCTATTTATTTTCCCTCAATCGCCTCTTACGATACACACGAGATGATATTATAGCATAGTGGAGTTCTTATACCGCCACTACATAGTGAAGTAACTAGAAAGCTACCTCAAAAATTACATAAACTTTAATGTGACTTGATGATTGGTGGTTAAGTAATGGTAATGCATTATTATATTTAGGATAAGCTGACTTGAGAGAATGATATATAATATATAAATATTATTATCTATAAATTTTAAAATCGTTGAAGCGTCTATTAGTACCTATACGTGTAGTAGTAAGTAGCTATAGAAGTTTCTATACAACTTGACCTTAATTGGTAAAGGTATGTCCACACACAACTTCTTTTTTGCCTTTGTTGTTTATAGCTATGCTAGGATCCAATAGTTAGCGCTGTATTAATTAACTAATTCCGTATTAATGGACCCAAATGACTTAAATTCACAATATATGTTTGTTGGTTTCGTGCCAAAAACCTTGACCTCCGTACGGTCGATACTTTACGCTGTGACCGATTTATATCTTATTATTTATTAAAACACCAACGCTACCTGGAGAGGGCACAATAACGTCTGCCGGACCAGCTAGTTTAATATTTCGGAAACGTTACATAAACGGTATCCAATATTTAATTACAAATTCAATATAACGGGTAAGAAGCTTTGAGGCTAAGCATAGTATTAGTAGCTAACCGCAAATTGCAAATCCCAAGAGCAATTTTCATTAAACACAATTTAGGTCTGAAATTGTAAACGAAAACCGCTAGAATTAATTAACGCTATATTGTATACGGAACCGATGTATAAAACTGCATGATTGCACGAGTTAGAATCGTCATCCGTCTCGTCTCATTAGCTCTTAAATCGTCAGTAAAGGGACTCTGTAATAGAGAGACGGGTAAGGGAACTTAGTGGGGAAAATAGTGGTTTTGCCGTAACAGCGACGCTCAAAGGTATTTTAAATAAGATAAATGCAGGCACATTACGGTTATCTTTTAGAAGCCACAAAATCTTTTGGAAATTTCTCTTTTACACCATCCGCTGAGTAATATAGTTCCTTTCCTTTTACCACCATCACACTGTTTTAACCGTGCACATATACTGGGTTATTTCGTAATAACCGGCCAAATTTTCAGAGAGGGTTCAGAATGAATAATATAAGCAAATGGTGAAGAAAAATTAATTTAAATAAATCTCAGTCATTCTTTACATTTTATCTTTTAAATTCAAAATGCGTGGTAATGCATTATAACTAAACTATAACTAAACTGAAATAACGATATATCATTATTTATGGATTTGAACTTAACTGGCTACTATTTGAAAAATAACCCGCTATAAACATTTACCAACAAAATATCTATAATAGAGTGTTACTGTAAAAAAAATATTATTTTTGTTAATAAAGGTGCACTAAGCATCTTATTACGAGTATTAGGAGTTAATGGAGTAAAAAGAGTACGTCGTATTGCTTCATAATGTTCACAATCTTTACAATACTTGTTTCCCCACTGCGTTTATCTTCACCAGCAAGAAGACCGTATATGCTTTGTGATTATAATTGCTATTCTGTTGCGGGAGAAAATCTTAAGTTTTATTTAGATAAGACCTCGTGCTAGTACATAATCATCCAAATATTAATTTCCTTTCATAAATAAGTTTTTGCTCTCTGTGAGATCGACAAACCTATTTACTCGTATAGTAATTTAATTTTTCGTAATTTCCGAAACTAATTGTTCTACGTAGTTCACACTTGTGATTGTTCTTTATAGATGAGATGATACGTGTATACATACTGATAGAAATCCTTTGTTTATTAGAAAGTCAAATTTTCTAAATGGTATGTTTTTTTCTAAATATTCTATTTTCAAAGCGTGAACGTTAATTTAAATAAGTAAGAGCTTACATTTATCATCTAATAGAAAATGTGGCTTCAACTTAAGCAAGAATAATCTCTGACACAAATAGTAAAAAGAAAATGGATTCTATAAAACGAAATAGCAATTTCTTTTTCCGAAATATTGTGCAATCAATTGTGAGTGGGACGAGAAGCTGATTTCCGTTCTCTCTTTATTATGATCGGCCATTATATTTAGGCTCACGTAGTAATCGTAGAATCGTGGTAGTTCACGATGGTTAGCGCTCGCTTCGCTCGCGCGCGTACACGAGCAAACCGGGTTCGATCCCCGCCGGCACCAATTAACTTGTTAATTGTAATTTTAAGTGCTGATTTACCACATGCTCGGCGGTGAAGAAAAACAACGTGAGAAAACCTGTATGTCTGAGGTATAAGAAAAAAAATATATTTCATAGACATGTAAAGTTTGCCAACATGCATTGGGGCGGTGCGGCGGACAATTCCTTGCCCTAACACACTCAGAAAGAGCGGAGGCCTGTACCTTGGAGTGGGACGGTATATATAGCCTGTAACTCTCACGTACTCGTATATAATGACTAATATTTTTTAATAAGTCATTCATCTATTCAGTAATTACAGGCCTCAATTAGGGAGATACCATAGTTGCCACGTTTGACGGTTGGGTTAACAACCACATTTTATTATTATTGGATTGTTATCAGGAAGATGCTGCGGCATATTTCCTCTTTCAGTATGCCCCTGTCGTCTTTTTTATTCGTAGACAGAGAAACCTTTAAACTAATGATCGGCGTGGCCTCGAGTGAGAAAGGACGATAACGAATTTTTAGGTTACACTATAATCTTTATGACTTTTAAACACATTTAGATAAAATTTTTAATTGTTCTAAGAACTGAACTGAATAAGATTCACCAATTTTAAGCTCACAAAACACTTTTTTCTCACTTAAAGCAACTTGTAAACTCCTTAAATCGCTACGCTGTTAAAGTTGTTTAGCAAACTGTAGAGTTTGCTAAACAAAAAAACCGGCACGGAGAAAGGGACAAACAATCACACCGCTCTATCTCATTTCTATGCAAGACGTATGCATAAATCTATCTTTTTCGTGTGCGAATGAGAAAGAAGGCGTCCATTTGTCTCTACGTTTTTATTACAGGATAAGGGTGACAAACGTGCTCATAGACCACCCCATGGTAAGTCATTCTTGTGGCCCATAGACATCTAGATTTATCGTCGATTAAGAATCAAAACGCAGATGCGTTGTCACCCATGAGGACTAAGAAGGATTGCCTCGTTTCCAGTAAAAAGGGTCTCCGGTACTCTACACTCATCATACGAAACACAGAAGTATTAAGCTGTCGTTTTACGCTGGTATTCCGTAAGAGCGTGGTTCTTCCCTGGACGAGCTGACCCATTCGAGCTACAAGTACACCAGTAATGATAGTTACAGCATGGCTCTACCACGTATGTAAAACACGTCTCTTGAGACATTGGACGCCCCCAATGTATTATACAGAGAAGATAATTCTCTTATTATATACGCGGTAGACCCACGCAGCAGCTATATTATAGTTGTAGCACGAATGGGTCGGCTCGACCGGGGAAGGATCACGCTCTCACAGAATACCAGCGTGAAATAGTAGCTTAATACTGCTTTGTTTCATATGGTGAGTGTAGAGAACCGGAGGCACTTTATTACTGGTTACGTATTCCGTCGTAGTCCTCAGGGGTGATAACGCACCTGCGTTTTGATTCTTAATCGAGGATAAATGTAGATGCCTATGGGCCACAGCATCCACTTACCATCAGGTGGACCTTGTGCTCGTTTGTCACCCGTATTCTATAAAAAAAATGCTGCCACTACACGGTAATGTACAATACAATAATAGAATAACATTAGAAAGTTACATATTTTATATGTACGATCTGGACACAGGCCTCTTTACATTACTCAGGGAAGGGTTTTAAAGCAGATAAAAGTCTACCCTGAAAATCCTTTTAATGTTTTCCTCCCAAAAGTAGTTTTCACCACCAACCAACCGATACGTCACCACTTAATTAATTACTTAAAGTGTAAAAAATTTACTGACTAAGATCCCCGTAATAAAATGAAATGATGTGTCTTACCTAGTCCACCCTCATTTACGTGTTCTACTTCTATCCATGTCACCACTAATCCTAACACCATAACACTAGTAAAGACATACCACCATGAATGTTAATGGAACACGCCAAGTGTTTCACCTCTATATGAGGCATTTACGAGACATTATACATACGTGGTAGAGCCATACTGTAGCTATATTAGTAGTATAGTTGTAACACGAATGGGTTGGCTCGACCGGGGAAGGACCACGCCCTCACAAAATACCAGCGTAAAATAGTAGCTTAATGCTGCTGTGTTTCGTACCGTGAGTGTAGAGAACCGGAGACCCTTTTTACTGGAAACGAGGCATTCCATCTTAGTCCTCACGGGTGGAAACGAGGCTCACGGATGATAACGCATCTGCATTTTGATTCGTAATCGAGGATGGATATAGATGTCTATGGACCGCAGCAACCACTTACCCTTAGGTGAACTGTGTGCTCGTTTGTCATCCTATACTATTAAAAAAATCTTCAGCTTATACTTTACGGTGAATGACCGTTAAGTTGATTTAGCGAGGGAGTGCGGAAAGTTCTCTTCAAATAAGATAGACTATTTCATTTTATTACGTATACTTACTTAGCAAAATTTTTTAAAATCTCTAATATAATACATTTCTGCCTTTAATGTAATACATACGGACAAGGATGGAAATCGGTTTGCTCACGTATTATGAAATTTAAAGCACTCATTTTGTACTTGCTAGAGCGTCACTCTATGTACGTATCTATGATAGCTATATTATGGTTGTAGCACAAATTGGTCGGCTCGACATGGGGAAGGATCACGCCCTCGTAGAATACTAGCGTAAAATAGCATCTTAATACTGCTGTGTTTCGTATGGTGAGAGATCCGGAGACCCTTTTAACTGGAAACGAGGCATTCTACCTTAGTCCTCAGGGGTGACAACGTGTTAATTGTCTATGGGCCACAGGATCCACTAACCTTCAGGTGGACTGTGTTCTCGTTTGTCACCCTTATTCTATAAAAAAAAAACTCTAAACTACCGCAACTGTTTTCTAGTATTAGATTCAATAATTTTAACTAATAATATGTGTGATATAAGCCCAACGGATTTTAATACATTTACTGAACGATTATCAGACACAATTATAAAACAATAACTGTCAGACGCACCTGGCAAATGGGACTGGGAATGAGTTAGAGGTGAACAAACGTAAGAAAAATTCTACAAAAGGCAGATTGCCGGCGCAATGTCAAGCACACAAATCCTCATATATTCGAAAGTGGTTTAGCCCATCAACTATGATTTACTCAAATGCAAAAATATACGAATAGTGAGTTTATAGTCAACTGGCTGTGTATAAGTGGATTTGCATAACGTTTTGATAAATTAAATATACGCTTTTCTGCTGTTACTGCGAAGATTTATGTGAATGTTTATAAGCGCATGTGGATTTTTTCCTGTATATAGTAATGCCCTCCAGACCAACGACAGCCGGTCTCAACGGAGACTGGACAGGATTATAGTGCCCAAGTGCATGCGCAAGCACAGGTGCACCCTCTATTCCCTCACTCTCATAGTCCGATGGGACGATAATTCGACACAACCTGAGAATGATCAGGCACAGCATCGACGACTTTACGTGCTTTCCGGAGGACGGGGGTGAAACACCACCAACTTTTAACTCCGGGCTGCTATTAAGAATTTTTTGACAGAAAAACCCAATAACCAATTTACGACCACTAAACTAACGAGGCAGTCCTTCCAGTATATGGAAGATTTTTTCAACGTCTGGAAAAAAATAAGGCGTAACAGGTGAACGGAATAGTAGCCTATGGCACTGATATTTTGCATTTTTTTACATGAACATTTTATGAAATTGATCTATCAATAAATACTACTAATTGGGAACGTATTATTTTAATTTCGATAGTTTTTAATTAATTGATTTATTTAATTTTTTACGTGGTAGAGCCATGCTGCAGTTATATTAGTAGTATAGTTGTAGCACGAATGGGTCGGCTTAACCGGAGAAGGACTACGCTCTCACAGAATGCTGGCGTGAAATAGTGGCTTGGTGCTGCTGTGTTTTATATAGTTGAGTGTAGAGAACCGGAGATCCTTTTTACTGGAAACTAGGCATTCCATCTTATTCCTCACGGGTGACAACGCATATCTGCATTTTGATTCGTAGTTGAGTATAGATGTAGATATCTATGAGCCACAGCAACCACTTACCATCAGGTGGACTGTGTGCTCGTTTGTCACCCTATACTACAAAAAAAGATAAAATAAGGTCAAAAAGTTTATTGTTATTTTTTAGTACTGAAGCCTTATTTCAAATTAGTAGTATTTATTGACAGTTCAATGTCATAATATGTTAATGTAAAATTTATAAAATGTAAAATATCAGTACCATTGGCTTATATTCCGTTCACCCGTTACACTACTTTGTATATTAGCGGTTTCAATATGCAATAATTTAATAATTCAGTAATTATTTAATCGAGTAGGTATCAAAGGTATATATAAATTTACGGATTCTATTGCGTTTAATTAATAGAATCCGGCGCTACTTTGCGGAAATTCATTATATTAAAATTGGTAATAATTACTTCGCCCACATCAGCTTAATAAAATAAAATGATGTGTCTTACCCAGTTTGAAGAGCACCTCTCGCCCTCCTTCAATTGCTTGTACTATCTCCGTCACCACTAATCCCAACACCATTACTCTGCGGTGGCTGACCTCTGCCCCCCTGCCCCTGGGAGTAGTGGTGTTGGGATTAGAGGTGACGGGGTTATTGCACGTATTCGAGGGAGGGCGAGAAGTGCTCTTCAAACCAGTAAGACACATCATTTTATTTCATTGAGCGGATGTGGGCGAAGTCATTCTTACGAAATTTAAACTATTGCGTTTAATTTTAAATTGCTTTACAGCACCCAATTGTCTACACGTAGAGCAATCGAAACGTCGCGAGTGAACAATAAGTTAAAACTGAATGTGCTAAATTTGCATGACTTATTTATAGTGTTAGTTAATTTATTCTATTATAAAGTATCTTCTTATCAATATTTGATATAAGTATTCTTTTTTAAAATAGCAGCTCAATGCTGCCGTGTTTCGTATGGTGAGTGTAAAGAACTGGAGACCCTTTTTACTGGATACGTGGCATTCCACCTTATTCCTCAAGGGTGCCGACGCATCTGCATTTTGATTCAATATCGAGGATAGACGTAGATGCCTATGGGCCACAGCATCTGTTTTACCATCAAGTCGGCTGTGTTCTCGCTTGTCGCTCTAATTTTATAAGAAAACAAATATCATCTGCCTACGTGACTTCAAAGGCGGCCTATAAGGCTTACAGTCATTTTGATAGTTGTATGAAGTAGTTGTCGCTGAACACAGACCTCCCCGTAGATTGTTTCGCAACCGAAGGTTATTTTATTTTCGTGTTATTATTGGAGGAAGACGCTGCTTCTCATTTCCTGGTGGGTTTCCCTCTGTCACCTTTTGCGACACGATTTGGTGTAGTGGATATTTTCACACCGCCACTACACTGTACCTTAGTTTAGTTTTTGTTTAGTAGGGAAGTAAAATTATGATGATAAATGACATATCTTATCTTGGAAAAGGTAACAAGCAAACGACAGTGAAACCTACACAATTATTCAACACACACGTTTCGTTTTACCCATACAGTTAAACTTACAGGTAAACTTGTCCAGGTACACTCTAGCGTGTATGGCTACCATTAACGTTAATGAAATGACGCTTTATTGCGTAACGACACACTGTTACGAGATAGATATTTCCTTATCATGTCATTGCTTCAAGTAAAATAGTAGCGGTTTCACATGTACGGATACGTCTTGAGCTCAGATTGCACTAATTGGTCTGTCAGTTGCAAGTGTCTAGAAGCGATGCGACTGGATACATTTTATTGCATTTAACTTTTATTGCACGTAACAATACAGGCTGCAGTATTTTTTAATAGGTTAAAAAATACGTAAATATATTTATTAAGGTTATTTAATTGACACGTAAATCTTAGTATCTTCACCGATTTCTCGGCGCCGGCTAATCCGATTTAAATTTAGTTAGGGGTGGTCTCATATAAATTTGAATTAAAAAATTCCAATCCTAAAGAAAAATAGGAAATGCAGATTTTAATGTTTCTATTTAAACTACATTCTGGTTGCCTTACTTGTAATATTTCTTACATCACACAAAAGGGTAAAATAATTCAAACTTTTAATAAAAAGTAGACTTTCTCGTCCCGAACATTTAATTATGGAATCCTATCCGAATCCAACCCTTATGAATTATGTAAGACAAATAGTTAACAAAATTTAATTTTGCTAAGTTCATTTGCCATGTCTATTTTTAAAAAGAATGCCGACTCTCATCCTAGTAAATGATCACTGCCGCTCATAAACATTTACAGCACTAGAGGTACAGAGTAAGGTATCTTTACTCATGTTCTTGAGGAGTCACAGGAAAATGTGTTCCCGTGGCCCTGTGAATATGAGAATATCTCCATCGATAGCTAAAAAATTAAAAATTAATTAATAGTAAAAAAAACATTTTTAAAAACAGCCTTTTATTTAAATACTCAAACTTCGTTAAACCGTGAGTGACGAAGGATAATGTGTCGTTGAACCCTCGGAATACGCGTGCTGGCTTCTTCACTGCTGTGGGCATACACCTTATCATTTTGTTTATTATAACAGTCCCCCCGTGACCATGGTTGCTGTAAAGCACTTGAAACGTCGGGTATTTATAGTTAAATATACGCGATAAATTCCGTAAAAACTAGTATTATTTTTACTATAAGAAACCATTATATTACAACTAAGGCAACCAGAATGTATTGTAGATCGTCATATTGCACCCCTTTCCTAAATTTTTTTGAACACAAGACGATTGGAAAAAATAAATAATTTTAAACGATTACAAATCAATTATGGAGAAAAGCAAGGTTTGGATTGTACTAGGAAACAGGCGATCTTTCTTTCCATCCTACTCATGGGGACGGGTTTGCTTCTCGCTGGATCTGATATGGCAGGATATGACAGGGAATAGAACTATTTATTCCATCATTTGTGGTACCCATCGTAGGCAGATACCAACCTTGATTTGATCGCTCCTGTAAGACTGCATTACGCAGTAAGTTAGCAGCAGGAGTGTTAGCCGCACTGAGCTTACGCTTCGGCGGCTCGGGATGTAAACACCAGCAAGCTAAAAAAGAAGTACAACTTTGCGTCCAGTTCCTTCAAAAGAGTTATTGCCAAGGCAAAGTATGCACACGTTGGCAGAATTGGCGAGAAGTGAAGTCGCCTTCCCTCGGGAACCCGTACATTATAGTCTCTCACCAAGGCTGTAAAAGGGAATTTCTGTATGTCGTCACCATCACACCAACACCATCTCTGCTCAGGAAGGACGACTCATTGGCCTACGCCGTAAAAGAGAAAGCCGATCTTTTAGGCTCTCTTTTTGTACACTGCAGCCATATTATTGTTGTAGCACGAATGGGTCGGCTCGACACCGTTAAGATCACGCTCTCACAGAATACCAGCGTAAAATAGCTCAACTTAATGCTGTTGCGTTTCGTATGTTGAGTGTATAGATACCCTTTTTACTGGACGTGAGGTAAGGTATTCCATTTTAGACCTCAGGGACAACGCGTCTGCATTTTGCTATGGGCCACAGCATCCACTTATCATCAGGTGGATTGTGTGCTCGTTTGGCACTTTTATTCTATAAAATTTAAATAGGATATATATATATATATATATATATATATATATATATATATATATATATATATATATATATATATATATATATATATATATATATGGTAGGTTTATGTTCGTGTGTATTATCACTACGAGTACGTACTAATGCAATAAATAAAAAGGTAGCCAGCCGCCCTGGTAAGAGATGCACAAAGTCAATGAAGAGAGGGTTAGAGAGAGGGTTATATTCAGCAGTGGATTTGTGATGAACTATAATGGTGATGAATCAAGAAAAAATCCGCGCCTCAAGATAAGTACGACGTTTAATAACCTTAAGAAGATAGCAATACAGACGCGTTGTACGATTATTCATAGCTTTCGAAATTGTAATCGATACGTACGACGCGCATCAATTAAAGTTTCGAAGGCGACGCATTGTCGGCGAAGCGCCGAAGTAGATAAAAGTCAATAAATTAACGTAATGGCATCTACAAATTCAATTATTATGTGAAACGCTCAGTCAGAAGCTTTGTAATTTAGTCGCGTGCCGGAATAATGTATGAGGTAATAAAAGCGACGAGACCTAATGCAAGCGGTGGATAAATAAACACAATTATGAATATTTATAACTTAAATTGAAAATTAAAAAAAACGCCGAAGTGAAAAGAAACGATGTACTTCAAACTTCTGATAAGATTTTCTTGAATCATAGCTAAGAGCACTCTCGATAAACTCACTTTTCAAATAAAAAAACAGACAGACACGCTGATACATAGAAAAAAACGTTATAAACATGTAGCACCCCATTGTTTGGAGCGGAGTTTTGTTCATTATTATGTTATTAATAAGTCTTTACGAACATTATAAACTTATTTCCAATTTTATATTAGTCGCACGCCAATTTACACTCCCTTATTTGTAAAGGTCTATATTATTATTATTATAGCTAAAACTGCCTCAATTTACATGTTTCGTATTCACATCTTTACTCACACACTGTTCATTCCAATTGTTTACTATCTCGCTTATATATATAAACTTTCAGTACCTGGTTGACCGAGCTTTGCTCGGTATTTTTCGCTCGATTTTTTTTTAATTCGTGTGTTTTGGAAATTATATTTAGATACAAATTACATACCGATGAAATATAAATAATATTTTTTGATCTTAGCGACATAACAGAAAAAGCGGAACTGGTTATTTGAATAAAAAATCGTGAGTGCAATTATTTTAATTTAAATTTTCGTGTTTTTAAAAAATACTAAAAAAAGGGCTCGAAAAAATAGATTTTCTCAAAAACGAAAGGAACTTGAAAAAAAAATTAAAAAAGTCGGTCGGTCGGTCTGGGCTCGAAACGGGGTTTTACGATTCTGTGACCGCCCAATACCAATTAAGCTATTTGTAATCATTAACAATTTGTCAAAATTTACCTTCTTATTCTAACGATATTGTAGTAGTTTTTCATTGCCCAAAAAACACGGACAAAAAGACATTTCCTAAAAATAAATCCTAGCTAGATCGATTTTTTATCCCCGAAACTCTCTGGACACTAAATTTTATGAAAATCGTTGGAGCCGTTTCCGAGATCCCGATTATATATATATTTATATACAAGAATTGCTCGTTTAATAGTATAATATAATACTATTTCTCTTGCATACTTTTCAATTTATATATATATATATATATATATATATATATATATATATATATATATATATACTGTGGAACCATTTTCCTTCAGCACTCTGCACTTGCATTACTTAATGTACTTTCCTGTAGCACGAAACCCATACGGATCTCACAGACTAACCTTTTTGATGCTAATCTTAGATAATCTATATGGATTTGGTTTGCAGGTTGCGGAGTTTAGTCGTCACAATTGCAGTATGGGTTTCGTGCCAATTTAAGTGTATTTAAATAATCCATAAAACCCCCATGGCCTGTCAATGTTTGCGACCTTACATTAATAATTATTTTAATTTTCTCCATTGCTCTATATGCTTCTTCTATTCAAGGGAAATTTTTTTTTGTAACAGTTCCTGAATCTGAGGCGTTGTATCGTTCTTGCCAGATAGTTACGGTTTTGCCCCAGATGAAGCGCTTTCCGAATGACGGAGGGAAACAGTCACAACTTGGGCTTTGTCTAAGCCTTTCTACTGCACGACTTTGCTAGCTCCATTTCCGACTATACTCTTGTGTGCCTTCCAGTAAAACATTACTTCTCTTCCCTTTTCCCTTATTTCTTTTATACTTTTCCGTATATCTGGTACCATGGGCCTAAGCGTATTAGAATTTAAAAGCCAATCTAATGCTATATAGAATCGCTTAATATATTTGCTTGCTTAATTTTTTTTACTCCATTTCATGATTTTTGTAGCTTTAAATATTGCTGCGAGCTCAGCCTGATACACGCTGCAATAACTCTCCTGTCTTATTTTTGACTTATGAACTTCATTGTCGTCCATCCAACACGTTACCGCTGCCCCAACTTTTCCTGATATTTTACTGCCATCGGTGTAGATTCTTGGTCAGTTATTGTCTATTTTATCGACGTCATCTTGTAAATTTTATATATTTTTTGGCCCTTTTCACTGGATGTGGTAACTTGAACTGGGGTTCTTTTAGGTAAGTGACTTATGGGTTTTTCTCTCTTTGTCTCATATAACTGGGTTTAGTTTATGTTCGGTAATTGATGCTGTCTGTCCGCTTGCACTCATGTCCCAGTTGACATATTATTCTGTTTACAAAAAGTTTTTCTAGCACCAATGGGAAAACGCAATATGGGCAGCAGTAATCGGGCGAAATGATTTAGGAAGCATGTAGTTTTCTTTATTTTAGGCAGAACTCGGATAACTGCATGTTGGGTCAGGGGTTATTAAAAATGTTTAGAGTCGTGGTAGCTTAAAGACTAAACTTTTCTAACCATATCCTATAAAAGTACTACTCCTGGGCACAGGGCTCCTCCCATTTTTAAAGGTGTAGTAAAGTAATTGAGACACTGACTGCTCCATAGCCCTCTTAGAAACTTGAGTAGGCTTCTAGGGCAGTGGGACCTATGTTATTGAAATATATGGCGTTAAAGCTAGGTATTTAAGTATAGTAAGTAAGTAAACCATGTACACTATATATTTAACATTTAAAACAGTCGCAAATAAAAGTTTAACGAATAATTTCGTTTTTTTTTAAATATCAATTAACGGATAAGCAAAAAATGTCATCTCAGTACGAGCCATCTGAATGAACACGAGAGTCACGGTAAATTGATTTTAATTAACACGTAAGTATTAAGTGGATACACAGACGAACGGGAGCATTTACCTTTGGACTATCAAGGCCTTTTTTTTTCAATAACGACTTAAAGTAGTCAAATCACTGAGTCCATGGATAAAGAGTTTTTAGACAATATTTTGTTTTATTAAAATGATTGTATGCTGCTGAATGTATAACATGTAGTAGAAAAAAATTTCAATAGGTAAATTTTTAAACGAATTAGTAAGCTAAAGAGCCAATGGGCCGTCCATATTGCTCGAAGAACATACAACTAATGGGGAAGAAAGTTTCTCGAGTAGCAGCTTCGAATCAGTAGACTAAGTGTAGGGCGTTCCCCTACTAGGTGTAGTGACGACTTGGTAAGACATACAGGACTTCAATGGATATAGTTGGCTCAGGACCGTGGTTTGTGACATTCCTTGAAGAAGGTCTATGTTCAGCAGTGGACTTGTGGGAGTCTGAATGATAATTATGATGAGGGTTTTAAATATTGCCAAGGTATGTTAGGGTAAGTTTCAATTTGAAGAAGGATCATTTAATTTATTTTTCCAGTAAACCAAATAAAATTCTTGTAGTAGTAGCTCTCAATGTAGTATAAGCACAATTGTTTTGCGCTGTACCCTCTCTACACGCCGCGTTTGTTGGTGGGTGTATCTTATGCATTCAAGAGTCAAATAGTATTTTTTCTTGGATTTTTCATATTTCTGGGCTTTTGTATGGTAAGAGTAGAGAACCGGAAACCCTTTTTAAAGGAAAAGAGGCATTCCATCTTAGTCCTAAGGAGTCATTCCATCTTAGTCCTAAAGAATCATTCTTCCTAAGAAATAATGTATAATGTTTTGAAATTCGAAATACTGTAGTAATAACAGCCTTTATAATTGCACAATCTACGTAACAGGCCATAGATTTTACTAAACGTTACTTTATCCGAAAGATAAATTATGTTACTCTAAGGAAATTTAACTTAAAAAATATTATGTATAATGTATTGCGAATTTCAAAAATTAACCTCAATTCAAATCCCGTCTCCTTAATTTATCTCGCCGCACAAGTCGTTAGGGCTTATAGCTTCCTATAGCTACCACAGATATTATTACGTCACCCTAATTCTCCTTTATACAATCAGCGTTCCTCGGATCGAATTCACGCCCAGGGGATGTGATGCATTTTCCCAACATAATCTTCTAGACGATGACTCTGTTATAAGTGTTGAAACCACTATCTTTATTTCTTTCTAATATGGATATATATTTTTTTATATCTACCTTAATAAATCAACAAATTTATATTAACTTTCAAATAAGTACATATAAAATTTAGTGAAACTAGTTATCTGAATTTTTTTTTGAAAATGAATTAAAATTTCATTTTAACTTAGATTTTTTCTCTAATTTCTGTTAAAACCAAATATTTAAGTTGACCATTATCTATGAAGACATCTCGTGGCATTATTGTATAACAATGTTAAGGTTGAAAAATGTTCACGTAAAACAGTTTTAAGCCTTTATTGGTTCAAGGCATTTCATTTCTTACTATGGCAACATGTTACAATTCCTTAACTTATGTAATTTCCTTAACTTATGTAACACCAGCCATACATTCTTAATTGATGAAATAGTTACGGAGTTTTGATGGTTTTTACTAGAAACGGATATATTACAAAATGTTATTTAGCTTTATTTAGCAGAAAAAGCGAATAAGTGCCGTTAAGACGTTAAGCTTATTTGTTTCCTTTTTGGATAAGCGTTTATAACTACTTTTACATGAGATCTGTTACATAAAAAACATCAGCTACAGATTCGTTATTGGTGCACCTATAAGAATATAAATTCTAAAATTAAATAACATAAAAGAAAGCTTTATACGTGGTAGAGCCACGCTGCAGCTATATTGTTATTTTAGCACGAATAGGAATAGCGTAAAATAGCAGCTTAATACTGTTGTGTTTCGTATGGTGAGTGTAGAGATCCGGAGACCCTTCTTTACTGGAAAACATGCATTCCATCTAAGTCCTCATGGGGGACAACGCATCTGCGTTTTGATTCTTAATCGAGAGTAAATGTAGATGTTAATGGGCCACACCATCCACTTACCATCAGGTGGACTACGTGCTCGTTTGTCACTCTTATTCTATAAAATAAAAGTAAAGGAAGAACGTAAAACACAGGAATAATTAGAGCAGTTGTCTCAATTGATGGGATTTACGAGATAGTGTAGTAGTTTGCTTGAAATGATTTAATGGTGAAAGAGGAAGCTTTCTTCCAGAAGCGTGCTTACAGAAAGTGGACCTGGCGTAGTCCTAACTCTTCGACGAAAAGTTAGATTGAGTCCATAATGACGACCAGACCCCAAGAGTTCCACGATATCTTAGTAATCGCGAGAGAGAAATCTGGTAGAGATCACCGAATGGTGAAAAGCACCTTTGATATTAAGTAAAATTAGGAGGTTCTAAGGACAATTGTACATACCATCGTCGGACGAACACGTAAGTGTCAGTTACGATTCAAGAACTAACTTTATATAGATATTATCAGAATCTATTCCTATAGTCGAAGCGTCAGTGTAAATGAGATTTAAATGACTCTTCAGCACGTTACAGCGTAGCTTATAAAAGTCAGTGAAAAACCGGAACTTGAAGTGTTTCAAAAGCTTTTCAATTCCATCCTCCATGATTGCACTATAGAGACCACCGTACTTCTGGCTATTCCGAAGGAGTGAAGCAGAAATACGATAGTCTTGTTCTTAAAAAAGGTCGATAAGGCTCTATTGAAGAACTACAGGCCGATTTTTCTTCATAGCTGCTTCTACGAGCTATATCATAGAGTTATTACAAGTCTATCTCGTACGTGGAATCGATAACTTCCAGTCTATCGAACAAGCCAGTTTTCGAAAAGAATAAGTTTCATAGACCACGTATAAATCCTTCGGTAAAGCGTACTTAAGAGTACAATCTACCACTTTGTCTTATGTGAGGAGACTAAGAAAAAGCCTTGATTTCATCGAAATTTGGGTGGTGTGGTCCCTTCAGCGTTACTAAGTCAACTGTCGGTATATCGATGCTAAAATTTCTATACAGTTGGGCTACGATGGCGATGTGGGTACCGAACCAATGTACGAAACTTATCTAACTGCCGAGAGGTCTAAGTATATAACACAAAAACATATAATAGATGGCACTATGTGTTCAGTGCCATGTAATTTATAAAAGTGCATTGGTTAAAAGGTTGTACACAGGGTGACGATAAGTATATCCCCAAAACTCTTCACTCTTCTGCATTGGAAGACGCCCAAGTAACACATGAAGCATTTTAACAAATGAATAGTAAACACTCGCAGTACTTTATGTCCGTATAAACTATTATTTAAGTTTACCGAGCATATTGACGCTTTATATAGGTATTTCAAAACCATTATGATGCCTTACACTGTAGAACGGTTAAATAATGGCATATAAAAATGCTTTTGTAAAGCTTTTAGTTGTACTGCAGCAAACAACAACACAGCTGTACAGTTTTCAGCTATTTTAGTGCATTTGGATCTATAATAGCATTTTAATACTAATTAAATGCTTAATGGTAGTTAATAACATAAACATGAGCTGCTAAAATCCGCTATACAGTCTTCAGCTGATTTTAGTGCCTTAAGGTCTAAAACAGAATTTTTAAGTAGTAAGTAAGATAATGCCTAATTTTGCTTAATTGCATAAACCTATACCATTATAATGCAACGTAAATCCGTTAAACAGCTTTAAGCTGTTTTTAGTGCCCTTTTATTGTATGATAGCACGTATAAGTAGTAAGTAAAAACCTAGTTTTGCTGAACAGCATAAACTTGAATCAAGATTTTAGAATTTTTCAAGATCAACGGAGTTTTGTTGTATACCTATTAGCTCTTTAA
Source organism: Parnassius smintheus behrii (assembly GCA_036936625.1). Taxonomy (NCBI): domain Eukaryota; kingdom Metazoa; phylum Arthropoda; class Insecta; order Lepidoptera; family Papilionidae; genus Parnassius; species Parnassius smintheus. Next base: position 21,253,502 of record JAUPFT010000001.1, read on the forward strand.
TCAAATTCACGTGAGTTATTGTGCATACATTCATTTTACTGTATCGTGAGAAAAACCGACATATGCACATATTTTGTTAATCACGTAATTTTCTAGCGTAGCGTTCAAATAATGGCACCATTTCATTCTACATTAAGTCTACTGGTATACCGGTGAACCCATATAGAGCCATTTTATAGACAATGGCACTGTAGTGGTTCACCCAAAGTCTTATCTCTGGCCCCTGGCTTAATAATTGTTCAGGTGTGAGTATTTATACTGCTGGAGGTATTAATTAGCATTTTTAAAAGATCATTGGGCAGCTATAGAGGACACTATTTTGTAAATATTTTTATAACCAAATAATATTATCATACGGACCTATTTATAAAAGCAGCAGACCTATATAATAATGATATAACTTTAATTTAATACTGCCCAACCAATACTATTATGTTAATTATGCAAATTTTGTTCTATACTAGGAATACACAATTGTTTTGGTTATTTCACGCATATCTTTAAATAACATGTTATATCAAAGCCAAAAAATATGGTAGGCACGTGAAAATTTTCAATGAAACTTATGTAAACATTTACAGTAAACTAGATTGCGCAGTAATAGGTATTTGAAAGCATGTCATATCAAAAGAGTCAAAAACTTTATAAATATTACTTGGTACATACAAATACAGTCGTGACCCTCAATCAGTTTCGACCGCCTTCTTTCGTCCATATTTTATATTCCGAGACAAATTATGTTGTTATTTACAACGTTGATTGTATCATAACATTTAGTACCGCATAATATAGATGTTTTTTGCAATGGGTTTATTTGAGCTCTAACTGCGAACACATAAATAGCTTCAATCATTCTTTACTATATTCTAATGCTATTCTAATACTTTTGTAATGCAATTAACATCTTCACTATCAATAATATTGCTAGTATAATGCTTCTTTAATGCAATTGGCGACTTAATTAACCATAGTGATGCTTCTTTAATGCGACTGACAACTTCATTGACCATAATAATGCTTCTTTAATGCGCCTGTTAAAAGAGCCGTGGTAGCTCAGATGGTTCTCGTTCGCTATAAATTTCACAGTACGCGAGCAAACCGGGTTCTATCCCCGTCGGCACCAATGAAATTGTTAATTGCAATTTTAAGTGCAGATTTACCACGTGCTCGGCGATGAAGAAAAACATCGTGAGGAAACCTGCATGTCAGAGAAATAAGAAAAAAATATTTCGAAGACATGTGAAGTTCGCCAACAGGCATTGGGGCAGCGCTGCGGACAATTCCCTGCCCAAAAACTCAGAAATGAGTGGAGGCCTGTGCCCAGCAGTGGAACGTATATAGGCTGTAACTTTACTTTACTTTACTTTTAATGCGCCTTGCATTACAGCAATTAAACACTAATTGTAAACCTACTTAGGATCTAAAGCCGTAGAATTTGTAGTAAGAACCCATTTATCGTAAGTGTAAATTGTCGCTGAGGAAAAATACCAGAAAGAATTTGTCATTCGTTAACGAAGAAAAAGCTTAAGTAAATATAGTTACACTTTGCAAAATAAAACTTAAAAAAATATAATTTATATAAAAGGACATAACAAACAACTCAGTAGATAAGTAGATAGAACTAGTTATAGTGAACTTTATAAAAAATACATTCGCATCGAGACAGGAACATGGAACGGAAGCATCGTCTTTTTATGTCCTCACTCGTGACTTATTCGTGTAATACGATGTTTATATCAGTTGCATTGAATGCGGACTAGGTTGCTAACACTTGTTACATTTGCACAGGAGCTCGTCCCGGCCGCATTGCATTCAACGATATCGCACCGGATGTTAGAATATTATTTTTTTATTGCATAGGGGTGACATACGAGCACACAGTCCACCTGATGGTAAGTAGTCTCTACAGCTATCCTTGACTAAGATTCAAAAAGCAGATGCGTTGCCACCCCTGAGTATTAAGATGGAACTTCTCGTTTCCAGTCAAAAAAGTCTCCGTTTCGCTACACTCACCATACGAAACACAGCAGCATTGAGCTGGTATTTAACGTTGGTATTCTGTGAGAGCGTAGTCCATCCACGGTCGAGCCGACCCATTTATCCTACAACCATAATATAGCTGCAGCGCGGCGCTATCATGTACATGTTCATATGTACTAAAAGTATATTAAATAAAGTGGGTATTTGACATCATCGGCCAAATTTGCAGAGAGGATAGAGGATAAGTAATATAGGCAAATGGTAAAAAAATTATTTAAAAAATTTCACACATTCTGTCGTTTTTATCTTTTGAATTCAAAATGCGTGGTAATGCATTATTTTAACTGGTTTTACTGTGTACGCACACATTTCAATTGTGTACGCACAATTTCAACTGTGTACGCACACAAATCACATTTAATTTTGGGTTAATTTCAAATAAAAGTAGAATCCTTATTTACTCGTGTTTTCAAAAACTGCAGCAACGGTATGACATTATTTATATATTTGAACTTAAGTATAAAATTCGGATACTCTTTGAAAAATAACCCTGTATGCAGGCATCTTCCGTAATAAGAAGGATTTGCCTTTGGTAGGCGAATTGACATGTCAGTACCAGACGTCTCGCACCATTGACGCCGTTCCTCGTCGCCTGTGCATCTATAACGGTAGGCAGTATAACCAGACCAGTACCTGTACCAGCATCTATCGGAAGCCACAAGAGCTGGCATATCCCATAGTCTTCTCTTACGACATAAATCATCTACATCATATAATTAGAATTTTCTGTTTTCAATAGTGTCTCAAAATTTGTCTAGTTTTCCTTTTTACGTTAAATTTTTATAATTACAAATAAGATATTTATTTAACTAATATTACAGTTTATGATGTGACTAACTGGTATTTACGTGAGAATATTTTTAGAAACGTTTATGTTTCGTCATTTTCTTGAGTAACTACTACCATACTGAGAGAACTCTTTAACATAACCACAGGGACGTCGACTCAGGATCATTATAATTAAAAGTTTGGACAACGCTTAAAATATTATAGTTGTGACTTGCGTAATGTAATTCAAGGTAACTCGATACAATTCGGGTTATGCTAAAACGAGTGACTCATGAACGATGGTTCATTCACATCGAACACATAATATGCATAAATTAGGTTTTGAAGATCAATGCCAAGCACTTATCGTGTCAATCAATGAATTGTAATAAGAGATCCTCAACGTAGTTATAGTTATATATATATAGGAAGCCTATGCCTATATTATGAACTCGATCTATCAATAAATACTACTAATTGGGTACATATTATTTTAATGTCAATAAATTTTAATTGAATTATTGTTTAGTTCAAAAATTTTGTTGTTATTTTTTTAGTACCGAATGTTTATTTCAAATTAAAAAGAAACACCCAGTTTATACCAGAGGATTTTTTACCGTCTGGGAAAAAATAGGGTGTAATACCACAGACATCACGAGATCTCTAAAACTAGCTACTCATTTTGCAATGTAGATGCTCACTAAGAACGGATTTTACGATAGTCCCATAAAAAAAATCTTGACATTTTACATCTAGGTTTCGCAATAAAATATTTATCGTGCACCCAGCGATGCGAGCGGGTATATAGCTAGGTATATAGCTAGAAGAATATAAACGTCTATTTTTATGTCATAAATTCGCTTCGAAAGCTCTATAAATAACAATTTGCACAATTGAGTAAAATCCTTGATTGATAAAAACTTTGACTTTGATGTGGAAACCTAAAAATAAAATAAAAGAATAATGAGCAGATTTAAATATAAAAAAATTAACCTAATTACGATAACATAAATATGTTTCTACAAAAAAGTGTGTATAATAATATATTCGTCCTATACTTAAGTACCTACAGGAATGTCTCATTTGAACAAATTAATTTCATAATATATATATTCCATGACACGAGATGGCGTCTTAGGAATAATTTGTTTTACTATTAATATATAATATTTATTTGATTAAGTACCTTATTAACCGATGAAAAGTAATTCCTTGGTTTTTACTGACATTTCTTGCATTATTTGTGCAATATCTAAGTACACACGACGGCATATTTCTATCAAGAGATTTTTTTTTAAATCAACACAACACGTGACAGCTCTAAAAACGCCTAGCGAGTGACTGATTAAAGTGCGGTGTATGCACCGCAGTTGAGTGGAACAGAGTAGCTGAATGCAGTGTCGCTTCTAGTACGTAGTACATAATAGCTCAATGTTTATACATACAAAATTGTTTTACGTTTGTGAACTGTGAACTGTTGAACTTTAATAAAAAATATTTTTCTCCTCAGCCTGTCTTTATAATTTCCTCCTCAACATTAATACACTTTATATAAGTTTCACGACATACGAATAAGTATAAACTTTATATTCACCCGTATATCGTGAAACCGCCACCGTAATGGCTTTTCATCAAAAGTTGGCACAAGTACTACTAAGTTATAATAACGTAGCCTCAAAGACTCTTCAATGTACATATATGTTAACATGCTTCACTTTACTTATTGTTTAAAATATTTCATTTTGATTAAAATTTCAAATTAGTAACAATACTATACAAAATTAGCAATTAAATACATTTAATCATATGTTTTATACTATGATATCGGATCATGTTCAGCTGTAGATGGTTGTGAGCTGACGTAGAAGATGATATTATAGTAATAAATATCCTACAAACCGAATTACGGTCACAGCGACCACTCTCAATAGATCTACGTAGAAGAGGGTTAAACACGAGTTTGTGTGCAAACACACTATCAACAGTTCAACAGGACGGCAACCCGACACGATTGGAGATAGATCAGGTGCAGGACCAACGGCTTTATGTGAAACACCGCCAACTTTTTTACTCCGAGCTGCTACTGAGAATTTATTGAGAGAAAAACCTAATTACTGATTTCGGCCCGACTTTCAAATCCTGGGATTTGAACCTGTGACACATGGTCAGCAGCGCGTGATTGTAAATCATTAGACTAAAGAGGCAGTCAGGTATTAACAAGGAGTATTATACCCTCCCGTGGGATTGCTCAGACCATCAAATTGAACAACTTTCACTATGGTACCAACTTCGAAATACAAAGAAAAATCACCTGTTTCATACATTCGTGTGTAAGGGCTGTTGATATTTTGTTAGAAACGGAATTTTTATTTTATTTCGAAAGTGGTCCCATAGTAAAAGTTGTTCAAATTGATGGTTTGAGCAACCCCACGAGAGGGTTTTGCGTTTAACATTATACACCTTGTATAAGATTTTTGGTGAACGTTGGACATGGCTGCTAAACTAAGAATTTATTGATAGAAAAACTTAACTGATTTCGACCCGACCCAGTCAAAATAACGCCTTTTGGTTATAAATTTATTTTAGTATATATTTGATTATAATATATCAACAACAAAAACCAATCATAATATAATATAAATAAAATTCTAATTACCGTGTACTAGCGGTATAAGAATATCCACTACCCTATATCATCTCGTGGGTGACGTAAGAGGCGACAGTGGGAAACCAATTAGGAAATGGGCAGCAAAATATTCCTAATAACGACTAAAAATAAAAAACTGCGGTTGCCAATACGCTTGCCAAGCGTAGCAGCTATGGCAAATGTTCCCCCAGCCTAGGCCTATGGGAGAGGCCTAAGTTCACCAGTGGACTTTAATAAGCTGTAAAGATAAGATTCCAATTAAATTTCATAATATGTTCATATTTTTTTTTTTTTTTATAGGATAGGGTGACAAACGAGCACACAGTCCACCTGATGGTAAGTGGTTGCTGTGGTCCATAGACATCTACATCTATCCTCGATTACGAATCAAAATGCAGATGCGTTGTCACCCGTGAGGACTAAGATGGAATGCCTCGTTTCCAGTAAAAAGGGTCTCCGGTTCTCTACACTCACCATACGAAATACAGCAGCATTAAGCTACTATTTCACGCTGGTATTCTGTGAGAGCGTGGTCCTTCCCCGGTCGAGCCGACCCATTCGTGCTACAACTATACTACTAATATAACTGCAACATGGCTCTACCACATATATCATATCTCAGTAACTTAAACATGTGTATAGAAAAGTGTGTCAGGAGAGAAAAATAGACCACTTGTAAGTTTGTCGTCGCTTCCTCGTACAAACTCTCCCGCAGTAAGGAGTTGTTGAGGCAATGCCGTAGCTTTCTTGACATTTCAAAAGTTTTTTGTAAAGGCCAATTTTGACTAAATATTTTGGTTGACTTGTTGCTATATAACTATGCTTAGTTATGTTTATACTAATACTTCACAAGTCCTCTGCTGAACATATTCCTCGTCCAAGGTATACCAAAAACTTGTGATGGGCTGTAATAATGATGTTGATGATACTAATACATTGATGATTGACGATACATTAAGTGAATAAAATGGTGTGGATTTCATCACATTTGAGTTAAATAATAATACGTTTTTATTTAAATCACATAATGATAAACAATATTTGTTACCATGACAAAAAAAATTCAAACTATTATGTTTTGTTTTTTTTTTTATAGAAGAGGGGGCAAACGAGCATGCGGCTCACCTGATGTTAAGTGACTACCGCCGCCCATGATCAACCGCAACACCAGGAGAATTGCGGGTGCGTTGCCGGCCCTTTAGAAAGGAGTAAGCTCTTTTCTTGAAGGTCCCCAGTTTTTTTTATGTGTGGTAGAGCCATGCTGCAGTTATATTAGTAGTACAGTTGAAGCACGAATGGGTCGGCTCGACCGGGTAAGGACCACGCTCTCACAGAATACCAGCGTAAAACAGTAGCTTAATGCTGCTGTGTTTCATATAGTGAGTGTAGAGAACCGGAGACCCTTTTTACTGCAAATGAGGCATTCCGTCTTAGTCCTCAGGACTGACAACGCGTCTGCATTTTGATTCGTAATCAAGGACAGATGTAAATGTCTATGGGCCGCAGTGACCACTTACAATCACGTAGACTGTGTGCTCGTTTGTCACCCTATCCTATAGAAGAAAAAAAATAGAAACTAATAACTTAAATCATCATACAGTCTTAATCTAGTCTTAGTTTTTGAAGGAAAAAAGAAGCAGTCCGCTTTTATCATCGGCTGCGACGACAAGTCGTGGATACAGTTATTTTAGAGACTTCCCCGCATGCAAATAAAGACTATCGATCTGTGGATTACCCAGTCCACGGATTCAGTCTTTATTTTGAAATCTCTATATTTTGAGTACTTCGCTGCATAGAAGTAAAATTGGACGTTATTATGCAAAAAGCATCCAACCCGCGGAATGCTAATTTGACATTATGATATTTGAAGTATGGATCGGCAATGTTTCTTCATAAAACGTAAATAACATTACTTTCACTATAGACCACAAAAAATATTTTTAAACTCAACATTTTTAACACAAATTCGTATTGGACCCTTTCTGCGTAGCTACATCCAATTGCTCCAATTTGCTCCAATTTCAAAATCTTCTTATTAGTGTTCAATTATTGCAATATAAATACTCCGTACATTTTTTAATCTCAAACAAGTAATAAATTATATACGTCAAAGGCAGAATAAGCTTTAATTGGACTACATATCCTATACTATTAAACGAGCAATTCTTGTATATATGTATATATATATATATATATATAATCGGGATCTCGGAAACGGCTCCAACGATTTTCATAAAATTTAGTGTCCAGGGAGTTTCGGGGATAATAAATCGATCTAGCTAAGATTTATTTTTAGAAAATTTCTTTTTGTCCGTGTTTTTAGGCAATTAAAAACTGCTACAATATAGTTAGAATAAGAAGGTAAATTTTGACAGTTTGGTAACGATTATAAATAGCTTATTGGTATAATGGGCGGTCACAAAATCGTAAAACCCCGGTTCGAGCCCAGACCAACCGACCGACTTTTTTATTTTTTTTTTCAAGTTTCTTTCTTTTTTGAGAAAATATATTTTTTTCGAGCCCTTTTTTTAGTATTTTTTAAAAACACGAAAATTTAAATAAAAATAATTGCACTCATGATTTTTTATTCAAATAACCAGTTCAGTTTTTTCTGTTATGTCGCTAAGATCAAAAAATATTATTTATAATTCATCAGTATGTAATTTGTATCTAAATATAATTTCCAAAACACACGAATTAAAAAAATCGAGCGAAAAATACCGAGCAAAGCTCGGTCAACCGGGTACTTTAATATCATTAAATGTTCCAACTTTACTGCTTTAATCAATTTCGTCTTTTTAATAATTGGTACAGAGATTATATATCTATACACACATATAAAAAATTGAGTGTATATGGATAATATTGAAATATCTGGTTTATATTAGGCTCCGGTCGTTACTTGCATCGTATTAAGACATAAATAACCTTCTTTTTTAGTTTTGGCTTTTTGTTTGTCTGTCTGAGTAGCAACCGATAGTGATGAAACTTTACAAGACAGCAGCAACTTGACTCTTGATGATGGGAGGAGCACACCGCCGACCATGCCGCGGTGTGAGTGCTCCATGCAGGATGCGCTGTTTACCCAGCGCTCGGTGTGCACTCCTCTCCCCTCCCGGACGTTAATAAGTCGAGTGGGCCTGATGACGCCGCTCCTATAGTGCTTAAAACGTGTGCTTCGGAGTTGGCACCGGTTTTAACGCATCTTTTCCGGTACTCCTACTCCATAGGCGTAGTCCTCAAATCATGGAAGATAGCTTTAGTGCACCTGATTCCTAAGAAAGGCGACCGCTCAGATGCGTCTAACTATAGGTCTATCGCTATCATTCCCTTATTCTCCAAAATAATGGAATACATTATAAACTGCCAGCTCATGAGGTACCTTGAGGATCACAAGCTGATTAGTGACCGCTAGTACGGTTTCCGTCGGGGTCGCTCAGCTGGTGATCTTTTGGGTTATTTAACTCGTAGATAGGCGGAGGCAGAAGAGTCCAAGGGGCAGGCGTTCGCCCTCGCACAACTTCCTTGTGGAATCGACTACCACCAGAGATTTTTCCGGACCGATACGACTTAGGTGGAAAGAGACTACTCCTTTTTAAAAGGCCGGCAACGAACCTGCAATTCCCCTGGTGTTACAGTTATTCGTGGGCGGTGGTAATAATTTATCATCAGGTGAGCCGTATTCTAATTTGCCCCCCTTCTAATAGAAAAAAAAGACCTTATCAAGGCGACGCCGGAGGGTATCGCTAGTACAATATAAAATAGTTATTGACTTCATACATACATACTGAAAAGGAACAAGGGTGCGCAAGCGTTAAACTAAGAAACAGAAGGGAGGAATCGAGGCTACTTTCGATCCGGCCTCCTATAACGCCTACGTTGGGTTCGGGAACAACGTATGCGATCCCCGCCACGGAGTAACACACAAGGGCGATAACCTCTTCCTTTTCAGAAAATAGGTTCAGGCGGGGATTACGGGTCTTCCGAATTCGTCCCGGTCCCAACGCCTTAATTCTTCAATGTGGACTGTATTATTTCGAGGGACGAATTCCTTGGGAATAAAACAGCAATTATCTTCAAACCGTTCCGTGAGAGAGTAATTACTTTTCCCTATCACTTCCCTACACTTTTTCTTTCTTCTTCTTATTGACTGCTGGTCTGATTCCCGAACGAATTGCAAGAAAACTCGTTTACTGAGCTACCTCAGAGGTATACGCGAAAGTGAGCCGCGCCATTCGTGCGCTTGCGCAACGACATACATTTATACAATTTACTTGTAAAGATAGCACAAAAAAATATCTATACTACGATATACATTACATTTTCATATCACAAAAAACCTTTTATTTATTTAACAAAATATGCCTATTTTACTCACATGTTCAAAGTTGAAATTTCTTAAATATTTAACATAGAAAGTTAAAACAATGTTTTCCACTTGAAATTATACATATCTTAACCAATACAACAGTTTAATTTACATTTTCTCTATTCGTTTCACTATTAAAACACTTTTAAATTTCTTATACAAAACTATCATTATTTCACTTATTACACAGGAATTTTCACATAAAAATAACACAGAATTCACCTCTTTTACACGTACAATCAATCTGAAATGTTTTACAAGTCATTTTTACATAAATTGCTGAAATTGCAAATATTTAAATTTCCACATATTTGGCCTCCTAAGTACGTGGCTAGCGTGCGTCTATGAACTCACACTATTTGAACAACTAACTTTTGCACGGCTATCGACTATCAGTAAAAATGGAAAGTCTAATATCAACAATACTAGGTAAATAAATGCTTCTACACAATTCTCAAACGTTGAAAACTATTTCTAATCAGATTCTTATCAGTTATCATGTTTCTTATCAAACAATATAAGTGAATGTTTTCATAAATCAATCATAGAAAATAGGCATTTATTTTCATACAAAACGTATCAAACTCATAAAAGACAATACTTATGCAATTAATTTCCATTGATTCTACTTATGCACAGCGATCATCTCAACCGGGGAACAAATCCGGTAACATAATTTATATCTTAAAAATTCCCTATATGAATTTATTAAGAGATATTACTAAGAAAACGATAAACTATTCCGGCCTGGGAGTCGAACCCAAGACCTTCATATCATTAATTCGATATTTCTTTAAGATTCAACTAAGCATTTTCTTATTAGAATACTATTGCTCGATAACTTGCTTTTTAGAAGCTTTTCGTAATCGGTTAACTAATAAATTGAAATTTTCTTATAGGCGCGTCGCCAACAATCTCCCCCCCCCCGTGCATCAGCACCATCATTTGGGGGGCGTCGCGGGTACCAGGACTATTATTCTGGATGTAGGTCTCCTCAAGATACCTGTGCTAGTAATGACGTCAACCACTCTGGTGTGACCGTCTGGTCCCGGTAGCGTCCTACTAATCTTGCCTTTCGGCCACGTATTTCGTAGCAACGAATGATCTATTATCAAGACAATATCACCTTCTTTAGGCTCCATAAACTTTCCGTTATTACCTGTTCGAGGTATTAAAGTAGGCATGTATTCTTTTAGCCATCTTGTCCAAAAATGGTCGGCTAACCTCTGTGCAGATTTCCAATTGAGTTGACCCGTCAGATGTTGCTCTAAAAATAATCCAGGTGGTCGATCACCACATGAGCGTCCCAGAAGAAAATGATTGGGTGTCAAACCCTCTTCAGGACTACCCATACTGAATGTTACCAGAGGTCTGGAATTTACAGTATGCTCTGCTTCTAAAAGCAACGTATGCAGAACCTCCTCTCGCGGGCTCCTTTCTTTGAGCGTAGCGGTCAACGCAATTTTAATCGATCTTACTAACCTCTCCCAGGCGCCACCCATGTGCGGTGCTCCCGGAGGTATAAATTTCCATTTAATATATTTTTTAAATGACTCATTTTTCATGCCCTCATAGCATTCCTCGCATGCTTTCAATAATTCTTTATTTGCAGCTTTGGAATTTGTCCCGTTACCGCTGTATATAACGGCTGGTTTTCCTCTTCTGGCGATAAATCGCCTCAATGCCATTATCATTGACGCTGGTGTCAATGAGGCTGCTAATTCTAGGTGTACTGCTCTGATGGTCAGACACGTAAATAAAACACCCCAACGTTTTTCGTGTCGCCTTCCTATAGTCACACTCATAGGTCCGAAATAATCCACGGCTGAGCATGTAAAAGGTGGTTCATTGTGAGCTATTCTCTCCAGAGGAATATTTCCTTGTGGCACGTTCTGCGGCTTTGGCCTGTATGTCCTGCACCACTGACAATGATGTGACACACTTCGTACTACATTACGCAAGTTCAAGACATAAAATTTTTGGTTCACCTCATTCATCACCGTTTGGTGATTGGCATGTCCAAAATGATGATGAACTTCTCTAATCATCATTTTAACGATTTCGTATTTACCGTCTAATACGACAGGTTTTCTACTTTCCTCAGTCAAATTAGACTTGAAAAGTAAACGCCCATTTAAACGGAGTAAGTTATCTTCTCCTATTTCCATAGATAATTTACTTAAGCGTGAACTTCTTTCAACGCTTTTGCCTGCTTTCAAGCATTTTATTTCCGAATGAAGACACTCGTCTTGAACGAACCTCCAAATTAATAATTCAGTTTTTTTCAAGAGCGCTATGTCCAACGCGCTATCGGGTCCTTTAACCGACTTTGCTAAAACTTCGTTGGAACACATAACCGACTTTTCGGCTGCGTTGTCGTGTCCTTTAACCAACTTTCTTAAACTCTTGAATTTTCTACCGCTTGTAAGGTGCGTGTAGTTGCACCAAGGAATTTCTTAAAGCTGCTAAATCGTCCGTAGTCGGGTAGACTTAACGGTTCTTGCTTTCTCAGCGCATTTACGCCTTTTGGCGATTTTTCTTCACCTGTTTTTAAGCTATTTATGGTGTTCACTTGTTTGGGCCATAAATCAGGACTTTTCCTGAGAAATTCAGGTCCTTGAAACCAGCGATCACTTACGTCGCTCTTATATTTATTCTCCATTTTACATAAAACTTCGGGTCGGTTGCTAGCCCATCCCCTCAGTTGGAAAGAAGCACGTTTATGTAATTCATAAATATCGTTTACTATCCTTTCGGCCGTCGTCACGTCGGGAAATGCCTGTAGATAGTCATCCATATAAAAATTGCTTTCCGTAGCGGAAGCTGCTTCCGGATAGATTTGTGCGTTGTCCTGCGCATTCCTATTCTTCACATATATAGCGATGCATGGTGATGATGCCGCTCCAAATATGAGTGACGTCATTCTATACTCTTCCGGTGGCGCGTCACGATTGTGCCACCATAAGAATCGAAGGCTATCCCTGTCTTCTTCCCGGATTTTCACTTGCAGGAACATTTCTTTAATGTCTGCCATCACTGCCACGCTTCCTTCTCTGAATCGTAGCAGAACGCCAAATAACGACTTCAGTAAGTCCGGTCCGGTTAACAATGCATCATTTAGCCAACGTCCGCCCGTCCTAGCGGCGGCGTCGAAAACTATTCTTATTTTCTTTTTTTGTGGGTGAGTCACTGCGAAGTGAGGAAGATACCACGTGCGTGGGGAAATGGAAATATGGTTCGCTTTGTCTGCGTAACCGTTAACGATGAGATTTTCAATTTGCTTCTCATATTCCTTTTTCAACTCGCTATTTTTGTCGAGCTTCTTTTCGATATTAAACAGGCGACTTTCAACCTCCGCTCTATTCGACGGCATGCACTCATTATCTGTGCGCCATAACAAAGCAGTCTCGTACCTATTATTAGGTATACGACGTACCGTTTTGCTCAAAATATTTAAAGCTCGTTCTTCTGGGTCGTTCGTGGGCTTTCGCGCAGACACTCCCAGAGATTCCAAACTAAAATAATCTTTGATCAACTTATCCATGTCTTCCTCCTTCTTCATGAAAATGTGGTTAACAATCTTGATTGGTTTGATGCCACCCGATATGTGACCATGTAAAACCCATCCAAGTTTGGTGAACGATGCTACAGGTAGGTTCTTACCTCCTGAAATTAATTCACGAGTAACTATGAGATGCCAATTGTCCTGGCCAATTAATATGATAGGTCTGGACCTCTCATACGTCAACTCGTCCTTAATCGGAGTCAAATGAGAACACCGTTGCAATAATTCTCGGCTTACTGACTGCGGAGAAAGGTTAAGTGACTTAATTGTTTGTACACTTATCTCCTCTAAGTCGTTAGAGTAAATGCCTTTTATCTTAACGTTTAAGCGATACGAACTGTCGTCGTTAATTCGCTTACCTCCCACGGCTTCAATACGTAATTCTTCTTTACGTCCGCGAGGCGCTAACTTCTGAGCCATCCACTCCTCTATGAGTGTCATGGTCAAACCCTCATCCAGAAGAGCTGTTGTCTTGACCTTTCCTCTAGGTCCATACAACTCGACCGGTATAATCTTTAAGTATGCACATGCTAGTGCATTTACTGTACTAGCAGTTGTAATTTGAGCCTCTTTACCCCCCTCGTCCCCTTGCGGCGAGGTATTTTCATTGGGGTATCGGTGTAGCATTCGATGATGTGACATTCTACATCCCTTTACATCACATTTTTTCCCTTTGCACTCTAACCTCATATGGTTAGGTGACAAACATTGGAAACATACTTTCGCTTTTTTAACCGCGTCCCATTTCTCGCGATTATTCATGTCCTTAAACTTGTAACAACTCACTATAGAGTGCTCCTTGTTACATATAACACACTTATGTGTTACCCGACTTACAGGCTTATCCTGGGCTATCATAACCACTTGTCGGTTGTGCCCTTTATTATTTCGGCATTCTAGACGCTCGCTCGTATTACTTTGGCGCTCATAGCGCTCGCTCTTGTAACGGTTGCGTACAGACCCCTTTGCGGTGTGTACAGTTTGCTTCCTGAATTCAGGACGCTTCCGTTTTTCAGGCACATTTTCATTGCTTAAGGACGTTCCAAATTGTTCACTCAATAAATTTAAAAACTTGGCCATCTTCTGTAACTCTGGCTCCAAAGGATGCTGAGCTCGATATTCAAACCATTTAAATTTAATCATAGTTCCGAGTTTCTCTACTATGCGGCTTACTAACTCCGGTGAGTATTAATTCTGTGGTTGATTCAATGCTTGTATTGTGGCAACCACGTTCGTAATACGGCTTGCAAAAGATCCTATATTCCGGCAATCTTCTGCCAATCTTGGCATACGCTTTACATTCTCGATTTCGGCTAGAATGAGCATCTCAACCCTACCGAATCTTCTTTCGAGAGCATTCATTATTTCTTCAGGTTCACACAAAGTAAACAACAATGACTTAACCGCTTCCTTAGCGGTGCCCTTTAATGCCCTCGTAAGGCGTGCGACATTCTGCACCCCTGAAAATCGGCTTCTCGTGTCTTCAAACACCGTTTTGAAAATTATCCATTCACCCGGGTCTCCATCGAACACCGGTAATTCCTGGAGGAAATGAAGCTGGGAAGACTTATCTTTACCCGCTATCTTTATTGCACTCACAATCGCTTCTGTCAATTCTGACACCTCACTCGCGTGTGTTTTCTGTGCATTTCCTTGGTTGCGCTCGATCTCCGCCCCTTTGCGGCGTGATCCATTACACGCTCCCTTATCAGTAATGTCGGGTTGCGTTACACTAACCGGCGCGCTCACTATGGTCTGTTGAACCCAACTCCTTACGAAAGGTTCCACCTGAGTATTCCGCTCTTCATCATCCTCACTCGAGTCGATCTCCTCTTCTCGGTTGAGACGTGCCAACTCCAATTGAGACTTGGCTAAGGCAACAGCTGCCTGTGCTCATTCGAGCTCTGAACGTTCGAATTTAATCCGCGCCTCTAATTCGGCTTTCAGCCTCGCCGATCGCGATGACCTACTACCTCTCTGTGACCCTTTGTCACTAGTGTGCCCGATTACTGTCCTTGACGATGCCGCTTCTTCGGTCCTTTGATCTACTTTTTCGACTACCGTTTCACTCCTGGATATAACGGATTGTTGTGCGGTGCTGGCCTGCGTACCACTGGTGTCCGTCCTATTGCTTGTCGTTGCCACGGACGTCCCTGAGTCCCACGTGCATGTGGACGTATCGGTGGTGGCTCCACTTGAAGGAGTTGTTCCACTCGAAGCAGTAACTGTGGTCGCTCCAGATGATTCCGTCTCTTTAGCTTTTCTTGAGAGCCCTGTTCTTGTCCTGGTTCCTTCGCTTCTCCCCGTCTGGTCTTGTGCCTTCTTCATCTTGCAGGAAGGTGATTGTTGGCCTACAGTCCCTAACTGTCCCTACGGTCCCTACAACTCCTTACCTACAACCCTTCTACACCCCAACCTAACCCCACTACCCCTCCCCCCCCCCCTTTATCTCCCAACCCTACAACCTTACTACCACCCTAACAGCCCTATCAATCCTGAACGGAGCCTACCGAGGTGAGACGTCCAAGGATGGAGTCGTGCAGGAATGGAATGGAGGAAAGGTTTAGGAACTGTCCCGCCAAAGAATATGACGAAACAGTCGAGCGGTAGTGCAAGCGCAGTCTCGCTCGTGAGAACTGCTCCACCCGAAGGTTTTGTGCCAGAGCCCGACCGTTTGACACCGTTAGGTGGTCGGGATGTATGCTGCGCTTCGTCGCCCATTCGCCGGTGACGCCTCGTCCAAGCGCCCTCCTCCGGCCGCGATGCAGTCAGGTGCCCACGAGCACCCTCACATGGCAGCAGCAGCGGTGGATGCTTCTTCTTCTTGCACCCTCTGATGACCCGACAGGAAATGCCGGACACGGTCGTCTGACAGGAAATTCCGGACACGATCGTCCGACAGGAAAATGCCGAGCACGCTTGCCCGACAGGAAAAATGCCAAGCCCTGCTTGGCCACGATGAGCGCCTTCACAAGGCACCTGCGCCTGGCTGCGATACGTGCCCCATGCGAGCACACGCCCCAAGCCGCAATCCCGGTTTTCTTTCTTCCGGTAGTTCCAGGTCCAGTCCTACTGCGCTGACCTGGTCTTCTGGCCTTTGGTCCTGTTGCTTCAGCTCAAACCTCCGGCTTCCTTCGGTTGCTGATCTTCACTCGGCTCCGAAGGTCTTCTTTTTCCATAACCAGCAGTCCACAGCTGGTTCCTTGATCCGGCTCGAAATACCACTTGAAAAGGAACCAGGGTGCGTAAACGTTAAACTAAAAAACAGAAGGGAGGAATCGAGGCTTCTCTCGATCCGGCCTCCTATAATGCCTACGTTGGGTTCGGGAACAACGTATGTGAATCAGAAAATAGGTTCAGGCGGGGATTACGGATCTTCCGAAGTCGTCCCGGTCCCAACGCCTTAATTCTTCGATGTGGACTGTATTATTTCGAGGGACGAATTCCTTGGGAATAAAACAGCAATTATCTTCAAACCGTTCCGTGAGAGAGTAATTACTTTTCCCTATCACTTCCCTACACTTTTTCTTTCTTCTTCTTATGACTGCTGGTCTGATTCCCGAACGAATTGAAAGAAAACTCGTTTACTGAGCTACCTCAGAGCTATACGCGAAAGTGAGCCGCGCCATTCGTGCGCTTGCGCAACTCAATTACATCAATTTATTCTATCACTCTCTCACGGTTTTCTCAATAACTTTATTTGTATAAGACACACATTTATAGAATTTACTTGTAACGATAGCACAAAAAATATCTATACTACGATATACATTACATTTTCATATCACAAAAAACCTTTTATTTATTTAACAAAATATGCCTATTTTACTCACATGTTCAAAGTTGAAATTTCTTAAATATTTAACATAGAAAGTTAAAACAATGTTTTCCACTTGAAATTATACATATCTTAACCAATACAACAGTTTAATTTACATTTTCTCTATTCGTTTCACTATTAAAACACTTTTAAATTTCTTATACAAAACTATCATTATTTCACTTATTACACAGGAATTTTCACATAAAAATAACACAGAATTCACCTCTTTTACACGTACAATCAATCTGAAATGTTTTACAAGTCATTTTTACATAAATTGCTGAAATTGCAAATATTTAAATTTCCACATATTTGGCCTCCTAAGTATGTGGCTAGCGTGCGTCTATGAACTCACACTATTTGAACAACTAACTTTTGCACGGCTATCGACTATCAGTAAAAATGGAAAGTCTAATATCAACAATACTAGGTGAATAAATGCTTCTACACAATTCTCAAACGTTGAAAACTATTTCTAATCAGATTCTTATCAGTTATCATGTTTCTTATCAAACAATATAAGTGAATGTTTTCATAAATCAATCATAGAAAATGGGCATTTATTTTCATACAAAACATATCAAACTCATATAAGAAAATACTTATGCAATTAATTTCCATTGATTCTACTTATGCACAGCGATCATCTCAACCGGGGAACAAATCCGGTAACATAATTTATATCTTAAAAATTCCCTATATGAATTTATTAAGAGATATTACTAAGAAAACGATAAACTATTCCGGCCTGGGAGTCGAATCCAAGACCTTCATATCATTAATTCGATATTTCTTTAAGATTCAACTAAGCATTTTCTTATTAGAATATTATTGTTCGATAACTTGCTTTTTAGAAGCTAAACTTAACTAATAAATTGAAATATTCTTATAGGCGCGTCGCCAACACATACTTTTAATGCCTTTTTAATTAACACAAGTATAGCAATTAAAGGTAACTTATAAAATATCCAGCTATTTCGTGATATTCATAAATATTTTAAAGATAATGAGAAATGGACGATATTTTCTCCAGCGCGAGCGTAAGTAAATTAGTTCAATTCGAATGCTACAGTCTACATGTTGGCCAAGTTTGAAAGAGCGAACATACTGACATGGTCGCCTTTGATTTGTGCAGAAAAACCGACACTATTCCGAAGTGAGACGAGTCGTGGCGAGCGATCTCAAGTGGTGGCAAGGCACGCTAAACGGACCATACAGGTACACGTTGGCGCTCGCCTGCACTCGGGCAGCTAGGTGAGTGACGACGGGCAATGGCGAGGCTAGACAAATGGGCCGTCTACACGATGGTACTCGTCTTCACTTGGCGAACATGTACAGCCGACTTAACGATTTCACGGATATGAGAACTTACCATTATCGCAACACTTAGGGGGATTAGTGGTCATAGATCGCAGTAACAGTACTAGCTGTTGTGTACTTCTGGCTCTTTTCTGACGCGTAGTCTGATTATTTTTACGATAAGCCTAAAAACTGCCTCGTTGGTCTAGTGGTTGTAGTAGTGCGACTGCCGATCGTGAGGTCTTGGGTTTGAATCCCAAGTAGGGCCAAAAATGATTTGTAGAGCTTTTCCGTCAAGATATTCTCAATAGCTGCCCAGAGTCAGGAAGTTGGCGATGTCTCACTCTACGCACGAAAGCACGTAAAGCCGTTGGTCCTGCGCCTAATCTCCCTTCGGTCGTGTCGGTTCACTGTCCCATCGGATTATGAGAGTGAGGGAATAGAGAGTGCACACTTGGGCACTATAATCCTGTTCTGCGCCGATGGTTAGTCTACGTTGAGGCTGGCCGCCTTGAACAAAATTCGGTCTGGAGGACATTATTAAACTTATAAAAGATAGTTATTCGCAATACTACAGATAATTCTGAACTGATCAATTCTAACAAGAAAAATAAAGGAAATGTAATTATCCGTCACTACCAATGATTTCAAAAGGAAGGATAGGTCCATCCAAAGACATTTAAGTATTAGTAGTAGTATATTTAAATCTCTTTGGGCCCATCTAAATATTTTACTCATAACTTTTTCATACAAGAAAAAGTAGTGCATCCGTCATAATACAAATGTCGTATCAAAACACGACGTAAGCAGGGTCGGATTTCGTAGTATAATTATACTAATTATACCATTATTTCGTAGTTTGTAGTACATAGTATTGTAATAATAATTCTAAGCGAAAATACCATAATTTCACCTAAAGGATGAAATATATTATTATTGAGTCGAGGATATCGAGAATTTCTGTATTGTACGTGAGTACCGCATTTTTTTAATGAAATTATAATTAGCTCCCTTTCTGGTCAATCGATGCGCGATCGATCCTTTTCTTTTGTACTATTTTCGTTTTTCTCTTATTCAATATAAAATATATTAGATACCAATATTAAAAATGTAACTTAAACTTCGTTCTTTAGACAAAAATTAAACAGAAATAAAAATAAAACCATCAAAAAACGAAACGTATAGATAAACTAGACGCGTGACGTCAAAATCCCGCCACATGGGAAAAAAGAAACATGAAACGTCAAACGAGATATAATTTTTTTTATTTTTTTAAATAGTATAATTTTATTTTCCATGTACAGTATTTTTGAGGGTCTGAATCCAACCCTGACCTAATCTTTGTAACGTAACTAAACTAACTGTAAAATAAAACTTTAAAAATGCGTTTATATAATAACTAATGTAACAAAATTAATATAAAGTTATTTACCGATGATAGAATATCCCATATTTTTCTTTATCTTTGTATCGTAATTTTTGCATTTTTTTACCACGCAACTCGACATATTTGTGACAGGCAAATCTGTCCTGCGCGCGCACCACTGTCGACCGATTCGCGTTGGCCCTAAACTGTAATTTTAGTTCCAACGCATTGGTCCGTTTTAGTTGTTCGGTCGGCCCGGTCCTTACGCTAGTAATATATAAGTCAATGGTCACTACACGCTATAATGGTAGCATTTGTAGTTTTTTACCTCGCTCGTGAAAAGCATCAGAAAAAGGAGAAAAACATAAACATTGTTCAGTTAAAAATCAATGATTGTTTACAGTATAAATTATTAGATTATATATTTCTCAATAATGCTTCTCGTGTTATTTATTATTTAATGCATCCATCACAGCCTGTAAAAGTCCACTACTGGATATAGCCCCCCCCCCCCCATAGATTGCCTAATAAGGGGGATTTGCCATAGTTGCCACGCTTGGTAAGCGGGTTAGCAACCGCAGTTTTTATAAGAGATGTTATCAGGAATATGGTGCTGCCCCTCACAAGTTTCAACTTCCCTCCGTCGCCTCTTACCACGCCCACGGGATGGTACGGAGTAGTGGATATTCTTAAACCGCCACTACGTTAATTTACTATTTTATTATTTAATACCTGTTCTTAATCTTATTATTTGTAAATGTATAATTTAAAATGCGTAACTGAAGTTTTAAAATTTATATTATTAATTTTAGCCATTCTTGAACTGAATTTCTTAGGGCTTTTAAGCCTTCCGCTTCAGCTTCCACCAGAAATCCACCTTCGAATTCGCAAGCGCTAGGAGGTTTGTCTTTTCGAGTTGAACTGATTTCAGTGACTCTACGTCTATTTGCGTGTAGGTAGACAAGACAGAAACAAATGTTATTATTCGAGCTACACTAGCTCTAGGAATATCTGTTGCCAACCGCAGATCTTGCTTAATCAATAACCATATACATAACACTACGTTTGAACTAAGCATTATTTACATATTATTAAACAAATGATGGCATTTTTACTATTTACTTTTATAGATTTTAAATTCGATAAGTACACAGTTTCTGTTTGAATTTATGTAAACTGCCAGTTATTTTAAACAACAGCCGTAGAATTGTCTTTTATTATCACCAGATTGGATGCATAATTTGAATATTTTTCCATACTAATTCCCGCCTAAGATCATAGAAAATGCATAACCTTTGTTTATTCATTCTTGTGTAATGCGGAGCCAATGATAATAAATAATTTAGAATTCCTTACCGGAGAACTCACGGCGACCCGTGGGTCAGTGTCTCGTCTAATCTTCATAAATATAACGTCTACGCATAGTCGTGGAAACGCCATAACGGATAAAATACATAAATTTCTTTATTAACAACATACATAATTTGTGATAAAATATGTCAGCGGTTTTATTATTAATATGTACGTTTAAATATATGTATTCATACATTCAAATTTTATTAGAAACAGATTTCTTTAATAATTTTTACTAACTCTTACATCAAAATTACGGCAGAAATGAGAAAAGGCCAATCTAGGATTGGCATGTATGTAGATGAAGGCCTTTTCTAATTTCTGAGAGGCTAAACTTACAGATAAATTTGCAACTAATGAAACAATTTATGCGAATACTAACACAATATATAAAAAGATGTTATTCTTAAATTCTTATAACTTACTATTTTCACTATCTAATTATAAATAATACTTACAGATAAACCGAAACCTTAAATTGGCGGTGTAAGAATGTCTATATCGTCCCGCGGGTGTCGTGAGAGACGGCAGAGGAAAATTGAATTAAAACAGGAGATGAACAGCAACACCTTCCTGATGACAACACAAAATAATAAAAATCTGCGGTTGCCAATCTCTGGCGAATCGGAATCACAAGCGTAGCAACTAAAGCCCCTTATAAAACATCCCCGTGTATTATAAACTGAACAATCACGCACACACACACACGCACGCACACACGCACACGCACACACACACACACACACACACACACGCGCGCGCGCGCGCGCGTGTGTGCGAGCACGAATGCAAGAATTATTAATTAATGATTATGAAATTTCACAACCATACCACGTTAAATTTCAAGATAGATGAGTAAATGAAAGAGGTGATTGGGGAACTCAAAATTCTCATAACACCCGTGTAACATCTCAGGGAAGAAGGAGTGCCTGAAAACCAGCGCTTCATGGGATCTAGTTCCATGTGAGCAAAAGCTGATTCACCTCCGTTTGCCTAAATTAAATTAAGATTAAATAATTATTGATTAAAACTACTTTTACGGATTTTATCGCGTTTTATTTATATTAATTTTAATACCCGACGTTTCGGTTCTTTCCAGCACCCATGGTCTCGAAGGACTGAGGTGACTGACGTCCCGATGTCAAAGTTAACCCGGAGTACCCTCAGCTTTTTAATTATTGTCTTTGGTCAGATCTACGCAGAATGAACTAACTGTGTTTTGAAGTCTTGCAGTGGTATGCTTGGGTTTAGTTTTAATTTTATTAATTATAGGATCCCAAGCAGGTGGTAGTACCCAGCCTCCTTCTCTATTGAAATTAGGATGTTTTTTAATTTCAATAGCCTCACGTATCATCCTTTGTAGGAATCGATGTTCTTTTGCGAGGATTTGTGGTCTATCAAATCTGATGTAATGGTTGGGGCCATCTAGGATATGATCGCAAACTGCAGACTTCTCGGAACGTTGATGCTTCACGTCAGCTATGTGTTCTTTTACGCGGGTTCTAATAGATCTCTTTGTTTGCCCTATATATGAGAGACCACAATCACAATCAAGCTTGTACACTCCTGCATCTTGTAGAGGAATATGACACTTGACGGATGGTAAGAACTGACTAATCTTCTTCGGCGGCTTGTAGAATGTTCTAATAGAAGCTCGCTTCAGGATGTAACCAATCTTGTCTGTGACACCTCTGACATATGGTAGTACAGCAGGCACACGCTCGACTGTGGCCGGCTTCACTCGGTCACTGTGCCGGAGGCGCGGGACCCGAAGCTTGTTGTCGTGCAGAACCTGCTTGACGTGCTGAAGCTCCGCGGCCAGGTGTTTGCTGTCACAGATCCCTCGTGCTCTCTGTAACAAAGATTTGCCCACGGTAGCTAACTGTGAAGGATGGTGGTGAGAGTCACCATTTAAGTATCGGTTTGTATGGGTCTTTTTTCTATACACAGTATGACCTATGGTGTTGTTAGGATTTCGGATGACTAACACATCTAGGAAAGCTAAGGAATTATTTGCCTCTAATTCCGTAGTAAATTGAATTTTAGAGTTTATGGAATTAAGATGTTCTAAAAATGCAGTTACTTTGTCTGATGGTAAAATTGTGAAAGTATCGTCTACGTACCCCTTGTAGAACCTTGGGGTAACAGGTGCAGTAAGGAGGGCTTTCTCCTCAAAGTCTTCCATGAATATATCGGCGACAATGGGAGATACAGGTGAGCCCATCGCAACACCATCTACTTACTTGTAAAACTCTTCCTTCCACAATAGATAGCCAGATGTAACGCAATGTCTTAGTAGTACTGCATATTCTGGTGGCATGTTATTTTCATCTAGTTTCCTAGTTATAATTGAGATGCAGTCTTCAACAGGTAGGCACGTAAATAGAGACTGAACATCAAAACTGACCATGGTTTCATTGTCAGTAAGACGTAGGTCTTTTATCTCACTGACAAAATGGTATGAATCCTTAGTATGTGCTCTTGTGTGTCCTCTGAGTGGTGATAATATTTTGGCTAAGTGTTGAGCCAATCTGTAAGTTGGCGAATCGATTTGATTCACTATTGGACGTAATGGAGCGTTAGGTTTGTGTATTTTTGGTAACCAATACAACTTGGGAGGTTTTGCACACGAAGGTATCATCGAATTGACGTCTAGATTCAATTTCTCGGAGTATTTCTTAATTAGATCGCTAGTTGTTTTAAGCGTATTGGTTGTAGGGTCTGTTTTGACCTTACGGTATGTTCTTTCATCCGACAAAAGTTGTTGTATTTTAAAATTGTAATCCGACGTATCCAATACAACCGTAGCATTTCCTTTATCTGCGCGGAGAATTGTAAGCTCTGGTCTGTTGCATAAGGTTTTCAACGCGTTAAATTAATTTTTGGGAAGATTTAATTTCGGCGCTGTACTTCGACGTAACATAGAATGTCTTAGCGTATGGCCTCTAAATCTTCATTACCAATATTATTTTTATACAGACAATCCTCAACACTACAGATAATGTCTTCATACGGGATTCTTCGCGGTGTAATTGCATAATTAAAACCTCTTCCTAAAACTCATAATGTGGCGTCGTCCAGAGCTTGTTTTGACAGGTTATAGACAACGCCTTGTTTACTATTCGTATCTGTGGTCGTTTCGTTCTTACGTTGCCATTGATGTTGGACATTTGATTTAGTTGTTATTTTTTGGTATTTATCAATATGTTTATTTTTGCATTCATTGTATTTAGTTGTTTCACGTTTATCTAAAGTTTCCATGCAATTCTTATAATCAAATGTTGTTGGCGACGCGCCTATAAGAATCTTTCAGTTTATTAAATCAACCGATGACGCATTGCTTTAAAAAGCAAATTATCGAGCAACGACGCTCTGATAAGAAAATGCTTAGTTAAATCTTAAAGAAATGTCGAATTAATGATAAGAAGGTCTTGGGTTCGACTCCCAGGCCGGACTAGTTTATTTGTTTTCCTAAGTAATCGCTTAATAAATTCGTAAGGAATTTGAGATATAAATTATGTTACCGGATTTGTTCCCCGGTTGAAATCATCTTTCCAATGATGTAAATTCGTAAGAATATTAAAGTGAAATTAGAGATCGGATTGGTTCCCCGGTCGAGATGATCACTCTGTGCACAAGCAGAATTAACGGAAATTAATTATTATTGTCTTGTATAAGTATGATACGTTTTGTACGAAAACAAATGCCTATTTGTTATGATTGATTAATGAAAACATTCACTTGTATTGTTATCTGATAAGAAGCATGATAACAAATAAGAATCTTATCAGAGGTAGTTTCCTACAGTTTGAAAATTATGTAAAAGCACTTGTTTATTTAATATTGTTAAAATTAAGTGTATTTCAGACTTTCATTTTTTCTGATAGCCGAGAGCCGTGCAAAGTTAGTTGTTCAAATAGCGTGAGTTCACGGAAGCACGCTGGCCACGCCCTTAGGAGGCCGAATATGTAAAAATTTAAAATGTTTGTAATTTCAGCAATTTATGTAAAAATGACTTGTAAAACATTTCAGGTTGATTGTACGTGCTAAAAAGGTGAATTCTGTGTTATTTTTATGTGAAAATTCCTGTGTATAAGTGAAATAATGATAGTTTTGTATAAGAAATTTAAAAGTGTTTTAAATAGTGAAATAAATAGAAAAAATGTAAATTAAACTATTGTATTAGTTAACATATGTATAAATTCAAGTAGGAAACATTGTTTTAACTTTCTGTGTTAAATATTTAAGAAGTTTGAATTTTGGATTTGTGAGTAAAGTAGGCATATTTTGTTTTATAAATTAAAGGATTTTTGTAATACGGAAAAATAATGTATATCATGGTGTAGATATTGTTTTGTGCTATCTAGATAGATAACTTATATTTATGTACGATTTATGTGAATAAAGAAATTAAGTGAAACGTGAGAGAGTAATAGTACAAATTCATGTTATTAAGTTGCGCAGGCACGCGAATGGCGCGGCTCACTTTCGCGTATAGCTCTGGGGGTAGCTTAGTGAACGGGTTTTATTGCAATTCGTTCGGGGTAATAGTTCGGAAAATCAAGAAAATCCTTTGGGAAAAGTGAAAACCAGCAGTCAAGAAGAAAAGTATAGGGAAAAGTGATTACTCTCTCACGGAACGGTTTGAAGATAATTGCTGTTTCATTCCCAAGATCCCCTAAGTTATACAGTCCACATCGAAGAATTAAGGCGTCGGGACCGGGACGACTTCGGAAGACCCGTAATCCCCGTCTGAACCTACTTGCCGAAAAAGAACGAGGTTATCGCCCTAGTGTGTTACTCCGTTGCGGAGATCACATACGTTGTTCCCGAACCCAACGTAGGCGTTATAGGAGGCCGGATCGAGAGAAGCCTCGATTCCCCGCTTCTGTTTCTTAGTTTCCCCTCCGTTAGGTCTTTTTCAAATGTTGATAAAACTGTCTTTAATTCACTGGACGAATTGTCTATGGTTTTGTTTATGAAACATAGATCGGTACGTTTTTGCTGAATCACCGTTATTAACAACTTTTTACTCGCCTGATTTAAGATCTTAGCGCTTTCTCGAATGTCTTTTTTAGTAGATATCTTTTTTAAGTAGTTTTAATCAATGTATGGTGTTCGCGTAAATATAAGAAATCATTATTAAATAATTAGTTTATACGTAAACA
The DNA here is from genome assembly GCA_036936625.1 of Parnassius smintheus behrii. Lineage (NCBI taxonomy): Eukaryota > Metazoa > Arthropoda > Insecta > Lepidoptera > Papilionidae > Parnassius > Parnassius smintheus. The sequence goes on from JAUPFT010000001.1 coordinate 21,279,900, forward strand.
TGTTTTTTAAAATTGGCTATAAAATGATATTTATTTATTTATTTATTTAAAGCAAAATTCCCCTACGCGGCCATCTATTGGACAGGTCTATATTCAGCAGTGTACTATTGAAGTATACGTACGTACGTGAATATCGCCATATAAAACCAAAACTAGGATGAAGACAGAGACAAAAACACAAAGTCGTATACTATAAGTAATATATTAAGAAAAGTAAAAAGACTGCCTCATTGGTCTAGTGGTTGTAGTAGTGCGACTGCTGATCATGAGGTCCAGGGTTCGAAACCCGGGTCGGGCCAAAAAAATAATTATTGAGTGTTTCGGTCAAGAAATTATCAGTAATTGCCCGAAGTCAGGAATTTGGCGGTGTCTCACTCCCGTTCCTCGGAAAGCTCGTAAAGCCTTAGTCCTCCGCCTGATCTCTCTCCGGTTGTGTCAGTTTACCGTTCCATCGGATTATGAGGGTGAGGGAAAAGAGAGTGCACCTGTGCTTGCGCATACATTTGGGCACTATAATCATGTCCTGCGCCGATGGCTAGCTTCCGTTAAGGCAGGCCGCCGTGGCCGAAATTCGGTCTGGGAGCCATTATTATTATTATTATATTAAGAAAAAAATAGCAAACAAGCTTTATCAATATTAGGAACACTGCGAAAAATCAACTTCAAAAACTAACTACACTACACTATACTAAAATCGACTAAAATATTTACTATAATATTAACTGTCAAAATAGCGTCGATAAAGCAGCGCTCTTTTGAGCCTTTACTTGACTGAGCGATGAAGAGCTATCGTATCACAGAGCCATCTATCCAAACAAGGCCGTAGTTTTTGAGCTATAAGAAAGTGACCCTGTTAACCGGATATTACCTTCACGTACTGTAGTTAAAATGACAGCCTATATACGTCCCTCAGTAGGGCACGGGCCTCCTCTCACTTCTGAAAGGATTTTAGGACAAGGAAATGTCCTCCGCATTGCCCATATGCGTGTTGGTGGACTTAACATGTCTTCGAAATATTTTTTTTGTTTCTCAGACGTGAAGGTTTCCTCACGATGTTTTCCTTCACCACCGAGCACATGGTAAATTAGCACTTAAAATTACCATTAACAATTTCATAGCGCGTGTATAGTGGAGTATTAGAGTGATCTGATCTACCATGGCTCGGCAAATGGTTTAAGGCCTTTAAAACGCTGTAAAAAGAATAGGACTACCTAACTATTGCGCAATAATATAACGCGCGTTCCTTAATCGACCAAATTGAAATCAACATTTGGTGTAATTTTCGTATTATATGGGAAGGCATACTTACTAGCGAGCCTTGTACATATTTCATATATTCTTTTTATATCTTCTGATATAATTTGAATATAGTCTAAATCATAATCGACTATACTTTGATACATATAGGGTGATGTAGACTAGACTGTTACGTAAGATTTAATTACAGAATCCCTGTGCGAGTTGCTGAGATGGCATGTGTTGTTGTACGACATGGTCATTTATAGCTGGTGGTGTGAGGAAGCTTAGGTCATAAATAAAGGTAAAAGCTTGTTTTACTTTAATTTAATTTTAACTTATTTTTATATCAAACTTTTCATTGCCATTCATAATTGACATTATTTATATTCATATGAAGATATAAATTGAGAATACATGCGTTTTAGTATCGGAGATTACGGTTTACAATGTTTTAAAATCATATCCACACCATTTATGTGTGGGTGGCAAAAGTTGCATTTCCGTTTATTCCTTTATATAATCGAGCATTATGTTAACACCCACTCAAATGAAGTAAAAGATGAGTGCTCATAATTTTGTACCAAGCGAGATGTTATAGATAATGCAGCCAACGTACAATTTAAATAAAACCAAAATTAGATACCTTACCGCTGGTGTAATTATTAATGTGATTATTTCTATATGAATGCAGTTTTTTATAGGATAGTTTGACAAACGAGCACACAGTCCACCTGATGGTAAGTGGTTGCTGTGGCCCATCGACACCTACATGTATCCTCGATTACGAATCAAAATGCAGATGTGTTGTCACCCATGAGGACTAAGATGTAATGCCCTATTTCCAGTAAAAAGGGTCACCGGTTCTCTATACTCACCCTACGAAACACAGCGGCATTAAGCTGCTATTTTACGCAGGTATTCTGTGAGAGCGTAGTCCTTCCCCGGTCGAGCCGACCCATTCGTGACACGTAAAAAAGTGCGTCGGGTGGACCAAAACTGTCTTCCATGATTTAGGGATTACGCCTTAGGAGTAGGAGTACCGGAAAAGATGCGTTAAAACCAGTGCCAACTCCGGAGCACACGTCTTCAGCACAATGGGAAGATCTCCATCAGGCGCACTCGACTTTCTGGCGTGCAGGGAGAAGAGTGCCTTGGGAACCGAGCGCTGTGTAAACCGCACCTCCGGCATGGAGCACTCACATCTGGGGATAATCGGCGATGTGTTTCCCCGTCATATAGAGTCGAGTGGGACGCAAAGAGAGAGCCTAAAGGATCGGCTTTCTTCTTTACGGCATGGGCCAGTGAGTCGTCCTCTCTGTGCAGAGATGGTAGAGATGACTGACAGAAGTTTCTTGGAAAGCCTTAGCGGGAGAACAGAATGCACGGGTTCCCGAAGGAAGGCGAACTAACCTATCGCCAATTCTGTCGATATGTTCAGACCTTGCCTTGGCAATGACTCGTTTGAAGCAGCGGTACTATACTTATTTTTAAGAGCGCTGGTGTTTACATTTCGAGACGTTGATGCGTCAGCCCAGGCCCGGTAGCACTCTTGCTTATAGCTTGATGATATTTTACAGGAGCGACCAAACCATGGCTGGGATCTGCCTCCGATGAGCACCACAGAGGACGGAATAAAAAATTCCATATCCTGTAGTACCACATCAGCGACAGAATCAGCAACAACGCTAGTATCGTCCGTCGAGAAGCAAGTCCGCCTCCAAGGGTAGGATGCAAACAAATACCGCATCCCATCCCAATCGGCCAACCTATAGTACAAAACACGGCGACAGCTTGCGGAATGCAACCGTGACGTTAATATGACTGGCAACACACTCCGGATTAGACAATGGTCCAACGAGCCTAAAGGGACGTCGATGGAAACCTGATATCCGTCCGGATGAGAGGTCAGCAGAAGGTCCACTAGAAAAGGTACAGTAACCAGTTGTGGCAGACCATATGCCAAAGCAAAGTCATAAACAGATCTCCCCGCATGATCGGTTAAACGTGAACCGAGCTATGCGGCCTGGTGGGCGTTAAAATCGCAAAGGATCACGATCTCTGCGGATGGGATCTGCTGTAGCACGGAATCTTTAGTCATTTGGACGTGGTCAAGGAGTCGGTCTGTTTCGGTATTACCGCTATGGGACCTATAGAGGCACCCGTAGATACGGGGATGGTCTTAGCTGTCTACGCGCAGCCATAGGATGGACAGATCTGTACCTTCAAGACTGCCGAGGAGTCGAAAACAGATGTCCTCTCTGACGTATTCATAAACTCCAGCCCATGGCACAAAGGAATGTTCTAATTTGTACCCCGGGTAGGAAAGATATGAAGTATCAGCCGGAGAGGATACCTGAGTCTCGGTCAAAAAGAGCAAGGCCGGTTTTGTCGTCTCCATATGGTAGTGGACAGCGTTAAGGTTGGAATGAAGTTCCCTGATGTTGCAAACATTCACGGATAGCGTGGCAGGGGTCGCCTTGGTGTTGTTGCTCCACTTGCAGTTTATGTCGCGAGCGGAATTGCGCACCGACCCCCCCCCCCCCCAGAATACGCGGGGCAGCCTGAGCACCCACGCTCAGGAAGAGTAAGATAACTTGGTCGTGGATGCTCAGCGAGGGATTCTCCGTCCTCCTGGGGTAGATCTTCTCTTAATTCCGCTACTATGTTAAGGGGGGGGAGTGGGAATTGGGCCTACTCAACAAGCAAAACGCAGAGGTAACTCTCTACTTTACGCTGGTATTCTGTGAGGTCATGGTACCACTCCGGTTTTAGCTGGCCCATCCGTGCGTCAGCAATAGCTGCCGCGTGGCTTTACCCCAGAATTATTGCCTCGATCCCCAAATTGACTTATGAAAAATGTTGCCATCTTAGAGTTGTAATTGCTTTCCGAAATCATATCTTTGTGTATAAAATTCCAGTGTGCGTGTGTTCGTAATTCTTTTTGAGCGACTTTGAATGGATCATAGCTATAGATCGACTCGGTATGTGGCGTTTTTGCCGAGACCCAGTAATCACCAGTGCGAAGCAGGAGTGAAATGTAGTTTTTCTATAAAATTAAGGTGAGAAAACAACTAAGCGTAAGCGGCTACTGCTGCAGTCCATGGACAACTGCAAGCAGCTTCAAATAGGTAACAGGATTGCAGAAACGGAGTCCTACCACCTCGTAATTATAATTGTATTTCTACGAAACTACAATTTCTGATTAAATTCAAACAATTAGCAATTTTTGTACAACAATGCGAAAATATTGAAAACAGCTATTACCCATCCGTTTCGCTGGTCATAAATTAATTTTTAATAATAGTTTTAAAAAAAATCCCATATTATAAATATATATATATATATATATATATATATATATATATATATATATATATATATATATATATATATATATATATATATATACACGTCCTAATTTTCAAGGAGAACTACTACTTTAGTAAAATATAAAATACAGTAGTATGAATATAATAAAAATAGTGGTAAATTCCGCCGGCACCAATGAAATTAATAAGTGCTAATAAGTACCGGCGGAGCTTGAATCTAGGCTGCTTGCGCTCTATGAAACTTACAGATATAATTCAGCTTATCGAAAGTCCAATACCGGACATGGGCCTCCACCATAGGCTGCCAGTACGGAGGATATTTTTCGTAGTTGCCAGGCAAGCGGATTAACAACCTTAGTATTTAAAGCCTCATTCATTTCCTACAATCGCCTCTTACGACACCCACGGGAAGTAATGATAGATTCTCTTGAGCTGCGATTACACCGGCGGGAGAATTTGCGCGTTCATGGTACCAGATATCTTTCACTTTTGACGTTGATCCACGTTACCGTTCTGAGTACTTCTGGCGTAAAGAAGTGGTAAAATTAAAAATGAAGTAACTTACTTCAATATAAATAAAATGAGAACATCATTAATGTAGTCGAAGTCAATTAAATACGCATTATTGAGGATAACTCGAAAACTACTTGTCAGATCTCGATCAAATTTATATGGGACTATATGGGAAGCATTACCATCCAAATTGGTTCATCTAGACAAAAGTACTAAGGTAATGCCCATAAAAATGCAGTCGAATTGAAAACCTCCTCCTTATTTTGAAGGCGGTTAAAACACGTTTTACGGTAATCTATCGGAGTCCGTAAAATTAATGCGTAAGAAGACTGTAAGAATACCATACAAAATCCATTCATACTTTTTTCTATATTTCTTCTTTCTTTTCGTCTCTTAAAATATGAACATAGACTACTATGTTACGAAGTTCACCTACTAAACAACAGGAATATGCTAGGTATTGCAATAGCCCATCTAAATACCAAGAATGATGATTAAGGGAAATCCTTCCTAATAAAGAGAGACAGTTGACCTGTGGGCTGTCTTCAGGCTAAGACAGAAGAAATTCACGAAAAAATTATATTTGTTACGAATATTGGAGACTTGATATCGACACTAACCCAACTATTAAGTGGTGGGTCTCCTAGTAGGTACCTATATCAGTTTCATCATGGAATATCACGACAAAATTCGCGATACCATCCATACCATCTGGATGACTGGCGGTCCATCACTGTGCGCTTTAAAAGAAGTTTTTTTCTCGCACAACTTTCATGTGGTTCCGACTACCACCAAAGATTTTTCCAGACCGATACGACTTAGGGACCTTCAAGAAAAGAACCTACTCCTTTTTAAAAGGCCGGCAACGCATCTGCAATGCCCCTGGTGTTGTGGGCGGCGGTAATCACTTACCATTAGGTGAGCCATATGCTCGTTTGAAAAAAATATCACCCTGTGTCTGAAGTAAGCAGTCACCAAGCAGCAATGCATACATAACTGTATTCCGGTCTGAAAAGTATGGAGAACCAGTACCAGTATAATTACTGGCTGTGAGGCGTTATATCTTAGTCCTTAGAGATCAAAGCTTCTGTAGCATTCTTTGTACGAAGCTGGTTGCAGGCGTAAGCTGCAGAAGCCACTTACGATCAGGTGGTCTGTTAATTCGTTTAACACTTAATTTTTATTAAATCACATCAGTATATTTTTGATTACTTTTTGCGGTTTTTCCGGACCGGTACGACTTAGTGGCCTACAAGAAAGCAGCCTATCTACATGCGGTATGTAAAAACGCCATTCTTTTATTCATCATTCATGGGCGACTGTGATCACTTACTATCAGGTGAGCCTCATGCTCGTTTGGCTGCTTCCTTCTTTTTCTTTTTCCTTAAAAAAAGCTTTACCTCTACACTAAGTCTAATTTCTTTTCTATAGTGGTTGTAGAGTCGTTTTACAAACAAATTGAACAAAGATAAAAAAAAACTGATATGATACACCATAATATTATGTATTATGTAATAACCAATACCATAGAAATTCCATTTCCGCTACTGAGGATGTTATGTTAAGCTATTGATATCAAATGTAGATTGATTGTAAAAAAAGAACGTTTTCGATTACAAAAATAGTGGCAGCAACTAATGACAACAGGGCATTTTAATTGATTTGTCACTTGTTGTAGCCATCACTTGGTTAACCGGTCGGTAACTTAATTACATTAAGATCAGGGTACCATCAGTCATACTGCCAGTTTATCTGACGTTAGTGATTCTTCTAATCTAAATACCTCGTATAAATAATTTAGTTTTATTTAAACTACTTTACCTAAGGTAACTTTGGTGACTATTATTACATCATACGAAATATACTTGTGATAATTTTACTAATTCAGATTTAGTGTATCAAAATAATCATAATAATCATCATCTTCATTACAGACCATCATAAGTTCAGTGCTGAAAATAAATTTCCGCTCTATTTGTCAAGCTGACTACACTCATCAACATACTCTATGTTTCTTGGAGGCTTCCTTTCAAGAACATTTATTTCCCACATCTTATAGCAATCTGCAGTGCGATTGTGTAACTCTGTTAGAATCGTTTAGCGCCAGGAATCACACTACAACTGCGTTATGTGTCTTCATTATGGTAATATTTTGTAACCTAAAATTTGATATTAGTATAAATGACAACGGCTTATAATAAAAACTTGCATTTTCACAATACAACGAAATCAAACGCCATATGTCAAAACGAAATCAACCCATTTCGCACCAGACCTACACAGTCACAATAGTCTTATTCGGGAGGTATTATTTTCAAGATTAATATGCAGCAGCTAGGATATTATTTGTTTGATCACAAATAATAGGTCTATACTTTAACGTAATTTATTATTATGAAATAATAATACATTAGGTTTCTTCTTGCTTAAAGAGCTCTCAAATGTATGAAAATTAGAAAGACTTAAAATATTATTATAGATACACTTACACCTATCATATGTAAAAATCAAAATGCAGATGTTTTGTCACCCTAGTTAATGTGGTATATCTCGTTACCGGTAAAGAATCGCCAGTTTCTGCAAAATTCGAAACACAGTAACATTATGTTGCGATTGAACGCTAGTTCTTCCTCGGTCAAGGCAATCTATACCTACATGCTGCAGTCATAAAACAGCACCTGCAATGTGACTCTGACACATAAACTTGTAAGTATTGGAGAAAATGTCAATATCAAAAAATATATTATTCTCGCAGTTCAAAAATTAACATCAAGCCATAAACGTGCCAGCTATTCAATAAGAGTTCTTATCATCACCATCATCATCATTACAGCCTTTCACAAGTCCACTTCTGAACATAGGCCTCCCCCAAGTAATGCCACAAAGCACGGTCCTGAGCCACCTGCATCCATCGACTTCCTGCATATCTTACCAGGTCGTCACTCTATCTAGTGGGGGGTCGCCCTACACTTCGCCTACCGGTACGAGGCTGCCACTCGAGAACCTTTCTTCCCCATCGGTTATCGGTTCTTCGAGCTATATGGCCGGCCCATTCTCACTTCAGCTTACTAATCCGTTGGGCTATGTCGGTCACTCTGGTTCTACTGCGGATATCCTCATTTCTGAGTCTATCACGCAGAGAAACTCCGAGCATAGCCCTCTCCATAGCTCGCTGAGCAACCTTGAGCGTCCTCATATGGCCAGCAGTGAAGAACCACGTCTCAGATCCGTAAGTCATCACTGGCAACACGCACTGGTTGTACATTTTAGTTTTCAGAGATTGAGGTATACCTGACGAGAAGATGTCGTAATTTCCCGAACGCTGCCCAGCCGAGTTCATATATTATGTTCCAATTTTTATAGTATATAATAAAGCTCAACTGCAATTAAAAGAATTGATAATATTAAACATCTTAGAGCCGTTAGGCCTCCCCCAAGTAATGCCACAAAGTGTGGGATTTTTTTTGGCATTACTTGGGGGAGGCCTATGCTCAGCAGTGGACTTGTGAAGAGCTGTAATGATGATGATGTTGATGATGGAGCCATTAATCATTATTGATAACAAACTCAGTTTCCAAAGCCACTTAGACATGTTAACAACTAAAGTGCGAAAATTAATTTACTTTTAAATATCGTAGCTTATTTGTCATTATAATAGTTAACTTTACCTTATAATATATTCTTTAGTGAACTCAAACATATTTTGGTTTCGTCAAAGTTAAATACTGCTAACATACGTTTCCATCATTTTGCGTTATAAATAGTTGTACATTTACTCAACAAGGAGCCGTTAATTTTATGTAGTCTCTACTCGGGAACAACAAGTTTAGATTTATTGCGCGTTTGAAAAATATGGGCATCTCTCATATAGTCAAAGGTGTTTAGATAGTGTCTGACGTAAATAATACTGTACAAACTTAAAATTAAAATGAAGATGCTTATTTCTTTAAAAAGATCTCAGAATGAGTCCCTTGGTCTAATATTGTAAATAACAGTCATTCTAAGATCGCGTTCTCGGCCAAAGTATTGCGCAGAACTCAAAAGACAGCTTTTTTTTTGCGCCCGAAGCAAATATGGGCAACCCTCCGGAAAGCGGGGGAGGGAGGTTGAGAATGCTCGTAGCATACCACGCAGCCGGCTGCGTGGTTATGTGGTGACTTTTACCCACTAAACTCAACCTTTTAGGAATTGGCTTAACGATCTGACTAGAGATCTCTAAGCCGTATACGAACGCGACCCTCCTTGGCAGAAAGGAGGGCGCAACCAAAAAGACAGCGTCCCATAATCCACTCTTATTACAATCACTATCAGTGCGAACTCGCAATAAACACTGTATAAAATTCATATGGTCTTCGCATAGTTAAATGTTTAATAATGATCTATTATTATACTTTATGGTCAGCGCCATATTGATATTGACGCTGCATATTAAGAAATCATTGATTCTATAATAGGTACTTGAACCTTGACATTGAAAAACCTATACGGTTGTGATATGTACAGTGAATGAACGATTTATGTGTTTTAATAATTTTATGGTAATGTATGCCCCTTACTGGGGCTGAAAACAATTTTCTGTCAAGGTACATCATACATATTAATTCTGCATGTAGAGTACGTGCGAAAAAGGTGTCGCTATAATAGCATATTGGTATTGTCTGTGTAAAAGAAATCATAAACAGAAACAGAAACTTTTACGTTCAATATGGATTATACATAATACTTATTGAAAGCAACTTTTTTCATTACCAAAAAAAAAAACGTTCGCAAAGAAAACCTCTGTCCTGGGAAGAACCAGCAAGAAACCCAGCGAGATATTTTTTTTAAATTAGAACTTCAACTCAACTCAAACTAAAAATCATGTGTGTTACAAATAACAACACAAAAAAAATTAGAAATAGCTTGGTAGCGATCACCCTTTCCAAGGGTTGTTATCATCCATAAATTTCTTAATATTATAATAACCCTTTTTATACAAGCTTAGTGTAATAGAGTTTTCGAACGTTGTCTATGATTTGATTTTGACTTTGAACCTACTGGAGTTAAGAGTGAATAACAGTAAATCTCATTTAGATTTAGAGTTGAATTATTTAGAATTAGTCTCTAGTAAATTAGAATGAGTCTTAACAGAACGATTATTGACGATAAATATTGTCATTCAACATTCAATAATTAGCGCAGTGATTGATCAGGTCGAAATAAATGCATTTATGGAGTTCGAATTCGACAGAGATTTAAATAAAAATGATGAATGTTACAAATATCAATCACACAATCTCTTGTTTGTGATTATAATACATATCCGTTCAGTATTTAAGAGAATATAAACAGAGCTAAAAATAACAAAAAAAAAACAGTGGCGATTTTGTGTTTCTTTTTTCTATCAAGAAAATGTTATCCAGTTAATGAATTATCCTTAGATATAATTGTTTTACTACTCTATTTATTTACTACTGTAAGCCAGCGCTTAACCACTACACCATCTGATGATAAGTGATGATGCAGTTTAAGAGGGTAAAGTGAACTCACTTGACAAAAGCTTATATGCTGGCATCTTTTCCACTCCTTTGCTTCACGTATGACAGATGATGAAAGGAGAAGGAATATTTATGTTATATACAATTCCTACGCACACACTCCGAATTACATCCTATAGAAAACCGAAAGGCTGCTAATTTGCGCCTGTGTTCGAGACTGGTGAGAATGATTTTAACTAGATTCGGGTCATTAATAGTGCCCTTAGCACGCCTTTACATTGATTCCAAAACTTCTTAGTAGTATTTTGCACCACCAGCTATAAAGTAAAACACATAAAATAAAGTAAGTAGCTGTCCTAGCATGAAGTAACTCCGCACGTGCTCGGACTCCTAACTTACTTACAGCAGCCTTGGACCCGAAAAACTGCCCGAAGTTCAGGTTTGAGGAAATCTCAACCCCCAACAACTGAAGGCGGTCTGTTCGATACCTTTGTTTTTAGTTATGAACATAATTTATGAATGGATTTTAGAGACAAAAAACGAGTTATACAAACTGTTCTTTATAGTGTACGTTCCCTAAGGATTGATTTAAAATTTGCTATAATTTACTAGATAGTCAGTCAAATTAATTTTGTCGCATGCATTTTATTCCGGGAAAGACGCACGGTACACGTGACTATTCTAAGGCGCTGCTCCAAACGAACGACCTTGAGCGTTCGGGCCTATACATTCCACGCGCTCTAGCTATATGTGGCGTAAAAATACGCCCAAATTTCAAAATATTTTCTTTGCAAATTCGAATCCTTTGAAAAATTAAAAAGATTAAAATGTTCATTAATAATTTGCCTACTCATTAGTGTCAATCGCAAAATAAAATAAAGCTTAGTTTATGAGGAGATGCATATTATCAATAATTATTTCGAATGTCTGTGGTTTAGTTTTTGGAAAAATCATCAAGTATTTACTCGTTTAAAAAATGTGAATTGGCTATTGCGGAATCAAGGTCGTCAAATTCAATTTTTATACGTGGTAGAGTTATATTAGTAGTATAGTTGTAGCACGAATGGGTCGGCTCGACCGGGGAAGGACCACGCTCTCACAGAATACCAGCGTGAAATAGTAGCTTAATGCTGCTGTATTTCGTATGGTGAGTGTAGAGAACCGGAGACCCTTTTTACTGGAAACGAGGCATTCCATCTTAGTCCTCACGGGTGACAACGCATCTGCATTTTGATTCGTAATCGAGGATAGATGTAGATGTCTATGGGCCACAGTAACCACTTACCATCAGGTGGACTGTGTGCTCGTTTGTCACCCTATCCTATAAAAAAAAAAGGTTATTTAGAAATTTTTTATTAGTTGATATATCTTTTTAATAACACGTAGATAGCTGCTAAAACCTCACAAATAACGACTGGCGAGGCATTTTGAACACACACCTTAAGTTGTTTTAGAACCTGATATAACATGTTGTTGTGTGTAGTATATTTACTCTCCCCCATAATCCCTTCAGGCCTGCAGTGCATGTGTAATCCCATCGGCCAATGATTATCTGGTGAGAATTATTGGCCGATGACATTATACAATATAATTTTTGTTGTTACCCTTTGTTATTTTTGTGTGAATGTTATTTCATTTGCAGTGCTCCATAACAGGATTCATGATGGATCAATTAATTGCATAATAATCTTAGTTACTCATGGATGTAATGAAGAAATTTATTCTATTTTATTTGATTAGTTTAACGAGTTCATACACCCTCGGAATATTTTCCCCGGGGCATGCAGTTTTCCTCTGCTTGTGGTAACACAGCACTTAAATTAAAAAAAAACACTTAATATCAAACCAGGGTTGCTAGTGTATTGCGTGTTGTTATTTATATAAAATAAATATGTGTAGCTTACCATATAGAAATGTATTTCTGTTTAAAATTTATTCCATTTCAAAATTATATCCAACATCGAAGTTAAATATGTTTAAATCTCTTAATTAGTTACCACAAGGAGCTGCCCGTATAGCTCGTACAGCTCTAATTAACGAAAGAGCACTTAATCAGCTTCCGCAAACCGGCAGATAATGTAAGTAACTAATCCAACCGTATTGATGCAATGATTCTCTCTGCAGTGATATTGCTATTGCTTATGTAATATATCACACAAAATTAACAATTATTTTTAAAATAAAATTGAACGTCATAAACGAACTTACGTTCCGTCTGATGGTAAGTGGCTACCATAACTCATGGACACCTGCAAGCAACTTCAAACAAACAAGACCACATAAGCGTTGTCACTACTGAGGACCCAAATGAAATATCTCACAACATGTAAACACAGCAGGATGATATTTATCCAAACGGACTCCTAGAAATAAAAAGTAAATACTTCCAATAATTTGTTTTTGACTTAAAATCATTCAATAGTGATTTAATAATACATAATTTCTTCAATTATTTCTTATTAAACATAACATAAACACTCATACCTGTCTTCCAGAGGGGTATGCAGAGACTACAGACTTCATCATCATTTAGCACGATCCTGATATACCTCTCTCGCCTCCTCCTCATCCATATACCTACGCACACATGGTACTCTTAATTTGGCCCATTTTTAATATATCACCAATTCAGTCGACAAACTTTTACCTAGGACGTCCCTTTCCGACTCTACCATTCACTTATGCAACATAAATTTTCTTTGTCACTCTTTCCTCATTCATTCTTTCGACATGACCGAACCACCAAAGCATTCCTTTCTTAATCCTGGTCACCGCATTATCTTACAAACTACACTCTTCTTTTATCACACAGTTTCTCACCCTGTCACTCAGATTCAGCCCTAACATACTCCTCAGCGACCGCATTTCTACTGCATTTATTCTATTCTCGTGCTTCTTCTGCCACACTCAACTTTCACTACCATACGTTAAAGTAGGGACTAATACAACATTGTGAATTGCCATACGTGCCTTTTTTGACACATTCTGACTTTTCACAATAGAGTGCAGAGCCCCATTTACTTTATTTACTGCGTTCACTCGTCGTTCAATATCCTTATCATATTTCCCTTCCCTGCTGAAAGCACATCCCAAATATACAAATTTATCTACATGCTCGACCATCTCCCCTACTATTCTTATTTCACATATCGTTTTACTTTCTTCTCTTTCAAAAACCATAACTTTCGTCTTACTTGCATTCACTTTTATTCCCCTTTCTTATAATGACGTGTTCATTAATGTAACCATCATTTGCAACTCGGACGCTGACGATGCAAGTATGACTAGATCATCGCCGTACAAAAGGCATTTGACGGTTAACTCATCCATTCTTACCAGCATTCTTCAACTTTCAAATATTCCAAACGACTATCCATAAATTGGTTGAAGGGGAACTATACAGCCCTGTCTGACACCTTTATGAATGCCAAACCAGTCCGAGTAGGCCCCGTTGGTTCTAACACAAGCACTCGAGTCCCTATACAGAGACTTTAATGCCTGCATCAACCCAGCGCTCAACCTAAATGAGTTCAGTGTTTGGCATGACACCCTTACACTATGTCCTGCTTACACATCTCAATTTTTTCCATCAGTTTCTTTCATAATTCTTTCAATTAGTACCTTAGCATACAGTTTTCCCACATTGCTAAGAAGACTGATACCACGGTACTTTTTACAGTCCTGCTGCGACCCTTTTTCCCTATATATTTCGACTATCACGGCTTTGCATCAGTCTCCCGGTACCCGCTGTAGTTTCCAACATAAATTAAACAAGGTGTATAGCAGGCCTGCCACCACTTCCTCTCCAGCCCTTAGCATTTCGAGTGAAACTCTATCATATCCGGCTGCCTTACCTACTTTCATACTTTTCATTGCTTTCATTATTTCATTAATACTTATCTCCCTACCTCTTTTATCTTCTTTCGGAATTTCTATGTTTCCAGAACGTTTTAATACTTGTCTGGAAGTTATCCGATATTCTTATATCATTCTTATCCGTTCTTTCATGCTTTTTCCTTTCAACTAATTATTTTACTCTCTTACTTCGACGCTTAAACTCTGCCTTTTTTCGTTCAATCTCATCATTCTTACCGCCAGAATTACCAGCTTTGGTCGCTAGTAAATCTAGCCATGCTGTCTTCTTTGCTTCAACTTCCATACGTACCTTATCATTCCACCATAACGTATTGTCTTTCCTTTCATTCGTTCTCTTACTAACACCACATACTTCGATAGCTGCATCCACTAAACCTTTCTTAACATTATGCCACACATTCTCCAAGTCTAACTCATTCACACAACTCATCCAAATCACTTATATTTTCTCTCAGTCTACATTTGTACTAGTCTTTCACATCTTCATCTTGTAACCTCTCAATTCTTATACGCTGTAACGCAGTGGTAGACACAGATGTCCGATGCTGCCAACGTCTGAATAAACCCCTAATTAGGCATAAGACCAGGTAGTGGTCCGTCCCTACGTTGGACCCCCGGTAAACCCTTATATCCACCACTGCGCTCCTCATTACTACAGCCAAAAATTACTACAGCCAAAAACAAATAATTTCTTATACAATAACAAAACGCCTCTATTATAACTGTATTTGAAACGAATAAAAATACTCGTAATAATCAATCATTTAATAAGCGTTACGTGAGGTCAGTGCCAAGTCGTTATCATTTCAATCAATGAGTATCAAAGCTACGCAACGTCAATCATCACTACATGGTATAATATACAGCATCATTGGCCGCCATTAAATTGACACATATACTTTGTAATTGTATAATTGAAAACAATAAACTGCTACATGTATTGTGGCTTATAATTATAACCACTTATTTTGCGGTTTGTACATCTTGTCCCGCCAAAAAGTGGGAATGATTTCAACGGTCGGCACTCGGCAGTGTACAATGAAAATTTAAAGGAGATACTGATGATACATCCTTAGGCTCATCATCCATCCCATCAATTACAGCATATAAAAGACCACTGCTGAACATAGGCCTCCCCCATACATTGCCTCATAGAGAGGATTCTGCCACAGTTGCCACGCTTGGCGAGCGGGTTGTCAACTGCAGTTTTTTTATTATTTTGATTTGTTGTCAGGAAGATGCTGCTGCACATCACCTGTTTCTATTTACTTTTGTGGCCTTTTTCGATATGGGGTGATGGATATTCTTACACTCCCACCACTACACGGTCACATCCTAGGGCCCGGTTTTCTCAAATTGAGTAAACAAGCGGCACGGGTCACCAAGCTTCCGTCTGGTGCAGGCGTTTTTGAATCATGGATGCTTTGGTAAAAACCTGTGACGTATAACTGGAAAAAACGCGGTGAGGCATACGCCTGAGTAAGGCCCGGTGTGGTCTAAGCTGTGCTGAGACTCCAAAACGACAGAAGACTTCATGAACTAGTTTATCTGCAACTGTTGAGGCTTCTTGATTTGGAATGGCGAAGACTTCTGGCCACTTAGTGAAGTAATCCATCACAACCATGAAATACTTGTTACCACTTTCATTTTATTTCGTGTCATTGTTTCTTCTGTTCTTTTCATTTTATTTCGTGTTCTTTTTATTTTTACATTTTATTTCTTTTTACATTTTATTTCGTGTTCTTCTGTTCATTTTATTTCGTGTCATTGTTAGTTTTTAATCGCCATTTTCGATCCGCCGCCCTGATCATTTTTATCGCCAGCAGTTTACCCTTATTGGTCCCTACAACATTTGTTTGAGCAGCACCAAGCAATTCCTAACCTTTGCTGGGTTATAAGTTATAACTCTTTAAATTTTGTATGGCGGTCACCTGTTTATCGCCAATTTGTTTTTTCCCCACCGCTAGACTTAGACCACGGTGTAGGTCGGTAACACAACCTGGCTTGTAGAGTCTTACCGTTAAGTCGGGCAGTAGTACACAATGGTGGACATATTATTCTTAGAAAACCTTTTCATTTGATATCCATATCATTGAGGTGAATAAAAAAACATTGTCCCCCATCTTTGGGAGTCCAACATATTGGATTTAGGGTGACGTCTTTTTTTGTATTTTTATCAGCAAACTTTCATTTTATATTCATATCATGGGAGTGCATAAAAAAATAGCCAGTCTGTCATATCGGGCGATCCGCAATACTGGATTTAGAATGACGTCAGTTAGCTTACCATGCACAGACATTTAAACTAAACATGTATGCAAAATTTCTGCTCAATCAGTTGAAGATAACTGCCTTAAAATTCAGTTGCAAGATTTGAACCTAATAAAAATATAATTGCAAGTAAATTAAAAGCTTTTAAAAACAATTAAAGATTAAAAAAATATTTAAAAAAAAACCTTATATCGAAATGAAATTGTAAATCACAATAAAATTTAAAGCGAGTAAAGGGCCTCTGTACTACTAGGTCGATAATAAAAAAAATATTAATTACGTTTTAATTTTATAAAATCCAGTAATTAGGTAATACATGTATATTGATTTCCTTCGTGTCAGTATTAGTATATTTAGGTTTACTCAATTTGCGCTATACTATATCAAAATATTTAAAAAATCTTAGCATTTCTTTTTTAGTTGGTCTAGTGGTTAGTGACCCTGACTGCTATGCCGGAGGTCGTGGGTTCGATTCCCACCCAGGACAAATGTTTGTGTGATGAGTGCGATCATTTGTTCTGTGTCTGGGTGTAATTTATCTATAATATTTATGTATTTAGAAATACATAAGTATGTTTATCAGTTGTCTGGTACCCATAACACAAGCTCTGCTTAGCTTGTGACTAGATGGAGTTGTGTGATAGTTGTGGAATATTATTATTATTATTATTATTCCTTCGCATTGTAACAAGAGTTGTAAATATTTAAACAATAACAAACTAATTAATAATTAATACGCGTCATTACAACCATATATTGGCGTGAGGTAACCGTTTAGTGGGGGTATAAGAATACATTATAATACTACACTACCCCATATCGTTCCGAGGGTGTCGTTAAAGGCGACTGAGGGCAAATCGAACAGGAAATGGGCAGTAGCATCTTCCTAATAACAACTTAAAATAACTAAAACCTTGCCCAGCGTGGCAAATATGACAAAATCACCCCATAAAGCAATCTATAAGGGACGTCTAAAATCAGCAGTGAACTGTTATAGGTTGTAATGGATAGATAGATGATAAAAAAGAAAGGTGAATTACTTACATTATAAATTATTAAGATGAAAAATGTTTCCGAATCTAAATTATTCCAAATACTTTAAATCATATAACCTAAAATCCCATAATTTACTTCAGTATTCCTAAAAATTCAAAAAATAAAAACATAACGCAATTTGGTTAGAGCTCTTAACTGAACGCTGTTGATTAAAAAGAGGATTGTATATTTCACACAGCAATTTAAGGATTGCAATAGGATGTACAGAGCACATTCTAACTTTACGGTTTGCTAATGCACAAACGTAGCTTCCATCTGGCAAATAACTTATTTATTCATTACTTATTTAGTCTAAAGCAAGTAAAAGCTGTCGTGGACAGGTAACTTCTACAAGTTTTCAACTAAGTTTACGACTCAGCAGTGAACTTTAACCATGATAGAGATCAAATTAAATCAATCACACTGGATGCAGTCGCAGATAATGGACTCTCATAACATGAATCTAACAAAACTACTCACACAAAATAAAAATTATAAAATAAAATAAATTAGTTTAACATTTTTCATTTTAGTTGTATTATTATAACTAACTGCCTCGTTGGTCTAGTGGTTGTAGTAGTGCTACTGCTGATCTCAAGGTTCTGGGTTATAATCCCGGGTCGGGCCAAAAAATTAATTGTTGAGTTTTTCCGTGAAGAAATTCTCAGTAGTTGGCCGGAGTCAGGAAGTTGGCGGTGTCTCTCCCCTGTGCCTCGGAAAGCACGTAAAGCCGTTGGTCCTGAGCCTGATCTCTCTTCGGTCGTATCGGTTTACCGTCCCATCGGATTATGAGGGTGAGGGAATAGAGAGTGCACTTGTGCTTGCGCATATACTTGGGCACTATAATCCTGTACTGCGCCGATGGCTAGCCACCGTTGAGGCAGGCCGCCGTGGCTGAAATTCAGTCTGGAGGATATTATTATTATTATTATTTGGGGTATCTATATAGCTTTCGCATCCGGTTGGGTTCTATAAACAAACAATTATAAATTAAAATGAAAAGGTAAATATACATAAATATCAATAAAATAAAATAAATACAAAAATACATAAATAAATAAAGATCCAACGAAATAGAAGCCCTCGGCAGGGGAGACCAAACGGCCGAGGGTTAGGAGGAAAGGGAAAGAAACCGGCGGACAATGCGGGCGGTATCGAGGAGCACTGCCTTCTGTATTTGAGCCCGGAGCGGTCCGTCACTGAGTCCCAGTCGCCTCAGATGACCCGAGAGGCTGACTGGGATTAGCCCATTCGCAGAGGCGACTACAGGAATAATTTCGGCCGACAGACCACCCCACATGTCGGTCACCTCGTGAGCCAGGTCCAAATATTTTGTTCGCTTATCTGTTTCGGCTTTCACAAGGTTCTCGTCATACGGAATGGTAATATCGACCAAATATATCCTTGACTGTGCCCAGTCTATCAGCATTACATTTGTAGCGGCGCTGTCGTCGCGCCACTAGCACACTGACACACACCGAAGCCTAAATCGCGCTATTAACATTCCGAATCATATACAGTATATATAGAACTTCTCCGAACTATCACTCGGAGTGTTGGCCGCTCCCCGGGCAGAACACCTTGCCCGGCGGGAGCTCTCCCCTTCTCCTTCCACGGCCACACATTATTATTATTATAACTAGAATTAAGATAACCGTGTAATTGCGGTGTAAAAATATAAGAATATGTTAGGGTCGTAAGACGCGACGGAAGGAAACAAAACAATAGATGGATAAACAGAGCCTTTGTGATAACAACTAAAAAATTAACGTCTGCGGTTTTTAACCTGCCTGCCTGCCTAGTGTAGTAAATATGATAAAACGAGGCAAATTATAAAGGAGACATGTGTTTATCAGTGGACTTTTATAGGCTGTAATTATAATAATATCCTCCAGACCGAATTTCGGTCACGGCGGCCTGCCTCACCGGAGGCGAGCCATCGGTGCAGGACAGGATTATAGTGCCCAAGTATATGCAACAAGCACAGGTGCACTCTCTATTCCCTCACTAAACCAACACGACCGCAGAGAGATCAGGCGCAGGACCAACGGCTTTACGTGCTTTCCGAGGTACGGGGATGAGATACCACCAATTTTCTAGCTCTGAGCAGCTACTGAGAATTTCGTGACAGAAAAACTCAATAATTGATTTTTTGGCCTGACCCGGGATTCAAACCCAGAACTTCATGATAAGCAGTCGTACTACTGCAATCACTAGACCAACGAGGTGGTCAAAGTTGAAAGTCGAGGCAGGCTGTAATTAATGGATGGTTGAATTAATATAATATTGGCGATGAATTAAGTTTGAGTAGTTTTTTTGTGTCATCATTAACTTTAAAAATTATTATGTATTACCAAGTTTTTACATTAAAGTTCTTATTCACTCAATTTAAACAAAGATCGTTTAACTGAATGAAATAATAAAAGATGAAACACCAATTAGTGTTACTGTATGTTACATGAGAAGATTAATTATTTTCACAATGACTTAGTTGCACAATACATCTCTGCCGCATTCCATATTAGATCATGGACTGTAACTATTCATCTGTTATTTCCAAAATGTCGAATGTGCATAATTCAATGAGTTTGAAAAAAGGTCTCACGTGTCATAAATAATTGAAAAAAATTATCTAGTGTATAATACAATCCACAAATTCGAATGTTTAGTTTCACGTATGTATTTAGAAACGGCAAGTCGAGAAGGGACGCCCAAGGTGCCGTGGTAGAGCCACGCGGCAGCTATATTATGTTTGTAGCACGAATGGGTCGGCTCGATCTGGGAAGGACCACACTCTCACAGAATACCAGCATAAAATAGCAGCTTAATATTGCAGTGTTTCTTACGTTGAGTGTAGAGATCCGGAGACCCTTTTTTGCTGGAAACGAGGCATTCCATCTTAGTCCTCAGGAGTGACAACGCATCTACATTTTGTTTCCTAATCGAGGATAAATCTAGATGTCTATGGGCCACAGCATCCACTTACCATCAAGTGGATTGTGTGCTCTTTGTTACCCTTATTCTATTAAAAAACGATTGTGTGAAAAATGGAAGTCTTTAGTTTCAGCCTATCTCTCTGGGTGAAAGGTGCGAGTGTTTTATGTATGTATGTTTGTGTATTTGAACAATTGCAATTTATTAAAATTTCAATCAATTATTTGAAACACTTATAGAGTGCTACCTCTGAGACAAACGGACACCAAGGTGATGTCATAGGCCATTAGTTTTGCTAAATTTGTCATGGAATACAAAATATCCTCCTTAAAAAACCTAAATTTGAATTATATATAAAGATATGCCTAACTGATCTTTCTGTGGACTGATGGCAATTTCGGTATCTACCAAAAATCTTTTTAAAGATGTCAAAAATTAGTTAAGATCCTCGCAATAAAGTAAAATGATTTGTCATAATTAGTTTGACCCCCCCCCCCCCCCCCCGTCCAGTTTGAACCCCCGCCCTGCCTCAAAGACATTCATTTGACATCTTTAATATAATGGATTATTGCAAAGTTACGTCTGATTCTAATAAAAACCTTTTTGTTTTTATTTTTGAGTACGTTCAACATTTAAATTAAATTAATTAAAGCTGAACAAAGCAAATTAATTGCAGATGCATTGCGACTCTTTTTGCATTCTGTAATTTACGACCTCATTAAACACAATTTCTCCTTAATTAAGCAGGAAACTTAATTTACACGCTGTCGCTTGCTTTATAATGTATATGGCAAGTAAAAATATTTTTGTAAGAAAATATTAATATAGCTTTAATTAAATTTAACTATCATTATTACAATCTTCTTTTTCTGCTTCATCATCATCATAACCATCCCGTTACCAAACCCTGACCGATGTTACTTCATTAGTATGTAATGAAGTTAAGCTAATATTCAGTAATGAGTCATTACAGAATATTAGTAAGCAACGTTTCTAAACCAGAATGAATTCAATTTTAAATTACGTATTTTTTTTATTTTATCAGTTTTTCTGAACCCACTTTTGAATATAGGTTTTTGAGAATTTTTATTTCCAACCAAGGTTGCCGGGTAATTGGATACAAAATTTGTATTTTATGCTTTATGTATTGTGTTTAATATACCTATTAGTTTCTCAAAAACGACTTCAACGATTTGGACGGCATTAAGATGATGTTTTACTTTCCAAGTGTTTCAAGATAGATTTCATCGCTGAAAAAAAAATTTCATTTCCTAACGCCGCGCAAAGCTCGGTCGCTCAGGTATGAATATGTTGTAAAGCAAATGTCTTGTGTAATTGAATACAAATGTAAAAAATTAAGTGTATCTTTGCAATGACTAAACATTGCTCTCACATTATTTTTCTCTTTTACATTTCCTGTGTTGGTCCGCTAATGTAAAAACAAATCGTGAGATCGAATACTTCTTCGTGTTGAACCTACATTTTTAAAATTTACTCCAACCCAAAATAGTGTGCGTTAACGTTAAAGGTTATCTTAAATTTTAAAGGTTTGTATAATTAGTAAGATTTTATTTTGTATAATTTCTCTGCTGACAGCAACTCTCCCACTCTGCCCTCACCAAATTACTTGAGAGTGGCGGGCTCTATCTTCACGCTGGTAGTAAAGCTCACATCACCAGTCTTTGAGTTTGGCTTTTTAAAAGAATAATTATCCGCTATTTGTTAGTAATATTTAATTACAATTTTTAATTATTGAGAAATTTGTCTTGTTCTCAAGGGTTTCGGTCGATCACAGTCTTTCGTTTTTTAGCCTCCCGCTACAAAAATGATGAATTTCAAAAAATCGGTAAGTTTTTTTAAGGTTCGTGGCTATTGTCACAAAAAATTAATTTATTTTTCTATATCAGCGAACAGGGTTTAGTAAAAAGATATCTGAAGAGATTTAAATAACAAAATTTTGCGTTCCTAAGGGATCTTGCACCAAAACCTAAGCATAACATGGCGATTGCGGCAAATCTTCCATAAAATAGGAGATGCCCATATTTATAACGGGCTGAATACGAAGAAGAAAACGATATTTATGAAGATAGGTAAATATACCCCTAAAATTACATGGATTCAATGACCACCGTCGTCAAGACTATGTCATTTAGGAGGATTTGCTTTAGTCGCCACGCTTGGCAGGCATGTTGGCAACAGCACTCAGCAGGAAGACGCTGCAGCAAATCTCATTTTTCATTGCCATTTGTCGTCTCTTGTGACATACACCGACAAACTTCAAATCATAACTTTCAAATAGTAAAATTAAATTGACTCTAGGTGAGTTTGCTACATATTAATTATCTGGATAAAACTAATCACATTCATCCCATCTTTAAGGTGTCGTATGCGAGGAGAAATCTACTCAGGCTTGCGCCTATGTCACGTGCTTTAAGAATTAAAATTATTGAATAGTATTTCCGAAGAAACAGACATTTACCACTGCTGCCTGGCAAAGATCACAGAAGCGGCGCACAGGGTCTGTGAGATTTATTTTTAATAATTATTTTTCTTAGTTATAATAGCATATATTTTTGTCACTAGTTATCATTATCTGTTTTTGTTTGTATTTTGTACAGCATCGTCTAAGTGTTGCACTGTTATGGTGCTGTTACTGTTTATATAATAAATAAATAAAAGAATTCTAAGGCTTATGCAATTTTAGGCAGTAGAACTTTTATTATGCCTGGGAGTGTCTGTGTAAAAATAGGTACTCTATGAGGGTGGACCCCCACCCTCATAGAGTACCTATTTTTGCCGCCCAATAAAAGTATAGTAGGTGAGGGAAATACGGTCATCCAGTTAAGGGGAAATATAATGTCAAATGGCTTAGTAAGATCCTTCGTTATGCCGAAAATATTACAGCATTAATTTTGAAATAAATATATGGTAAAGTTGAGGATTAATGTTAATGATTATGTTAGACGAAAACACGATTTCGTAAAATTTTCTCGATAGAAAAAAAATCCAAAGTTACCTCCAAAATAAACAATAAACCGCTGTTATTCATAAAATACTTTAAATAAGATCATGAAACTTTGCATACTAACTGAACTAACTATAAAGCAGTGCTTATGTTATTTACTTTTTTTTAAATACCATTATTTTCACTGTAAAAAGAAATTACCTAAACTATCGGCGTCTTGAGCTTGATTCCTGTCGCCCCGTTAGTATCGCTTAGGCTTTTGAAGGGAGAAGTTGTGTCGCTTACGATCAGAATATACATTACGCAACAGTATGACGTAAAATTAAAATGGGAAATAACCGTGATAAAAATAAGAAGCGGCTGGCTTGGCGTTAAGAAACAGGCATAAATATGATAAACCTAATGAAATAAGTGTCTAACGACCTTTCTACTTACAGTATTAGTGATTACAAACATATCGGTACATAGCATACGACGCGCGGGCAAGTGGGGACGAAATTAGAATTTGAGCTGACTTACTCTATCCTCTTAATATGGTCACTTTCTTATAACTGAAAAACTGCGCCTTGTTTGCATAGATGGCTTTGTGATACGATAGCTCTTCATCAGTCAATCAAATATTAAAGGGTCAAAAGGGCGCTGCTTTATCGACGCCATTTTGACAGTTGACATTATAATAAATATTTTAGATGATTTTAGTATTTTGTAGTGTAGTTAGTTCTTTTTGTATTCATTTTTCCATGTGTTCCTAATTATTGTCAAAGTTTGTTTGCTATTTTTTTCTTAATATATTAATTATACGACTTTGTGTTTTTATCTCTGTCCCTCCTCCCTCCTCCTAGTTTTGGTTTTCTATATAGAATAAGGGTGACAAACGAGCTCAAAGTCCATCTGATGGTAAGTGGATGCTGTGGCCCATAGACATCTACATTTATCCTTGATTAAGAATCAAAAAGCAAGTGCGCTGTCACCCCTGAGGACTAAGATGGAATGCCTCGTAACCAATAAAAAAGGGTCTCCGGATCTCTATACTCACCATACAAAACACAGCAGTATTAAGCTGCTATTTTACGATTGTATTCTGTGAGAGCGTGGTCCTTCCCCGGACGAGCCGACCCATTCGCCCTACAACTATAATATAGCTGCAGCGTGGCTCTACGACGTATAAAAATATTAATATTGGTGTCATAAGGCGGCAAAGCTAAAGGTGACCACGTTACCCTCATGTACCTTACTTACACTACTGTGTGCGGTCTGAAGAGTGTGTATAGCCAGTGACAATTACAGGTTGTGAGGCATTCTATTTCAGACCTCAGAAATACCAACGCATATGTAGTCCTCTTTGATTGAAGGTGGTGATACTACTAAAATAAAATATTCTAATTAGTAATTATTAAAGTTATTGAAGTATACCATTTTACCAGTAAAGAGGACATACGAGCACACAGTCTGGTGATAAGTGGATGACGTGACCTTTAAAGAACTACATCTTATCTTCAATTGATAGTGAAAATGCAAATGTGTTGTTACACTTGAGGTCAAACATGGAATACTCGGGGCATTACGTCTCTTGCGGTCGAGCCGAACCATTACTACAGCCATATTACCGCATAAATGTCTTTATTATTGAAATTGTAAATTTATATATCAGAAAAAAATATATTTACAGAAAATCACAAACGACTAGTTTTTGTTATTCTGTTCTTCCCCCATTTTCACTTTTTTATAATACTTTAATAAAATTTTCTTTTTATTTATTCTTAAGCTGACGATCATATTTTTAGTACCTAATAGACATAATTTCAACAGTGGTATTTTTAGTACAATTACGTGTTAAAATAACCATACGCGCTAGGGTATTCCTGGTGTGTCAGGTTTGCCTGTACATTTACACCCGTCAGGTTCACACGCTCCGGTTTACAGTTGAACTGTGCAGGTAAACCTGTCAGCCTAGTGCGTATAACTACCATAAGTCTTTCTTTCTATAGCGCCACCTTCCTCTGATTTGTCTAACCTTTGTGCACAACATTTTTTTAAGTTTAATTATATTGCGGACACTCTTGTATCTGTGATAAGGCATCCCAACTTCCTTACGATCTTAAATTCTACAACTCAACAAGTTTACGTGCAAACAACAAACGCTAGAAACATCTACATGTATTCTCGTGGAACTTTAATAGCTCCTGCACAGTTGTCAGCTTTTATAGTTAGAAAAACATCAATACACATCAAACAAAAATTAAACAGATGCTACATATTTGCACTTTTTTAAATAACTTTTTATACAGTACGAATGGCAAACGAGCACACAGTCCATCTGATGGTAAGTGGATGCTTTGGCCAGAAGTCATCTACATCTATACTCGATTAAAAATCAAAATGCAGACCCCTGAAGGCTAAGATGTAATGCCTCGTTTCCAGTAAAAAGGGGCTCCGATTCTCTACACTTACCATATGAAACACAGCAGCATTGAGCTGCTGTTTTACGCTGGTATTCTCTGAGAGTGAGGTGCTTTCTCGGTCGACTCGACCCATTTCCATAATATAGCTGCAACATGGCCTTACCACTTGAAACACAAATAATCTAGCTCTACTAGTGGGCTTGCAAACAACAAACATTAGAGATGTTCACAAATCTCGTAGTGTTTTAATATATTCTGCGTAATTATCAGCATTAATAGTTAAAAAAACATCACCATAATCTATCAATAAAATTAATAACATGCTCCATATCTGAAATATTTTGCTAAATCCAGTTCCCCACATGCTAATCTATATTATCTTTAGTCCCTATCCCTGTAACTCCACAAATCACAGGAATACGTGTCAACAGCGAGTGATACAGAAATATTTCCTGCATAATTGACAGCTTTAAAAGCTTCGAAGATATCATTATTGATCAAACAAAAAAAATTGTCTCGTGGTATGCACTCAGTTAAACTATTTTCCATATTACATTTGCTAAAAAATGTAAGGTACAAAGAATACATTTTCAGATTTGTGTTGCCAGTTATTAGTAGTATAGTTGCAACACGAATGGGTCGGCTCGACCGGGGAAGGACCACGCTCTCACAGAATACCGGCGTCAAATAGTAGCTTAATGCTGCTGTGTTTCGTATGGTGAATGTAGAGAACCGGAGACCCTTTTTACTGGAAATGAGGCATTCCATCTTAGTCCTCACGGGTGACAAAGGCATTTTGATTCGTAATCGAAGATAGATGTAGATATCTATGAAACACAGCAACCACTTACCATCAGGTGGACTGTGTGCTCGTTTGTCACCCTATCCTATATAAAAAAAACTTAATAAATCAAACTACAAAAAAGTTACTAAGAAAAAGAACTTTCATTTCATGCAATAATTGCGAGTGGATCATATCTTTCTTAATCTTACCACATAGCGCGACATATTATTGTACTAAATGTTCACTTCAGTATCATTAGGCGTACTGGCCGCATTTTTCTAGTTTACGAGAACTCAAATCAATGCGTTATTAGAATTCTAACCAATTTAATTATAAGCGATAATTCTTTAAACATTTATGAAACTTGTAAAAATTAAAAAAAAATTCATTTATCACTTAAATTATTCTATTGGAGAATAATTGTTTACGGTGAATCACTTTGAAACCATCTAAAGTCTAAATTAAAATGATTCACAGATCGAATTGATTCGCGATCATTAGTTTTCAGAACGAAAGGAGGAATATTGAATTTTAGTTTCCCTAACATTTTTTACTTTCCACGTGTTTTTGTTTTAACGATTAGTACAGGAATTTCTTGACTGACAGGCAACTTCAGGCAAAACAGGATAGAATACAAGGTTCAATTTTCCTTAAGTGTAGTACAAATGTTTTGTCCTCTATTGGTTGTTGACCCTAGACTTCTTACAATTCCTCATTGTTCCATTCTTCGCGGTTCGTTAGTAACGCTAAATAGACCTGGAAATCTAAAATTGTTTTAGTTGCAAATTGTTTTTACTTAGGAAGAATAAATATTTTTTGCATAGAATCATTGTTTGGATTTATTTATTATTTGAAGCTTTTTGAAGTTAACAATTACGTTTCAAAGTTTACATTGACTGCTTTTAAAACATTGTTGTCGTAAGCAGGCCTACATTCAAAACGCTTTGTCATTTCTACTGTTTACACGATTTTATAACGTCAATGATCTGATCTAAACCTTATAAATCATGTCCTATATAGTTGTTGGGAACATTACGTTTGAAAATGTTGACGAGCGTGACCTGTGACAAAATTTCCGATTAGGTAAATTCGACGTCCAAATTTGACGGTCTACAGACGGACGTTCGAAGGTCGGTCGACAAATCCGGTTCGGCTGGGCAATGCTTAGAAGGTTACAAAACGTTTTCTCGTCGCGTACTTTTCAAAACTTGAAAAACATTGTGCAACCAGTTCCAATTGCCGGCCATTACATATGGATCTGAGACGTTGTACAACACTGTTACTATATAAGTAAGCTATGAAGAGAGCTATGCTCGGAGTTTCTCTGCGTGATAGACTTCGTAATGGAAATATCCGCAGTAAAAGAACTGTAGCTTACATTATCCAGCAGATAGTTATCTATCAGCTTATGCTGAAGTGGCAATTAGCCGGATATATAGCTGAAAAGCCGACAACCAATGGGAAGAAAGATTTTCGAGTGCAAGCCTTGTACTGGCAAGCACAGAGTTGTGCGACCCCCACTTGATGGAGTAAAGTATGTTCAAAAGTTGACTTGTGATGGGCTGGAGTGATAGTGATATGTAACACATTGAAAAACATTCGTGTCGCCTGCGACTACGAGTGTTTAGATTTGGTGAAAAATTGTTTCAGACAGACCTATTTGGTCCTTTATATCTCTTGTCAGCTATTAGCACTTTTAGTGACTAGTAAGTAATTTTTAGAGGACAGTTTCTTTTTTTTTTGTAGAGGTTAGGGTGACAAACGAGAACACAGTCCACTGATGGTAAGTAGTTGCTCCGGCCCATAGACATCTACATCTATCCTCGATTACGAATCAAAAGGCAGATGCGTTGTCACCCGTGAGGACTAAGATGGAATGCCTCGTTTCCGGTAAAAAGGGTCTCCAGTACTCTACACTCACCACACGAAACACAGCAGCATTAAGCTACTGCTTCACGCTGGTATTCTGTGAGAGCGTGGTCCTTCCCCGTTCGAGCTACAACTATACCACTAATATAACTACAGCATGGCTCTACCACGTATATCTTTATTTGCGAAGGGACATTTCTGTACGTTCTGGATAAGACCGCAATCACATTAAGGTGACGTTACAATACTTTTAAAATTTTTGTAACGTTAATTAATCTACTGAAATGTAAATATTGCACAAAAATAAAGTCACTTTATTAATATTGAACTTACAATACAAGTGCTACGCTGTACTGTATGTGCTGTATGCAAAAAAAATATACGCAAATCATAATCATTGACTCCATAAAAATATCACGAAAGATGACGTGACGAAAATAACAGAATAAAACCGTTTAAAAGTTGTAATAAAATATAACGATTATTATTTTTAAGTCGTGTTAATAACACACTTTATAATTTTTTTTTAGTTTTATCTCATGTAAAAATAAACAAAATTGATCAGTTCAAGCGCTCGCGCTTGCTCTGCTTCTGTAAAAGAGTATCTTATTTAATTGGCCAGAGTCTGTCAAGACATCTTTGAGGTTGGTGATAAGTTGTTTTTATTGTTACATTTTCCCCAAATTCAGTAATAATTGTGGGGAAACCGAACTACAACGAAGATGTCGAAACAGTGCTGAATTCTTTGAGTAGTGCAACCTCAGACACCAAAACATAGTCAAAAGTAAGTGAGACTCGTCAATAAGCACTCATCGATCTCATGCGGTGTACCTTCTTCATAAAAACCCAAGACGAGCTATACATTTCGAAATAAATTGTATTGAAACTATAAAATTAATCACAAAAGACACAAACTCTTGTATCCAAATTGTTTTATCGTGTATTTCGACATTTGATTTCGATTATACTACTTGATTGACAATTTTTCAATTCGATCTAATTAGGAGTACGAAATTTTTCGGCTCGATAAAAAATATTTTTGTGTTTGATGTCACGTGACATTACATAATAAAATTATCTCATACCTATGTATATAAGTATGTATGTACTCTCAGAATTGTCTAAAAAAAGAAAGAAATTGTCAAAATCAAAAGCTATTTAATTTCGAGATGTATTTATACCACATACTACACGAATGTGTGACTTTTTTAATTGATCGTATCGTGAAATACATAGTTAAGTGCTCTTATTTCATTAGTTTACATAAGAATTTACCTCAGGATTTCGATTATTAATAATTGATAAGGTCATTGATAATCGGACGTCGGCGCATGATTCTAACGATAAGAATCGAGTTGTTAGAATCGAGAACGCGACATTAAGGCTGCATGAAACATTGATTAGGCATCGTTGCACGAGTCTCATTAGCTTAACAAAAGCATTTATCGGTCGCGTTCATACAAAAATATATGTAAAACAAATTGAAGCGTGGCTGTCGTGGCTAGTTTGCTCTTCAACTCCCGTAGATAATTTTTCATTTTTTTTTTCTTTTTTCTTTACAAAACCTTACCTCCGCACTAGGATTTTCTCCTGTATCGTGGGGGCAGTTTACATACATAAATTTCATAAGGACAGACATTCGGACCCGGAAAAATTGCTTTTAGGCCATACAAATACTTGTTCCGTACGAGATTCAAACCCGTGGTCCTTATCGCTGTAACTAATTGATAAGCTACTGCGCCACGGAGCCGTCGAATTCAAATTTATTTATTGCCAGAATGTAGTACATAATATTATGTTGTTTTAGTTATTAATGAGACTTTACATTCTACCATGATAATGGCGTGCAATATCTTTACACTAAACAATAAAATACAATTTAAAGAAAGAATCACAGCTATAAAATAAAAATAATAATAATAATAATAAAGCCCGTTTTTATTTCCGATTAACATTTTTGATACAGTTTAACTTAATATAGAGTGTAATTAGTACTTATTCATATTTATTATTTATATACATACACACAGACATGCATATATAAATGAATACATACATACATATACATATATATATATATATATATATATATATATATATATATATATACATATATACACATACATACACATACACATACATACTTAAATATAAATGTAAGTTTAATTTTACTTTTAGTTTATTTATTTTTGTTTTATTCACTGTCATTATTTTCTTCACCATTGATCGGAACCCCTTCTCGGGTATAGGCCTCCTCCAGCATTTTCCAGACCTTTTTATCCTTAGCTTTCTTTCTCCATTCGTTTCCTGCTGTCGCTTCTATATCGCCTATCCACCTTGCTCTGGGGCGCCCTCTATTTCTTCTTCCCTCTGGACCTTTCCATATGATTGTCTTTAGTGTCCATCTTTTGTCCTGCCCACTGCCATTTCTGCTTTAGTGCGTGATGTAAGGCGTCTATAACTTTAGTTCTCCGTCTTATTTTTACGCTTTTTATTTTTTGTATTCTTTTTATTTTTAATACGCTTCTTTCCATTGCTTTTTGACATGCTACTAGTTTGTTTTTTATTTTTGTGTCGTAAGTCCACGTTTGGCATCCGTATGTAAGAGTAGGTAAGACGCAAGTATCCAAGACGATTTTCTTAAGGTGGAGGGGAAACTCACCCTTAAATATTTCCTTCAGGGTCCAAAACTTTTTCCAACTCATGTTAATACGCCGCTCGACTTCTAGTTCCATATTTTTATCTTCGAATGATGAATGTAATTGTTCACGTATTCAAGCGGCTTGCCGTTTAGGTATATAGGTTTTGTTAGACTGTTTGTTAGTATTTTAGTTTTGTTCTCATTCATTTTGAGGCCTACTATATACTATATTATACTATATTATTTTATAGCTACTAAAGTAGTAGCTATATAATAATATAACCCTTTTTATATCACAAAAAATGTAATAATTCCTGATAATTCTGATAATTCCAACTGATCAGTTCAAATTAAAACTGTAATAATTCCTGATAACTCTGATAATTCCAACTGATTAGTTCAAACTAAAACTGTTGATATTTTATAAAATATTGCATTTTCGATATATCGATAATTATAAATATGTCAATATCAGAGTTTTATATATAAGTTCGATATATCGAAAGTCCAATATTTTTAAAAATATTAACAATTTTAGTTTGAACTGATCAGTTGGAATGATCAGTTGAACTGTGCGTGTGAGGCGACCATTACAATTTGCAAAATACCCAAAGGTCGACGGGGAGAAGTAGGTTTGCCAAA
Organism: Parnassius smintheus behrii; assembly: GCA_036936625.1. Taxonomy (NCBI): domain Eukaryota; kingdom Metazoa; phylum Arthropoda; class Insecta; order Lepidoptera; family Papilionidae; genus Parnassius; species Parnassius smintheus. The sequence goes on from JAUPFT010000001.1 coordinate 21,311,877, forward strand.
AGTTTCGCTGAAGCTGGGACACCCGTTTCTAGAGCCTTAGTGAATGTATCCCGCGAAAGATGTCGCCCGTTTGTTTCTCCGTACTAACGTATACGTCAAAATTTTTAGCCATAAGTATCTCGACCTTTTAAATCACATTATATTCTAGTGAAGATCAAAAAGTCAAAAGATCGGTAAATACTAAATTGGCAAAATCACAAGAAATGTATTTTCTTAAAAAAGAAATAACTGTAACGATATCAACTGATTCGGAATAAAAAATTTAATAATTTGTCTTATTTTTTTAAATACGTTTTAATTTAGCATACAAAATAATTGACAAAATGGTCTTTAAGTCTTCGATACAGCGTCTTACCGAAAAATATTTTTACGTAATAGCAAAATTGTTTTTGAGATATGTTTTATTTTTATTAAAGGATTTTTTCTCCTTTTGAATAATCTAACCAATCATAGCTCAAGGCTGAGTAACGACCAGAAACTAGTTACAATAAAAACCTCATCCCTATTGTTCCGTCCTTAGGGTTGGATTTATCCTTCTCATTTATAGATATGGGACCACCCTAGAGATATATTCTATTTAATATAAAAAAGAATAATTAATAATAATAACATACATTAAAAATATAGGGTTTAAATAAAAGTTCTTTAAAATATTAAAGTAAAATCTTTTTCCGATACTTAACATTTTTCGTCATTAGGTACAGCTTAGTCCCGCTTTTTTCATCCACGTCCACGTGATTGCAATTTTCCCGCAAATCCGTGCACTAAGGTTGGCAAACCTACGTAGAAGTGTAGACCTAAGCATAAATTGTTCATCGAGAAATTATTAAGAAATCTAATGCATTTAAACATGCAATGAACCAACCTCACAGGAATAACAAGAACGAAAAGAAAGATACAAGTAACTTACATTATGCATTTAAATTACATACATTATAGTAATTTACGATTCTGTCACATTACGTCAGAAGTAATTCTAATAGGTACAAATCCATTAAAATATTTCGGAACGAATCTAAGATCATTCTATTAACATCTCTTTTATAACTCGCGTAGGTGTAAAAATGAAATGAATGCACTATCTAAGCCATTATAAATAATGGGCAGATAAGCGGTGCAAGACAATAGATGCGATCTGTAGTGGGTGGTATAGCCTCCAATATTAAACGATCCCACACTTTAGTAAACTCACTCTCCGTGCTTCCGATTGTTAAACAACGTAAGATACCAAGTTATAATGGTAACTTCTACGTCGTGGGTGCCCATCAACAAACTGAGGCAAAATGAAAAATGTTCATTTGAAAGCGTGATTAATAAACTAAATGCGCTTGTTAGCTGCATTTCAAATGATGCAGAGTAAGATACTCCTTGTTTTAAACCGAAGTTGCTGCTTTAAAGTTTAAAACAATATTTGAATATGAACTAAAAGTATTCAAACACTATTTAAAGTAACGTAAATACGTTTAAATTAACCGTAGAGGCGTGGAAACTCAGTGACTTTATGCATTTGACGTTAACTTCACAGTACCCAAGCAACCTAGGTTATATCTCCACCGATGAAATTGTTAAATTCAATTTTACATTCTGATTTACCACGTGCTCGGCACAAATCGGAGTCGCTGCGTATTCCATCTTCGCCACAAATCTGCAGAACTTCGGAAATATCACAATACAAAATGGAATTTTGCCAGGCGATGCCCGTACGAACGTAAAATTGATTTTGTTACTTTACTTTCCCTTCGTTATAATAATAGCTTTATATCGCAATCAACTTCGTTTTAGGAGCTTAATATTTATTTCGCAATAAATTTCACGTCACTGTAGTTTAGTTAAAAAGACATAGTTACCCGTACATAACTATCCATCATTCTGAGAGTGTTGCAAGCCGAGGTACTTACCTCCTTCTGAATCCCTCCCTTGAATCACTACGAGCTTCCTCCTAGCTCACTCCTAAAACAGGTGCTGGGTGCCTCGGGACTACAGTCAAAGTCGATGCACTCAACAGTTTATAAGTTTACTCAACAGCTCGTAAGTTTTCGCTTACGAGACTATTTCGATGAAGCTGTAACGGCCGCAGTACCGACAACATACACTTTCCGAAAAAATTAAAAATAATTCTTACCCTACCGTTTAAACAACGCTCACGATTGTTCTCATCCCCGATTATAGGTTATACTGATGTGGTATAAAGCAGTAAAGGTAACAAACGAGCGCACAGTCAACCTGTGGTCCATAGACACATACCGTAGATTAAGAAACAAAATTAAATACGTTGCCACCTCTAAGGATCTGAAACTAAAACCTTTTAAAAAAAACTAGAACGCCTTATCAATAACTGCAACGTAACTACGTGCAACGTTTTTACGTTCTTGATCTTCTAAAACATGTATAATAATATAATGCTCGCCTTAATAATTTTCCTACCGATAAAACCATAATAATGTGTATTCATCAACAACTTATTTACTCGAATGAGTTTTCATATTATGCAGGGGTGTTAAAAGCTTAGAAAGGAAATGAGATTCCAGTTCTTCCTCAAGAAAATAAAAATACGTTAAAGAGCGTGAAATTTCAATTTTTGTAAGCTTCGAAAGTAAAATTGAACGAAGAGCTTATTATAGCTACTTTGTAAAAATAACGCAATAATTTCTAAGGAAAAGTTTAAGGAACAACAATACTATTTATCGATATAGTTATTATACATGGTAGAGCCATGCTGCAGTTATATTAGTAGTGTAGTTGTAGCACGAATGGATCGACTCGACCGGGGAAGGACCACGCTCTCACAGAATACCAGCGTGAAGCAGTAGCTTAATGCTGCTGTGTTTCGTATGGTGAGTGTAGAGAACTGGAGACCCTTTTTACTGGAAACGAGGCATTCCATCTTAGTCCTCACGGGTGAAAACGCATCTGCCTTTTGATTCGTAATCGAGGATAGATGTAGATGTCTATGGGCCACGGCAACCACTTTACATCAGGTGGACTATGTGCTCGTTCGTCACCCTACACTATAAAAGAAACTATTAAATATGTTTACTTTTTCTCTAAATGTTAAACTTGCACGTGGTGCATCCCGCTGTCTGTCTGTCTGTCATCTGCTTACGAACCTATGGTAGAAAACCCATTCAAATTCGTAGTACATACATACATACATAAACACTCACGCCTGTCACCCAGAGGAGTAGGCAGAGACTACGGACTTCCATTTGGCACGATCCTGACATACCTCTTTCGCCTCTTTTACATCCATATATCTACGCATACATGCTCGTCGGTTAAGGGTACTTCTAACGTGGCCCATTTTCAAAATATCGCCAATTCGGTCGATAAACTTTTTCCTAGGGCGTCCCTTCCCGACTCGGCCGTTCACATCTGCCATATAAATTTGCTTTGTCACTCTTTCCTCATTCATTCTTTCCACATGACCAAACCACCGAAGCATTCCTTTCTTAATCCTGGTCACAACATCATCTTGCATACCACATTTATCTCTTATCACGCAATTTCTCACCCTGTCAATCAGATTCAACCCTAGCATATTCCTTAAAGACCGCATTTCTACAGCATTTATTCTACTTTCGTGCTTCTTCTGCCACACCCAGCTTTCACTACCATACATTAAAGTAGGGACTAACACAGCATTATGAATTACCATACGTGCCTGTTTTGACACATTCTGGTTCTTCATAATAGAGTGTAGTGCCCCATTCACTCTATTCCCTGCATTTACTCGTCGTTCTATATCCCTATCATATCTACCATCCCTGCTCAATACACAAACTCATCCACTTGCTCAATTAACTCTCCTTCTATTCTTATTTCACATACCGTTTTGCTATCTTCTCTTTCAAAAACCATCACTTTCGTCTTACATGCGTTCACTTTCATTCCCCTTTCTTTTAATTCCCAGTTCATTAATGTAACCATCATTTGCAACTCAGCCGCCGATGACGCAAATATGACCTAATATTCCTATGAAATATGAAATATGAAATTCGTAGTAACCACTTAAAAACTAGGCCTTAAGGGTTGCTCGCATCTGCATTTTGATATTTCATCGAGAATAGATGTAGGTGTCTGTGAGCCACCATTTTTTTATTCATTTAGATTTAACCAGCCAGTTTTTTTTTTGTAGTGGCAGCCCTGCTTGTATTCGGAGATAAGGTATCCATGTCTAGGTTCCGCCACCTGTCTTCTGAAGCTTGGGCTCAATTTGTGGACCACTTCTAGTCTACCGGTGAAAGAACGTGTGGAATGTGTAGGAGAATTTAGTGTTTAGCTGTCTTTCATTCAGTGTTTTGTGTAAATGTTAGTTAATCAGTCCGAGGTTCGGCAAGATCAAGCTCTAGGACAGGGTTAAGTTTCAGGAACTCATAACATTATAATATTATGTCATATCTTTATGCATTGGTATCATCGTCGGCATCACAATCCTGCAATAGTACATTGGTGGTTAATGGCCTCTCTTAAGTCTCGCCATTTAGTCTGATCTTTGACTTCAAGCTTCTTTTTGCTACCTAGACCGAGTTAGGGTGAAACGGTAGCATGTGACTATGCCAAGCGATGACTGCTGTTGTCCTGCTACTACATTAACTCCCCCATCTTAGTTTATAAGTATGTCCATCAGTTGACGGATTAATATGGATCATTTTTTATCTGTATGGTTTAATAACATAATACTATTTGATTTTAACTTCATCTAATTATAACATTCATATTGAAGGTTTATTTTTCTATAAAGTAAATACTAAGGTATCTTTTAATAACAATTTAAATCATTCGTACCGATATGGGATGGGTCGGACCGTATGTAACTGTTAATATATTCACATTAAAATTATTTATACACAAATTGCATGTGAAATGGCCGTAAAAGGAAGTTGTCAACTAAATGTAAATTATAGAAACCGGCGAATCTAATTTCTATTACTACATTTTAATTTATTAGTTCTAATGAAGCAAAAAGAGAGGCAAGTTTTTTGACACGTTGTCTTTAAAACTACTTTTCTAAAATAAAGGTCCGTATGTATAAAGATGTCATATCTCTTTCGAGGAGGAACTGGTTGGCTGTCTCCTAGCTGTCCAAGGTGGCCTTGAGGCAACTGGCACGTGTACGGCCACTAAGAGCATTCCGGTAGCATTATATGTCACAGGTTCAAAGTTCAAACCCGACGTAACTCGTCCTTGCCTTCGCCAGGCGAGAGATCCGCATAGGCATTTCTTTATCAACAAAGGATTATGAAAGACATAGAAAAAGAAGAAGAGTAGTTTCTTTTAAGAAAAATTTGCGAGGAAGTGGTTACTTCCCCCGGCTTACTTAGTGTCCAGCTTTACGTATCTCAACTACAACACAAATTATTTCAGCTCTGCAGTGAGGACACTAATTGATAACTTTTACGTAATACAAATGTCGAGCTAAGGACGATATTCTGTTTGTGGATATAGTGTACACCGACACTTCCCTAAGCTTTGATAAAATTAATCACAATTTAATTTTATATAAGCTTTTAGACATGTAGTCGATATGCGTAGCGTATCCTATTAGATGATCGAATCTTATATCAAAGATAGGGGTCAAGCAGTCTATATTAAGGTTCTGTTTACAACTGGGAATTTCACACTCTAATCAATTGAAATACCTTTAAAGAGCATTCAAAACAAACATTTCTTTAAAAACTGTTTGATAATATAGTGTAATGACGTTAACATATTTACATTCAAGTAATTATCTTATTTGTATATTATTTAACAACAATAATCTCATTTAGTCATATACTACATCTTATTATACGTGGTAGAGCCACGCTGCAGTTATGTTGTAGCACGAATGGGTCGGCTCGACCGGGGAAGGACCACGCTCTCACAGAATATCACAGTAAATAGCAGCTTAATGCTGCTGTGTTTCGTATGGTGAGTGTAAAGAACTAGAGATCCTTTTTACTGGAAACGAGGCATTCCATCTTAGTCCTCAGGGGTGACAACGCATCTGCATTTTGATTCTTAATCGAGGATAAATGTAGATGTCTAATGGACACAGCATCCAATTACCATCGGGTGGACTGTGTGCTTGTTTCCCCTTATTCGCGCTCCTGGTTTACCCTTATTCTATTTAAAAAAAATCGTCGTCATCATTACAGCCATTGTCTTACCAGGTCATCACTACATGGCTAAAGCCCGCTGACTTATTCTCACAGCTCAATCTTACTTTGAAGACATCAACATTGTAATGGGATGGAAAGACAGATGTTGGCAAATTATACCATTCTTTTGTTGTGCGCCTTACAATCAACGAAGCAAATAAATTGTTTCGAATGCGTGCTATGTCCACAACAAAGGGGCGAGAGTTTAGCTGTCCGATGATGGAAGGGAAGGTAGGAATTGTCACCTAATTCCTGTGCACACTCTCTAAAATATATTCTGTAGAGCACCGAAATGCTGGCGATTTTGTGTCTCTGCTTGGTAACAAGGGCTTTTTTGCCAGATACGGGTCTCCAATAAACCTAATTACCTTCCGTATTATCTAGAGTTAAAATTAGGTAATTTGGTAGAGCCATGCTGCAGCTATACCTATATTGTAGTTGTAACACGAATTGATCGGTTCGACCAGGGCAGGACCATGCTCTCACAGAATACCTGTGTAAACTAGCAGCGAAATTCTGCTGTGTTTCGTACGGTGAATGTAGAGAACCGGAGCGTAAACCCTTTTTACTGGAGTCGAGGCATTCCATCTTAGTCCTCAGGGGTGACATCGCATTTGCATTTTGATTCCCAATTGAGAATAAATGTGTAGGTCTATGGGCCACAACGTCCACTTATGATCAGGTGGACTGTGTGCTCGTTTGTACTGTAACAAATTGCAACAAGATTTACTAATTTTACTCAGCTATTGTGCTAGTAGCCAATTATTTCTTAACAATAATCACAATACACATTCATTACAGCCAAAATTATAAGGATTTCGATTTAATTAAAGACCCAAATCTTACATTAAATTTTCGCGTAAGTCATTTTACCATCACGTGAAATCTTAGTTTAAGCTTATTCTTCTTTTATTAAAAAAAATTAAGCCACCGAAAAAACTGAAAAGCAAAAAATTATAAACCGTTCTCTTTTACTTTAATAACAAAGTTCTTAAACTAATGCACTTACATTAGTTTAAGAACTTTGTACCTAAGTATATATATTTTTTTAATAATTATGAATTTTTAATTAACCCTAATAACGAAGTTCTTAAGCTAATAATGTAAGTACACGTAAGTAATTTTGAGTCGGCTCCAAACAAGCAAATTAATTAATTACTTAATTACAATAATGCATTGTTAATTTGATTTGATTATTTCTTTAAATTTAAATATATAATTGATCCGATCTTACTCTTATAATTGATCTAACTGATCTTAAAAAGGTCTTTCACAAGATCAATAACATCCAAGACTTTACCCTTACAAGAAACCATATGAGTCAACACAGTCTAAGTTAGAAAACTAGTAGGCTCTTTATCATTGCAATCTTTCAGATATTTATTGTTAGCCTTCGCATATCTTAGTTCACACTAAACATGGCCTCATCTGATACCTTTTTCTATCATCATAAGTTTCGATATTTAAAAATATATATTTAAAAGACAAATATATTTTATATCTAGAAAATTTACATATAGTAGGCCTAAATAATATTGAAGTTAACCACTTGAAGAATTAGATGAAGTACGTGATTTAGGCATTACCCTTGGCAATAAACTGACTATGACAACACTTTTGAATACAATAGCTTGCAAAACACAAAATGCTTACAAAAATCTAGAGTATGTTTTACGAATTTGCAAACCTTTTTGGACACCAACTGTATATGTTAATTACGCGTACGTTCCGTAGTGTTTTAGAATACACAAGTAGTTTTTGGTCTCCCTATTATATTACTTTTAACGAACGTGGTAGATACGTGTTAGGGACCAGGGAAGGACCATGCTCTCACAGAATACTAGGGTAAAATAGTCGCTTAATGCTGCTGTGTTTCGAATGGTGAGTGTAGAGAACTGAGAGTGTACTGGAAACGAGGCATTCCATCTTAGTCCTCATGGGTGACAACGCATCTGCATTTTGATTCGTAATCGAGGATATATGTAGATATCTATGGACTACAGCAACCACTTACAATCAGGTGGACTGTGTGCTCGTTTGTTACCCTATTAAATCGTTTGTTACCCAGGTAAAGCTCACAAGTCATTTGAATTGAATAACTCACAATTATTATGATTATGTTACAGGCTGCAAAAATTATAAGGTAATGACCTTAAAAAATAAACATAGCTACTATTATAATGTTGTTGTATAATACGAGTATAGTCAATGGCTACCTAGATTTGGATTTACTCTCTGCGGTTAACATTAACGTATCTACAACACAAGGAAGTACACGTAACGTATTGTGACGGCGCATTATTATTATAAATAATTAACAATTAATTTCTATATAAAACCGTCCAAAATATCTTAGAAGTAATATTTAAAACAATTAAAAATACATAAGCATAAATTTAAAATAAATGCATTTCAAACATTAAGCATTATAGTAAAGTGAAGGCTTAATATTGCCTTTAAAATCATTAAATTTGTTAAATGTCTGTTAAAATATTCAGATCACTCCCATTGCCCGAAATTCCAGTTATGCAAGAAATGCAACTTCGACTCATAAAATTATCATCCATAAATTTCTAACCTAACCCTTTTTATACAATATTCATTTCATAAAATTTATGAACTTAGCTTTGGACAAATTTGATATATTTACTGAGATGTTGTTGACAACATAATCCTTGAAAATAGATAAATAAAATATCTCATTATTTTAAGAATGAATTACTGACACCGTAGGGTCGAGTAACTGGTACCATTACTCTAATACTACTAATAGTGCCTGAAAAAGATTCGGCTCGCAAGGACCAATTGAAAAAGATTCGGCTCGCAAGGACCAATTGAAAAAGATTCGGCTCGCAAGGACCAATTGAAAAAGAACTTCAGGATGACAAACTTTCGGGCTAAGAAACAGAAGGGAGGAATCGAGGCTTCTCTCGATCCGGCCTCCTATAACGCCTACGTTGGGTTCGGGAACAACGTATGTGATCTCCGCAACGGAGTAACACACAAGGGCGATAACCTCTTCTTTTTCAGCAAGTAGGTTCAGACGGGGATTACGGGTCTTCCGAAGTCGTCCCGCTCTCGACGCCTTAATTCTTCGATGTGGACTGTATAACTTGAGGGATGAATTACTTGGGAATAAAACAGCAATTATCTTCAAACCGTTCCGTGAGAGAGTAATCACTTTTCCCTATCACTTCCCTATACTTCTTATTGACTGCTGGTTTTTCACTTTTCCCGAATGATTTTCTTATTTATTTCTTGAACACTTTCCGAACTATTTCCCCGAACTCTTTCCCCGAACTCTTTCCCCGAACGAATTGCAATAAAACCCGTTCACTAAGCTACCCCTAGAGCTATACGCGAAAGTGAACCGCGCCATTCGCGTGCTTGCGCAACTTAATTACATGAATTTGTTCTATTACTCTCTCACGTTTCACTTAATCTCTTTATTTGCATAAGTCATACATAAATACAATTTATCTATATAGATAGCACAAAACAATATCTACACTACGATATACATTATATTTTCGTATCACAAAAAACCTTTTATTTATTAAACAAAATATGCCTATTTTAATCACAAGTTCAAAGTCAAAATTTCTTAAATATTTAACACAGAAAGTTCAAACAATGTTTCCCACTTGAATTTATACATATATTAACTAATACAATAGTTTAATTTACATTTTCTCTATTTATTTCACTATTTAAAACACTTTTAAATTTCTTATACAAAACTATCATTATTTCACTTATACACAGGAATTTTCACATAAAAATAACACAGAATTCACCTTTTTAGCACGTACAATCAACCTGAAATGTTTTACAAGTCATTTTTACATAAATTGCTGAAATTACAAACATTTTAAATTTTTACATATTCGGCCTCCTAGGGGCGTGGCCAGCGTGCTTCCGTGAACTCACACTATTTGAACAACTAACTTTGCACGGCTCTCGACTATCAGAAAAAATGAAAGTCTGAAATACACCAATTTTAACAATATTAGGTAAATAAGTGCTTCTACATAATTTTCGAACTGTAGGAAACTATCTCTGATAGGATTCTTATCAGTTATCACGTTTCTTATCAGATAACGATACAAGTGAATGTTCTCATTAATCAATCATAACAAATAGGCATTTGTTTTCGTACAAAACATATCAAACTTATACAAGACAATACTTATGCAATTAATTTCCGTTAATTCTGTTTATGCACAGAGTGATCATCTCGACCGGGGAACAAATCCGATCTCTAACTTCACTTTAATATTCCTTTGAATTTACATCGTTGGAAAGACGATTTCAACCGGGGAACAAATCCGGTAACATAATTTATGTCATAAAATTCCCTATATGAATTTATTGAAAGATATTACTTAGAAAACAGTAAACTAGTCCGGCCTGGGAGTTGCACCCAAGACCTTCATATCATTAATTCGACATTTCTTTAAGATTTAACTAAGCATTTTCTTATCAGAACATTTCTATTGGACAATGAGTCTTTGAAAAGTTATTCGTCATCGGTTGACTTAATAAACTGAAATATTCTTATAGGTGCGTCGCCAACGATCTCCCCCCCGTGCGTTAGCACCATCATTTGGGAGGCGTCGCGGGTACCAGGACTATTATTCTGGATGTAGGTCACCTCAAGATGATGTAGTAGAGATGTAGTAAAGATGTAGGTCTCCTCTCGGACATCTCGTACTTGCTCTCTTCACTAACCGATGCAGCCAGTCTGCTGCCCATAAGAGCTGCTTGCAATTCAAGCCTTGGAATCGAAATTAGTTTCAATGGCGCTACTTTTGCCTTTGCGGCAATTAGCGTAATCTGCCTTATTCCTAGCTCGTCCGTGGTGACGTAATACACCGCGGCAGCGTATGCTTTTTCACTAGCATCCGTGAAAGTGTGTAACTCTCCCTTGCCGACGCCTTCAGCAACGGGTCTAGGTACTTCTAAATGACCTAATTTCTTCACTTCCGATATCCATTTACAAAATAACACGTGTAATTCGTGTGAAACTTCTTCATCCCAAGAGATGCCTGTTCTCCATACTTGCTGGATCAGCGACTTCCCTCGAATCGTTATGGGTGATGCGAGTCCCAAAGGACCGAAGACTGACATCACAGCGCTAGTTATCTCCCTCTTCGTAGGCGGTCGTAAACCTTCCATCACCTCTTCCGGTGTGTTACGAAGACTTGTGGAGAAACTTATTATATCCCGTTTGATATTCCAAATCAAACCTAACGTGCGCTCTGTGTGCTCTTTATCTCCCAGCGAAGCACTGTCGCTCTTATATTTATTTTCCATTTTACTTAAAACTTCGGGTCGGTTGCTAGCCCATCCCCTCAGTTGGAAAGAAGCACGTTTATGTAATTCATACATATCGTTTACTATCCTTTCGGCCGTCGTCACGTCGGGAAATGCCTGTAGATAGTCATCCATATAAAAATTGCTTTCCGTAGCGGAAGCTGCTTCTGGATAGATATGTGCGTTGTCCTGCGCATTCCTATTCTTTACATATATAGCGATGCATGGTGATGATGCCGCTCCAAATATGAGTGACGTCATTCTATACTCTTCCGTCGATTGTGTCGCCATAAGAATCGAAGGCTATCCCTGTCTTCATCTCGGATTTTCACTTGCAGGAACATTTCTTTAATGTCTGCCATTACTGCCACGCTTCCTTCTCTGAATCGTAGCAGAACTCCGAACAACGACTTCAATAAGTCCGGTCCGGTCAACAATGCATCATTGAGACAACGTCCGCCCGTCCTTGCGGCGGCGTCGAAAACTATCCCTATTTTCTTTTTTTGTGGGTGAGTCACTGCGAAGTGAGGAAGGTACCACGTACGTGGGGAAATGGGAATATGGTTCGCTTTCTCTGCGTAACCATTAACGATGAGATTTTCAATTTGCTTCTCATATTCCTTTTTCAACTCGCTGTCTTTGTCGAGCTTTTTTTCAATATTTAACAGGCGACTTTCAACCTGCGCTCTATTCGACGGCATGCACTCATTGTCTGTGCGCCATAACAAAGCAGTCTCGTACCTATTATTAGGTATACGACGTACCGTTTTGTTCAAAATATTTAAAGCTCGTTCTTCTGGGTCGTTCGCGGGCTTTCTAGCCGACACTCCCAGAGATTCCAAACTAAAATAATCCTTGATCAATTTATCCATATCTTCCTCCTTCTTGGTGGAAATGTGGTTAACGATCTTGATTGGTTTAATACCACCCAACATGTGACCATGTAAAACCCATCCAAGTTTGGTGAGCGATGCTACAGGTAGGTTCTTACCTCCTGAAATTAATTCACGAGTAACTATGAGATGCCAATTGTCCTGACCAATTAATATGGTAGGTTTGGACCTCTCATACATCAACTCATCCCTAATCGGTGTCAAATGAGAACACCGTTGCAATAATTCTCGGCTTACCGACTGAGGGGAAAGGTTAAGTGACTTAATTGTTTGTACACTTATCTCTTCTAAGTCGTTCGAGTAAATGCCTTTTATCTTAACGTTTAAGCGATACGAACTGTCGTCGTTAATTCGCTTACCTCCCACGGCTTCGTACGTAATCCCTCTTTACGTCCGCGAGGCGCTAATTTCTGAGCCATCCACTCCTGTATGAGTGTCATGGTCGATCCCTCATCCAGAAGAGCTGTTGTCTTGACCTTTCCTCTAGGTCCATTCAACTCGACCGGTATAATCTTTAAGTATGCACATGCCAGTGCATTCACTGTACTAACAGTTGTAATCTGAGCATCTGTACCCCCCTCATCCCCTTGTGGCGAGGTATTTTCATTGGGGTATCGGTGTAGCATTCGATGATGTGACATTCTACATCCTTCTACACCACATTTTTTCGCTTTGCACTCTAGCCTCCTATGGTTAGGTGACAAACATTGGAAACATACTTTCGCTTTTTTGACTGCTTCCCATTTCTCGCGAATATTCATGTCCTTAAACTTGTAACAACTCACTATAGAGTGCTCCTTGTTGCATATAACACACTTGTGTGTTACCCGACTTACAGGCTTGTCCTGGGTTGTCATAACCACTTGTCGGTTGTGCCCTTTATTATTTCGGCGTTCTAGACGCTCGCTCGTATTACTTCGGCGCATATAGCGCTCGCTCACGGCACAGCTGCGTACACCTCCCTTTGCAGTGGGTACAGTTTGCTTCCTGAATTCAGGACGCTTCCTTTTTTCAGGCGCATTTTCATTGCTTAAGGACGTTCCAAATTGTTCACTCAATAAATTTAAAAACTTGGCCATCTTCCGTAACTCTGGCTCCAAAGGATACTGAGCTCGATATTCAAGCCATTTAAATTTAATCATAGTTCCGAGTTTCTCCACTATGCGGCTCACTAACTCCGGTGAGTATAAATACTGTGGTTGATCCAACGCTTGTATCGTGGCAACCACGTTCGTAATACGACTTGCAAAAGATCCTATATTCCGGCAATCTTCTGCCAATCTTGGCATACGCTTTACATTCTCGATTTCGGCTAGAATGAGCATCTCAACCCTACCGAGAGCTCTTCTTTCGAGAGCGTTCATTATTTCTTCCGGTTCACACAAAGTAAATAACAGCGACTTTACCGCCTCTTTAGCGGTGCCCTTTAATGCCCTCCTAAGGCGTGCAACATTTTGCACCCCTGAAAATTGGCTTCTCGTGTCTTCAAACACCGTTTTGAAAATTATCCATTCACCCGGGTCTCCATCGAACACCGGTAATTCCTGGAGGAAATGAAGCTGGGAAGACTTATCTTTACCCGCTATTTTTATTGCACTCACAATCGCTTCGGTCAATTCTGACACCTCACTCGCGTGTGTTTTCTGTGCATTTCCTTCGTTGCGCTCGATCTCCGCCCCTTTGCGGCGTGATCCTTTACACGCTTCCTTATCAGTAACATCGGGTTGTGCTACACTAACCGGCGCGCTCATTATGGTCTGCTGAACCCAACTCCTTACGAAAGGTTCCACCTGAGTATTCCGCTCTTCATCATCCTCACTCGAGTCGATCTCCTCTTCTCGGTTGAGTCGTGCCAACTCCAATTGAGACTTGGCCAAGGCAGCAGCTGCCTGTGCTCGTTCGAGCTCTGAGCGTTCGAATTTAATCCGCGCCTCTAATTCGGCTTTCAGTCTCGCCGATCGCGATGACCTACTACCTCTCTGTGACCCTTTATCACTAGTGTGCCCGATTACTGTCCTTGACGATGCCGCTTCTTCGGTCCTTTGACCTACTTTTTCGACCACCGTTTCACTCCTGGATATAACGGATTGTTGTGCGGTGCTGGCCTGCGTACCACTGGTGTCCGTCCTGTTGCTTGTCGTTGCCATGGACGTCCCTATGTCCCACGTGCATGTGGATGTGTCGGTGGTGGCTCCACTTGAAGGAGTTGCTCCATTTGACGCAGTAGCTGTGGTCGCTCCAGATGGTTCCGCTTCTTTAGCACAGCGAATCGAGTTTGTAGTGATTAACTGATAATACGACGTAATTGCTTGTATGTGTGCTCCCGGCGATGCCGAACCTCGGTACAAAATAAGAGGAGAGCCATTCTATTGTGTATGATAGTATTCTACGGACTAGACTTACTCAATAAAAAGAAGATAAACTTATATATTATATATTTGATAATTTATTTATTTACTTATTACTTGAGACATCTATACTTACAGATCGAACCCAATACGATAGAGTCCTCTTTTTTTATTGTAAGCTAATTCTTAACAAAATTATAATGTTAAAATAAATGTACCTAAAGAAACTTAAATAAAACACATTGATAAAATTAAAGAAAAAAAAACATTAAACAGTAAAAAAATACAAATATACTAACATAACTTTTGAGAAAAAAGCTCTAACAGTTACACACAATATATAATATAAACCTTGCTGAGAGCCGTGGTAGCTCAGATGGTTAGCGCTCGCTGTAAAATTTAACAGAACGCTAGAAACCTGGGTTCGATCCCCGCCGGCACCAATGAAATTGTTAATTGCAATTTTAAGTGCTGATATACCACGTGCTCGGCGGTGAAGGAAAACATCGTGAGGAAACCTGCATGTCTAAGGAATAAGGAAAAAAATATTTCGAAGACATGTGAAGTTCGCCAACACGCATTGGGGCAGCGCGGCGAGCACTTCCTTGCCCTAAAACCCTTTCAGAAATGAGGGGAGACCTGTGCCCAGCAGTGGGACGTATATAGGCTGTAACTTTACTTTTTTTCTTTTGCTGATTCACTATAGTGGAAACTAAATACCCCAATTTTAAGATGCACACGGTTGACCACGTGAAGAGCTCGAGTTAGAGGCGTTTTTGCCAGGAGATTAGTTCGTGCTGAAGGCACCGCGAGCAGTGGCGGACACTTCGGTCTCATCACGTAGCGATCTGGTACACGGAGACTTAAGTGCCGCACAACTTCCGGGTTATGTTCCTTGCCCCGCAGTAATTTTTCACTACATACGTAGCAGGAGCAGACACTCGACGTACTTCTAATTTGTTATATCCAACCATACCAGTACAAAAACTACTAGGGTTTTTCGCAAATTTATTTTGAATATTCTCCTACATAACCTTATACTTTTATTCATACGGACCCCGTAAATGTATTATGTCAGAGTTTCATTGCATGACTTTATTTTTGCTATATTTGAAGAATATAGATTATACTATACAGAAAATATAATATAATAAAATACAGTACTCCACAATGTATCGTATTGACTACCACCAGACGTTTTTCCAGACCGATATGATTTAGGGACTGTCAAGGGAAGTACTCCTCTTTAAAAGGCCAGTAACGCAACTGCAATTTCCCTAGTGTTGCCGTTGTTTATGGGCGGCGCTAGTCAGTAACCATCAGCTGAGCACGCAACGCATGCTCGTTTGCCCCCTCTTACGTAACGTAGGCAAATTGATACAAGGCGAGTGCTACAGTCTTCACGTTGGTCAAGTTTGAAAGAGACCAAAGCCAAGGCCAATTTCACGAGTTTTTGTGGAGCTGTCTACATGTTGGCCGTAATTAGTCGTCATTGAGAATTGGTATGATATGGACGACGTAAAATTTATTGCGGTTTCTGGTATTTATTTAATAAGTGCATATAATTATTGTCAGCGTACTCGGCAGTAAAGTTAAAAAACTAAAAGATGTCCTCGTTAGTATAGAGAAATTGTCGAAATTATCTTAAAATTGCAACTTAATTAAATCAATATCTCACCGGGACGGACACCAAGCTGTAAATGACATGGACGACGACTAACATGTGGACGCGACTTGCCGCGTGCAGGCGAGCGCCTTTGATTTGTGCAGAAAAACCGACACTGTTCCGAAGTGGACGAGTCGTAGCGAGCGATCCCGAGTGGCGGCAAGGCACGCTACACTACACTCGGCCAGCTAGGCGAGCGTCGACGAGCAATGGCGAGGCTGGACAAATAGGCTATCTGTGTCTATACGTTGGTGCTCGCCTTCGCTCGGCCAACATGTATAGCCGGCTTTATAAAAAGAACCCGTATAATTAGGTTGTGAGGCATTTCATCGTAGTGCTGTAGAACTTTTGATATACTGACATAACTTACGGGATGAAATAATGGATATTTTAAAATGTATTATAAATAAAGAATTGATGATTGAAATGGAGAATTTTCAACGAAACCTGACAAATCCAGTACATAAAGTATGAATATCGACAGGAGAGAGAAATTAATATATTTTTAATTCCGTTAGAGACCAGGCTGTCTGTAGTATTTATTTATAGTCGAGTCAAATGTCGCTGCAGTCTACTGAAATTTAATTTCATACTCATTTCCCAGTAGACTCAAAAATAATTTCAGGTGTTACATGGAATTTAAAATTCAGATTTTTTTTATTTTACACTTTTATATTTTTTAAATTCGTTTTCTCTGTTATACAATTTGTTTCATTTTTTTGTTCATTTTAGCAACAATCAGTGATTTATTATAAACAGTAATTTGGCAACACTTACATATTGTATATAGTTCAGTATAAGTAAAGTAAAAGTAAAGTTACAGCCTATATACGTCCCACTGCTGGGCATAGGCCTCCCCTTATTTCTGAGAGGGTTTTAGGGCAAGAAAGTGTCCGCCGCGCTGCCCCCATGCGTGTTGGCGAACTTCACATGTCTTCGAAATATTCTTTTTTTCTTTTTCCTCAGACATACAGGTTTCCTCACGATGTTTTCCTTCACTGCCGAGCACGTGGTAAATCAGCACTTAAAATTTCAACTAACAATTTCATTGGTGTCGGCGGGGATCGAACCCGGGTTACTCGCGTTCTGTTGTATATTTACAGCGAGCGTTAACCATCTGAACTACCACGGCTTCGCTAGTATAACATAGTTTACATATACTATTCAGTATATGTGTACTATTTTATACTAGCATTCCGGGCATATGTGGGTATAGAGCCTCTATTAAGGTGAAGTATTTAGATTTAAGATAGTCAAAGACTATTTATTATGTCAATATTTCGATTTTCCAAAAAAATCCTCGGATAAAATATAGCCTATATTTTTTTTTTAATTTATTAATCACAAAAACTATACAAAGAATAGGCTTATATAGCTATTCTCGCCAAACTTTTACGTTTGATGGCGAGACACGCTCGATTTTCAACATAATATCTTCTAAGTATACTACTAATTTACTTATAATATTGATTATACACATTTATTAAGTATTTCTTTACACTATAATTATAACCAACACAGGCATTAATTAAAACAATGATATACTTATGTTATAAATAAACTACTACTCCAATGATAATTCATCAAGAAACAACTGTTTAAGTTTTGGTTTTAACACATTTTTACTGAGTTGTAGACTTCCTCTCAAAAGTTCAAATTTAAATTAAATTTTTCTCTTTACCTGTGAAGTTTTATTACAATTTGTTCAGTCTTTCCATAGATTAGCACGAACAACCAGACTTACGAGACAGGCGGGCAAAAATTTAAAAAATGGTTATTCATGTCTCAAATAACCCCCTCAGTTCAACATACCTAAGGCAGTTACTTATATAATTTCGTATAAATAACTGCCTTGAGAGAACACAGAGATAATTCAATTTTATTTAAGTGTAGGTATAGATAGAAAAGACCTAAGTGTATTATAAAACAATTTACAATATTATGAGGGTTGATATTATAATCTAGTCCTACTTTTCGAGTTAGATTATAAAATATTGACACTATTACTATAGAAATCTATATTAAAGAATTCCGTTTTTCAAGTATTTGTAAAAGTCATTTTCATTGTGTAAATACTAGAAATTAATAACTGGCACTGTTGGCGACGCGCCTATAAGAATATTTCAGTTTATTAAGTCAACCGATGACGAATAACTTTTCAAAGACTCATTGTCCAATAGAAATGTTCTGATAAGAAAATGCTTAGTTAAATCTTAAAGAAATCTCGAATTAATGATATGAAGGTCTTGGGTGCAACAAAAAAAAATAATTATCTACCAGGCCGGACTAGTTTACTGTTTTCTAAGTAATATCTTTCAATAAATTCATATAGGGAATTTTATGACATAAATTATGTTACCGGATTTGTTCCCCGATTGAAATCGTCTTTCCAACGATGTAAATTCAAAGGAATATTAAAGTGAAGTTAGAGATCGGATTTGTTCCCCGGTCGAGATGATCACTCTGTGCATAAACAGAATTAACGGAAATTAATTGCATAAGTATTGTCTTGTATAAGTTTGATATGTTTTGTACGAAAACAAATGCCTATTTGTTATGATTGATTAATGAGAACATCCACTTGTATCGTTATCTGATAAGAAACGTGATAACTGATAAGAATCCTATCAGAGATAGTTTCCTACAGTTCGAAAATTATGTAGAAGCACTTATTTACCTAATATTGTTAAAATTGGTGTATTTCAGTCTTTCATTTTTTCTGATAGTCGAGAGCCGTGCAAAGTTAGTTGTTCAAATAGTGTGAGTTCACGGAAGCACGCTGGCCACGCCCCTAGGAGGCCGAATATGTAAAAATTTAAAATGTTTGTAATTTCAGCAATTTATGTAAAAATGACTTGTAAAACATTTCAGGTTGATTGTACGTGCTAAAAAGGTGAATTCTGTGTTATTTTTATGTGAAAATTCCTGTGTATAAGTAAAATAATGATAGTTTTGTATAAGAAATTTAAAAGTGTTTTAAATAGTGAAATAAATAGAGAAAATGTAAATTAAACTATTGTATTAGTTAACATATGTATAAATTCAAGTGGGAAACATTGTTTGAACTTTCTGTGTTAAATATTTAAGAAATTTTGACTTTGAACTTGTGATTAAAATAGGCATATTTTGTTTAATAAATAAAAGGTTTTTTGTGATACGAAAATATAATGTATATCGTAGTGTAGATATTGTTTTGTGCTATCTATATAGATAAATTGTATTTATGTATGACTTATGCAAATAAAGAGATTAAGTGAAACGTGAGAGAGTAATAGAACAAATTCATGTAATTAAGTTGCGCAAGCACGCGAATGGCGCGGTTCACTTTCGCGTACAGCTCTAGGGGTAGCTTAGTGAACGGGTTTTATTGCAATTCGTTCGGGGAAAGAGTTCGGGGAAAGAGTTCGGGGAAATAGTTCGGGGAAATAGTTCGGAAAGTGTTCAAGAAATAAATAAGAAAATCCTTCGGGAAAAGTGAAAAACCAGCAGTCAATAAGAAGTATAGGGAAGTGATAGGGAAAAGTGATTACTCTCTCACGGAACGGTTTGAAGATAGTTGCTGTTTTATTCCCAAGTAATTCATCCCTCAAGTTATACAGTCCACATCGAAGAATTAAAGCGTCGGGACCGGGACGACTTCGGAAGACCCGTAATCCCCGTCTGAACCTACTTGCTGAAAAAGAAGAGGTTATCGCCCTTGTGTGTTACTCCGTTGCGGAGATCACATACGTTGTTCCTGAACCCAACGTAGGCGTTATAGGAGGCCGGATCGAGAGAAGCCTCGATTCCTCCCTTCTGTTTCTTAGCCCGAAAGTTTGTCCTCCTGAAGTTCTTTTTCAATTGGTCCTTGCGAGCCGAATCTTTTTCAATTGGTCCTTGCGAGCCGAATCTTTTTCAATTGGTCCTTCGAGCCGGATCTTTTTCAATTGGACCTTCGGAGCCGGATTAAAAGGACCACCCGAACCCCGCCAGCTGGATCAAGAAACCAGCTGTGGACTGCTGTTTGTGGAAAAAGAAGACCTTCGGAGCCGAGTGAAGATCAGCAACCGAAGGAAGCCGGAGGTTTGAGCTGAAGCAATAGGACCAAAGGCCAGAAGACCAGGACGTCAGCGCTGAAGGACTGGACCTGGAACTACCGGAAGAAAGAAAACCGGGATTGCGGCCTGGGGCGTGTGCTCGCATGGGGCACGTATCGCAGCCGGGCGCAGGTGTCTTGTGAAGGCGCTCATCGTGGCCAAGCAGGGCTTGGCATTTTTCCTGTCGGGCAAGTGTGCTTGGCATTTCCTGTCGGACGACCGTGTCCGGCATTTTCCTGTCGGGTCATCAGGGTGCGAGAAGAAGCATCCACCGCTGCTGCTACCAGGCGAGGGTGCGCGCGGGCACCTGACTGCATCGCGGCCGGAGGAGGGCGCCCGGACGAGGCGTCACCGGCAACTTGGCAGCGAGCACAGCATACATCCCGACCACCTAACGGTGCCAAACGGTCGGGCTCTGGCACAACACCTTCGGGTGGAGCAGTTCTCTCGAGCGAGACTGTGCTTGCACTACCGCTCGACTGTTTCGTCATATTCTTGGCGGGACAGTTCCTAAGCCTTTCCTCCATTCCATTCCTGCACGACTCCATCCCTGGACTGATAGGTCCAGGATTGATAGGGCTGATAGGGCTGTTAGGGTGGTAGTAGGGTTGTAGGGTTGGGAGATAAGGGGGGAGGGGTAGTGGTGTTAGGTTGGGGTGTAGAAGGGTTGTAGGTAAGGGGTTGTAGGGACCGTAGGGACAGGTAGGGACTGTAGGCCAACAATCACCTTCCTGCAAGATGAAGAAGGCACAAGACCAGACAGGGAGAAGCGAAGGGAGCAGGACAAGGACAGGGCTCTCAAGAAAAGCTAAAGAAGCGGAACCATCTGGAGCGACCACAGCTACTGCGTCAAATGGAGCAACTCCTTCAAGTGGAGCCACCACCGACACGTCCACATGCACGTGGGACTCAGGGACGTCCATGGCAACGACAAGCAACAGGACAGACACCAGTGGTACGCTGGCCAGCACCGCACAACAATCCGTTATATCCAGGAGTGAAACGGTGGTCGAAAAAGTAGGTCAAAGGACCGAAGAAGCGGCATCGTCAAGGACAGTAATCGGGCACACTAGTGATAAAGGGTCACAGAGAGGTAGTAGGTCATCGCGATCCCCGAGGCTGAAAGCCGAATTAGAGGCGCGGATTAAATTCGAACGCTCAGAGCTCGAACGAGCACAGGCAGCTGCTTCCTTGGCCAAGTCTCAATTGGAGTTGGCACGACTCAACCGAGAAGAGGAGATCGACTCGAGTGAGGATGATGAAGAGCGGAATACTCAGGTGGAACCTTTCGTAAGGAGTTGGGTTCAGCAGACCATAATGAGCGCGCCGGTTAGTGTAGCACAACCCGATGTTACTGATAAGGAAGCGTGTAAAGGATCACGCCGCAAAGGGGCGGAGATCGAGCGCAACCAAGGAAATGCACAGAAAACACACGCGAGTGAGGTGTCAGAATTGACCGAAGCGATTGTGAGAGCAATAAAAATAGCGGGTAAAGATAAGTCTTCCCAGCTTCATTTCCTTCAGGAATTACCGGTGTTCGATGGAGACCCGGGTGAATGGATAATTTTCAAAACGGTGTTTGAAGACACGAGAAGCCAATTTTCAGGGGTGCAAAATGTTGCACGCCTTAGGAGGGCATTAAAGGGCACCGCTAAAGAGGCGGTAAAGTCGCTGTTATTTACTTTGTGTGAACCGGAAGAAATAATGAACGCTCTCGAAAGAAGAGCTCTCGGTAGGGTTGAGATGCTCATTCTAGCCGAAATCGAGAATGTAAAGCGTATGCCAAGATTGGCAGAAGATTGCCGGAATATAGGATCTTTTGCAAGTCGTATTACGAACGTGGTTGCCACGATACAAGCGTTGGATCAACCACAGTATTTATACTCACCGGAGTTAGTGAGCCGCATAGTGGAGAAACTCGGAACTATGATTAAATTTAAATGGCTTGAATATCGAGCTCAGTATCCTTTGGAGCCAGAGTTACGGAAGATGGCCAAGTTTTTAAATTTATTGAGTGAACAATTTGGAACGTCCTTAAGCAATGAAAATGCGCCTGAAAAAAGGAAGCGTCCTGAATTCAGGAAGCAAACTGTACCCACTGCAAAGGGAGGTGTACGCAGCTGTGCCGTGAGCGAGCGCTATATGCGCCGAAGTAATACGAGCGAGCGTCTAGAACGCCGAAATAATAAAGGGCACAACCGACAAGTGGTTATGACAACCCAGGACAAGCCTGTAAGTCGGGTAACACACAAGTGTGTTATATGCAACAAGGAGCACTCTATAGTGAGTTGTTACAAGTTAAGGACATGAATATTCGCGAGAAATGGGAAGCAGTCAAAAAAGCGAAAGTATGTTTCCAATGTTTGTCACCTAACCATAGGAGGCTAGAGTGCAAAGCGAAAAAATGTGGTGTAGAAGGATGTAGAATGTCACATCATCGAATGCTACACCGATACCCCAATGAAAATACCTCGCCACAAGGGGATGAGGGGGGTACAGATGCTCAGATTACAACTGTTAGTACAGTGAATGCACTGGCATGTGCATACTTAAAGATTATACCGGTCGAGTTGAATGGACCTAGAGGAAAGGTCAAGACAACAGCTCTTCTGGATGAGGGATCGACCATGACACTCATACAGGAGTGGATGGCTCAGAAATTAGCGCCTCGCGGACGTAAAGAGGGATTACGTACGAAGCCGTGGGAGGTAAGCGAATTAACGACGACAGTTCGTATCGCTTAAACGTTAAGATAAAAGGCATTTACTCGAACGACTTAGAAGAGATAAGTGTACAAACAATTAAGTCACTTAACCTTTCTCCTCAGTCGGTAAGCCGAGAATTATTGCAACGGTGTTCTCATTTGACACCGATTAAGGATGAGTTGATGTATGAGAGGTCCAAACCTACCATATTAATTGGTCAGGACAATTGGCATCTCATAGTTACTCGTGAATTAATTTCAGGAGGTAAGAACCTACTTGTAGCATTGCTCACCAAACTTGGATGGGTTTTACATGGTCACATGTTGGGTGGTATTAAACCAATCAAGATCGTTAACCACATTTCCACCAAGAAGGAGGAAGATATGGATAAATTGATCAAGGATTATTTTAGTTTGGAATCTCTGGGAGTGTCGGCTAGAAAGCCCGCGAACGACCCAGAAGAACGAGCTTTAAATATTTTGAACAAAACGGTACGTCGTATACCTAATAATAGGTACGAGACTGCTTTGTTATGGCGCACAGACAATGAGTGCATGCCGTCGAATAGAGCGCAGGTTGAAAGTCGCCTGTTAAATATTGAAAAAAAGCTCGACAAAGATAGCGAGTTGAAAAAGGAATATGAGAAGCAAATTGAAAATCTCATCGTTAATGGTTACGCAGAGAAAGCGAACCATATTCCCATTTCCCCACGTACGTGGTACCTTCCTCACTTCGCAGTGACTCACCCACAAAAAAAGAAAATAAGGATAGTTTTCGACGCCGCCGCAAGGACGGGCGGACGTTGTCTCAATGATGCATTGTTGACCGGACCGGACTTATTGAAGTCGTTGTTCGGAGTTCTGCTACGATTCAGAGAAGGAAGCGTGGCAGTAATGGCAGACATTAAAGAAATGTTCCTGCAAGTGAAAATCCGAGATGAAGACAGGGATAGCCTTCGATTCTTATGGCGACACAATCGACGGAAGAGTATAGAATGACGTCACTCATATTTGGAGCGGCATCATCACCATGCATCGCTATATATGTAAAGAATAGGAATGCGCAGGACAACGCACATATCTATCCAGAAGCAGCTTCCGCTACGGAAAGCAATTTTTATATGGATGACTATCTACAGGCATTTCCCGACGTGACGACGGCCGAAAGGATAGTAAACGATATGTATGATTATATATATATATATATATATATATATATATATATATAATGTCATAATGTCAGGTGGGGTAAGAGGGACATACTTTATTTTCAGTAAAATATTTTGACTGCTAGGAAGAACAGCTAAAGTCTTTTAAGATCTTTAAAAGAAACAAAACTTGCCTTTATGTATTAGCTTCATATGTGCAAAATGTCATTACGCTAGTATCTGTTTTTACTACGATATTGACGTAAATGTCAAAATTAAGTAAACGTTCCTCTTCCCCCTCACATGGGGTAAGAGGGACAGTCATTGT
The DNA here is from genome assembly GCA_036936625.1 of Parnassius smintheus behrii. NCBI lineage: Eukaryota > Metazoa > Arthropoda > Insecta > Lepidoptera > Papilionidae > Parnassius > Parnassius smintheus. The sequence continues at coordinate 21,336,496 of JAUPFT010000001.1, forward strand.
ATTTCTTAAGATTGGACTTTAAATTAAAATATTCTTTGCTAAATGTTCGTTAATTTGTAGGTAGAACTGCTTCGGTCAAAATTACATCTTACAATCGATGAAATAAGGTATCGTTTAAAATGAAATAGAAGAAAAAATCAATTCGGGGTAAGCGGGACATACAGGTTCGATCAGGGGTGGCAAACTAAAAAGAAGTTGACCAGTTATATTTCTATATTTATTTAATCATACAAACAGTAATAATATATCTCCTAACTAGTTTTCCCTAGTTAGTCACTCTTTAAAAATAGCAATGGCACTTTGGATTTTAAACCTTTGCAGTCGTATTCACGGTTAACAAATGTTATTCTTGGTATATTATAAAGTTTTGATACGAAGTATGCAGATATTGTTCCATTTAATACCGCATTGCATGACATATATACATATATATATCATAAAACATAGCACGAAAATATATAAGAAAATCTGATAGAAGCAGATATGATAATGATAAATTAAGTGAGGATGTCAATGTAAAGTAAAGTAAAGTTACAGCCTATATACGTCCCACTGCTGGGCACGGGCCTCCCCTCATTTCTGAGAGGGTTTTAGGGCAAGGAAGTGTCCGCCGCGCTGCCCCAATACGTGTTGGCGAACTTAACATGTCTTCGAATTTTTTTTCTTATTTCTCGGACATGCAGGTTTCCTCACGATGTTTTCCTTCACCGCCGAGCACGTGGTAAATCAGCACTTAAAATTGCAATTAACAATTTCATTGGTGCCGACGGGGATCGAACCCGGTTTGCTCACGTACTGTGAAATTTACAGCGAGCGCTAACCATCTGAGCTACCACGGCTCCATGTGATCGATATCAATGTACAACAGTCAAAAGTGCTATAATATAACAAAATATTACAATTAAAAAGAAAGGGACGTATACAAAACGTATGAAACTTTATTTATCTAAACTAATTAAAAAAAACATTTGATTTTTTATTTGTTTGTTATGATTTAGATAACTCAAAAACTAAAATCCGATTTCAAAAATAAATTTAACACAAAAATAGGTAAGCGTGGACGAAGTTGTGGAAAATTTCTAGTTTAGTTATAATTTAAAAGTGTAGTAAGTACAAAACAGTCAGTCAATTCTTTTCATTTAACCTACCTATAATTATAAATTATTCAAAATGTGTGTTACCCCTGACATAGTGTAAAAGAAACATATGTTCCTCTTTCACCGCGAATAGTGAGCCTCTTACCCCAGCTATTGATTTTGGAGGTTTAGATTTACAAGCGAAAGAAACTCATATTATTAGTTGTTTTTAGACTAAAATGGTTAATAAAAAGAAATAATTACAGTTTTCTCCTTATATCATTACATTCAAAATATTTCCAGCTCTCTTTTTTCACCAAACTATTGGTTCGCAAAAAAACGCGGTAACTTTGTACTAGTCGAATTCACAACTGTCAAATGTGTCTTCATTTTTTGTGACTATATATATATATAAGGTCAGGTGGGGTAAGAGGGACACCGGAAACGATTGTAACGTCAAAACACATCTCGTGTTGACATTTATACGTGTGAATTGACGTGTTAGTGGCATTTTTGTGGCTACACGGGCTCCGCCCACACCCCGTTCTATTATGTATGTATTATAGTATTCTATGGTCTAGTCAGTATTTTAGTAATAAACCTACAAATCCTGTGAATTTGGGTGGCGTCGTTTTCGTGTCTGTTTGTTCATTATAAAGCATCGATTTATTATTACGCCAACGACCTGAGCTCTTTCAACAGTTATATGTTACCTACGTTCCCTTCATGTGATATCATTGCCAGTGTTTCTTAATCATCGCAACAAAACAGTACTGTTTTTTAATAATAAAAGATTAATAAGTTGCAGCACGTGATCTAGGCCCCCACTTGGTAAATGACTAGGTACAACAGCCCACACAATGCGCTTGTGACCTTCTTTGTTTGAAGTTGGATAAACACCTGCAACCAATATTGTCTTCAAGCACTTTGACAGAATGCCTAACAGCCTGTAATTGATCTGGCTACTTGGCGACACAATTCGGTAAACTACCAAATCTGACCAGTTCTTAGGAAAAAAGAAACTTGACCACCTAGTTTAATTTATTTATTCATCAAGTCCTTACAAATATTTTGTTTTCTGCAACACTAGTGCTGAATAAAAAACAAGTACTCAATATATAATGATGGCTTAACAATCCACCTCCAAATTAAAAAGTGTCGAATACGCCGCTCGTTGAACACAATTCACAAATCGGACTAATTGCAAGTGAAGCTGGACAATTATTGTCCAATTGACCGTATTCCATTATTTTACTTCTTTTTTAACATCTATTTTTAACGTATTTTTTACTTTAGACTCGCTGGTACGCGGCGCATTGCAGCCGCAGAGGAAATAATTGCGAAAATATCGTTTTAAATTTGAAACAGTTATATTATTTAACTAGAAATCCTTTTTTTTATCTTCACGCATAATTAATAACCGGGTAGCCAAAGAAAACAGATCGCCAAGTGTCACGATCCTTACATACCTCTTTCGCTTCTTTCAGGTTCATTATCTTCTTCATACACGCATGTCTAAATATCCGAGTACTCTTGACCTTCCCCTCAAATTAGAAATGATAATACATTAATTGAAATTGAATGATCTAAAATATATAATATAAAAATTTGTAGGTACTATACTACGCACGCGCCACCTACTGTTAGTTAATTGTACTATGCCTATATATATATATATATATATATATATATATATATATATATATATATATATATATATATATATATATATATATTTTAAAAGAATTCCAAGAGGCGCGAGGACGCAACTTGCTAAAGCGTTATCATTAACCATTCAAAATTGTCTAACGAATTGTGAAAAAAGTTGGCAAAAATTATTTTCATTCGCGTATTCCCACTTTCATTTTAGTAAAACAATAAATAAATCAATTACGTCTCAACTAAAATAAAATTCTTTTCAAAGTTTGAATTACCCGATTAATACTCATTTCCCTCGACCTTATTCTAAATTTGATTTAAAAAAGTAGTTGAATCAAAAGTAATGGACGGCGACTTAAAAATGCATCCCGTATTTTATTCTCAGATGACGTCCTCGCTCCTCTTAATGTCGAAACTCTTGAAGGCCTTCGTCAGAAACATCCTTCGGTCAATCCTTCCCAGAATTTACCGCTGCCTCCCAATACTTCTATGCAACCATTACAAGTTTCCGAAAAAGACACTTTAGACGCAATATTGTCATTTTCGAATGGCTCTGCCGGCGGCATTGACGGGATTACGCCTCAGCATCTCAAAGGCCTTGTAAGCGTATCTGCCGGTGACGCCGGTAGGGTACTTCTTAATGACATAACAAAATTATGTAATTTTATGCTTTCTGGTAATGTCAATCCCAATTTCATTCCCTACTTATATGGGGCAAGATTGTGTGCCATCAAAAAAAAGGATAACGGTATCCGTCCTATTGCTGTTGGTTCTACATTTCGACGCTTAACTTCAAAATTAGCTTGCAGGCACATAATCTCAAACCTTAAGATAAAATTTCAACCTACTCAACTAGGCTTTGGCACCAAAGGTGGCTGTGAGGCGACGGTACATTCGGTGCGTACTTTCTTAACTAATTCCGATGCAGATGTTCTTCTGAAGGTTGATCTTAGAAATGCTTTCAACTCTATTGATAGGATAACCCTGCTAAAAGAAGTGGCTAACAATACCCCCGAAATATATCATTACGTTTGGCAATGTTACAGTCAAAATTCAAACTTGTTTTATCAAAACCATATTATTGAGTTTGCTGTCGGTGTTCAGCAGGGTGATCCATTAGGTCCAGCTCTTTTCAGTTTGGGAATTCAACCTATAATTTCAAATTTAAAATCCAAGCTGAATGTCTGGTATCTGGACGACGGTACACTGGGAGGTAAAGCAGATGACGTCCTCAATGATCTTACTCATATTTTTCAAAATTTTAGAAGTATTGGTCTTGAACCAAATACAAATAAATGTGAAATATTTATTTCTAATAATTTATCTAATTCTAAAAGAGATACCTTAATTCAAACTTTCAATCAGATTTCTCCAGGAATAAAAACTGTCAATTCGGAATCGCTTTACCTGCTTGGTGCTCCGTTGTTTTTCGATAGTATTAAACCTGTTTTAAAAACAAAATTTAATCAATTTTTAAATCACGTTGATAAATTGTATATTTTAAACTCCCATATTGCCCTTACCATTTTAAAATATTGTGTCCTTGTACCTAAATTTACATACTTGTTACGCTCAAGTCCAGTCTGGAAATGTTCGGATATTTTAAAAGATATTGATAATAATCTTAAAATTGCTTTGGAAAACATTCTAAATTTGAGATTAAATACAATAGCCTGGAATCAAGCCACTTTACCTATCAAATTTTGTGGAATTGGTATAAGAAATATTTCTAGCGTCGCATTGCCTGCTTTCCTTGCTTCCGTGCATAGTGTCAATACCTATGTTACACAATTTTAAATAATAAAGTAGACCTATGCTTTGCTGCGGAGGCAAAGCAAATATGGCTAACGCTCTGTCCCGGCGAAAATGTCCCACTGGAAGTTAACCAACAAAAACAGTGGGATATTCCGTTGGTACGGAGTGTCCACAAAAATTTATTTCAAAATTTCCATATTCAACAAGATCAGGCTCGCCTTCTAGCTGTTTCGACTAAAGAATCTAGCCACTGGTTCACGCTCTACCATCAAGTAATCTCGGCACATTGCTTGATGGGGAAAGCTTGCGCATCGCCGTAGGAATCCGGCTAGGAGTGGCTATTTGTCAACCTCACCAGTGCCCCTGACGTAGCAGCGTCGATGAGTTTGGGCTCCACGGACTTTCATGCAAAAAAGTGCAGGTAGGTTTTCCCGTCATGGTTCTTTGAACAAAATCATCCGAAGGGCTCTTGTATCTATAAATATCCCCTCGGTTTTAGAGCCTTGCGGGATATTTAGAAAACTTGGCAAGAGACCCGACGGTATGACTTTGGTCCCTTGGGAGAGAGGTAAATCCCTAGTGTGGGATGCTACTTCTGTGGACACTTTGGCGGCTTCTCATCTCAAGGGTACCTCTTATAGAGCCGGGGCGGCATCAGAGGCAGCCGAATTTAGTAAATGGCGCAAATTTGAGTATTTGAGAAATGACTACATATTTGTGCCATTTGCTGTAGAGACTATCGGTCCGTGGGGTCCACGTACAATGAAGTTTCTAAAGGAACTGTATCCACGACTGGTCGTCGCTGCTGGTGATAAGAGGGCTGGTTCTTTCCTCGCTCAAAGGCTAAGTATAGCTATTCAGCGAGGAAACGCAGCCAGCGTTCTTGGCACTATACCACAGGCAGCAGGTCTTTTTGACGATTAAAATTTTTAGTTTTAGGTTTTCTATATTATAGTTTCTTCTTTTATATTGTATATATAGTTAGTTTTAATCGTAAATATTATAATTTTAATTATTATTTTAGATAAGTTCTTTATTATAATGTTAAATTTAGGACAACAAATAAAAAAATAAAATAATATATATATATATATATATATATATATATATATATATATATATATATATATTCAAGCAGTAAGTTGACAAAGTTTTACCGTAATCTGATGAACGGTATGGTAGCGCATATAAACAAAAAATATTTTTTATATATAAGATTTATATTTAATCTCAAATAATAAATTAGTAAAACTTATCTAGATTTCTAGAAAATTCTATCTAAATTTTTTTTAATAAATGTATCTAAACTTTCCAACATTTTAGAGCCCTTTCCAAGATACTGAATACAGGTTTATATATACATATGTTACACAAAAATGCTCACTACGTATATACTGTAAGTGATTAATGAAATTTCGTAATAAATGTGTATACCAACTTTTCTGTGTGCAATTTTCCACTCATTCTTAAGAGGATCGTGAAGCTGTAAATTTTCAAATATAGAAATTATGGAGTTAATATGGTTTAAAAATGCATTTACTTTATCTAAAGGTAGAATTGTGAAAGTGTCTTCTACGTACTGCTTGTAGAATCTTGTATTTACGGAGAAAGTAAGGAGGGCTTTTCTTACGTGGTAGAGCCACGCTGCAGTTATATTATGATTGTAGCACGAATGGGTCGGCTCGACCGGGGAAGGACCACGCTCTCACAGAATACCAGCGTAAAATAGCAGCTTAATACTTCTGTGTTTCGTATGGCGAGTGTAGAGATCCGGATACCCTTTTTTACTAGAAACGAGGCATTCCATCATAGTCCTCAGGGGTGACAAAGCATCTACGTTTTGATTCGTAATCGCGGATAAATGTAGATGTCTATGGGACACAGCATCTACTTTAGGTGGACCGTGTGCTCGTTTGTCCCCAGTATTTATATGCTCTACCATACCGTCCATCAGATTACGGTAAAACTTTGTCAACTTATTGCTTGAATATATAATAAATTAAAAATATAAAACGTTTTTCCCCTATTAAACAGTCTAATTTTCATAGTTTTGAAAAACTAGGTCCGTACGTTTTTATTTAAATGAAATTTTGCGTACGACGTAACTTATTAGCATCTAAATATATAGAAAAATATAGACTTAAAAACTTCCTTTTTGAAGTAAAACTTCTTTACGCACGCTTGACTTGGGGAATAAGCTGGCGAACGCGTGACGAATGTGTTACGAAAAGTGTGATCGTGTGAGACGAACGGGATTTAAGTGGAGGATATAAGTAAGAGAGAGCAGTGCGCGCGCACATTTTCTTTCTCTCTTTTTCTCATAGCCAGTTATTTTTCGTAACTTAATTTCGTTTTGAACAATTTTATGAATTAATATTTTATTCAATAGATACATTAAATATTCTAAATTAAAAGTGAATAAAATTGTAAATTCATTTTAAAGTTCATATTTTATAAATTTTTGGGTGAATAATAACAAATTATAGAGGGAAAACGATAATAAATTTAAGTATTTGTAGAAAATTAATATATGTATATGTATATGCATGTTTATATATATAAACATACGCACATGTGCATAGCAGCTAAAAAAACAACTAGTGATCTCGTAAAGAAACACTGTAAAATTAAATCTGGACGTAAAATCGATAATACCTACGTGTGCAAAACCACCGAATTTGTATGGGTTACCAAAAATACAAAGCCCAATGTTCCTCTACGTCCCACAGTGAGCATTCACCAACTTACAGATTGACTCAACACTTAGCGAAAATACTCTTACCACTCAGGGGACGTACATACTCGTACAAGAGCACACACAAAGGATTCCTATCATTTTGTCAACGAGATTAAGGACTTCCATGTAGCAGACAATGGAACTATGGTCAGTTTTTATGTATAGTCACTGTTCACATGCTTACCTACCTATTGAAGACTGAATCTCAATTGTAACTAGAAGCCTGTAAAGTAAAGTAAAGTTACAGCCTATATACGTCCCACTGCTGGGCTCAGGCCTCCCCTCATTTCTGAGAGGGTTTAGGGCAAGGAAGTGTCCGCCGCGCTGCCCAAATGCGTGTTGACGAACTTCACATGTCTTCGAAATATTTTTTTTCATATTCCTTAGACATGCAGGTTTCCTCACGATGTTTTCCTTCACCGCCGAGCACGTGGTAAATCAGCACTTAAAATTGCAATTAACAATTTCATTGGTGCCGGCGGGGATCGAACCCGGGTTACTCGCGTTCTATTATATTTACAGCGAGCGTTAACCACTGAGCTACCACGGCTCTACTAGAAGCCTGGAAGACAACAAAATGCCCGTAGAATATGCAGTATTACTCAGACACTGCCTTACATCTGGCTACCCATTGTGGAAGGAGGAGTTCTACAAGCAAGTAGATGGTGTGACAATGGGCTCACCTGTATCTCCCATCGTCGCTGACATATTCATGGAAGACTTTAAGGGGAAAGCCCTTTTTGACAGAATACTGGGGACAAACGAGCATACAGTCCACCTAAAGGGGATGCTGTATCCCATAGACATTTATATTTATCCTCCATTACGAATCAAAACGCAGATGCGTTGTCACCCCTGAGGACTATGATGGAATGCCTCGTTTCCAGTAAAAATGGGTATCCGGATCTCTACACTCGCCATACGAAACACAGAAGTATTAAGCTGCTATTTTACGCTGGTATTCTGTGAGAGCGTGGTCCTTCCCCGGTCGAGCCGACCCATTCGTGCTACAATCATAATATAACTGCAGCGTGGCTCTACCACGTAAGAAAAGCCCTCCTTACTTTCTCCGTAAATACAAGATTCTACAAGCAGTACGTAGAAGACACTTTCACAATTCTACCTTTAGATAAAGTAAATGCATTTTTAAACCATATTAACTCTGTAATTTCTATAATTCATTCCATATTAACTCCATAATTTCTATAGTTCAAAATGGAGTTAAAGGCAAACAATTCTTTAGCTTTTCTAGATGTGTTAGTAATTTGGAATCCTGATAACACCTTGAGCCACACTGAGTATAGAAAAAAGACCCATACAGATAGATATTTAAACGGTGACTCTCACCACCATCCTTCACAGTTAGCTACCGTGGGTAAATCTTTATTTCAGAGATCACGGGTGGTCTGTGACTGAAACATCTGACCCCCGAGCTTCAATACGTCAGGCAAGATTTGCATGATAACAGACTTCGGTTTCCACGCCCACAGTGAACGAGTGAAGCCGGCCATATTCGAGCGAGTGCCTGCTATAACAAATTAAAATAAACACACACCATAACCTTGATCTCAATCAACTTAATTTGCATTTCTCATCTTCGTCTTGCATTAACGATAAAGCAAAACATAATACTTTAGATTCTCTTTCAAAAGCTCCCACTCCGGACACCCCTGCTTTTAATTTTAGCCAATTTAACAGTTGTGATGTTAAGAGAGCCATAATGTCGATCCATTCAAATTCGATTGGTAGTGACTGCATTAGTCGGAAAATGGTTATCCCTCTCATTGATCTCCTTTTACCTATAATGACGTCTATCCTGAATAAAATCACTGAATTCTGCTTTTTTCCCTTCAGCTTGGAAAGACGCATTTGTAGTTCCTCTTCCGAAAAAGTCAAATCCCTCTAGTTTTTCCGATTATAGACCTATCTCTATTTTGCCTTTCTTTTCCAAAGTTCTAGAACGTCTTGTGCACAATCAATTAAGCACCTATCTTTTAAAACACAATCTTTTAAATCCCTTGCAATCCGGTTTCCGTCCTGGCCATAGTACGACTACTGCACTTTTACAAATCACTGATGATATTCAGTATGGTATGGAGAAACAAAAGCTTACTATTCTCACGTTGCTTGATTTTAGTAACGCATTTAATACTGTAGATTTTGATATCTTGTTAAGCATCCTACGCTCTCTCAACATATCTCCAACTGTAGTTGACTGGTTTCGAAGTTACTTGTTTGGTCGCCGACAGCGAATTCAGGTGCAAGAGTTTTTTTCCACCTGGATTACTACAGCTGCTGGTGTACCACAAGGTGACGTGTTGTCTCCTCTCCTTTTTGCAATTTTCATTAACTCTATAAGTCATAATTTGTCCTCTTCCTACCACTTGTATGCTGATGATCTCCAAATCTATACTCAGTCCTCTCTTGAAGATCTATCTAAAGCAGTTGACACTATTAACGCTGATCTGACTTGTATTTCGAATTGGAGTAAATGTTATGGTTTAACGATTAATCCCAAGAAAACTCAGGTCATTGTCATCGGTAGTTCTAGATTAATTGGTAAAATTGACTGGTCTTCCCTACCCCCTATTATACTAGACTGCACTCTAATCCCTTACAGTAACAAGGTTAAAAACCTGGGGTTGTATCTTGACTCCTGTATGTCTTGGACCTCACAGGTTAATGAGGTCAGTAGAAAAATGTTTGCTGCGTTAAGCTCTTTACGTAGATTACGTAATTTCCTTCCCACAGAAACTAAAGTTACGCTCGCCCAGTCTCTTCTTCTGCCTATCCTTGACTATGCTGATATTTGCTATCTTGACATTACCGAGGAGCAGCTTAATAAGCTTGAGCGCATTCAAAAATTATGCATTAGATTTATATTTGGGCTTCGCAAATATGATCATATCTCCGAATTTCGCAAACAGCTCAAATGGCTCCCGATCCGCCTTCGCAGGAATACTCACATCCTCTCCATGTTGTATAGTGTGCTGTTTAATCCTTCTACTCCTCTTTATTTAAAAAACCGTTTCCAGTATCTTTCTCTTACCCATAATCGGTTCCTTCGATCCTCCATCAATCTTTCTCTCTCAACACCTTTGCACTCTTCTTCCTTTTTCAAGAGATCCTTCACCGTAACCGCTGTGCGATTGTGGAACTCCTTACCTCTCCATATTCGTCGTGCTAAATCTCTTCACTCTTTCAAAATTCTTGTTAAATCGTATTATTTAGAACGCTATTAGATAAATTACTTTACCTTTCTCTTACTTTTTTCATTTAATCTATTATATGATATTTTATATATAACTTTCACTTACTTTTATTTGTATGTATTATTATATTTTTTTTTATTATTATTATTTTGTATGCCCCCCTCTATTTGTAACTTTTGTTTGCATCATTTCTCTACGTAAAGGTTGTCTGGAAGAAATCACTTTCAGTGATAAGACCGCCTATTGTACATATTTTAATTAGTTTTAACTATATTGATGTTTCTGTATTGTGGTGTACAAAAAGTATAAATAAATAAATAATAAATAAATAAATAATAAATGATATACTGCCATAATTATGTCAGAGGTGTCACTGACAAAATTAGCTACATCTTGAAGCTTGCTTCCATTAAAATCGTACTTCAAGCCTTCAAAAATTAAACATATATTCAAAGTCAATTAAATGCGCATTATTAAAGATAACTTAAAAAAATACTTGTCAGATCTTGATCAAGTTTATATGATACCACACGAGAAGCACCCATCAGCTTTCAAATAAAAAACGAATCATCAAAATCAGTTCACCTAGAAAAAAGTTTTAACAGTTTTTTTAAAATTTTAAACACATAAAAAAACATGCAGTGGAATTGAGTACTTCCTCCTTTTTCAAGTTGGTTAAAAAGACTATACACCTGCACCACTGTTGATACACAATTGTCTGTACTCGTATAGCGGCTTACAAATACAACACGTTGACTAGATATTAAATAGAATTCAGTTCGAAACTAGAACGCTCGCAACTTGTGGCACAGCGACAACATGTCAATTAGTGTGAAACGAGTTCAAGTGACGAGAGTTCAAAGGCGTCAAGTAAACATTTGTAGCAAAAACTTGCTGCGTTTTTTTTTTTGTGAAAAGAGTGGCATTACTCATTATACCCTTAGTGAGATGTATTAGAAAATAGTCCGTACTTAGTACTTGACTACTCGCTTTTAATTACAGAATATAAGCCCACTTGAGCGAAATTGTTGAACTTGTCTTTTTTGTGCGAGGAGCTATATGCCTTTCAATACTGTTTATGTTTGTGCTCCTGAGTGATTGATTATATTAATTTGTTTTTGTATGTATTTGGTTGATTAAGAAAGTAAATATAACGCTAACTGCAGACATGACATAATGTCTTGGTCTCTGTATTTTTTCTTTTACCAAAGCTATCCATTCTCCTCCTCACCTACTTTAGAAGTGAAACTCGATTAGTGAAGTTTCCTCAATTATGAAGTTGTTAATTTCTTAGCACTTGCTCTTACTCAACGGTGTCGCTTTCAACGGAAGACTAAGGCTAGAAGCTCATGGAGTGATAACCACCCACTCCCGCAGCGGTAGCGGGGCCGTGACACGCGCAGAATATAAGAAATTACATATAAATCTATAGTCAATTTCGACGAGACGAGGTGGTTTATATCCAAAATCGGTAGCGGGTCCGATCCCACACAAAACTGCGGTTTTTTAAGTTTTGAAAAACTAGCATTTCCATTACCACTGCGGTTGCAGGTAAGCATCGCTCTAATTTTTTTTTATATAGAATAAAGGTGACAAACGAGCACACAGTCCACCTGATGGTAAGTGAATGCCGTGGCCCATAGACATCTATCCTCGATTACGAATCAAAATGCAGATGCGTTGTCACACCCGAGGATCAAGATGGAATGTCTTGTTTCCAGTAAAATGAGTCTCCGGTTCTTTACACTCACCATACGAAACACAGCAGCATTAAGCTGCATGGCTCTACCAGGTAAAAAATCTCTATGAGTTCTTAGCCTCACTTTTAAAGAAAGTTGGCTACTGCTTCTTCATCATTTGTATTAACGAAGAGGTTTTTATAAAATTAATTATAGATTAAAATAACTAAAGCAATATTTCATAGATGAAATATTGCTTTAGTTATTTTAATGTATAATTAATAATCATAATAATTAATAATCATAATCAGAATAGTAGGCTGATAATTCTACATATAGACCATCTGTAACGAAATTCAAACAAAAGAACTACAAGTAAAGTACTTTTTAGTGAAACGGTCTCTCTGAGTCGTTGTTGAAGGCTCAGTGAGGAAGTTCCTCAGAAGTCTGTTCTCTCTGAAACTCTCTTCCTGCTACTTATGGCTGGCATCTTTTGTTACATAGATGAGAGAACAGTTGAAGAGAATTACCAGCCGAGTACTAGGGCTAGTGGGAATAAATCCAGTTCTAACAAGAAGTTCTGTTCAAGCGTGTGAATAATCACTAAATATATACATATAGTTTCAACAGACGCTTGGCCAGTCCCTTTATTGTTGACATAGCACATATTCGAACCAAACTGTTCGTTTTGTGTAAGGCGTATAGCAAAGGAGTGGAATAATTTGCCAGCATCTGCCTTTTCATGCGATTACAATGTGGGTATTTAAAGTCAAGTGGATAAGCTTTTGTTAAGCTCGGTCAGTGCGCTTAAGCATCTTCGACTATATCACCACTTACCATCAAGTGTGACAGTAGTCAAGCAATGGCTAATGATTGTTCAAAAATAAGTGGTTAAAATTAAATAACATGAAATTTCGAAAAAAAAATACAATCCACGTCCTCATAAGCGGCATATATACACACCCGATAAAAGGTATAGATCGGACACACCAAGTTGAAGTCCGTACGAACTCCATATGGGGCAGGAAAACAAATAATCGTGAGCACCCTAACATATTCACCCCAACGCATCATATGTAGAACTTTTATTAAAACTCACGTTTAATGTGTCAATCATAACAGACTACATGAATGAAAAAGAACGATATGAATCCCACGAGCTTATCAAACATTCTGCCTTTTTATTCGTTTCAAAGTCACCGTAATACCTCGTAATGAAGCCGTCGCTTTACACTCCGCACCCTGCGGGAGGCTGCACCTTACACTGCTACTACCTAACTTTTAATCACCTACGTGTTGATTTAAAAACCCGCATTTGCTCACTTTACAATAATTAAAAGGCTATTTATTTTTTATTAAATATATTTGCAAAATATATTTATTACGCGACAATCAGTAACAATCTAGAACAACAACAACAAGGATCATTGCATTTTATTCTCATAATAACGTTTTCTGAAATCTCTAAGATATGAAAAATTATTTATTGTTATAACCGCCTGACTTAGCTAATATTTTGTCACAAATTAATAATATTTTGTTTAAGTGCATTATACATATTATTCTTTGAAAGGACAGCCACCATTTTTATATTTTCTAATGTTTGTAATGTATACAAATAAATAAAAGTGAAATGTCTGTCTGAAAGAGTATACGATACTTATATCAAAAAAAATTTAAATTTTTTTATGTCGGTCTGTCTGTCTGTATGTATGTTCCGGCTAATCTCCGAAATGACTAAATCGATTTTGATAGACTTTCAATGGCAGATAACTGATGTCATAAGAAGTTCCGCTCGAAAAAATCAAACCTCATAAAATTCAACCGTAATAAATGCCACGCGGACGCAGTCGCGGGGAATAGCTAATGATATCATAATACAATTTTCACTCAGTGGCGTAAACTTCACGGCACGCAAGCAACCCAGGTTCGATCCCGCCGGCATATATGAAATTAACAATTGCGATTATTTTAAATTCTGAATTACAACGTGCTCGATGGTGAAAGAAAAACTTCGTGAGGAAACCTACGTGTATGTTTATTCGTGTATATATATATGTATATATATAATCGAATAAACATTAACAAAAAAACATACATGTTGTATTTTGTATGTTTGTATTAAATAGAGGGATGTTTATTTGACAGTTGTATCACTTTGTATTTTCTTATAGTTTATTTTAGCTAACTTCAAGAAAAGGAGAACTATTAAAATTCTACTGTATTTTTTTAATTCATTTGTATGTTTCGATATCTTCGTCAATTTGAATCGATTCTGATGATTCTTTTTTTTAATTATTAAGTAACAAACACTTCAGAGGTTTCCCATATAAATTTGAAAAAAAAAATTACCTCTAAGGACTAGCAAACTAAGCGGCGAAGTTTGTAATGTAACTATTTAGACGACATTGAGATTATAATACACCTTAGTCTTCAATCAAAGGTTCATTTAATGACGAGCTAGTATATTCTCCAAAAACATAAATTCTACATAAACGGACAACCTGCAAATTTAATATATTATTTATGATCCATTGAGAACCGGACGCCATATTTATTGATAATAATATTGATATTTTATTTAAGTCGTCAGAAGTGACAACGCTAAATTAGATGTAGATGTCTATGGGATACAGCATCCACTTACCATCAGGTGGTCTGTATGCTCTTTTGTTGTATTTACTTGTTTAGAAAAATACAAACACATTTTGAATCAAAATGCAGAATGCGTTACCACCTCGGACTAAAATCGAATGTCTCGTTTCCAGAAAAAAGGTCTCAGCTTCCCAACACTCACCATCCATCATCAGCAGCAATAAGCTGCCATTTCACGCTGCTATTCTGTAAGTACGTGGTCCTTCCCCAGTCAAGCCCGCCATTAATGCTACGACCATATGAGAAAGCTGCAGCGTGGCTTTACCACCATAATATAATAATAAAATGTTAATTAATCAAGTAAACGCTCTCAAAACATGGTTGGAGTAAATGCTCTGGAAACAATATTGTCAGAAGATCCCCCTCGTCCACAGGTGTCATTAAGTTTACAATAATGTTTATTTTTATTTTATTTTTCATTTTTCTTATTTTATAGGATCGGGTGACAAAAGAGCACACAGTCCACCTGATGGTAAGTGGTTGCTGCGGCCCATAGACATCTACATCCATCCTCAATTACAAATCAAAATGCAGATGCGTTGTCACCCGTGAGGACTAAGATGGAATGCCTCGTTTCCAGTAAAAAGGGTCTCCGGTTCTCTACACTCACCATACTAAATACAGCAGCATTAAGCTACTATTTCACGCTGGTATTCTGTGAGAGCGTGGTCCTTCCCCGGTCGAGCCGACCCATTCGTGCTACAACTAAACTACTAATATAACTGCAGCATGGCTCTACCACGTATCCTCAGGAGCATTTACTCCAACCATGTTTTGAGAGCGTTTACTTGATTAACCTGTATCAGAAGATCCCACTCTTTCACAGCCCTTGTACAGATAGTGATCAATTTTATACGCAGATATAAAAGACATGTATATACAAGAGTATGTTAGAGCTGAATCTGAATGACAGGGTGAGAAGAGGTTGTGTAATAAGAGAAAAGTGTGGTTTGCAAGATGATGTTGTTACCAAGATTATAAAAGGAATGCTTCGGTGGTTTGGTCATGTGGAAAGAATGAATGAGAAAAGAGTGACAAAGCAAATTTATGTTGTAAAAGTGAACGGCAGAGTCGGAAATGGACATCCTAGACGAAAGTTTATCGACCAAATTGGTGATATATACCCTTTACCGACGAGCATGTATGCGTAGGAATATGTGGAGGAAGCGAGAGAAGTGTGTGGAAGTGTGTAGTCTCTGCCTACCCCTCTGGGTGACAGGCGTGAGTGTTTATGCTATGTTATATGTTTATGTTATAAAAAACATTATAATCAATGAAATAAAAACATTTTATAATAAATTATGTACTTTTTTTACTATTCCTTTTTAGAATAAATTAGGTAATATAAAAACGTAGCATTTTATTATTTGCAAACGTGAAAATGCTGATATAGGTAAGAAGCAACGGTGTTTTCATACCCGCTACTGTTAACTTCAATCTTTTGTGCTACTAGCAACTAGCAAATCTCTGATTTCCTGATACATGTAGGTACTAATTAGTGGCTGTCTTCAAAAACACTTGTATATAGCCACACTACGTGTATATGTATATACCGTTGGTATTTGTAATAGAAAATAATTTTAATGAAAAAAATATTTTGATAAAAGAGGCTATAATTCAAATGCGTAGGCCTTGCGTAGGATTTTCCATTGTTTATCAAATACACTTGTGCCCGTACACTTAATGAAGCGTACCCTTTCGCGTGTTGTGTGGTCTTTTTATACAACTTAATATTAACTTAGTAAAACGACGCTGCAGAATATCATGTGTGCAGCTGCAACACCAATTGGTCGGTTCGAGCGGAGAAGGACCGTAATTACACAGGATACTAGCCTCAAATAGCAGTAACCAGAGTGCAAATATCATTAGTCACAATGCATTCCACTTTAATCCTTAAGGGTGACATCGTATTTGCTTCGAAAGATGCCTAATCGAGAGTATAATCGGTCTCTATTGACTACAGCACCCATTAACACTACTTACAGCGCCCTTACTTCTATAAAAAAGAAACAAATAAGAGGGTGACAAACGAACACATAGTCCAACCCGAAGCAAAGTAAACCATGCAGCCTAAACCGATCCTTGACTAAGAATCAAAATATAAATGCTTATTAAATGAAACCAATTTTCTAGATTTTATCGCGTTTAATTTTAATTCCCGATTTTTTATTTCCCAATGCTTAGTCTTAAGGACTATATCGTCGGCAAATCGATCGCTGGAGAACCTAAGCGCTATGCTCAATGACCTCAATAGTGCCTCCTAACGGAAAGGTCTTAAGATGAACATGGACAAAACAAAGATCATGTTTAATGTCCATGTCACACCTATGCCGGTAGTTGTTGGGAGCACTAAGCTCGAAGTTGTTGACGAGTACGTTTACCTGGGACAAATACTCCGACTAGGTAAGTCCAACTTCGACCGAGAGGTTAATCGACGGATTCAACTCGGCTGGGCAGCGTTCGGGAAATTACGTTACATCTTCTCGTCAGGTTTACCTCAAAACCTGAAAACGAAATTGTACAACCAGTGCGTGTTGCCAGTGATGACATATGGAACTGAGACGTGGTCCTTCACTGCTGGCCGTATGAGGACACTCAAAGTCGCTCAGCGAGCTATGGAGAGGGCTATGCTCGGGGTTTCTCTGCGTGATAAACTTAGAAATGAGGATATCCGTAGTAGAACCAGAGTGACCGACATAGCCCAACGGATTAGTAAGCTAAAGTGGCAATGGGCCGGCCATATAGCTCGAAGAACCGATAACCGATGGGGAAGAAAGGTTCTCGAGTGGCAGCCTCGTACCTGTAGGCGTAGTGTAGGGCGACCCCCCACTAGATGGAGTGACGACCTGGTAAGACATGTAGGAAGTCGATGGATGCAGGTGGCTCAGGACCGTGCTTTGTGGCATACTTTGGGGGAGGCCTATGTTCAGCAGTGGACTTGTGAAGGGCTGTAATGATGATGATGATGATGAATGCTTAGTCATGCATACATGAGAATGAGAAGCCAGATGGAATACCTCGGTCTGTCGTCACAGAATGCTCAACAAAAGAAAAAAATTGAGGGATACTTATTCGAAATAACGCATAAATAAATCAAACTATTTTTTGTAATATCTATAGAATAAATGTGACAAAAAAGCAAACAGTCACCTGGGTGGATGCTGTGGTTCATAGACATTTACTTTTATCCTCGATTAAGAATCAAAACGCAGATACGTCGTCACCCCCGTGGACCAAGATCTAATAAAAAGAGTCCTCGTTTCTAATAAAAGAGACTCCGGTTTTCTACTCTCACCATACGAAACACAGCAACATTACGCTCGTAATGTTGCTGTGTAACCAATATACCAATATAGTTGCAGCGTGGCTCAACCACGTAACTGGATTTTGATAGTATGGTCTGCCTGGGAATCCCTCTTGGTGGGCACTACCCTCATACCTATTCCCGCCGCCAAATAGTAATGCTGTCTCTTATAATTACAGGCCATGAGGCATTCCATCTTAGTCCTCGGAAGTGGCAAAGCCTGTTTAGCCTTTTTTATTTAAAGTTGGCTGCAAGTGTTCATGAGCTTCAGTAACCACTTGTTATCAGGTACACTGTAGGTAAGTTCGTCTATTCATTTGATATTTAAAAATAAAATATAATAAAAATATTTAAAAAGAAATATAGTAAAATAAAAAT
The DNA here is from genome assembly GCA_036936625.1 of Parnassius smintheus behrii. Classification (NCBI taxonomy): domain Eukaryota; kingdom Metazoa; phylum Arthropoda; class Insecta; order Lepidoptera; family Papilionidae; genus Parnassius; species Parnassius smintheus. The sequence continues at coordinate 21,354,951 of JAUPFT010000001.1, forward strand.
ATTTCACGGCAAATTATTTATTTAAGATCATCATTTTCAACCACAAGTGCGGTATTAAATGTAAAATAAAAGTTTAATTTTATAGCACACAAGCAATCCTTATTTTTAGATTATATTTTAATGTATTAATTAAATCAAACTAATATTTTCTTTCGAATAAAACTACTTTGTAATAACGCCATCTACTTTATGCTAAAGGTAAAGTCATTTTACCGAACGAAAATTTAATGATTCTCATGATGGCCTACGTTATGACATCGTAGATTGTTTTAAATGTATTGGTATACTTAGGTGTATTAAGATAATTTTATTCAATATGGTTAATTTTATTTATTTAAAGAATTTGTCAATTTCTTATATTGTTTATGTTGTTAAAATTTATACAACCCATCTTTAAAGTACCACACAAAGAGGAGACCGAGATTGTAGGAAAAAGCGTTTAAAAAAATACTACAAATAGTATTTTTAAAAACAAAAAAGACAATAGTCGAATGGCGGATTCGAACCCACAACCTTTTCAGCTCACACGGTATTCTATCTCATTCTCTTATTATGTTTGTGTGTTTTTAGTGTCGCTTTTTCGTTTCATTGAATTTCAAATGACAACGATACCAAACAAATTTTCACTTCAAAAACATGATTTTACTGAATTTATAACTTTAATAGCAAGTATACCAATTGTTAAAGACGTGCACTGCAAAGCGTGATATTTTACTCTAGTACAGCATTTTAACACAAAGGGAACTTCAAACGCACCATTTAAAAAGTTCACAGGAGCAAAAGATGCATAGGGAAGGTAAAAGGCTTGTTAATATTCTCTTTAGTTGCCTGCACATTGCCATGTCTGAGTCTCTGTTTGAATCTTTCACATCAATGTAACCGTGAAACAATCAAGCTCATAGCGTTGCTATTTCCTCTATTAATGTACACAAAGCAAATTGAATTCGGGTCCTAGAGCAAAGGCACCTTTACCTCTTTTTAATAAAATGATGATAATGATGCAGAGTAATGACAGTATAAGAGAATTCACTACCCTATATCATTTCGTGAATGTCGTAAGAGATGGCAGAAGCAAAGTGAAACAGGCGATGGACAACAGCATATTCCTAATAATTAATAAGTAAATAAACTGCGGTTGCCATTAGTATTATGTGAAAAAAATTATATTCATGTTAAATGACAAAATAATATATAGATATATGAGTAGATTACGAGTAGCTATATCATATTTAATCACGTAAGCAACAGTAGCTTTATAGTTAAAAGAAAATATAATTAATTATAATTAATGAATATTAATAAAAATAAATAACAAGTGACGATTACGAGCTGAAATAAATTAAAATTTTATTTCAGCTCGTAATTATCAATTATTCTAATCAATTATCTTTTTAAAGTTTTGCAAAACGCTTCAAAGTGAAAAATTAGTATTATGTGTGTTGTAACATAAACGTAATCGTTACTCTATAAACTTTTTTTGTTTCTTTTTACATACCTAATACGGTTTATCTAGCTCATATCGGAATATATTTATCGCTAATAACGAAACAACACACGCATTCCTGGTCCCATGGCCTCCTAGTATCGACTCGAAGGGGTTCTTTACGCCATGATTACGCCATGTTAGATGGTGATGGAGGCCATGTAGGAAGGACTACCATCTGTTCCGTCACACCTTGTCTCAGGAAATATAGAGGTTTTTTTTTTATAGGATAGGGTGACAAACGAGCACACAGTTCACCTGATGGTAAGTGGTTGCTGCGGCCCATAGACATCTACATTTATCCTCGATTACAAATCAAAATGCAGATACGTTGTCACCCGTGAGGACTAAGATAGAATGCCTCGTTTCCAGTAAAAAGGGTCTCCGGTTCTCTACACTCACCATACGAAATACAGCAGCATTTAGCTACTATTTCACGCTGGTATTCTGTGAGAGCGTGGTCCTTCCCCGGTCGAGCCGATCCATTCGTGCTACAACTATACTACTAACATAACTGCAGCATGGCTCTACCACGTATCACGAGAGGTAGATGAGTTATACTTTCTCAAGGAGATAGAGATAGATAGCTGGTGTTAGTGAGTGTAGGTGAAGGCGTTTCCGGGGCCCCGAAAATATGCGACAAAGGTTTAACACCATGGGGCTCTAGTTTTAGTGTAAATTTATTTATTGTGAATCTGACATAACCCGTCCTTGCTATAGTATAAAACTTCACAAGTAGAATTAAGTTAATAATGCATACAATCGTATTTCCCTTTTATTACAATTAACACGGACAAAGTTTCCTCATTAATTAATTAACAGCTCGAAAGACTGCCACTCTTGTCTACTAAAGACTCGTAAGCAACGCAAGTTTAGTCGAGTAGTTAGAACTCCTTAGTAACTTGTTCCACGACAATGGTTTCTCCTTAAGTTTCTTTTGTTATGGTTTTCTTTTTATATTACTTGCTGGCAATTTTTCGCTCTTATTTCTGAAACTAAAAATTGTTAAATTATATTCATGTTAAATAACAAAATATTATATAGATATACGAGTATATTACGAGTATGTATATCTTATGGAATCACGTAAGCAACGGTAGCTTTATAATATTTAAAGGGAAATATAATTTATTATTATTTAAGAATATTAATAAGAAGAAATAACAATTGACGATTACGAGCTGAAATAACTGAAATAAATAAAAAAAATATTTCAGCTCGTAATCATCAATTATTCTAATCAATTAGTTTTATTAATTAGAATAAGTTAGGTGTTATACGATGTTTATTAATTAAACACAAAAATCTCATTATATTACTGCACCTTAAAAAAGGTTGATTTATTACATAAGATATTTCAATCTAATGGCAATATACTTATGAACGATATCCATTCTTAGTTTGTAAAAATCGCGGATAAATGTACATGTAACGGCAGGGCAAGGGGTGCTAAGAATCTCTTGTGGAGTTTCGGTTGCCACCAAAGACGACTCAACCTGGCAACATACAACGCACGCACCCTGAGAACTACGAGAAGACCTTGGAGCTGGAAGAAAAGATAGACAAGTTGCGCTTGGATATAATAGAATTATCTGAGGTCTGAAGAGAGGGAGAGAACACGGTAATCCTCGAATCCGGCAACTTGTTCTATCACCGGGAGGGCGAACATCTGTCACAAGTCTCTCGTTAACAACGTTGTAAAGATTGTGAGAGTGTTGACGAGGGTTGCGTAAACTAGAATCACCAAACAATATTCGTTACAGATCATACAGGTTCACGCACCAACCTCGGTGTATCCCGATGAGGAGGTGGAGGAGATGTATGAGGCATCTAGAACCATGCATTGCTCTAAAGCACGATGTGGGAGACTTCAACGCAAAACTAGACACAAAAGAGAACGGTGAGCTGATGGTAATGATATTCGGTATATGGCAACGGAACCCAAGGCGCCAGCAGCTGGCCAACTTCATGGAGAAAAAGGGACTCTTTCTGATCAAATCTTTAAACCAGAAGCGGCCCCACAGGAAGTGGATCTGGTCGAGCCCCGACGGTTCGACAAAAAATGAGATTGACTTCATTCAATTACTCATTTTTATCATGACATTGATTGACGACAAGACGACAACTATTCAGTGATCGAGAGTGTGAAAACTGGCAGCGATCACTGAATGGTTAGAGGCACACTAAACTTATACGTTAAGTTGGAGGGCTCAATTCTATTGAAGTCACGATCCGTCCCCCTCGTGCTCTAACCGAAACTCCCGAAACCTTGCATTTCAAGTCACAAAACCGTTTTTAGTGCCTAGAAGACTGCAATGAAGTGGACGATATACATCATAAGCTCGAGGAAATTGTCCATGTGGTCGGTGGGGTAAGTTCTGCAAGACCCGCCGTAAAAGAACACGAAAACTCTCCGATCACACTCTTAATCTCATGGCTGTTATACGGGAGATGAAGTTGCAGTCTTCAGCAGATTTGACAGCAATGGGAGTTACGCAACTTTATTACAGCTCGTATTAAAGAAGCGATCGAACAGAATCAAGGCTCTAAAGTCTTTGCCAGAGATCTGTCGTATCGAGTATATCGTTTCCAACACATCTGAGATTTGTTGCAGTAAATACATTGCTCCATAACCACTACCTAAGTACGACGCCAAGTGACTCAACAAGCAATGTGAATATCACAAAACAATACTTTATTTATGCGGATATATTGCGTAGTTCGGCCGCTGTATCTTGTGACGAGCTAGTAATGTGCGTGTGCAGATCCACTATCAACAATAATGTGGATTGGCGAATTACTATTATAGTTTATTCTCCAATTTGTGAACCGTTTCAACCCGATAGGAAGACCGACGTGACATAATGTTTTTTATTTATTTTGATTATTTTACAGCAACTACGCTGAATGCGTAACCAACAGTCGTAAAGTAAGTTGATTAAATTTTAGGTTATTATTACATTTTTACCTACATATTAATTACTTGCATTACACTATTCTCTGAACATATGGTATTTTATTCATTTTATATTCAGGACCCAAAAATATTAGTAAAATTTTGGTATTAATGAAACAATCGTTAACTTTCCAATTTTAGTCAATCACTAACGTATATGTAAAATAAATGGTTTTTATACAGAACAACGATAGTGACCGATATTTTTGTGTAAGTAGCACGGTGGATGGTAAATGCACGCTGTGCTTTCAAATATATGGTTTATAATTGGTTGTGTAGTACGTTCTGATTTATAAAATGCGAGTGTGGGCGCGACTGTGTATCTACCGCTTTTACTGATCTGCATGTGTAGTAGTTGGCGCGTGGTAGGGGCCAACTGGAGACACCGGGTTCCGATACATTTTCAACTACTGAGCATATCTCCTTATTTCTTATATCTATGTATCCGACACTATTCCGAAAATATTCCGGACGTCTGAGTGAGATTAGAATGGCTCTCCAGCACCTGAAAAACGGCCGACGTGCATGGAATTACAGTGGAGCTCGGAACTTCGGAGTCATGTCTACGTGATGTTTTCGATAGTACGCGTTACGAATCATCCACGCAGACCCGAAGACCTGCAGCCTCCCGAACAGACCGGTTTCCACCGGTCCGGTTACAGAAGACCGAAGAGTACAATCTACCACTTCCGTATACGGACTATGAGAAAGCCTTGGATTCCGTTGGAATTTGGGCGGGCGTACGGTCCCTTCACCGCTGCCAAGTTGACTATTAGTATAGCGAGATGCTGAAGTGTTTATACAGTAGAGCTACAATGCCTATCCGAGTACAGAACCAGAGTACGAAACCTATCCAACTGCAAAGCGGTGTAAGACGTTATATCCCCGAAACTCTTCAGTGCTGCATTGGAAGACGTTTTCAAGCTACTGGACCGAAAAGTATATGGTATTAACATCAATGACGAGTACACCACTTACCTTCGATTTGCTGACGATATAGTCCTTATTGCCATAAGATTCTGCCGAATCGCTTGAGGACCTAAGCACTATGCTCAATGACCTCAATAGTGTGTCCCAACGGATAGGTCTTAAGATGAACATGAGCAAAACAAAGGTCATGTGTAATGTCCACGTCACACCTACGCCGGTAATTGTTGGGAGCACTTAGCTCGAAATTGTTGACGAGTATGTTTATCTGGGACAAATATTCCGACTAGAACTGGGTAAATCCAACTTCAACCGAGAGGTCAATCGACGGATTCAACTCGGCTGAACAGCGTTCGAGAAATTACGACACATCTTCTCATCAGCTATACCTAAAAGCCCGAAGGCGAGATTGTACAAGCAGTGCGTGTTGTCAGTGATAAGGTTGCTCAGCGAGCTATGGAGAGGGCTATGCTCGGAGTTTCTCCGCGTGATAAACTTAGAAATGAGGATATCCGCAGTAGAACCGGAGTGACCGACATAGCCCAACGGATTAGTAAGCAGAAGTGGCAATAGGCCGGCTATATAGCTCGGAGAACCGAAAACCGATGGGGGGGGGGGGCGAAGAGTCTCAAGTGGCAACCTGGTAAGACATGCAGGAAGTTGATGGATGCAGGTGGCTCAGGACCGAGCTTTGTAGCATTCCTTGGGAGATTCCTATGTTCAGCAACGGACTTGTGAAGGACTGTAATGATGATGATTCTTCAAAACCAAAAGTTACACGATGACTAACAGACTACTAACGATTATAATACATACCGTATACATAAAGATTTAGCGTGAAAAATCCCTTAACCCGTACACTTTAATCAGTCACACTAAGAGTTCATTCTCATTGCAGTGTTTGTGACTGACGAGGCAATTTTACGGTGCAAGCGACTTGATTGCAAACATGCAACCTACGACTGCGAAAAAGGACTAACTAGACAGTCCTCAGTAAAACGTTAGTGTAACGTGAACTACTCTTAAACAATAAGAAATGAAAAAAAAATGGTATGGCCAATACTAAATGTAGAAATTAACAATAGTTTATGACGTCATTAAGTTAATGATAATGATGATCTGTATTGATATCAAATATTTGCTTTTAAACTGAAACCCCGAACCAGTGAATACTGCATATAAAGAAGTATAGTATGGTAAGGAATGGTTTACTGCTAGTCATATAAAGATATTGAATCATTTAAAACTTTGAAGCGGAGCGAGGTCTTTGTATATACCAAAGAAGCGAAAGATGTATGCAATGGACGCGAGCGAGGGAGGCGTAGAAGGTATATATGTATATGAGCTATGCGCTTGTAAATTTGTGTCGCTAACTGAGCTATTAGAATACCAGTCAAAAGACCTCTTCGCACATAATTCCGCTTCGCTTTATGGAAAAGGTCAAATAATTTCACTGCTATTTTTTATATAACTAGTGACAAACGAACTCACAGTCCACCTGCTGATAAATCTTAATATCTTTTTTTTGTAGGAGAGGAAGCAAATGATGGAAATTGATCGCCGCCGCCCATAAACAATCACAATACCAGGGTAATTGCAGATGCGTTGCCGACCTTTACACAGGATTAAGCTCTTTTCTTAAATGTCCCTAAATCGTATCGGTCCGGAAAAATCTTTGATGGTAGTCGATTCCACTAGGAAGCTGTACGAAGAAAACTTCTTTTAAATCGCACAGTGGTGGACCGCCACTCATCGAGACGGTATGGATGGTATCTCGAGTTTTGTCGCGATGTGCGGTGGTGATATTGTGTGGCTGGAGCTAGTCCGAACAGCAGTGCCAGTGAGTCAAGCCGATCGGAAAGAGCTTGGTCGCCAACTTTTCGAACGGCTCTGCGCTGGATGCGATCAAATGGAAAGAGCTGGCACTGGAAATCCCCCACCCAGAGAAGGGAACAGTATTCCACGTGCAGCCGAGACTGCGCCTTATAAAGTTGCAGACGATGTGCCGGCATGAAATACTGTCACGCTCTGCTGAGCACGCCAAGCTTTTAGAGACCAATTTGGCCTTCTCTTCCAAGTGAACACGAAGTTGCACGTCACTCGATATGTCAACGCCGAGGATTCTGATACTGGCTAAGACACCATATAGATTACCTTGAAACTAGATAGAGATGACGAAAACGAGCTAGATAGAAGATATGACGAAGGGGTTCTTCTTAGCGGCAAAAGCGCAAACTTCTAATTTTTGGGGATTAAACTGGACTAGACTTAGTGGTCCTCAGTCCAAGACTTTGTTCAACAAAATCTCGACTTTAAACACAAGTTTGTTATGGTACTTGGCGTGGCTTGGCGTTTTCCAAAAAAATATTGGCACGGCCGTTGTATAAAGTACAACCAGTTCTGTCGTCCGTATAGCAATGTATGTTACTGGTTTGCAATGTATCATTGATATGCAGAAATAACAGCGTTGGTGATAGCACTTAGCCTTGTGGAACACCAGTGTTAATGAGCTTGTAATCGGAGCACGCACCGTCTACTACAACCTTGATGCTCCGATCTACAGGAAAACTGATGATCCAATTGCACAATTTCTCGGGAAGCCCATAGGAAGGAAACTTCGTAAGAAGCGCTTTGTGTCAAACTCGATCGAAGGCCTTCGCTATGTTCAAACTAACGACCAAAGCCTCCCCCTTGAACTCTTCTGCCTCCACCCATCTATGAGTCAGGAAACCCAAAATATCACCAGCTAAGTGACCCCAACGGAAACCGTACTGGCGGTCACTAATCAGTTAGTGATTCTCAATCCGCTGGCAAATTATAATGGATTACATTATTTTGGAGAACAAGGGGGTGATAACGATATGCCTGTAGTTAGAAGAATCGAATGGTCGCCTTTTTTAGGGATCAGGTGCACTAAAGCTGTATTCCATGATTTCTGGACTACGCCTAGGGAGTAGGAGTGCCGGAAAAGACACGTTAAAACCAGTGCCATATCTGGAGCACACGTCTTCATCACAATAGAAGGGATGCCATCTGGCCCACTTGACTTGTTCACGTTCAGCTCCCTGAACAAGTCAACGTCAACAAGTCCTCTTCCCCGTAATCAAGAGTCGAGTTGGACGCAAAGAGAGAGCCGCCGAGAGGTGGCTTTGTCCTTTGCGGTATGGGTCGTAGTCGTTGTCTTCGTGGTCAATTCGTCCTCCCTGTGCAGAGATGGGAGAGATGGCTGACAGAAGCTGCCTTGGATAGCCTTGGTGAGAGACCAGGATGCACGTTTTCCCGAAGGAAATCGAACTAGTTTTTCGCTAATTCTGCCGATGTGCTCTGACTTTGCCTTGGTAATGACACTTTTGAAGGACCTGGAGGCGGAATCATACTTTTTTTAAAGTGCTGGTATTTGCATCCCAAGATGTCGATGCGTTAGCCCGGGCCTGGTAGCACTCTTGCTTATAGCAAGAGAATTAAAAAACAAACAAACTTGCTTATAGAATGTATTTTTGCTGGAGCGACCAAACCGTGGTGCGCCTCCGATAGTTATCACAGACGATGGAATAAAAAGTTCCATTCCCTTTAGCACCACATCAGCGACATAATTAGTAACAACGATGGGATCATCCAGCAAGAAGAAAGGGGTGGGTTACCCCCAAGGGTAAGATGCAGAAAGAGATCGCATCCCGTCCCAATCGACTGAACTACAATGCCAAACACGGCGGCAACCTGCAGAACGCAGCCGCGATGGGAACGTGATTTTCACCGTACTCCGGATCAGACAATGACCCGAGGAGCCAAGAGGGGCATCGACCTAATATCCGTCTGGATGAGAGATCAGCAGAAGTTCCAACAGGATGGAGGACATTATCTTTCACATCTGAGATCCGCGTAGGAGAGGTAACCAGTCGTGTCAGACCATATGCCAAAGCAAAGTCATAAACAGATCTACCCGTATGATCGGTTAAACGGGAACAGTTCAGCGTAGTGGGCGTTAAAATCACCAAGTATCTAAGTATCACACGATCTTTGCGGATGGGACCTATCGTAACACGGAGTCAGCAGCCATTTAGACGTGGTGGATGAGTCGGTTTGTGTCGGCATTACCCCTATGGGACGTATAGCGGCACCCGTAGACGCGAGGATGAACGTCGCTGTCTACGCGCAGTCATAGGATGGACAGGTCCGTACCTTCAAGGCTACCGAGGCGTCGAAAACAGATGTCCTCTCTGACGTACACGCAAACCTAGCCAGCGCACAAAGGTAAAGTCGAAAAAAGGCATTCTACATGGGACACTCAATAAGTTTTGAGATATACATAAAGTATTCTAGATACTATTAATATTTATTTTTTATCTTCTCAAAATATTCTCAATCATGCTCTATACAACGTTCGCATAAACCAAATCTAAAAAAACTTTTGCCAGTCTTGATCTGACAGATCGGCAATCGCTTCTTCGTAGGCAGCCACGGCTTCTTCGGCGCTTGAGAAAAACTTGCCTTTTATTTTTTCTTTGACTATTGGGAACCAAAAGAAATAACAAGGAGCTAAGTCAGGGCTGTGGGGTGGGTAACTTAGAGTTTCAACACAAAGTTCGTCAATAAATGCTTTTGTTCTAAGGGAGGTATGTGAAGAGGCGTTATCTTGATGCAGCGTGATTCCACGAAGCCCGGTCTTTGGTCTTCTCTCCCGCACAGCTTGAAAAGCTTTGGGTAATGCAACTATAGTATACCATTCAGAGTTGACTGACCTACAATTTTCCAGCATTGGCGTCGACAAATGTCCGCTCCGCGACGAAAAACTAGCCACCATTTTTTGCCGACGTTGCGAGGTCTTTGTAGTTTTGTCGGTAACTGTCCTTCTTAGTAGACCCATACCGATGATTGCCTTTTATTTTCTGGATCATATTGATAGATCTAACAGAAAGTAACGATTTCTGAAACAAGCCTAGATGCCCCGTTTTCGTTTTCGTCAAAACGTAGACGCATTTCATGGCACCAATCCACACGAGTCTGTTTTTCGCTTTCGGAGAGCAAACGAGGGATCCATCGACAACAAATCTTCCTCACTCCAAGATGTTGATGTATATATGCTCCCCGAATTAATGCCTACAATCTTTTGATGTCCGTATATGTGATTCGTAGGTCTTCTCGCACCAACATTTCTGTAGTCCATAAATTTTCAGCAGATACCGCTGTTTACGGAGCCTCGGTTCTTTGGTCATCTTTAAGGTTAATTTTACCCCTTTTGAATTCAGAAAACCACCTGAAAATTGAGATGAGTCCCTTAATGCTGGTTTGTAACCGTTGTAAACTTAATTATTCGGTTAAACCAAATTCAAAATCATAATAGATCATAGCGCGCAAATGTTCACGGTTAATTTTAAATGAAAAGCGCGGGAAGCGTTGCGTGAAAATTAATAGAACTTTGTTTTTTTTTAATTATGGAGTTCCATTTTTTAATAAATTTGCTTTTTGGAAACATAAAACACGGGTGCGTTCCGTTTTTAAATTTCGAGCATCTCAAAACTTATTGAGTGACCTACGTATGTTCACATACTTTCTTATCTTAAAATTAAACTTCACAATAATATTCTCCGAAATTTATATCTTATTCCGTATAACTAAATCTTAAATATAATTCTTTAAAATTTATTTAAACGAACGCCCAAATTTCAATAATATTATGTAATTCTGGCAAAATTTTATTGCGTTTCTTGATCCTTGTAACTGATCAGTGTTGGAAATTACACTTTACTGCCACTATCCACCGTCTGCCTTTTGAAAGTAAACGTTCCTTGAAGATGGCAAGAAACATTTTTTAAAGAAATTTCAATCAGTGGATCTTCAAAGCCTTGTCAAAGAGCAAATGTACCTACTATATGCAGATGAGTCGAAACTAAGAACTTTTTCTAAAATTAATATAAGCAGTTAACGTTAATAATGCCTATATATTATATGTAGATAGCAGCAACCCCCCTCCCTGAACTTTACCTGAATAGGATCTATTATAATAGCATTATTTAGATTCAAGATAATCAACAACCATTTATTTTATCAAATTTCCGTTTTAAAATAAATCTCGCATTGCTCTCTATCTTTTCGTAAAGTTTCATCCCAATCGGCCAGCAATTCCAAAGATTATCTCGGACAGACATAGAGACAGACAGAGAGATTTTTATTTATGTCTAAATAGCAATCAAATAACTCCCTAAGGCAAATAGAAGCCATATACTTTAATATTACCAACAAACGTTTTCACTTTATTCATTCAAATGTTATAAAATGCAATCTACACGTATCCATGGCTATATACACAGATTAAAATAAAAAACTAATCTCTGACATTGTGTCTACTATATGACACACTTCATTAGCAATGTTCCCATTTTCATCACTATTCCTCACCTCAATACCTCGTAATTAAGCCGACGCGACGCGATGCCTGTCGCTCTAGCTAGAGTCTAGACCAAAGAGTCCTACCTCAGAGTAATTTATGTATGTAATTACTTTCATAGTCCTACAAAGTCCAGTCGTTATTCTGACATCTGTAATACCGATATGAGACAAACTATGCCCTTGCATTAATTTAATATCTATGTGAAATAAAATATAATACTAGAGTGGTCATAAGAGGTGACAGAGGGAATAAAACAACTTATAAATACAGCACCTTAACGCTCCGAATGCCTTTTGATACGCTGTGATGATCATGATGAGAAAAATACATGATGAACATGTACGTTCCTAAGCCCCTTTCTTTTCAATTCTATCTTGCGTCATATTACTGTTATTGCCGTACAAATAAGTAATAATCATACAACTCGCGGAACGAAAGTCTAGTGGTGACCGTTATTGCGCATAATTGGCCGTATTACTCATTATTGCGTATCGTTTGCACGCGCTAAATGGCTCTCCAGTCGCATTCCGTCTCCCGTACTGATACCACATTCGCAGTTATTACCTCCAAGTTTCGTTCAGCGCTAGAGTTACGTGCCGCGAGTTGTAGCTTGCTTATAAATACTCTATGGATTCAAATGTTTCGGCGTAGTCCTTTGAATCCATCCACCCTCCACTCCGGTCCACCGGTGAAACGTATTTCTCTATATTTGAATCGCGTTTTAAAAACTGACATCACGGATAGCGGACAAATAACGCCGAACATTGACAAATATCGACGATCACAGGCAAACACGTCACACATACACATATTCAACAACAACATATACAACATATTCGTGTTCGTCTCTATTCGCCAAATGTACAGGAAAGTTTAGAATGACTTTAAGACGCAAAAGAAATAAAACAATTTCAAATAAACCAATTACACAAAATCGACAATTATGCAAAATATTCAATCTGAATATTCGATGAAGACCTACGGTTGTCAATATCGGGCACACTGCCAGTTTATTGACTTCTTAAATTGAGTTTATTAAAAGTATTACATGTAAAAATTATTTGAAATAAAACATAAAAAATGGCAATTGCGTATTGGAATACACATAAAGGCGCCGCTGTAAATATTTTGGAAACGAGCACACAGTCCACCTGATGGTAAGTGGTTGCTGTGACCCATAGACTACTAAACCGATCCTCGATTACGAATCAAAATGCAGATGCGTTGTCACACGTGGGAACTAAGATGGAATGCCTCATTTCCAGTAAAAAGGTTCTCCGGTTCTCTACACTCACCATACGAAACAGATCAGGCTACTATTTTATTCTGGTATTCTGTGAGAGCGTAATCCTTCCTCCCTCGAGCTGACCCATTCGTGCTACAACTATTACTACTAATATAACTGCAGCATGGCTCTACCACGTATAAAATTTTCCCTAATACTTTCTTATTCAATTCTAAATTCTAATTCTACGATATGTTATACCATAACTGTGTTGTTGGGCGATTCCCCACTAGTCATTGATGAAGGGGGCTCAGGACGATACTTTGTGCGGAAGCCTATATTTAGTTTGTGATGGGATGCTGTAGTGATAGTGTAATGGTAAAATTATAATTTATAGTTTGCTTTATGTATTAAGATCTATTTTAAATTCTCACATTTCTAATGAAATTCGTTAAAAAGCTACTTTGAAGTTTGATTTTGAAATACAAACTTAGTCATTAAAATTGGCATAAGTTACTATTTTAAAGAAACCGTGTTGTCATACCCCACTCAATAAAAAAATGCGTTAAATATTATTAAGTACAAGATTTCACAAAATTTCGAGCTTAGGTTCTTCTTCTATCTAAAGGTTACCCTTTTATATTTTAAAAGCTTTTAACTTGCAATGTATGTTCGTTAGGGTTAAATCTTGCAAATGAATTTCAAAGCAGTTATCTTGAGCTGAAATTTTGCATACTTGTTTAGTTTGGATTTGGATGACAGACAAAAGTTGGTTGGCTAAGTGCCGTCATATTAAATCCAATATGGCGAACTGTTCAAGATGGTGATCTACCCATGATATGGAGATCAAATTAAACGTTTTGCTGAGACGAATATAAAACTAAAATGACGTTGCAGTAAATCCAATATGGTGGATTTCTATAGATGGCGGATTATGTTTTTTATTCACCTCAGGATATGGCTATCAAATAAAAGGTTCGTTGAGAAGAATACGAGTAAAATGACGTCCGCGTTCAGCTCTTCGAGGAGATGGTGTATTACTACCCGACAAAACAGTAAGAGTTGGCGCGGTCGCGTCTTAATTAATATCGGCCTACACCGTGGCTAAGTCTAGAGGTGGGTAAAAAAAATTCAAATGGCGGAAATCAAGATGACTGCTTACAACGCTACTTTCATCATTGTATTGTATAAAAAACTAGCTATAGTAGCCTAATACTTAGCATTCGGACTCGCGTACTCTTGTGGCACTCTCTCTAAGTACACGCATACACAGTTAATTCATTATAATTAATGAATTATACAGTTATAGACTTTTGATAGACTGTAATCAGCCTATCAAAAGTCTATAACTGAACGCAGGCTTACCATTTTTAATAGTTTCACTTTCAGTTGTTTTCCTACGGGTTGATAATATGTTAGTGGATCTTTTTACACCGCCACTACACGTCGACAGTTCTACGCAGTTTATAGCTTTAGATAGTACCTGGATGACCGAGTTTGCCTCGGTATTTTTTTTTTTTTTTTGGAAATGGTGTTTTGGAAATTATATTAAGATACTAATTACATACTGATGAAACATGAATAATATTTTTTGATCTTATTGACATAATAGAAAAAACTAAATTGTTGCACCCTATTTTTCCAGACGGTAAAGGAAATCATCCAGTTTATAAAGAACTATTTTCCTAAAATCTTTCTAAAAGTATATTTTTAATCTACTGCCATTAATTACTCATAACCTATTTCACTGAGTAACTTTCCTTTGTAGACGAATTCTATTTAATTCGCGATCCTGCAATTTTTTATTAATAAAAACATTTTTGTAAACTAAAAGGCGTTTTGAATTATTAGGAAGTATCATTTCTGGAGCCATAAAAGCTTGGAGATTTTAAAGAAAAAAGAATCCTATTCTATGCAGAGGTTTTACTAAGTTTTACAGTCATTGACTGCAGTCTTGTCTTACTCTTAGTAATAAAGTCTAATAAACATCTCTTTTCCAGTAGCTGATGGTAAGTCTACAAGCTATATGTAAAGATCATCAGTTGCTAAAGATTTAAAACTTCATTTCAAATGATTTTATAAGTAAGGTCGACAAAAGAACGCACAGGCCACTACAAAAGCAACCTGAACGGTTACTGGTCTTACTTTATCCATCCTTAGTGGATAGTCTTTGAAGAATATATTGAGATGCTATTAATTTGGTCTCTAGTTTTTAGATAAATGTAAGTTTATGAAGTACAGTTTGCAGAAAAAGTAGATGTGACACTACCGTTTTGACGGTTGTAGCAGAATTCCATGACACAAGGTGCATTTCCGAGGTGAACGTTCGGGAAACAAAATTTTATTACGTTTTATATCTATAACGTTAATGTCTTGTTCACAGTGTAGCAGAGATGTGTACAGTTTTATTTTGACGATATACTTAAATTGTAAACTGCACGATTTTCTTAAAGGCACTTTGCGTACGTAATATTTCTGATTAAGTAAATTTTCTACTAATTTTTCAGTGTTGTGTACAATGAATAAAATTGAATGTAAATTATAGTAGGCTTTCTCTAGACTGTATGTATAAAACTTTAGTGTCTATTATTAAACTAATTGAAAATCGTTTTCTGGTCGATCTCTTTTGAAGTAACACTTCACGGTATCCTAACATTACTTCATCTATAAAATTCTTTTGATGAGTAGTTCCTTTTGTTTCGCCTACTGCCCCCAATAGAATAAAAAACTTTATGTAATATTTTGTTCCTGTAGAGGGGCTATACTGCTTGTGCACCTTGACCATTCACAAAAAAAACAGGTTGTTTGAATAAAAATCGTGAGTGCAATTAGTTTAATTTAAATTTTCGTATTTTTAAAAAAAATACTAATAAAAAGGGCTCGAAATAATAGATTTTCTCACAAAAGAAGGGAACTTGAAAAAAAAAGGAAAAAAAGTTGGACCGAAGACAGAACGCAAACCATGGCACTACGATTTCGCGACCGCCCGATATCCACTTGAGCTATTATAATTATTAACACAGTGTCAAAATTTACCTTATTTTATTTTATGTTGTAGCAGTTTTTCATTGCCTGAAAATACGGATAAAATGACATTTTCTAAAAATGAATCCTAGCTAGATCGATTTATTGCCCCCGAAACCCCTAAATTTTAATGAATTGAAAATCGTTGGAGCCGTTTACGAGATTCCGATTATTTATATATATATATATATATATATATATATATATATATATATATATATATATATATATATATATAAAGGTATATCTATATATATATATATATATATATATATATATATATATATATATATATATATATATATATATATATATATATATATATATATAAATATATATATATAGATATATAGATATAAGAATTACTCGTTTAAAGTTAATAAGGCAATAAAAGGTTGTCGCTGTAATCGAATTCGGCTGATGTTGTTGCCCATAGACATCTACATTTATTCTCGATTAAGAATCGAAATGTAGATGCGTTGTCACCACTGAGAACTGGTCCTACCTCGGTCAAGCCAACCCATTCGTACTACAGCTAATATATCTGTAGCGTGGCTCTACCATGTTTAACAATAATTTTTTTCTATAAAATTTACTTTTAAAATCTGATATACCCTGACAGTTTCTACGCAGTTTATAGCTTTCGATAATTATAAGATGTTATGGCAGTAAGCAAATTCAGCAGATGTTCTCCTATTGTTCTTCACTTTCTGATATATTTTTTTCGATAAAATAAACTGAACTGAACCTATGCACTTCAAGTTTTACTTTTAAATACTGGATATGATTTTAGCAAAACTAGTCAAAAGCTTTATCGGATGAAAATAAAATTGAGCATCGGAAATTCGTTTCATGGCCTATTTATTTTCAATTCGAGTCCTAAGTCATAACTACAGCGAGGCGCGCCAAACGTTGCGATTGCACCGTGAAATTTAATTTCCTGCTCATATTCTAGCGAGTGATTCGAAACGTTACGTCGCTAGAACATTCCACCTCAACACTAACTTCTATTTATTACTTTATTTCGTTAAAAATACATTGGAAATGAACAATGCTCAAAAAGTTAAAACATTTTTAAATTAAATAATTACTACCCGTGCGGTTAAAGAATGAGATTAAAAGTGGCGTTGCCTCTATTTACCTCTCGCTCGCACACTGTCACTATCTACACTCACATACGCCGGTTAAGACTACAATAAGAGTACGTTGCGATATGCGTTGGAACGTTCTACATCTTCATTCCAAATTGTCATTGGAATCAATGATAACAAATTTCCATTAACAACAAAACGAATTTAGTCCGAATTGCTAATTTCTGAGCTTACGATGCGTTTTGAGAGTTTTCTTCATAATAATTGTTGATTTTGTTTGTATACATATATTTTTGTATAAAATATTTGTATACAAAAGGAAATCATATGCCATTGAGACATGAGTAACCATTTTCAAAATTATCGTATATCGTATATCGTCCGAGCTAATCTTTGGAATGGATGAACTGGACTGAACCGATTGTAATAAAACTTCTAACAAATAGAGAATAGTATCAGGAGAGCTTTAGACTAAATATTATCCCAAAAATTTGAGATTTCATTAAAATAGAAATATTGATAAGATTCAAAAATGACCTTTAATGGTTATCTTTAGTTTAAATAACGCCACATTGATAGATCCCACTCAGGAGAAGCCAGAGCGTGGCGCTAGTAATAAATGTTATATTAAAATTAATGTACCTACTTGTGTATACAATTATTTTCCCATTAATAGAAAATTTCCAATTAACCGAATAATATAACGTTATAACGATGTACCTTTATTAGCGGGTTTTCGCTATTGGTACTGTGCATGTTGACGGTACGGGCTCGATGAGCCGCCATTTCTAATCCCATTCTTTATCCGTGCGGGCTATACAATTTTTTTTTATAGAATAGGGTGACAAACGAACACACAGTCCACCTGATGGTAAGTGGTTGCTGCGGCCCATAGACATTTACATCTATCTTCCATTACAAATCAAAATGCAGATGCGTTGTCACCCGTGAGGACTGAGATGGAATGCCTGTAAAAAGGGTCTCCAGTTCTCTACACTCACCATACGAAATACAGCAGCATTAAGCTACTATTTCACGCTGGTATTCTGTGAGAGCGTGGTCCTTCCCCGGTCGAGCCGACCCATTCGTGCTACAACTATACTACTAATATAATTGCAGCATGGTTCTACCACGTAATTATCAGTGTTCTTGAACTATATCAACATAATATTTAATTTTAGAACCCTTAAAGTAAGATTCTTGCTGAAAAATGTGATATCATATCGGGCATGCCAAATCTATGTTATACTAAATGTATGTGTAAGTAGGTATATTACGTACACATCCATTTAGTTACTTATTAAAACTTCCTGATTAGAAGTTATTGTAATATGTCCAAATTTCAACATACTCGTATATCAACGTTTTGAAGTAGATACTATATACTCATGAATCTGAATAACGGGGTGAGAAATTGTGTGATAAGAGAAGTGTGGTTTGCAAGATGATGTTGTGACCAGGATAAATGGGAATGCGTCGGTGGCTTGGTCATGTAAAAAGAATAAACTTGGGAGGGTGATAAAGAAAATTTATGTTGCTTTGTCACCCTTACTTCCTTCAAGTCGGAAAGGGATGCCCTAGATGAAAGATTAGCGACCAAGTTGGTGATATATAAAGATGGAACAGATTAAGAGTGTGACCAGGATTAAAAAGGAATGCTTCCGTGGTTTATTCGATATATCGAAAATCCAATATTTTTAAGAATATCAACAGTTTTATTTTGAACTGATCAGTTGAACTGACCGTGTGTGGCGTCTATAAGAAAGCAAAGAGTAAGCAAAAACTTTGTGAATTGAATCGCACCAACAGGAGCGCGCGTACGCGTAGTTGTTGTCAAATCACATTCAGATTGGGATAATTTCAAATGAAAGCCTTATTTACTCATATTTTCAAAAACTGCAATAACGGTATATCATTATTTATATATTTGAATTTAAATATAAAATTTGGATACTCTTTCAAAAATAACCCCATATAGAGAGACATTATATATATATATATATATATATATATATATATATATATATATATCATCATCATCATCATCATCATCATCATCATCATTACAGCCCTTCACAAGTCCACTGCTGAACATAGGCCTCCCCCAAGTAATGCCACAAAGCACGGTCCTGAGCCACCTGCATCCATCGACCTATATATATATATATATATATATATATATATATATATATATATATATATATATATATATATATATATATATATATATAGAAGCGATCCTATGTTGATACGGTTAAAGAAAGTGAACGGAAGATATTGAAACCAGACGAGGAATGGACGGCACTAGTGCAAAGAAGAAGATTGAAGAATAGGTTTATAGGTATGAAAGGAAAAGCAAGTACAGAGACTACAGATAATTTTAAAGCAGCCGACATTAAGATCCCATTATTTATCCATAATGTTGATAAAGAAATATCAGCGGATGATATAATAAACTATATATTTAAGAGAACAACCGTGAAAGTATTTTTAAAAGAGATTAAAATAAAGTATGAGCGTGAATATAATGCTTTTAAGGTTTATGTGCCAAGATATAAAATTGATACATTTCTTGATAGTAAGTAGTCTATGGCCTGTGGGAATATCATTTCGCAAATATATTAACTTCAGAAACTGTACAGCAGGTAAAACCACAGTAATTATTTTGTATCACCTAAGTAATGGATAGTAAATACTTGAAAATTATATCCTTCAATTGTAAATAGCATTGCAGGAGACATGGCTGTTACCGTATGATGCAGCGGGAATCCATCCAGAATTTGACTGTTGCAGTAAGTCTGCGGTTAACACCGGTGACGGATTGTTTAGAGGTCGACCGTACGGTGGTGTTGCCATTATGTGGCGTAAATCTTTGTTTACATCAGTATCTATTGTGCAGTGTAACTCATTGCATTTGGCTGCGATTAAAACTGTTGTGGACGACAGGACTACGTTATTCATCACCGTATATATGCCCTGCGACTCGTGGGACAATTTAATAGAATTTACAAGCTATCTCAGGGAAATAAATGCTATAATAGAATGTAATAATATAGATACTATATTTATATTAGAAATTTTAATGCGCATCCTGGTGAATTGTTTTTTAATCAAATGAGTACTTTTTGTTTTAAACAAATATGGGATGTAGTGGACTATGACTATTTAAAAAAATATGATACGTTTACGTATATAAGATATAAATGGTTCTCATCGCTGGCTAGATCATTGCATTACAACTAAGTAAGCTATGAAATCTGTTGTAAATATTAGGATACTTTATGATGTTTTCTGGTCTGATCATTTTCCACTTGAAATAACTATTTATATGGGAAAACTAAGTTATAAAGTACAAGAACGTAATCTTAAATCTGATAAAGCTGTATGGGGTGTAAGAAATCGAAGTCAAATAAAAAAACATTTTGAAACTTGTTGTGAAAAGCTTAGATATATAGATTTTCCTGAAGAGTTTAGGTCTTGTGCTAATCACCACTGTTCTATTTTGGAACATAGATTAATAATGGATAAAATGTATGATGGCATTATATGTACTTTGAGAGGGGCAGCAATAGAGACTCATGAGTATAGGAAATGTAGAAATGTTTTGGGTTGGAATAAATGTGTTAAACCATTTCACAGTGATGCGCGAATTTGCTTTCATATGTGGCTATTATATGGAAAACCTAAAATTGGAATTTATTACGAAAAAATGAAAAAAAGTAGAAAACTGTTTAAGCCAAAAATAAAATGGTGTCAGAATAACGAACAAAAAATAAAAATGCAAATTTTGGCTACACATATTAAAACCAAAAACTTTTCTAAATTTTGGAAACAAACCAACAAAATGAATCCAAGTCCTGGCCATGTTATTTACTTTTTGCATAGGACACTCGTACTTACCTTCTGATTTTATGAAATCGATTGTTGTGCCAGTACTGCAAAATAAAACAGTAGATTCGTCGGACAAAAACAATTATAAACCTATCTCCCTGGCTACTACTATAGCGAAAGTGATGGACGGTCTGCTTGAGAGGAAGTTACAGGCATCCATTAATCTGTGTGATGCACAATTTGATGTAGGACACCTGTTGTAGGCTGTTTTTTGGACCTATCAAAGGCCTTTAATACGGTTAAATACGATATACTTTGGAAGAAGCTGGCTACTGAAACTAATGACTTTCCTAATCAATAGGTTATTTTTATTTATTATTATTATTTATAGAAGAGGGGGCAAACGAGCATGCGGCTCACCTGATGTTAAGTGACTACCGCCGCCCAGATGATCAACCGCAACACCAGGGGAATTGCAGGTGCGTTGCCGGCCCTTTAGAAAGGAGTACGCTCTTTTCTTGAAGATCCCCATATCGTATCGGTCCGGAAAAATCGCTGGTGGTAAACTATTCCACAGAGAGGTTGTACGCAGAAGAAAACTCCTCTTGAAACGTACAGTGGTGGACCGCCAAGCATCCAGATGGTGTGGATGGTATCGGGACGTTTGCCGCGTAGTGCGTTCACGAAATTTGGCGGCTAGGATAAATCCGAACAATTCCTCAGAGCACTCTCCATGGTATATGCGAAAGAAAATGCAAAGAGATGCAACATCTGTTCGCAGTGCCAGTGAATCGAGCCGATCGGAAAGCACTCGGTCGTCGACGATTCGAGCCGCTCTGCGCTGAATGCGGTCAAGTGGAAGGAGCTGGTACTGGGGAGCCCCAGCCCAGAGATGGGAACAGTATTCCATGTACCTGCGCCTTGTAAAGTTGCAGGTGGTGTTCCGGCATGAAATACTGTCCCGCTCTGCTGAGCACGCCAAGCTTTTTAGAGGCCAATTTGGCCTTCTCTTCCAAGTGACCACGAAACTGCACGTCACTCGATATGTCGACGCCGAGGATTCCGATACTGGCTGAGGCAACAAGGGGAGTGCCTTGAAACTGAGGAGATACGACAAAGGGGTTCTTTTTAGCGGTTAACGCGCAAACTTGTGCCTTCTGGGGGTTAAACTGGACTAGATTTAGTCGTCCCCAATCCGAGACTCTGTTCAGCAAAGACTCGCCTTCAGACACAAGTTTGTCCCGGCACTCGGAGACGTTTTCCCTAGAAATATTGGCTCGGCCGGTGTAAAGAGCATCACCAGTGCTGTCATCTGCATAGCAATGAATGTTACGGGTTTGCAACATATCATTGATATGCAGAAGTAACAGCGTTGGCGATAGCACGCAACCCTGTGGAACACCAGCATTAATAGGCTTGCAATCGGAGCTTGCACCGTCTACAACGACCTTGATGCTCCGATCTGCAAGAAAGCTGGTGATCCAATCACACAATTTCTCGGGAAGCCCATAGGAAGGGAGCTTCGAAAGAAGCGCTTTGTGCCAAACTCGATCGAAGGCCTTCGCAATGTCCAAACTAAGGGCCAATGCCTCCCCCTTGGACTCTACTGCCTCCGCCCATCTGTGAGTTAGGTAGACCAAAAGATCACCAGCTGACCGACCACGGCGAAAACCGTATTGGCGGTCACTAATCAGCTGGTGATCCTCAAGGTACCTCATAAGCTGGCAGTTTACAGTTTCAGTATTGGTACGACAATCAACAGAATCAGGTGAGGTGGCGGTGAGGCAATCTGAGGCGTATGTGCTGGAGTGCGGAGTAAGACAGGGCGGCCTATCTTCTCCTGCACTTTTTAACCTCTACGTGAACAGTCTGATTGGTGAACTCGGTGGTAGTGGAGTCGGCTGCTCTATTGTAATATTGCATATAACAACATAAGTTACGCCGAATATGGTGTTGCTGACCCCATCCCCCATTAGTGGACTAAGAAAACTACTCAGTATCTGTGAGAAGTATGCAACGGCTCATGGCCTACGATATAATGTCGAGGAAAGATTCAAACGATGATGGAACAGTCGCCCAGGAACTGGAATTAGAGCATATGAGGAGTACATTGAAAGAGGTGATTGTGGAAACGCGGAGTACGCCTCTCGAAAATCGAACGCGACTTCCCCGCATAGCCCTAAGCAAGCGGAATCGGGATGACCTATTTGGAAGCCAGCCGGGACCTTTGCGAGACGAACTCAATGCGTATGCCGTATTATAGGCGCCAAACTTTCCACTGCTGCACGCGCTACTGGACAAAATAGCGTTATTCCAGTTTGGAGAATAAGAATTGAAGAACGTATCGCAAAGGCTAGGGCCCTCATCGGCAGACTGATATGCTTCAGGTCAGGCAATAACAGGCAAGGATTGTGCGCACCATCAGGATGACATTTGCTGGGACAAATGTTAGTTTGTCCCAGCCGGATATAATGCAAAAACTGACGGAGCGCATAGACGACCTGAAGCAGAGAATCGCTGCTTGGGGAAAGCGGATTCGGCGATATACCGAGAGGTCGACACGGTTCAACCAGAATCGTCTCTTTCAGAGTGATCAGAAGAGGCTCTATAAATCATTGGAGCGACCAATGGTAAGTGGAACGGACCCAGCACCGTATCAGGCCGACACTGTCGAATTCTGGCGCGGCTTGTGGTCAGAGCCCGTAAACCACAGAGTGGGCTCTTGGACGGAAGTTGTGGTGAGTCAGTGTGCGAGTATTACACCCATGGGCCCCGTCATCATAACGCCGGATGACGTAGCTTTGGCGGTCCGTAGAGCCCCGAACTGAAAAAGTACGGGACTCGACGAGCTGCATCAGTACTGGCTGAAGGGGTTCATGGTGTGTCACGCTGTGCTCGCCCGTCAATTTCAAGAGGCTCTCAACCAGAAGTCGCTCCCTAGCCTCTTCACTACTGGGATCACTCATTTGGTTCCTAAAGACCGAGTTACCGCAGACCCGAGCAAATACCGCCCCGTCACGTGTCTACCGACCATATACAAGACACTAACATCCATTTTTAGCGCGAGAATTACTCGTCACTTGGACTCAAAGCAAGTGATGTCGCGTGCTCAAAATGGATGTCGGGGCGGTGGTCGTGGAACCAAGGAACCACTACTCATTGACGCGATCATTGGCAAAGTGGTGAAACGCAACCGTCGGAACTTCTCCGCCGCCTGGATAGACTACAGAAGGGCATTCGACTCGGTTCCCCATACATGGCTGAAGAGGGTCCTCGAGCTGTACAAGATTGACTGTACAGTTAGAGACTTCCTCGAGCAATGTATGGGGCAGTGGAGTAAGATCCTTTGTCATTTGAGTGAGCGGATGACGGCTGCGGAAAGACGCATAAGGATAAGAAGGGGTATCTTCCAGGGCGATTGTCTGAGTCCTATCTGGTACTGCCTCTCTTTGAACCCTCTCAGTACATTACTGGAGTGCTCCGGGAGGGGATTTCAGCTTCTGAAAGGAGATACAAAAGTGACCCACCTTTTCTATATGGATGACCTCAAGTTATTCGCCTACAGTGGCTCCCATCTTATGGAATTGCTAAATATCACTTGTGAATTTAGTAGTTCTATTGGAATGGAGCTGGGAACGGATAAGTGAGCGGTCCTCTATGTTGAAAGGGGAAGGGTTGCTAGCTCTGAGGGCTCTAGACTTATCTATGGGCGTCAACTTGAAGACCCTTTCCGAGGCTGAAACATACCGATACCTGGGTATGTCACAGAACATCCGTATCGATGAGGCTGGTATGAAACAGTCTGTTTGCGACGTGTTTTATGCACGCTTGACCAAAGTGCTTAACAGACTTTTGTCCGGTGTGAATAAGACACAAGCATATAACGGTTGGGTCATGCCTGTACTCTTTGGCACTTAGGTGGACTCAGACGGAACTTAACGCCCTGGATAGAAAAGTCCGCACTACTATGACGTCCCATAGGATGCATCACCCGCGATCTTCGATTATGAGGCTGTACTTGCCGCGGAAACATGGTGGGCGTGGCTTATTAAGCACGCTTACCATGCATAATCGCGATGTGTGCAGCCTCCGTAATTACTTTCTGACAAGGTCGGATGATCCATTCTATAGGGACGTCATTTGTTGTGATAAAGGGCTTACCCTTTATCCTTGGCCAACGAGCAATGCCAAGAACCGGCAGTATAGAGCATTTCCGACCGGGAGACTGTATGGAAGGATAAGGAGCTCCACGGGAGGTTCTACAAGGCTCTACATGAACCTTTCGTAGACACAGTCGCCTCCCTCAACTGGCTACGTTTCGGTGACCTCTTCGGGGAAACCGAGGGTTTTGTCTGTGCGATACAGGATCAGATTATTAAGACCAACAACTATCGGATATACACCCTAAAGGATGGCACCGTCGACATCTGTTGAGCTTGTCGCCACCCCGGTGAGTCACTTAGGCATGTCATCTCCGGTTGTTCGGCGCTTTCTAACTCTGAGCACTTGCACAGGCACAACCTAGTAGCTAGAATTCTACACCAGGAGCACGCTCTGAAATACGGTCTCGTGGACCGGAAACTGTCATATTACTAGTACTTGCCGGAAGCCGTGCTCGAAAATGACCGCGCCAGGCTCTACTGGGACCGGGCCATCATCACAGACAGGACTATCCTTGCGAATAAGCCTGATATTGTGCTGATGGACCGGGCACGTTCAAGGATATTTTGGTCGACATTACCATTCCGTATGACGAGAACCTCGTGAAAGCCGAAACAGATAAGCGAAAAAAATATCTGGACCTGGCTCACGAGGTGACCGACATGTGGAGTGGGCTGCCGGCCGAAATTATTCCTGTAGTCGCCTCTGCGAATGGGCTAATCCCAGTCAGCCTCTCGGGTCATCTGAGGCGACTGGGACTCCGTGACGGACCGCTCCGGGCTCAAATACAGAAGGCAGTGCTCCTCGATACCGCCCGCATCGTCTGCCGGTTTCTTTCCCTTTCCTTCTAACCCTCGGCCGTTTGGTCTCCCCTGCCGTGGGCTTCTATTTCGTTGGATCTTTATTTATTTATGTATTTATTTTATTTTATTGATATTTATGTATATTTATTTATCTTTTCATTTTAATTTATAATTGTATGTTTATAGAACCCAACCAAATGAGAAAATTATGTAGATACCCCAAAATAATAATAATAAATCTGTAGAAAAGTCGTGTCTGTAATTCTGGAAAAAAACAAGTCCAGGGGACTAAATAAAGGGCACTGAAGCCAAATTAGTGGTTTTTAGAATGTTTGTCTTTCAACCTGTGTTTTAAAGATTCACCCAAAACTACTGAGCATATTTCCATGAAATTTTGTGTATAGGTAATTAGGGACCCGTGGCTACTTATAAGGCTACTTTTTATCTTTTTTTTTTTATAGGATAGGGTGACAAACGAGCACACAGTCCACCTGATGGTAAGTGGTTGCTGTGGCCCATAGACATCTACATCTATCCTCGACTACGAATCAAAATGCAGATGCGTTGTCACCCGTGAGGACCAAGATGGAATGCCTCGCTTCCAGTCAAAAGGGTCACCGGTTCTCTACACTCACCATACGAAATACAGCAGCATTAAGCTACTATTTCACGCTGGTATTCTGTGAGAGCGTGGTCCTTCCCCGGTCGAGCCGACCCATTCGTGCTACAACTATACTACTAATATAACTGCAGCATGGCTCTACCACGTATAAAATTATTATCTGATTACGGAACTTTAAAAAAATGGGTTAAGTATTTTATTTCCTTTGGATGTTAATTTCTATTTTATACAATTGATGTGTTTTATTAAAATAAATAAAATATTCATAAATAAAGCTCAAAATTAATTTTAACCGTTGTGTAATAAATTGAACTACGCCAACAATCTACGATGTTATTGTTGTATTCACTTTTTCAAGACATTGTCATCTAACGTAAAATACAAAAGTAATGACATTTTGCCTCATTTGCCATTATAAAGTTATTTAATTAAATTTATAACTGATTTAAAGATTCTAATGTACATTTTTTAGTTTTTGTTATTTCATTTTAGTAGATATAAATAAATTTTATAGTAACTAATTACTACTTACATAGATAGTAGTGATATCTATCGAACATCATAAAATTAAGGATGTTTCTAAGTTTAATTTCTACTCTATAAAAAGTTTTAGTTTAGTATTAGTTTTTTCATCTAATAAATAAACTGATGAAAATTGCAATTAGTATGTACAAAACTCTTATTATCCTTATAGTTTAAGTAAAAAGAGTTTTATACATAAAACTCTTCTTTTAAAAAAGCATTTTATGTATGTATTGGTCAGATCTAAGAATTTATAATATTATAAATTAATCGATTACTGATATAGCTTGACGAAATCAATGAATAGAGATTGTTTGGCGATATTAACAACTAAACTATTTCTAGATGTTATTGTTAAATCGTAAAATAATTTCACCGCTGGCAGCGCTGATTGCGTATATTTGATAAAAGCAGAATTTATGTCAAATGTAGGTACATATGTATTATATAAAATTTAGCGTCTTTTTGTGCGATAGAGCCACTATAGTAGCGCCTCAACTTGAATCTGAGTTCTAGAGGGTAAAGTTTTGGTTGTCATAGTTTTAATATAATAATAGAGCCATCTATTTACTGATAAATAAACTAATAATAAGCACATAACTGGTCAAATTAAACACAATTCTATTAAATAATATGTGTCCATACTTATTGTTGCAGCATCAAAAATTGTCAGACCGGTATAGACCTGTGGCCACTGTCTGCATGTTTTATCATAATTGTAAATTTTAGTAGTATTAGGTACTAACAAAACTGTGTACACAAAACTTTGATTAAGAGGGAAGGTCTTTAGTTAAATATTTTGTGTGTCCATCGGCATAGCAATATTTCACTAATTTCTTTTTGTACCAAGTCCGATATAAGAAATTGAAAATTAAATGCACTATGAGATTTATCAGACTCTCAGCATCAGGCATCATGACAGCGTTCGGGAAATTACGACACATCTTCTTGTCAGGTATACTTCAATCTCTGAAAACTAAAGTGTACAAACAGTGCGTGTTGCCAGTGATGACTTACGGATCTGAGACGTGGTCCTTCACTGCTGGCCGTATGAGGACGCTCAAGGTCGCTCAGCGAGCTATGGAGAGGGCTATGCTCGGAGTTTATCTGCGTGATAAACTCAGAAATGAGGACATCCGCAGTAAAACCATAGTGACCGACATAGCCTAACGGATTAGTAAGCTGAAGTGGCAATGTGCCGGCCATATAGCTCGAAGAACTGATAACCGATGGGGAAGAAAGGTTGTCGAGTGGTAGCCTCATACCGGTAGGCGTAGTGTAGGGCGACCCCCACTAGATGGAGTGACGACCTGGTAAGACATGCAGGAAGTCGATGGATGCAGGTGGCTCAGAACCGTGCTTTGTGGCATTACTTGGGGGAGGCCTGTGTTCAGTAGTGGACTTGTGAAGGGCTTTAATGATGATGATGATGATGATAATGATGATGATGATGATGAGATTTATATCCATAATTGGTGGAATAGTTTGTGATACCGTTGATGCAGCCTTTTTTACTTTTAATGAGATTTATAAAGCAGTTTTTCATATATTAAGATAGCTTTCATATTTTCGGACATAACTATAAAAAATTTTGTGACGCTCGAGGTTCGGTCAATAAAAGTCATTTTGAGTCTATTTTTCCTATCGGATGCTAAATCACTTGCACATCCACGCACAACAAAATATTTCTCCATTTTTTTAATGTTTCTTTTTGTCAAAAATTACAAAATTACGGAGCATGAAAATTTTCTCATTAAAAATGAAATGAAAATTATACATTATTCAACTAACTTCATTTACTTATATACACATAACAGCTAACTAAGCTATAAACAGCTAACTTCGCAGTTAGGACAGGCGGGCTATGCTTTAGTACGTAGTGATCATTCTCCTGTTCCCCAACCTTCAGGTCTTTGATCTTAAAAAATATTTCGGAAATCATTTTAGGTATAGGTACCAAAACTCGCTGTAGCCTGTGCCCAGTAGTGGGATGTGTTAAAGCTCCTACTTTTTTACTTTGAATAGGGCTTCCCACTGCTGATCATAGGCCGCATTGCATGACAAATAGAACGTGTATTTGCAGTAGTATTCACGCTTAGGAAGCAGGTTGGCAACCGCAGCTCTTTATTGCTTTGCGCTGTTAACAAGAAGACGCTACCCATCTCCTGTTTAAATTTCCCTCTGTCGCCTCTTAATGCAGCGACGGGATGAAATGGGGTAGTAGTTTCTTTTTCGCCACCTCTACATGACTAATATATTATTTCTACTCCCGTTCATCAATTGGATTTCCAATAGTTAATAAAGTTGGATATTTGCCGTAGTAGCCACGCTTGGCATGCGAGTTGCCAACTGCATATTTTTAATATTTCGAGCTGTGATCGGGAAAATGTTGCTGCCCACCTTATGTAGATTTCTACTCATACAATACAATTTAAGTTCTTCTCTTTCGTTCACGTGTTCTCCGTGAATAGAACTACATTTTATGAAATTTTGAATACTGGCATGTGGTGCTAATCAATATTCAATGGAACCAATATTAATAAATACCATGAAATTAAACCTTATTTTATCAAGGCGATATCAAATTTAATAATGAATATTATATGTAAGTATCACATTTCCGATTCCAGGACAATTTTCCGTAAATAAAGACACATCGGAAACCCGATATAAAAAAAGAGTTGCTTGACGTATGTTATTTATGCGATCGGATAACTTATGTGTTTCTGTAGCCCATAATATTGCCAATATAGACACAGATACCGATGTGTCTCTACAAGTGATCCAGTTTTGCTAATTTTAGTACGAAATAGTATTATCAATGTTTCTAAATTCAAGCCCACGCGAGCGAAGCAGCGGGTAAAAAGCCAGTTTTATATAAAGACTATCGACTAACCGACCTTAAATGAAATTATCAAGTTGACACGGCTTTCTTAACTTTTTCTTCTTTTTAATCCGTAACTACATCTTTAACTATAATAGAACAACTTGTAGGGGTTAAAGTATCCTATCTACATTTCGATTTTTTTATAAGTTACAGAGTTCGAAGATTCGACAACTAGTCGTAAAGTAGTTGTTGAATCTTCGAACACTTCGAAAACAGTGCTAAAGATTACCATAGCACTGTTTCCATAGTAACATTGCATGGTGTTTTTCTCCATACACGCATCTAATAGATAATGGAAGAGGCACATAAATGGAGTTCGCCGAAGTTCTCCTTCTTCATCAGCCCCTAAAATTCCACTGCTGGACATGAACCTCTTCCGGTGTAGCGAGGTCGTAGTACCAGACGTCTCGTACCATTGACGCTGTTGTCCATCTGGCGCATGGAGTATAGAAGTAAGGAGTACAATCCCTCATAGGAGAATAGTTGAAAATGTGTCCATCTGTAAGCAGTAATAAGTAGTTCAAAAACTCTCCACAATAGCGCTCGAGTAGCTACAGCTACAGCTACAGGGTATGAAAAATCGCCGTAAAATAAGTTGAGTGATTTTGAAAATAAAAATTTTGAAAACAATAAAATAATTATAATAAAAAGAATTATGGTAAAAATCTGTGCAATAAAAAAAATTATGAAAAGTTCTTTAAAATTTACTCTGTAGCTACAGTGACGCCACCCTTATTTAGAGCTATTCTACGGACACTTTTTTAAGCAGAATTTGTTCTCCATAATATCTCTAAATCTCTACACTCCATAGTCTGGCGTTAACGATATGGTTAACCGCCATCTACCGGCGCTATAATACTTTTCTAGCATTTCCTATAGTCACCTCTCATAACACTATAGGGACGAAATGAGGTGGATGAATTCCGTGATTTTATTACGCTCTAGCACGCGGCAAGGTTAGTAAAAGTTTATTTAAAATAGTTTCGTAAATTAATTATAAGTTGATTGCCGCATAAGCTAAGCTAATACAGTGACTTAACCGTACAAGTATTATATACATATATAGACTTAGACGGACTTGACGGCTCCGAAACTCCGAAGTGTAGTAGGTTTTGGTTCAATTTTTAAGGCCTACTATTTCAGGACGGTATGCTTGTGCATATGCAATTGAGGTAGTTTGTAATACACTTCCACAATACATGAGAAAATCCTGGTGTTACCCACACAACGAAAAGCCTTTATAAAACAGAAATAAATAAAAACATGTCTTAGACATGCATCCGCTGTCGAGACAAGCTTTCATTTCTCACGGAAACAAGACAGTAAGTTTTCGAAAATTTTGCCAACTGTGTTTACCCGATCCTTTGGCCATCTGTGGGAAGTCACCAACAAAAGTCAAAAATCTGCCCTCGTCGACTTTGTCATTTGCAGTAGGTAATTCGTGAGTCGTGAAATAGATCATAAAAAATATATAAATAATTATAAATTTTCATTAGCTAGTTATTAGACTTTCTTTATTGGCTCGTAAAAGTCTACTGCTTCACATGGACCACTCCTTTTGTAGGGAGGATTTGTCTCAACATTTGGCAGGTGGGTTGAACATCTGAACTAATCTGAACGCCTGAAGTCTCAAATTTTAAGAATAAGAGCTATTTGGATTCAAACAAAATATTAGTGTGCAACAAAAAATAAGAGCCATCTATTGTCGAGAATTTGTACTTAACGTCAGATATAATTGTTAGGGGTGATTATTACCTAAATGGAATTAGAATATTGAGTTATTTTATTTGATTAATTTGTTCCTTTTTTATTTTCTAAATTCTATGAAAGACTAGGATCGTTGCTTTCATAATAACAGTTTTTAATTTTTATTATCTTAAATCTTTGAAAGGAGGCACACAAGCACACCTGTTAAGGATGAGGATGGTACCCATTTCGCTGTGTATGATGGTGGAATTCAGCTGCTGGACTAAATCCGAACAATTTCTCCGAGCACTCCTCGTGGTATATGCGATAAAAATGCACAAATATGCAATATCTCTTTGCAAGGCTAGTGGATCAAGTCGATAGGAAAGAACTTGGTCGTCGTCGATTCGGGCCGCTCTCTTTTAAATACGGTCAGGTGGAAGGAACTGATAGTGGAGTGCCTCGGCCCAGAGATGAGGACAGTATTCCATAATATGAGTGCGAACCTGCGTTTTTCTACGGTTTTGCACCTTATTACATAATGGCGAGCAATACATGTATACATATACCTCGTAATTTTGTATGTTCTAATTATATTTTAAATGTACATACATAATATGTGCAAGTAAATAAATATTTATCTAAACGTAATATTCGTTTAGTTTATCTGTAAAACTATCGAATTATAAGTTAGAATATCAACATCGTGTTTTGTAATTCTAATCGGATACATTTTTAACCAACTTCAAGAAAAGGAGGAGGTACTCAGTTCGACAGTATGTTTTTTATGTCGGAACTTTTTTCGAGATGAATCGATTTCGATAATAATTTTTTTATTTGAAAGCTGATGCTTCTCATGTGGTCCCAAATAAATTTGATCAGATCTGACGAGTAGTTTTTGAATAATCGTTCATAATGCGTATTTAATTTACTTCGACTATATTGATGATGTTCTCATTTTATTTATATTGAAGTTGGTTGTATAATATTTAATTTTACCAATGTTTTACCACTTGTTGTTTCATTTTTTCTATAGTTGCAGCAACCTAGGTTGAATCCTCACCATTCCGTGGGGTGAACGGTAGAGAATGCATTAGGTTCGCCCTTTGTATTATTTTTAATAAATCAATGCCGTAAATATGTATGTGTATGAAACGCCTTTAAAGATTTGGATAAAATGTTGTATTCAGATGTTTTACTTTCCAAGTTCATCTTGAAGGCACCATCCCTTAGGAAATTCGTTTACACTTAAATAATTCCATTTTCTAGCGACGAATAAATGCAGCCAATGGACACCTGGAACCCTGGAACACCAAAGAAGCCCGCAAACAATTTCAAAACACCAGAACACAGCACATTTACAGGTGCACAGATACTTAGCGGATAAATAATAATTATTTTTAACACATTATTTTTTAGTGAACTGTGCCAAAATTACCAGATTGGAACACTTATGGAAGCACTTTGTCTTACTTTTCTCCAAAAACTTCATCAAAAAGATTATTGAAATTGTTCATAAACACATGACATAAAAATGCTAGAATGTTGGTACCCATACCCCTAGTCAAAAAAATTACAGCCTACTTTATATATCAAAATTCTGTGCTAAACACAAAGTATGCAGTTAAATATTCCTAAACTATCTCTTAGAAATGAGACAAATGACTTGCATTGCAATCTTGCTGTATCCAACTCCTTTTACTCACATATATTATGTAGTAAAAATATATTCATACATTATCAGAAAAATGTATTGAGATAGGATAAATAATATAACACTAGCGATCCGTCCTGGCTTCACACGAGTGATTTCTGGATCTTGACAACAGCCCCAGCTACCAGGTCTAAATGTGAATACATACCATACCATCTAGGGACCTATTCAAACACACACAAATGTGTTAGAGCCATGCTGTAGCTATTTTATGGTTGTAGCATGAATGGATCACCTTAACCGGGGAAGGACACCGCTCTCTCAAAATACCAGTGTAAAATAGCAGCTTAATGCTCTAGTGTTTTGTACAGTGTAGAGTAGTAGCGTAGAGAACCAGATTCAGTGACCCTTTTTACTGGAAACGAGGCATTCCACCTTAGTCGTAAGGGGTGAAAATGCATCTACATTTCGATTCTTTATTGAGGATAGATGATGTCTATGGGCTTCAGCATCCACTTACCATCAGGTAGACTGTGTGCTCTTTGTTCAACTTTTTTCATTCTATAAAATGAAATAATAGGAATAATATTAAAAATAAACACATTAATCTATAGCACATTTAATAGAATATAAATAATTGTTATAATTATACACATCCCTATTTTATATAGCACAATATCTATTGTACAATTAAATTAGCAGCTTTGTGAATTTACCATTTTTTATCATTCTGAGAATTGCTAAAGTTCTGTATGCGAAATAATAATATCATCTTATAACATGGCAATTTACAAGCAACAGAAGTGTTAATCAGATCAATCAAGTATTATAAATATCTGTAATGAGACCAGCTGCTATGGTGACTCCAGCAACTCTTAACATAACCCTTCCTAGCTCTTTAACATCTTTGTATCTCTCAATGCAAATTGGTCGGCAAACTTCAATATCAACAACCGCTACAGAATTATTCCCCAAGCACCTTGGTTTCTTCTTTAATATTTCTCCAGTACTCTTATTTAATAGGGCTTTCAATTTGACTATATTTGCAGACTCAACTAAAGACTGATGATGTATGAGAATGGGATAACCTTTTGTAATAGGCACTTTTACATTAAATACTACCAACCTAGCCTCAAAGCGAGAACTGACTGGTACTTGTTGCACAGGGTCACTTAATACATTACCAATAGAAACATTCTGCATATCTACTCCTGAAAGAGTCACACTGACCTGGTCCCCAGCGAAAGCCACATTACTGGTCAAATCATTAATACTTATACCCTTAACTTCAGCCAATTCTTTGATAGGGCAAACCAAAACCTTATCGCCTTTGTTTAAAATTCCATTTTCAATACGACCAGCAACACAAAATCCTGTACCAGTGCTCTTGAATATATCATTTATGGACATACGCAGAGGCTTAGATACAGGCCGAACAGGCACATTACACTGATCAATAACATCTAGAAGACACGGACCTTTGTACCATTTGTATAGCTCTGGCTCATTTGGTGGTTTTACCAGATTTTCACCAGTTAAACCAGAACAAGGTACATACATTATATCAGAGTCCTTAAATCCGGCTTGTTTTAAGAATGTCTTTAATTTCTTCACTATTTCATTAAACCTATCCTCTGACCAGTTGGTTGTGTCAAGTTTGTTAACGGCAACAGCAAGTTGACTTATGCCAAGAGATCTTACAAGTAATGCATGCTCTCTTGTTTGCCCACCAAGTTCAAACCCTGACTCAAACTCTCCTCGTGTGGCATCTACAACCAATAAAGCTACATCAGCCTGGCCTGCACCAGTTATCATGTTGGGTATAAAATCAGCATGGCCCGGTGCATCGAGAATTATTACTTTTTTTGTCTTTGTTTCAAACTGTGCCCTTCCTACATCCATAGTAATCCCTCTGACTCTCTCTTCTCCAGTTTCATCTAATACCCATGCATACATGAAACTCTGTTTTCCAATTTTTTTACTTTCTTGTTCATATTTATGTAAAGTCCTCTGACTCACTTCACCCAATTCACAAAGAAGTCGACCCATAAGAGTAGATTTTCCAGCATCTACATGTCCTATAACAACAATATATAAGTGATCTTTGTCAGATCCCCTTTCATTAGAATATTGCTTATTAGGGTCATTTTTTTCTTTAACTTTACTTAGCACTTGATTAGATCTTTCTGTAGCAGGTGATTGATCTCTCGGTGTTTGTGGTCGGCTTCCTGAGCTCCCATCTTGTTCTACTTTAAATCCTTTAATAACACTAAAAGTCTTTAACTCATTGTTAGTTGCAATCACTTTAGGGGTTTTGTCAACATTTGTTACAATTGTAGCTGGCTCAACGCGAGCTACTGGAGGAGCTTTCGATTGCTCTTTAGTTTTCTCAGTCTCTTTTGGTTTATTTTTATCATTACTTAATAGTTCATCTAAAGCCTTGTTAAAGTCAAATTTATGACTAAGAACAGTTTGAATAAGCATATTTTCTGACACAGTATCACCCAAAACATCCCGCAACTCATCCAAACAGGATAAAAGCTTAGCTTCATCCTCTTCAGTAAGAGAGAGGCAACGTAAATCTGATGATTGACGGCGCTCCAGTCCCGATCGATCCGGTTCAGTAAGTTGCTCATCCTCGGTTTCTTCTTGAATATCATTATGGTTTTCTAAAAAACTCGAAATCGCCTGGTGATTACGGGAACGGTCATACATCCATTGCGATGTATCACTTGGTGACAAGCAACTGTCTTCTTCAACTGAATGTCCATAAACGTCATCATAGTCGTAATCGTCTGAGTAACTTCTGTTTCTAACATTACGGTGTCTTGCCATTTTTGTGACTGATCATTGCATATTAAATCCAATATAAATACATAGTTACAAAGTACGTCTGAAATATTATGGAAAAATCTACACGTTTCCCCAAATTTCGATTTACTTTTGACAGCTTACTTACAGCAGTCTGTTGACATTGACATTTGACGATGACCTGCAGTGCTGCCAGACTGAACTACTACTAACTAGAAACTGTTAAAATCTTTATTAAATCTACTGTATGCTATTTAAACTTAAAATCCGTATAAAATCTGTATAATCAAATAAACCAAAATGGAATTATTGATCATCATCATCATTGCTTCTTTTGAAAAACAAGGAATAACTACTGACGTGATTAGGTTTGATTATGGTTATTAAATAAAAATACTGACAAAATTGAAAATATTAATTAAAAAAAAAACATCATATTAAAACTCAATAATTTGAACAGACGAACTAATAATTATTTTATTATTTTCAGTCACACATATTTTATATACTGGGATGACCTTTTTTACTGTCTGGAAAGAATAGGGTGTAACATGTGAATAGAGTAGATGCCTATGGCACTTATATCTTACAATAATTTTTTTTTCAAAAAACGTTTGAAAAAAGTTTTTGAACAAAAAACAAAACTTTCCCTTTGCCCTTAAGCCTGTGACCCTGAGAAGTGACAAGGCCAAAATGCCTACTAAATTTATTATTTTATTTCCGGTCGTAAATTAGGTTGGATATCATTCGAATTTCGATAGATTTTAATTAATTTATTTGTATAATTCAAAATTTTTGTTTTTATTTTTATAAAATATCAGTGTCATAGGTTGCTCCTCCATTCACATGTTACAACCTATTTTTTTTCTAGACGGTAAAAAAGGTAATCTAGTGTACATATTTTGTAATACACTTGTAACGTTGTGATGCCGTCATACTAACTAATTACCTACGTTGTGACAAAAATAAATTAACTTTAAAGAATAGAATCATGCATTGATGTGCGTAACGCAGTATCTAGTTATATATTTTGCTTCGTTCTGTTTTAAGTTGAATGATATGGTAATTCAATCAATAGAGTTAGAAAACCCTGTATGAAAATTTGTATCCAATGCTAAACTGTATTACCGTAGACAGAGAATGCTATAGACACCGGCAAAGCGTGTCGCAAAACGTAGTCAGAGAAACCTAAATGATTAGATGATTAGCGTGGCCTCGAATGAGAAAAGACGATAACGTAGTTTTAGGTTATACAATAATCTTTATGACTTTTAAACATAATATTTAGATAACATTTTTAATTGTTCTAAGAACTGAACTGTATAAGATTCACCAATCTTTAGCTCACAAAACACTTTTTTCTCTCTTAAACCAACTTGTAAACTCCTTAGATCGCTACGAACTGTCAAAGTTGTTTAGCAAAGTGTAGTTTGCTAAACAAAAAAACCGGCACGGTGAAAGGGACAAACAATCACACCGCTCTGTCTCACTTCTATGCAAGACGTATGCATAAATCTATCTTTTTCGTGTGCGAATGCGAAAGAAGGCGTCAAATTATCTATAGGTTTCTCTATCTACGTCGCAAAAAGAGGCAAAAAAGATACGTCACTATATTAAGAGTTACAACCGTGAGGAAAAAATTACCCCACAGCTAGTTATAACGTAAAAAACATACGTAAAGTAAGCCTGAAAGGGGACACTACTATTACTGATTAGCATCGATAGGTTTCTTTGCAAAACGAGGAAACAGTCCACCTGATGATAAGTGGTTGCTGTGGCTCATAGATATCTACGTTTATCCTCGATTATGAATCAAAATACAGCGATGTCAGCCATAAGAACTAAGATGGAATGCCTCGTTTCCAGTAAAAAGGGCGTCCGTTGTTCCCTATACTAACCATACGAAACACAGCAGCAATAAGCTACTACTTTACGCTGGTATTTTGTGAGAGCGTGGTCCTTCCCCGGCCGACCCATTCGTGCTAAAACTATACTTCTAATATAACTGCAGCATGGCTCTACCACGCTATAGGCATGCGATGCGGAGGAAAAGACATGCTGCCAAACTCAAATCAATTGCGATGAGGGTGGATGGATGATGATGTGGTTCTAAATAACTGCCATTTCTTATATTCTGACTTGGTGAGTAAATAATACAACATGTTTATTAATAATAAGCTTTTATTGATTATTGGCCTTTAAAAAAATAAGCTTCGTATGAAGGTTTCAAATGGCTTTTAACCACTAGTTGACGGCAGTAGGTTAACAGCAGGATCAATCTGAAATCAAACGATTTGTGTGTTAAATCTACCACACATTAGGTTTCATAACATCCCTTGATCGAATGGCTTGATAATGAATTAACGTAC
Organism: Parnassius smintheus behrii; assembly: GCA_036936625.1. NCBI lineage: Eukaryota > Metazoa > Arthropoda > Insecta > Lepidoptera > Papilionidae > Parnassius > Parnassius smintheus. Next base: position 21,393,391 of record JAUPFT010000001.1, read on the forward strand.
TAAGATTATAACGAATGTAATTTATTTTAATACTGTAGAATACATTGCAAAATACTGTATTGGTTCGAGGTTAAATAATATTATTGTTATTTATTATTGTTTACTTATATGAATGCTTAAATTATGTTCTATTTCCTTAAGTGTTTATTCAAGTAAGCTGAAGGAGGAAGATGATGGGATACAGGCTTTTGTTTCCTAAAAAAAGTTAATTAACTTTAAAACATTAATTGATACAAAATAGGTGTAGAAAGATGCTCTTTACGGAAAATTGAATTTAAAGTTCTTGGTATTTTAAACTCTGAACGAGATTCAAGTTTCAACATTGATAATTAAAACTTGAATCGCATTCAGAGTCTCAGACAAACCTGTCTCAGTCATTTATTGCTAATAAAATACACAAATAATGCTTGCAGCTAGCACGGTAATTGTACTAAATAGTTGTGAAAACACTAAACAATTCCAACGTAATTTATCATGTTTAGGAAAATTGGAACAAGCCATTAAATCTTTCAAATATAATATACAAGGCGGTCCCATAATGAACTGGCCTGATAGAGTTCAACGCGACATGTCGCTACATGTTGTGTTGCATTAAATAGTACGTTTATCGTGCACTTAATATAAGAAACATGCATCGACATGAAATGCTTAGTCTTAGTTTAACAGGCATTTGAATGGCGAGAGTCGCGTATTTTTTCAAAATGTCGAAAACTGAGTATCGAAGTGTCATAAAGTTTCTGTTTAAAGAAGGTTTATCCCCTGCCCAAATAAAAGAACAATTGGATGGCGTGTATAAAGAGTCTGCCCCCTCCTATAGCACAGTGAAAAATTGGGTGAAAGAGTTTAGCCTCGGGAGAGAAACCGTCGAAGACTTTGGCCACGACGGTCGACCTGTGGAAGTGCTCACTCCCGAAACGATTGCTCTTATCGAAGAGGAGGTTTTGAGTGACCGCCGTTTGAAGATTAGAGAAATTGCAGCAAGGCTTGGGCTCTCTAAGAGTACCGTTCATCGCGCGATCCATGAACATCTTCACATGAAAAAAGTGAGTGCAAGATGGGTACCGAAACTTCTTTCAGCGGTACAGAGACAGGAAAGAGTGCGCTGTGCTTCGGAGTTTTTGGATCTTTGTGGCGAAAATCCAAAGACTGTGATCGAGCGGCTAGTAACTGGTGATGAAACTATGATCTTGTATTATGATCCACAAAGCAAGCGCGAGTCAATGGAATGGCGTTATAAGGGTGAAAAGCCCCCTAGAAAGGCAAAGGTGCAACAATCGACTAAAAAACTGATGTGCATAATATTTTGGGATTTTCAAGGCATTTTGATGGTGGATTTTAAAGAACGTAATACAGTCGTGAACGGTGAATATTATACTTCTTTAATATATAAATTACGAGACAAGATAAAGGAAAAACGAAAAGGCAAGCTGTCTAAAGGTGTCCTGTTGCTCCATGACAACGCCCCTGTTCATACCGCTGGTGTTTCGAAGGATGCAGTTCGTCAATGCGGGTTCACAGAAGTTCAACATCCACCTTACAGTCCAGACATGGCCCCGTCCGACTATTATTTATTTCCAAATTTAAAGCGGGACTTAAGAGGAAGAAAATTTGCAAGCGATGAAGAGTTGCAGGCGGCCGTCTTCAGTCATTTTGAGGATAAAAAATGTGATTATTTTTATAAAGGTTTAGAGATGTTGATTCACAGATGTCAGAAATGTGTTAGTATTCATGGTGATTATATTGAAAAATAAAATTGATTTCGTTTCATTTCCTTCATTGGTTCATAGTTAGGCCAATTCATTATGGGACCGCCTACGTAATTAATAGACACTGCAGAATACATATTATTATTTCCTATAATAGTGGGTAATAATTTATAGAAATGTTGGCAACTCCAAAGATTTTAACTCCAAAGAAGTTAAAATTTACAGTTGTTATTTTCGTGCTTCATCATAATCATCATCATTACAGCCCTTCACAAGTCCACTGCTGAACATAGGCCTCCCCCAAGTAACGCCACAAAGCACGGTCCTGAGCCACCTGCATCCATCGACTTCCTGCATGTCTTACCAGGTCGTCACTCCATCTAGTGGGGGGTCGCCCTACACTACGCCTACCGGTACGAGGCTGCCACTCGAGAACCTTTCTTCCCCATCGGTTATCGGTTCTTCGAGCTTTATGGCCGGCCCATTGCCACTTCAGCTTACTAATCCGTTAGGCTATGTCGGTCACTCTGGTTTTACTGCGGATATCCTCATTTCTGAGTCTATCACGCAGAGAAACTCCGAGCATAGCCCTCTCCATAGCTCGCTGAGCGACCTTGAGCGTCCTCATACGGCCAGCAGTGAAGGACCACGTCTCTGATCCGTAAGTCATCACTGGCAACACGCACTGGTTGTACACTTTAGTTTTCAGAGATTGAGGTATACCTGACGAGAAGATGTGTCGTAATTTCCCGAACGCTGCCCAACCGAGTTGAATCCGTCGATTGACCTCTCGGTCGAAGTTGGACTTACCTAGTCGGACTATTTGTCCCAGGTAAACGTACTCGTCAACAACTTCGAGCATAGTGCTCCCAACAACTACCGGCATAGGTGTGACATGGACATTAAACATGATCTTTGTTTTGTCCATGTTCATCTTAAGACATATCCGTTGGGAGACACCATTGAGGTCATTGAGCATAGTGCTAAGGTCCACCAGCGATTCTGCCGTAAGGACTATATCGTCGGCAAATCGAAGGTGAGTGATGTACTCGCCATTGATGTTAATACCGTATCCTTTCCAGTCCAGGAGCTTGAAAACGTCTTCCAATGCAGCGGTGAAGAGTTTCGGGGATATAACGTCACCCTGTCTTACACCTCTCAGTTGGATAGGTTTCGAGCTCTGGTTCTGTACTCGGATAGCCAACGTAGCCCTACTGTACAAACACTTCAGTACTTCGATATACCGACAGTCAACTTGGCACCGCTGAAGGGACTGTAGCACTGCCCAAATTTCGACGGAATCAGGCTTTCTCATAGTCCACATACGCCAGGCAAAGTGGCAGATTGTACTCTTCAGTCTTCTGTACAATCTGCCGCAGGGTATGTATGTGGTCTATGGTACTGAAGCCTTTTCGGAAACCGGCTTTTTCGGGAGGCTGGAAATCGTCGAGTCTGCGTGCGAGACGATTCGTAATGACTCTCGAAAACAGCACATAGATGCGCGCCCGCGCGCCCGCGCGCACGCGCACACGCGCACACGCACACGCACACGCACACGCACACACAAACACACACACACACACACGCGCGCGCGCGCGCGCGCGCGCGCGCGCGTCATAAACTAACACACAACTACTCAGGTATACATTTCTCCTAACCTTCTTTCTTTTGTTTTAAAATGCATGAATAAATGTAATATTAAGTTTGTAATGTAGGATGGATGTCAATGAAAGAGAGACGTGTTTCTCTACTCAATACTTTAATTATACTGTGTCTTAAACCTAAGTACATTTATTAATATATGCTAGTAGGGTGGAGGCACATACACTACACCTCCCCCGATACTTAAAAAAAAGGAAAGTTATCTATTTACTTTTTTTTACATTTTAGTTTTCTTGAATCTTATAACGTTATAATTAATTTAATATTGAATAATTTTAATATTGATTTTTAATCATTTAATATTGAAGAATAAAATATAATACAATGTTACATAGGCTTTAAATGTATATAATTTCTAATTGGAATAATATAAAGTATTTAAATAAAATATAAAACTAACTTCATTTAAAAAAAATTATAATCTCATGATCATGATCAGATTATACCATGGTTATACATAATCATATTATTAAGTCAATCCGTGATACGCATGCGATTTTATTTCGTTAACATTTTTATTTCGTACGACATTAAGCCTGTCGTATTTTTGATATTAATCAATGTCACAACTGCACGTTAACATGAACATACCACCTATCATACCATATACTTATTAATATTTTTTTTACATTTATTTTCACTCGAGATTTATTACATTAACTATATGTTCTAGTTAGAAGTTATGATTTAAAAGTTCAAACAATATAAAACTGAAAATAAACTATTACATTTCATATTAAGCAGTACCTGCTCTACCTTTATATATATTTATTCACATTTGTATTCATAATTGTATTTAATTTATTTATACCTTTATATTTGTTTAACTATTGCTTTCATGATCCACACAAATAGGTTCGACATTAATATTCTACTATATTTTCAGAAATTAATGACTTATAAAAGTTAAAAGCATGTGATTTGAAGGTTTAATGAATATAACACCGATAATATTACATTTCATTTAAATATGAAAAGAGCAAAAAACATAATGTAATGCAACGCAAATATCATCGCTATCAGCAATAACGGGAATCAAAATACAACTTGCAATCCCAGTCGCGTAAGCGGTTTGTGACACCTTCGTTTTAAATTTCTAAGTAGGTAGGTACGTATAAGACTACGTTTGCAATTACATCGGACTATGATCACAAGGTGTGGTGATTCATACCTAACTTTAAGTAAGTTCCATAATATGTTATAATATGAATGCAAGTAAAATATACCTTAAAACTTGGAACAGATGTTTAAAAATAGTTACATTGTTAATAATGAAATATTACTTTTACTTCTAAGAAATACGTTTATCTTAATTGGGACAGAAATTTATATAAAAAGAGAATACACTGTTAGGAACACAGCTAAAGTTTTTTTTTACAAAATATTTATTTACATTGGAAAAGACAATTTTATTTCAAGCAGGTGACACAATTTCGGGTTTTCATTACCTTTTTTATAGAAAAAAAAAAACGGTTACATTATAAAATTTACAATAATAGTGTATCGATAACCTTTGGACTTGATTATAATAAGCTTTATATAAATGTAGTTCAAAATTGTACACATTTTACATAAGAAAACATGAGACAGAAAAAAAATTATTTAAAGTAGAATCATTGTAAATATGAATCAATGTGCCTAAGTATGAAAAAATCTTGTAAATTTATATAAATTTACGCGAAAGTGTACTTATCATATTGGGTTGATATATTTTTATTTGTTTACGTGTAGTTGTGCGAATCGAACCCTATAGTTGTTATATGTGCAACTTTCTAGTAGCATTTTGGGTAGCGTTAATAGTCCTAATATAGAAATGCAAAATAAATATTTATCCAACCCTATGGATTTGGTCAGGGATCCCCTTATTACCTTGTATTTTTGTAGATTGTTAGGCCTTTTTATTATCATTTCTTTTCGTAAATCTTGTACGTACTTTCTCTTTTTTTTTAAATTAATATTTTGACTTTTAGCTAGCTTTATTTCTCTCTATTCACGCATATATGTATTTATTTATTAAATATCGGGAACCGGAGTTTCAATTCACTTCAATTATATTTCATTTCATGATATTTATCATGCGGGTACTTTATACACATACATATGGGCCCCCCATTTACTTGGGTATTATAATCATTTTATTTTATTGGTACATATTTTTTTTTCATACTGTATCAAGGTAATAGTGTACCTTGGGTTGTGCGCACAACCTTGAGGTCAACGTTTTTTAAGTCACTTTTAAAGGACTCCAACAATTGTCACAGAGGAAAACTATGTTCGCACCATGATCCAACGAAGGATGTGACCTCAATGTACCATTATTAAGGGCAACAAATTTAAGACTTCTCTGGTCCCTAACGGTACTAATATGAGTAAACCCATGTACATCACTTGTACTGAAGGTGTTGTTCCCTAGTACCCGTTACTCCGATTTCATCGTCCAATCACGGAAACGTACCCTGCTCGAGGACTATACGCTATACCAGTGATGGACGTTCCCATATCTCTCCATTACTTATTGGTCAATGTCATATTTTCTTTTATTTTTATTATTGTCATAAATATTTATTCCTTCTTTATTTCTTCATTACCTTGTTCTTTATTTATATTCTTTCGTGCTCCACTTCTATATACTAACTTGCACCATTCTCACACATTTCAAGTCGCACAGTTTAAGCATCATCAATATTTGGGTGATCAGTCCAATATTGACAAAACTTAGTAACTAAATCATTCGTATTTACACGTTCGAACATTCCTTTCTTCCGATCCTCATACCAATTACATGCTTTCTAATTTTTGTACAAATGAGATAACATTCTTATCAATAAATTTTCTATGTCGGTGTTTAACTTTTTTTTGAACCATTATTATTAAAACCTCTCTTAACTACTTTATTCCTGTTTAGACTGTTATTTATTTATTATTTTCATCTATGTAACAATAATATTATCATTTACTCAATTATTTTCCTATACTTATTATTTTTATCGTTATTACAATGTTGTTATGATTTATCCTACACCTGTTAATGTGTTGCATGTTGCTGTGTTCATTTTAAATTTATCATCTATGTTACCATGTTTTTTATAGGATACGCTCATTGCATAACATTTTATAATATCATATTTTTAGAAACATCAGTATCATTCGTAAGAAATGGTTAGCAGACCTTTTATATTCACTGTGTAAAGATTGACTCTTGTTATATTTACCTACCTAACTAGTTTCTTGTCTTTCAAAGGAAATAAAAAGTGTTATTTTAGCCAGAAAATATGAAACATATAATTGATAATAAACGTTAAAATAATCGCATCGTATGATCGTGCCTAATGTCAACATAACGTGTACAATTTGTTACTACATAAGTAGTAGTACTCATATAAATGAGTGCGAGTAAAAAAATGTACCTTAAACTAATATTTTTAATTTCTTATTTATTCAGAAGTTCACATGGTTACATCGTTAAAAGCTATATCGCTTTTATATAGATCGAAAAATATTACTGAAAGTATGTTATTTATTATGTCGTCACAGAATAATTGAAAATCACATTATAAGAGTTATCAACTTTACACAACGATATAATAATTTATTCAAACATTTAACACAAAGTTTTTTATATTTTACATAAGTTCTTATATAAATTTAAGATTTAATGCCTTTAACAAAATTAAAACTTATAATGATAGTGAAATGTTTCTAACCCTTTAAAATTTGTATTTGAGAAAAAAATCAACGAAATGTATCACAGTGTTATTTTAAATCAAGTGCGTAAAATTGGAATCTATTATTTTATTATTTCATTAATTGTTTGGCAGGACACAGTAAAAAAATAATACAAAACTATAACTATATAAAAGGGAATATAAAGTAGTCTTGCAAGGCGAAATAGAAATGCCACATAAGTGCTTAAAATTCAACTTAATTTTTCAATATTGTATCATAATTGTCTTTTTTTTATTGTAGGTAATAAAATATTTGATAATGAAGTATATTGTGAATAATCTGATAAATAATTTCAACTTAATTATATTATGTAAAATACAGAATATTTACTATTTAACTTTAAAAACATAATAGCAAAAAAAACCCATCTCAAATTGTTAAATAAAGTTTGAAATAGAATTAAAATCACATAGGTGCGAAGTTACCTCATAATTTGTTCTTTTCGGCTCAATTTTTCTATCTTCTTATCGGCTAAGGCTTGCAGGACTTAACTTTCTTCTATTTTTCTTAAATATGTGGTCTCACCATCTAATTCGTTTAATCTTCATGTAATATTTGAAGCTCTCGTAATTTTTGTTTCTCTTTAACGTTTTTTCTGTACCATTTTTCTTCTTTTTCTAATAGATTTTATTAGCATATCTCCTTAAAGAAATAATAACCTTGTCGCCACTTCTTATGCCTCCGTTTCGGCTTACTTGTCACATCCGGTAGTGTCAATTCAATAGTTGAAAATTGTTCCTTTAGTTTTATATTAATTTTTCCATTTTTCTCTAACTATTTATGCAGGCCGCGGCGGTGCGCGTGCATTGTCGCCGCGCACATCCTGGCAGGATCGCCATGTAATGTAGGATGGATGTCAATGAAAGAGAGACGTGTTTCTCTACTCAATACTTTAATTATACTGTGTCTTAAACCTAAGTACATTTATTAATATATGCTAGTAGGGTGGAGGCACATACACTACAAGTTTAAATGTTTATATTTTCAAAAAATTATATTTGTATATATTTTTTGATGTAAATCTAAGTTGATACGATTACGAAGGAAGAGCGAGACTCTCCCAACGCAAGTATCTTATGATTACTTTCTGGGAGGCATCGGCAAATAGCTGTAAAATGATTTACTTAAATAAAACGTTTTTAATTAAAAAATTAATTAATTTACCAGTTTTGCAATAGCTGGAGCAATTTCTTCGCAAACTTTTTTTTTATATCTATCGCCCGAATTCTGTCAAGACCCGGAGCTTTGTTAACGTTTATTGTTATTATAATTTTAAGGATCTCTTAAGGTGTCGCTTTTTGAAAATTCATTGTTACGTTAACTGGTTGTCTGTATTCTATTTTATCTAAAATATTATTTTTACATAGAGATATTATGTTTTGTACGCCACTATGAAATTTATTCGCAAAGTTATTTGCAATTATATTTTTATTTTTGTTGGTGCCTCCAAACGCATTTAATAGTACTGCATCCACTGTCTTACGCACCCTACCTATTATTCTGTTAAGAATAAACCAGAGTTGTTTTAAATTATCTTTATATTTATGTAATTCATTATAATTGTATTTATATTTGCAGGATCTATTTAATTTATTTACATAGTTTCGCGCTTTATTATACTGTGTTTTTAAAATTTTATTATTATTATCTTTTATCCATTTGTAAAATAGTTTATCTCTATACTCGCAAGCCTTGATAATACGTGAAGTTATCCATTTGTTTTCCGTATCTTTGTTACTGGTGTTTTTAATTTTTGATGTAATTTTCGAGTCGTTCTTCCAGTTAATAAGGCAACCACTACCGCTCGGTGGTTCGCTAGCATTATACCAAGCGCCGCGGTGTAGACATCTTGTTGCGTGATCTCGCGTACACATGATCAATACAGGATTTAGTTATTCTATCGTCAATTAATTCAATTCTAGTGTACTGCAATATCCCGCACGCGAGGCCGTAGTTATGTAGCATGCAGTTATATTTATGTCTTATAGGAGTATATGTTTGCAAGTCTATGTTCATGTCTCCGAGGATAAATAGTTCGCAATTTGTATCCAACCTACCGATCAAAGTGCGAAGTTCGTCAATGAATAAGTGTTTGCTTAGACAAGGAGGGCGATAAATTGCACATACAGTTGCCGTGTAAAAAGATGGAGTGCAAATTTGAAATAATATATGTTCAAAATGTTTTGTTAATAAGCTACTAATTATTGTAAATTTTTGTGTGTAAAAAAAATTTGTGTATATATGCTATTATACCGCCACCCCTTCGGTTTTTACGCAGCACTGTGTGGTGTGCATGTTATAGTCCGGTAGGTTAAACATATCGCTTAGGTAGTCAGATATATTAGCTTCCGTTACCAATATAATATCTATACATGCGTTAGATGAGTACACACATTGTTCTAAAGAATAAAAAAAATCAATGTGCATGCATAAAAGGGTTATTTTGGTTAGATAATTCGATATTATTCTTTTTTATTTCTTTGACAGTAGTTTTAAATGTGTCTACGGTTTCGAGTATATCATCAAGTTTTCTAGAACTGAATTCCAAAGAGTCTGCAAACTAGCTCAATTGACGTGGAATAGCACACTCCACTTTTGTTGATATTTCTAGCAGCAATTTTTTACCATCTAATGGAACAGAGACTGAGGTTATAGGCGATCCAAATGCTTCATCATCATCTTCATCTTCAAGTATCACAATCGAAGTTCGTCTAGATGAAGTGTTTTTGCATTCAGAGCACGACCAGTCTAGGTTTTCATTTGCCCGAAGCGCATTCCTTTGTTTGGTGGTAAGCCCTGAGCATTCTGCGTTCAGATGCACCATCTTCTCACAACGATGACACTCCACACCAGGACGAGCCTTTGTAATATTTTTGTAGCATTTTTCACACTTTGACATAATGTTGTTAGACACAAAATTATTTGCCGCAACCAAACGTCCGATCGACATGAGCGAGCGAGGCCGAGCGAACCGTTCAATTATGTATCAGTTATCGCAAGGGACAAAACTGGCAGCGATCACCAAATGGTTAGAGGCACATAGAACCTGTTCAGAAATAATATCCCGAACGTTAGTCTGAACGAGATTATGGTGGCTCTCCAGCACCTTAAAAACGGCAAGGCTCCAGACGAGGATGAAATTGCAGCGGAGCTTCTGAAAGCGGGAGAAAAACCGTTACTTAAAGTTCTTCAGAAGCTCTTCAATTCCACCCTTCATTCTCTTCAGAAGCTCTTCAATTCCACCCTTCATGGTGGCACTACTCCGGAGCCATGGAGCAGAAGTGCAATGGTCTTGTTCTTCAAGAAAGGTGGCAACCGGGTCTACGTGCTGTTTTAGTGAGTCATTACGAATCGTCCCACACGCAGACTCGACGAATTCCAGCCTGCCGAACAAGCTGGTTTCCGAAAAGGCTTCAGTACTATAGACCAAATACATACATTTCGGTCGTAGACAAAGAAACCTATAGACAAATCGACATAGACGGAGAAACCTATGGACTAATGATCGGCGTGGCCTCGAGTGAGAAAGGACGATAACGAATTTTTAGGTTATACAATAATCTTTATGACTTTTAAACACATTTAGATAAAAATTTTAATTGTTCTAAGAACTGAACTGAACAAGATTCACCAATCTTGAGCTCACAAAACACTTTTTTCTCACTTAAACCAACTTGTAAACTCCTTAAATCGCTACGCTGTTAAAGTTGTTTAGCAAACTGTAGAGTTTGATAAACAAAAAAACTGGCACGGAGAAAGGGACAAACAATCACACCGCTCTATCTCATTTCTATGCAGGACGTATGCATAAATCTATCTTTTTCGTGTGCGAATGCGAAAAAAGGCCGAAATGTATGTATTTTATACGTGGTAGAGCCATACTGCAGTTATATTAGTAGTATAGTTGTAGCACGAATGGGTCGGCTCGACCGGGGAAGAACCACGCTCTCACAGAATACCAGCGTGAAATAGTAGCTAAATGCTGCTGTATTTCGTATGGTGAGTGTAGAGAACCGGAGACCCTTTTACTGGAAACGAGGCATTCCATCTTAGTCCTCACGGGTGACAACGCATCTGCATTTTGATTTGTAATCGAGGATAGATGTAGATGTCTATGGGCCGCAGCATCCACCTAACATCAGGTGGACTGCGTGCTCGTTTGTCACCCTATCCTATAAAAAAAAGGCGTCAATTTGTCTATAGGTTTCTCTGTCTACGCAAATTGACGCCTTCTTTCGCATTCGCACACGAAAAAGATAGATTTATGCATACGACTTGCATAGAAATGGGACAGAGCGGTGTGATTGTTTGTCCCTTTCTCCGTGCCGGTTTTTTTGTTTAGCAAACTACACTTTGCTAAACAACTTCGACAGTTCGTAGCAATCTAAGGAGTTTACAAGTTGATTTAAGTGAGAAAAAGTGTTTTGTGTTTTACAACTAAAAACTTTAAAAATGGTTAGATGTAGTGTCTTAGGACGTAAAAGTGATAGTGAACGTAAACTCACCGGTATATCATTTCACTCGTAAGTATAGTACATGTTACTTGGTATTACGTATAAAATTCAATTGTTATTTTAAATTTCGTTACAGAACTATATAAATATACGAGGGTGGATTGAAAAGTACTCGGCCTAACCAAGAAAATAAACACATACTAAATCAGTTATATTTTTATTTTTCTACATAATCACCATCAAGTTCAATACACTTTTGCCACCTCCCCTTCCAAGCATTTAGACCGTTGAAAAAAAATGATTCTTCCTTAGAGTCAAAATATGCGTCTACAGCTGCTTTGACATCGTCGTTTGTCGAAAATCTTTGACCTCCCAAGTGCTTTTTTAGGTTAGGGAACAGATAGAAGTCTGATGGTGCCAGATCAGGTGTATACGGCGGATGAGGTAACAGTTCAAAGCCACAGTTGTGAATTTCAGCCATTGACTGTACTGACGTGTGAACACGGGCGTTATCTTGATGAAACAGGACTTTTCTTCTGAGCATTCCTCGACGTTTTTCTTTTATTTCCTCTCGTAAACGACGTAGTAAGGTGCAGTAGTAATCAGAGTTTATAGTCTGACCCCTTTCAAGATAACCAATCATAATCACACCTTTCGAGTCCCAGAATACTGAAGCCATCACCTTATTTGCCGACAAAATCGACTTAGCCTTTTTAGGGGGTGGTGAACCAGGTCTTCTCCACTGTTTTGATTGTTGTTTTGTTTCCGGTGTACAGTAATGAACCCATGTTTCGTCCATAGTAACAAAACCATTCAAAAATCATCTGCATCGGCTTCAAATAACTCCAAACAGTCGCGTGAAATAGTCAATCGCGTCCTTTTTTGTTCAACTGAAAGCAGTCGCAGAACCCACCTCGCAGACACCTTGTGGAAACCCAACTCGTTGTCGATGATGTTTTGAGTTCGTTCATAAGAGATGCCTATAATCTCGGCTATCTCTCTAATTTTTAATCTGCGGTCTCCCATTATTAAATCAAGTACTTTTTTAATATTTTCGTCAGTAGTTGACGTCGAAGGCCTTCCAGAGCGGGGTTCATCTTTCACACTCTCTCTACCACGCTTAAATTCTGCTATCCATTTTTTGACGGATGAATATGACAGAGCACAATCGCCTAATGTACTGACCATGTCATCATGGATGGCTTTTGATGATAGCCCCTTCTTATGGAGGTACTTAATGACGGCACGCTGCCCGATTTGCTCCATTCGCGGAAATTATGTCCGATTACTTTGTTAATAAATTTATAAAATCACAACTAATTATCGCACACGTTTCGAACTTCACACAATGAACTAGTCTGAACTGAACTAAATAATGTGGGTAGATTTGATTTTTAGAATTGATTGGATCTGTGTTAGGCCGAGTACTTTTCAATCCACCCTCGTACGTTTAAGTTTTATCTGAATATGTTTAAAAGTCATAAAGATTATTGTGTAACCTAAAACCTCGTTATCGTCCTTTTTCACTCGAGGCCACGCTAATCATTAGTCTATTGGTTTCTCTGTCAACGTACATATCTTAATAAATCGTAGACAGAGAAACCTATAGACAAATTGACGCCTTCTTTCGCATTCGCACACGAAAAAGATAGATTTATGCATACGTCTTGCATATAAATGAGACAGAGCGTTATGATTGTTTGTCCCTTTCTCCGTGCCTGTTTTTTTGTTTAGCAAACTGCACTTTGCGAAAAAACTATGACAGTTTGTAGCAATCTAAGGAGTTAACAAGTTGGTTAAAGTGAGAAAAAAGTGTTTTGTGAGCTAAAGATTGGTGAATCCTGTTCAGTTCAGTTCTTAGAATCATTAAAAATTTTATCTAAATAGGTTTAAAAGTCATAGATTATTGTATAATCTAAAACTACGTTATCGTCCTTTCTCACTCCAGGCCACGCTAATCATTAGTCTCTGTCTGTCTTTCTCTGTCTACGTAATAAATAGTGCTACGAGCTCAGTGTTCGTGAAAATAAAAACTGCCGATTGAATTACCAAAATTAACACTTTAATTCACTTTGCAGTAATTAAAACTTAAAAGTCACTAATAATTAATCACACTGATTCACTTTATTTCGCTCAGAAGCTTCGCTTGTCTCGCGAAATTCAATACTCCCCCGACCGCGTTTTGCAGCGCCTTTAAATACACATTTTTCACCGAAACGTCCAGAATATTCAAGTAAATACGCGCGCCAACTGACCAGGTGCAGAAAGTTCGAGTGTGGGGCTTCTAGAAAGCTTAATTCTTCTGTTCGATACTAGATGGCTCTGTTGGTCGAAAGTCAAGATTGACATTTTCTAGGAAGCCCTCCTCGCTCTTTTCCTCCGACACTAGATGGCGCTAGTGCCAGATACCTGACGTCAACTTAGGCGCGCAACACTGCCGCCCCCTAAGACATGCTCGTTTCGAGCATTATCGGCCCCATAATAACGCGCCAGGTGATCCACATGGACGATCTTAGAAGTCCCTCTTGCGCCTTTCTGTATCCGGTAGGTTACATCGTTGATCCTGGTCACAATCCGGTACGGGCCGTCCCATTTAGCTTGAAGCTAAGGAGATTTCCCTTTGCTGCGGACTGGATTGTGCAACCACACTAACTAACCTTCGTCGAACCCTTTGTTGTTCATTTGGCGGTCATACCGGGTTTTCATCTTTTCAGACATTTGCTGGCCCGATTGTCTGACGTGCTCATAAATGTCATTCATTTTGTTCCGCAAGTCATTTGCATAATCGGTTATACTGCGTGGGGCATCAGGTGGTATACTGGTGATCAGGTCTGCAGGCAGCCGTAATTCTCTTCCAAAGTTTGCGAAAGCTGGTATCGCTGATGTACTTTCGTGAACAGCGCTTCGATATCACAACAAAAACGGTTGTATGTGCTTGTCCCAATCCCGTTGCCGATTATCTACAACTTTTGCTAGGTACCTCTCCGTATGATTAAATCGTTCTACCATTCCATCAGATTGCAGGTGATAAGAAGTCGTTCTTGTTTTATGAGTACCCATAACTCGGCAAGTTTCCTGGAATATTTGAGACTCAACATTTCTTCATTGATCGCTGTGAATCTCTAAAGGTACTCCAAAACGACAGAAGACTTCATGAACTAGTTTATCTGCAACTGTTGAAGTTTCTTGATTTGGAATGGCGAAGACTTCTAGCCAATCCATCACAACCATGAAATACTTGTTACCACTTTCACTCTCTGGAAACGGCCCCGCCACGTCAATGGCTATTCTCTCCCATGGTGCACCAACATTATACAACTTCAAAGCACCTCTACTACGAGTCTGAGGTCCCTTTACAGCCGCACAACTTGTATATTTGCGACTCCAATCCTCGACATCGTTTCGACAGTGGACCCAGTAAAACTGTTCCCGGATCTTCAATAGAGTTCGTTTAACTCCCAGATGGCCTCCTGAACAATCATGGTACAGCTGTAGAACATCCGGTACTTTAGCTTTAAGGACAACCATTTGCAAATGACAGCTGTCTCCCCGAACATTTTCCCATTTACGGCACAGAACTCCATTCTGAAGCAGCACGCTGTCCCATGGGGCCCAATAGCTTTTAGTGGTCGAAGTCATCGCTGAGACGTCGCTCCACTTGGGCTTGGGAGCACTGGGCTTCATCCATTCCAGAATTGGCTTGATGTCCGGATCTTCCTGCTGTGCATGTTGTAAGCTGTTCTTTCACTCGTTGCTGAGATGGTCTGTTCTGAGCATCCTCACGGATACCACTTCCTTACTCTCTTGCCTAGTACAGTGTTTGCAATCTTGAGGACAAGATCTTGACATCTGCGTTGCCATGAGATTTCCCGCTGTGATGTTCGATCTTAAAGTCGTATTCCTGCAGTAGTTCAACCCACCTCGCAACTTGTCCTTTTGGATTTTTAAACTGCAATAGCCATGTTAGTGCAGCGTGGTCAGTTCGTAAGTGAAATTTCCGCCCCAGAAGATATTTGCTAAAATGCTGCAACGACTTTACCACAGCTAGCAATTCGCGTCTTGTGACACAAAAGTTCCTTTCCGGTTTTGACAACGACTTGCTGAAGTACGCTATCACGACCTCTTGGTCACCATTCCGTTGAGACAACACACCGCCAAGTCCTATATCACTTGCGTCTGTGTCAACTATAAATTCTTTGCATCACCGTATCCCAAAATAGGTGGTTTCCACAGACGGTCCTTGAGCTCCTGGAATGCGATATTGCAACTTTCATCCAAGCAGAAATGTCGCTTCTCCTCGGTTAGCTTATGCAGAGGTTTAGCTATATCTGCAAAGTTCTTCACAAATCGCCGGTAATGGGAGCACAAACCCAAAAATGCTCTAACCTGCGTCTTGTCTTTTGGAACCGGCCAATCCTCGACAGCTGCGATTTTTCCGGATCCGTGCGGATACCTTCTTCCTACACTACATACCCCAAAAAGTTGACTTGCCGTTTGAATAGTGAACATTTCTTCGGACTCAACTTGAGGTTGGCACTCAAAATCTTCATGAGCACGCGTTCCAGGTTTTGAAGGCGTTCCTCAAACGTACGGCCCACGATAATGATGTTATCCAAGTATACCAGACAGGCATCGCCAATTTGCCCGGTAAGCACAAGTTCCATCAGCCTTTCAAACGTTGCTAGAGCACTGCACAACCAAAACAGCATTACTTTAAATTGCCACAGACCCTTTCCCGTCGAGAACGCAGTTTTCTCCTTGTCCTTAGGGTCAATTTCAACTTGCCAGTAGCCACTTTTTAGATCCAGCGTGCTAAACCACTTTACTCCTGTAAGCATGTCCAGCGTGTCATCAATTCTTGGAAAGGGATAGCTGTCCTTCTTCGTAACGTCGTTCAGACGGCGGTAGTCCACACAAAACCGCATGCTGCCATCCTTCTTCTTTACCAGCACCACGGTGAACACCATGGACTAGATGAAGGTTCAATAACACCATCGTTCACCATTCTCTCAATCATGGTTTCCATTTCTTTTTCACGTGCTACTGGCAATCTTCTTGGTCGCTGGCGGATAGGCAATTCTTCTCCTGTGTTTATTTTGTGTTGTACTAAGCCGGTCTTCCCTATGTCAGCAATCGTTTGACGAGAATACATCGGCGTACTTGGGTAACAACTTCTTCGCCTTGACCATTTCATTCGGGGAGAGAACGCTGCGACAGTCCTCTAAAAGTGTGTTCACTCTCGTTTGTGCACCCTTGCTGCTTGGAGGTCCCACTCGATAGATATTGGCACCGACGTAACCAATCCACTTTCTCACAAGTACCAACCAGTGTGCCTTTTTCTATAATCTGTTGGTTACAAAGGTTCAGCACACGTACTCCTGAGATATCAGTGGTTCTGACCAAGGTTCAAGCTACTTTCTACGGAGGGTCATTGTTTACACTTTCCACAAGTACACAACGGTGAGCTTGCCCAGGGTTTCGAGGAAGACTAACCGGCACAATCGTTTCCGATCTCGGCGGAAGAAGAATCTTCTTAATACTGTACACGATCCTTGGAAACGCACCTTCCATAAAAATTTCCTCCTGCCCACATTTCAAAACACCTTGCTTAACGTCGATCTCACAACAATTATTCCTCATAAAGTCTAGGCCCAGGATGTAGTCGTCCATTATATCAGCCACGATGACATTATGCAGGTAGATCATGTTGCCTAGCTTCAACTCCATCTCTTTCTCTCCACGGACGTGTATACGCTGACCGGTGGCTGTTACCAAATTAATGCGTTCTCGGTTGTATGCGGAGTCCCCAAGGAAC
Organism: Parnassius smintheus behrii; assembly: GCA_036936625.1. NCBI lineage: Eukaryota > Metazoa > Arthropoda > Insecta > Lepidoptera > Papilionidae > Parnassius > Parnassius smintheus. The sequence continues at coordinate 21,410,754 of JAUPFT010000001.1, forward strand.
TGACTTATAAGTTAGGAACTAACAACCGTACGAGAGGCTCCAGTATCTATGGTCAAATTTACACGGCATTCCGTTGACCTTGCCCTTGATGATTAGACTGTTCCCATCATCGGTTTGTGAGATCGAGATCCTTGGGGCTCTTTTAACATCAGCCAGCACCCACCCCGCAGTTCTGGCTTTTACTCGTTTCCTGCTGCTGCTGGGCAGTGCTGTTGGCCGCACTACTCTCCTGAGATCGTTCACCTTCCCTTTCTAGGGTTCGCCTAGGGCAGCTGGATCGAAGATAGCCCCTTTCTCCACAGCCATTGCACCTAGGACTGTATCCTTTATTGTGGTCGCGAACTGTAGATGCTGCAACCTCCCTGACGCGATGGGAACGGTGATCCTGCCGCACGGCTTTCACCTCCAGTGCATTGGCCAAGGCGTTCTTAAGCGTCTCGTGGAGCCCGAGCCTCACAGCAGCTCTGACTACAAGGTCGCGGATGCCATCCATGAATGTCTGCACCAGGTTCCCTTCAATGAGCGCAGGTACGGACCGGTATGTTTTTCGCACCAGCTTCTCCAACTCTATAGCCCACTGCTGCAGCTGCAGGTTTTCGTTGATGCGCTTCACGCGATCTTTAAGCTGCGTACGAAAGACGTGTTCCAGGTGAGCATCGCCATATCTCGCCTCCAATGCCTCAGGGAGCTGCTCATAAGTCACTTCCTCACCGAGAGCTTTCAGAACTGTTAAGGCCTGGTCGCGCAGGCCTAGAGTGAGGGCAGTCATGGCCTGACTTTTAGTCCAGCCGTTTGCCTTCATAACAGCTTCGAACTGGATTTTGTAGGCCAACCAGGAAGAACTCCCGTCGAACGGTGACACCTTGAACCCACGTAGCGAAGGTGTTTTAGCTACTACGGGAGCTGTAATTCCATCCCCCAGTTTGAGGTCTGGATGACGTTTTCTTCACGTCAGCCATCACGTAATCAACCCGATTGTTCACTTGGTCGATTTGGGTTTTAGCTTCCTTGATTTGGGTTTCAGCTTCCGACAGGCGGTTGTCATGTTGAGCAACCCTATCCTTAACTTCCCTTATCTCTTTCCCGAAGTTAGCGTGAATGTCCTTCACGAGAAGCATCTGCTCTTCCTGTTGGCGGGCCTGTTTCTCCTGCTGCTCTTTCAACCAACAGGCCTGTTCCTCTTGTCCGCCCCGCAGCTGCTCTTCCAACTGACGGACCTGTTCCTTCTGTCGGCGAGCCCGTTCCTCCTGCTGCTCTTTCAACCAACGGGCCTGCTCCTCCTGTCGGCGAGCCTGCTCCTGTAGCATCACCATCAGAGCACCTAAATCATGCAGATGTAGGACCTACTGATGGCCCTGCAGCCGGTGGCTGGCCCTCCGACGTCTGCGGCGTTGCACCACCAAATCTTCTATGGTCCGTCTCCTGCTGACGTTGACTTCGGGTACGGACACCCTCCGTTTCCTCCTTAAGTAAAATTGGCATGATTTTATCCCACTTCTGACACCAATTGTTACGAGCTTAGGGTTCGTGACAATAAAAACTGCCGATTGAATTACCAAAATTAACACTTTCACTTTACACTAGTTTAGTTTAGTTTAGTTTGCAACGGGCTGTTTTCCGCAACTCCACGTCTCTGCGCGTATTTTGCGTGTGGGCAGGAATAATGTGATTATTCGAGCCATGAGATCTCCCCGAAGAAGTTCAACATTCCCTTGATGTTGCATGCAACTTCGGGGAGTGATCCCGGCGTGCCGAGATGTTTAGCCCTGTACGTAGCGACCTCCGGACATTTCAGTAGCACGTGGGCCGCCGTTTCTTCCTCCCCCATACATGCCCTGCACAGGGGACTATCTGTAACACCTATAGTAAATAAATGTTTGTTAAAGGTGCCATGTCCTGTGATAGCACTAGTTACTATCCTTATCTGCGGCTTGTTCAGTCTCATTAGAACTTTGGTTAAGCGACTGTTTATTACAGGTAGGGCCTCCCTAGCTTGTCTACAGTCTATTAGATTTTTCCAAAGCTGAGCGTGTTGATTAGTGAAGTGTCTACGTACCATTGAACGAACGTTACCAAAGGGGATTGGTATGATTGGTTCCGGCCCTATAGTGGCCAGAGCCGATCCTCTTCTGGCCAGTTCGTCCGCTGCATCGTTGCCTCTGGATCCACTGTGTCCCTTTATCCATTGTAGAGTCACATTGTTGTTTTTACATACCTCATTTAATCGTTGATGGCATTCATATATTAGTCCCGAGTTCACCCCATTGCAACTCAGAGCTTGTAGTACCGCCCTACTGTCGGTCAGTATTCTGATGGGGAAGTCATTAACCTTCCTAGCATCTATTGCTATGGCCGCTTGAATGATACCCATACATTCCGCCTGAAAGACCGTGTTATAGGTACTCAGCGGTGTGCATATGTGAATATTGAGGTCTTCAGAGAAAGCTCCAGAACCTACACTTTCCTTTGTTTTAGAACCATCGGTGAAAATTCTAAGCTCTTTTGGGCTTAATCCTTCCGGCTGGTTGTTTTCATTTAATTGTATCTTGTATTTCTTATCGAAAACAAATTGTTTAGGAATCCTATCGTATTTGGCTTGTAGGATAGGAATTGCTGAGTAAATTCTATCAATTATGCCTGTATGAGGGACACTATTCTTACTCCAAAGATTTAGGGTCTTGAGTCTGATGGCAGCTAAAGTCGCTTCTTGTTGTATATGTAGATGAAGCGGAGTTAGCTCCAGCATCGCTTCCAAGGCTGCTGTTGGCGTAGTTCTTATGCAGCCTGTGGCAGCCATACATGCCAGTCTCTGGTAGCGCTGAAGCTTCTTAATTGTGGTGGCTTCATTGGTCTTGGTCCACCATACCAGAGCGCCGTATGTGATCATGGGCCGGATTACAGTTTTGTAAAGCCACAGTATGATTTTTGGCGTCAGTCCCCATCTTTTGCCAATCATGTTTCTGCATTGCCAGAAAGTTATACTAGCTTTGTTGATTTTGTTTTCTATGTTTTTATTCCAGTTAAGTTTGCTGTCCAAAGTAAGACCTAAATATTTTACCTCAGAGGATAGCTGGAGTTTTGTGCTGAAAAGACTTGGAAGATGATAGTTATTCAGCATCCGTTTTTGTGTGAACATTACTAAAACCGTTTTATTTGGATTGACGGTTAAGTCGTATTCCCTGCACCATCTCTCCACTATACGGAGAGCCGCTTGGGTCAGGTCGCACACTATGCTAGCTGTCTTTCCCGAGACCAGTATAGTCAGGTCATCAGCATAACCTACTGTATAGAAGTGATTAGTATTTAATTTGCTGATGAGTTCATTAATGACCATATTCCACAGGAGAGGTGAGAGGACCCCACCCTGCGGGCAACCTTTCTTAATTAGGATTGGTTGAGATTCACCAGCAATTTTTATTATTCGTGTTCTGAGCATGTAAACTATCCAGTCAATCAGTGCCGGTTCAACTTTATGTCTACTGAGTGCACCTTTTATGCTGGAGAAGTTTGTTCTGTCAAAAGCACCTTCTATATCTATGAAGGAACCTAGACATATTTCTTTGTTTTGGATGGCCCCTTCAATCTTAGTAATTACCTGATGAAGTGCCGATTCTGTTGATTTGCCTAGACTGTAGGCGTGTTGCTTGTCGTGTAGTGGTAAGTTCATTAGCGCCAACCCCCTTAATTCCCTTTCACACATCCTCTCCATCGTCTTTAGGAGAAAGGATGTGAGGCTAATGGGCCTGTAGGATTTAGGGTCAGTGTAATCGCTCTTACCTGGTTTGGGTATAAATGTGATTTTCACTTCCCTCCATCCCCTAGGAACATATTTTAGAGCCAGACAGGCTCTCATTATGGCAACAAGTCTGACTATTAGGGCTTTACCCCCCCACTGTAGAAGTGCCGGGAATATGCCGTCAGGTCCTGCCGCCTTGTAGGGGAGGAAACTGTGAATGGCCCAATGGATTTTGTCCATCGTTACCACTCTCTGTGCTAAATTCCAGTCTTCTACTGTTGGTGTCAGTATGTCGTCATGCCGGTTTGCCTCCTGGGTTAAGCAGCAACCTGGGAAGTGCGTTTTAATTAGGATGCGTTGGGCTTCATCCGGCGATGTTGAGTAGCTACCGTCGGGTTTCTTTAGAGACATGGATCCCGACGTGTTCTGTTTAGCTAGAATATTCCTTATCCTATTTGCTTGTTTGCAGGTTTCTATGTTGCCACAGAATTTACGCCACCCAATCGAGCGTCGATACCTGATACATTTTTTGTATTCAGACTTAGCTTTCTTATATAGTAGCCAGTCTTCATCCATTGAGGTATTCATGGCCCTGTTTAGGGCTTTTCTTACCTTCTTGCGTTTCCTATCGAGTTCTACACCCCACCATTGTTGCTTTACCTCGGCATGCCTTGGTGGAGTGATTTCTGGACATGATTCATGGTAGCTATCTATCATGGCCTTAGTAACAGCTGCTACCTGTTCTTCTAGGAGCGACTGATCTGCTATAGTATTTATCCCCTCAGAACCCGCGAGCGAAGACGTCAACTTATTTAGGTATTTTGTTTTATCCGTCTTGCGGGGATTTCTCCATGGTGGTGTAGAGGGGATATCGACCTGTAGTGCGAAGCAGATCCATCTATGGTCTGAGCATGAGGCCTCTTTCGACACATGCCATTCCGTAATTAGTTTGGCTGCTCCTTCTGTTGCAAGTGTGAGGTCGATTATAGTGCGACAGCGTTTGTTTATGAATGTTGGTTCAGAACCTATGTTTAAAATGGTTAGGTTAGTACTAAATAAAAATTCAACTAAAACCTTACCTCGTTCATTAGGTTTTTCCATTCCCCAAAGGGGATGATGTGCGTTGGAGTCCGTCCCGATCACAACCTCTAGTCCGGTCCTCTCGCAGAAGTTCACCAGCCTGCCGAGGTCATGAGGGGGAGGAGTGTCTTCCTCCGGCATGTAGACCGAGGCGACGACTAACCTTCTCTCCTGTGTGTGTTGTATTGCCACGGCATACATGTCTCTAGAACAGAAATCTGTTAATGGTTGTGCACAGATATCTTTAGTAGTGTAGATACACGCTCTAGGCTTGTCGTGTTCAGGGCTGTAGAATAGCTTACCTTTTAGGTTGTTTAGGCCTTTAATTTTACCAGCCCCAACCCACGGCTCCTGGATTAAGGCTATGGCAGTCTTTTGAACCTCTAACCACTTGCGTAATTGAGCCGACGCAGTTTCGCTGTGGTGGAGGTTGGCTTGCACTAGGCTAGTTTTGGACGAAGGGCACGCCATCATTGATCGCGTCCTCCCCGTCCCCTCCCAAAAATAGGCCTGCCAGAAGATCTCGGGTCTCTTCGTCAGCCACCGAGTCGGAAGTGGTCGGCAAAATGCAGTCCTCTTCGTCACTCAGTGAGCTGCCGCTGAGCCCGGTTTCCACTGGGGGCTTTGGCTCAGTAGTGCAGGCCGTTTCTTCACTGGGCTTGGCCTCCAGTGATTCCACTGTACCGGTAACCGTGGCTCCGGTATCCATGACTTCCGGGCTGTTTTCAACCTCTTTGCTCGGTGGAGTATCAAAGAATTTACCTCCACGACCCTGGAATTTTACGTATACCGCCCCGCATACGCATGCGAGACGGCGTCCGGCCTTCATCAGGGTCGGGATGTGATCCTCCGGCACCGAAACAACGAGGAACCACCCGTCCGTCTGCTTGTCAGCCTTGAGTAACAGCCAGTCCCTGATGTTAACCCAGCGGTTCTGGTACGCCAGCACGCGACCAATGTCACGTGAGTCTTTCTAGGCTCCTTGGGCATCAGGGATTAGGATACCACATTTGACTCTTTGTGGTATCTCTGACTGTTTTTTTATAGTCAGCAAGGTGTTGGATTTAAGGTCGAGGGTAGCAATATTCCCCTTCAACCAGTCCAGAGCCTTCTGATCGTCGCACCACAGTTTCAGGACACCCTCCGTATATACGGGTTTGCCCCTAAAAACTGGGCCCGACGCATCAGGGTCCTGACTACTCCACGCCTCGCTGATTATCTTCCTCTGTATTGCTACGAGGATGTCGTCTGCTACTTCCTTCGTAATGTGACCTGAACGCGCACACGTTAAGGCCACACCCAAATCTGCTCTAGCAGCGGAAGCGTAGCTCGTATTTGCAGCCTTTGGTTGCTGTCCGAGTCGCACTTTTTTGTGCTCCCCTCTAGGCGAGGTGGACTCTTCCAGCATCCTTTTGGCTGCTCTTTCTTTCTTCCCAGGACGCTTGGCCGCTCGCTGCTTCCTGGCGGATGTCCTAGAACTGGTTCCTGCGGCCGCGACTTCCACTTGGTCTGGATTTTTATCCTTCCCAGCTTCAGTGCGGCTACTGGTTCCAGCTCCAAGCACCCCAGTCGCAGTAGCTTGCCCAGCCTCCTTGGTTTTTGTTTCAGAAGCAGCCAGTGCGGCTCGTTCCCTTCGGCCTTTTTCCCGCTGCTTCTTGTTCTTCTTTTTGGCCTTTCCACTACTGCCTGCAGGGATAGACCCTCCTGATGGTCCGTCAGGTCGGCAAGTCACCTTTTTGGGTGCCTTGCCTTTCCCCTTACGGCTCACCACTTGCCAGGCAGCAGAGAAAAGGTCGTCAGTTCGTATTGGCTCCGCAGTTTTGTCACTCGCGGGCTCCTGTTCTTTTTTCCCCCCCAGCTCCTTGGAACTGGTTTTGGAAACGTTCAGCGAGGTAGTTGTCCCTTTGATGGGGGCACCTGCGCTGGACGGTACTGTCCGTGGAACCGCCGGTTTAGTGACGGTTCCCCCTTGTTCATTGGTGTCTCTGGTAAGCACCTCTGACACCTCTCCCTCTTTCTTTTTGGGCCTTAAATTGTCCATAGTATTTGTTCTTAAAAATTTCATCCCCCCGGCTTCCCACCCTCCATGGAGCCCGCACCTTTGGGAACGCCCTTTTTCAGGCGTTAGGATTACCGGGAGAATATAGGGACGTGAAGTTGGCTCACAGCGCGACATCGGGAGCTCGATCCAGCTGGTAGATGGGGCTGACAAGGCCCATCCCCACCACCCAAATAAACTGTCACTTGCTCCGTCAGCATGGCCTTTACCACCACCCAGCCCCCCTTTTCAGGAAAACTAGGCAGCCCCCACATCCCTTGCCTGCGACCCTCTGACGGGGCGCTTGGCCATTTCCCTATCTGTGGCTAGCAGATAGGGCTACCGTTTAGCTTGAAATCCGGACCAAAGAGGGCGTGTTGCCTCTCGCCACTATATACCCCAGCGACGATCGGCTCAACCCTCCAGGACTCCTTCATCCCCGCGTACGGCGCTCGACTGCGCAGGTCCTAGCGCAGGTGGGTGTGTTAGTCCCCCGGATACACCCACTCTCTCCGGCGGAACCGTCCCCTCCTCCTTTCTCATCCGGGCTTGGGACCGGCAATGGCGGAGTTTCACTTTACACTAATTAAAACTTAAAAGACACTAATAATTAATCACACTGAATCACTTTATTTCGCTCCGAAGCTTCGCTTGTCTCGCCAAATTCAATACTGCCCCGATCGCGGCATGCAGCGGGTTTAAATACACTTTTACACCGAAACATCCATAATATTCCCGTAGATATGGGCGCCGTCCGACCAGACGCAGAAAGTTCGAGTGTGGGGCTTCGAGAAAGCTTAATTCTTCTGTTCGATACTAGATGGCGCTGTTGGTCGAAAGTAAGGATTGACATTTTATAGGAAGCCCTCCTCGCTCTTTTCCCCCGACACTAGATGGCGCTAGTGCCAGGTACCTGACGTTAGACTAGTATACAGTGATCTGTACCTGACGTCAACTTAGGCGCGCAACAATAGTAATAAAAAAATAAAATATGTTGTATCTTGTATCTGTTATTTATTACAGACTATCTAAACTAGCCTAGTGCATTACATGTAATCACAGAGTACTTTTTGTATGCGTGTAATAAACTAAAACAATTCTTTCTATTTCTATGGATCCCTTTGTTATGGAGTGTAGAAGTAAGGAGTGCCAACTCCCGTAGTAGAACAGTTGAAAAAGTGGCCATCTGTAAGCAGTAAATAACAGTTCAAAAACTGTCAAAAACTCTCCACAACAGCGCTGGAGTAGCTACTGGGATGAAATGAACTTGCAGTTGTCGACGGTTTAAGTGTGGCGCTAAACTGCTCAGTAGCTCTAAAATCTAAAATAATTTTATTTAGTAAATGTAACCTCGAAAAAGTCGTCTTTCCCACTAATATTTTTCGATGCGTTCTTTAAAATTTACCCCGTAGTTATAGTGGCACCACCCTTATTTAATGGTTTTTATGGACACTATTTAATACACAGTCTGTACTCCTTACTTCTACACTCAATACCCTTTGTTTTGGTATTTCCCTAGTGTAACGTAGAGATTATATTCTCTTTGATACCTACTATTCTTATTCGAGAATTATTGCACTATGCCTAGCTTGCTAAATATTTATTTATCTATGACTACGCCTACTCTCATCCTTGCTACATATTTATTTATCTATGCTCTCATCTTCGCACAAGTAAACAGCCTAAAGTTTGAAGAAGAGTAAAGAGCACAGAGTACCTTTGTATAAACTGAAAGTAAATAGTTACAGTTTATTACTAACATAATAGAACAGCAATTAAAAGCAACAAATATAACTTTCTCAACTTAAGACACTTGATTCTCAACATCATGAAGAAAAAGGTTCATATATAATGAAATTACGCAGAACATCGATAAACTTAGTTCTAATATGTAACTATTTAAAAATTACTTTTTCAGGTGCTCTTGATGGGGAAAAGTGGTTCTGGCAAAACAAGTATGAGATCAATTATTTTTGCTAATTATATAGCGAGAGATACAAGAAGGTTAGGAGCCACAAGTAAGTATATAAAGCCACCTTTAACCTTATTAGAATACTTGAATGTTTCGCAACTTCACTTTCTAATGTTAGTTATATATTATGATAAATCTCTAAAACGTAGTAATAAATAGAAAAATTCTGAAAGATTTGTTAAATTTGAATTCAGATCATCTTAAAGCCAAAATTATCTATGTTGGTCCATAAGATCATTTTGGTTTATAGTATGTTAACTATCAACGGATTGATGTCAAAGGTGCAAGACATCTGGTAGACTCACCTAGTGTATGTGGTAGAGCCAAACTGCAGCTATATTAGTTGTAGCATGAATGGGTCAGTTCAACCAGGGTAGAATCACACTCTCACAGCGTAACAGCATAAAACAGCAGCTTAGACTCTTTTTACTGGAAGTGAGGCATTTCATCTTTGTCCTCAAGGGTAACAACGCATCTGCGTTTTGATCATCATTAATTTCTTAATCAACAATAAATATAGATGTCTATGGGCCACAGCATCCACTTACCATCAGGTGGACTGTGTGCTCGTTAGTCATATTTATTTTATAATAAAAATACATGATTCATGGTGGAGTTCATATTTGGGGAGTAAGTTGGCAGCAAGTTCATCGGATTCCTATAAGGTCACTTGCACTGCCTTTTCATATATGTTTTATGAAACTAAAATCTATGATCGTAATAGTTGAATTTGTTCATAATATTTTAAAATGGCATTTATTTTTTAATAATAATACTTTTTTTTCAGTCGATGTTGAACATTCTCATGTCAGATTTCTCGGTAACTTGGTGCTTAATCTTTGGGATTGTGGTGGACAAGAAGCATTTATGGAAAATTATTTTGCATCTCAGAGGGACAACATTTTCCGCAATGTTGAAGTTCTTATTTACGTGTTTGATGTTGAAAGTAGGGAAATGGAGAAAGATATGCATTATTATCAATCATGCTTAGAAGCTATATTACAGGTAATATAAAAGTTTTACATAACATCACCTTTATAATACATACTAATTAAAATGTTTTTTATAATAATTTCTAATTAAAAGATCCTTGAATACTAAATGAGAGAGGTTGGTTAATTGTCTCATTGAATTTGGTATATTATTTTGAAACCTTACTAATGTGTAAAGAAAAGCACGAGTACACACAAACACAAGCAGTAAACATTAATGAATAAAACTGATTCTTTTATTAAGTTTGTCAACATATATTACGAGGGCGGCACTGAAAATTTCAGGAATCAAGGAAGTGACACAACATTACTATTTAAAAATGTATTTATTGCTTTTCGAAGTATTCTCCATGAAAGTTGACACATTTTTCCATACGATGGAACCAATCATAGAAGCAACCATTCCATTCGGAAGTTGGGGTCTCCAAAATGGCCGTTTTGTAGGTGTCCACAGCTTCTTCAGGTGATAAAAATCTCTGTCCACGCAATTTATTCTTTATTTTAGGGAAAGTATAGAAATCATTAGGGCTTAGGTCGGGGCTGTACGGCGGATGGTCTAATAATTCTATGTTTTCTTGCTCTAAAAACTCTTTTGTTCTGTGTGCGGTGTGAGAACTCGCATTGTCGTGATGGAGGATGATGCGGCGGTTGCAGTTCTCTTTACGGAGTTCAGAAACGACCTGTGGCAAACAAATGCTAGCATACCATTCTGCATTAATCGTTCTTTGTCCCTCAAGAGGAATAGTCGTAACATGGCCGATTTTGGAGACAAACGTGGCCACCATTTTTTTTGCAACACTCCGTGAACGAACAATTTTTGTTGGCTTTAACTCATTTTCGAACACCGAAACTCGTGACTGGTTTTTTGTTTCGGGTTCGTACGCGTATATCCAGAATTCGTCACCTAATAAGATGTTGTATACAAAATTTGAAGATCCTGCGTGGAATCTTTCGAGAGTTCTGAGGCACCAAGTAACGCGAGCCGCTTTTTGCTCTTCACAGAGCGAATGTGGTATCCATCGGGAATACAACTTTTTTACACCTAATTGTTCACGCAAGATTATTTGTATTTGATTCACGCCAATGTCTAAAGTTGCTTGAATTTCGCGGTATGTCACATGTCGATCTCCCTCAATCAGCTTACGCACAGCATCATGTTTTCTTGGGTGACTGCAGTTTTTGGACGACCTTGATGGGGATCATCACTGAGCTTGACACGTCCACGTTGAAATTCAGCAAACCAGCAATAAATTGTGGTTTTGGATGGGGCTTCATCACCAAATGCAGAAATCATTCGGTCAACACACTGTTTTTGTGTTAAACCACTTCGAAAGTCATAATAAATCATCGCTCTTGAATTTTCTCTAGTCAATTCCATTTTCTCAACGACTAAACAAGTTTGACAAAACCTTGTGACAAGACCGAGAATCGTTTTTTGAATAAATAAATGGTATTCGATTTTTAAAACCAAGGAATTTTCAATTAAAAAGATTTTAGTATGACAGGAACAGTAGAAATATTCCATTCCCGATACTTTTAGTGCAGCCTATGTATTTAAAAAAAGTCCAATGAAAAATTTCTTCTTTAAATTTTCAGTAAGCTTAGTTAAAGGTTGAGTTTTTTTAAATCGATATCTCCATTTTGTCTTCACAGAACTCTCCTGAAGCCAGAATTTTTTGCTTGGTTCATAAAATGGATCTGGTAGCAGAAGAAAGGAGAGAAGAGATATTCAAAGAAAGAGAAGAAGATTTAAAAGGACTATCTAAACCACTTGAATGTACATGCTTTAGAACAAGTATATGGGATGAAACTTTATACAAGTGAGTAATAAAATAAAGATCTTTTAGTTTATCATTAAGGAAGTTATATTCACCTTCTGAGCTATTATAAATTTAAAAAGTTAAAGTTACAACCTGTATACATCCTACTGCTAGACACGGGCCTCCTCTCGTTTCTGAGAGGGTTTTAGGGCAAGGAAATGTTCACTGCGTTGCTCCAATGCATGTTGGTGAAGTTCACATGCCTTCAAAATTTTTATTTTTGTTATTTCTCAGACATGCAGGGTTCCTCACAATGTTTTTATTCACTGATGAGTATGTGGTAAATCAGCACTTAAAATTGCAATTAAGTGAGTTTTGGTACCAGCGGGGATTGAGCTAGCAAACTGTAAAACTTACACCGAGCGCTTATCCCCTGAGCTACCACGGTATAAAGTTTTATTAGGTACAAATAATTAATCCAAAAAAGCTATATTACCTAACTTAATGTAAGAGAAGGAAGATAACAAATAATACAGTAGGTATCTATTTGATTGATTTGTATTAAAAGGAATATAAAAATTAATAGAGTATATTTTGTTTTTAATAGATCACTAGGGACAGATTATTAACAATGTATAGTTGACGGCACGGGTCGTGAGCACAGATGAACTATGGTGGGGGTTGAGCCAGTATAGGTACACTGTCGCCAAAATTATTTGGTACCTTTGTTATTTCAATTTGTAATTGAATATTTTCACTGACTTTCGAAATTCTGAGCCGTTTAGTTTAGTTTACGACGGGCTGTTTTCCGCAACTCCAAGTCTAAGCGCGTATTTTGCGTGTGGGCAGGTATAATATGCTTATTCGAGCCATGATATCTCCCCGAAGAAGCTCAGCAGTCCCTTGATGTTGCAAGCAACTTCGGGGAGCGATCCCGGCGTGCCGAGATGTTTAGCCCTGTATGAAGCGACTTCTGGACATGTCAGCAACACGTGAGCCGCCGTTTCTTCCTCTCCCATGCATGCCCTGCACAGGGGGCTGTCAGTAACACCTATGGTGAACAAATGTTTGTTAAAAGAGCCATGTCCTGTGATAGCACTTGTTACTATCCTGATCTGTGGCTTGTTCAGTCTCATTAGAACCTTGGTTAGACGACTGTTTATTTCTGGTAGTGCTGAGCGTGTAAATTATTGAAGTATCTACGTACCAGTGAACAAACGTAGCCAAAGGGGATTGGTATTATTGGTTCCGGCCCTATAGTTGCTAGGCCGATCCCCTTCTGGCCAGTTCATCTGCTGCATCGTTGCCTCTAGATCCACTGTGTCCCTTGATCCATTGCAGAGTCACATTGTTGTGCTTACATACCTCATTCAATCGTTGATGGCACTTGTATATCAGTCCCGAGTTCGTCACATTGCAACTCAGAGCTTGTAGTACCGCCATACTGTCGGTCAGTATTCTGATGGAGAAGTCTTTCACCTTCCTAGCATCTATTGCTATGGCCGGTTGGATGATACCCATGCATTCAGCCTGGAAGACTGTGTTGTGGGTACCCAGCGGTGTGCATATGTGGATATTAAGGTCTTCAGAGAAAGCCCCAGACCCCACACCTTCATTTGTCTTAGAGCCATCTGTGAAAACTTTGAGTTCTCTTGGCCCCAATCCTTCCAAATGGTCAGTTTCCTTCAATTGTATCCTGTACTTCTTATGAAATACAAATTGTTTTGGTATCCTATCATACTTGGCTTGTAAGATAGGAATTTTTGAGTAAATTCTATCGATTATATCTGTATAGGGGACTCTACTCTTACTTAAAAGATTTAGGGTCTTGAGTCTAATGGCAGCTAAAGTTGCTTCTTGTTGTATATATAGATGAAGCGGTGTTAGCTCCAGCATAGCCTCCAAAGTTGCTGTTGGTGTTGTCCTTATGCAGCCCGTGGCAGCCATACAAGCTAATCTCTGAACTGAACTAATCTCTGAACTCTCCTGAAGCCAGAATTTTTTGCTTGGTTCATAAAATGGATCTGGTAGCAGAAGAAAGGAGAGAAGAGATATTCAAAGAAAGAGAAACCCCATTGTTTGCCAATCATGTTTCTGCACTGCCAGAAAGTTAAACTAGCTTTGCTGATTTTGTTTTCTATGTGTTTGTTCCAGTTAAGTTTACTGTCCAAGGTAAGACCTAGGTATTTTACCTCGAAAGAAAGTTGGAGTTTTGTGCTGAAAAGACTTGGAAGATGATAGTTATTCAGCATTCGTTTTTGTGTGAACATTACTATAACTGTTTTATTTGGATTAATGGTTAGGTCATATTCCCTGCACCATCTCTCCATAATACGGAGAGCCGCTTGAGTCAGGTCGCACACAATGCTTACTGTCTTGCCAGAGACCAGTATTGTCAGATCATCTGCATAACCAACTGTGTAGAAATGATTAGCGTTTAATTTGCTGATGAGCTCATTAATGACCATATTCCACAGGAGAGGTGAAAGAACCCCACCCTGCGGGCATCCTTTCATGATCTGAATTGTCTGAGATTCACCAGCAATCTTTATTGTTCGTGTACTGAGCATGTTTACTATCCAGTCAATCAGCGCCGGTTCAACATTATGTCTACTTAGGGCACCTTTTATGCTGGAGAAATTTGTTCTGTCAAAAGCACCTTCTATGTCTATGAAGGAGCCTAGACATATTGCTTTGTTTTGGATGGCCTCTTCAATCTTTGTTATTACCTGGTGAAGTGCCGATTCTGTTGATTTACCTAAGCTATAGGCGTGTTGTTTTTCGTGTAGCGGTAAGTTAATTAGCGCCGACCCTCTCAACTCCCGTTCACACATCCTCTCCATTGTCTTTAGGAGAAAGGATGTGAGGCTAATAGGCCTATAGGATTTAGGGTCTGTATAGTCGTTCTTACCTGGTTTGGGTATGAACGTGACTTTCACTTCCCTCCATCCCCTAGGAACATATTTACGAGCCAGACATGCTCTCATTATGGCAACAAGTCTGACTATTAGGACTTTACCCCCCCCACTGAAGAAGTGCCGGAATGAGCCGTCAGGTCCTGCTGCCTTATAAGGTTGGAAACTATGAATGGCCCAATGGATTTTGTCCATCGTCACCACTCTTTGTGCTAATTCCCAGTCTTCTTTTGTTGGTGTCAGTGCATCTTCATGCCGGTTCACCCTTTCAACTACACAGCAACCTGGGAAGTGAATATCAATTAGGATGCGTTGGGTGTCATCCGGCGATGTTGAGTAGCTACCGTCTGTTTCTTTAAAGAGATAGATCCCGGCGTGTTCTGTTTAGCTAGGATTTTCCTTATCCGATTTGCTTGTTCACAGGTTTCTATGCTACCACAGAATTTGCGCCACCCTGTTGAGCGTCGATACCTGATACATTTTTTGTATTCAGACTTAGCTTTCTTATATAGAAGCCAGTCTTCATCCTTTGAGGTATTCATTGCCCTATTTAGGGCTTTTCTTACCTTCTTACGTTTCCTGTCTCGTTCTTTACCCCACCACTGTTGCTTTTGCTCAGCATTTTTTGGTGGAGTGATTACTGGACATGATTCATGGTAGCTATCGATCATGGCTTTAGTGACAGCTGCTACCTGTTCTTCTAGGAGCGATTGATCTGCTATGGTATTAGTTCCCTCTACACCCGCGAGCGAAGACGTCAGCCTATTGAGGTATTTTGTTTTATCCGTCTTGCGGGGATTTCTCCATGGTGGTATAGCGGGGATATCGACCTGTAGTACGCAGCAGATCCATCTGTGGTCTGAGCATGAGGCCTCTTTCGACACATGCCATCCCGTTATTAGCTTAGCTGCTCATTCTGTTGCAAGTGTGAGGTCGATTATTGTATGACAGCGTTTATTTATGAAGGTTGGTTCAGAACCAGTGTTTAATATGGTTAGGTTAGTGCTAAATAAATATTCAACTAAAACCTTACCTCGTTCATTAGGTTTTTCCATTCCCCAAAGGGGATGATGCGCGTTGGAGTCCGTCCCGATCACAACCTCTAGTCCGGCCTCTCACAGAAATTCACCAGCCTGACGAGGTCGTGAGGGGGAGGGGTGTCTTCCTTAGGCATGTAGACCGAGGCCACGACTAACCTTTCCTCCTGTGTGTTTTGTAATGCTACGGCATACATGTCTCTGGAACAGAAATCTGTTAGTGGTTTTGCACAGATATCTTTAGTAGTATAAATACACGCTCTAGGCTTGTCGTGCTCAGAGTTGTAGAGTAACTCACTTCTTAGGTTGTTTAGGCCTTTAATTTTACCGGCCCCAAACCATGGCTCTTGGATTAGGGCTATGACCGTTCTTTGTGCCTCCAACCACTTGCGTAATTGAGCCGACGCTGTCTCACTGTGGTGGAGGTTGGCCTGCACTAGGCTAGTTTTGGACGAAGGGCACGCCATCATCGATCGCGTCATCCCCGTCCCCGCCTAAAAATAAGCCTGCCAGCAGATCTCGGTTTCATCGTCAGCCACCAAGTCGGAATTGGACGGCAAGATGCAGTCCTCTTCGTCACTCGGTGAGCTGCCGCTGAGCCCAGTTTCCACTGGGGGCTTCGGCTCGGTTGTGCAGGCAGTTTTTTCACTGGACTTGACATCCAGTGATTTCGATGTTCCGGCAACCATGGCCACGGTATCCATGACTTCCAGGTTCTTTTCTGCCTCTTTGCTAGGTGGGGAATCAACGAATTTTCCTCCACGACCCTGGAATTTAACGTATACCGCCCCACATACACACGCGAGACGGCGCCCGGCTTTCATCAGGGTAGGGATATGATCCTCCGGCACCGAAACAACGAGGAACCACCCGTCAGTCTGTTTGTCCGCTTTGAGTAGAAGCCAGTCCTTGATATTTACCCAGCGGTTCTGGTACGCAAGCACGCGACCAATGTCGCGTGAGTCCTTCCAGGCACCTTGGGCATCAGGGATAAGGATACCACATTTGATTCTTTGACTGACTGGTATCTCTGACTGTTTCTTAATAGTCAGCGAGGTGTTGAATTTGAAGTCGAGGGTATTAATATTCCCCTTCAACCAGTCCAGAGCCTTCTGGTCAACGCACCACAGCTTTAGGACACCCTCCGTGTAAACGGGTTTGCCTCTAAAAACCGGGCCCGACGCATCAGGGTCCTGGTTACTCCAGGCCTCGGTGATCATCTTCCTCTGTATGGCCACGAGGATGTCATCAGCTATCTCCTTTGTTATGTGACCTGAACGCGCACACGTTAAGGCCACACCGAAATCTGTTTTAGCAGCAGAAGCGTAGCTTGTTCTTGCAGCCTTTGTTTGCTGTTCAAGTCGCACTTTTTTGTGCTCTCCTCTCGGCGAGGTGGACTCTTCCAGCAATCTTTTGGCCGCTCTTTCCTTCTTTCCAGGACGCTTGGCTACTCCCTGGTTCCTGGCGGATTTCTTAGAGCTGGTTCCGGCGGCCGTGCCTACTGCTCGGGCTGGATTTTCATCCTGCCCAGTTTCAGCACGACTACTGGTTCCAGCCCCAAGCACCGCAGTAGCAGTAGCTTGCCCAGCTTCCTGAGTCTTGTTCTTGGAAGCAGCGAGCGCGGCTCTTTCTCTGCGGCCTTTTTCTCGCTGCTTCTTATTCTTCTTTTTGACCTTTACGCTACTGCCTGCTGGGATAGACCCACCTGATGGTGCGTCGGGTCGGCAAGTCACCATTTTGAGTGCCTTGCGCTTCCCCTTACGGCTTACCACTTGCCAGGCAGCGGAGAAAAGGTCTTCGGTCCTTTGGGGCTCCGCAGGAGTTTTGCTACTCGCGGCCCCTTGCTCATTTTTCTCGACCAGAGCTCCTTGGATTTGGAACTGGATTTAGAGACATCCAGCGCTGAAATTGCCACCTTGGTGGGGCCACCTTCGCTGGGTGGTACAGTCAGTGGAACGGCCGGTTTAACGCTGAGCATCCACGACCATGTTCCACTTCTGAGCGTGGGTGCTCAGGCTTCCCCGCGTATTCCTGGGGGGGGGGGTGCAAAGTTCCGCTCAAGACTACAACTGCTCGGGGCAAACGGTCAACAAGACCAAGGCAACCCCTGCCACGCTATCCGTGGATTTCTGCAATATCAGGGGACTTCACTCTAACCTAAATGCCGTCCACAACCATCTCGAGACGGCGAGGCCGGCTCTGCTCTTTCTGACTGAGACGCAGGTGTCCTCTCCGGCTGATGTCTCGTATCTCTCCTACCCGGGGTATAAACTGGAACACTCCTTTGTGCCTGGAGCTGGAGTTTGCGTTTACGTCAGAGGGGACATCTGTTCTCGACGCCTCGGCAGTCTTAAAGGTTCGTACCTGTCCATCCTTTGGCTACGCGTAGACAGCGACGACCATCCGCGCGTCTACGGGTGCCTCTATAGATCCCATAGCGGTAATGCCGAAACAGACCGATTCTTCGACTACGTCCAAATGGCTACAGATGCGTTGCTACAGCAGATCCTCTCCGCAGAGATTGTGATCCTCGGCGACTTTAACGCCCCTCACGCCGAATGGCTTGGTTCACGTTTAACCGATCATGCGGGGAGATCTGTTCATGATTTTGCCTTGTCTGACACAACTGGTTACTTCGCCTACGCGGATTCCAGATGTGGAGGATCATGCACCTTCCCTGTTGAACCTTCTGCTGACCTCTCACCTGGACGGATATCAGATTTCCGTCGACGCCCCTTTAGACTCCTCGGACCATTGTCTTGTCCGGAGTGTGGTGACACTCACGCTGAAATCGCGGTTGCATTCTGCAGGCTGCCGCCGTGTTTGGCACTATAGGTCAGCCGATTGGGATGGGATGCGGTCTTTCTTTGCATCCTTTCCTTGGGGGCGGGTTTGCTTCTCGTCGGACAATCTCAACGTTGTTGCGGATTCTGTCGCTGATGTGGTGCTTTCGGGTATGGAACTTTTTATTCCTTCCTCTGTGGTGCCCATTGGAGGCAAATCTCAGCCATGGTTTGGTCGCTCCTGTAAAATAGCATCATGCTATAGGCAGGAGTGCTACCAAGCCTGGGCTGACGCATCAACGTCCCGGGATGTAAATACCAGCGTTCTAAAAAAGAAGTGTAATTCCGCCTCTAGGTCCTTTAAAAGAGTCGTTGCCAAGGCAAAGTCAGAGCACATAGGCAGAATTGGCGACAAAATAAGTTCGCCTTCCTTTTGGAACCCGTGCATTCTGGTCTCTCGCCAAGGCTGTCCAGAGGAATTTCTGTCAGCCATTTCTTCCATCTCTGCACAGGGAGGACTACTCACTGGCCCATGCCGCAAAGGAAAAAGCCGATCTGCTAGGCTCTTTCTTTGCGTCCAACTCGACTCTCGATGACGGGGGGAGTACGCCGCCGACCATCCCGCGGTGTGAGTGCTCCATGCCGGGAGTGCAGTTCACACAGCGCTCGGTTCGCAAAGCACTCCTTTCCCTGGACATCCGCAAGTCGAGTGGGCCTGACGGAATCCCCCCTATTGTGCTGAGGACGTGTGCTCCAGAGTTGGCACCGGTTTTAACGCGTCTTTTCCGGTACTTCTACTCCCTAGGCGTAGTCCCAAAATCATGGAAGATGGCTTTCGTCCACCCGATCCCTAAAAAAGGCGACCGTTCAGACCCGTCCAACTACCGGCCTATCGCCGACACCTCCTTGTTCTCCAAAACAATGGAGTCTATTGTCAATATAGTCTATTGTCTGCCAGCTCATGAGGTACCTTGAGGATCACCAGCTGATTAGTGATCGCCAATACCGTTTTCGCCGTGGTCGGTCAGCTGGTGATCTTCTGGTCTACCTAACTCACAGATGGGCGGAGGCAGTAGAGTCCAAGGGGGAGGCATCGGCCGTTAGTTTGGACATTGCGAAGGCCTTCGGTCGGGTTTGGCACATAGCGCTTCTTTCGAAGCTCCCTTCCTATGGGCTTCGCGATAAATTGTGCGATTGGATCACCAGCTTTCTTGCAGATCGGAGCATCAAGGTCGTTGTAGACGGTGCAAGCTCCGATTACAAGCCTATTAATGCTGGTGCTGGTGTTGGTGCTGGTGTTGGCATGCTATTGCCAACGCTGTTTCTTCTGCATATAAATGATACGTTGCAAACCCGTAACATTCATTGCTATGCAGATGACAGCACTGGTGATGCTCTTTACACCGGCCGTGCCAATATTTCTCGGGAAAACGTCTCCCAGTACCAGGAGAAACTTGTGTCTGAAGTCGAGTCTTTGCTGAACAGAGTCTCGGATTGGGGGCGACTAAATCTAATGCACTTTAACCCCCAGAAGACACAAGTTTGCGCGTTAACCGTTAAAAAGAACCCCTTTGTCCTATCTCTTCAGTTTCGAGGCACTCCCCTTGTTGCCTCAGCCAGTATCGGAATCCGCGGCGTCGACATATCGAGTGACGTGCAGTTTCGTGGTCAATTGGAAGAGAAGGCCAAATTAGCCTCTAAAGAGCTTGGCGTGCTCAGCAGAGCGGGACAGTATTTCATGCCGGCACACCGCCTGCAACGTTACAAGGCGCAAGTTCGGCCGCACATGGAATACTGTTCCCATCTCTGGGCTGGGACTCCTCAGTACCAGCTCCTTCCACTTGACCGCATCCAGCGCAGAGCGGCTCGAATCGTCGACGACCGAGTGCTTTCCGATCGGCTCGATTCACTGGCGCTGCGAAGAGATGTTGCATCTCTTTGTATTTTCTTTCGCATATACCATGGGGAGTGCTCTGAGGAATTGATCGGATTAATCCTAGCCGCCAATTTCGTGAACGCACTACACGGCAAACGTCCCGATACCATCCACACCATCTGAATGCTTGGGGGTCCACCGCTGTACGTTTCAAAAGGAGTTTTCTTCCGCGTACAACCTCTCTGTGGAATAGTTTACCACCGGCGATTTTTCCGGACCGATACGACCTGGGGACCTTCAAGAAAAGAGCGCTTACTCCTTTCTAAAAGGCCGGCAACGCACCTGCAATTCCCTCGGTGTTGCGGTTGATCATGGGCGGCGGTAGTCACTTTACATCAGTTGAGCCGCATGCTCGTTTGCCCCCTCAACTATAAAAAAAAGTTGTCACTAAAATTGCTCTCAATTGTACGGTAGTGGAATGATACGTGCGAACCCAATAGACGACGAGAATCGGCTGACGAACCAATCACGTTGAGCGTCAGCGTGGTCAACGTCGTCGACCACGCTCCATCGACCAATAAAAAGTGTGCTCACGACTTGTGCCGGCAATTATACTTTGTGAAACAACCTTTGTAGCCTAAGATGTATAATCTGCATAATGTATTTTGAAATGTTCATGAAGCTATGTTGCAGTGACAGAAAGTTGGATCCTGCTTAGGACCCCGTGATCACTATGGCTCTGGAGTCTGAGAAAAATATCATCATCATCATCATTACAGCCCTTCACAAGTCCACTGCTGAACATAGGCCTCCCCCAAGTAATTCCTCAAAGCACGGTCCTGAGCCACCTGCATCCATCGACTTCCTGCATACCTTACCAGGTCGTCACTCCATCTAGTGGGGGGTCGCCCTACACTACGCCTACCGGTATGAGGCTGCCACTCGAGAACCTTTCTTTCCCATCGGTTATCGGTTCTTCGAGCTATATGGCCGGCCCATTGCCACTTCAGCTTACTAATCCGTTGGGCTATGTCGGTCACTCTGGTTTTACTGCGGATATCCTCATTTCTGAGTCTATCACGCAGAGAAACTCCGAGCATAGCCCTCTCCATAGCTCGCTGAGCGACCTTGAGCGTCCTCATACGACCAGCAGTGAAGGACAACGTCTCAGTTCTATATGTCATTACTGGCAACACGCACTGGTTGTACAATCTAGTTTTTAGAGATTGAGGTATACCTGACGAGAAGATACGTCGTAATTTCCCAAACGCTGCCCAGCCGAGTTGAATCCGTCGATTGACCTCTCGGTCGAAGTTGGACTTACCTAGTCGGACTATTTGTCCCAGGTAAACGTACTCGTCAACAACTTCGAGCATAGTGCTCCCAACAACTACCGGCATAGGTGTGACATAGACATTAAACATGATTTTTGTTTTGTCCATGTTCATCTTAAGACCTATCCGTTGGGAGGCACTATTGAAGTCATTGAGCACAGTGCTTAAGTCCTCCAGCGATTTTGCCATAAGGACTATATCGTCGGCAAATCGAAGGTGAGTGATGTACTCGCCATTGATGTTAATACCGTATCCTTTCCAGTCCAGTAGCTTGAAAACGTCTTCCAATGCAACGGTGAAGAGTTTCGGGGATTTAACGTCACCCTGTCTTATACCTCTCTGCAGTTGGATAGGTTTCGAGCTCTGGTTCTGTACTCGGATAGCCATCGTAGCCCTACTGTACAAACACTTCAGCACTTCGATATACTGACAGTCAACTTGGCACCGCTGAAGGGACTATAGCACCGCCCAAATTTCGACGGAATCAAAGGCTTTCTCATAGTCCACATACGCCAGGCAAAGTGGCAGATTGTACTCTTCAGTCTTCTGTACAATCTGCCGCAGGGTATGTATGTGGTCTATGGTACTGAAGCCTTTTCGGAAACCGGCTTGTTCGGGAGGCTGGACTTCGTCGAGTCTGCGTGCGAGACGATTCGTAATGACTCTCGAAAACAGCACGTAGACGCGGCTCAGAAGGGAAATCAGTCTGTAGTTCTTCAAGAGAGCGTTGTCGCCTTTCTTAAAGAACAAGACCACCGCACCTCTGCTCCACGCCTCTGGAGTAGTGCCACCATGGAGGACGGAATTGAAGAGCTTCTGAAGGACTTCAAGTACCGGTTTTCCACCCGCTTTCAGAAGCTCCGCTGTAATTCCATCCTCGCCTGGGGCCCTGCCGTTTTTAAGGTGCTGGAGAGCCATGCTAATCTCGCTTAGACTGACGTCCGGGATATCATTGGAATAGTGTCGGATAAGACTTGCTCTTGGATCGTTACTCACACTTGCGTGTGGCTCCAACGATGATGTGTACAGCTGCCCATAGAACCTCTCAATCTCACTCAAAATCTCAGGTGTCCCGGAAACGATGCTGCCACACTCAGTCTTCAGCTTTGACAGTTGGCTCTTACTAGCGGACAGATCTCTGGCAGACTTTGGAGCCCTGGTTCCGCTCGATCGCTTCTTTAATACGAGCAGTATTAAAGTTGCGTAAGTCTCGCCGCATGCATTTGGAGATTTGTCTGTTCAGTTGCCTGTATGCTGTCAAATCTGTTGACGATTGCAGCCTCATCTCCCGTCTAACAGCCATGAGATTAAGAGTGTGATCGGAGAGTTTTTGTGTTCTTCTGCGGCGGGTCTTGCAGAACTTAGCTCCGACCGCATGGACAGTTTCCACGAGCTTGTCATTCATATCGTCCACTGCATTGCAATCTTGTAGTCACTGAAAGCGGTGATTAGAGCACGAGGGGGACGGAGCGTTGACTTCATTAGACGAGACCTCTCCAACTTAACGTTTAGGTTCAGTGTGCCTCTAACTATTCGGTGATTGCTGCCAGTTTTCACCCTTGCGATCACTGAGACATCACTGAACAGTTGGCGTCTGGTCGGAGTCAATCTCATTTTTTGTCGAACCGTCGGGGCTCGACCAGGTCCACTTCCTGTGGGGCCGCTTCTGGAAGAAAGAGTTCCTCTTTCTCCATAAAGTCGGCCACCTGCTGGCCCCTTCGGTTCCGTTGCCCTACTCCAAATTTCCCTAACTTCAGCTCACCGTTTTCTCTCGTGCCTAGTTTTGCGTTGAAGTCTCCCATCAACACCGTGTAGTGGGTTTTGGAGGAATGCATGGCTTTGGAAATATCCTCATACATTTCCTCCACCTCCTCATCGGGATGTGCCGAGGTTGGTGCGTAAACCTGTATGACCTTCAGCGAATACCGTTTGGTGATTCTGAGTATCAGGTACGCGACCCTCGTCTCTCAATCTTTACAACGTTGTTGACGAGAGACTTGTGGACGATAATCCGACACCTCCTTGGGACAGATAGTCGCCCTCCCGGTGATAGAACAAGTTGCCGGATTCGAGAATCGCCGTGTTCTCCCCCTCTCTTCGGACCTCGGATAATCCTATAATATTCCAGCGCAACTTGTCTATCTCTTCTTCCAGCTCCAGGATCTTCTCGTCAGTCCTCAGGGTGCGTGCGTTAAATGTTGCCAGGTCGAGTCGTCGTAGGTGGCAACCGAACCTCCACCGGAGATTCTTAGCACCCCCTGCCCCGCCGATACCATGGTCGCCACCGTAACCAGGAATAGTGGGGCCGCCGGGGACTGGGGGCCGTCTATTTGTGTAATTATTCATGGGGGGTATATTGCCATAGTTGCCACGCTTGGCGAGCGGGTTGGCAACCGCAGTTTTTTTTTGTCGTACAGTTGCTATTATCAGGAAGATGCTGCTGCCCATCTCCTGCCTGTCTCCCTCTGTCGCCTTTTACGACACCCACGGCAAGATATGGGGTAGTGGATATTCTTAACCGCCACTACACGGCCTATAAGAGAAAAATATGTTTCAGTGTTATTTCTAAACTTAAAAAAGAGACTCATTAACTATAGGTTTAAATTTTTTTTTCCAGGGCTTGGTCTAGTATAGTATACAAATTAATACCCAATGTTAAAGCATTGGAGTCATCATTAAAACAGTTTGCAGCTATTGTTGATGCAGATGAGGTGAGTGTTGCAATATCAGTTTTTATGGTGACTTTCTCCTAGCTGCTTTCAGACAAAATGACAAGTTTTGCTTAAATCTAATCAAACATGTTTATTGTGGAATATTGGTTACAAAAGGTGCACAATATTGACAAAAAAAAACTATTTAATTTCATTCTAAGTGGTTAAATTTAATTGTTAGTTTAGTTTAATTAAATCATTAATTATGCAGGGTTATTTTGCAATAAATGGCCAAATCACATTCAATTTGGGATAATTTCAAATAAAAGTAGAAGCCTTATTTAGTCGTATTTCCAAAAACGGCAATAACGGTATAGCATTATTTTTATATTTAAACTTAAGTCTAATATTTAGCTACTCTTGGAAAAATAACCCTGTATCATTTATCCGTCGAAAACACCGTCAGTAAATTTAATCTCTTAAGACTATTCGGCAATTTATTTTTGATAATTGGTAAATAACAATATTCGGCCAATAACATTTTGGTCATCATGGTAGTATGATGCCCCCCCACCCGTTGTTAACTTTAATCTTTATTGTTATTAGACTTACTCAGTAATGCAGTATATATTTTTCACATAATTTGGAGACTCCATTTCTTTTACGACACTAAATGCTATGATGCTATTATTGCAACTTTATAACATAGTCTCAGACGAAATAAAAACTCAAGACGAAGCGCTGTCAACAATGAAGTGAGGTCGGTTTGGTTAACATGTGTGCACTAAGTGAGTGTTGCCGTACATTTAAAACTTATTACCCTAATATATTATTGTCTAAGTATTATCAGGATGAATGAATAAGTAAAAAGATAAGTTGGCAATTTTTTAAATTTTATACTTCACTTTAAGTAATATGTAGGTATGTTTGTTTCGACTAAGTAGGGGAAAAATAAAACAATAGTTATATGAAAGAAACATTGTTTTTATTTTAATAGCCTTTTTGTTGGGTCAATTTATTGAAATATTGCCGTTTACCGTCCACCGTTTTGTAAATTGTTTCCAATTTAGAAATATGGTGGAAACGAATTGATAAATATTTTTCAATTATGCATCTTATTAAGCTTATTTACTGCTCTTGGCCAGCATAGTTGTGCTCAGTCACCAATTTAGAGAAAATGTTGTCAGTACCAATAAATTGTTTTAAAATATTAATAACAACCGATTTGTGTTGGTTTTCAGTAACTATCACTATGCTTTTATTACATAATTTACGCACGATAGTTTCACAAATTACGTTAATTTCAAAAAAGTCTCGACGGAAATATTAAGCCACCTTTATCTTTTAAAGATATCGGTTTATGGAAGTCAAATATCTCGTATAATATAATAAACGACATTTTTAAATTATTATTATATAATACTAAATGTAATATTATAGAAACATTGAAAATAACCTTTGGATACCCGTTTCGTACCACACGACGAAGTCATTTATTTATGTAATAAAAATCGTCATCTTCAAAATGTGTCGAACAAACTACGCTGCGCTACGTTGGATTCCACGATGGCATTCCGGCTAACTCGGATCACTTCTATCCACTTCTATCCACTTCTCTTTAATGTCTTTAAAAATATACATTTTTGAAGTGATGATAAAACATGGAAAAACAAAAAAAATGCCTATTTACACTTAAATTAATTTTATAAATATTAAAAGTAAAATAGAAATAGGTAAATGAACGTGTTACATTAAGTTTCGCGTCACATTAATAACTTACTGAATAAATGGGGACTACTGTGACGCTTACTAGTGGCAACTCTTGTGGAGCTTTATGTTCCAAGCTGTCGCAATAAATAATAAAAATAATTTATTAAATATTTGGATTTTTATGTTTACTTACGTATGAAATGTGATTCCATCCTGTTTTTTATTTCTGGAAGATTGGTTTTTACAACCGTTTACAACACAATTCGGCATTTTTTCTTTAAAAACTGCGAATTACTATAGAGTGACACTCCGTGCGCTGGAATAGCTCGAATGACACGGTAAGGCGTAGTTTCGTTATATCTGTGTGCGTGAAACTGTGTAGTGTGTATGTACAAGGCGAGGCGTAGTTTTACCGGCCTCAGTGCGTTGTTCGGCGGGGCTCTGTCTTGAGTTTTTATTTCGTCTGAGGACATAGTCAACTTTAAAGAAGAAGGTTCTCAATGCAACTTTATTGTTATATTTATTTGATGCAATATCTACAATACTAGTTATACAATTTTGTTTCCTTAAGTGTGTACTCTCACTTAGTTTATATTTAGAGAATTTTTGGGTACACTTGTACTTGTGCATAAACCAAATTTTTGACTTGACCATTATTCGAAGCTTATTGATAAATGAGATAGCAGTCATTTGTTCCCGCCTACAGTTATGTCTCTTTCTTCCATATATATATATATATATATATATATATATATATATATATATATATATATATATATATATATATATATATATATATCTTTTCCTACCACCACCATTCGTGTGGGGCGAGTCGACAAGCGAAGCGTCAAAGTTTTTAACCGTCATCAGCGTCTAAGTTTCCGCACCGGTAAGAAGTGCTCCTGTGTTTTACTGAAATTAGTATAGTGTGTTTAAATGTTCGTCGGTTATTAGTATAGAACACAGAGGTAACATACATATCAATTATTGATGTTATATTTTAAGAATAAATTTTAAGTGTGCCTTTTCGACATACAGTGTGCATCAAAACTACTAAAATTTTATTTTGCGAAAATACTCACTTTTATTAATTTTAATTTGTCGGTTTTATTGTTCATAGTATATTTAATTAATACATTAATTCTAGATAATGGAGGAAATACCCGTTAACAACAATGGTCTTACACCATCAAATAATTGAAGATCATTGTCTACATTAAGCTCTAATAGCAGCAGTTATAACAGCACCTTCTTGGCTGCTTCGATTTCTGACTCTAGGAACAGAAAGCGATGGCATCGCCGGCAAAAGAAAAGAGCGGGCAAAAGATCACGTTCAAGCCATAAGCTTGATGATTTTTCGAGACAAATACACAATCTTCGAAAGCAGTTAGCCGAAGCAAATAACGGCTATATTTCTGATATAAGTAGATATCTTTATGGCGAAGCGGAATTATTTCACCGATCGTAACGCTCACCCCACAAAGTGTTAATTCCGATCAAAATTTATTCAGCTTCAATATAACTACTAAATTAAAAGAGTTCCTAAGATGTCACAAGAGTATTTAAAGCAACTCCATAAAATTGCTTAATAATGTTTTGGCCTGGTCCTAGTTAGAACAAAGAATTTCTTTTGAATTGCTATCACATAAAGTCTCCTTTTTGTTTTTATAGGGTGAATTTCACAAAATATCGTCAGATTTGGCTCAGCTTATATGCGGTCATTGTGCGGAAATATTGCTAATGTGAAGGGATGGTACTATTAGCAATGTACAAGCCCCATTAGTGAAGGCAGCCTTGCGTAAGGTACCACCTTCATGCCAAAACTTGTTCAGTGCTGAATCTTTTACGATCGCCATTGATAAAGCTGGAGGTGTTGAGAAATGTTTTTGGCCGCTACAAAAGCGCAGTACTGCAACTAGGATGTCCACCTCGTAGGTTGAATATAATAAGGCACGCTGCTTACCATCGCAGGGAAAGGCATATCATAATCAGCTCTCCAGATCTTAAAGTGGGGTGCTAAAACGAATTTAAATAATATTCCTCATACATCGTGCTACACTAAATCTATACCGCCCTTGCAGGGTGTATTCAGAAATTGTCCCTTCGTGGGGGCAGAAAAGTATTGACTGGGCGACCGGCTCCCATGAAGAACCATTTCATACTCTGGGTTCATGAATGCACCAAAACCACTAGGAACCAGAAGCAAGCGTGGCGCATCCCCCTTTGATAATAAAGCATAGAAATGGCGTAACTCGTGACTCGAGCGAGTTTATATTACGACAAGTGGATGTCAATGGTAGCCACAAAGTTTGTTTCAGAAATAATTCAAGGTTACCGCATACCCTTAGCCCAAAAACCTCTTTTTTATCCCAAACGAAGGCATCCCATTTACCAGACATAGGAATCGCCGGAAATGACATCAATTATAAAACATTTAAAAGACCAGGGTGCTCTACAGGTGGTTCAAACGTCCCCAAGCTTAATATCAACTATGTTCCTGGTCTCCAAAAGCAATGCACTTGCACGACCAATATTCAATATAAAAGCGTTAAACAAGTTTGTCGTAGCAAAGAAACTCAGGTTGATAAACGCCCTGCGGATCCTAGATTTCCTTCAGAACCAAGACTGGTTATCCAAAGTAGACCTGTAGCAAGCTTACTCCTATTTAAGAGTAGGACGCAGCCTCAGGAGTTTTTTTAAGGCTGATTTGCCAAAGCGAACTTTCGGAAATGACATGTCTCTCCTTCGGCATAAGTTCGGCTTCAAGGACTTTCGCTGCTCTAACATATTGGATCGCGGAGAATTTAAGGAAAACAGGTGTCAGGATAATAGTTTATCTCGACATATATTTACCAGCACATCAGAATCAACAGGTCTTGAAGCAGCATGTGAAACCGACCCTAGAGAACGATACAGAGATTACGAGAAGTCTTGTGTATCTGGGGATAGAGTGGAACCCTTGGCTAAACGAAAAGAAGTTTCCAGGGGAAATGACACAGGGATTGAGGGACAAACTAAGAATGTTACGGAATCGTACAACTACCTTGAAAGACTTGCAGAGTGTAGTGGAAATGTTAAACTTAGCGAGTTTTGTGGTACCAAATGGTCGCTTAAATTACCGAGATTTACTTTCTCTTCTAAACTCGCTACTAGGGTCTGATGGGAGAACACTTCATCCGCTCTCAAAATCCGCCACAAACAACGTGAAATGGTGGTTAGCCAATTGTCAGGTTCAAATCGCGGCTCCGACGCACTATCTAACGACAGACGCATTAGATCTAGCATGGGGTGCACATCTAAACAACCTTAGCTATCTCGGAACTTTGGTCTCTTCAGGAGCAGAGTCTTCATTGCAACCAGGAGGAAATGTTGGCAATTCTAAAGGTACAACAGGACCACAGCCGGTTTCTGAGTTGCTCAACTGTTCCAGTTCAATGGGACAAGACTGTTGTCGCTTACTTACGGAACGAAGAAGGAACTATTCTAACCTATCAAATATTCCACAAACTAGCTCAAAATCGTATCGAGATATATATATATATATATATATATATATATATATATATATATATATATATATATATATATATATATATATATAACAATAAAAGTATAATAAAGCAATAAAAGTATTTTATCTACCAGGCAGATTCAACAATCATGCAGATCACCTGTTACCTTCCGCCAGCCCCCGAACGGTACATGCTGCTAAGAACCACCAGCTTACTATTGGCACCCCAGTGATCGATTTATTGGCTTCAAAAAGGGCTCATGTGGTAGCAAATTATGTGACATTAGATATGGCAGACAAACAAGCCTTATTTCAGGATGCGTTCTCCCGACCGTGGAATTATTACCTAGCGTGGGTTTTCCCTCCTCCATTCTTGGCGCCCTAAATCCTTACCCATCTAACTCAAGGGAAGAAAACTTACCTTCTAGTAGTGTACCCAGTTAGAACAGTTTTTTGGCGAGCAGACTTGAATTCACGTTCTCTAGCCGCTCCATTCACAATACGGAAATTAAAAAAGTAAAGTATTGTTGGACAGTTCAACAGGTCCCCAATGTCCAAGAACTGGTTCTGGAGGTGTGTAAGTGTGTGGGTAGTCAGCGGAAGCAGAAGGTTAGGGTGGGGGTCAACTTAAGCTATTAGAATCGTCATGGCGTCCCTACACTCGTCCTTACACACTTTATACAAGGTAGAGCCATGCTGCAGTTATATTAGTAGTATAGTTGTAGCACGAATGAGTCGGCTCGACCGGGGAAGGACTACGCTCTTACAGAATACCAGCGTCAAATAGTAGCTTAATGCTGCTGTTTTGTGTGGTGAGTGTAGAGAACCAGAGACCCTTTTTACTGGAAACGAGGCATTCCATCTTAGTCCTCACGAGTGACAACGTATCTGCATTTTGATTCTGATTATATTCTGATTTTTGATGTAGATGTCTATGGGCCACAGCAACCACGTACCATCAGGTGGACTGTGTGCTCGTTTGTTCGCCTATCCTATAAAAAAAACAACTCCCGAAACTTACAGCGTAGCTTGAAAAAGGTGACTTCACTAGAGCAATGAACATAAAGTTTGCGCGAAGGATCGTACAAAGACACAGCTAGCACAGTTCCTGGCTGATCTATATATACTTAATTCATGGTATTTCATATAACACGATTCTGCTATACAAATCGGCAATTTCCACTATTTGTAATGCAAGCATATCTAACACCCTAAGCTCAAATGTAAAACATGTGTTGAAATTAATAGTTCTAAGAAATCTTTTTCAACGTAAGCCTATCTGGCCTAAGCCTAGCTGTATCTGGGATATTGAAGAACTGGCTACGTATATATACGCCAGTATGTAGATCACAATAAAACATTTCAAGTTTCGAGACACTGCAATGCTTTTCGTTTAAGCCTCTGGTCGAAGAATCCATGATCTGACTCTCTTATGTATTGGACCAAATAACTGTGTTTAAGGTAATGAGACCATCGTGTTTTCGCCAAAATTTGGGTCAAAGATATTTTAGCGAAAGGTAATTAGCGGGAAACACTTTTACAAAATTTTACAGGCGCAAAGTGGTTTCTAATTTTTCTAAGGGGGCCCTTCACTCCTTTAATTTGATTATTATTGATTATTGTCTATATTAATAGTGATTGATTCAAGTTATTATTTTTGTTGTTAATTATACTTTACGATATAAACATTTTAGTTTTATTTTACTACAACACCGTACTCGACTACCATTTCACATTGGCGTCCCGATTTATTTTTCCTATCTGATAACAAACGTCTTATATAGCTATAAGCTTCGAATAACGTTCAAATCAAATTTACAGAAGCGTTATACCTACTAATAAAACGCATATTAATTTACTTACGTTATTCGAAGCTTATAGATAATCTCTGCCTGGTTTAATTCGACACAATGAATGTTAAAAACTTTTGCGCTCCGCTTGTTGACTCCCCGCACGTATGGTGGTGGTAGGAAAAGACAGATAGATATATACGGAAGACAGAGAACGGAACTATAGACAAGGCAAACAAGTGACTGCTATCTCATATAATAAGCTTCCAATA
This sequence comes from Parnassius smintheus behrii, assembly GCA_036936625.1. Taxonomy (NCBI): domain Eukaryota; kingdom Metazoa; phylum Arthropoda; class Insecta; order Lepidoptera; family Papilionidae; genus Parnassius; species Parnassius smintheus. Next base: position 21,442,211 of record JAUPFT010000001.1, read on the forward strand.
AGTAAGTAAGTTAATATGCGTTTTATTGGTAGTTAAATTACTTTTATTAATGAAATTTAATTAAAATAGTACTATCATATCTGGCGATATATCGAAAATGGGACAAATTAGGGAGTACCCTTAACCGACGAGCATATATGCGTATGTATATGAATGTGGAGGAGGCGAGAGGTGTGTCAGGATCGTGCCAAATGGAAGTCTGAAGTCTCTGCTTACCCCTCTGGGTGACAGGCGTGAGTGTTTATGTATGTTTATGTTATGTCTGTATTATCGTATCTTATTTTTGGCAGGTGCTGTTGTTTGAACGAGCTACATTCTTAGTTGTATCGCATTGTCAGCGACGGCAGCATCGTGACGCTCATCGCTTCGAGAAAGTCTCTAACATTGTGAAACAGTTCAAGCTCTCTTGCTCCAAACTTGCTGCTCAGTTCCAGAGTATGGAGGTATGTATGTTATCGTGTACTTAAAATGTCTGAGGATCGTTTAAGTTTATTCGAATCAGTAAGCCTTCCTATTTATAAACTCTAACAGTACAAACATTACAAATTGTGAAACAAATATAGATAACTTAATGAAGTATAATAATTTTATTAATTTATTAGATTCAATGGTATTTGAGCTTTGCTCTTCTATCGAAAAACATATGTGATCACGTAAAATAAGCAATGTAATATGAAATTCAAAAAAAGATTTGATAAATCTTAAACTAAGTCTTAGAGGATAGATAAAAGTCTGGAATATACCTAATAAGTAGTGTTCCTCCTATAGTTTAACCACTCAATCTCGCGCAAAGTTTCAGGTTGTTAAAGGCGTTGCAACAGTCTGTCTTCAACTCAGATAGTTGACTTTTATATGATAAGAGTGACAAGCGAGCATACGCAGTCCACCTTATGAGTGAATGCTGTGGCCCCTAGACATCTACATCCATCCTCAATTATAAATCATAATACAGATGTGTAATACCTCTGACAAATAAGATAGAATCCCTCATAACTAGTAAAAAGGGTCACTGATTTTATACACTCACAATACGAAGCCCAGCATTGAATTCATTGTAAACATCTCAGGTGAAGGATTTTTATATACGGGATTTTATTGCTCTAACATACAGCTGACATGAAGAATCGACGCTCTGGGAAGTCTGTGAACATATTCATGTTCACCCACGCCATTACATCAAATTTTATGGGCCACAAATACTCACAAAAGACCACCTATACCAGGGACGGTTCACGAAGCTATTGAAATCAAAAAACATCTTAGGAGAGAAGATGGCTGGGTGCTGCTATTTTCTGTTTGAGATTCTTTGTTAAATACCAACCAAAACATGCTACTACAATACTTCAAAATACTTTAAGTTCCTTTTGAATAGATGGAACTAATGTTGAAGATAACCATGTAACTATGTCATTGGGATGTTAAATACATTTTGCACTCGTGCCGTGACCATGGGTGCTAAAAAGTTATCGAAACAGCATTATTAAAAAAATATTACTTATAAAATGCGATAAAATCCTTTATATTAATTTCTGTTTATGGTACATAACTGTGTAGTGACAGCGTGAGAATATCCACTACTCCATTCATTTCAACTTGACTGTCCACATGCTATACACTATAAACATTTAACTTTATTAATTTAACTAAATTGCGTAAATAAATTCCAATTTATTGCAACTGCGATTGAAGACTTTTTAGAAGCAATAGCATTGCTTTTTATTTCGGGCCGTTTTGTTTAGTTTAAATTCCCTTGGTGTACAGTCTGTTCGCTTACATACGGTCGTTTTTGTGCCGCATTTTGTCAAAGATGTGACCTTAAAATTCGTGCTGTAGAGCACCCGAAACGTCGGGGATCAAAAGTCAAAATTAAACGCGATAAAATCCGTAAGATTAGTTTCATTAATGTGTAGTGTTCGCACAGAATAAAATAACAGTTGATTTTTCATATATTAAAGAAGAATAATTAGCAACTTCTTTTAACTCTTTAATGTGGTAGAGCCATGCTGCAGCTATATTATGGTTGCTGCACGAATGGGTCAACTCGATAGCACCAGGACCACACTCACAGAATACAAATAGCAGCTTAAGGCAGTCCATCTTAGGCCTCAGGGGACAACGTATCTGCAGCCTTCGTTATACTGGTGACCTTTTTTACCGTCTGGAAAAATAAGTGTAACATGTGAACGGAGGAGAAACCTATGGCACTGATATTTTACAAAAAATTAAAACAAAAATTTTGAATTAAATAATTAATTAAAACCTATCGCAATTCAAATCATATCCAACCTACTTTACGAATGCCAATAAAACAATATATTTAGTAGGCATCTTTAACCTTGTCACTTCGTAGGGTCACAGGCTCAAGGGCAAAGGGCAAAATACTTGTGTAAAATTTTTCAAACGTTTAATTTAAATTTTTGTTTATGTTTTTTTCTAAAATATCAGGGCCATAGGTTTTTCCTCCGTTCACATGTTACACCCTATTTTTTTCCAGATGGTAAAAACGGTCTTTCAGTATAAAGTTGGCTGCAGATGTCCATGGAGTGCTGCAATAGCTACTTACTATCTGGTGTAGTTCATTTTTCACACCACTTTTATACCCATCGCCAATCACAAGCTACATTCACCCATTTTACTACATGTTAGACAAAAACACAGCACATTTTTTTGTTATTAATTCCATATAAACCATTTTTCAACCGACTTCAAAAAAAAATAGGAGGTTCTCAATTGGACTGCATTTTTTACGTGTTACCCCAGAACTTTTTTCTAGGTGGACTGATTTTAATGATTCTTTTTTTATTTGAAAACGGTGCTTCTCATGTGGTTCCATCCAGTTGATCAAGACCCGACTAGTAGTTTTTGAGTTTTCCCTAATAATGCGTAATTAATTGACTTTGACTACCGTGATGTGATGTTCTGATTTTATTTATATTAAAATCGGTTGTATTAAATATTTAAGTTTACCACTTGTTTTTTTACAGGTACGTAACAGCGTGTTCGCCGCTTTCATAGACGGCTTCACGAGCAACACGTACGTTATGGTGGAGATGTCTGATCCAAAAATTCCCTCCGAAGCAACTCTCATCAATATTCGCAATGCGAGGAAGCATTTCGAGAAGCTGGAGAAAGTATCATCGAGCACGAGTCAGTACCAATGAGATCCAGATAGCCTTGTGTTGAACACGTTAGCCAGTTCTGTAGCGTTAAGTGTGCTAAGCACAAGGGTCCTTTTGCCAAAGCAAAATACTCACACAAAGAGTTTACTTTAACGTAATAGCTGTGAACATAACATTTTAAATATCACTGTATAAAAATAATCTTAACCATACTAGATCTCCTATTCAACTTTGAAAGTAACTTTGTTTTTATACCGTTTAATTAAAGTCATATACAAGAAAATATCATTTTGTAAAACAATTATATAATACCTAAAACTATTGATCTGTTGGTAAGACAAATTAATTAAAGCATTCTCAGCATCAAATACACAAGTATATAGCTGTATTCAATGTAACACTTGCGCTTAAAGATCAGAGGTAAAATTGGACTTGATCTGAGACCTAAAAATTAGTAATTCATGTCATCAACTAGACTGCAATTCAGTAGTTAGGTGATTGGGACCCAACCACCTAAATGAGAAGAAATAAACTTGATTCCAACAATAACCAAATTGCAATACTGCCGAGTTTCCTTAATCGACAAGTGGGAATTGGCCGTTTCAATAAAAACACTGCTGGAAATCGATTTTTTTACATGAAAGTCATATTTGTTTGAATTAAGCAATTTCTCAAATTGTACAAGATTTTTTATATGAATCTGTTATAATTTTTCTAACATGCTTTTTTGGAATTTACAAACTTTGGCATCACTGCAATCCAAGGAATACTTCATCAAGTCTCTAAAATTCATAAACAGCTCGACCTAATTTGATGACTTTTTTTTTGTTTTTGAATGGATGGTCCCTGGATGGTTTAGATTGACATTTTGGATCCGGTAGGTGACACTGTAGTCGAAATCCGGAAATCACCCGTGGGAAGCCGGGCGGATCACTAATTATACAGTAAATACGATTTTGTTCTAAATTAATACTTATATCGTAAAAGCAATCAACCTACAAGTGCATCGTTATAATAGACAAAATTTAATTAAAAACATCTTCCATCTTGTCCTCTAGAAAGAGGAAGAAACGTGTTCTGTAATAATTTTTTTAATTTGTTATTTTTTATGTTCTAGCCGCATTTTGTTGTATTTATCTACTCGTATTTATATTTAAAAAAAAACTGTTAAAAATGCGACATGTCCATTGTCAGTGAACCCAGTACAATTATTATGCTGTACCTGCGTATAGTATCCAAAAAAGCTGTCGTCTGTAATATACTATTGTATCATATATCTTGAAAGTTGATAGGTCCACAGTTGTTAACATGTATAGCTGAATGTTTAGAAATAAAAGTGAAGCCACACGGTGCGTTGCGACTTTGGCCTGGCTCCTAGGAAAATGTATATATATATATATATATATATATATATATATATATATATATATATATATATATATATATATATATATATATATATATATATACAACATGTAACAAAAACCCTGTGGTTCCCGTTAAGTGTGTTATCAGAATCAGTATCCAAGCGTATAGAAATATTTTTTTTCAAAAAAACACATTTAAAAAATTATTTTTAACGAAAAAAATTAATTTTCAAATTGTATGTGGTTTTATTTCCTCTCTCGCACGAGTATCGGTAATGCGGGGTCTTAGACAATCCTCTCACTCCTCGGCAAATGCATAGATAATAAAACCACATAAAATTTGCAAATAATTTTTTTTAAATTAAAATAATTTTTTTAAATGTGTTTTTTTTTTGAAAAAAATTGTTTCTATATGCTTGGATACCGACTCTGATAACGCAGTTAACGGGAACCACAGGGTTTTTGTCACATGTTGTATATATATAGAGATTACATATGATGTATGAGTACAATATAGAATTGAATATATAACGTCATAGTTTCCTATAGCTAAAATAAAATATGTACCACTCAAAATTGAAATCCGGCCTAATTTTGCTAAAAGAACACGCACAGCACTTGTGGGTATGTTAATCTTTCTTGATTTTTTTTTGATTTCATAAGACACTAGCCTAATGGAAAGGTGCGGACCGCGAACTCAGATCGTGGGTTCGAATCCGCCATTCGATTACTACCACGAACCATTACTATCACAAGCATTATAAGCTAACAGTTAAGTTTAACCAGTGGTTAAAGGGAATATTAGAAATGTTAATAACATTTCTAATATTTTCTATTTAAAAATAAACTTACTTTCCTATGAACTAGGGTACTTGAAATTTTGAACAAAGCTCTATAATAATCGAATGACAATACAAATACGTGGTATATTAAAAAAAATTAATGCATATATTTTTTTAAATTTCACTTATAAAATGATTTTGTTTTTGCGCAATAATTACATCAAGGAGGTACAAAGTTAAAAAAAAGTACAACTACGTCGCCTATATTTAAATTGTGCAAGCAGCTGTGCAGATCTAATAACACCAATATCACTGTGACCTGTAAGTTATATTGTGATCGCTGTTATGGCGTTACCTCACTGCTAAGTCCTATATCTTAAATGAATGAGGCATCAGCGACTTTTTCTGACATCACTTAACAATGAGGTAATATTATTGAATAATATTAATATAATGTTATAAAAGTATCTGGTATATTGCATTTTAAATTTTAATATTTCGGAAAACTTCGGCTTATTAATGAAAAAGAGAATTCAATTATAATAACACTATAGAAAACAGGAATGGCCATTAGTGAAAATTGTAGAATTTGTTTAGGCGTTAATTTACGCATGTTCGGTACTGTTACGAGCTTGAGGTTCGTGACAATAAAAATTGCCGATTGATGCCGATTTGAGCGCGTAACAGTACTAAAGAAGACTCGCCTCCAAAATTTGTATATTACATTGACAATTTTAATATTTCGGAAAATTTCGGTTTATTTATGAAAAAGAGAATTCAATTATAATAAAACTAGAAAACAGGAATGGCCTTTAGTGAAATTTGTAGAATTTACTAGGCTTTAATGTACGCATGCTTGGATTAAAGAAGACTATCCTCCAAAATTTGTATTTTAAGCGTTAATGTACGCATGTTTGAACTAAAGAAGACTCGCCTCCAAAATTTGTATATTACATTGACAATTTTAATATTTCGGAAAACTTCGGTTTATTTATGAAAAAGAGAATTCAATTATAATAAAAGTAGAAAACAGGAATGGCCTTTAGTGAAATTTGTAGAATTTTCTAAGCTTTAATGTATACATGCTTGGATTAAAGAAGACTATCCTCCAAAATTTGTATTTTAAGCGTTAATGTACGCATGTTTGAACTAAAGAAGACTCGCCTCCAAAATTTGTATAAAACATTGACAATTTTAATATTTCGGAAAACTTCGGTTTATTTATGAAAAAGATAAATCAATTATAATAACACTATAGGAAACAGGAATGGCCTTTAGTGAAAATTGTAGAATTTGTTTAAGCGTTAATGTACGCATGTTTGTACTAAAGAAGACTGGCCTCTAAAATTTGAATAAAACATTTTTATATGCATATATTTTTTAAATACCACTTATAAAATGATTTTGTTTTTGCGTGGTAGAGCCACGCTGCAGTTATATTATGGTTGTAGCACGAATGGGTCGGCTCGACCGACAAAGGACTAAGCTCTCACAGAATACCGGCGTAAAATAGCAGATTAATACTGCTGTGTTTCGTATGGTGAGTGTAGAGATCCGGAGACATTCAAACTTAGTTCTCAGGGGTGACAATGCAACCGCGTTTTGATTCTTAAACGAGGATAAATGTAGATGTCTATGGGCCACAGCATCCACTTACCATCAGGTGGACTGTGTGCTCGTTTGTCACCCTTATTCTATAAAAAAATGACGAACAGTTTTATGGATGAGGATGAGGAGCCCATAATTGTCTGTTGCATCTGTCGTGCAAGATTCATTCGTTGCAAATTGCAACAACAGGATATTGAGTCGAATTCAGTTCTGGAGCAGTTGCTTGCCGGGTCCATGTCATTACCAGAACCACATGAGGCTAGAGATGAGATTCAATTCACACCAATTTATCATATAGATATCTGGCCAGTAGAGTGTGGTGTAGAAAATGACTGTGAGGATGATATTTTAAGCCTTGAATCTGTTTGTTAAAGTTGAGGAAGAGAATTTCGAAAATGAGAATTCCAAATTTGAAGTAAATGGAAATCAAGAGATAGAACAGTACATTACGCCGACAAATATTTTTTGGGCCGTCTCAGAACTGGATTAAATTAAATTCTACTGATAGTAACATAAAATTAGTACGTAAAGAAAACCTCGATTTTGAAGGTCCTACTATTAAATCAAACCCTAAAGTGAAAAAAGATAATCAACCAATTAATAAAAAAGAAAGCATCCTGCAAAGATAATGAAAAAGAAAATTTTGAAACAAAAGAGTATAATACTTACGAAAAAAACATCTGGGGCGTCAACAAAATACATTTTGGAATATGATGGTTGTAGTCATAGAATACTTTAATACATACACTTAAGAACAGGGGTGTGGGCGGAGCCCGCGTAGCCATTAAAATGTCACTAACACGTCAATTCACACGTATAAAATTTCGCATGCAAATCATTTAAAAAATGCCAAATTTTAGCCTATTTACAAATAAATATGTATTAAAATTTAAACGTTTTTTTTAATGATGATCGTGAACATTAATCAAAAGTCTAAAATGTGTAAATTTATTCAGTCTGTCAACACAGCGAATCGAGTTTGGCGACGCCAAACCTCGTACAAAATAAAGTTGACAGCCATTCTATTGTGTATTATAGTATTCTATGGTTGTAGTAAACAATTTATTTGACAGATTTCATTGGGAAGTTAATTTGTTTGATAAATGTAAAGGTTAATGTTTCTTTCTGTACTATACTTATGTACCTTATTTTCTTATGTTCTCTAGTTATATTACTCTATACTCTACTTATATTTTAAATTAATTATATTACAAATAAACAAAACACAGATATTCATAACATCAGAAGAATTAAAAAAAAGAGTTAAAAATGCGAGAGCAAACCACTGATTCATTATCTTTTGTATTAACATAATACTCTAGAATACTAATTTCTCAATTCGCCTGTGTCAACTACTACTAGCTACATCTGGTGAACAGAAGATTTAGCCCTCATTGAAGGAGTTGTTTGGTTGTCAGCAATTTTACTTCTTCTGGGCTAAGTACATAGATTCCCAGATGAATGTTACGTTTGCGTTCTAAGGGTCCGTTATCTTTATAATTATTATTATTAATGGTTGTAGAGACCTCGAATGTCGAATAACGTATTGTTGTATGTAAAACACCACTCTGGCATTGGGACGCTTTTGCAACGCACCGTACGGCCTAGCACTTAATACAAAAACGTGCATAATTCTCTCTTTTTAGGTAACTAAAGTTGAGTACATTTCTGTGATTGGTTTTGGTTTGAGGTTTTAGTTTATGAATCACCTTTATATTGTATAATATATTTGTTATCTATTTATTGCTATCTGATTAATAAAACATATTATTTTGTTTTAAATTGGTTTAAAATTTGTCTCTAAAGTTTACTGAACTGCATTCCAAAACATTAAACACGTTTATTCCCATTAAATATCTATTAAACTCAGGTGAACAATTTTTATTTTTTTTTTTTTAAATCTTTATTGAGAAATAGAGGATTTGATCAAGCATGATCATGCCATCCCCATAGTTACCGACATGGTAATTAAAATATACACAATATAATATTCTTATCTACCTTTTAAAGCACAACCATTATGTATACGAATCTCGCTTTCTCTGATAAGGGAGTAGCAAGAATACTATTACAAACACCAATGTCATGCAAGCTAATGCCGTAAGCAAGCCCAAAGGATATCCTCTCAGCTTCGTTCCGGGCGCATTCCACTAAAATATCAAAAACATCTTCAATGAGATCACAGTTAGTGCAATTCATGGAATTAACTTTGCCCATTAGGTAAGCAAAACTATTCAGTGGGATATGTCTGGAGCGCAGTCTCATAGCAGTTACAATGGTGTGTCTCGACAAATTGGAATTAATAAACCAAGGATAACGGGACAAATTATTTTGGATTGTTTTATACCATATGCCTTTTACTCGAGATCGCTCATCAAAATATTCGTTCCATATGTTTCTACATTTATTTTTAATCATATAAAAAGGTCGGTATAATACGGCAAACAAACTGAAGGGATACCCTCAGACAAGGCCTGTCTAGCGAGATAGTCTGCCTCTTCATTTCCTGTCAGGCCTATGTGTGAAGGTATCCATTGTAAAACTATTGTGTAATTTTTTGTGGCTAGAGAGGAAAGTGACTCCAAGATAGTGTATGCTATCGGTGTGCCTCGACTATTCGAGGTGCATCGAGCAATGTGTTGTAGTGCACTCATGGAATCCGTTGCCCGATTGAAAAGGTTGAACATAAGAAATTGCTTCTGATATTGCTATCAGTTATAACAGCATTATGGAGACATTTGAATCAATACGTAGTTTCACTGAACTACCCACTTGCGACTCATAAATAGCTAGACCGCCACAACTACTTTCCTTTGAACCGTCCGTATAAATTTTGTAATACCTAACTTGAATATGAATTTATAATAAAACTGTTACACAGTTGTTGTAATATCAAGGAATTATAACTTCTTTTAGCGTTACTTACGGCATCTATGTTAAAATTAATTACATTCGAATTTTTCATTGCTGACCCAGGTATCAAGTGTAAACATATCTAATTGTGTACTAATATCTACAGCAGTATCTTTAAGGTAACTGTGAACTAAAATTAAAAGGGGCTTTTCTTTGCAATAAGAATTTTGACTTAAAAGGTTAGGTCGTCCAAAATGGGAATAATCTTGTGGTTAGAAAAGGATTTCGCCTTTAACCAATACTTTCCGGCTAGATAATGTCTTCGTACATTTAAAGGCGGTAGGTGTAGTTCGCACTCCATGACGTGTGACGTGTGATAGGTATTGTTTTAATAAAACCACCGATTACCCGCATACATTGATTTTGAATTTTATCTAGCTTGCTTGTGTGTGTCTTGCAACTACTACCATAAAGGAAACTTGCATAATCTAATACGCTACGAATACACGATATGTATAGACGCCTTAAATGAGTTAAGCTACACAGCCCTGTCTGACACCTTTTTGGATGCCAAACCAGTCCGAGTAGACCCCATTGATCCTGACACAAGCACTAGAGTCCCTATAAAGAGACCTTAATGCCTGTATCAAACCAGCGCTCAACCCATATGAGTTCAGTGTTTGCCATAACACATTCCTGTCCACTCTGTCATAAGCCTTTTCCAAGTCCATGAACGCACAAAAAACTTTCTGGTTTTTGGCCAAAAACTTCTCCGCAATCATGCGCATGGAAAAGACTTGATATCTACACCCCATTCCCTTTCAAAAACCCGCTTGCACATCCCAAATTTTTTCATCAGTTTCTTTCATAACTTTTTTCAATTAACACCTTACCATACAGTTTACCCACAATACTAAGCAAGCTAGTTTTTGCAGTCCTGCTGTGACCTTTTCCTTTATATATTGGTACTATAACTGCTTTACACCAGTCATCCGGTACCCGTTTTAATTCCCAACATGAATTAAACAAGGTGTACAGCAGGCCTGCCACCACTCCCTCTCCAGCCCTTAGCATCTCGAGTGATACTCTATCATATCCAGCTGCTTTACCTGCTTTCATGCTTTTCATTGCTTTCATTATTTCATCTACACTTATCTCGATACCCCTTTCCACTTCTTTCGGAATTTCTAGTTCATTTAATTCAGACGACTCTTCACTCATAAACACGCTTTCAAAGTATTCCTTCCATCTGTTTAAATTCTAAACTTCGTCATTCAGAATACATCCATTCTCGTCTCTTATAGTATTAATTATAGGCTGTTTTGTATTTCCCCTGGCAGTTCTTACGAGTTTCCAGAACATTTTTATATTAGCCTGGAAATTATCAGATATTCTTCTATCATTCTTGTCCGTTCTTTCTTTCTTTTTCCTTTCAACTACTTCTTTTACTCTCTTATTTAGACGTCTAAATTCTGCCTTTTTTTTCTTTCAATCTCATCATTCATACCAGAAGAATTACCAGCTTTGGTTGCTAGTAAATCTAACCATGCTTTCTTCTTTGATTCACCCGTACCTCATCGTCCCACCACAACGTATTACTTTTCCTTTCATTTGTTCTCTTACTTACACCACATACTTCGGTGGTGGCATCCACCAAACCTTTCTTAATATAAATACACAACTCATTCAAACATCTAATATTTTCTCTCAGTCTACATTTATACTTCTCTTTCACATCTTCATCTTGTAACTTCTCTATTCTTATACGCTGTAACGCAGTGGTAAACACAGATGTCCGATGCCGCCAACGCTTGAAAAGACCATTAATTCGACATAAGACCAAGTAATGATCCGTCTCTACGTTGGACCCCCGGTAAACCCTTGTATCTACGACTGCGCTCCTCATTCTTTCATCCACAATTACGAAATCTATCATGCTTCTATCATCACCTCTTTCCCATGTATAGATGTGAATCTTATTATGACGAAAAAAAGTATTCGTCACAAAAAAGATTCTTTTCCACACATACGGTGAGGAGGTCTTCACCATTCTCATTTATACTTTCATCACCAAACGTTCCCAATATCCTTTCATAACCAGACCTCTTCACCCTAACCCTTCCATTAAAGTCTCCTAACATAATAATATTTTCATTTTCCTTACATTTTGTCAACACCATCCTTACCATGTCCCAAAACTGCTCTCGGAAGTAAGTGGGCTTAGACATGTCTGGGGCGTACCCCTAGCAGGAACAGCTTCTTTAACCCACTCTCATTCGTATCCATAGCAGCCACGGGCTTACACATTCACACTCTTTCACACATTGACCCATTCTTTCTGAAAGGATGAAACCGACTCCCTGGCATGCCCGTTCGGTCTCGTCTACACCAGACCAGTACGCGGTATACGTGCCATGTGCAGTGGCATCCTTTCCCTTTCGTTTCGTCTCATTTACACATAACACATCTATTCCTCTGTCATTCATCATTTCGCATACTTCATCCATGTTATCATTCATTGCTCCACATACATTCAGCGTAGCCAGACGGGCTTCCGCAATCCACTTTTCGCCCCTCCGGGAGACAGAACGTGACGGGTGGCGAACCTCGTCGCCGGTTTTTCTCCCGGAGAATCTTCGCCCCCCTGCCCGATTAAACCCCGGTTTAATGGGGCAGGGGATTTGAACCCAGGACATCATGATCATCAGTCGCACTACTACAACCGCTAGATCAGCGAGGCAGTCACATTTTTATATACATTTTACATACATACAATTTTTATATACAATATACATTTTTGTATATTGCTGTGTCCACACAAGTTACTCTCAGTTAATTTCTGTTGACAATTTTTATTGTAAAGCTGTCCTTGTCTACTGTGGTCTGTAGCAATTCTACAAGTTTGATAATTAATTTATTATTTAATTTAATCCGCTAAACCTATTGCTTGTTGTAATTTTTTCCGGCAAAAAGGACCGGGACTGAAGCTTTTGCCTTTTTCGCTTGTGATTTCTGCTTACAGGGACTCTTTACCAGTCTGGTAGTTTGTTGCTGGCGCGTCAGGATTATAGTCCAGTGTTATTATATTGACCGTTTCCAACTGGGAAATACATCCCAGCGACGAGCTTCTAGTTCTTATAACAGACTAGGATGGAATGCCTGCTGAACAAATCGTTTTCCAGTTGCAGTCTTTGGTAGCAGACATCATGAAGCTCAGGTACCTCATGGGGCCGGGGGTTAGCCGGATCGCATGACATATCGCATTCCTTATTTTCCATAATTTCATAAAAATAAAGCAGGTAAGTATTAGCAATTGTTTCCCATGCACCTGGCCTCGGTCTTTTTGAGGACATTTAGTCACTCATTGCCTCCGATGACCAGTTCGATGGGTTATTTGACCGCCCGCCCATGGCTCGGCGTTGACGATTTTTACGGCTAACTTGGATGTTGTACAAGTGAATTTCGTCGTTCGCAACCAACCCTCCTCTTTTCTCATCCGGGCTTGGGACCGGTAATAGCAATGGCGGGGTTAGCAACGGTATTTTTATTTTTAGTTATTATAACGTTGTTACTAGCCAGATTTTTAACCACCAGAATTACGATAAATTTCTCAGCGTTACAGTCAAATATACACATTGCGTATTGCACAAGTTGCATCACTCAGTGCAACACACAACTATTTCAGTAGTGCCGGCTGGGATCGAACCCGGATTGCTAGCGTACTATAAAAATCACGGTGAGTGGTTAGACCAGCATCTGTTTTTTTATAAAAAAATGTGACTGACAAACGAGCTAACAGTCCATTTGATGGTAACGTTGAGAGAAATAAATGCCTGCAGTAGTCTTCAGACACTAACTTAAAACAAAAAAACCGAGTCACCGTGGAGATAAAATGCCGCACTGCCTCTACTCTATTCTACTCTAATAGCCTAGATAATAAAAAATTGTTTTTTTAATTATCCATCTATCATATAATTTTATTTATGATGCATAATACCCTCTCTACTGTGACAAAGAATATATTATACACTACGCGAAACTGTGACAAGTTTTGACCTTGAACGTCACATAATCTGTGACGTAGTCGTAGTGGTAACGGTAATTGTAAACATTTATGTTGCAGCGTCATTGGCGCTATGAATAAATGTGGAATAACTGTGGAATAACGTCAGATAACGTGATTCAAAAGTGTCTAGGCTTGGGTGTTTCCACTCGTGCGTTTCAACGCGTTTAACTTTTAGTTTTGTGCAACATTCCGCTGATTGTGAACGTTCGATAAAACTGTTTATCAAACGGAAATCGGTAGCGCCCGATTACAGTGATAAAGTTTGTACTGTGCTATATGTCACTTGAGTACTGTGCTGCGTAAATTCGTGCGTCCTTAATCTTAACATTGAGTGAGTTTTGATATTTTATTATTTCAAGATGGTAATTACATTGTCATTTGAGCCATATGGCGTAACTTTAAAGTTTTATTACATAATGATTTAATTTAAATTAGAATACCTACTTTAATTCTTGCTCTATCGACTTTTAATATTCTAATGTATAAATTGATTAACTTTAATGCATTTTTCGACAGAAAATGACGCAAGAAAAGCCCACATTTGACTATCACGAGGAATCACAAGGGGAAAGATTAGCGCGTAAATCGAAAGAATCGCCTTTCATGGTTTTTGGTAAGTGGCTACAGTGTTTGTTACATTTTTAGTTATTTTACTTTTTTATCGAGATTATAAAGTGTATTAAAACCTTTTTCCTTTCTACGGGAATTCATCAGACAATCTTGATGGTGGTTAAAATGGCTAAGATTTTTTTATATCTTCGTTATAGAAACGTTACTACTCATACCGTGATAGCTCAGGGGTTAAGCGCTTACTGTAAATTTCACAGTACGCGAGCAACTCGTATTAGATTAATAATTCGGCATAAATAAATTATTTATTGCAATTTTAAGTGCTAATTTAACGTGTGCTCAGCGGTAAAGGAAAACAGCTTGAGGAATTCTTCATGTATGAGAAATTAAAAACATATTTAGAAGACATGTAGAGTCCGCCAATGAATTGGGACAGCACGGCGTGAAGTTTCCTTGCACTTAAAACCTCTCAGATATGAAAGGAGCACCGTGCCCAGCTGTGGGGCGTATTTAGGCTGTGGGTAACCTTATTTTTACCTACACTAGGGATTTCTGTTGTACCTATCATGGAGACGTTTAGCTTATATATTATAAATTATCTTGAATAAATACTTACCAAAACAGTTATTTGTAAATCATAAAAACACTTGTTCCGTATTGTATTCGAACTCGCAGCTCCGTAGTCCACAGCATCGTAACCCTGTAACCTTAGATTATACACTGTTGTTTCTATGATCTGAGCTCGTAACTAAACCCTCTTTCGCCGTATTCTTTAGATACAGATATCTCCATATACAATTAATGAATGCAAAACGTTTTTTTTTTAAATAAATTTACCTTACTATTGAGCCCCCATATATGCATGGAAAAAATGATGTCGTGGTCAGTAAGTCCGTCAAGGAAACCTACTTACTAATAAATTATTGAAAATTTTCCACACTTATAAGCTTACGGCTCATAATTACCAATCATTTATTTTGATCTATATGTGATTTACGAATGTTTCCAAATGCTCTGTGCATCATCGTTCATGCTATATATTATCATCATCATCTTGTTTATCCTCCTGTGACGTAGATTGTCTGACCAGGTGGGAGAATTTCCAATGCAAACTACGCAAAGTTGGTAAATCGCACACTATACGTGCATATTGATAGTAACTACTACATAGTAGTACTTATATGTTTTCACCTACTCTAAGAATATGTCGTACCGTCTTTTAAACCAATGACATGCTGCCAGTGACGTATTTTAATCACATGCTTGTCTGGTGCAATGTTGCAACAATGACTAAAGCTGGCTTTCCACTGTGGGATATAAATATATTATACCACGAAATATAAATTATATCCAACAATTGTCCTTGACACTGTGAGATATATCTTTTAACCAGTGTGCGTTCGTCATTGGACGATCTGAGGACATAGCGGATGCGCGGAAGGGTGTGCGGGGTACAGGAGGTGAAATATAATATGAAAATATCGCTCGGTCGAGTGAAAAAATATTTATAGTTTGGGATGTAATATATATTATATCTCAGTGGAAACGGTTCCATTTAAAAGTACGGTGAGCGATATTAATTTATATCTCGAGATGTAATATAAATTATATATATATCCCATAGTGGAAAGTCGGCTTAATACCGTTTCCCCCGCCTTTGTGTAATAGCCACAACAATAGTGTTACTATAACTCTTTTTTTTTTTTTTATAATACTCTATTACTGGGGTTCTCAAACTTCTGCAGTGCGCGGCACACTAATTTTGTCTCCCCGCCCTAGCTCGTCGAATTAGGGCACAGTGATACTATGGGTAGAGTTTTTAAAATTAGAAAATGAAATACCAAGACAACTTAGTCAGTATAACGTGTGGAGCTTAGTAATCTCCACACAATTTTTCTAAGCATGGGCCTAGGCTTGACACCGCTACTCTCATTTCTTGTTCCAAATTGATCTTCGAGCGATATGAGCTCTTTATTACAGCTACAGCTGAAGGTCCGATTTGTACCCGCGCATATATAAGTTTAGTTTCCGGAGAATGGTAAATATGAGTTTCTAACGCCGCGCCGCGCCGCCACTCTTTACTTTTTATGACGCGGGCGCCCCGCCGCGGTGTACACTTTGGGGACTGCTGCCCTATTAACTAGCATGAGGTCGGATAAGTCTGTCGAGACAATTGCTTTTCAAACGAGCTCGTAAACTCGTAATCTCGTAAACATTATGTTTGTTTTTATCTTTTTACCTACTTTGGTTTATATTTAAAGGGATCATAGTTTTTTAGCTTCGTAAAGGGTTATAATATCTACAATAAATAGGTACCTAAAATATAAAGAAAAAATGATCTAGACAATTTTACAATGCAGCAATCAAAATGTAAGTCGTTGTCGAATGTAGTTATAACGACATCTGACAAAATATTGTGACGTAAACCTATGTATTTTATGTTATTCATTTAGCCACAATTTTTTAAAAATCATAGCTTTAATGGCTGTTTCTTTTAGAGTCAGAAGTACGATTACTATACTTTCACAGCTTACTAAGTCTTACGGCTCTCATTCTATCTGGTAATAAATATCCAGAGAAACAGGTATCTCTGCTGCCAAACAGCAGTTCTATTTCAAAATTCTACTCTTATTCTAGGCAGCAGGTAGTGCGTATCAGTTTGCAGGATTAGGAAGCCAGCATTATTGTTGATTAGTGGCTACATACGAGTCCCAAACACAAAAGGTAATCTGCCACAATACATTTAGATTTTGTGGTAAGTGGTAGGGCCACGCTACGGCTATATTATGGTTGCAGCACGAATGGGTCGACTGGGGTTGGACCACGCTCTCACAGACCAGCGTGAAATAGCAGTTTAATGCTTTTCGTATCGTGAGTGAGGATAACCGGAGACCCTTTTTTACTAGAAATGAGGCATTCCATCTCCGTTCTCAGGGGTGACAACGCATCTGCATTTTCGTTCTTAATTGGGGAAAAATGTAGATGTCTATGGGCCACAACATTCACTTACCATCAGATGGACTGTGTGCTCGTTTGTCACCCTTAGAGCGAGTTTTTCCATCAAGCTCGAAATTTTGTAGGCTCGAAAAAAGGGTTACCAACCTCCGAAAGATTAAAACTATTGTAACAGTATTATCCACTTTGACAACTGAGTTCACCTTTTTTTTAACCACGTGGTGTATTGTTTATTTCATTTATATGTAATTACGTAGTTGCTAGTTCACTCGTGTTCATAAAATATTTAAGTAGCTCAAAGCTGTGTATTTGTGGCTGTTACAATTTAATAAAGAATTATAATTTAATTATGGCACATTGCAATAAAAAGACAAGAGGTCCGTATTTCACTACAGATGAAAACCTGGACAATATAAAGCGCTGTTAACTATAGTTCTAATTTTTCGGAAGTTGGTAACCCTTTTTTCGAACCTACAAAATTTCGAGCTTGATGGAAAAACTCGCTCTTACTCTATAAAAAAAGACCCGAAAATCAAGTAGTTTTTTTTTAAACTCAAATATAGACATTTACTAGGATTGAAACATCGCTAACGTCGGGCCCACAAACCCGTCACTGTAGATGAAGTACGCTACAAAGTACGTGCAAACGTAGTAGAGCCTACAGCTATATTATGGTTGTATCACGTATGGTTCGGCTCAACCGGGGAAGGACTACACTTCACAGAATACCAGTGTAAAAAAGCAGCTTAAGGCTGCTATATACGCAACATATGCAATTACACTTTTTTTCGTACGCATCTGCATTTTGATTTTTAATCCAGGACATGTTGAGTAGATATATCGGGGCCACAGCGTCCACCTACCATGAGGTGGACTGTGTATGCCTATGTCGCAGGTTTATAATAAAAGTTTTTTGTCAATTTTTTATCAAGAACCGGAAGAAGACAAAATTACTGTTTTATGTTTCATAAACATGAGATAATACAGTTTTTTGAACAAAGCTAAAAAATTTAACTGGAAACTTGGCATTCCATCTTAGTACTGAGAGATGACAACGCGTCTGTGTCATGCATCGATGTCTATGGGTCACTGCATCCACTTACCATCAGGTAGACTGTGTCCTCGCTCTTCACTGTTATTAAATTTAAAAAAAATTATAAAAAAAAAAGAACTTAATCGAACCAACGCAGTTTTTTGAAATAAGTTATTTACCAACACAATGTTTTTCCTAATACCATATGTTATTTAACCACAAATTTTTGATTTACAGGATTGGCCGGGTTAGCAGCTGCAGTGGGATATGGCGCTTACTCGTTCAAAAACCGTGGGAAGATGAGCACAAGCGTGTATCTAATGCAGTTCCGCGTCATCTCGCAAGGCATCGCTGTGGGCGCCATTACATTAGGCATGGCCTACACTCTTTATAACAACCACTTCAATAAATCTAAAAAGAATGACCTCAGCATAAGTGGAAATGTTACCCAAAGTCAATGAGCATTAAAGTTTAGATTACTAGTAAGGAATGTTTCATAATTTATTTATTACGGCTCTGTTACGTAGTGGGGGTCGCGGGTTCAAATCCCGCACGAAACAAGTACTTATATAGCCTACAAATAATTGTTTCGTGTATGGATATTTGTCCTTGTGCAATTTGTGTGTATAAATGGTACTCCACCATACAAGAGAAAATTCTAGTGTGGTACCTATTTTTAAGATAAATAAAATAATTGAACATTAACTTCTATACTATTCATATTATTAATTTTATTTTGAATCTTAAGGAGACCTACATAAAGCATCCTTAAGTAATGTATAAGAGTTGAAGTGTTTGCAGTTTCTGAAAACCGAATGCAGTTACAAAACCAATTCATGCTTGAAGTTGACTATATGGGTTATGATTATGACTTATGAACGCTGTCACCTAAAATGCATTTTCGTATTAATAATTATATTTAAATTAATGTCATTCTCATCAAACAGATAAAATTTCATTTTTATGTAAGTCATGATGAACAATAAATTATACTTTGTTACAAATTATGCTTTATTGTTATTTGTATGAAAAATATTCCTTGTCATTTATTCCTATAATTACTTGCCTGAGCCTTATATGGTAAGTACAACATTATAGTGCAGTAACTGTACTACAGTATAGTGTAGTATAATAACCTTTGACATGTCCCATAATGTTCGGTGGGTGTCATAAGAGACAAAAGAGGGATAAATTAGGAAATGGGCAGTATTCTTATAAAAATGAAAACTGCAGTTACCAAGCACTGTAACAATCGCAAAAATCAAGCAATCATCAATAATTTACGGGGCGGCCTATGTTCAGTAGTGGACTTGACAAGCTCTAAATGAATGATGAATTTTTTAGATTTTGCATTGAATTTATTTACTAACAGTATTTCTCACTATTAAAAATATCTTTAACCTGAAATATGTTAAGACTAGCAATCCTTCCCGCCTTCGCATGGCTTACTGGCCCTACCGGGTCCAAATATGAATATAAACCATCTAGGGACCCATTGAAACACAAAAAAATTCATCAAAATTGGTTGAATGGTTTCAAACTATTAGGAACATCAATAGAAATATTTTTTGGGTTTTATATAGATAGATTACACAAATAAGAGCGCAAGTAATATTTTATAATTTATTAATGCTTTTGTTAAAAATACATTATACACTGGCTTAAATTATGTGTAATTTATACACAATAAACAAACAACAATATAAGTGGGCATAATAATATAGGATTTTGCTCTTTAAGCAAATTTTGACTTAGTTTTAATGAACTCTTATTCTTATTTCTTTCCTAGGAACCGTCACTGTACATGAACTAACTCACTAAGTATCAAATTGAATCAGTCCACTAAGTATCAAATTTAAACAAAATATCACATTTGAATGTGCATTTTAAATAAATATATATTCATCAAAAAATTATATCAAATTAATACTGGTTTTAATAAGAGGGAAACTTCATATAAAATTGTAAGTATAAATTTTATTTTAGGTGGACTATTAACATAGATTTAGGGAAAAAAATTAGCGAATTATAAATGAGAGATTTAATTATGCATTTGAAATCTACGTATTGGAAGAAGGGACCCAAATAATATATGTTGCACTACAGGGAATTTTGCAAGAATTTCCTTTTTATACATCTTTATAAGGCCTTGATTTATTTTTGACCAAGATCCAACTGCACTAATACTCCATAACTGATTGGAGTGCTCAGCAAACGGGCCTTTTTTCACTTCTTTTATATATTTAATGCATGATAAAAACATATATTCATCTGAGTATTTATCTATTACTTCATCTTCTAAAAACTTTGAAGGAGGGTATATCTTTGGATGATCTATAAGTTGTGAACTTCCCCATATGAATGGCACAAATTGGTAATCATCTAGACTCCACACACCATGGCTTCCTGCTGGCTCCATCCTGTATGTCTTCTGAAGTTTCCGAGCAATGTTAAGATATTTATTGAATATCATAAATACTGTTGCAACTTTATCCTCTTGAACAAGACAACCTATTTTGTACAGACAACATAAAAACATGATAAATGACATCTCATGTCCTGTCCCATAATCAATTCGTGTAGCATTACCAAAACTTTCTTCAAGGTATGCTTTAACTTCTGGTATGGCTAAGTGAAGATTCTGATCTAATGCATCTTGAAGGTAATGCGTTGAATTACTTTTAATTTTATGAAGCCAGTCTCTGAAAGCAGAATTTCCAAATCTTTGTGGTTGCTCAATCGGTGGAAAATCACTAATCAGTTTATCAATCTTTTCCAGCATGTCCATAATTTTTGTAACATTTTCTGATATCTTACAGTCTACCGACAGTGGCTTCCCCTTGATTGCCTCATTGAGAGTGGCAATGAAACCAGTATATTCCATATATGCTTCAGATTTCTCCCATATTGTCATGTCTGTGATAGTTTTTACTGCCTTTTCAGGTTCTAAGAAACAATGGTTAGAAGGCAGACATGTAGATTCTTCATTCCTTGCTCCATCTCCAATAGGATTTTCAATACTCATCTAAAAGGCAATAATAAAAAAATTCAAGTATAAAATTAAAAAGTTAATCTTTTTTCACGATTATCATAGACAAGTTCATTGTTAGAACTCCATAAATTTTCTATTTGTCTATTCGAAAAATTTGGAGAATCCTCCCAATCATTTTAACAAACTTAAAAATCACAACTGTATAAGGCAATAAATAAATCTTATTAAAGTACATACTGTATTACATATACATAATATTATTACTGTGAAG
Source organism: Parnassius smintheus behrii (assembly GCA_036936625.1). NCBI lineage: Eukaryota > Metazoa > Arthropoda > Insecta > Lepidoptera > Papilionidae > Parnassius > Parnassius smintheus. Next base: position 21,463,827 of record JAUPFT010000001.1, read on the forward strand.
GTCAGTAATGTCAAACGTAGGCTGTGATGTATTTTCAGTAAGTTAGTTACAAGTAAAAAGCGTCATTCATTAAATGTGATATAGTATATACAAACAATGGACAGAATATTAAGAGGCATTATGAGGTATCGCGTTCTAGACCGAGCCATCATGGTAAAACAATTCCAGGAAGTTAGAGATAATCCTGTTGTAAGTATATGCATTTAACTAACCTTATTTCTAAGTAATTATAATTATAAAGTAAAGGCTATTATTCTAAGTTCGCATTAGTTATTTACTTGTTTATAAGAAAACTTATCTGCAAAACAGTCAAAATTTAATTATAATTTCTAGTTGTAAAGTAAAAATAAATTTTACTATTGACATTGACAAATGCAAATGATCAAATATGTTGTTACGAACGATTCGTCAACTAAGGTCGACAAATGTCTGAGACCCTGCAGTCTAGTTTGACGTAAATTTTCTTAAAGCATAAACCTATAATTAGAACTGCTCAGTTCATTATATAAAAACGAGCCGAATGAGCTGTCCCAAAGTAGTAATTCATCTATTTTACGTATCACCAAGTAAAATATTTTTCTCACATTTGTCATTTCTTAAAAAAGTAAGAAAATAATTTTGTGAATTTTAGACGTATATTTTACACACGTAGCCTAATGTGTGTCACACACGCGCGTGTGTGTATTAACAGATAGGTAATTATTTCTTAAGACCTTTGAAAAGTGAATGCCTATCTATAAACATATATTTGAAATCAAATTTAATGTAAATCTCCAGTCACTTCGGCGTTTATTCAATACCTAACATTTCACTTAATTTCTCAAAATGCGCCATACTAAGCAGAACAATGACTTTCTGTCTGCTCTAACTCTAATCTCATGATCGCCATTACCATTACTGCCTATTAGTAGTCCTGAAACAAAAGTAAGCGAACGTTATATTTTGCCAATAAAATATACTCTATACCAAGGCTGGCCAATAGATTTTCCAGGTGAGTAAAATTTCTTAGACTGTGGCGGCGCCGGGCCACCGGTACTCCCATATTCATAAGGTAATTTATACACAATAAAGACAAAATATGCTATAATGTACTTTATTTGTAAATGAAATAAAATAAGATTTTTTTAAATTTAATGTAAGCTCTGAAGAGGTTTTCCTGATAGTAATTTGTCGATATTTGGTTTTAATCTGAAGTTGATAGTACAATCAAATCCAAAATGTGTTGTACAGTGAGAGATGTGCGATATTTATTTTTAATGTATGATAAAGTTGAAAATGTTTTTTCACACACGTATGTGGATCCAAACCTGCTTAAAATTTGCATAGCAAGGTCGCGCAATGTTAGGAAATCTTCACTAGAAACTTTTTTCTAAAAATTTGCAAAACTTTCTGTTAGCTGCTCTGAAGATACATTTTCGGAGAAAACTTATTTAAGGGCAGTGTGATTTTGAAGATCGTTCACTTCGAGCTGAATGTTTGCTGGATATTCAAGCAGATCAGTAGAACTGATTGCAAAAGGATTCATAAACAGCTTAACATTTTTCTTGTCAGATTCAAAATCCTGGAATCTGTTTTCAAAAGACTCTTTTAAACATTTTATTTTGGATAGGTACTTCGGGATATCAAGGGCAGTGATTTTTAACCCTTCTTTTACACTTGCAAGTGTGGAAAAATGGTCGATTTTATTTCTCTCTAAGTTTGCTGCAAACAAGTTCAACTTCCCTTTGAAACCATTGATCAAGTTTAACATTGTCGGAAGAGAACAATCTTTTCGTTGCAATTTAAGGTTCAGAACATTAAGGTACTTCATAACGTCAACTGTAAATGCAAGATCGCAAAGCCATAATGAATTTTTAAGTAGAGCTCTCTCCGCTGGGAATGCTTGTTTTTCTTCCAGAAAATCCAGAACCTGGTCCCTCAAATCATAAAAATGTTTTAACATTTCGCCCTTGGATAACCAGCGAACAGCGCAATAGAGATGTAATTCGCCGTATTCTTTAATTTCTTCTTCAAACAACATTCTGAATTGTCGGCGTTTAAGTGCTCTGGCACGTATGAAATTTATGCAACGTACTACTACGTACGTACTACTGGGTCAATCACATCCTCGAACGTCATGTCTTTAGCGCACAAAGCTTCTTGATGGATAATACAATGATAAGAAAACAATTGTCGACCGATGTGATTTTGCAGCAAAGCCACAGCACCATTGGTTTTCTCCATTATCGCAGGTGCTCCATAATTGCAAACTGAATTGCATTTATCCCAGTTTAGGTTCTTACCCTCAACACAATCTTTGAGTTTTATGAATATATCCTTTCCTGTGGTAGTAGTTTCAAGTTGGACAGAGGTCCATTAAATCTTGAAATATATTAAAATTGTCATCAATACAGCGTACAAAAACAGCTAACTGCGCCATACCTGTTAAATCGCAGGTTTCGTCCAATGTAAGTGAAAAATATCTGCATTTAGTGACAAAAAAAAATTGACTGATATTCAATCATGTCTGTTGACATTTCTTCTACTCGCGTTTTTACTGTGTTGCGCGAAAGTGAAATACTATCTGCCATGGCTTTAACCTTTTCATCATTGCATTTCTGCGCAAAAATTGTCAAACTCTGTTTTATAATGTCCCCATCAGAATATCAGATATTTCATACGATGTTTTGACCATGGCTTCCAATTCGTCATGTTGTTTTACAAAAATATTTTGCTGTGAAAATAGCTCTTTCTTCTTTTTCTTTATAAAATCTGTCCTTAAAGCTGACCCCACTGGATACTCTTTTTCGAATTTCGCATGGTTTTGTTTGAAATGCCGCTCTAAATTAATTTTTTTTACAACAGCTACTGTTGCTGAGCAAATGAGACACACCGGTTTGCGGGCTTTGCTCTCGGTGAAAAAGTATTTTGGTTCCCATTCTTCGTGAAACGTCCGAGAGTTATCCTTTATTTTTGATGTACTAGGTTTGCTGAAGGCCATACTAAAACAATAGAGATTTAACTTGTAAACTACAGTTAACGATTTTAATATGGAATGTAGGTAAGTAAAGTAAAATAATTGATTTGGACAGGCACAGTACGACAATATTAATAAAACTTGATTAAATACCTACTTACCTACATTTATAACATAACGCACAATGAACAAACAAAAACCTAAAATGGTAGGTAGGTATCTAAATCAAAATCACAGCACGTACATAGTCACTTACCTGCAGAAAATGCAAGAGCAAAGTTTTTATAGAATCTTTTCTAATTTTCAAAACAAATTGTCACCAAACTGATTTTATTATTGTAGTACCTAATCCAATGCCGTGTAATGCCGTGTAGTGGCGGTTGAGAATATCCACTACCCCATATCTTCCCGTGGGTGTCGTAAGAGGCGACAGAGGGAGACAGGCAGGAGATGGGCAGCAGCATCTTCCTGATAACAGCAATGATATAATAAAAAACTGCGGTTGTCAACCCGCTCGCCAAGCGTGGCAACTATGGCAAATATCCCCCCATGAGTAACGACGCAAACAAACGGCACCCAGTCCCCGGCGGCCCCGCTATTCCTGGCTACGGTGGCGACCTTGGTAACGGTGGGGCAGGGGGTGCTAAGAATCTCCGGTGGAGGTTCGGTTGCCACCTACGACTACTCGACCTGGCAACATATAACGCACGCACGAGTTGGAAGAAGAGGTAGACAAGTTGTGCTGGCATATTATTGGGTTATCCGAGTACTGAAGAGAGGGGGAGGACACGGTAATCCTCGAGTCCGGCAACTTGTTCTATCACCGGGAGGGTGACCATCTGTCCCAAGGAGGTGTCGGATTTATCGTCCACAAGTCTCTCGTCAACAACGTTGTAAAGATTAGGAGTGTGTCGACGAGGGTCGCGTACCTGATACTCAGAATCACCAAACGGTATTCGCTGAAGGTCATACAGGTTTACGAACCAACCTCGGCACATCCCGATAAGGAGGTGGAGGAAATGTATGAGGATATCTCCAAGACATGCATTCTTCCAAAACCCACTACACGGTGTTGATGGGAGACTTCAACGCAAAACTAGGCACAAGAGAAAGCGGTGAGCTGAAGTTAGGGAAATTTGGAGTAGGGCAACGGAACCGATCCGGAACGGAACCGGAGGTTCGATAAAGTTAACCACACCATTCTTTTGTCCAAATTAAATTATTATGGTATTCACGGCAACCTGTTGAATTGGATAAAATCCTACTTATTTAATCGAATTCAAAGAGTAACAATACAGGGTTTCAAGTTTTTTTCGTTTTATCCAACTTCAGGCGTTCCACAGGGATCGCATATCGGCCCTGTTCTCTTTTTGGTATTTATAAATGACATTTCTGCTCACATTTCCTTTAGTAATTACTCAATATTTGCAGATGACTTAAAATTGTATAAGGTTATAGAGTCTCCAGATGATGTAGTTAGATTACAGACAGATCTCACCTCTATCTCAGATTGGTGCAAAAGAAACAAAATGTTACTAAATCCTAAGAAGTGTCTGTTTATAAAGATTACCAGAAGGAGAAACACTATTCCCTCCAGTTATTTTGTAGACGGAGAAAAATTAACAGAATCCGAAGTAGTCCGTGACCTTGGCGTAATGATCGATAAAAAATTAAATTTCAACATCCATATTGATAATATTGCATCCAAAGCATGGAAGATGGCAGGATTCGTAAAGCGAATATGTAAGGATTTGCGGAACCCTACACCTATTCTCACTATATACAAAGCTCTTATTTGTAGCACACTAGAATATGCATCACCTGTTTGGAACCCATCATACCAAATTCACAGTGATCGAATAGAGCGTATCCAGCGCAATTTTACCCGCTACTTAGCCTTTAAAGATCAAACTTGTCCTTACCGTGCTGACTATAATACTAGGCTATCCCACTTCAAATTAGAGTCTCTCGCAAAAAGACGTCGACTTAGTGATCTTAAAACACTTCATAAGCTAACTCACGGCCTCCTACTATCACCGGCACTGTTAAATCAATTAAGTATCAGAGTTCCAAGATCTATTCCAAGACATCCGATTACCAAAATCTTCTGTTTACCCAACCAGAGAACGAATTTAGGTAAACGAGCCCCAATAAATAGGTTAATGCAAACGTATAACGACATAACCACCAACGGCGACGTCGACATTTTCCATACGGTTAACGTGTCAAAATTTGCTAGATTATGTAATAAGTACTTATAACTCTTTCTCTCTTCTTCAAGTTTAGCATTCGTTTCATTGTAATCAAATTACTTGTAAATTTATTGTATATTGTTCTAGTTAAGTAAGTTAACAACTTTCTTATATTAGCTGCACTATTTTTGTGAATGTTGTATATACCTTTAAAGGCGAATCATTTTGAACAAAACCAATTGTGTTATATTTAACAATGTCTAGTGATAAGCCAATGGTGTATCTGTTAAAATAAAATAAAAAAATAAAAATAAAATAAAACCGTAGGGGCCAGCAGCTGGCCCACTTCATGGAGAAAGAGGGACTCTTTATGATAAACTCTTTCTTCCAGAAGCGGCCCCACAGGAAGTGGACCTGGTCGAGCGACGACGGTTCGACAAAAAATGAGATTGACTTCATTATGACAACCAGACGCCAACTGTTCAGTGATGCCTCAGTGATCGCAAGGGTGAAAACTGGCAGCGATCACCGAATGGTTAAAGGCACACTGAACCTAAACGTTAAGTCGGAGAGGTCTCGTCTAATGAAGTCAACGCTCCGTCGCCCTCGTGCTCTAATCCAGAATCCCGAAACCTTTCAGCTCGAGTTACGTAACCGCTTTCAGTGCCTAGAAGATTGCAATGCAGTGGACGATATGAATGACAAGCTCGTGGAAACTGTCCATGCGGTCGGAGCTAAGTTCTGTAAGACCGGCCGCAGAAGAACACAAAAGCTCTCCGATCACACTCTTAATCTCATGGCTGTTAGACGGGAGATGAGGCTGCAATCGACAACAGATTTGACAGCATACAGGCAACTGAACAGACAGATCTCCAAATGCATGCGGCGAGACTTACGCAAATTTAATACTGCTCGTATTGAAGAAGCGATTGAGCGGAACCAGGGCTCCAAAGTCTTTGCCAGAGATCTGTCTGCCAGTAAGAGCCAACTGTCAAAGCTGAAGACTGAGTGTGGCAGCATCGTTTCCGGGACACCTGAGATTCTGAGTGAGATTGAGAGGTTCTATGGGTAGCTGTACACATCATCGTTGGAGCCACACGCAAGTGTGAGTAACAATCCAAGAGCGGGTCTTATCCGACACTATTCCGATGATATCCCGGACGTCAGTCTGAGCGAGATTAGAATGGCTCTCCAGCACCTTAAAAACGGCAAGTCCCCGGGCGAGGATGGAATTACAGCGGAGCTTCTGAAAGCGGGTGGAAAACCGGTACTTGAAGTCCTTCAGAGGCTCTTTAATTCCGCCCTCCATGGTGGCACTACTCCGGAGTCGTGGAGCAGAAGTGCGGTGGTCTTGTTCTTCAAGAAAGGTGACAACGCCCTCTTGAAGAACTTCAGACCGATATCCCTTCTGAGCCGCGTCTACGTGCTGTTTTCGAGAGTCATTACGAATCGTCACGCACGCAGACTTGACGACTTCCAGCCTCCCTAACAAGCCGGTTTCCGAAAAGGCTTTAGTACCATAGACTACATACATACCCTTCGGCAAATTGTACAGAAGTCCGAAGAGTACAATCTGCCACTTTGTCTGGCGTATGTGGACTATGAGAAAGCCTTTGATTCCGTCGAAATTTGGGCGGTGCTACAGTCTCTTCAGCGGTGCCAAGTTGACTGTCGGTATATCGAAGTGCTGAAGTTTTTGTACAAGAGAGCTGCGATGGCTATCCGAGTACAGAACCAGAGTACGAAACCTATTCAACTGCAGAGAGGTGTAAGACAGGGTGACGTTATTTCCCCGAAACTCTTCACCGCTGCATTAGAAGACGTTTTCAAGCTACTGGACTGGAAAGGATACGGTATTAACATCAATGGCGAGTACATCACTCACCTTCGATTTGCCGACGATATAGTCCTTATGGCAAAATCGCTGGAGGACTTAAGCACTATGCTAAATAACCTCAATAGTGCCTCCCAACGGATAGGTCTTAAGATGAATATGGACAAAACAAAGATCATGTTTAATGTCCATGTCACACCTATGCCGGTAGTTGTTGGGAGCACTAAGCTCGAAGTTGTTCACGAGTACGTTTACCTGAGACAAATAGTCTGGCTAGATAAGTCCAAGTTCGTCGAGAGGTCAATCGACGGATTCAACTCGGCTGGGCAGCATTCGGGAAATTACAACGCATCTTCTCGTCAGGTATACCTCAAAACCTGAAAACTAAGTTGTACAACCAGTGCGTGTTGCCAGTGATGACATATAGAACTGAGACGTGGTCCTTCACTGCTGGCCGTATGAAGACGCTCAAAGTCGCTCAGCGAGCTATGGAGAGGGCTATGCTCGGAGTTTCTCTGCGTGATAAACTTAGAAATGAGGATATCCGCAGTAGAACCAGAGTGACCGACATAGCCCAACGGATTAGTAAGCTGAAGTGGCAATGGACCGGCCATATAGTTCGAGAACCGACAACCGTTGGGGAAAAAAGGTTCTCGAGTGGTAGCCTCGTACCGGTAGACGAAGTGTAGGGCGACCCCCCACTAGATGGAGTGACGACCTGGTAAGACATGCAGGAAGTCGATGGATGCAGGTGGCTCAGGACCGTGCTTTGTGGCATACCTTGGGGGAGGCCTATGTTCAGCAGTGGACTTGTAAAGGGCTGTAATGATGATGATGATGATGAATCCAATGCACCCGAAGTAAAATTGGTACGTAGAAGTAGCGACAACACCCGAACGACGCGGATCGCTTGCGCTCGGGCAGGCATGTTTTCGTTTTAACCGTCCAATCAGGTGGAGGCGGCGACACCGCGCGCCCCGGCTTGCCGCTGGCGGCCAAATTCAAATGCCTTGGCTGGCCTTTTCGTGGCCCGCGTGCCTGGGTTTGGCCGGCCTTGCTCTATACTAACGGTTGTATTACATTGTTATAATATTTACTATTATTTACTGAGACATTAGATTTGTTTTACTGCAAAATTACAAAGGCGTTCACTAATTTTACAATACAATAACTTTATTACAATACAATACAATAACTTTATTTCAGGCATCATGGACTTAAAAATTAAGAGGCCCATAGCAATATACCTTAACCTAAAAATATATATAAAATATAAATATAACACTATTTAGGGAACTTTTTTCTTTGGCGCGTCCCTGTATCGGCGAAACACTACCTCAGAGGGCCAGAAATCGGGAGCAAGGAATGTCTCTTTGTATTTTGCAGGGACCTGGAGTACGTAGGATTTGAAGTTCGTTGACCTATTAGACTCCAGACGCTGCAAATGTAAAGAGATCGGATCCTCTATGTGGCATCGGCTTCGTTCTTCCACGAAATGCAGGACGTCTTCTCCCGACGTACTTTTGTCCAAACGGGAGATGTAGAGCTGTATGGTAGGCTCCACAATACGCAGAGTTGTGCTTGCATTTATTTTGGCGGTCCCACGCTGGTTACAGACGGGTCTCGACCATCGTCTCTTCTCAACAAGAGTAAACCCGTCATTATCTCTCTTGTTTCGGGTCAGGAACAGGAACTGATCTTAAATCCCCATTTTGTTTTCGACCACAAGAGGGTACCGGTTGTGAAGGTTTTCGAGCAACATCCGCAAACGTCTTCCCTTGTTGACAGGTTGGCTTCGGCGGAGGAGTACTCAAGGGTTCAGTCAAGGGCTGAGGTTGTAATGCAATGACGACCGAGGTCGCCCTAGTTTCACGGTCATTAACCCGCTGACAGACGGTATCGCGTGACGGAGTCATCGGTGAAATATGACTACTATTACAATTACCGCGTGTCGTATTTACATTCTGCGACGGCGGTGAATTCGCAGATGTTGCAATTATGTTGCGCAACATAGTGACTTCTTTCTTCAGCTCTGTTGCGGCTCGTTCCGATTCTTCAAATTTGGAACGGAGGTCGGTGACTTCGGCTTTCAACGTGGTGATGTCTTTCAACAATTTGGTCACATCTACGTGATCGAACGTCACGGGAGGCAGCTTGTTGAGATCACGCGCGACGAAAGTTGGGATGTCATCAGGATCGGTCTCATTGAACAGCCTGAAGATGTCTTGCAGGTCTTTCTTACCGCGTCCATCTCTATGACGTGTTATAAGACGGATTTGGGTCACGGCTGAATCTGCTAACACCTTCTTCGCTTGGATGATCTCGTCCTCGGTGAAGCTAGTCATCAGTATCTGCTCCAGGGACACTTGGTACATGACATCCAATTTTTGTTGAACAAAGGCCAGGAACTCGTTAACTACGATGGTATCTGAGCGTTTAGGTTGACACGCCAGTTCGAATTATTTTCGCGCAGTTGGTATGCTTACGCTACGAAAATATTGTAGGTTCGGCATTAGAGCCGCCACATTACTATGAAGCGACTGCACTGACCGGTAGTAGAAATGCGACTGATTTTATCCTACTTTATTTCAACTTTTGTTTATAATGTGATCCAAAAAGTGTATAAATCATTGCGATGGGACCTGATCTCAGACCAACAAAAAAGATAGATAGAACTCTACATACATTTCAAGTGACGCCGAAATCGTGTTCAACATGATGTAAGAACACACATTCATGTACAAATGTGCACCTAAAGGTGTTGGTTGCAAGAGATTTTAGTTTGTCATGAGATTGGGAGCTGTCACAGAATATCTTGTGCTGTTGTTCCATGTTTTGTACAGCAAAGTAACCTACAAGATGTTATCGTCATAGATATAAACTTAAAAAAAAACAACAATTATATTCATGAATGTATATTGTATATCTCTTTTCTAATTTTCAGCCTAAAGCAATTTTTTACACATGTATGGACAGCAGAATGATTCCCACAAGATTCACAGAAACATGTGTCGGTGACATGTTTGTTGGTTTGTAAATTTTTTAGCGATTTAATTATATTAGCTACTGCATATTGTTATTTTAGCAATGCTATGGACCAAAATCAAGTAAGCTATTACACGTCAGTGAATTCCAACGTAGATTTATTATGGATATGCCCAATATATAATATTATATTTTTACGATACCTGCATTTCAGGAGGTAATTTTCAATAGTGGTCAAGTCCACTTTATGCCAAATTGAGAAAACACGACTTCTTTGTACCGCCATGATGGCCTCCGTGGTGATGCTTAGAGTGATAACTATAGATTACAGTGGGGTTCAGGATTATTGAAAGATAATACAAATCGAGTTAATGCTTGTATTTACGGAGAAAAACACGATTAAAAACTGAATTTGACTATTCTTGTTTGCAAGGTGTGGATTTGACCAGGTTTGACTGAAAGCGAATCGGGTTAGACCAATTTTGTACGAGGGTGGATTGAAAAGTACTCGGCCTAACCAAGAAAATAAACACATACGAAATCAGTTATATTTTTATTTTTCTACATAATCACCATCAAGTTCAATACACTTTTGCCACCTCCCCTTCCAAGCATTTAGACCGTTAAAAAAAATGATTCTTCCTTAGAGTCAAAATATGCGTCTACAGCTGCTTTGACCTCGTCGTTTGTCGAAAATCTTTGACCTTCCAAGTGCTTTTTTAGGTTAGGGAACATAAAGAAGTCTGATGGTGACAGATCAGGTGAATAAGGTGGATGCGGTAACAGTTCAAAGCCACAGTTGTGAATTTCAGCCATTGACTGTACTGACGTGTGAACACGGGCGTTATCTTGATGAAACAGGACTTTTCTTCTGAGCATTCCTCGACGTTTTTCATTTATTTCCTCTCGTAAACGACGTAGTAAGGTGCAGTAGTAATCAGAGTTTATAGTCTGACCCCTTTCAAGATAATCAATCATAATCACACCTTTCGAGTCCCAGAATACTGAAGCCATCATCTTATTTGCCGACAAAATCGACTTAGCCTTTTTAGGGGGTTTTGAACCAGGTCTTCTCCACTGTTTTGATTGTTGTTTTGTTTCCGGTGTACAGTAATGAACCCATGTTTTGTCCATAGTAACAAAACGATTCAAAAAATCATTTGCATCGGCTTCAAATAACTCCAAACAATCGCGTGAAATAGTCAATCGCGTCCTTTTTTGTTCAACTGAAAGCAGTCGCGGAACCCACCTCGCAGACACCTTGTGGAAACCCAACTCGTTGGCAATGATGTTTTGAGTTCGTTCATAAGAGATGCCTATAATCTCGGCTATCTCTCTAATTTTTAATCTGCGGTCTCCCATTATTAAATCAAGTACTTTTTTAATATTTTCGTCAGTAGTTGACATCGAAGGCCTTCCAGAGCGGGGTTCATCTTTCACACTCTCTCTACCACGCTTAAATTCTGCTATCCATTTTTTGACGGATGAATATGACAGAGCACAATCGCCTAATGTACTGACCATGTCATCATGGATGGCTTTTGATGATAGCCCCTTCTTATGGAGGTACTTAATGACGGCACGCTGCTCGATTTGCTCCATTCGCGGAAATTATGTCCGATTACCTTGTTAATAAATTTATAAAATCACAACTAATTATCGCACACGTTTCGAACTTCACACAATGAACTAGTCTGAACTGAACTAAATAATGTGGATAGATTTGATTTTTAGAATTGAATGGATCTGTGTTAGGCCGAGTACTTTTCAATCCACCTAGGTAAGTAACTGTTAGGATTTGACTGCTTTTGAACAATCCAACTAACGATAACGTTAGGGTTGTCCATTCGTACTAAAATATATCAAAAGTAATGATTGTGCTTTTTAGATACGTAAATAATACACGATATGCATATATATATATATATATATATATATATATATATATATATATATATATATATATATATATATATATATATATATATATATATATACATATATATATGTGTATGTATATTTATATAATAAGTTGATTTGGTCTAAAGATCAAAATAAGCAGTATAATACCAGATCATCCAATTACAAGTTAGTATATCCTTTCTACCGGTCGGCTGCTTTCAGAGGTAGTTTTAAATATAATGCCACTAAATGTTGGAATAACCTCCCGCCTCCACTGCGTGACCTGAATACAATTAGTGGGTTTAAAATCAGATACAGTTTACACTTACTTTCGGAACAAAAAAATACCGATCTATAAAATAAACTGGTAGGAGGTTAAGTTCTTTCAACACGTCAGTAATCTCAGTCCCATAAACTATGTAGATATTTTAATTTTCACTTTATATAATATATAAAACTATTTTATTTAAATATTTATATAATAAATTTACTTTTTCTGACAATCATTTTCCTACCTTTATTCTTTAGCCAACGTTTATTCCGCATTCTTAATAAATAAAATTGATATATTTAGAAGGAAAACGTTAATTCTATTTTGTACTTACCTTCATTAGACTAATGATATCCACTATTTATGTGAATAAACATTTAAAAACACATATTTTTTATATATTCCGCGTCGCATTATAGCATGTGCATATTGAGGCAGCCGTCCGAGTTACGTTGGAGTGCGGGCCGGACTGAAAACCAGTGTCGGGATCAGAGCAATTCGTGTTTCTGTGTCTCGATTTGTACTGAGTCCTGTCCATTTCACGGTCTTATGCTGCTACACAGACTCATTTTATATTATTTTTACATTTTTGTTAATTAATGGAAATATTGTTTTATTTTCTGTTTAATTCCAATTTCTTGCTTTGTTTTGTATCTATTGTGATTAGACCGTGAATAAATGTTTTTCTTTCGTTCTATATATATATATATATATATATATATATATATATATCGTCATCAATTTCTTCTTTTTTTACTCTTGGGGAAGCGGTGATAGGGTCTGGTAATATGTCTGAAGAGTATTTTCCGGGTTTAGTAATAGAACGTCGAGCGCCGGTATCATTGTGGTAAAATGTTTCACCTCTTACTATAACTCCTTGAGGTTCTCCTTTCATTCTTGTACATAGAAACCTCTTGCAAGACATTATTTTGAAATGTAAGGACTGGGTTCCCTTATGGATTTTTTGGCTTGCTATCTTCCAATCACTTATCTCAATGTCCTTCAGATAAAAAACAGTTGCTTGTTTTTTTATAATGTCAACATAATCGTGCGGTTGGACAATGGTATTTCTTTTCTTTATTTCTTTTCAGCAACTCCAAACACCCGTGTGCCAAAACACCAAAAGGCCGTGTAGTGGCGGTTGAGAATATCCACTACCCCATATCTTCCCGTGGGTGTCGTAAGAGGCGACAGAGGGAGACAGGCAGGAGATGGGCAGCAGCATCTTCCTGATACCAGCAATGATATAATAAAAAACTGCGGTTTCCAACCCTCTCGCCAAGCGTGGCAACTATGGCAAATATCCCCCCATGAGTAACGACGCAAACAAACGGCCCCCAGTCCCCAGTCTACGGTGGCGACCATGGTAACGGCGGGGCAGGGGATGCTAAGAATCTCCGGTGGAGGTTCGGTTGCCACCTACGACGACTCGACCTGGCAACACATAACGCACGCACCCTGAGGACTGACGAGAAGATACTGGAGTTGGAAGAAGAGGTAGACAAGTTGCGCTGGCATATTATCGGGTTATCCGAGGTCCGAAGAGAGGGGGAGGACACGGTAATCCTCGAGTTCGGCAACTTGTTCTATCACCGGGAGGGCGACCATCTGTCCCAAGGAGGTGTCGGATTTATCGTCCACAAGTCTCTCGTCAACAACTTTGTAAAGATTGGGAGTGTGTCGACGAAGGTCGCGTACCTGATACTCAGAATCACCAAACGGTATTCGCTGAAGGTCATACAGGTTTACGCACCGACCTCGGCACATCCCGATGAGGAGGAGGTAGAGGAAATGTATGAGGATATTTCCAGAGCCATGCATTCCTCCAAAACCCACTACACGGTGTTGATGGGAGACTTCAACGCAAAACTAGGCACAAGAGAAAGCGATGAGCTGAAGGTAGGGAAATTTAGAGTAGGGCAACGGAACCGTAGGGGCTAGCAGCTGGCCGACTTTATGGAGAAAGAGGGACTCTTTATGATGAACTCTTTCTTCCAGAAGCGGCCCCACAGGAAGTGGACCTGGTCGAGCCCCGACGGTTCGACAAAAAATGAGATTGACTTCATTATGACGTCCAGACGTTCAGTTCTGTTCAAACTGTTCAGTGATGTCTCAGTGATCGCAAGCGTGAAAACTGGCAGCGATCACCGAATGGTTAGAGGCACACTGAACCTAAACGTTAAGTTGGAGAGGTCTCGTCTAATGAAGTCAACGCTCCGTCCCACTCATGCTCTAATCCAGAATCCCGAAACTTTTCAGCTCGAGTTACGTAACCGCTTTCAGTGCCTAGAAGATTGCAATGCAGTGGACGATATGAATGACAAGCTCGTGGAAACTGTCCATGCGGTCGGAGCTAAGTTCTGCAAGACCGGCCGAAGAAGAACACAAAAGCTCTCCGATCACACTCTTAATCTCATGGCTGTTAGACGGGAGATAAGGCCGCAATCGTCAACAGATTTGACAGCATACAGGCAACTGAACAGACAGATCTCCAAATGCATGCGGCGAGAGTTACTCAAATTTAATACTGCTTGTATTGAAGAAGCGATTGAGCGGAACCAGGGCTCCAAAGTCTTTGCCAGAGATCTGTCTGCCAGTAAGAGCCAACTGTCAAAGCTGAAGACTGAGTGTGGCAGCATCGTTTCCGGGACACCTAAGATTCTAAGTGAGATTGAGAGGTTCTATGGGCAGCTGTACACATCATGGTTGGAGCCACACGCAAGTGTGAGTAACGATCCAAGAGCGGGTCTTATCCGACACTATTCCGATGATATCCCGGACGTCAGTCTGAACGAGATTAGAATGGCTCTCCAGCACCTTAAAAATGGCAAGTCCCCAGGCGAGGATGGAATTACAGCGGAGCTTCTGAAATCGGGTGGAACACTGGTACTTGAAGTCCTTCAGAGGCTCTTTAATTCCGTCCTCCATGGTGGCACTACTCCGGAGGCGTGGAGCAGAAGTGCGGTGGTCTTGTTCTTCAAAAAAGGTGACAACGCCCTCTTGAAGAACTACAGACCGATATCCCTTCTGAGCCGCGTCTACGTGCTGTTTTCGAGAGTCATTACGAATCGTCTCGCACGCAGACTCGACGACTTCCAGCCACCCGAACAAGCCGGTTTCCGAAAAGGCTTTAGCACCATAGACCACATACATACTCTTCGGCAAATTGTACAGAAGTCCGAAGAGTACAATCTGCCACTTTGCCTGGCGTATGTGGACTATGAGAAAGCCTTTGATTCCGTCGAAATTTGGGCTGTGCTACAGTCTCTTCAGCGGTGCCAAGTTGACTGTCGGTATATCGAAGTGCTGAAGTGTTTGTACGATGGCTATCCGAGTACAGAACCAGAGTACGAAACCTATCCAACTGCAGAGAGGTGTAAGACAGGGTGACGTTATTTCCCGAAACTCTTCACCGCTGCATTGGAAGATGTTTTCAAGCTACTGGATTGGAAAGGATACGGTATTAACATCAATGGCGAGTACATCACTCACCTTTGATTTGCCGACGATATAGTCCTTATGGCAGAATCGCTGGAGGACTTAAGAACTATGCTCAATGACCTCAATAGTGCCTCTCAACGGATAGGTCTTAAGATGAACATGGACAAAACAAAGATCATGTTTAATATCCATGTCACACCTATGCGTAAATTTAAGAAATCATTATGCCGGTAGTTGTTGGGAGCACTAAGCTCGAAGTTGTTGACGAGTACGTTTACCTGGGACAAATAGTCCGGCTAGGTAAGTCCAACTTCGACTGAGAGATCAATCGACGGATTCAACTCGGCTGGGCAGCGTTCGGGAAATTACAACGCATCTTCGCGTCAGGTATACCTCAAAACCTGAAAACTAAGTTGTACAACCAGTGCGTGTTGCCAGTGATGACATCTAGAACTGAGACGTGGTCCTTCACTGCTGGCCGTATGAGGACGCTCAAAGTCGCTCAGCGAGCTGTGGAGTGGGCTATGCTCGGAGTTTCTCTGCGTGATAAACTTAGAAATGAGGATATCCGCAGTAGAACCAGAGTGACCGACATAGCCCAACGGATTAGTAAGCTGAAGTGGCAATGGGGTGGCCATGTAGCTCGAAGAACCGACAACCGTTGGGGAAAAAAGGTTCTCGAGTGGCAGCCTCGTACCGGTAGACGAAGTGTGGGGCGACCCCCCACTAGATGGAGTGACGACCTGGTAAGACATGCAGGAAGTCGATGGATGCAGGTGGCTCAGGACCGTGCTTTGTGGCATACCTTGGGGGAGGCCTATGTTCAGCAGTGGACTTGTAAAGGGCTGTAATGATGATGATGATGATGAACACCAAACACTCTATCGGGGGATATAAATGAATGCCCCGTCACGGGGAAAATAAGTTCCACCTTTTTTAGTGACCTTGGTGCACAACTGCTGAACCATTTTGAAATCATCCCTATCATGGTTGAGTTTTTGAGAGCCAGAGCACCCATCAGCCATTAGTCGGAGTACCTCTACACCAGTGAGATCTAAATTATTTTGTAAGCAGTGATACAGTGCACTAGATAGTTCATTTGACCCCTTTTCATGAACATCTTCGGTCCATACGTAAGAAATCATATTTTCTTTGGTCAGATCTGCATGGGAATGCCCTACAACTATTGTGTAGTTGTATAAGTACAGCTGGCGGGAATAATATGAGGTTTGGTCGGGGACTTTTGGTAATAATTGGTTTTTACCACAATCAAACGATAATATTTTTACTTTGGGTCGGTGTCTGCCAGGAAAATGAAAAATAATTTGCTTCTTTTTTCGTGAACTTGCAGTTCAATTAAGATTTGAGCCTTAGCTGAATCGTCCTTCTCAATTTTCATTTTTTCTTTCAATTAGTTGTTCCAAGAACCAGATTAGTCAAAGTGTTCAAGCAAGGTCTTGCAATAAAAATTAAAATGTACAATAAATTGCCAATAGAAATAACAAGACTTCCGCTAAATGCGTTCCGACAAGTGATAAAAACATTCTTTTTATAGCACGCTTTTTACAACATAGAAGAATATATGCAATGTTCATTTTCTGACTTGTTTGACACATAAAATAATGTACTGTATAATGATTTCTTATATTTACGCGAACACTGTACATTGATTAAAACTACTTTTACGGATTTCTTTCGCGTTTTATTTATTTTATTTTTAACCCGACGTTTCGGGTGCTTTCCAGCACCCATGGTCACGGGGGACTGAGGTGACTGACGTCCCGATGTCAAAGTTAACCCGGAGTACCTTCAGCTTTTTTTATTATTGTCTTTGGTCCGATCTACGCAGAATGAACTAACTGTGGTTTGAAGTCTTGCAGTGGTATGCTTGGGTTTAGTTTTAATTTTATTAATTATAGGATCCCAAGCAGGTGGTAATACCAAGCCTCCCTCTCTATTGAAATTAGGATGTTTTTTAATTTCAATAGCCTCACGTATCATCCTTGGTAGGAATCGGTGTTCTTTCGCGAGGATTTGTGGTCTATCAAATCTGATGTAATGGTTGGGGCCATCGAGGATATGATCGCAAACTGCAGACTTCCCGGAACGTTGATGCTTCACGTCAGCTATGTGTTCTTTTACGCGGGTTCTAATTGATCTCTTTGTTTGCCCTATATATGAGAGACCACAATCACAATCAAGCTTGTACACTCCTGCATCTTGTAGAGGAATATGACACTTGACGGATGGTAAGAACTGACTAATCTTCTTCGGCGGCTTGTAGAATGTTCTAATAGAAGCTCGCTTCAAGATGTAGCCAATCTTGTCTGTGACACCTCTGACATAAGGTAGTACAGCAGGCACACGCTCGACTGTGGCCGGCTTCACTCGGTCACTGTGACGGAGGCGCGGGACCCGAAGCTTGTTGTCGTGCAGAACCTGCTTGACGTGCTGAAGCTCGGCGGCCAGGTGTTTGCTGTCACAGATTCCTCGTGCTCTCTGTAGTGCCTCTCAACGGATAGGTCTTAAGATGAACATGGACAAAACAAAGATCATGTTTAATATCCATGTCACACCTATGCGTAAATTTAAGAAATCATTATGCCGGTAGTTGTTGGGAGCACTAAGCTCGAAGTTGTTGACGAGTACGTTTACCTGGGACAAATAGTCCGGCTAGGTAAGTCCAACTTCGACTGAGAGATCAATCGACGGATTCAACTCGGCTGGGCAGCGTTCGGGAAATTACAACGCATCTTCGCGTCAGGTATACCTCAAAACCTGAAAACTAAGTTGTACAACCAGTGCGTGTTGCCAGTGATGACATCTAGAACTGAGACGTGGTCCTTCACTGCTGGCCGTATGAGGACGCTCAAAGTCGCTCAGCGAGCTGTGGAGTGGGCTATGCTCGGAGTTTCTCTGCGTGATAAACTTAGAAATGAGGATATCCGCAGTAGAACCAGAGTGACCGACATAGCCCAACGGATTAGTAAGCTGAAGTGGCAATGGGGTGGCCATGTAGCTCGAAGAACCGACAACCGTTGGGGAAAAAAGGTTCTCGAGTGGCAGCCTCGTACCGGTAGACGAAGTGTGGGGCGACCCCCCACTAGATGGAGTGACGACCTGGTAAGACATGCAGGAAGTCGATGGATGCAGGTGGCTCAGGACCGTGCTTTGTGGCATACCTTGGGGGAGGCCTATGTTCAGCAGTGGACTTGTAAAGGGCTGTAATGATGATGATGATGATGAACACCAAACACTCTATCGGGGGATATAAATGAATGCCCCGTCACGGGGAAAATAAATTCCACCTTTTTTAGTGACCTTGGTGCACAACTGCTGAACCATTTTGAAATCATCCCTATCATGGTTGAGTTTTTGAGAGCCAGAGCACCCATCAGCCATTAGTCGGAGTACCTCTACACCAGTGAGATCTAAATTATTTTGTAAGCAGTGATACAGTGCACTAGATAGTTCATTTGACCCCTTTTCATGAACATCTTCGGTCCATACGTAAGAAATCATATTTTCTTTGGTCAGATCTGCATGGGAATGCCCTACAACTATTGTGTAGTTGCATAAGTACAGCTGGCGGGAATAATATGAGGTTTGGTCGGGGACTTTTGGTAATAATTGGTTTTTACCACAATCAAACGATAATATTTTTACTTTGGGTCGGTGTCTGCCAGGAAAATGAAAAATAATTTGCTTCTTTTTTCGTGAACTTGCAGTTCAATTAAGATTTGAGCCTTAGCTGAATCGTCCTTCTCAATTTTCATTTTTTCTTTCAATTAGTTGTTCCAAGAACCAGATTAGTCAAAGTGTTCAAGCAAGGTCTTGCAATAAAAATTAAAATGTACAATAAATTGCCAATAGAAATAACAAGACTTCCGCTAAATGCGTTCCGACAAGTGATAAAAACATTCTTTTTATAGCACGCTTTTTACAACATAGAAGAATATATGCAATGTTCATTTTCTGACTTGTTTGACACATAAAATAATGTACTGTATAATGATTTCTTATATTTACGCGAACACTGTACATTGATTAAAACTACTTTTACGGATTTCTTTCGCGTTTTATTTATTTTATTTTTAACCCGACGTTTCGGGTGCTTTCCAGCACCCATGGTCACGGGGGACTGAGGTGACTGACGTCCCGATGTCAAAGTTAACCCGGAGTACCTTCAGCTTTTTTTATTATTGTCTTTGGTCCGATCTACGCAGAATGAACTAACTGTGGTTTGAAGTCTTGCAGTGGTATGCTTGGGTTTAGTTTTAATTTTATTAATTATAGGATCCCAAGCAGGTGGTAATACCAAGCCTCCCTCTCTATTGAAATTAGGATGTTTTTTAATTTCAATAGCCTCACGTATCATCCTTGGTAGGAATCGGTGTTCTTTCGCGAGGATTTGTGGTCTATCAAATCTGATGTAATGGTTGGGGCCATCGAGGATATGATCGCAAACTGCAGACTTCCCGGAACGTTGATGCTTCACGTCAGCTATGTGTTCTTTTACGCGGGTTCTAATTGATCTCTTTGTTTGCCCTATATATGAGAGACCACAATCACAATCAAGCTTGTACACTCCTGCATCTTGTAGAGGAATATGACACTTGACGGATGGTAAGAACTGACTAATCTTCTTCGGCGGCTTGTAGAATGTTCTAATAGAAGCTCGCTTCAAGATGTAGCCAATCTTGTCTGTGACACCTCTGACATAAGGTAGTACAGCAGGCACACGCTCGACTGTGGCCGGCTTCACTCGGTCACTGTGACGGAGGCGCGGGACCCGAAGCTTGTTGTCGTGCAGAACCTGCTTGACGTGCTGAAGCTCGGCGGCCAGGTGTTTGCTGTCACAGATTCCTCGTGCTCTCTGTAACAAAGATTTGCCCACGGTAGCTAACTGTGAAGGATGGTGGTGAGATTCACCATTTAAGTATCGGTTTGTATGGGTCTTTTTTCTGTACACAGTATGACCTATGGTGTTGTTAGGATTTCGGATGACTAACACATCTAGGAAAGCTAAGGAATTATTTGCCTCTAACTCCATAGTAAATTGAATTTTAGAGTTTATGGAATTAAGATGTTCTAAAAATGCAGTTACTTTGTCTGATGGTAAAATTGTGAAAGTATCGTCTACGTACCGCTTGTAGAACCTTGGGGTGACAGGTGCAGTAAGGAGGGCTTTCTCCTCGAAGTCTTCCATGAATATATCGGCGACAATGGGAGATACAGGTGAGCCCATCGCAACACCATCTACTTGCTTGTAGAACTCATCCTTCCACAATAGATAGCCAGATGTAAGGCAATGTCTTAGTAGTTCTGCATATTCTGGTGGCATGTTATTTTCATCTAGTTTCCTAGTTATAATTGAGATGCAGTCTTCAATAGGTAGACATGTAAATAGAGACTGAACATCAAAACTGACCATGGTTTCATTTTCAGCAAGACGTAGGTCTTTTATCTTACTGACAAAATGGTATGAATCCTTAGTATGTGCTCTTGTGTGTCCTCTGAGTGGTGATAATATTTTGGCTAAGTGTTGCGCCAATCTGTAAGTTGGCGAATCGATTTGACTCACTATTGGACGTAATGGAGCGTTAGGTTTGTGTATTTTTGGTAACCCATACAACTTGGGAGGTTTTGCACACGAAGGTATCATCGAATTGACGTCTAGATTCAATTTCTCGGAGTATTTCTTAATTAGATCGCTAGTTGTTTTAAGCGTATTAGTTGTAGGGTCTGTTTTGACCTTACGGTATGTACTTTCATCCGACAAAAGTTGTTGTATTTTAAAATTGTAATCCGACGTATCCATTACAACCGTAGCATTTCCTTTATCTGCGCGGAGAATCGTAAGCTCTGGTCTGTTGCGTAAGGTTTTTAACGCGTTAAATTCATTTTTGGGAAGATTTAATTTCGGCACTGTACTTCGACGTAACATAGACGAAATGTCTTGGCGTATGGCCTCTAAATCATCTTTACCAATATTATTTTTATACAGACAATCCTCAACACTACAGATAATGTCTTCATACGGGATTCTTGGCGGTGTAATCGCATAATTAAAACCTCTTCCTAAAACTTTTATTGTAGCGTCGTCGAGAGTTTGTTTTGACAGGTTATAGACCACGCCTTGTTTACTATTCGTGTCTGTGGTCGTTTCGTTCTTACGTTGCCATTGATGTTGGACATTTGATTTAGTTGTTAATTTTTGGTATTTATCAATATGTTTATTTTTGCATTCATTGTATTTAGTTGTTTCGCGTTTATCTAAAGTTTCCATGCAATTCTTATAATCAAATGTCGATAAAACTGTCTTTAATTCACTGGACGAATTGTCTATGGTTTTGTTTATGAAGCATAGATCGGTACGTTTTTGCTGAATCACCGTTATTAACAACTTTTTACTCGCCTGATTTAAGATCTTAGCGCTTCCTCGAATGTCTTTTTTAGTAGATATCTTGACACACGTAGGAATGAGATTATGATCTCTGCATCTCTTCAAGAAATTTAAAGCTGTTATGTATCTTGCGCGCTTGGTCTTTAGATCTTCTAATCGGCGTATTTTATTTGCTATTTCCAGTCCGTACTGGTTTACATAATGATTTCTTATATTTACGCGAACACTGTACATTGATTAAAACTACTTTTACGGATTTCTTTCGCGTTTTATTTATTTTATTTTTAACCCGACGTTTCGGGTGCTTTCCAGCACCCATGGTCACGGGGGACTGAGGTGACTGACGTCCCGATGTCAAAGTTAACCCGGAGTACCTTCAGCTTTTTTTATTATTGTCTTTGGTCCGATCTACGCAGAATGAACTAACTGTGGTTTGAAGTCTTGCAGTGGTATGCTTGGGTTTAGTTTTAATTTTATTAATTATAGGATCCCAAGCAGGTGGTAATACCAAGCCTCCCTCTCTATTGAAATTAGGATGTTTTTTAATTTCAATAGCCTCACGTATCATCCTTGGTAGGAATCGGTGTTCTTTCGCGAGGATTTGTGGTCTATCAAATCTGATGTAATGGTTGGGGCCATCGAGGATATGATCGCAAACTGCAGACTTCCCGGAACGTTGATGCTTCACGTCAGCTATGTGTTCTTTTACGCGGGTTCTAATTGATCTCTTTGTTTGCCCTATATATGAGAGACCACAATCACAATCAAGCTTGTACACTCCTGCATCTTGTAGAGGAATATGACACTTGACGGATGGTAAGAACTGACTAATCTTCTTCGGCGGCTTGTAGAATGTTCTAATAGAAGCTCGCTTCAAGATGTAGCCAATCTTGTCTGTGACACCTCTGACATAAGGTAGTACAGCAGGCACACGCTCGACTGTGGCCGGCTTCACTCGGTCACTGTGACGGAGGCGCGGGACCCGAAGCTTGTTGTCGTGCAGAACCTGCTTGACGTGCTGAAGCTCGGCGGCCAGGTGTTTGCTGTCACAGATTCCTCGTGCTCTCTGTAACAAAGATTTGCCCACGGTAGCTAACTGTGAAGGATGGTGGTGAGATTCACCATTTAAGTATCGGTTTGTATGGGTCTTTTTTCTGTACACAGTATGACCTATGGTGTTGTTAGGATTTCGGATGACTAACACATCTAGGAAAGCTAAGGAATTATTTGCCTCTAACTCCATAGTAAATTGAATTTTAGAGTTTATGGAATTAAGATGTTCTAAAAATGCAGTTACTTTGTCTGATGGTAAAATTGTGAAAGTATCGTCTACGTACCGCTTGTAGAACCTTGGGGTGACAGGTGCAGTAAGGAGGGCTTTCTCCTCGAAGTCTTCCATGAATATATCGGCGACAATGGGAGATACAGGTGAGCCCATCGCAACACCATCTACTTGCTTGTAGAACTCATCCTTCCACAATAGATAGCCAGATGTAAGGCAATGTCTTAGTAGTTCTGCATATTCTGGTGGCATGTTATTTTCATCTAGTTTCCTAGTTATAATTGAGATGCAGTCTTCAATAGGTAGACATGTAAATAGAGACTGAACATCAAAACTGACCATGGTTTCATTTTCAGCAAGACGTAGGTCTTTTATCTTACTGACAAAATGGTATGAATCCTTAGTATGTGCTCTTGTGTGTCCTCTGAGTGGTGATAATATTTTGGCTAAGTGTTGCGCCAATCTGTAAGTTGGCGAATCGATTTGACTCACTATTGGACGTAATGGAGCGTTAGGTTTGTGTATTTTTGGTAACCCATACAACTTGGGAGGTTTTGCACACGAAGGTATCATCGAATTGACGTCTAGATTCAATTTCTCGGAGTATTTCTTAATTAGATCGCTAGTTGTTTTAAGCGTATTAGTTGTAGGGTCTGTTTTGACCTTACGGTATGTACTTTCATCCGACAAAAGTTGTTGTATTTTAAAATTGTAATCCGACGTATCCATTACAACCGTAGCATTTCCTTTATCTGCGCGGAGAATCGTAAGCTCTGGTCTGTTGCGTAAGGTTTTTAACGCGTTAAATTCATTTTTGGGAAGATTTAATTTCGGCACTGTACTTCGACGTAACATAGACGAAATGTCTTGGCGTATGGCCTCTAAATCATCTTTACCAATATTATTTTTATACAGACAATCCTCAACACTACAGATAATGTCTTCATACGGGATTCTTGGCGGTGTAATCGCATAATTAAAACCTCTTCCTAAAACTTTTATTGTAGCGTCGTCCAGAGTTTGTTTTGACAGGTTATAGACCACGCCTTGTTTACTATTCGTGTCTGTGGTCGTTTCGTTCTTACGTTGCCATTGATGTTGGACATTTGATTTAGTTGTTAATTTTTGGTATTTATCAATATGTTTATTTTTGCATTCATTGTATTTAGTTGTTTCGCGTTTATCTAAAGTTTCCATGCTATAATTAATAAAATTAAAACTAAACCCAAGCATACCACTGCAAGACTTCAAACCACAGTTAGTTCATTCTGCGTAGATCGGACCAAAGACAATAATAAAAAAAGCTGAAGGTACTCTGGGTTAACTTTGACATCGGGACGTCAGTCACCTCAGTCCCCCGTGACCATGGGTGCTGGAAAGCACCCGAAACGTCGGGTTAAAAATAAAATAAATAAAACGCGAAAGAAATCCGTAAAAGTAGTTTTAATCAATGTACAGTGTTCGCGTAAATATAAGAAATCATTATGTAAACCAGTACGGACTGGAAATAGCAAATAAAATACGCCGATTAGAAGATCTAAAGACCAAGCGCGCAAGATACATAACAGCTTTAAATTTCTTGAAGAGATGCAGAGATCATAATCTCATTCCTACGTGTGTCAAGATATCTACTAAAAAAGACATTCGAGGAAGCGCTAAGATCTTAAATCAGGCGAGTAAAAAGTTGTTAATAACGGTGATTCAGCAAAAACGTACCGATCTATGCTTCATAAACAAAACCATAGACAATTCGTCCAGTGAATTAAAGACAGTTTTATCGACATTTGATTATAAGAATTGCATGGAAACTTTAGATAAACGCGAAACAACTAAATACAATGAATGCAAAAATAAACATATTGATAAATACCAAAAATTAACAACTAAATCAAATGTCCAACATCAATGGCAACGTAAGAACGAAACGACCACAGACACGAACAGTAAACAAGGCGTGGTCTATAACCTGTCAAAACAAACTCTGGACGACGCTACAATAAAAGTTTTAGGAAGAGGTTTTAATTATGCGATTACACCGCCAAGAATCCCGTATGAAGACATTATCTGTAGTGTTGAGGATTGTCTGTATAAAAATAATATTGGTAAAGATGATTTAGAGGCCATACGCCAAGACATTTCGTCTATGTTACGTCGAAGTACAGTGCCGAAATTAAATCTTCCCAAAAATGAATTTAACGCGTTAAAAACCTTACGCAACAGACCAGAGCTTACGATTCTCCGCGCAGATAAAGGAAATGCTACGGTTGTAATGGATACGTCGGATTACAATTTTAAAATACAACAACTTTTGTCGGATGAAAGTACATACCGTAAGGTCAAAACAGACCCTACAACTAATACGCTTAAAACAACTAGCGATCTAATTAAGAAATACTCCGAGAAATTGAATCTAGACGTCAATTCGATGATACCTTCGTGTGCAAAACCTCCCAAGTTGTATGGGTTACCAAAAATACACAAACCTAACGCTCCATTACGTCCAATAGTGAGTCAAATCGATTCGCCAACTTACAGATTGGCGCAACACTTACCCAAAATATTATCACCACTCAGAGGACACACAAGAGCACATACTAAGGATTCATACCATTTTGTCAGTAAGATAAAAGACCTACGTCTTGCTGAAAATGAAACCATGGTCAGTTTTGATGTTCAGTCTCTATTTACATGTCTACCTATTGAAGACTGCATCTCAATTATAACTAGGAAACTAGATGAAAATAACATGCCACCAGAATATGCAGAACTACTAAGACATTGCCTTACATCTGGCTATCTATTGTGGAAGGATGAGTTCTACAAGCAAGTAGATGGTGTTGCGATGGGCTCACCTGTATCTCCCATTGTCGCCGATATATTCATGGAAGACTTCGAGGAGAAAGCCCTCCTTACTGCACCTGTCACCCCAAGGTTCTACAAGCGGTACGTAGACGATACTTTCACAATTTTACCATCAGACAAAGTAACTGCATTTTTAGAACATCTTAATTCCATAAACTCTAAAATTCAATTTACTATGGAGTTAGAGGCAAATAATTCCTTAGCTTTCCTAGATGTGTTAGTCATCCGAAATCCTAACAACACCATAGGTCATACTGTGTACAGAAAAAAGACCCATACAAACCGATACTTAAATGGTGAATCTCACCACCATCCTTCACAGTTAGCTACCGTGGGCAAATCTTTGTTACAGAGAGCACGAGGAATCTGTGACAGCAAACACCTGGCCGCCGAGCTTCAGCACGTCAAGCAGGTTCTGCACGACAACAAGCTTCGGGTCCCGCGCCTCCGTCACAGTGACCGAGTGAAGCCGGCCACAGTCGAGCGTGTGCCTGCTGTACTACCTTATGTCAGAGGTGTCACAGACAAGATTGGCTACATCTTGAAGCGAGCTTCTATTAGAACATTCTACAAGCCGCCGAAGAAGATTAGTCAGTTCTTACCATCCGTCAAGTGTCATATTCCTCTACAAGATGCAGGAGTGTACAAGCTTGATTGTGATTGTGGTCTCTCATATATAGGGCAAACAAAGAGATCAATTAGAACCCGCGTAAAAGAACACATAGCTGACGTGAAGCATCAACGTTCCGGGAAGTCTGCAGTTTGCGATCATATCCTCGATGGCCCCAACCATTACATCAGATTTGATAGACCACAAATCCTCGCGAAAGAACACCGATTCCTACCAAGGATGATACGTGAGGCTATTGAAATTAAAAAACATCCTAATTTCAATAGAGAGGGAGGCTTGGTATTACCACCTGCTTGGGATCCTATAATTAATAAAATTAAAACTAAACCCAAGCATACCACTGCAAGACTTCAAACCACAGTTAGTTCATTCTGCGTAGATCGGACCAAAGACAATAATAAAAAAAGCTGAAGGTACTCCGGGTTAACTTTGACATCGGGACGTCAGTCACCTCAGTCCCCCGTGACCATGGGTGCTGGAAAGCACCCGAAACGTCGGGTTAAAAATAAAATAAATAAAACGCGAAAGAAATCCGTAAAAGTAGTTTTAATCAATGTACAGTGTTCGCGTAAATATAAGAAATCATTATACAGTACATTATTTTATGTGTCAAACAAGTCAGAAAATGAACATTGCATATATTCTTCTATGTTGTAAAAAGCGTGCTATAAAAAGAATGTTTTTATCACTTGTCGGAACGCATTTAGCGGAAGTCTTGTTATTTCTATTGGCAATTTATTGTACATTTTAATTTTTATTGCAAGACCTTGCTTGAACACTTTGACTAATCTGGTTCTTGGAACAACTAATTGAAAGAAAAAATGAAAATTGAGAAGGACGATTCAGCTAAGGCTCAAATCTTAATTGAACTGCAAGTTCACGAAAAAAGAAGCAAATTATTTTTCATTTTCCTGGCAGACACCGACCCAAAGTAAAAATATTATCGTTTGATTGTGGTAAAAACCAATTATTACCAAAAGTCCCCGACCAAACCTCATATTATTCCCGCCAGCTGTACTTATACAACTACACAATAGTTGTAGGGCATTCCCATGCAGATCTGACCAAAGAAAATATGATTTCTTACGTATGGACCGAAGATGTTCATGAAAAGGGGTCAAATGAACTATCTAGTGCACTGTATCACTGCTTACAAAATAATTTAGATCTCACTGGTGTAGAGGTACTCCGACTAATGGCTGATGGGTGCTCTGGCTCTCAAAAACTCAACCATGATAGGGATGATTTCAAAATGGTTCAGCAGTTGTGCACCAAGGTCACTAAAAAAGGTGGAACTTATTTTCCCCGTGACGGGGCATTCATTTATATCCCCCGATAGAGTGTTTGGTGTTCATCATCATCATCATCATTACAGCCCTTTACAAGTCCACTGCTGAACATAGGCCTCCCCCAAGGTATGCCACAAAGCACGGTCCTGAGCCACCTGCATCCATCGACTTCCTGCATGTCTTACCAGGTCGTCACTCCATCTAGTGGGGGGTCGCCCCACACTTCGTCTACCGGTACGAGGCTGCCACTCGAGAACCTTTTTTCCCCAACGGTTGTCGGTTCTTCGAGCTACATGGCCACCCCATTGCCACTTCAGCTTACTAATCCGTTGGGCTATGTCGGTCACTCTGGTTCTACTGCGGATATCCTCATTTCTAAGTTTATCACGCAGAGAAACTCCGAGCATAGCCCACTCCACAGCTCGCTGAGCGACTTTGAGCGTCCTCATACGGCCAGCAGTGAAGGACCACGTCTCAGTTCTAGATGTCATCACTGGCAACACGCACTGGTTGTACAACTTAGTTTTCAGGTTTTGAGGTATACCTGACGCGAAGATGCGTTGTAATTTCCCGAACGCTGCCCAGCCGAGTTGAATCCGTCGATTGATCTCTCAGTCGAAGTTGGACTTACCTAGCCGGACTATTTGTCCCAGGTAAACGTACTCGTCAACAACTTCGAGCTTAGTGCTCCCAACAACTACCGGCATAATGATTTCTTAAATTTACGCATAGGTGTGACATGGATATTAAACATGATCTTTGTTTTGTCCATGTTCATCTTAAGACCTATCCGTTGAGAGGCACTACAGAGAGCACGAGGAATCTGTGACAGCAAACACCTGGCCGCCGAGCTTCAGCACGTCAAGCAGGTTCTGCACGACAACAAGCTTCGGGTCCCGCGCCTCCGTCACAGTGACCGAGTGAAGCCGGCCACAGTCGAGCGTGTGCCTGCTGTACTACCTTATGTCAGAGGTGTCACAGACAAGATTGGCTACATCTTGAAGCGAGCTTCTATTAGAACATTCTACAAGCCGCCGAAGAAGATTAGTCAGTTCTTACCATCCGTCAAGTGTCATATTCCTCTACAAGATGCAGGAGTGTACAAGCTTGATTGTGATTGTGGTCTCTCATATATAGGGCAAACAAAGAGATCAATTAGAACCCGCGTAAAAGAACACATAGCTGACGTGAAGCATCAACGTTCCGGGAAGTCTGCAGTTTGCGATCATATCCTCGATGGCCCCAACCATTACATCAGATTTGATAGACCACAAATCCTCGCGAAAGAACACCGATTCCTACCAAGGATGATACGTGAGGCTATTGAAATTAAAAAACATCCTAATTTCAATAGAGAGGGAGGCTTGGTATTACCACCTGCTTGGGATCCTATAATTAATAAAATTAAAACTAAACCCAAGCATACCACTGCAAGACTTCAAACCACAGTTAGTTCATTCTGCGTAGATCGGACCAAAGACAATAATAAAAAAAGCTGAAGGTACTCCGGGTTAACTTTGACATCGGGACGTCAGTCACCTCAGTCCCCCGTGACCATGGGTGCTGGAAAGCACCCGAAACGTCGGGTTAAAAATAAAATAAATAAAACGCGAAAGAAATCCGTAAAAGTAGTTTTAATTAATGTACTGTAAATGAGATATATTTTAATTATATTATTGTAATTGTATAATTTGTAATTTTAACTATATTATTGTATCTATATAATTGTAATTGTAATTTTGACGTACCAATGTTACGTAATGTAACGTAATGGCAAATAAATAAATAAAATAAAAAATAAATAAAACAATTCTAGGCAAGTGGAACACACATCACTTCTTGGATGACTAAAGCTTATGTTAAATTTCGTATTAAATATTCTTCTGAAATATGACTCTTTGCAATGAAAGTACTGAGAAATTTCTTCAATGAACATTTTAAACATTGATGCAATGCTCAACTCTGATGGCAAATAGGTACGCCGACTTTTCGATCGGCAGTAGTGCGATTCAACACCCTTGAATTTCTTTATGAATGAAATTATTGCTTCTCTCAATCCAACGTTTTTGATCGACTTTCTATCTCCCTCACGTTTTTCAATAGCCATTAAACCTGTATCTTTGTGTCTCTTTAACACTCCTCGGACCCGACCTTTTTTAACAGATATAGCGTTCAAAAAAAAATTGCGACACACCGGTATCGTCTCCTGGTTGGTATCTTTCATACTATAAACAATGCTCATTTTTTGGCATTGCCTCTTCCGTTTACTAATCTTTTACGGGCTGGGTTTGCAGTTTTGCAGTATTTTATAATAAAATCATCTTGATACTGTTTATCAGGGTTAGCGTAAAATTTATCATGAAATTGTTTCATGCCTTGCATTGTCACGTCAGCACATTTATAAGCCTCGCTGTTATGTCTACACGGATACCTCGACGATAGATTCGTACACATATACCTGAAAAATACAAAAAATACATTTTATAAAAAACCGTCTGCCTAAGTGCAAACTTTTTTTCTGCTACCGTTTATTAGACATAACTTCCTAGAGCACAAATAAGGAAAAAAATGAATTTTTTTCGTAGTACCCGTACAGAAATCATTATGCACTATTAATAGAATGAACCCTAAACACACTTTTATATAAAATAAACAAATAATTTATCCCCTCTATACTAATTCAATATTTAATAAGTTAGAATATCCAAACCACCCAATCCAATGTCATAGACGTTATTTAGTAAGAATAATGAAACATAACATTAAAATTTGTCTACACACGGTACTGGGAATGTTGCACAACCCTAGCCCCTAGCCTCAGTAAGCAACCAAAAAATGTTCGCGAAATTACTAACCGTTTCTTCTTCTTTTCTCCACGACTATTTGGTCCGGAGGCAGATTTTCTTTTCTTGGCATGATGGCTAGGCACTTCCTCTACATTTTTCTCCATGGCTTAAGTTGAAATAATCAGTTTTTCTGCTAACATTCATATTTTTTACGACACAAAACAGCACACGTTAGGCGTCTACGCTTCAGTTAAATGTATGGAGAAAGCAAGATGGCGGACGGGCTTTGCAGCGACGTGATTGGCTCAAACGGATCTGACTATGTTTGAAAATAAGGTGTGTCGGAATAGGTTAATTTTGAAAGTAAGGCCTACATTTAATTTGTATTTTGAGGGCTCTATGATGGACTTGGCTAGTTATGATTCTTATGAGCCCAGTAAAGAATCTTCATAGAAAAAGGCGGTATACTCACTTCATAATCTGCGAATTTGGATTTGACCACTATTGAAAATTACCTCCTGAGTTAATGTAAACTGTAAATGTATGTGGTTTTCCAATATTCTAGGCTCGTCGGGATCGAGAAATAAACCACTCTCATGTTACATCTCTCGACGTTAAGATAAAATATCTCAACTTATTTCGATAACTTATTAAAATAGTATTAACTTGGCGAAGTCAAACAACTGCTAAAACCGCTTGAAATCAAATACTAAATTGCTGAAATATTTTCATATCAAAAGGTTTTTTATGAAATATTTTAAAAAAAATATCTTATTGTATTTCAGTGCGTAACGCAGGAAATTTAATACCCCATTCTCAACATTTTATCGATGAAATGACTAGTTGTGAACCAGCTGGATTAGAGCTCAGTTGCATCATAAACGACATCAGACACGTTATAGTATGTGGGCACAGTGACTGCAAAGCAATGAATCTATTGTATAAACTTAAAAGTAAAAAGGAATCTAATATTGTTAGTAAAAACTTTTTATTATTTTATTTATTTATGGATCATTTTAAAAATATATTAATATAATATTGAATAAGATTTTTTAACGAATCTTACGGTATCATTAGTAAAAAGGGACCTTCAAGAAAAGAGCTTACTCCTTTCTAAAAGGCCGGCAACACACCTGCAATTCCCCTGGTGTTGCGGTTGTTCATGGGCAGCGGTAGTCATATACCATCAGTTGAGCCTCATGCTCGTTTGTCCCTTCATCTATACAAAAAATAATTAGAAGGTATTATGAACATTCACTAATATGCAGTGTGTACACCTTAGTTATTTCAATAAATTATGCGTTTCCGCGTAGTGGCGGCTTAATAAAATCCCCTTCCCCTAATATCATCCCTAAGGTTTCGTATGGAGATCTGTCGCTTCTGGAGAAATGAAACAGGAGATAGACAGCAGCTTTTTCCTAATAACAACTCGATATAATTAAAAAGGGGGTTTCCAACCCTCCTGCCAAGCGTGCCAACTTTGATTTGGTATTTGGTTCACTACATAACTTATTTCGGTCGCGAAGGGAAGGAAGAGTGGCGTGTCTTTCTTTTTTATATAAGAATGTTGCTTAATTTTTCAGGAGCAGAGAAGAATATCCCCACTAAAGTCGTGGTTGTGTACCCATGGTCAAACGAGCTTAAATAAATTTCTTAAAATGGAAGGTGACTTTGATAAACCTATGATATTTACAGCCGAAACACCCCAACGGAAATTTGTTGCGTACATAGACCCAGAAAATAAGTTTTGCATAGAAGATAAATTATCACAGGTTAGTTAACTTCCTTACTTTTGGATTTTCATTTACCATGTGGTGTATAAATGCTTGAGGCGTTATAATACTTAAGGATATAATTTGCAAAACTTAAAACACACTAACGAAACTAAAGAAAACGGTAAATGTTTATTAGGCTTTAAATAAATGGAATTATTTTTAGCTTTATTAAATATACTTGACATTAAGTTAACATTTTTTTTAGGTTAATACTCTACAGCAATTACAAAATGTTGCTTCATACGGAATGTTAAAAAAACGATTAGAGAAGCACGATCTACATATTCATGCACTGTGGTTTGATATTTATACTGGAGATATATACTATTTTAGCAGGCGTGCTAAGAGGTTCATCATAATAGATGAATGTACTTATGAATGTATATTAGCTGAAATAAGAAGATATTACTCATAGTAGGTTTTGTATCATAATTCTTAACATCGCGAATGATGTACGTTTATATAAGCTTGGTACAAAATGAAATAAACTAAACCTAAAATAAATTGTCTGCTGAAAACATTTTACGATAATTGGGACCAAAGTTAATAAGTTTTATATTTATTATAAGTGAAATAGTTTTGTGTACCTACTAATATATTTAAAAAATAATAAACGGAGGGCGCTGAAAGCTACTAAGTCATCCGATGCAGAATGTAAAAGTGTAACACTGCGTAGAAATAAAAAATAATGATATGATAATAATGATTAGCATCCACAAAGCGCCTGCCAATTATGGAGATTGCAATAATTCTATCATGGAACATACCCATAAGCAATCGTGGGCCGTTAACGTGCTGGTAAGGTTGAGGAGAATTATTAGAATTGTTTACAAATTACTTTTTTTAACCATACAAACTTTAACAAGATTTAAAACGTACTTTAATAACACTTCCGCGCAACACTTTGAATTAATCAATATTTTATGCTTATACTTAAAAGTAACAATGTGATGTGAAGTTACTGAGCATTATTGGTATGCAATATTGCAAAGTTCGAGTTAATCACAATAACAATTCAGATTAGAGTATTTTTACATTTCCTTTACTTACAAGTGTTACAACGACGGCTCAAGAAACAAACTATTATAAAACAATATGTACATATGATATTATAATATTTATGTAGTATATATGTAAATGTTTACGATATAATGTGTAATATCATTAGTAGGTAAGGTAATTATAATAATTAAGGCTTGTTTCTCGAATATTTTCTAAGCTATTTTTTTACACTGATTTTGTACTATTTCAAATAATATTTTTGATTCTTTAAATTCTTTTTATTCTGTCCAAAAAGGAGGTGAACAATCTGACTTTTTTCCATATGTCGCTAAAAACAAAAAAAAAACAATATTTGAATTTTAAATGAAACGTGCTGAAAGCTCTCCTTAAAAATGTATATTTAGGAATTTAAAATGTAGCTTTAATATTAAGCATAGTAATTCTATATTATATAAAAGTTGTTTGTTTGTTGATATTTTATGCGCTGCCATAATGGTCATCAGATTGCGGTAAAACTTTGTCAAATTATTGCTTGACAAAGTTTGACCGCAATCTGATGCTCACTTACGCGAAGGTACCGTCAAATTTATTTGAAAGGGCATTTCTGCAATGAGGGCATCCACGAATTTTACAGCCACAAGGGCAGTGCCACGTTTAAATGAGGTGTAATATTTGACAGATTTAAAAGCATGGGAAGTTAAATTGTTATATACGTGTTGAGATCTTTGAGTATTCAACCAACTGGAGAGGCCATGCGCGTTAATTCCTAAACAAAAATTCTGTCAACATCAGGGGGGCGCAAGAAAACCACACAACTGTACACTTAACTACAAATGCAAAATTAAATCGCGTCACTATAAACGCACACTACAGCATTTGTGTTTGTGTTCATCGCGTTTACGCATACCATCAAATTGTACACGTGTGGATACACTGACGGCGCTGGCTAAGCTAAATGCGTAAGCAACGTAAGGCGTGGACTATGTCGATATTTTTTATCGATAAACAAATCACCATAGTCTGCATAAGTTATTATATACATTTGATTATAAGTAATACATAGATAAATAATACTAAGGTGTTATTTGAAATTATTTTTTTAAAGTATTTAGAAATGTTCTTCGGAAAAAACTTAGAAATAATTTAAAATAAGTTTTTATTTTGTTACAGGTTTATTTTACATAATGCGGGATAAAATTTAAAACATTTAACAAATCTAATTAGGTTTAGTTAACTTATTTTAAAAATCAGATTTGTGAAAAGAAAAGAAAAGTTTATTGTCTTACATGGTGTTAACCAAATTTTTGTTTTTATTATAAGGCTTCAATCACAAAACCGCTATTTAAAAAAAGTTGTTGATTTTCAAGAGTTATTAAATGAACTATCTGGAAAATATTTAATAAATTAGGAAAACAAAAAAGTTTTACACTATATAATAGTTTAACAAAGAGAACTTAAAGCAGACAGCTGCTTAAAAATAAAACGTGACATCTACCTAGGGCTAAGTATTCCCCAGAAAGATGTTTTGCTTTAACTTTACATTACTATTCACCGAAAGCTTAACAATACGTGCGAAATATCAAAAGTTTTGAAATTGGTCTGCCTTCATCACATACTATAACAAAGTGGTAGTAGTATAGCGGTAGCGGTAGTAGGCAGTACAATTTATGGCCGACTTGGCTACACAAACAAAAAAGCGTTAACTGTTTTAAAACTTAGACTAGAGAGTAACCCTGACAAGAAATTATATTGTATATTAGTGATAGATGAAATGAAAATAAAACAATTGACGGAGTACCATGTAAGTTCTAAAAGCCATTTTGGTTATATACATAATGCCTTTGGCTACTAGCATGGTATTCTGTCAATTGCTTAATTTTCATTTCATCCATTACCAAGGTACAATAAATTTTTTATCAGGGTTACTCTCCGCTCTCAATTTTAATGCCGTGCGTGTGCATGTGCGTGTGTTTGTGCGTGTGTGTGTGTGTGTGTGTGTGTGTGTGGATGCGTGTACGTGTGCGCATGTGTGCATGTGTGCACTGTTTGTGGGTATGAGTGTGTGTATGCGTATGTGCGTGTGCGTATGTGTGCATGTTTGCGCGCGCTTGAGTGTTTGTGTGTGTGTGTGTGTGTTTACCATAAACTAGTTAACATGTTTTCTACATCTTCATAATCAAGATTTTTAAGGACGCATTTACAAAATTGATAGGTATTAGAATCGAACTATTACATGAGATATTATTATGAGAAGTGACCTCAAAATGTGATTCGGTATTACTACTGGAACTCCTGGACTAGTAGAACTGGGTGTGCCGAGTTCGGGCTCGTTTTGTTAGTTATGATGAGTCCTTACCTCCGGACTAGCTGAAGTGACCTGAAGGTGTACTTAGGTAACTAACACTGTAACACCTGGACTAGTAGAACTAGGTATGCCGAGTTTGGGTTTGTTTTCTTAGTTATGATGAAACCGTCACAAACAAAAGTTCTTTTCACTATGTCTCTAGTACTAATAAGTAGCCAAGCTGATATTCGGAAAATGAATAATCTCGTAGTAACATCTTTATGTGCAGTATTGATATCCACTTACTAGCCACACTGTTTTTCACTATAACCAACTGTCCTTTATGTGAGCCTCACTTGCCCTCACGCAGTACCTACTTTACAGTACTCCAGTGCACCCACCACCACCTCTGCTACCTACGCCTTCACATCTACCACCGCACCCCTCTCTAAGCCTTCGTTCTCCACCTCCGCTACCTCCGCCTCCACCATAAACTCTGCTCCCTCCGTCTCAACAATAAACTCCGCTCCCTCCGCCACCACCAACACACGCGGTCACTATTCTTTCCGTTTCTAACACAATCTAAGGTCGATCCTGACCTTGCTCTGACCGTCACTCCCCATTTCCACTATCTCCGACTTCACCACAAATTTCTCTCCTCCGCCTTTACCACAAACTACGCTGCATTTACCTGCGCCTCCACCACGTCTCCATTCTCCGCCTCCGTTTTCTGCGCACACACACACACATACACACACAAACACGCACTCAGACGAACGCACACGCCGCACACATATCCGCACGCACGCACTCGCACGCGCAAACACACACGCACGCTCGCACGCACTCACATAAACACACTCACACACACGCGCGCGCACGAACGAACACACACATACAAGCACACGCACGCACACGCACAAGCACATACGCACGCACACACACACACACACACACACACACACACACACACATAACAGTGTACACACGCGCACACGCACACACACGAACACACACATACACCCATACGCACACACACGCAAACACAAACGCACACACACACACACACACACTCACACGCATGCATCGTCACACACTCGTACTCACACACAAAAGCAAACACACGCACAACCATACACACAAACAACAGTTAACGCACGCACGCACGCACACACTCACACACACACGCGCGCGCGCGCACACATACGAACACAGACATACACCCACACGCATGCACACGCACGCACACACACTCACACACACACACACACACACACACACACACACACAAGCAGATAACCGCACAAGCACACGCACACTGCTGCACACACACGTACTCAAAAAAACACAACAGTGCATACACGCACACACACACTCGCACACACGCGCACGTACATGCGTTCACATGAACGCACATGAACCCACATACACCCACACGCACGTGCACACATACGCATAAAAACACACACACACACACACACACACACACACACACCTTACTTACTCTTATTACTATAACGAAGTATCCTACTGGGTTCTCTGTCACACACAGAACGCGACGTTGCCGCTTCGTGTTCGAGTAC
Organism: Parnassius smintheus behrii; assembly: GCA_036936625.1. Taxonomy (NCBI): domain Eukaryota; kingdom Metazoa; phylum Arthropoda; class Insecta; order Lepidoptera; family Papilionidae; genus Parnassius; species Parnassius smintheus. The sequence continues at coordinate 21,501,308 of JAUPFT010000001.1, forward strand.
CTATTCGTCAATTATGGCTCCGGATCCACTTAGTCTAAGTAAATGTCGCATATTAATTAAATATACTCTGGATCTGATATCATATATATATATATATATATATATATATATATATATATATATATATATATATATATATATATGTGATAAGGATATTTATTTTGTAAAACATGAGTAAATAAAATACGAGCGTTAAAAACTTAAAAAGAGCTACATGTTTTGCCATTTATGGCGTACAAAAATTATAATACATTAAGTTTACAATTACAACAATAGGTATATAAATATACGAATTAAATTTGATAGGTTAATGCTTTTGTAAACTTAATAAAATATTTTCAAGTAGAATAATATTGGTGTCAAAGGTAATAATAAAAATATTTAATCTAAATATAATTACAGCCAAACATTACTTCCCACAAGTACAAGGTTGGTACTGCAGTGTCAGATTCATGGTTTCTACAAGCTACAATCCAAGTGTTCCGCCTAAGAGGATCTCTTGGAACTTATCGATAGCTAAAGTTGTGGCATTCATCACTATAGTGCCATACTTTCGGTTGCAGTGATACCAGTTTATTTTTATAAAAATTGCACACTTTTGCTGCGAAGTAGCAAGTATCGATTTGACTTAATTGGCCTTTATTTTGTATAATATTTTGATAAATACTAGTTATCGATTATATTAAATCATATAATATTCAGTATCTTGTTGAAAGTGTGCTGAATATATAAATCATTTAACAAAATCCACTACACATCTATATGTAGTGATTATTATTCATCACAAACCGATTTAGTTATTAGGAAATATATTTTTGTTAATATATTTAACTTGTGTAGTAAATTATATTTATTTAAAAATAGATTATTTTTCACTTTATGAACTATGATGGCCACACGTGGTATTGGACGAAAATATTCACAAAGTACGAGTTTTAATGATAAAATTAATTTAATATTATGTTAAAAATACTCACAGATGAAAAGTCACATTGTCCTTTTGTATGCTTGACGTTTTTGATTGTTTTTTTTTTTCATGTAACTACACTGCAATTCGGCATTTTGTCGGAGCTCGATTTACTGGCACGATCACTTCGGAATGACGCACGACGCGGAGCAACTAGTTTTATATAACGAGTATGAGTCGGACTCTCGTACCTTTTACAGAGGGGTATGACTTGCGATGCCATCTCCTTCGGTTTAATACTCAAAGCTCAGTCCTAACTTTCCGTATATACTAGCATTCTCTGTCTATAGTATATACACTCTTAGTCTTCTATGGTCCCAACTAGCGCCCATCTGGTAAGTGTAAAACTATTGGCTCTGATTTTATAATATTTTCTTTCCTTTCAATGATAGACTAACTAGGTGGATTCTATCGAAACTTCCAACAAACAAAGCCAAATAGAAAACATCGAATGGCACATGCCATTCGCACTTTATCGATATTATTTAGTGTAAACGCAAATTTATTTAAAAACCTATTTATAACGTGTTAATAGCTATGTCAAAATATGTCGCTTAAACGGTGCAACTCATAGGAATAAGCGAATTTGAGCTTCTCAAGAAAACGATGACAAGGGAGTAATAAAACATCATGAACAGAAAATCGATAAGCCGTAAGAATTAAAAGAGTACGTTTATGTGCTACCCAAATGCGCGCATCAGAATCAGAAGACCAACTTGCAACGAAAATTAAGAATTAACCTTTACGAGACACCCGATCGCGGGCATCAGAATCAGAAGATCATTATTTATTTATTTATTCACACTTTATTGTACTAAAGGTACAAATGGCATTTTCTACCAGCCAACCGGAAAGTTAGTGGGAGATGTGTGTACTGTAGTGGGCTAGGATGAAACCTAAAATTGATAAATTTCACATACACATACACCTCACCCCCCCCCCCCACACACACACACACACCACACATACATACTCATAGCTCAAACTTAATTAAATATATATAAGGATCTAATAGATTAAATGTTATTGATTATTTATATATTTATGTATCAGATAAACCCAAATAATGTTCCTTTACCTTTGTTTTAAAAATCCACTTGTTGGGGGATTTTCTTATTGCTAGGGGAAGCGCATTCCAGAGTCTTACAGCTGTAACAGCAAAAGAGTTTGAGAGGAAACCAGTACGGTGACAGGGAGTATGGAGCACGAGATTGCAACGAGAGCGAAGATTGCAATCATGGGAAGAACCCAGGTATTGAAACTTACGTTTCAAATACTCTGGAATCAAATCATCATCATCATCACAGCCCTTCACAAGTCCACTGTTGAACATAGGCCTCCCCCAAGTAATGCCACAAAGCACGGTCCTGAGCCACCTGCATCCATCGACTTCCTGCATATCTTACCAGGTCGTCACTTCATCTAGTGGGGGGTCGCCCTACACTACGCCTACCGGTACGAGGCTGCCACTCGAGAACCTTTCTTCCCCATCGGTTATCGGTTCTTCGAGCTATATGGCCGGCCCATTGCCACTTCAGCTTACTAATCCGTTGGGCTATGTCTGTCACTCTGGTTTTACTGCGGATATCCTCATTTCTGAGTCTATCACGCAGAGAAACTCCGAGCATAGCCCTCTCCATAGCTCGCTGAGCGACCTTGAGCGTCCTCATACGACCAGCAGTGAAGGACCACGTCTCAGTTCTATATGTCATCACTGGCAACACGCACTGGTTGTACAATGTAGTTTTTAGAGATTGAGGTATACCTGACGAGAAGATATGTCGTAATTTCCCGAACGCTGCCCAGCCGAGTTGAATCCGTCGATTGACCTCTCGGTCGAAGTTGGACTTACCTAGTCGGACTATTTGTCCCAGGTAAACGTACTCGTCAACAACTTCGAGCATAGTGCTCCCAACAACTACCGGCATAGGTGTGACATGGACATTAAACATGATCTTTGTTTTGTCAATGTTCATCTTAAGACCTATCCGTTGGGAGGCACTATTCAGGTCATTGAGCATAGTGCTTAAGTCCTCCAGCGATTCTGCCATAAGGACTATATCGTCAGCAAATCGAAGGTGAGTGATGTACTCGCCATTGATGTTAATACCGTATCCTTTCCAGTCCAGTAGCTTGAAAACGTCTTCACCCTGTCTTACACCTTTCTGCAGTTGGATAGGTTTCGAGCTCTGGTTCTGTACTCGGATAGCCATCGTAGCCCTACTGTACAAACACTACAGCACTTCGATACACCGGCAGTCAACTTGGCACCGCTGAAGGGACTGCAGCACAGCCCAAATTTCGACGGAATCAAAGGCTTTCTCATAGTCCACGTACGCCAGGCAAAGTGGCAAATTGTACTCTTCAGTCTTCTGTACAATCTGCCGCAGGGTATGTATGTGGTCTATGGTACTGAAGCCTTTTCGGGAACCGGCTTGTTCGGGAGGCTGGAAGTCGTCGAGTCTGCGTGCGAGACGATTCGTAATGACTCTCGAAAACAGCACGTAGACGCGGCTCAGAAGGGAAATCGGTCTGTAGTTCTTCAAGAGAGCGTTGTCGCCTTTCTTAAAGAACAAGACCACCGCACTTCTGCTCCACGCCTCTGGAGTAGTGCCACCATGGAGGACGGAATTGAAGAGCTTCTGAAGGACTTCAAGTACCGGTGTTCCACCCGCTTTCAGAAGCTCCGCTGTAATTCCATCCTCGCCTGGAGCCCTGCCGTTTTTAAGGTGCTGGAGAGCCATTCTAATCTCGCTTAGACTGACGTCCGGGATATCATCGGAATAGTGTCGGATAAGACTTGCTCTTGGATAGTTACTCACACTTGCGTGTGGCTCCAACGATGATGTGTACAGCTGCCCATAGAACCTCTCAATCTCACTCAAAATCTCAGGTGTCCCGGAAACGATGCCGCCACACTCAGTCTTCAGCTTTGACAGTTGGCTCTTACGGGCAGACAGATCTCTGGCAAAGACTTTGGAGCCCTGGTTCCGCTCGATCGCTTCTTTAATACGAGCAGTATTAAAGTTGCGTAAGTCTCGCCGCATGCATTTGGAGATCTGTCTGTTCAGTTGCCTGTATGCTGTTAAATCTGTTGACGATTGCAGCCTCATCTCCCGTCTAACAGCCATGAGATTAAGAGTGTGATCGGAGAGTTTTTGTGTCCTTCTGCGGCGGGTCTTGCAGAACTTAGCTCCGACCGCATGGACAGTTTCCACGAGCTTGTCATTCATTTCGTCCACTGCATTGCAACCTTCTAGGCACTGAAAGCGGTTGTGTAACTCGAGCTGAAAGTTTTCGGGGTTCTGGATTAGAGCACGAGGGGGACGGAGCGTTGCCTTCATTAGACGAGACCTCTCCAACTTAACGTTTAGGTTCAGTGTGCCTCTAACCATTCGGTGATCGCTGCCAGTTTTCACCCTTGCGATCACTGAGACATCACTGAACAGTTGGCGTCTGGTCGTCATAATGAAGTCAATCTCATTTTTTGTCGAACCGTCGGGGCTCGACCAGGTCCACTTCCTGTGGGGCCGCTTCTGGAAGAAAGAGTTCATCATAAAGAGTCCCTCTTTCTCCATAAAGTCGGCCAGCTGCTGGCCCCTTCGGTTCCGGTGCCCTACTCCAAATTTCCCTAACTTCAGCTCACCGCTTTCTCTTGTGCCTAGTTTTGCGTTGAAGTCTCCCATCAACACCGTGTAGTGGGTTTTGGAGGAATGCATGGCTTTGGAAATATCCTCACACATTTCCTCCACCTCCTCATCGGGATGTGCCGAGGTTGGTGCGTAAACCTGTATGACCTTCAGCGAATACCGTTTGGTGATTCTGAGTATCAGGTACGCGACCCTCGTCGACACACTCCCAATCTTTACAACGTTGTTGACGAGAGACTTGTGAACGATAAATCCGACACCTCCTTGGGACAGATGGTCGCCCTCCCGATGATAGAACAAGTTGCCGGATTCGAGAATCACCGTGTCCTCCCCCTCTCTTCGGACCTCGGATAATCCTATAATACTCCAGCGCAACTTGTCTATCTCTTCTTCCAGCTCCAGGATCTTCTCGTCAGTCCTCAGTGTGCGTGCGTTATATGTTGCCAGGTCGAGTCGTCGTAGGTGGCAACCGAACCTCCACCGGGGATTCTTAGCACCCCCTGCCCCGCCGTTACCATGGTCGCCACCGTAGCCAGGAATAGCGGGGCCGCCGGGGACTGGGGGCCGTCTATTTTTGTAATTGTTCATGGGGGGTATATTGCCATAGTTGCCACGCTTGGCGAGCGGGTTGGCAACCGCAGTTTTTTTGTTGTCGTACAGTTGCTGGTATCAGGAAGATGCTGCTGCCCATCTCCTGCCTGTTTCCCTCTGTCGCCTTTTACGACACCCACGGGAAGATATGGGGTAGTGGATATTCTTAACCGCCACTACACGGCACAATAATCAAATACATCAAATGTAGTCAAAGTATAAGAATCAAATACTCTATAAGAATAGTGAACAGAGTGCTAAGAATTCTAAGGCTCCTGCGTTGTGGGATATTTAACCATTTAAGTTGAGAGCGATAGAAAGAGACGTAGTCATACTTTCGAAGACCGTAAATGAAACGGATACAGTTGTTGAGAAGCCGATCCAATTTATTGACCAAGTATTTGTCTACATCTAAGTAACACACATCAGCATAATCAAACATAGGAAGAATTAGCGATTGAATTAGAAGTTTCTTCGCACAAGGCGGTAAGATATTTTTATATCTGTACAATTGTCTCAAAGTAGTACAAACTTTACGGCTAACTTCCTCAACATGACTGCGCCAAGTGAGTGAACAATCCAAGGTTAATCCTAAGTCCCTAACATGAGAGCTGTAAGGAATTACCTCGCCATTATAAATCAGATGATCGAACGATGTATGATTAAGTTTATCTAATTGACGTGCACTGCTTAAGACTAAGCTTGGCATTTGCTTGGATTAACAGCGACCCTATACCTTCTTGATCAATTAAGAATCCGGTTAAGATCGGAGTTAATCACGGTAACAGCATTATTTATGGAAGTAGCATCGGCATGAGCATAGAGTTGCAATTCGTCGGCATACATATGGTAGGAAGCACGAAAATTACAAGTAATCATGTGAATAAATATAGAGAAAAGTAAAGGAGAGAGAATTCCACCTTGCGGAACACCAGTGGTTAATTCACCCCAATCGGACACCATACCTTCGACCCGAATCGCCTGCGACCACGAAGATAGAAGGAAACACAATTTCGTGCTGATAAGGAAAAACATATGTAATGGCGATCTTTTTGTTAAAAAAATATTAGTAATCCTATTAACTAACATTACTAATATTCCCTTTAACCACTCCTGGTGAGCTGAAAATGCTTGTGTTAGGAGTGGTTCACGACAGTAGTCGAATGGTGGATTCGAATCCGCGACCTTTTGAGTTCGCGGTCCGCGCCCTGCCACTAGGCTACTGTCGCTTCAACTGGCGACAGTAGCCTAGTGGCAGGTCTAATCGCAGTTTCACTGGCGATGAGAATATCATGGTCAACGGTATTAAAGTTGTTAGAAAAATCTATTAAAACTAACACCGTCAACTTTCCAAACTCCATGCCATCACGCACATCCTCTGTTATTTTTAAAAGCGCCGTTGTGGTGCTATGTCCAGGTCGAAATCCTGATTGGTGTTGATTCAGTAAGTTGCTTTTGGTTAAGTAAGTTTATATCTGTTTGAGCGCTACAGCTTCTAAAACGTTTGATAAAAACGGCAAAATCGAGATAGGCCGTAAGTGATTGAGAACACTGAGCATGGAGATTTTTGGAAGAGGGAGAACAAAAGCCTTCTGCCAGCATAACGGAAACTTCCCAGTAAGCAATGAGTGGTTTATAATGAAGGTTAAAATTGGTACAATATGATCTGAAACATATGATATCATAGTTCTTCCTATGTTGTCATGACCTAGCCTTTGACTTAAGTTTTTGTAATACTTTTAAAATATCCTTCTCAGTGACAGCAGAAAAAGAGAAGGAATCAGTATGCGGGGATGACATGGAAGTGATATCCGAAATAGTTTTCATTTTAATGTGAGATGGGAGATAAGCCGCTGTAGAAAAGTGAGCATTGAGATCATTTAATGAGAAAATACGGAGACGTAAGTATACGGATTAGTAAGCTGAAGTGGCAATGGGCCGGCCATATAGCTCGAAGAACCGATAACCGATGGGGAAGAAAGGTTCTCGAGTGGCAGCCTCGTACCGGTAGGCGTAGTGTAGGGCGACCCCCCACTAGATGGAGTGACGACCTGGTAAGATATGCAGGAAGTCGATGAATGCAGGTGGCTTAGGACCGTGCTTTGTGGCATTACTTGGGGGAGGCCTATGTTCAGCAGTGGACTTGTGAAGGGCTGTAATGATGATGATGATGAATGAGAAAATATCTGAAATTACTTGTTTTTTAGTTTTACTGAGACCATGAGAGTGAATGAACTTCCATGTCTCCGATTGCGAAGAATTAATTAGGAAGTCATGAAAATATCGGCGTTTAGCAGATCTCACCACCTGATTGCAGCGATTCCTAGCGTTTTTGAAGGCCTCCCAGTTCTGTATAGTACGGCAAGATTTATATGTGACAAAAGCTCTGTTGCGTCTGTTCATTGCCAGGCGTACGTCGCTAGTGATCCACGGTACTGATGGACGTTTGATTTTAACCTCGCGTTCTGGCGCATGTGTATTGAAAATATTCAATAATTTAGAATTAAACTCCATAACCATATCATTAATTGAGTTTAAAATGGACAAGGATTCTATTCCACGACATACAGCGCACGAAATGTTGTTGCTGAACCAGCGCATACAACACTTACAGCATTTTTGTGTGTGAAGTTTGTGCGAAATCTATAAAAACTTGTAATTGTCTGGCGCATTGGGCGGGATTTGCACAGTAGGTACATTCAAATAATGATAAAGATTCCTGTTTGAGAATGCTGCTGGTTAATAACAAAGGTCCTACAAATTTGAGAACGTTGGATGGCGTAGAATACCAGAAGTACAGAGAAGCTAGCCAAAAGCTCGAGTTAAACCAACACTGGGAAACAACATGGAACATATCCTTCCAGACAACTTTGAACATTATTCACCCTCATTTTGATCACAACATGTTCGCCATCCTACCCGAATGATTTGTGGAAAAAATTTAGTGAGGTTTTGAGCGAATTTTGCTGAGTTTTTGGACATTATTTTTAATCGAGCTCTGATTGAAATCGAGGACATACAGAATGGGTCCCACATATATGCAATAAATGAAACCATATACTTGTTATCGCCTTTGCTGACGATATACAAAAAATGAACGTAATCGGTCCAGTAATTAGGTCAAAAAGTATAGTTTTAATTTTAAGCAAATTTGAACACTCTATAGAATTGGGTCACTAAGTCAATGATTCAATGAACTTGAATGAATCCTTGAACATTAAAAAGCGACGTTGCCACGCAGTGCAAACTATTGGTATTGCGACATATCGACAGCGGTGTCTTTTGTCGGCGTGCCACCCGCGTGCAACGTTGTCACTCTTCCAAGGGGTCAAGGTACGTTGTCTAAACAGAGTGTTAACTTTTATTGAATTTATTTTAATATTTATTTTGTTTGAAAATTTCACTTTATTATTTTACGGGTTTTAATTTAATATTTAATTTTTCTACACTTCTACGGACTAGTATTACTTGTGGTTTCATTTATTGCATATATGTGGGACCCATTCTGTATACTTAACCATCAACAACAAAGTACTCGTATAACTTGGACTAATTGAAAACGTTCTACACTTAACGTTTATAATCGTGATTTAGTGAGAGAACAGCAGTACAATGCTAATTATTTGCACGCATTTGTGGAAGCGAATAAACAACTTTTGCTTGCGGAATAAAAATTTGCCTACGACACAAATGCCGTGACATTGGCAAATGCATTGTATGGCGACATTGGAAAACCGTTGCTTATCAGTTTGCTATTGGCTCATGCTCGAACAATTAATTTTTACGCAAAATTTCACTTATTATAAAAATCATAAATGGAATTGCTTCCGCTCTTGCTTAAGTATTGCGACTACGTTATTAGATGGCGGACGAACAGCGCTTTCGTCGCTCAAATTGCCCTTATATGATAGGATGAATGGATATGGATTTCTCGGAAGCTCTAATACGTAACATTTCTCAGATTGCTGGTATTGCTTAATTTCTGTAAACTCTTGCAGTGATACCTATATCAACACTAGCTGATGAGCTAAATGCTTGCTTCAAAGCATCGCATCTCTGGAGATATGTGTGGAAACTCACATTAAAGACGAAGCCACATTTTCAAAACAGCTATTGAACATTGGTGAAGGAAAAGTACCCGTTGATGCTACTACAAAATGTATTTCATTTCTATTGAACTTTTTATCGCTGTGATATGTATCGAACAACCCATTTTTCCGCAAAATTTCACTTTTATAAAAATCATAAATGGCATTGCGAACGTGCTCGTGCTATTTTGGCAGAAAAAAACATCGACAGTTAAAACCATTATATTAAATATGTTAAAAATTTATTTGTTGTGGATTATATCAGTGAAATACGAATTTCAGGAGTAATAACGGTTCTTTTGAATAAACGAAACGATACAAGACGATTGTAAAAGTCTCAATAACATAGAGCTACACGGGCCACGGGCGGCTCTATGGCGGCGGATCGGAGCAGAGTAACCATGCGCAGGCTTTGCCCTCTGTCAAAGTATAAGTCCACGAGGTCCTATGCGTACATAAAACTAGTTGCAGCCGCACTGTTCACTAGACCAAATCTAGTTGTGCGGCTGAATCGACGTCCTACAAAAATGTCAAATTGTTCAGCTTTTTGCTGTAAAAAGAGATCTGCCACGTCAAATTTACAAAAAGGCATTACCTTTCATATATAAGTAATTTTAATCACATTATTGCTAGTACCTGGATGACCAAGCTTTCCTCGGTTTTTTTTTGGAAATTATATTTAGATACAAATTACATACTGATGAAACATGAATAATATTTTTTTTATCTTATTGACATAATAGAAAAAACTGAACTGGTTATTTGAATAAAAATCATGAGTGCAATTAGTTTAATTTAAATTTTCGTGTTTTTGAAAAATACTAAAAAAGGGCTCGAAATAATAGATTTTCTCACAAAAGAAGGGAAATTGAAAAAAAAAAGGAAAAAAGGCGGACCGAAGACAGGACGCGAACCAGCGCAACTCGATTTCGCGAGCGCCGGATATCCCACATGAGCTATTACGATTATTAATACACTGCAAAATTTACCTTCTTATATTGTAGCAGTTTTTCATTGCCTAAAAACACGGACAAAACGACATTTTCTATAAATGAATCCTAGCTATATCGATTTATTGCCCCCGAAACCCCCTGGACACTAAATTTTATGAAAATCGTTGGAGCCGTTTCCGTGATGACGATTATATATATATATATATATATATATATATATATATATATATATATATATATATATAACAATAATACCTAAGGGTCGTGTTGTTTGTGCTTTGTTTACCAACACCGACCTTTTGCCCTCATACAATATGCGGATCAATAGAGCTACTGATCTGAGTCAGTCTTGTTGTTGTCACTATGACAGCTAGCGCTGAGTAATAGTGCTATAACTTATAATGTATTTATGTATGTGTGAAATTATAAGTTGTATATTGTTGTAGTTGTATGTTGTTGGAGCTCTCCCCGCACCGCGGAACGATACAGACGCGTACCTATACTGTGTTCTGTTATACAAAAAAATCGTACTAAGTGATACTAATCGCTCTCTGTCTGTCTGTCGAAAATAATTAAATATCTGGGAAGCTGACGGTTGTGTTTACAAACTGTGACAATTTAAACATTAGTGTTGTCTTTTTATGTAAATAAGTCTGTGAGAATTACATTTTTTAAGACGGTGGATTACAAACAAAATTGTTCAAACTGCTAATAACGGCTTACTAAGCGTAGGATCACAAATTTCGCGTAATTTTCCCGCGATTAAATGGTAAAGTGTATACAGTGCTTCCCGCTTAATCCACCGAAGTGAGTTCAAACCCGTTAAGACTTGAAACTACTTTTTTCAATTTTCGATTAATTACTATTTCATAATAATAATAGATTTAATTTAGTAATCTATGCATTAAAATTTAACAAAATATAAGGAAATCTGCAGAAGCATACAAACGAAATATACGATATATGGTGGCAAAATAAAATATAACATTACTCCCCAAGATCGTGAAATTTCTGCCAAAATGAATACCTCTCAGAAATGCGCTGGATGCAAAAATTCCTTACTTAAGAAGGAATATTTACAATGTGCAGCATGCAAGTCGAAGTACGATATGGAGTGCGCAAATATTAGCCATAAATCCCTCAACTTGATGGAACGCAAAGACAAATGGAAGTGTCCATTGTGTGTATGTATTTAGCCAAAAAAAGGTAATGTAAATACCCCTGTACGTAGTACTGCGACAATAATAGGTAGAATGACGGAACAGGAAACAAATATCTGTACGAAACCGCACGATTTAACGTATGACGACTGAAAAGGAACCAGGTTCGGGGGGTCCTCCTGATCCTGCTGCGAAGGACCAATTGAAAAGGACTCCGCAAGACATAAACGTTCAACTAAGAAACAGAAGGGAGGAATCGAGGCTTCTCTCGATCCGGCCTCCTATCACGCCTACGTTGGGTTCGGGAACAACGTATGTGATCTCCGCAAACGGAGTAACACACAAGGGCGATAACCTCTTCCTTTTCAGAAAATAGGTTCAGGCGGGGATTACGGGTCTTCCGAAGTCGTCCCGGTCCCAACGCCTTAATTCTTCGATGTGGACTGTATAACTTTGAGGGATGAATTTCTTGGGAATAAAACAGCAATTATCTTCAAACCGTTCCGTGAGAGAGTAATCACTTTTCCCTATCACTTCCCTACACTTTTTCTTTCTTCTTCTTATTGACTGCTGGTTTGATTCCCGAACTTCCCGAACGAATTGCAAAAAAACTCGTTTACTGAGCTACCCCTGAGCTATACGCGAAAGTGAGCCGCGCCATTTGCGCGCTCGCGCAACTTAATTACATCAATTTGTACTATCACTTTCTCACGGTTTTCTCAATCATTTATTTTGTATAAGACATACATTTATACAATTTACTTATAAAGATAGCACAAAAAATATCTTTACAACGATATACGTTACATTTTCATATCACAAAAAACCTTTTATTTATTAAATAAAATGTGCCTATTTTACTCACATTGAACATGTTAAAATTTCTTAAATATTTAACATAGAAGGTTAAAACAATGTTTTCCACTTGAAATTATACATATCTTAATCAATACAACAGTTTAATTTACATTTTCTCTATACATTTCACTATTAAAACACTTTTAAATTTCTTATATAAAACTATCATTATTTCACTTATTCACTGGAATTTTCACATAAAAATAACACAGAATTCACCATTTTTGCACGTACAATCAATCTGAAATGTTTCACAAGTCATTACATACATAAATTGCTGAAAATACAAATATTTAAATTTTACATAATTGGCCTCCTAAGTACGTGGCTAGCGTGCGTCTATGAGCTCACGCTAATTGAACAACTAACTTTTGCACGGCTATCGACTATCAGAAAAAATGGAAAGTCTAATATACACTAATATCAACAATACTAGGTGAATGAATGCTTCTACATAATTCTCAAACTGTAGGAAACTATTTCTAATCAGATTCTTATCAGTTATCATGTTTCTTATCAGATAACAGACAAAATATTTCATGAATCAATAAATTGAAGATAGGCATTTGTTTTCGTAAAAAACATATCAAACTCATATAAGACAATACTTATGCAATTAATTTCCATTAATTCTACTTATACACAGCGATCATCTCGACCGGGGAACAAATCCGGTCTCTAATTTTATTTTAATATTTCTTTAAATTAACGTCATTAGAAAGATGATTTCAACCGGGGAACAAATCCGGTAACATAATTTATATCTTAAAAATTCCCTATATGAATTTATTAAGAAAATATTACTAGGAAAACGATAAACTATTCCGGCCTGGGAGTCGAACTCAAGACCTTCATATCATTAATTCGATATTTCTTTAAGATTCAACTAAGCATTTTCTTATTAGAATACTGTCGCTCGATAATTTGCTTTTTAGAAGCTATTCGTAATCGGTTAATTAATAAATTGAAATATTCTTATAGGCGCGTCGCCAACAATCTCCCCCCCGTGCATCAGCACCATCATTTGGGAGGCGTCGCGGGTACCAGGACTATTATTCTGGATGTAGGTCTCCTCAAGATACCTGTGCTAGTAATGACGTCAACCACTCTGGTGTGACCGTCTGGTCCCGGTAGCGTCCTACTAATCTTGCCTTTGGGCCACGTATTTCGTGGCAACGAATGATCTATTATCAAGACAATATCACCTTCTTTAGGTTCCATGAACTTTCCGTTATCACCTGTTCGAGGTATTAAAGTAGGCATGTATTCTTTTAGCCATCTCGTCCAAAAATGGTCGGCTAACCTCTGTGCAGATTTCCAATTGAGTTGACCCGTCAGATGTTGCTCTAAAAATGATCCAGGTGGTCGATCACCACATGAGCGTCCCAGAATAAAATGATTGGGTGTCAAACCCTCTTCAGGACTATCCATACTGAATGTTACCAGAGGTCTGGAATTTACAGTATGCTCTGCTTCTAAAAGCAGCGTATGCAAAACCTCCTCTCGCGGGCTCCTTTCTTTGAGCGTAGCGGTCAATGCAATTTTAATTGATCTTACTAACCTCTCCCAGGCGCCACCCATGTGCGGTGCTCCCGGAGGTATAAATTTCCATTTAATATATTTTTTAAATGACTCATTTTTCATGCCCTCATAGCATTCTTCGCATGCTTTCAATAATTCTTTATTCGCAGCTTTGAAATTTGTCCCGTTATCGCTGTATATAACAGCTGGTTTTCCTCTTCTGGCGATAAATCGCCTCAATGCCATTATCATTGACGCTGGTGTCAATGAGGCTGCTAATTCCAGATGTACTGCTCTGATAGTCAGACACGTAAATAAAACGCCCCAACGTTTTTCGTGTCGCCTTCCTATAGTCACACTCATAGGTCCGAAATAATCCACGGCTGAGCATGTAAAAGGTGGTTCATGATGAGCCTTTCTCTCCAGAGGAATATTTCCTTGTGGCACCTTCTGCGGCTTTGACCTGTATGTCCTGCACCACTGACAGTGATGTGACACACTTCGTACTACATTACGCAAGTTCAAGACATAAAATTTTTGGTTCACTTCATTCATCGCCGTCTGGTGATTGGCATGTCCAAAATGATGATGAACTTCTCTAATCATCATTTTAACGATTTCGTGTTTACCGTCTAATACGACAGGTTTTCTACTTTCCTCGGTCAAATTAGACTTAAAAGGTAAACGCCCATTTAAACGGAGTAAGTTATCTTCTCCTATTTCCATAGATAATTTACTTAAGCGTGAACTTCTTTCAACGCTTTTGCCTGCTTTCAAGCATTTTATTTCCAAATGAAAACACTCGTCTTGAACGAACTTCCAAATTAATAATTCGGCTTTTTTTCAAGAGCGCTATGTCCAACGCGCCATCGGGTCCTTTAACCGACTTTGCTAAAACTTCGTTGGAACACATAACCGACTTTTCGGCTGCGTTGTCGGGTCCTTTAACCGACTTTCTTAAACTCTTGAATTTTTCTACCGCTTGTAAGGTGCGTGTAGTTGCCCCAAGGAATTTCTTAAAGCTGCTAAATCGTCCGTAGTCGGGTAGACTTAACGGTTCTTGCTTTCTCAGCGCATTTACGCCTTTTGGCGATTTTTCTTCACCTGTTTCTAAGCTATTTATGGTGTCCACTTGTTTGGGCCATAAATCAGGACTTTTCCTGAGGAATTCAGGTCCTTGAAAGTAGCGATGACTCACATCGAAGGTGGAAGGAAAACTTCTAGTGGCGTCGTCTGCCACGTTTTGTGACGTTGGAACCCATCGCCATTCACATGGTTTACTGTGATCTTCGATCTCAGCTAATCGATGAGACACGAATGGTTTAAAAGCGCGAGGATCTGACTTAATCCACGCTAACACTGTACGTGAGTCTGTCCAAAATACTCTCTCGGATATCTCGTACTTGCTCTCTTCACTAACTGATGCAGCTAGTCTGCTGCCCGTAAGAGCTGCTTGCAATTCAAGCCTTGGAATAGAAATTGGTTTCAGCGGCGCTACTCTTGCCTTTGCGGCGATCAGCGTAATCCGCCTCTCGCCTATCTCGTCCGTGGTGACGTAATATACCGCGGCAGCGTATGCTTTTTCACTAGCATCCGTGAAAGTGTGTAATTCTCCCTTGCCGACGCTTTCAGCAACGGTTCTAGTTACTTCTAAATTACCTAATTTCTTCACTTCCGATATCCATTTACAAAATAACACGTGTAATTCATGTGTAACTTCTTCATCCCAAGAGATGCCTGTCCTCCATACTTGCTGGATCAGCGACTTCCCTTGAATCGTTATGGGTGATGCGAGTCCCAAAGGATCGAATACTGACATCACAGCGCTAGTTATCGCTCTCTTCGTAGGCGGTCGTAAACCTTCCATCACCTCTTCCGGTGTGTTACGAAGACTTATGGAGAAACTTATTATATTCCGTTTGATATTCCAAATCAAACCTAAAGTGCGCTCTGTGTGCTCTTTATCTCCCAGCGAAGCACTGTCGCTCTTATATTTATTTTCCATTTTACATAAAACTTCGGGTCGGTTGCTAGCCCATCCCCTCAGTTGGAAAGAAGCACGTTTATGTAATTCATACATATCGTTTACTATCCTCTCGGCCGTCGTCACGTCGGGAAATGCCTGTAGATAGTCATCCATATAAAAATTGCTTTCCGTAGCGGAAGCTGCTTCTGGATACATATGTGCGTTATAATGCGCATTCTTATTCTTTACATATATAGCGATGCATGGTGATGATGCCGCTCCAAATATGACTGACGTCATTCTATACTCTTCCGGTGGCGCGTCACGATTGTGCTGCCATAAGAATCGAAGGCTATCCCTGTCTTCTTCCCGGATTTTCACATGCAGGAACATTTCTTTAATGTCTGCCACCACTGCCACGCTTCCTTCTCTGAATCGTAGCAGAACTCCAAACAACGACTTCAATAAGTCCGGTCCGGTTAACAATGCATCATTTAGACAACGTCCGCCCGTCCTAGCGGCCTTATTTTCTTTTTATGTGGGTGAGTCACTGCGAAGTGAGGAAGATACCACGTGCGTGGGGAAATGGAAATATGGTTCGCTTTCTCTGCGTAACCGTTAACGATGAGATTTTCAATTTGCTTCTCATATTCCTTTTTCAACTCGCTATTTTTGTCGAGCTTCTTTTCGATATTAAACAGGCGACTTTCAACCTGCGCTCTATTCGACGGCATGCACTCGTTATCTGTGCGCCACAACAAAGCAGTCTCGTACCTATTATTAGGTATACGACGTACCGTTTTGCTCAAAATATTTAAAGCTCGTTCTTCTGGGTCGTTTGCGGGCTTTCTCGCAGACACTCCCAGAGATTCCAAACTAAAATAATCTTTGATCAACTTATCCATGTCCTCCTCCTTCTTCGTGGAAATGTGGTTAACCATCTTGATTGGTTTGATGCCACCCGATATGTGACCATGTAAAACCCATCCAAGTTTGGTGAGCGATGCTACAGGTAGGCTCTTACCTCCTGAAATTAATTCACGAGTAACTATGAGATGCCAATTGTCCTGGCCAATTAATATGGTAGATCTGGACCTCTCATACATCAACTCGTCCTTAATCGGTGTCAAATGAGAACACCGTTGCAATAATTCTCGATTTACTGACTGCGGAGAAAGGTTAAGTGACTTAATTGTTTGTACACTTATCTCCTCTAAGTCGTTCGAGTAAATGTTATTATATATAATTTATATATAATTTATTTTAACGTTTAAGCGATACGAACTGTCGTCGTTGATTCGTTTACCTCCCACGGCTTCAATACGTAATTCTTCTTTACGTCCGCGAGGCGCTAACTTCTGAGCCATCCACTCCTCTATGAGTGTCATGGTCGATCCTTCATCCAGAAGAGCTGTTGTCTTGACCTTTCCTCTAGGTCCATACAACTCGACCGGTATAATCTTCAAGTATGCACATGCCAGTGTATTCACTTTACTAACAGTTGTAATTTGAGCCTCTTTACCCTCCTCGTCCCCTTGCGGCGAGGTATTTTCATTGGGGTATCGGTGTAGCATTCGATGATGTGACATTCTACATCCCTCTACACCACATTTTTTCCCTTTGCACTCTAACCTCCTATGGTTAGGTGACAAACATTGGAAACATACTTTCGCTTTTTTAACCGCGTCCCATTTCTCGCGATTATTCATGTCCTTAAACTTGTAACAACTCACTATAGAGTGCTCCTTGTTGCATATAACACACTTATGTGTTACCCGACTTACAGGCTTGTCCTGGGTTATCATAACCACTTGTCGGTTGTGCCCTTTATTATTTCGGCGTTCTAGACGCTCGCTCGTATTACTTCGGCGCTCATAGCGCTCGCTCTTGACACGGTTGCGTACACACCCCTTTGCAGTGTGTACAGTTTGCTTCCTGAATTCAGGACGCTTCCGTTTTTCAGGCACATTTTCATTGCTTAAGGATGTTCCAAATTGTTGACTCAATAAATTTAAAAACTTGGCCATCTTCTGTAACTCTGGCTCCAAAGGATGCTGAGCTCGATATTCAAACCATTTAAATTTAATCATAGTTCCGAGTTTTTCTACTATGCGGCTTACTAACTCCGGTGAGTATAAATACTGTGGTTGATTCAACGCTTGTATTGTGGCAACCACGTTCGTAATGCGGCTTGCAAAAGATCCTATATTTCGGCAATCTTCTGCCAATCTTGGCATACGCTTTACATTCTCGATTTCGGCTAGAATGAGCATCTCAACCCTACCGAATCTTCTTTCGAGAGCGTTCATTATTTCTTCAGGTTCACACAAGGTAAACAACAATGACTTAACCGCTTCCTTAGCGGTGCCCTTTAATGCCCTCCTAAGGCGTGCGACATTCTGCACCCCTGAAAATTGGCTTCTTGTGTCTTCAAATACCGTTTTGAAAATTATCCATTCACCCGGGTCTCCATCGAACACCGGTAATTCCTGGAGGAAATGAAGCTGGGAAGACTTATCTTTTCCCGCTATCACTCACAATCTCTTCGGTCAATTCTGACACCTCACTCGCGTGTGTTTTCTGTGCATTTCCTTGGTTGCGCTCGACCTCCGCCCCTTTGCGGCGTGATCCTTTACACGCTTCCTTATCAGTAATATCGGGTTGCGTTACACTAACCGGCGCGCTCATTATGGTCTGTTGAACCCAACTCCTTACGAAAGGTTCCACCTGAGTATTCCGCTCTTCATCATCCTCACTCGAGTCGATCTCCTCTTCTCGGCTGAGTCGCGCCAACTCCAATTGAGACTTGGCTAAGGCAGCAGCTGCCTGTGCTCGTTCGAGCTCTGAGCGTTCGAATTTAATCCGCGCCTCTAATTTGGCTTTCAGCCTCGCCGATCGCTATGACCTACTACCTCTCTGTGACCCTTTGTCACTAGTGTGCCCGATTACTTTCCTTGACAATGCCGCTTCTTCGGTCCTTTGACCTACTTTTTCGACTACCGTTTCACTCCTGGATATAACGGATTGTTGTGCGGTGCTGGCCTGCGTACCACTGGTGTCCGTCCTGTTGCTTGTCGTTGCCATGGACGTCCCTGAGTCCCACGTGCATGTGAACGTATCGGTGGTGGCTCCACTTGAAGGAGTTGTTCCATTCGAAGCAGTAGCTGTGGTCGCTCCAGATGGTTCCGCCTCTTTAGCTTTTCTTGAGGGCCCTGTCCTTGTCCTGCTTCCTTCGCTCCTCCCTGTCTGGTCTTGTGCCTTCTTCATCTTGCAGCAAGGTGATTGTTGGCCTACAGTCCTTAACTGTCCCTACGGTCCCTACAACCCCTTAACTACAATCCTTCTACACCCCAACCTAACTCCACTACCCCTCCCCCCTTTTGTCTCCCAACCCTACAACCTTACTACCACCCTAACAGTCCTATCAGCCCTATCAATCCTGAACGGGGCCTACCGAGGTGAGCCGTCCAGGGATGGAGTCGTGCAGGAATGGAATGGAGGAAAGGTTTAGGAACTGTCCCGCCAAGGAATATGACGAAACAGTCGAGTGGTAGTGCAAGCGCAGTCTCGCTCGAGAGAACTGCTCCACCCGAAGGTGTTGTGCCAGAGCCCAACCGTTTGACACCGTTAGGTGGTCGGGATGTATGCTGCGCTTCGTCGCCCAGTCGCCGGTGATGCCTCGTCCAAGCGCCCTCCTCCGGCCGCGATGCAGTCAGGTGCCCACGAGCACACTCGCTTGGCAGCAACAGCGGTGGATGCTTCTTCTTGCACCCTCTGATGACCCGACAGGAAATGCCGGACACGGTCGTCCGACAGGAAATGCCGGACACGGTCGTCCGACAGGAAATGCCGAGCACGCTTGCCCGACAGGAAAAATGCCAAGCCCTGCTTGGCCACGATGAGTGCCTTTACAAGACACCTGCGCCTGGCTGCGATACGTGCCCCATGCGAGCACACGCCCCAAGCCGCAATCCCAGTTTTCTTTCTTCCGGTAGTTCCAGGTCCAGTCCTTCTGCACTGACCTGGTCTTCTGGCCTTTGGTCCTGTTGCTTCAGCTCAAACCTCCGGCTTCCTTCGGTTGCTGATCTTCACTTGGCTCCGAAGGTCTTCTTTTTCCACAACCAGCAGTCCACAGCTGGTTCCTTGATCCTGGCTGCGAAGGACCAATTGAAAAGGAACACAGGAGGGCGTAAACTTTCGGGCTCTGAAACAGAAGGGAGGAATCGAGGCTTCTCTCGATCCGGCCTCCTATCACGCCTACGTTGGGTTCGGGAACAACGTATGTGATCTCCGCAAACGGAGTAACACACAAGGGCGATAACCTCTTCCTTTTCAGAAAATAGGTTCAGGCGGGGATTACGGGTCTTCCGAAGTCGTCCCGGTCCCAACGCCTTAATTCTTCGATGTGGACTGTATAACTTTGAGGGATGAATTTCTTGGGAATAAAACAGCAATTATCTTCAAACCGTTCCGTGAGAGAGTAATCACTTTTCCCTATCACTTCCCTACACTTTTTCTTTCTTCTTCTTATTGACTGCTGGTTTGATTCCCGAACTTCCCGAACGAATTGCAAAAAAACTCGTTTACTGAGCTACCCCTGAGCTATACGCGAAAGTGAGCCGCGCCATTTGCGCGCTCGCGCAACTTAATTACATCAATTTGTACTATCACTTTCTCACGGTTTTCTCAATCATTTATTTTGTATAAGACATACATTTATACAATTTACTTATAAAGATAGCACAAAAAAATATCTTTACAACGATATACGTTACATTTTCATATCACAAAAAACCTTTTATTTATTAAATAAAATGTGCCTATTTTACTCACATTGAACATGTTAAAATTTCTTAAATATTTAACATAGAAGGTTAAAACAATGTTTTCCACTTGAAATTATACATATCTTAATCAATACAACAGTTTAATTTACATTTTCTCTATACATTTCACTATTAAAACACTTTTAAATTTCTTATATAAAACTATCATTATTTCACTTATTCACTGGAATTTTCACATAAAAATAACACAGAATTCACCATTTTTGCACGTACAATCAATCTGAAATGTTTCACAAGTCATTACATACATAAATTGCTGAAAATACAAATATTTAAATTTTACATAATTGGCCTCCTAAGTACGTGGCTAGCGTGCGTCTATGAGCTCACGCTAATTGAACAACTAACTTTTGCACGGCTATCGACTATCAGAAAAAATGGAAAGTCTAATATACACTAATATCAACAATACTAGGTGAATGAATGCTTCTACATAATTCTCAAACTGTAGGAAACTATTTCTAATCAGATTCTTATCAGTTATCATGTTTCTTATCAGATAATAGACAAAATATTTCATGAATCAATAAATTGAAGATAGGCATTTGTTTTCGTACAAAACATATCAAACTCATATAAGACAATACTTATACAATTAATTTCCATTAATTCTACTTATGCACAGCGATCATCTCGACCGGGGAACAAATCCGGTCTCTAATTTTATTTTAATATTTCTTTAAATTAACGTCATTAGAAAGATGATTTCAACCGGGGAACAAATCCGGTAACATAATTTATATCTTAAAAATTCCCTATATGAATTTATTAAGAAAATATTACTAGGAAAACGATAAACTATTCCGGCCTGGGAGTCGAACCCAAGACCTTCATATCATTAATTCGATATTTCTTTAAGATTCAACTAAGCATTTTCTTATTAGAATACTGTCGCTCGATAATTTGCTTTTTAGAAGCTATTCGTAATCGATTAATTAATAAATTGAAATATTCTTATAGGTGCGTCGCCAACAACGACAATAATGTTACACAACGTGCTAAGATAACGAGACTTCGTCTAGTGAACAAAACAGTCCAGTGGCTAAAAATAGTGGGTACAGTAATATTCCCTATAGTGCTGTGTTGGACGACTTAAAACTATTTATAAAAGAATTACTACACACCCAGATGGTTAGTATTCGTGAGGCGATAGTCGGGCTAACTACAACAATTACAGCTCAAAACACGCGTATAGAACAGCTGGAAGCTAGGATCTCCACACTGGAGAGCAAGTCAAAGGATGTGCAACAACCTGGTATCTCAATTATAGAGAACACAATCGCACAGTTACAATCTGATGTTGCGGAGCGAGATCAGGCCCTACTGTCCAATGACCTTGAAATAGCTGGGTGTACGGAAACGGCAAATGAGAACTGCGTTCATATTGTGCTTACAGTAGCGAAGAAAATTGGCGTTCAGCTTGACGAAAAGGACATTGTAAGTGCAGAGAGAGTGGGATTTGTGCGACGGACTACAGAGAGTGAAGCGCATGTGCGACCACGCCCTCTCGTGGTTCGCTTAGCGCGTCGTACTACCCGGGATGCCTTATTACAAGCCGCGCGAATTCGACGCGATCTAAACACCGAAGGCTTGCAGTTCCCTGGACCGGTTGGATCCTTGTACATCAATGAACGTTTGGCCAAGAAAAATCGTCTTCTGTTTCAAAAAGCGCGCGCTCTAGCCCGCGAGCTTAAATTCAAGTATCTGTGGACGCGAGACGGAAAAATCTACGCACGTAAGGACCAAGGGAAACCGCGACATCGGTTGCGCACTGAAACAGACCTCTCTAGGGTTTTTGGAAAGCCTGATATTTGATCTCATATGTCTTCTCATTTCATTTAATTTAAACTATTATATAAAGGTTTTTTGTTATATTAATATAGATTATGTTTTAAGATGTAATATACTTTTAAGATATATTCTTGCAACACAAACATACACTCACACTCTACACATTCACACAAATAGATCATACTCACTTACAACGTAACGTTTATCTTTATAGCTTTTATCTCAGTAATGTATTAACCCCGACGCGCGATAATGTCTAGCTTAAAGTAAAATTATTTAAGATTAGGGTTATTAAACGCTAGATCCATAAATACCGGAAAAGAAGAATTATTTGTAACTCTTCTTAACTACTCGCCTGATATCCTTGCCCTTAATGAAACCTGGCTAAAGGCAGGAGAAGAGGCACTGGCACCAGTGATTCCAAACTACAAATTTATACATAGAGCAAGACAGGTTAAAAAAGGCGGAGGAGTGGGCTTCTATGTAAGACAGAACATAAGTACAAGGATACGAGAACATCCAAGATCTCCACTGGAACAAATGTGGTTAGAAGTTCACCTACCAGGAATCACTATGGCAATCGGTACAGCATATAGACCGGAGTATGTTAGTGTTCAAGAAACTCTAGATGCACTTAGTGAGACAATGAACTCTATGGCACGATGTGACATCACATGTATCCTGGGCGATTTCAATATTGATATGGCTTGTGTAAGCTCTTCAAAGGTGAAAGAACTTAAGCATTTTTGTTATCATCACAGTCTTCAGCAACTCGTAAAGGAACCGACTAGAATCCCCGACCATTCCCAAACCATAATAGACCTCGTTATGACTGACAGCCCTTTAACCCTTAAAGTGACTTTGTATAGCAGGGTATACGTCTGACTTTAAAAAAATATTACTAAGTTTCTACACGTTTTATTTGCATTATTTCATTACAAGACATATTTCTGAACGTTTCTTTTTACATCAACATTACACTAAATAGCTAATCTGTGGTAAATTTGAATCAGTTGTGAAAAATAACGAAAAAACCGCGACAAGAAATTATTGTCAAGGTGAGTTTTACTGATTTTCGTGATTTTATTACTTATTACAGGTTTGTAATGCATAAATCTAAAAGGTGAAGAGTTATTCCAAACATTGTGTAACTTAAATGGCCTGGAAGTTGTCATATTTGGATTATTTTAACTTGTTTAGAATCGTGTATGGTATACTGTACAGTGCTACAATCGCTACTACTTGCCATTACATTTATTTGTATAGAATACTATACATTGCTACTAATATGGTACTAACAAATTTTAATTGATTTGGTATGATACGAGTTCCACATAGTGCATAAATAACCGTTTGGCTTTTATTGAACTAATGACTATAATGAACGGAGGAGCGAGACGCATATTGTCTTTGATTTCAGTACGAAATGCTAGTTCTGATGTTAGTGATGGATCTAGTAGTGACGATAAAGTCAGAGATGTCGAGAGTTCACTAGCACCGTCTCTGGATTCATCATTTGAAAAGCTCGACATTCTCGGCAGCGCCACTTCATCGCCCAGTCCTTCGAAGCAAGAGGTGGAATCACGCGCAGAAGACCTTTCCAATGTGGACCCAAACTTTTCAAGTTTCCCTAACACCAATCCTGAACGCCGTGTTACCTAGCCCTACGCAATGCAATTACGACGCTGTACCTTTAATCTCTTCTGTATCATCTATACCGTCTGTTGAACCATCTACTCCTATAGCGAATATCACACCTTTAGTGATACGTGGGCAAAGAAAACGTACTGGGTTCGGTCACAATGATTATCCGTGGAGGAAGAAAATGCTTTCAGTATTGATGAGATGATCATACCCTACGAAGGTAAAAAATCCGGCAGCCGTCGCCAGTATAACCCAAATAAGCCAAGTAAGTGGGGCTTTAAAAATCTGGTTAGAGCCAGTGTGTCCGGTATTATCTACGATTTTCAACTTTATGCTGGTGATGATATGTTTACAGGTGTGCAATTTACAAATGAAAAAGAGTATTTGGGTGTTGGTGGAAAAATAGTTTTGGCTTTATGTAAATTATAAGAAAACAGGCATGTAGTGTCGTATATTTTGATAACTACTTTAAATCATTAGAATTAGTATATATTTTACGTGAAAATTACGGTATATTTAGTTTGGGGACTGTAAGGAAAAATAGGTTGAAAGATGCAGAATCTAAAACGATTGATGAGGGGCCTTTACTCAAGTGGTGTGCAACGACAATAAATTGAGTGTGGTGAAGTGGTTCGATAATAAGCATGTTAGGCTTGTAAGTTCCTATGTTGACGCTTTTCCTCTTGAAAATATCAAACGTTTCAGCAAGAAGTCGAAAGGACGCGTAGACATACAGTGTCCTCAAATCGTCAAGCATTATAACCGCTATATGGGAGGTGTGTATTTGGCGGATATGCTAGTAGCATTATATCGCACTGGTATAAAGTCTCACAGATGGTATATGAACATTTTTTTCTCTGTCGTTGGACATTTTCATAAACAATGCATGGCTGTTACGTCGTAGACACGACAACCATATAAATAAAAAGAGGAAGCAAGATCGCCTAAAAGACTTTCGTTACGAAATTTATGCTGGATTTCTGAAACGTAATGGAACTGTACCCGTAAAAGACATTTTATCTGTACCTGAAAAAAGTAAGATTAAGAAACCGATCGCCGAGAGGCCTCCTGACGATGTGCGGTACGACAAATTTGATCATTGGCCTCAGTTAACCGGTTATCAACGCTGTAAATATTGTAGAGGAGGTCAAGTGAGTACAATGTGCACAAAATGCAATGTACCTTCTGTGTACTAAATATCGGGAATTTGTCAATAAAACAAAAAATACAAATTATTCATCTAAATTTATTTTATCGCCTTCAAAGTAGGCCCCATCGCTTGCAATACAACATCTCCAACGCTTCACCCAGTCTTCCATACATTTTTCATAGGCTATTTGCGGTATGGCCTTTAGCTCATTCAGCGAATTTTTTGTTATGGCTTCTATCGACTCAAAACGTTTTCCTCGAAGTGGTAATTTTAACTTGGGAAATAAAAAAAAGTCAGAAGGAGCCATATCAGGTGAATACGGTGCTTGGTCGAGAACTTTTGTTGAATTTTTCGCTAAAAACTCTTTCACTATAATGGCTGTGTGTGATGGTGCATTATCATGGTGCAGCATCCATGAGTTGTGTTGCCACAAATCTGGACGTTTTCGGCAGATACTCTCACGCAAACGCTTCATGACACCTAAATAATATTCTTTATTCACTGTTTCTCCCTTTGAAAGGAATTCGGAGTGAACCACACCACGGTAGTCAAAAAAAAACTGTCAGCATCGCCTTGATTTTGGAGCGACTTTGCCGCGGTTTTTTGGGTTTCGGCTCGTTTTCGAGACGCCATTCTGAAGGCTGTTGGCTTGTTTGCATGTCGTACTCATAAACCCATGTCTCGTCGCCAGTTATTATACGTTTCATAAAGGTCGGATCCGTACAAGCCCGGGAAACCATGTCTTCAGCGACATGCTTTCGGTGCGCTCTTTGAACAAAATTGAGCTCTTTTGGAACTAGTCGAGCGGCGACGCGTTTCATGCCTAAAATGTCAATGAGAATGTTGTGGACGGACTTAAAAGATATGTTCACCTCACTAGCCAACTCTCTCAGACTCATACGTCGATTTTCGAGCACTAGCTTCTTGATTTTGTCGATGTTTTCTTTGGTCGTAGCGGTTGAAGGTCTACCAGAACGAGGCAAGTCTACTACTACTTCTCGGCCTTCTTTAAAATCCTTATCCATTCATAAGCCCTTGTTTTCGATATACACGATTCGCCGTAGGTATTTCGCAACATTTTTAGTGATTCACTACATGAAATATCATTCGAAACACAAAACTTAAGGCACACTCTTTGTTCAACAATATTTTCCATTGTAAAAATCGCCGAGAACTCAAAACTATGACCAACAAAAAGTGTAGTTTAAAACAAATTAAATGACAGATCCCGCTCAAACTTTGCGCGCTAAATCAGTACAGTGCTACCAACATGCAGTAAAAAAAAATTAGAACAACCTCTTTTACGCGGATCTTTTTATTGACATATTCCCGATACTTTTACAGAGAGTAGTACATCTACGCTATGTTAAGGGTAGGAACTGTTTCTTGGCGTACCACACGAAGCAGTAATAAAGTATAATGTATAGTATGCTATACATTGATAATCGCAGATTATTTTCATCGAGTGTGGCAATGTATAGTATATTATACATAGCTTTTTCCAAAAAATAAAACTTCTATATTTTTTGATATTTTTTTTACTTCTTTTAAATGCCTAATAAATCATTAAAACTATTTTTAGTTGTTTTCATTTGCTAAAAGTATCGTGCGACTTTATGGGTTAAAATGCAAAAATATTGATGTGATACATAACCACTGTTTAAGTGACCATGCATTAGTAATTGTAGATTTAGATATCAAAAAACCCAAGTTAAATAAAGAAGTAAGATTTCAACGACCATTATATTATATAAATCAAGATAAGTTTACAGAGGACTTAAAACTTATTCCCTGGGAATCTATATATACTCTACATAATGTAGATGAAATGGTTAAAACTTTTAACATGTATGTAATAAAATTATTTGACATACATGCACCAATTCGTAAGGTTGTTCTCAAAGATAAGCCTAAACCATGGATTACAAACATGGTCAAATTTATGATGAAACTTCGCGATAAAGCTCTAACGAAAGCGCAGAAAGACAAAAAAGACAGCTCGAAAGATTATTACCGAAATTTAAGAAATTTTGTTACTGC